>JAECXV010000058.1:11110539-12400809 GCA_018153235.1 Drosophila malerkotliana malerkotliana | reverse complement strand
AAAAATCTGTGGGAAGGATTTTAATGGCACTGGTACCATTCGAATGGGCTAAAAATTAGTTTCAGCGTGCAAACACGGAAAAATGATAATGGCCAGCAGTGCTGCCAACTTTTGATCAAAAAAAAAAAGCTGTTTTTAACTAGAGAGAAATAAAAAAAAGCTAAAAATATTAAGAAAAAGCGAAAAAAAGCGCAACAAATTTTTTTGTTTTTAATCTTCTTTAATTGTTTAATTTATAGAATATTTAGCAAGTCGTCCAATTCATTGCGACTTTCATTAGTTTCGCTATCATATGATACGTTTGTTCCGATCATGCGAAGATAATTTGATGGAACTTCGTAGTCGTAGCAGCATTTTCCCAGTCTTCGTAAACCATATCTGTATGTTAAAATAAAAGATATAAAAATGGGATTCATCTTTTTACTTACAATAAAATATTACCTTATGCTAAGAATGCTGTTAATCGTGCTTACGCTCATAGAGTTTCTTAGCTTGGATTTTACCAGGCTAAGCTGGCTGAACACGCGCTCAATCTCAGCGTTGGACCATGGCAACGATAGCATTTGCATAGCGACAGATGAGAGTTCAAGGAATCTGCGGTTGCCACCAGAGTCCTTGTAGGTGGAAACTTCAATCCAAAACTTTGTGGTATCATTGACGTTTTCCCACTTAACCAGATTTATATCCCTGTACTGCCGCTCAATGTCTGCTATTTTGTCGATGTTTAAATGCTCCAAGATTTCCGTGATTCCCTTCTTGTTGGTTGACAAAATTTTTTCGACGGAAAAAAGGTCAATGTTTTTTAAAATTTTAAAGTTTTCTGGGAGCCTGGAATTCAAATAAACATTATTTTACGATCGATAGAAGAATTTGCCAAATTTGCTACCTTTGCTTTAGCTGCTTAATAAGTTCAATTACGAAAGTGGAGCATTGCGCACGAATTTCTTTTTTAACTTCGTCATCGATCTGCAGGGAATAGATTTCTCTTTCAAATTCATATCCCAGAAGCATTGTCGAATCTGCATGATCTTCCAAGCAATCAACTTGAAATACATCGATGTCCTTGTTAGGGGGTATGATAAAGTTTTTTAATGAATTAATGGCAAACATTAAATCATTCAACAATGCTGTGACATTTGTATTATTGCTTTGAAAGCACTTATTTATTTTCTGCATGTCTGACAGAATTGGTTTTAAAAAGGTTAAGTATAAGTGATTTATTTTATCACTGTATAATTCGCCTAGAATTTTTGATTTGTAGCATTTATCTTTAGTTGCTGCCAATTTAAAATGCAATTTGAGCTCTTCCCATTGGTCTAATATTCGCGAGACTGCAACCTCGATCGAAAGCCACCTGGTGTCGCTTACTTTTGGAATTTTCAATGGAGCCTTATGTAGTATATAAAAAATAACATTATTGTAAAATTAATTTAAAATGTTTAATGAAAATACACATCGACATAACAAGCACAAAATTATCAAAAAATCATAAAAACAAGTAAAAAAATTATGTTAATGCTAATATTGACGGGCACATTAAAAACAAAATACTCACATTTAATACATTTGTTATGTTAAACATAAATTCAAAAACATATAACATTGATATGGGACTTTCGCAAATACCTTATCATCATTTATACATTTATAAACTTTGCTATACTCCATTTGCCGAGATGAACTTTTACAAAACCAATTATAGGTTTCGTAAATTAAAAATTCCAAATTCTCTGGCATATGCTTTTTGCAAACTTGGCTTACGGCAAGCTGCACAGAATGGCAGACGCATTTTATTAAAATAAGCTGTGGGACCTCCTTCTTCAATTCCGTATATACACTTCGGTTTGTGCCTATCATAACATTGGCATTGTCGGTAGCAATACCAATAAGGTTTTTTATATTTAACTTGTACGACATCAATACATTTTTTACGCCCTCAACAATACAAGTACTTGTGCCAACTTCCAGCTCAACTAGACTTAAAAATGTTGAGACAAACACACCACGCGGAACGGAAAAATAGTTGATAACCACACCTAAAGAGGTACATACATACATATTTAAATACATATAATTAATTAAATATAATATAATAAAATTATCAAAAATTATAAAGATAAATATGTACCTAAAAGTTTTGTGACGCTGATGTCCGTTGACTCATCGAGTAAAAGACTGAACTTGGAGTCTCCAATATCGACGCACAAATCATCATAAAAATGACGCGCCAAAACATTTTTGATAATGCTGGTGCATTTTGTGCGATGAAGCTTTATGTGCCCGGCCGTTCCACTGTCAAAATACTTGCTACAAAGGTTGCCTAAATGATCAACCTGGGCCATAGCCGTATGTTCTGCAATGAACAAACACAACGCAGCTTCCTGCTCGACAGTTTTGATTGGCACGCTACCAAAATCAATTTTATTTTTTTGCTTGTAGCCGCTCATCGCGCTTGTGTGCTTCTTTGTGGTTGCATGAGCACGTATATCGCTTAATTTGGCCGTAAATGAGTTCTTGCAGTAGCTGCAATATACTCTTTTCTCGTCCGTATTGTCCCTACGAAGCCACTCCTTAAATTCATCGCTTTTTAGCCAAACATCACGGCACTTTTGCTTATACTCTTTTGGCATTGTGTAAATTTGTGTTAATCACCAATTACGCGCACTTTGTGATGGTAGTTTCACGTACAATAGCGATGGTAGTATTGCCAAATATCGACAAGAACATATGATATGTTGCCACTTACAATATATACACCACTGGTAGGTGTTACCGCGCTATTGGTATTTTTTGTATTTATTTTTTTTCTTGAATTTAGAAAAAGCGGAAAAAAGCCAACTGCGTTTTAAAAAAAATCCAGAATTCCCGCTTCCCGCAATTCCCAAATTTTTCCCGCATTTAGACTTTGAAAAAAGCCAGATTTGACGTGAAAAAAGCTGACTTGGCAGCACTGATGGCCAGTATTGGCACTTGCATATTGATGCTACAGGTTGTGTCGTGCAACCAATGTCATTTATAGACAAGAAAGGAAAGCTAACTTCGGGCGGAGCCGAAGTTGATATACCCTTGCAGTTAAAAGCGGATATATATGGCAAACATCGTATATAGTTGGCCGATCCTTATGAGAATATAATAATATAACCCAATTTATTGTAATATAAAATCTAAAAAAAGTCCCAAATTTCTATCTTCAAAAGTACCAAAGTTGGTATTTCTACCAAAGGCCATTTCCGATCGTTCAGTTATATGACAGCTGTAAGATATAGTCGGCCGATCGTTATGAAATATGGTAGGCCGGATTAACTGACCAAAAATATAATCTGTACCAAGTTCCAGCTTTCTATCTTCAAAAACACGAAAGTTGGGTCATTTCCGATCGTTCAGTTATATGGCAGCTATAGGATATAGTCGGCCGATCCGGGCCGTTCCGACTTATATACTGCGTGCAAAGGAAAGAAGGGTGTGTGCAAAGTTTCAAGACGATAGCTTTAAAACTGAGAGACTAGTTCGCGTAGAAACAGACAGACAGACAGACAGACGGACCGACGGACAGACGGACAGACGGACATACTCATATCAACTCAGGAGGTGATCAAGAATATATATACTTTATAGGGTCGGAGATGTCTCCTTCACTGCGTTGCACACTTTTGGACAAAATTATAATACCCTCTGCAAGGGTATAATAAACGCATTTATCTCTACACATTGGCAGCCCACAATCCTGATGAACACATTGTGTTCCCTCTAGCTCATGCTGTTCTTTCGAATCATACCGCTTATTATATTGGTCACTTTTTATGCGAGCTCAATAGAGCTTGCAAAACTTATAAAATTAAATTACCAATATGCAAGCGGATAGTAACAGATGATAGTTTTGCATAATTCAGGCAGTTATGAAAGAATTTAACAACACAGATATTATTGAGTACAATAGCATGTGCTTTCGCTATCTATATGGTGAAAGTGAAATTTTTCCTCCTGTAGTCATTCAGTTTTGTACGAGCCATTATGCAAAAATAATGTGCTCCGATATAGATAAAACAGTTGGCTTAAAGAATATTGCATTACGTGATTTTACAAGAAATGCTCTAGGTTTGGCATTCAATATATTTTGAATAATTGATTTCGAAGATTGGTTCAAAAGTTTAGTAACCATTCTTCTGTCCCCAAACGTCAATGATATGGTTAGTGAAGCTATATTCTCTTTAAAAGAAAAGCAGCCATATACATTTGAGTCCCCTATTTCCAATTCTTCGACCGAGTTTGGGAAGAGCTGCAATATTACTTTGAGCACTATATCTGTGAAAAGTGACTTTCGAAAGCGATTGAGCATTTTTGTGGAGCAAATTACTGAATTGCTTTTAAGCCAACCGAGTAGTGGTCAAAGTAACTTGTAATTTTGTCCAAAACTGGTCGATTTGATTTTGGCTAAATAATTAGTTTTTTCTCCATTTTGGACCAACATAATGGGTATTTTTTCTTACTTAGGTTTTTGCTGGCAACGTGCGCCATATGGGCCTACAACCGGAAGCACCAGGGCAACCTGAACAAGTCCCTGCCCAACGATCCACATACCACACCTAGATGTATGTCCACACTTTTGGACAAAATTATAATACCGGTATAATACCGGCAAGGGTATAAAAACCATCCCTAAAATAAAAACAAATAAATATTTTAATTAAACCTTTTTAATTTTTTATTAAACTTTTTTAAACTTTTAATTAATTAATTAAAAATGATTAATTTAATTGGTTAATTTCATTCCTGGTCAGCGTTGATCTGATCGGAGTTGGCCTGGATCGCCTGCCCGGGGTCGGCCTGGTTCGCCTGCCCGGCGTCGGCCTGGTTCGCCGTCCCGGCGGCGGCCTGGTTTGCCTTCCCGGCGTCGGCCTGGTTCGCCGTCCCGGCAACGGCCTGGTTCGCCTGCCTTGCGTTGGCCACCCGGACTCGCCGGCGCCGAGGAAGTACCTCTGGGCGGCGACTCCTAGGAGCCGCCGCCGATTCCACTTTACCTACATTTTGGGTTCGTCCTCCCACAAAAATTAGTTTCTAAAAGAAAAAAAAGAATAAGAAAAGAAAAAGATTTATTATTTATTATTAGATTTATTATTATTATATTTATTAATTATTATTGTTAATGTTAATATTTAACATATATTTATTAAATAAATACTTACGGCATTCGCAAAATTAAAATTAAACTCCATTATTATTGACTTGAGCTTGTGAACTGTTGCGAAATTGCTTGAGAAATGACGCTTTTTGGGAAAACGCGTAATAAGTGTTGCGCAGCGTCAAAACACGTGAATCGGTTAAATGGCCAGTATTGGCAAACCAGGTCCCGAAAATTTCGGGACTTGATTTCTAAAAATCTGTGGGAAGGATTTTAATGGCACTGGTACCATTCGAATGGGCTAAAAATTAGCTTTCTCGTGGTATACCGTGCATAATGGCGCATCCTCTTTAAAAAAAGGTAAACGTACATGATGGCGGCTGCCGTGTTGGGCAGCGTGCAAACACGGAAAAATGATAATGGCCAGTATTGGCAAACCAGGTCCCGAAAATTTCGGGACTTGATTTCTAGAAATCTGTGGGAAGGATTTTAATGGCACTGGTACCATTCGAATGGGCTAAAAATTAGTTTTCTCGTAGTATACCGTGCATAATGGCGCATCCTCTTTAAAAAAAGGTAAACATACATGATGGCGGCTGCCGTGTTGGGCAGCGTGCAAACACGGAAAAATGATAATGGCCAGTATTGGCACTTGCATATTGATGCTACAGGTTGTGTCGTGCAACCAATGTCATTTATAGACAAGAAAGGAAAGCTAACTTCGGGCGGAGCCGAAGTTGATATACCCTTGCAGTTAAAATCGGATATATATGGCAAACATCGTATATAGTTGGCCGATCCTTATGAGAATATAATAATATAACCCAATTTATTGTAATATAAAATCTAAAAAAAGTCCCAAATTTCTATCTTCAAAAGTACCAAAGTTGGTATTTCTACCAAAGACCATTTCCGATCGTTCAGTTATATGACAGCTGTAAGATATAGTCGGCCGATCGTTATGAAATATGGTAGGCCGGATTAACTGACCAAAAATATAATCTGTACCAAGTTCCAGCTTTCTATCTTCAAAAACACGAAAGTTGGGTCATTTCCGATCGTTCAGTTATATGGCAGCTATAGGATATAGTCGGCCGATCCGGGCCGTTCCGACTTATATACTGCGTGCAAAGGAAAGAAGGGTGTGTGCAAAGTTTCAAGACGATAGCTTTAAAACTGAGAGACTAGTTCGCGTAGAAACAGACAGACAGACAGACAGACGGACCGACGGACAGACGGACAGACGGACATACTCATATCAACTCAGGAGGTGATCAAGAATATATATACTTTATAGGGTCGGAGATGTCTCCTTCACTGCGTTGCACACTTTTGGACAAAATTATAATACCCTCTGCAAGGGTATAATAAACGCATTTATCTCTACACATTGGCAGCCCACAATCCTGATGAACACATTGTGTTCCCTCTAGCTCATGCTGTTCTTTCGAATCATACCGCTTATTATATTGGTCACTTTTTATGCGAGCTCAATAGAGCTTGCAAAACTTATAAAATTAAATTACCAATATGCAAGCGGATAGTAACAGATGATAGTTTTGCATAATTCAGGCAGTTATGAAAGAATTTAACAACACAGATATTATTGAGTACAATAGCATGTGCTTTCGCTATCTATATGGTGAAAGTGAAATTTTTCCTCCTGTAGTCATTCAGTTTTGTACGAGCCATTATGCAAAAATAATGTGCTCCGATATAGATAAAACAGTTGGCTTAAAGAATATTGCATTACGTGATTTTACAAGAAATGCTCTAGGTTTGGCATTCAATATATTTTGAATAATTGATTTCGAAGATTGGTTCAAAAGTTTAGTAACCATTCTTCTGTCCCCAAACGTCAATGATATGGTTAGTGAAGCTATATTCTCTTTAAAAGAAAAGCAGCCATATACATTTGAGTCCCCTATTTCCAATTCTTCGACCGAGTTTGGGAAGAGCTGCAATATTACTTTGAGCACTATATCTGTGAAAAGTGACTTTCGAAAGCGATTGAGCATTTTTGTGGAGCAAATTACTGAATTGCTTTTAAGCCAACCGAGTAGTGGTCAAAGTAACTTGTAATTTTGTCCAAAACTGGTCGATTTGATTTTGGCTAAATAATTAGTTTTTTCTCCATTTTGGACCAACATAATGGGTATTTTTTCTTACTTAGGTTTTTGCTGGCAACGTGCGCCATATGGGCCTACAACCGGAAGCACCAGGGCAACCTGAACAAGTCCCTGCCCAACGATCCACATACCACACCTAGATGTATGTCCACACTTTTGGACAAAATTATAATACCGGTATAATACCGGCAAGGGTATAAAAACCATCCCTAAAATAAAAACAAATAAATATTTTAATTAAACCTTTTTAATTTTTTATTAAACTTTTTTAAACTTTTAATTAATTAATTAAAAATGATTAATTTAATTGGTTAATTTCATTCCTGGTCAGCGTTGATCTGATCGGAGTTGGCCTGGATCGCCTGCCCGGGGTCGGCCTGGTTCGCCTGCCCGGCGTCGGCCTGGTTCGCCTTGTCTGTGGGAAGGATTTTAATGGCACTGGTACCATTCGAATGGGCTAAAAATTAGCTTTCTCGTGGTATACCATGCATAATGGCGCATCCTCTTTAAAAAAAGGTAAACATACATGATGGCGGCTGCCGTGTTGGGCAGCGTGCAAACACGGAAAAATGATAATGGCCAGTATTGGCACTTGCATATTGATGCTACAGGTTGTGTCGTGCAACCAATGTCATTTATAGACAAGAAAGGAAAGCTAACTTCGGGCGGAGCCGAAGTTGATATACCCTTGCAGTTAAAATCGGATATATATGGCAAACATCGTATATAGTTGGCCGATCCTTATGAGAATATAATAATACAACCCAATTTATTGTAATATAAAATCTAAAAAAAGTCCCAAATTTCTATCTTCAAAAGTACCAAAGTTGGTATTTCTACCAAAGACCATTTCCGATCGTTCAGTTATATGACAGCTGTAAGATATAGTCGGCCGATCGTTATGAAATATGGTAGGCCGGATTAACTGACCAAAAATATAATCTGTACCAAGTTCCAGCTTTCTATCTTCAAAAACACGAAAGTTGGGTCATTTCCGATCGTTCAGTTATATGGCAGCTATAGGATATAGTCGGCCGATCCGGGCCGTTCCGACTTATATACTGCGTGCAAAGGAAAGAAGGGTGTGTGCAAAGTTTCAAGACGATAGCTTTAAAACTGAGAGACTAGTTCGCGTAGAAACAGACAGACAGACAGACAGACGGACCGACGGACAGGCGGACAGACGGACATACTCATATCAACTCAGGAGGTGATCAAGAATATATATACTTTATAGGGTCGGAGATGTCTCCTTCACTGCGTTGCACACTTTTGGACAAAATTATAATACCCTCTGCAAGGGTATAATAAACGCATTTATCTCTACACATTGGCAGCCCACAATCCTGATGAACACATTGTGTTCCCTCTAGCTCATGCTGTTCTTTCGAATCATACCGCTTATTATATTGGTCACTTTTTATGCGAGCTCAATAGAGCTTGCAAAACTTATAAAATTAAATTACCAATATGCAAGCGGATAGTAACAGATGATAGTTTTGCCATAATTCAGGCAGTTATGAAAGAATTTAACAACACAGATATTATTGAGTACAATAGCATGTGCTTTCGCTATCTATATGGTGTGTCACCGCTTGGCCGATCACGGGAATGCCTTATAACACTCGTAAATTGGACAATGTTGGAGTGTAGTAACGAGCGTTTTATTCTAAAAGAGAATTGTTCTTAACCTGATACATAAATACTTATCCTACATACCGCAGTTTCTCTTCCCCTTCCTGTGATGGCGCAAATCGATGTGTTTATCCGCCAACTATTCTATTCCTGTTTACCCTATTTTAGTGCGACCAAATAACCTAAACTAAATACTAGACTTCATAAAAAATACTAACTTCATAAAAATCCTGACTATCGATAGCCTAATCCGTTCCGCGACATCCCCACCCCCCGTGAAGCAGCCGCATTCACCACGTCCAGGACAGCTAGCTTCGAAGCGGGACGCATAGTCTTGGCTCGATCGGTAGTCCGCACCGCTGCTCGACGAGGTACTCCATCCTTCCCGGTGAACACCTCTTCCACGACGCCTCGTTTCCATTCCCTTCGTGGTATGGCTGGATCGCAGATGAATACCAGGTCTCCTCGACGGATGGGCTCAACGCGCTTGCACCATTTCTCCCTGCGCACAAGAGTTGGCAGGTACTCATGCACCCAACGCTTCCAGAAACGATCGCGCATCATCCTTGCTATGCGCCACTGCTTCCTAGTAGCGGGTCTCACGGGCTCCTCCCCATCATCCTTGGGGAGATCTGGGATATCCGATGCTCCTTTCAGCAAATCGTTGGGCGTCAGTGGAGCCTCCTGGTCCACCGTCACCGGTAGATGAGTGAGCGGACGAGAGTTTACGATGCTCTCCGCCTCAATCAGCAGGTTCTGCAGTACATGCTCCTTGGGCGCGAGCTCCTTCATTGTGTGCGCCAACACCTTCTTCACGCACTGCACCATCCTCTCCCAGGCACCGCCTTCAGCTGGGTTCGCCGGGCAGTTGAAGATCCATTCGACTCCCTTAGACGACAGCTCGCCTTGGATCTGTGCAGGCTCGAACACTTCGCTGAACCTCTTAGCCTCGCGGTCGGCTCCAACGAAGTTCTTCCCATTGTCGCTCCTTATCCTGACCACTGGTCCACGGCGGCTCATGAAGTTCCTCATGGCGATTATGCAGGAGTCGGTGGACAAATCGTGAGCCATCTCCAAGTGGATAGCCCTCGTGGTCAGGCACGTAAACAGTGCCACCCACCTCTTCTCTGTGCGACGTCCAACTGTCACAAAGAGCGGCCCAAAGTAGTCCAAGCCAGTAGACTTAAATGGCCATCCGTTGGCCTCTAGTCGATCCGCAGGCAGGGGGCCCATCTCGGGCTGTGTGGGTCGTGCCTTCCGCAGCTTGCAAACGTTGCATTTGCTCACCACCCTCCGTAGCAGCCTCCGCAAGTTCGTTATCCAGAACTTGCTCCGAATCGATCCGATCGTCGCCTCCGTGTTTTGGTGGCACATCCTTTCGTGGTGTTGCTGCACGATCAGCTCTGCCAGCGCCTCCTCGTGAGACAGTATGATCGGCCGACGTGCGTTGTATGGCACACACGTCGCGTCGTCGATCCTTCCACTGGCTCTCAATACTCCGTCCTCGTCAAGGTATGGGGACAGTCCGTGCAGTCGGCTGTTCTTGGCGACGTTTCCTTGGCTGTCCTCAGCAAACGCTTCTCGCTGCGACTGCCGTATCAATGCGCTCTCTGCTTCAGCGCACTCCATCGCGGTCAATCCGTAGACCTCTTCATCGCGACGTATTCCACGGCATCGTCGAACAAATCTGAGCACCCACGCAGTCGTCCTCACCAGTCGATTATAGCTGGAGAACCTCTGCAGGGATATAAAGTTTACCGTGACCAAGGCAAACTCACATTTCATTTCCTCGTCGTCGGTCGTCGGAGGAATCCAGTCCTCGCTTGATCTCGGCCAGCTCTCCTCTGGTCCTCGTAGAAACGGCGGTCCGTTTAGCCATCGCGAACCGATGCTCAGGTCCACGGCCTTGCGCGGCCTTGTCGCGTCATCAGCCACGTTTTCGGCGGACGGGATCCATCTCCACTGGGACGCCTCTGTCGATTCCAAAATCTCCGCCACCCGGTTTCCGACGAACTGTTTGTACCTCCGGTGGGTGTTGCTTATCCAGTGCAACACAGTCTTGGAGTCCGTCCATAGCGCACAGCTGCTGATCGCCACACCGTGCTCCTGCTTGACGGTGTCCATCAATCTCGTGCCCAATACCGCTGCTTGGAGTTCCAGACGCGGGATCGACATGGTTCTCATCGGGGCGCATTTCGTTTTGGAGCTTATGAAGTGCGCCTTCACGTCTCCGTTCTCGTACGTGGCCCGCCAGTAGGCCGCTGCTGCGAACGCCGATTGACTGGAGTCCACGAAGATGTGCAGCTGTAGCGTCCGCACTCGTCCGCCGCCAAAGTAGTGGCGCGGGCATCGGAACTCCTGGATCCGACTCATCCCTTGCCGCCAATCCTCGAAGGCTGCGGCCAATTCATCCGGTAGCGGCTCGTCCCAGTTGACTCCTCTCCGCCAAATCTCTCTCAGCAGCAGTTTGGCAGTCACCATGTAGCAGCTCAGGAATCCAATCGGGTCAAACGTAGACATCACCAAGCTTAGGAACTCCCTCTTGGTAGGGACTCGTTCCCCCGTCATCACGTTCCTCGGGACTCGATGGTACTTGACGCCGAACTTGAACTCATCGGTAGCCGGCTGCCAGTACATCCCAAGCACCTTCTCCTCAGCTTCGGTCCATCCGACGCTGGCCATGGGCTCTAGTGGGTTCAGCGCTTTGACCACGCTTGCCGAACTGGAGGTAAATCGGCACAAATCAAAACCTGCTTCAGCGTGAATTTCTCTCACCCGTGTCGAGATGGCGATAGCTTCGTCCTCGCTGGCGAAACTGTCGACGTAGTCATCCACGTAGGGGTATTCGTTGATGGCCAGGGCTGCTCGCGGGTCCGTGCTGCTATACCGCAAGGCATTCACGGTCTTCACGTAGTCCGCCGAACATGGTGAGCAGGCCGCTCCGAACGTCATTACTGCCATCTCGTATACGTCCGGCTCTCGCTGGTCGTCTCCGTCTCTCCACAGAAACCTCTGGGCGCATCTGTCCTTCGGCTGCATCAGTACCTGATGAAACATCTCCTTGATGTCTGCACAAACTCCAACCGCTCCTTCCCGAAAATGGAATAGCACTGCTGGGAGGGGCTTGTAGCGCTGTGGGCCTTTCAGTAGCGCTGAATTCAAGGACACACCGTCCACCTTGGCAGCTGCATCGAAAACCAGCCGGATTTTCCCAGGCTTGTTCGGGTTTTCCACTCCGAAGTGCGGCAGGTACCACACTTTGCCCTCCTGAAACCTCTGGACTTCCTGGGCCTCCAGTCGTCGTGCGTATCCCTTCTTGACATAATCGTCCATTATCCGGATGTAAGCCGACGCGAAGTCCACATCGCGCTTCATTTTACGCTCTATGTTGACGAGCCTCCTGAGGGCCATGCTGTAGCTCTCCGGCAATCTCACTTCGTCGTCCTTCCATAGCAGCCCGGTCTCGTATCTCTGGCCTACACGTTTGGTCGTCTTCTCCAGGGTGCTCAGGGCCCGTGCGTCGCCGCTATCTCCGACTGACGGCTCCAGGTCCACTCTGCCAGCTGCGGCTGGCTGCACCGGCTTCGCTCCGAAATTCTCGGTCTCGAAGTAGTCGCTGACCATCTTCTCCAGAAGATCATCCTGGGGCACGGCTAGGAGGCACGAATTCAGAAGCGGCGAGCTCGGCTTTCCGTTCACCGGTCCATATACCACCCATCCAAGTGCGGTGTCTGCTGCAAACGGCCCTCCAGATCCATAACTTTTGGTCCTGAAGGGTACTCCTAAGTGCGCATGATCCAGTCCAATTAGGATCCTCGGCGTCGCATTGTTGTACGGCATCACCGGCAGACGTGTGTTCGCCTTCACTGCTTGTACATCCTCCTGACGCAGGCTTTGCATCGGAAGGTTCAGATTGGCCACTCCGCACACATTTTTCAGCCCATGGCGCTTTGGTTTGCCCGCTGCGCTGATCTGCAGGCTGACCACCTTCGTGTGCTCTTTGGCGGATTTTCCACCAAACCATTGCACGTTCAGCTGTCGACTCTCGCCTTTGAGGTTCAGGCTGCGGATGAGTTCGTCGTCGATGAGTGTGACAGACGATCCTTCATCCAGCAGTGCGTACGTGTCGACCTTCGTATTCTCGCCGTACAGCGTCACGGGTAGAATCCTGAACAGCAGGTGGCATCCAATTGAGTCGATGTTGAGGTTTCGGTGCGGCAACTCCTGGCGATCGTACGCCGATCGCCCTTCATCCCGCTCACGTCGCGCGTCTACAACTGCGGCCGACGTAGGATGGTTCCCTTCGCTGGAATCCACTGACCGTGGCACTCCTCTCCGATTGTTGCCGTCTCTGTACGGCTGTCGGTCCTGATCCCTCCTGTGGCCCCCATCTGCGACTGGCGGCCGTTTGGATCGTTCAGGTACTTCGTGGAGCAGGTGGTGATGCCTCATCTGGCATCTGAGGACGTTGCATCCGCGGCTCTTCCGGCAGAACCGGGACATGTGTCCGGGCTCCAGGCACGAGAAGCACAGTCGTCGCTTCCTCGCGGACTCGATCCGTGTCGTTGTAGAGGCGCTGATGAAGTCCTTGCAGTCCCTGACCTGGTGCTGTCCCTCGCATATAGGGCAGCATCTGGGGCGGTCGACATATCGCTCCTCCTCGCGAACACTATTCGCGTGCAGGATCCTTCGCTTCGGTTGTTCCCTGGCTCCGGCGTCCGTCACAGTGCACACCAGTTTGGCGAATTCATGGAGCCACTCGCTCAGGTGCGCCACCGTCGGATACGGCTGTATCGTGGCCGCGTGCCTTGCCCAGTCCAACCTCTTGCTTAGTGGCAACTTGGCTATCAGCTCCTCCATTAGGGTTGGGTTGGCTAGGTGCTGGCTGCCGGTCGCGGTCGACTGCAGGAACGCTGACAGGTTGCTAACCTTCGTCGCGAACGGCACGATCCTCGCGATGTTGGCCTCCTGAATCGGCTGCACTTCGCGCACGCTCTCCAATTGGCTGCGGATCAGTTGCTCCGGGCGTCCATACCGGAATCGTAGCTGCTCCATAACAGCTTGTACGTTGCTGGGATGGATGAGCAACGACTTCACTGTTTCGCGAGCCTCTCCCTTCAGGGCTTTCACTAGCCTCTGGTTGTTCTCCAACTCGGTGCACTGGTAGGCTGCAGTTGTCTCCGTGAACGCACACAGGAATATTGGCCATTCCTCTGGCTGACCCTCGAAATAGGGAAGATCAGGTAGTCTGCGTGGCGTCCATCCTTGTATGCTTGTCATCGGCGCTCCATATGATATGGGCGATGGCACAGGTACCTCTGGGTGAACATAACCTAGCACCGGCTGTGCTGCGGCGGTCACACAAGATGGCGGAGAATAGCGCAGCATTGTTGTTGTCGACACAGGTTGCCCGTTTGCCCAATGGCCGCCAAGCGTCGGCGCCAAATTCGCACTCCATTGTGGCGGCGAATTTGTACTCACTTGTGCCGGCAACTGCAGCGATGGCGTCACTCCGAGATCCGTTTGCAGATTGTCCCTCATCTGCCTGGGCAGGTTTTCGCTCAAACTCTGCCGTGGCGCTGCTCCATGATGTGGCAGCGTTCCACTCGAACATGGCGGTGTATTCGCTGCACCGCTCACTCCAACGCCGCGTGCCCCGATTCCAACGGGATCTCTGGCGGCCTCTGCTTGTCCTCCACTTGCTCTTGCCTTCGCCAGCTCCGACTCCAGACGTGCGATCCTTTCCATTAAGGCTGCCACTGCAGTTGTGGGATCCGTAATCTGCCCCGTCGCTTCGGGCTGCAGGTTACTTGCCGCTTTCCTGGCGGCTGTTCCACTTTCCTTCGGAGTCTGTGGCCTCTGTCGATCACCAGCCACACTCGCAGAGCTGGTCGCGGTGCCAGTTGCTGTGGCCGTGGTGGTCGCTGTTGCGGGAACGCCCGAGGCTTCCAGCCTGGGGCTCCGCCTGGGTGAGTGCTTCGTGGGCATCATCAATGCAGAGTGCGAATAAAAGAATTTGTCACCGCTTGGCCGATCACGGGAATGCCTTATAACACTCGTAAATTGGACAATGTTGGAGTGTAGTAACGAGCGTTTTATTCTAAAAGAGAATTGTTCTTAACCTGATACATAAATACTTATCCTACATACCGCAGTTTTTCTTCCCCTTCCTGTGATGGCGCAAATCGATGTGTTTATCCGCCAACTATTCTATTCCTGTTTACCCTATTTTAGTGCGACCAAATAACCTAAACTAAATACTAGACTTCATAAAAAATACTAACTTCATAAAAATCCTGACTATCGATAGCCTAATCCGTTCCGCGACATCCCCACCCCCGTGAAGCAGCCGCATTCACCACGTCCAGGACAGCTAGCTTCGAAGCGGGACGCATAGTCTTGGCTCGATCGGTAGTCCGCACCGCTGCTCGACGAGGTACTCCATCCTTCCCGGTGAACACCTCTTCCACGACGCCTCGTTTCCATTCCCTTCGTGGTATGGCTGGATCGCAGATGAATACCAGGTCTCCTCGACGGATGGGCTCAACGCGCTTGCACCATTTCTCCCTGCGCACAAGAGTTGGCAGGTACTCATGCACCCAACGCTTCCAGAAACGATCGCGCATCATCCTTGCTATGCGCCACTGCTTCCTAGTAGCGGGTCTCACGGGCTCCTCCCCATCATCCTTGGGGAGATCTGGGATATCCGATGCTCCTTTCAGCAAATCGTTGGGCGTCAGTGGAGCCTCCTGGTCCACCGTCACCGGTAGATGAGTGAGCGGACGAGAGTTTACGATGCTCTCCGCCTCAATCAGCAGGTTCTGCAGTACATGCTCCTTGGGCGCGAGCTCCTTCATTGTGTGCGCCAACACCTTCTTCACGCACTGCACCATCCTCTCCCAGGCACCGCCTTCAGCTGGGTTCGCCGGGCAGTTGAAGATCCATTCGACTCCCTTAGACGACAGCTCGCCTTGGATCTGTGCAGGCTCGAACACTTCGCTGAACCTCTTAGCCTCGCGGTCGGCTCCAACGAAGTTCTTCCCATTGTCGCTCCTTATCCTGACCACTGGTCCACGGCGGCTCATGAAGTTCCTCATGGCGATTATGCAGGAGTCGGTGGACAAATCGTGAGCCATCTCCAAGTGGATAGCCCTCGTGGTCAGGCACGTAAACAGTGCCACCCACCTCTTCTCTGTGCGACGTCCAACTGTCACAAAGAGCGGCCCAAAGTAGTCCAAGCCAGTAGACTTAAATGGCCATCCGTTGGCCTCTAGTCGATCCGCAGGCAGGGGGCCCATCTCGGGCTGTGTGGGTCGTGCCTTCCGCAGCTTGCAAACGTTGCATTTGCTCACCACCCTCCGTAGCAGCCTCCGCAAGTTCGTTATCCAGAACTTGCTCCGAATCGATCCGATCGTCGCCTCCGTGTTTTGGTGGCACATCCTTTCGTGGTGTTGCTGCACGATCAGCTCTGCCAGCGCCTCCTCGTGAGACAGTATGATCGGCCGACGTGCGTTGTATGGCACACACGTCGCGTCGTCGATCCTTCCACTGGCTCTCAATACTCCGTCCTCGTCAAGGTATGGGGACAGTCCGTGCAGTCGGCTGTTCTTGGCGACGTTTCCTTGGCTGTCCTCAGCAAACGCTTCTCGCTGCGACTGCCGTATCAATGCGCTCTCTGCTTCAGCGCACTCCATCGCGGTCAATCCGTAGACCTCTTCATCGCGACGTATTCCACGGCATCGTCGAACAAATCTGAGCACCCACGCAGTCGTCCTCACCAGTCGATTATAGCTGGAGAACCTCTGCAGGGATATAAAGTTTACCGTGACCAAGGCAAACTCACATTTCATTTCCTCGTCGTCGGTCGTCGGAGGAATCCAGTCCTCGCTTGATCTCGGCCAGCTCTCCTCTGGTCCTCGTAGAAACGGCGGTCCGTTTAGCCATCGCGAACTGATGCTCAGGTCCACGGCCTTGCGCGGCCTTGTCGCGTCATCAGCCACGTTTTCGGCGGACGGGATCCATCTCCACTGGGACGCCTCTGTCGATTCCAAAATCTCCGCCACCCGGTTTCCGACGAACTGTTTGTACCTCCGGTGGGTGTTGCTTATCCAGTGCAACACAGTCTTGGAGTCCGTCCATAGCGCACAGCTGCTGATCGCCACACCGTGCTCCTGCTTGACGGTGTCCATCAATCTCGTGCCCAATACCGCTGCTTGGAGTTCCAGACGCGGGATCGACATGGTTCTCATCGGGGCGCATTTCGTTTTGGAGCTTATGAAGTGCGCCTTCACGTCTCCGTTCTCGTACGTGGCCCGCCAGTAGGCCGCTGCTGCGAACGCCGATTGACTGGAGTCCACGAAGATGTGCAGCTGTAGCGTCCGCACTCGTCCGCCGCCAAAGTAGTGGCGCGGGCATCGGAACTCCTGGATCCGACTCATCCCTTGCCGCCAATCCTCGAAGGCTGCGGCCAATTCATCCGGTAGCGGCTCGTCCCAGTTGACTCCTCTCCGCCAAATCTCTCTCAGCAGCAGTTTGGCAGTCACCATGTAGCAGCTCAGGAATCCAATCGGGTCAAACGTAGACATCACCAAGCTTAGGAACTCCCTCTTGGTAGGGACTCGTTCCCCCGTCATCACGTTCCTCGGGACTCGATGGAACATGGTGAGCAGGCCGCTCCGAACGTCATTACTGCCATCTCGTATACGTCCGGCTCTCGCTGGTCGTCTCCGTCTCTCCACAGAAACCTCTGGGCGCATCTGTCCTTCGGCTGCATCAGTACCTGATGAAACATCTCCTTGATGTCTGCACAAACTCCAACCGCTCCTTCCCGAAAATGGAATAGCACTGCTGGGAGGGGCTTGTAGCGCTGTGGGCCTTTCAGTAGCGCTGAATTCAAGGACACACCGTCCACCTTGGCAGCTGCATCGAAAACCAGCCGGATTTTCCCAGGCTTGTTCGGGTTTTCCACTCCGAAGTGCGGCAGGTACCACACTTTGCCCTCCTGAAACCTCTGGACTTCCTGGGCCTCCAGTCGTCGTGCGTATCCCTTCTTGACATAATCGTCCATTATCCGGATGTAAGCCGACGCGAAGTCCACATCGCGCTTCATTTTACGCTCTATGTTGACGAGCCTCCTGAGGGCCATGCTGTAGCTCTCCGGCAATCTCACTTCGTCGTCCTTCCATAGCAGCCCGGTCTCGTATCTCTGGCCTACACGTTTGGTCGTCTTCTCCAGGGTGCTCAGGGCCCGTGCGTCGCCGCTATCTCCGACTGACGGCTCCAGGTCCACTCTGCCAGCTGCGGCTGGCTGCACCGGCTTCGCTCCGAAATTCTCGGTCTCGAAGTAGTCGCTGACCATCTTCTCCAGAAGATCATCCTGGGGCACGGCTAGGAGGCACGAATTCAGAAGCGGCGAGCTCGGCTTTCCGTTCACCGGTCCATATACCACCCATCCAAGTGCGGTGTCTGCTGCAAACGGCCCTCCAGATCCATAACTTTTGGTCCTGAAGGGTACTCCTAAGTGCGCATGATCCAGTCCAATTAGGATCCTCGGCGTCGCATTGTTGTACGGCATCACCGGCAGACGTGTGTTCGCCTTCACTGCTTGTACATCCTCCTGACGCAGGCTTTGCATCGGAAGGTTCAGATTGGCCACTCCGCACACATTTTTCAGCCCATGGCGCTTTGGTTTGCCCGCTGCGCTGATCTGCAGGCTGACCACCTTCGTGTGCTCTTTGGCGGATTTTCCACCAAACCATTGCACGTTCAGCTGTCGACTCTCGCCTTTGAGGTTCAGGCTGCGGATGAGTTCGTCGTCGATGAGTGTGACAGACGATCCTTCATCCAGCAGTGCGTACGTGTCGACCTTCGTATTCTCGCCGTACAGCGTCACGGGTAGAATCCTGAACAGCAGGTGGCATCCAATTGAGTCGATGTTGAGGTTTCGGTGCGGCAACTCCTGGCGATCGTACGCCGATCGCCCTTCATCCCGCTCACGTCGCGCGTCTACAACTGCGGCCGACGTAGGATGGTTCCCTTCGCTGGAATCCACTGACCGTGGCACTCCTCTCCGATTGTTGCCGTCTCTGTACGGCTGTCGGTCCTGATCCCTCCTGTGGCCCCCATCTGCGACTGGCGGCCGTTTGGATCGTTCAGGTACTTCGTGGAGCAGGTGGTGATGCCTCATCTGGCATCCGAGGACGTTGCATCCGCGGCTCTTCCGGCAGAACCGGGACATGTGTCCGGGCTCCAGGCACGAGAAGCACAGTCGTCGCTTCCTCGCGGACTCGATCCGTGTCGTTGTAGAGGCGCTGATGAAGTCCTTGCAGTCCCTGACCTGGTGCTGTCCCTCGCATATAGGGCAGCATCTGGGGCGGTCGACATATCGCTCCTCCTCGCGAACACTATTCGCGTGCAGGATCCTTCGCTTCGGTTGTTCCCTGGCTCCGGCGTCCGTCACAGTGCACACCAGTTTGGCGAATTCATGGAGCCACTCGCTCAGGTGCGCCACCGTCGGATACGGCTGTATCGTGGCCGCGTGCCTTGCCCAGTCCAACCTCTTGCTTAGTGGCAACTTGGCTATCAGCTCCTCCATTAGGGTTGGGTTGGCTAGGTGCTGGCTGCCGGTCGCGGTCGACTGCAGGAACGCTGACAGGTTGCTAACCTTCGTCGCGAACGGCACGATCCTCGCGATGTTGGCCTCCTGAATCGGCTGCACTTCGCGCACGCTCTCCAATTGGCTGCGGATCAGTTGCTCCGGGCGTCCATACCGGAATCGTAGCTGCTCCATAACAGCTTGTACGTTGCTGGGATGGATGAGCAACGACTTCACTGTTTCGCGAGCCTCTCCCTTCAGGGCTTTCACTAGCCTCTGGTTGTTCTCCAACTCGGTGCACTGGTAGGCTGCAGTTGTCTCCGTGAACGCACACAGGAATATTGGCCATTCCTCTGGCTGACCCTCGAAATAGGGAAGATCAGGTAGTCTGCGTGGCGTCCATCCTTGTATGCTTGTCATCGGCGCTCCATATGATATGGGCGATGGCACAGGTACCTCTGGGTGAACATAACCTAGCACCGGCTGTGCTGCGGCGGTCACACAAGATGGCGGAGAATAGCGCAGCATTGTTGTTGTCGACACAGGTTGCCCGTTTGCCCAATGGCCGCCAAGCGTCGGCGCCAAATTCGCACTCCATTGTGGCGGCGAATTTGTACTCACTTGTGCCGGCAACTGCAGCGATGGCGTCACTCCGAGATCCGTTTGCAGATTGTCCCTCATCTGCCTGGGCAGGTTTTCGCTCAAACTCTGCCGTGGCGCTGCTCCATGATGTGGCAGCGTTCCACTCGAACATGGCGGTGTATTCGCTGCACCGCTCACTCCAACGCCGCGTGCCCCGATTCCAACGGGATCTCTGGCGGCCTCTGCTTGTCCTCCACTTGCTCTTGCCTTCGCCAGCTCCGACTCCAGACGTGCGATCCTTTCCATTAAGGCTGCCACTGCAGTTGTGGGATCCGTAATCTGCCCCGTCGCTTCGGGCTGCAGGTTACTTGCCGCTTTCCTGGCGGCTGTTCCACTTTCCTTCGGAGTCTGTGGCCTCTGTCGATCACCAGCCACACTCGCAGAGCTGGTCGCGGTGCCAGTTGCTGTGGCCGTGGTGGTCGCTGTTGCGGGAACGCCCGAGGCTTCCAGCCTGGGGCTCCGCCTGGGTGAGTGCTTCGTGGGCATCATCAATGCAGAGTGCGAATAAAAGAATTTGTCACCGCTTGGCCGATCACGGGAATGCCTTATAACACTCGTAAATTGGACAATGTTGGAGTGTAGTAACGAGCGTTTTATTCTAAAAGAGAATTGTTCTTAACCTGATACATAAATACTTATCCTACATACCGCAGTTTTTCTTCCCCTTCCTGTGATGGCGCAAATCGATGTGTTTATCCGCCAACTATTCTATTCCTGTTTACCCTATTTTAGTGCGACCAAATAACCTAAACTAAATACTAGACTTCATAAAAAATACTAACTTCATAAAAATCCTGACTATCGATAGCCTAATCCGTTCCGCGACATCCCCACCCCCGTGAAGCAGCCGCATTCACCACGTCCAGGACAGCTAGCTTCGAAGCGGGACGCATAGTCTTGGCTCGATCGGTAGTCCGCACCGCTGCTCGACGAGGTACTCCATCCTTCCCGGTGAACACCTCTTCCACGACGCCTCGTTTCCATTCCCTTCGTGGTATGGCTGGATCGCAGATGAATACCAGGTCTCCTCGACGGATGGGCTCAACGCGCTTGCACCATTTCTCCCTGCGCACAAGAGTTGGCAGGTACTCATGCACCCAACGCTTCCAGAAACGATCGCGCATCATCCTTGCTATGCGCCACTGCTTCCTAGTAGCGGGTCTCACGGGCTCCTCCCCATCATCCTTGGGGAGATCTGGGATATCCGATGCTCCTTTCAGCAAATCGTTGGGCGTCAGTGGAGCCTCCCTGGTCCACCGTCACCGGTAGATGAGTGAGCGGACGAGAGTTTACGATGCTCTCCGCCTCAATTAGCAGGTTCTGCAGTACATGCTCCTTGGGCGCGAGCTCCTTCATTGTGTGCGCCAACACCTTCTTCACGCACTGCACCATCCTCTCCCAGGCACCGCCTTCAGCTGGGTTCGCCGGGCAGTTGAAGATCCATTCGACTCCCTTAGACGACAGCTCGCCTTGGATCTGTGCAGGCTCGAACACTTCGCTGAACCTCTTAGCCTCGCGGTCGGCTCCAACGAAGTTCTTCCCATTGTCGCTCCTTATCCTGACCACTGGTCCACGGCGGCTCATGAAGTTCCTCATGGCGATTATGCAGGAGTCGGTGGACAAATCGTGAGCCATCTCCAAGTGGATAGCCCTCGTGGTCAGGCACGTAAACAGTGCCACCCACCTCTTCTCTGTGCGACGTCCAACTGTCACAAAGAGCGGCCCAAAGTAGTCCAAGCCAGTAGACTTAAATGGCCATCCGTTGGCCTCTAGTCGATCCGCAGGCAGGGGGCCCATCTCGGGCTGTGTGGGTCGTGCCTTCCGCAGCTTGCAAACGTTGCATTTGCTCACCACCCTCCGTAGCAGCCTCCGCAAGTTCGTTATCCAGAACTTGCTCCGAATCGATCCGATCGTCGCCTCCGTGTTTTGGTGGCACATCCTTTCGTGGTGTTGCTGCACGATCAGCTCTGCCAGCGCCTCCTCGTGAGACAGTATGATCGGCCGACGTGCGTTGTATGGCACACACGTCGCGTCGTCGATCCTTCCACTGGCTCTCAATACTCCGTCCTCGTCAAGGTATGGGGACAGTCCGTGCAGTCGGCTGTTCTTGGCGACGTTTCCTTGGCTGTCCTCAGCAAACGCTTCTCGCTGCGACTGCCGTATCAATGCGCTCTCTGCTTCAGCGCACTCCATCGCGGTCAATCCGTAGACCTCTTCATCGCGACGTATTCCACGGCATCGTCGAACAAATCTGAGCACCCACGCAGTCGTCCTCACCAGTCGATTATAGCTGGAGAACCTCTGCAGGGATATAAAGTTTACCGTGACCAAGGCAAACTCACATTTCATTTCCTCGTCGTCGGTCGTCGGAGGAATCCAGTCCTCGCTTGATCTCGGCCAGCTCTCCTCTGGTCCTCGTAGAAACGGCGGTCCGTTTAGCCATCGCGAACTGATGCTCAGGTCCACGGCCTTGCGCGGCCTTGTCGCGTCATCAGCCACGTTTTCGGCGGACGGGATCCATCTCCACTGGGACGCCTCTGTCGATTCGAAAATCTCCGCCACCCGGTTTCCGACGAACTGTTTGTACCTCCGGTGGGTGTTGCTTATCCAGTGCAACACAGTCTTGGAGTCCGTCCATAGCGCACAGCTGCTGATCGCCACACCGTGCTCCTGCTTGACGGTGTCCATCAATCTCGTGCCCAATACCGCTGCTTGGAGTTCCAGACGCGGGATCGACATGGTTCTCATCGGGGCGCATTTCGTTTTGGAGCTTATGAAGTGCGCCTTCACGTCTCCGTTCTCGTACGTGGCCCGCCAGTAGGCCGCTGCTGCGAACGCCGATTGACTGGAGTCCACGAAGATGTGCAGCTGTAGCGTCCGCACTCGTCCGCCGCCAAAGTAGTGGCGCGGGCATCGGAACTCCTGGATCCGACTCATCCCTTGCCGCCAATCCTCGAAGGCTGCGGCCAATTCATCCGGTAGCGGCTCGTCCCAGTTGACTCCTCTCCGCCAAATCTCTCTCAGCAGCAGTTTGGCAGTCACCATGTAGCAGCTCAGGAATCCAATCGGGTCAAACGTAGACATCACCAAGCTTAGGAACTCCCTCTTGGTAGGGACTCGTTCCCCCGTCATCACGTTCCTCGGGACTCGATGGAACATGGTGAGCAGGCCGCTCCGAACGTCATTACTGCCATCTCGTATACGTCCGGCTCTCGCTGGTCGTCTCCGTCTCTCCACAGAAACCTCTGGGCGCATCTGTCCTTCGGCTGCATCAGTACCTGATGAAACATCTCCTTGATGTCTGCACAAACTCCAACCGCTCCTTCCCGAAAATGGAATAGCACTGCTGGGAGGGGCTTGTAGCGCTGTGGGCCTTTCAGTAGCGCTGAATTCAAGGACACACCGTCCACCTTGGCAGCTGCATCGAAAACCAGCCGGATTTTCCCAGGCTTGTTCGGGTTTTCCACTCCGAAGTGCGGCAGGTACCACACTTTGCCCTCCTGAAACCTCTGGACTTCCTGGGCCTCCAGTCGTCGTGCGTATCCCTTCTTGACATAATCGTCCATTATCCGGATGTAAGCCGACGCGAAGTCCACATCGCGCTTCATTTTACGCTCTATGTTGACGAGCCTCCTGAGGGCCATGCTGTAGCTCTCCGGCAATCTCACTTCGTCGTCCTTCCATAGCAGCCCGGTCTCGTATCTCTGGCCTACACGTTTGGTCGTCTTCTCCAGGGTGCTCAGGGCCCGTGCGTCGCCGCTATCTCCGACTGACGGCTCCAGGTCCACTCTGCCAGCTGCGGCTGGCTGCACCGGCTTCGCTCCGAAATTCTCGGTCTCGAAGTAGTCGCTGACCATCTTCTCCAGAAGATCATCCTGGGGCACGGCTAGGAGGCACGAATTCAGAAGCGGCGAGCTCGGCTTTCCGTTCACCGGTCCATATACCACCCATCCAAGTGCGGTGTCTGCTGCAAACGGCCCTCCAGATCCATAACTTTTGGTCCTGAAGGGTACTCCTAAGTGCGCATGATCCAGTCCAATTAGGATCCTCGGCGTCGCATTGTTGTACGGCATCACCGGCAGACGTGTGTTCGCCTTCACTGCTTGTACATCCTCCTGACGCAGGCTTTGCATCGGAAGGTTCAGATTGGCCACTCCGCACAATTTTTCAGCCCATGGCGCTTTGGTTTGCCCGCTGCGCTGATCTGCAGGCTGACCACCTTCGTGTGCTCTTTGGCGGATTTTCCACCAAACCATTGCACGTTCAGCTGTCGACTCTCGCCTTTGAGGTTCAGGCTGCGGATGAGTTCGTCGTCGATGAGTGTGACAGACGATCCTTCATCCAGCAGTGCGTACGTGTCGACCTTCGTATTCTCGCCGTACAGCGTCACGGGTAGAATCCTGAACAGCAGGTGGCATCCAATTGAGTCGATGTTGAGGTTTCGGTGCGGCAACTCCTGGCGATCGTACGCCGATCGCCCTTCATCCCGCTCACGTCGCGCGTCTACAACTGCGGCCGACGTAGGATGGTTCCCTTCGCTGGAATCCACTGACCGTGGCACTCCTCTCCGATTGTTGCCGTCTCTGTACGGCTGTCGGTCCTGATCCCTCCTGTGGCCCCCATCTGCGACTGGCGGCCGTTTGGATCGTTCAGGTACTTCGTGGAGCAGGTGGTGATGCCTCATCTGGCATCCGAGGACGTTGCATCCGCGGCTCTTCCGGCAGAACCGGGACATGTGTCCGGGCTCCAGGCACGAGAAGCACAGTCGTCGCTTCCTCGCGGACTCGATCCGTGTCGTTGTAGAGGCGCTGATGAAGTCCTTGCAGTCCCTGACCTGGTGCTGTCCCTCGCATATAGGGCAGCATCTGGGGCGGTCGACATATCGCTCCTCCTCGCGAACACTATTCGCGTGCAGGATCCTTCGCTTCGGTTGTTCCCTGGCTCCGGCGTCCGTCACAGTGCACACCAGTTTGGCGAATTCATGGAGCCACTCGCTCAGGTGCGCCACCGTCGGATACGGCTGTATCGTGGCCGCGTGCCTTGCCCAGTCCAACCTCTTGCTTAGTGGCAACTTGGCTATCAGCTCCTCCATTAGGGTTGGGTTGGCTAGGTGCTGGCTGCCGGTCGCGGTCGACTGCAGGAACGCTGACAGGTTGCTAACCTTCGTCGCGAACGGCACGATCCTCGCGATGTTGGCCTCCTGAATCGGCTGCACTTCGCGCACGCTCTCCAATTGGCTGCGGATCAGTTGCTCCGGGCGTCCATACCGGAATCGTAGCTGCTCCATAACAGCTTGTACGTTGCTGGGATGGATGAGCAACGACTTCACTGTTTCGCGAGCCTCTCCCTTCAGGGCTTTCACTAGCCTCTGGTTGTTCTCCAACTCGGTGCACTGGTAGGCTGCAGTTGTCTCCGTGAACGCACACAGGAATATTGGCCATTCCTCTGGCTGACCCTCGAAATAGGGAAGATCAGGTAGTCTGCGTGGCGTCCATCCTTGTATGCTTGTCATCGGCGCTCCATATGATATGGGCGATGGCACAGGTACCTCTGGGTGAACATAACCTAGCACCGGCTGTGCTGCGGCGGTCACACAAGATGGCGGAGAATAGCGCAGCATTGTTGTTGTCGACACAGGTTGCCCGTTTGCCCAATGGCCGCCAAGCGTCGGCGCCAAATTCGCACTCCATTGTGGCGGCGAATTTGTACTCACTTGTGCCGGCAACTGCAGCGATGGCGTCACTCCGAGATCCGTTTGCAGATTGTCCCTCATCTGCCTGGGCAGGTTTTCGCTCAAACTCTGCCGTGGCGCTGCTCCATGATGTGGCAGCGTTCCACTCGAACATGGCGGTGTATTCGCTGCACCGCTCACTCCAACGCCGCGTGCCCCGATTCCAACGGGATCTCTGGCGGCCTCTGCTTGTCCTCCACTTGCTCTTGCCTTCGCCAGCTCCGACTCCAGACGTGCGATCCTTTCCATTAAGGCTGCCACTGCAGTTGTGGGATCCGTAATCTGCCCCGTCGCTTCGGGCTGCAGGTTACTTGCCGCTTTCCTGGCGGCTGTTCCACTTTCCTTCGGAGTCTGTGGCCTCTGTCGATCACCAGCCACACTCGCAGAGCTGGTCGCGGTGCCAGTTGCTGTGGCCGTGGTGGTCGCTGTTGCGGGAACGCCCGAGGCTTCCAGCCTGGGGCTCCGCCTGGGTGAGTGCTTCGTGGGCATCATCAATGCAGAGTGCGAATAAAAGAATTTGTCACCGCTTGGCCGATCACGGGAATGCCCTATAACACTCGTAAATTGGACAATGTTGGAGTGTAGTAACGAGCGTTTTATTCTAAAAGAGAATTGTTCTTAACCTGATACATAAATACTTATCCTACATACCGCAGTTTTTCTTCCCCTTCCTGTGATGGCGCAAATCGATGTGTTTATCCGCCAACTATTCTATTCCTGTTTACCCTATTTTAGTGCGACCAAATAACCTAAACTAAATACTAGACTTCATAAAAAATACTAACTTCATAAAAATCCTGACTATCGATAGCCTAATCCGTTCCGCGACATGGTGAAAGTAAAATTTTTCCTCCTGTAGTCATTCAGTTTTGTACGAGCCATTATGCAAAAATAATGTGCTCCGATATAGATAAAACAGTTGGCTTAAAGAATATTGCATTACGTGATTTTACAAGAAATGCTCTAGGTTTGGCATTCAATATATTTTGAATAATTGATTTCGAAGATTGGTTCAAAAGTTTAGTAACCATTCTTTTGTCCCCAAACGTCAATGATATGGTTAGTGAAGCTATATTCTCTTTAAAAGAAAAGCAGCCATATACATTTGAGTCCCCTATTTCCAATTCTTCGACCGAGTTTGGGAAGAGCTGCCATATTACTTTGAGCACTATATCTGTGAAAAGTGACTTTCGAAAGCGATTGAGCATTTTTGTGGAGCAAACTACTGAATTGCTTTTAAGCCAACCGAGTAGTGGTCAAAGTAACTTGTAATTTTGTCCTAAACTGGTCGATTTGATTTTGGCTAAATAATTAGTTTTTTCTCCATTTTGGACCAACATAATGGGTATTTTTTCTTCCTTAGGTTTTTGCTGGCAACGTGCGCCATATGGGCCTACAACCGGAAGCACCAGGGCAACCTGAACATGTCCCTGCCCAACGATCCACATATCACACCTAGATGTATGTCCACACTTTTGGACAAAATTATAATACCGGTATAATACCGGCAAGGGTATAAAAACCATCCCTAAAATAAAAACAAATAAATATTTTAATTAAACCTTTTTAATTTTTTATTAAACTTTTTTAAACTTTTAATTAATTAATTAAAAATGATTAATTTAATTGGTTAATTTCATTCCTGGTCAGTGTTGATCTGATCGGAGTTGGCCTGGTTCGCCGTCCCGGCGGCGACCGGGTTCGCCTTCCCGGCGGCGGCCTGGTTCGCCGTCCCGGCGGCGGCCTGGTTCGCCTGCCTTGCGTTGGCCACCCGGACTCGCCGGCGCCGAGGAAGTACCTCTGATTCCACTTTACCTACATTTTGGGTTCGTCCTCCCACAAAAATTAGTTTAAAACAGAAAAAAAAAGAATAAGAAGAGAAAAAGATTTATTATTTATTATTAGATTTATTATTATTATATTTATTAATTATTATTGTTATTGTTAATATTTAACATATATTTATTAAATAAATACTTACGGCATTCGCAAAATTAAAATTAAACTCCATTATTATTGACTTGAGCTTGTGAACTGTTGCGAAATTGCTTGAGAAATGACGCTTTTTGGGAAAACGCGCAATAAGTGTTGCGCAGCGTCAAAACACGTGAATCGGTTAAATGGCCAGTATTGGCAAACCAGGTCCCGAAAATTTCGGGACTTGATTTCTAAAAATCTGTGGGAAGGATTTTAATGGCACTGGTACCATTCGAATGGGCTAAAAATTAGCTTTCTCGTGGTATACCGTGCATAATGGCGCATCCTCTTTAAAAAAAGCTAATCATACATGATGGCGGCTGCCGTGTTGGGCAGCGTGCAAACACGGAAAAATGATAATGGCCAGTATTGGCAAACCAGGTCCCGAAAATTTCGGGACTTGACTTCTAAAAATCTGTGGGAAGGATTTTAATGGCACTGGTACCATTCGAATGGGCTAAAAATTAGCTTTCTCGTGGTATACCGTGCATAATGGCGCATCCTCTTTAAAAAAAGGTAAACATACATGATGGCGGCTACCGTGTTGGGCAGCGTGCAAACACGGAAAAATGATAATGGCCAGTATTGGCAAACCAGGTCCCGAAAATTTCGGGACTTGACTTCTAAAAATCTGTGGGAAGGATTTTAATGGCACTGGTACCATTCGAATGGGCTAAAAATTAGCTTTCTCGTGGTATACCGTGCATAATGGCGCATCCTCTTTAAAAAAGGTAAACATACATGATGGCGGCTGCCGTGTTGGGCAGCGTGCAAACACGGAAAAATGATAATGGCCAGTATTGGCACTTGCATATTGATGCTACAGGTTGTGTCGTGCAACCAATGTCATTTATAGACAAGAAAGGAAAGCTAACTTCGGGCGGAGCCGAAGTTGATATACCCTTGCAGTTAAAAGCGGATATATATCGCAAACATCGTATATAGTTGGCCGATCCTTATGAGAATATAATAATATAACCCAATTTATTGTAATATAAAATCTAAAAAAAGTCCCAAATTTCTATCTTCAAAAGTACCAAAGTTGGTATTTCTACCAAAGACCATTTCCGATCGTTCAGTTATATGGCAGCTGTAAGATATAGTCGGCCGATCGTTATGAAATATGGTAGGCCGGATTAACTGACCAAAAATATAATCTGTACCAAGTTCCAGCTTTCTATCTTCAAAAACACGAAAGTTGGGTCATTTCCGATCGTTCAGTTATATGGCAGCTATAGGATATAGTCGGCCGATCCGGGCCGTTCCGACTTATATACTGCGTGCAAAGGAAAGAAGGGTGTGTGCAAAGTTTCAAGACGATAGCTTTAAAACTGAGAGACTAGTTCGCGTAGAAACAGACAGACAGACAGACAGACGGACCGACGGACAGACGGACAGACGGACATACTCATATCAACTCAGGAGGTGATCAAGAATATATATACTTTATAGGGTCGGAGATGTCTCCTTCACTGCGTTGCACACTTTCGGACAAAATTATAATACCCTCTGCAAGGGTATAATAAACGCATTTATCTCTACACATTGGCAGCCCACAATCCTGATGAACACATTGTGTTCCCTCTAGCTCATGCTGTTCTTTCGAATCATACCGCTTATTATATTGGTCACTTTTTATGCGAGCTCAATAGAGCTTGCAAAACTTATAAAATTAAATTACCAATATGCAAGCGGATAGTAACAGATGATAGTTTTGCCATAATTCAGGCAGTTATGAAAGAATTTAACAACACAGATATTATTGAGCACAATAGCATGTGCTTTCGCTATCTATATGGTGAAAGTGAAATTTTTCCTCCTGTAGTCATTCAGTTTTGTACGAGCCATTATGCAAAAATAATGTGCTCCGATATAGATAAAACAGTTGGCTTAAAGAATATTGCATTACGTGATTTTACAAGAAATGCTCTAGGTTTGGCATTCAATATATTTTGAATAATTGATTTCGAAGATTGGTTCAAAAGTTTAGTAACCATTCTTCTGTCCCCAAACGTCAATGATATGGTTAGTGAAGCTATATTCTCTTTAAAAGAAAAGCAGCCATATACATTTGAGTCCCCTATTTCCAATTCTTCGACCGAGTTTGGGAAGAGCTGCAATATTACTTTGAGCACTATATCTGTGAAAAGTGACTTTCGAAAGCGATTGAGCATTTTTGTGGAGCAAATTACTGAATTGCTTTTAAGCCAACCGAGTAGTGGTCAAAGTAACTTGTACTTTTGTCCAAAACTGGTCGATTTGATTTTCGATAAATAATTAGTTTTTTCTCCATTTTGGACCAACATAATGGGTATTTTTTCTTACTTAGGTTTTTGCTGGCAACGTGCGCCATATGGGCCTACAACCGGAAGCACCAGGGCAACCTGAACATGTCCCTGCCCAACGATCCACATACCACACCTAGATGTACGTCCACACTTTTGGACAAAATTATAATACCGGTATAATACCGGCAAGGGTATAAAAACCATCCCTAAAATAAAAACAAGTAAATATTTTAATTAAACCTTTTTAATTTTTTATTAAACTTTTTTAAACTTTTAATTAATTAATTAAAAATGATTAATTTAATTGGTTAATTTCATTCCTGGTCAGCGTTGATCTGATCGGAGTTGACCTGGATCGCCTGCCCGGGGTCGGCCTGGTTCGCCTGCCCGGCGTCGGCCTGGTTCGCCGTCCCGGCGGCGGCCTGGTTTGCCTTCCCGGCGTCGGCCTGGTTCGCCGTCCCAGCGGCGGCCTGGTTCGCCTGCCTTGCGTTGGCCACCCGGACTCGCCGGCGCCGAGGAAGTACCTCTGGGCGGCGACTCCTAGGAGCCGCCGCCGATTCCACTTTACCTACATTTTGGGTTCGTCCTCCCACAAAAATTAGTTTCTAAAAGAAAAAAAAAGAATAAGAAAAGAAAAAGATTTATTATTTATTATTAGATTTATTATTATTATATTTATTAATTATTGTTGTTATTGTTAATATTTAACATATATTTATTAAATAAATACTTACGGCATTCGCAAAATTAAAATTAAACTCCATTATTATTGACTTGAGCTTGTGAACTGTTGCAAAATTGCTTGAGAAATGACGCTTTTTGGGAAAACGCGTAATAAGTGTTGCGCAGCGTCAAAACACGTGAATCGGTTAAATGGCCAGTATTGGCAAACCAGGTCCCGAAAATTTCGGGACTTGATTTCTAAAAATCTGTGGGAAGGATTTTAATGGCACTGGTACCATTCGAATGGGCTAAAAATTAGCTTTCTCGTGGTATACCGTGCATAATGGCGCATCCTCTTTAAAAAAAGGTAAACATACATGATGGCGGCTGCCGTGTTGGGCAGCGTGCAAACACGGAAAAATGATAATGGCCAGTATTGGCAAACCAGGTCCCGAAAATTTCGGGACTTGATTTCTAAAAATCTGTGGGAAGGATTTTAATGGCACTGGTACCATTCGAATGGGCTAAAAATTAGTTTTCTCGTAGTATACCGTGCATAATGGGGCATCCTCTTTAAAAAAAGGTAAACATACATGATGGCGGCTGCCGTGATGGGCAGCGTGCAAACACGGAAAAATGATAATGGCCAGTATTGGCAAACCAGGTCCCGAAAATTTCGGGACTTGATTTCTAAAAATCTGTGGGAAGGATTTTAGTGGCACTGGTACCATTCGAATGGGCTAAAAATTAGCTTTCTCGTGGTATACCGTGCATAATGGCGCATCCTCTTTAAAAAAAGGTAAACATACATGTGAGGAGAGTATTTAACTCCACTCAGTTTTATTAAAGATAGTTATGTGTATTAAATGTTACAGATTCTGATTCCTTGTATTTTATAATTAAGATAATTTCTGCTGCTGCTTTCCGTCGTTTTCTCTGCTGCTGCTGCTTTTTCGATGCTGCCCTCTCGACGCTTTTCCTCTAAGTTGCCATACTCCTGATCTTCATACTGCTGCCATACTGCTGATTTTTAACACTGCTGCCATACTGCTGATTTTATACTGCTGCTGTTACATCTTCCACTCTCTTACATTCGGCCATTCCTGACTAGTCATCTGTCCCAGATGACCAAGCGTCTTCATTATCCTTTACATAACGCCACAGCTTCATGTGATCACAGCTGGTTGAAGTGTTACATGGGCCTTCTACATCCGCAGCCTTCCGCACTTCGTATCTGCCGTTCCTGTTAACTTTTGATATTTCATACGGTCCCAGATATTCTCCAGCCAGCTTTTTCCCTGCAATAAACTGTGTCCGGCGTATAGCGACTAAGTCTCCAACTTTATAATTGACTTCTGGTTTACGCCTTAGGTCATAGTACTTTTTGTAGGCATCCTGCGCACGTTGAATTTCGATCTTTGCATCTTTTCTAAGTTGCTGCCGTTGCTCGTCGAAGTTTGAATACATCTCCTCATCTAGAAGCTGCAGAATACGATGGGTTGGATTATTGTTCATCTTCACACCAAACATTAGCTCAAATGGTGACTTCTTAGTAGAAGCATGTACGTGGGAATTAACAGCTCTCTGCACCTCAGGTACTGCCTTAAACCACTTGGCTGGATCATCTGCCGAAATCTTAGAAATAATCGACAATATCGTGCGATTCACCCTTTCGATCTGACCATTTCCGCGGGGAACTCCAGTTGTGCTTAAAACGTGTTCAATACCGTTTTCCTTCATGTAATCTGCAAACAAGTTGGCTGTGAAAGCAGAACCTCTGTCCGAAACTATCCGCACTGGGTTGCCAAAAATTTCGGACCAAGTCTTAACCTTCTTCAGCGTTTCCTCGCAAATATGTGTTTATATTGTTTTCCAGTGGCATCCATGGGACCCAGATGATCAACATGCAGCGTGTGAAGGGGTTGATCACCTTTATCGATACAGTTTAAAAAGCCTTCTTTCTTGCCAAGTTTCTTGTTAAAAATTATGCATCTTACACAATTGTTTACCACATGCTGAACTTTTTGCTCCAAATGAGGAATCCAATAGGATTGTTGAATAGTGTGTAGAGTTTTTTGTAGTGCAAAGTGGCCTGCATTATGGGCGTCAACAATGACTTCTTTTTCCATCGCTTTCGGGACTACGAGGAGATCGTTACCATTCACCTCCTTATAGACAAGTGAAGCTTTTATCTTGTACCCCTCGTATGGGCGGCTTTTGAGAATTTCCACAATTGCTTTCAGCATATCATCTTTTCTTTGAGCGTTTTTGATGCGTGCTGTGATCTCTAAGGAGACAAGCATAACCCGATCAGGATAGCGACTTAGGCAGTCAACGTGCTTTAATCGTTCTCCAGGACGATGTTCCACTGTAAAAACGAAATCTTGTAGATAAACAATCCACTGCGTGACTGCTCTTGGTATATCCGTTCTTGGTATATATCTTGGCGACACAATCCGTTATCAGCTTAAACGGCGATCCCAGCAGATAATGTCTGAATTTTTGTACCGCTAGATACACGGCTTTGGCTTCCAGGATATAACTGTGCTGGCGGGACTCAGCTCCTGTTGTCTTCTTGCTCCAATACTGGATAGGGTGGAGTTTGTCATCGAACCACTGCAATAATACCGCTGCAAATCCGTCTTTTGATGCGTCTGTATGTAACTCAGTTTTAGCTCCTCTGGTGTACAATTTCAAAACAGGTTCCTTTGTCAACGCATCCTTCAAACTCTGGAACGCGTTCATCTGAGGCTCAGCCATTTGGAAACGAACATCTTTGCGCAGCAGGTCAGTTAACGGGCGTGCAATTTGCGAATAATTCTGAATAAATTTTCTGAAAAATCCCGTCAGCCCCAGAAAAGCTTGGACTGCTCTGACGTTTTTCGGCACCGAAAATTTGCTGACCGCTGCAGTCTTCTCTTGTCCAGGCCACAGGTTTCCGTCTTCAATGTTGTGGCCCAAGAAGTAAATTCCTCTCTGCAAGAAGTGACATTTTCGCCACTTGATCTTCAGGCCAAACGCCCCAGCTCTTTTAAAGACGAGTGCCATCTTTTGCAAACATTGCTCTGCAGTCTCGGCGTGGATTATTATATCATCCATATATAAATCGAGTATGTCCTTGTTCATCAGCTCCTGAAATACGTAATTAACGTAGCGAATGAATACAGCTGGCGAATTCCGAAATCCAAACGGTGTTCTATTGAATTCGTACAATCCGGATTTGGTTATGAACGCTGTAAATTTCTTGCTCTCTTCCTCAATGGCAACGTGGAAGAAACCATTCTCCAAGTCCATCACGGTAAAGTATCGCGCTTTTTGCAGCTTTTGAAGTACGTCCTCTATAACAGGGACAGGAAAACAATCTCTCAATACCATCGAGTTCAGCTTACGAAAATCAACGCAAACACGGTGTGTGCCATCCTTTTTGTTTACCAGCACCAGACGGCTAGCAAAGTTCGATGTAGATGGGCGTATAATTCCAGCAGATAGCCATTCTACGATCTGCTGTTCGACATCCTGTTGTTCGGCAATCGCAAATCGACTCGGAGATTGACGAAATGGGATAATCTCACCATCTGGAACAATTCGCAGCTTGACTGGAACCTCTGCTACTGAATCCACCGCCTTGTAGTTCTTGATCAGCATCGATACTTCCTTTTTATACTGCGTAGGAACATCGATTTCATCATTTGTATTAACAATACTATAAATACTCATCTCATTCGGTTCCTCACAAGCTTTCTTCCCATGCGGGGAAGAAAACTTGTATCCCTCTGGCGACAGCGAAAGATTGAACTTTGAAACAAAATCGAATCCAAGCAATGCGTCATACTCCATATTTTCATCCTCTACAACAACGAACTTGTGTTGGGTTATCTCGTGATCTACTGCAACCTCAGCGAAAAAGCATCCCTCTGGGTACGTGATCTTCTTTCCTAGTCCGCGGAGCGTCGATGTACATCTCTCCAAGAAGACATTCGGGATTTTGTTAAAGATGAACTTTCTCAATATAGATACATCAGCTCCAGTATCCACTAGGCACTCCACTTCGACGTCGTTGATGATGACCTTTTTCATCCGTCTTCCGCTGCGCACAACTTGGACACCAGCAGCTGACCTAGGGCAATCTCTAGACATGTGTCCTTCTTTGTTGCAACTGAAGCATTTCGTGGCGGCTTTGCAATCCTTGCGAAGATGATCTGCTGATCCACAATTAAAACAGTAGCTCTTTCGGTCGTTGAACTCGTACTGTTTTTTTTGATTCGGCGTCCATTTTGCATCGTTCAGCTGGAACGGCTTGAAGCTCTTTTCGTTGACGCGTTCAAATACGTCATATTGCTCCTGCAGCTCTTTGAAAGACTTGCAATTGTACAGGGTGTATTTGAAGTCACTCCTTAAGTTCAGGCCGTCTACTATGTAGCGGATTACAGAACTTGCATCGATGCTGCCAAGTGCTGCAATCTTTCTCATCTGAAGAATATATTCGTGAAATGATTCCTGCTTGCGTTTCTTGCGATCCCGAAGCTGCTCGTGAAGATCTGCACTGCATACGTATTGACGACTAAACTCTGCCTGCAGCAACATCCGCATCTCTGTGTATTGGTGTACGTAAGTCGAATCCAAAAACAATTTAGCCGTTTTTGTCATTTTGGCACGTGCCTGTACATACATCTGCTTTAAGTTCAAATCGTAAGCTTCAGCATTCAGCTCGAAATTGTCAAACCAATTCTTGACCGGCATGGATTCACCGTCAAACTCCGGAATTATTTTCGCGAAACTTTCCGCTGTAACTGAGCAACGGCTATTTTGTTCATCTGCTCCCATTTTTAATGCCATAAGCTGAACAAGATCCTGCAGCGTTTTTGTGTTCTCGGCGATCGAACAGCTTGCAATTGCCTCAGCTGCGACATTTGTTCCTCCACTCGATTCCTGTACGTTGCTTTGTGTTTTAGTCACACTTGCTTCGACGAGACTCTGCACGTAGCTCTTTGTCTCACTTATATTTTTTTCTCCACTTGCTTCAACGTTTCTCTCCGGCTCAATCATTTTCCGATTTTTATCTGCTGCGGCAACTGATCTTGTGTAGTACGGCTGTTTTCCTTTCGCAATTGGTATTCTAGAAGTCTCCTGCTGTCTGGACTTTTCACTCATTTGCTCTCATTCCCTTTTGTGATCCAACTTCTTCACTTTTAAAGACTTTTCGGGACGGCGTCACTTTGTAATTTTCTGGTTAGGACGAGCCCCCAAATGTGAGGAGAGTATTTAACTCCACTCAGTTTTATTAAAGATAGTTATGTGTATTAAATGTTACAGATTCTGATTCCTTGTATTTTATAATTAAGATAATTTCTGCTGCTGCTTTCCGTCGTTTTCTCTGCTGCTGCTGCTTTTTCGATGCTGCCCTCTCGACGCTTTTCCTCTAAGTTGCCATACTCCTGATCTTCATACTGCTGCCATACTGCTGATTTTTAACACTGCTGCCATACTGCTGATTTTAACACTGCTTCCATACTGCTGATTTTCATACAGTTATACTGCTGCTGTTACATCTTCCACCCTCTTACATACATGATGGCGGCTACCGTGTTGGGCAGCGTGCAAACACGGAAAAATGATAATGGCCAGTATTGGCAAACCAGGTCCCGAAAATTTCGGGACTTGATTTCTAAAAATCTGTGGGAAGGATTTTAATGGCACTGGTACCATTCGAATGGGCTAAAAATTAGCTTTCTCGTGGTATCCCGTGCATAATGGCGCATCCTCTTTAAAAAAAGGTAAACGTACATGTTGGCGGCTGCCGTGTTGGGCAGCGTGCAAACACGGAAAAATGATAATGGCCAGTATTGGCAAACCAGGTCCCGAAAATTTCGGGACTTGATTTCTAAAAATCTGTGGGAAGGATTTTAGTGGCACTGGTACCATTCGAATGGGCTAAAAATTAGTTTTCTCGTAGTATACCGTGCATAATGGGGCATCCTCTTTAAAAAAGGTAAACATACATGATGGCGGCTGCCGTGTTGGGCAGCGTGCAAACACGGAAAAATGATAATGGCCAGTATTGGCAAACCAGGTCCCGAAAATTTCGGGACTTGATTTCTAAAAATCTGTGGGAAGGATTTTAGTGGCACTGGTACCATTCGAATGGGCTAAAAATTAGCTTTCTCGTGGTATACCGTGCATAATGGCGCATCCTCTTTAAAAAAGATAAACATACATGATGGCGGCTACCGTGTTGGGCAGCGTGCAAACACGGAAAAATGATAATGGCCAGTATTGGCAAACCAGGTCCCGAAAATTTCGGGACTTGATTTCTAAAAATCTGTGGGAAGGATTTTAGTGGCACTGGTACCATTCGAATGGGCTAAAAATTAGCTTTCTCGTAGTATGCCGTGCATAACGGCGCATCCTCTTTAAAAAAAGGTAAACGTACATGATGGCGGCTGCCGTGTTGGGCAGCGTGCAAACACGGAAAAATGATAATGGCCAGTATTGGCACTTGCATATTGATGCTACAGGTTGTGTCGTGCAACCAATGTCATTTATAGACAAGAAAGGAAAGCTAACTTCGGGCGGAGCCGAAGTTGATATACCCTTGCAGTTAAAAGCGGATATATATCGCAAACATCGTATATAGTTGGCCGATCCTTATGAGAATATAATAATATAACCCAATTTATTGTAATATAAAATCTAAAAAAAGTCCCAAATTTCTATCTTCAAAAGTACCAAAGTTGGTATTTCTACCAAAGACCATTTCCGATCGTTCAGTTATATGGCAGCTGTAAGATATAGTCGGCCGATCGTTATGAAATTTGGTAGGCCGGATTAACTGACCAAAAATATAATCTGTACCAAGTTCCAGCTTTCTATCTTCAAAAACACGAAAGTTGGGTCATTTCCGATCGTTCAGTTATATGGCAGCTATAGGATATAGTCGGCCGATCCGGGCCGTTCCGACTTATATACTGCGTGCAAAGGAAAGAAGGGTGTGTGCAAAGTTTCAAGACGATAGCTTTAAAACTGAGAGACTAGTTCGCATAGAAACAGACAGACAGACAGACAGACAGACAGACAGACAGACAGACAGACGGACCGACGGACAGACGGACATACTCATATCAACTCAGGAGGTGATCAAGAATATATATACTTTATAGGGTCGGAGATGTCTCCTTAACTGCGTTGCACACTTTCGGACAAAATTATAATACCCTCTGCAAGGGTATAATAAACGCATTTATCTCTACACATTGGCAGCCCACAATCCTGATGAACACATTGTGTTCCCTCTAGCTCATGCTGTTCTTTCGAATCATACCGCTTATTATATTGGTCACTTTTTATGCGAGCTCAATAGAGCTTGCAAAACTTATAAAATTAAATTACCAATATGCAAGCGGATAGTAACAGATGATAGTTTTGCCATAATTCAGGCAGTTATGAAAGAATTTAACAACACAGATATTATTGAGTACAATAGCATGTGCTTTCGCTATCTATATGGTGAAAGTGAAATTTTTCCTCCTGTAGTCATTCAGTTTTGTACGAGCCATTATGCAAAAATAATGTGCTCCGATATAGATAAAACAGTTGGCTTAAAGAATATTGCATTACGTGATTTTACAAGAAATGCTCTAGGTTTGGCATTCAATATATTTTGAATAATTGATTTCGAAGATTGGTTCAAAAGTTTAGTAACCATTCTTCTGTCCCCAAACGTCAATGATATGGTTAGTGAAGCTATATTCTCTTTAAAAGAAAAGCAGCCATATACATTTGAGTCCCCTATTTCCAATTCTTCGACCGAGTTTGGGAAGAGCTGCAATATTACTTTGAGCACTATATCTGTGAAAAGTGACTTTCGAAAGCGATTGAGCATTTTTGTGGAGCAAATTACTGAATTGCTTTTAAGCCAACCGATTAGTGGTCAAAGTAACTTGTACTTTTGTCCAAAACTGGTCGATTTGATTTTGGATAAATAATTAGTTTTTTCTCCATTTTGGATCAACATAATGGGTATTTTTTTCTTACTTAGGTTTTTCCTGCTAAGTAAGTGGGACTGTAATGGAAGTAGCCTACATCTATTTAATATATATTGTTTCAGTCTCCTTGCTGGCAACGTGCGCCATATGGGCCTACAACCGGAAGCACCAGGGCAACCTGAACATGTCCCTGCCCAACGATCCACATACCACACCTAGATGTATGTCCACACTTTTGGACAAAATTATAATACCGGTATAATACCGGCAAGGGTATAAAAACCATCCCTAAAATAAAAACAAGTAAATATTTTAATTAAACCTTTTTAATTTTTTATTAAACTTTTTTAAACTTTTAATTAATTAATTAAAAATGATTAATTTAATTGGTTAATTTCATTCCTGGTCAGCGTTGATCTGATCGGAGTTGGCCTGGATCGCCTGCCCGGGGTCGGCCTGGTTCGCCTGCCCGGCGTCGGCCTGGTTCGCCGTCCCGGCGGCGGCCTGGTTTGCCTTCCCGGCGTCGGCCTGGTTCGCCGTCCCGGCAACGGCCTGGTTCGCCTGCCTTGCGTTGGCCACCCGGACTCGCCGGCGCCGAGGAAGTACCTCTGGGCGGCGACTCCTAGGAGCCGCCGCCGATTCCACTTTACCTACATTTTGGGTTCGTCCTCCCACAAAAATTAGTTTCTAAAAGAAAAAAAAAGAATAAGAAAAGAAAAAGATTTATTATTTATTATTAGATTTATTATTATTATATTTATTAATTATTATTGTTATTGTTAATATTTAACATATATTTATTAAATATAAATACTTACGGCATTCGCAAAATTAAAATTAAACTCCATTATTATTGACTTGAGCTTGTGAACTGTTGCGAAATTGCTTGAGAAATGACGCTTTTGGGAAAACGCGCAATAAGTGTTGCGCAGCGTCAAAACACGTGAATCGGTTAAATGGCCAGTATTGGCAAACCAGGTCCCGAAAATTTCGGGACTTGATTTCTAAAAATCTGTGGGAAGGATTTTAATGGCACTGGTACCATTCGAATGGGCTAAAAATTAGCTTTCTCGTGGTATACCGTGCATAATGGCGCATCCTCTTTTAAGAAAGGTAAACATACATGATGGCGGCTGCCGTGTTGGGCAGCGTGCAAACACGGAAAAATGATAATGGCCAGTATTGGCAAACCAGGTCCCGAAAATTTCGGGACTTGATTTCTAAAAATCTGTGGGAAGGATTTTAGTGGCACTGGTACCATTCGAATGGGCTAAAAATTAGCTTTCTCGTGGTATACCGTGCATAATGGCGCATCCTCTTTAAAAAAGGTAAACATACATGATGGCGGCTACCGTGTTGGGCAGCGTGCAAACACGGAAAAATGATAATGGCCAGTATTGGCAAACCAGGTCCCGAAAATTTCGGGACTTGATTTCTAAAAATCTGTGGGAAGGATTTTAATGGCACTGGTACCATTCGAATGGGCTAAAAATTAGCTTTCTCGTGGTATACCGTGCATAATGGCGCATCCTCTTTAAAAAAAGGTAAACATACATGATGGCGGCTGCCGTGTTGGGCAGCGTGCAAACACGGAAAAATGATAATGGCCAGTATTGGCAAACCAGGTCCCGAAAATTTCGGGACTTGATTTCTAAAAATCTGTGGGAAGGATTTTAATGGCACTGGTACCATTCGAATGGGCTAAAAATTAGTTTTCTCGTAGTATACCGTGCATAATGGCGCATCCTCTTTAAAAAAAGGTAAACATACATGATGGCGGCTGCCGTGTTGGGCAGCGTGCAAACACGGAAAAATGATAATGGCCAGTATTGGCAAACCAGGTCCCGAAAATTTCGGGACTTGATTTCTAAAAATCTGTGGGAAGGATTTTAGTGGCACTGGTACCATTCGAATGGGCTAAAAATTAGCTTTCTCGTGGTATACCGTGCATAATGGCGCATCCTCTTTAAAAAAAGGTAAACATACATGATGGCGGCTACCGTGTTGGGCAGCGTGCAAACACGGAAAAATGATAATGGCCAGTATTGGCAAACCAGGTCCCGAAAATTTCGGGACTTGATTTCTAAAAATCTGTGGGAAGGATTTTAATGGCACTGGTACCATTCGAATGGGCTAAAAATTAGCTTTCTCGTGGTATACCGTGCATAATGGCGCATCCTCTTTAAAAAAAGGTAAACATACATGATGGCGGCTGCCGTGTTGGGCAGCGTGCAAACACGGAAAAATGATAATGGCCAGTATTGGCAAACCAGGTCCCGAAAATTTCGGGACTTGATTTCTAAAAATCTGTGGGAAGGATTTTAATGGCACTGCTTTTTCGATGCTGCCCTCTCGACGCTTTTCCTCTAAGTTGCCATACTCCTGATCTTCATACTGCTGCCATACTGCTGATTTTTAACACTGCTGCCATACTGCTGATTTTATACTGCTGCTGTTACATCTTCCACTCTCTTACATACATGATGGCGGCTACCGTGTTGGGCAGCGTGCAAACACGGAAAAATGATAATGGCCAGTATTGGCAAACCAGGTCCCGAAAATTTCGGGACTTGATTTCTAAAAATCTGTGGGAAGGATTTTAATGGCACTGGTACCATTCGAATGGGCTAAAAATTAGCTTTCTCGTGGTATACCGTGCATAATGGCGCATCCTCTTTAAAAAAAGGTAAACGTACATGTTGGCGGCTGCCGTGTTGGGCAGCGTGCAAACACGGAAAAATGATAATGGCCAGTATTGGCAAACCAGGTCCCGAAAATTTCGGGACTTGATTTCTAAAAATCTGTGGGAAGGATTTTAGTGGCACTGGTACCATTCGAATGGGCTAAAAATTAGTTTTCTCGTAGTATACCGTGCATAATGGGGCATCCTCTTTAAAAAAAGGTAAACATACATGATGGCGGCTGCCGTGTTGGGCAGCGTGCAAACACGGAAAAATGATAATGGCCAGTATTGGCAAACCAGGTCCCGAAAATTTCGGGACTTGATTTCTAAAAATCTGTGGGAAGGATTTTAGTGGCACTGGTACCATTCGAATGGGCTAAAAATTAGCTTTCTCGTGGTATACCGTGCATAATGGCGCATCCTCTTTAAAAAAAGATAAACATACATGATGGCGGCTACCGTGTTGGGCAGCGTGCAAACACGGAAAAATGATAATGGCCAGTATTGGCAAACCAGGTCCCGAAAATTTCGGGACTTGATTTCTAAAAATCTGTGGGAAGGATTTTAGTGGCACTGGTACCATTCGAATGGGCTAAAAATTAGCTTTCTCGTAGTATGCCGTGCATAACGGCGCATCCTCTTTAAAAAAGGTAAACGTACATGATGGCGGCTGCCGTGTTGGGCAGCGTGCAAACACGGAAAAATGATAATGGCCAGTATTGGCACTTGCATATTGATGCTACAGGTTGTGTCGTGCAACCAATGTCATTTATAGACAAGAAAGGAAAGCTAACTTCGGGCGGAGCCGAAGTTGATATACCCTTGCAGTTAAAAGCGGATATATATCGCAAACATCGTATATAGTTGGCCGATCCTTATGAGAATATAATAATATAACCCAATTTATTGTAATATAAAATCTAAAAAAAGTCCCAAATTTCTATCTTCAAAAGTACCAAAGTTGGTATTTCTACCAAAGACCATTTCCGATCGTTCAGTTATATGGCAGCTGTAAGATATAGTCGGCCGATCGTTATGAAATTTGGTAGGCCGGATTAACTGACCAAAAATATAATCTGTACCAAGTTCCAGCTTTCTATCTTCAAAAACACGAAAGTTGGGTCATTTCCGATCGTTCAGTTATATGGCAGCTATAGGATATAGTCGGCCGATCCGGGCCGTTCCGACTTATATACTGCGTGCAAAGGAAAGAAGGGTGTGTGCAAAGTTTCAAGACGATAGCTTTAAAACTGAGAGACTAGTTCGCATAGAAACAGACAGACAGACAGACAGACAGACAGACAGACAGACAGACAGACGGACCGACGGACAGACGGACATACTCATATCAACTCAGGAGGTGATCAAGAATATATATACTTTATAGGGTCGGAGATGTCTCCTTAACTGCGTTGCACACTTTCGGACAAAATTATAATACCCTCTGCAAGGGTATAATAAACGCATTTATCTCTACACATTGGCAGCCCACAATCCTGATGAACACATTGTGTTCCCTCTAGCTCATGCTGTTCTTTCGAATCATACCGCTTATTATATTGGTCACTTTTTATGCGAGCTCAATAGAGCTTGCAAAACTTATAAAATTAAATTACCAATATGCAAGCGGATAGTAACAGATGATAGTTTTGCCATAATTCAGGCAGTTATGAAAGAATTTAACAACACAGATATTATTGAGTACAATAGCATGTGCTTTCGCTATCTATATGGTGAAAGTGAAATTTTTCCTCCTGTAGTCATTCAGTTTTGTACGAGCCATTATGCAAAAATAATGTGCTCCGATATAGATAAAACAGTTGGCTTAAAGAATATTGCATTACGTGATTTTACAAGAAATGCTCTAGGTTTGGCATTCAATATATTTTGAATAATTGATTTCGAAGATTGGTTCAAAAGTTTAGTAACCATTCTTCTGTCCCCAAACGTCAATGATATGGTTAGTGAAGCTATATTCTCTTTAAAAGAAAAGCAGCCATATACATTTGAGTCCCCTATTTCCAATTCTTCGACCGAGTTTGGGAAGAGCTGCAATATTACTTTGAGCACTATATCTGTGAAAAGTGACTTTCGAAAGCGATTGAGCATTTTTGTGGAGCAAATTACTGAATTGCTTTTAAGCCAACCGATTAGTGGTCAAAGTAACTTGTACTTTTGTCCAAAACTGGTCGATTTGATTTTGGATAAATAATTAGTTTTTTCTCCATTTTGGATCAACATAATGGGTATTTTTTCTTACTTAGGTTTTTCCTGCTAAGTAAGTGGGACTGTAATGGAAGTAGCCTACATCTATTTAATATATATTGTTTCAGTCTCCTTGCTGGCAACGTGCGCCATATGGGCCTACAACCGGAAGCACCAGGGCAACCTGAACATGTCCCTGCCCAACGATCCACATACCACACCTAGATGTATGTCCACACTTTTGGACAAAATTATAATACCGGTATAATACCGGCAAGGGTATAAAAACCATCCCTAAAATAAAAACAAGTAAATATTTTAATTAAACCTTTTTAATTTTTTATTAAACTTTTTTAAACTTTTAATTAATTAATTAAAAATGATTAATTTAATTGGTTAATTTCATTCCTGGTCAGCGTTGATCTGATCGGAGTTGGCCTGGATCGCCTGCCCGGGGTCGGCCTGGTTCGCCTGCCCGGCGTCGGCCTGGTTCGCCGTCCCGGCGGCGGCCTGGTTTGCCTTCCCGGCGTCGGCCTGGTTCGCCGTCCCGGCAACGGCCTGGTTCGCCTGCCTTGCGTTGGCCACCCGGACTCGCCGGCGCCGAGGAAGTACCTCTGGGCGGCGACTCCTAGGAGCCGCCGCCGATTCCACTTTACCTACATTTTGGGTTCGTCCTCCCACAAAAATTAGTTTCTAAAAGAAAAAAAAAGAATAAGAAAAGAAAAAGATTTATTATTTATTATTAGATTTATTATTATTATAATTATTAATTATTATTGTTATTGTTAATATTTAACATATATTTATTAAATATAAATACTTACGGCATTCGCAAAATTAAAATTAAACTCCATTATTATTGACTTGAGCTTGTGAACTGTTGCGAAATTGCTTGAGAAATGACGCTTTTTGGGAAAACGCGCAATAAGTGTTGCGCAGCGTCAAAACACGTGAATCGGTTAAATGGCCAGTATTGGCAAACCAGGTCCCGAAAATTTCGGGACTTGATTTCTAAAAATCTGTGGGAAGGATTTTAATGGCACTGGTACCATTCGAATGGGCTAAAAATTAGCTTTCTCGTGGTATACCGTGCATAATGGCGCATCCTCTTTTAAGAAAGGTAAACATACATGATGGCGGCTGCCGTGTTGGGCAGCGTGCAAACACGGAAAAATGATAATGGCCAGTATTGGCAAACCAGGTCCCGAAAATTTCGGGACTTGATTTCTAAAAATCTGTGGGAAGGATTTTAGTGGCACTGGTACCATTCGAATGGGCTAAAAATTAGCTTTCTCGTGGTATACCGTGCATAATGGCGCATCCTCTTTAAAAAAAGGTAAACATACATGATGGCGGCTACCGTGTTGGGCAGCGTGCAAACACGGAAAAATGATAATGGCCAGTATTGGCAAACCAGGTCCCGAAAATTTCGGGACTTGATTTCTAAAAATCTGTGGGAAGGATTTTAATGGCACTGGTACCATTCGAATGGGCTAAAAATTAGCTTTCTCGTGGTATACCGTGCATAATGGCGCATCCTCTTTAAAAAAAGGTAAACATACATGATGGCGGCTGCCGTGTTGGGCAGCGTGCAAACACGGAAAAATGATAATGGCCAGTATTGGCAAACCAGGTCCCGAAAATTTCGGGACTTGATTTCTAAAAATCTGTGGGAAGGATTTTAATGGCACTGGTACCATTCGAATGGGCTAAAAATTAGTTTTCTCGTAGTATACCGTGCATAATGGGGCATCCTCTTTAAAAAAGGTAAACATACATGATGGCGGCTGCCGTGTTGGGCAGCGTGCAAACACGGAAAAATGATAATGGCCAGTATTGGCAAACCAGGTCCCGAAAATTTCGGGACTTGATTTCTAAAAATCTGTGGGAAGGATTTTAGTGGCACTGGTACCATTCGAATGGGCTAAAAATTAGCTTTCTCGTGGTATACCGTGCATAATGGCGCATCCTCTTTAAAAAAAGGTAAACATACATGATGGCGGCTACCGTGTTGGGCAGCGTGCAAACACGGAAAAATGATAATGGCCAGTATTGGCAAACCAGGTCCCGAAAATTTCGGGACTTGATTTCTAAAAATCTGTGGGAAGGATTTTAATGGCACTGGTACCATTCGAATGGGCTAAAAATTAGCTTTCTCGTGGTATACCGTGCATAATGGCGCATCCTCTTTAAAAAAAGGTAAACATACATGATGGCGGCTGCCGTGTTGGGCAGCGTGCAAACACGGAAAAATGATAATGGCCAGTATTGGCAAACCAGGTCCCGAAAATTTCGGGACTTGATTTCTAAAAATCTGTGGGAAGGATTTTAATGGCACTGGTACCATTCGAATGGGCTAAAAATTAGCTTTCTCGTGGTATACCGTGCATAATGGCGCATCCTCTTTAAAAAAGGTAAACATACATGATGGCGGCTGCCGTGTTGGGCAGCGTGCAAACACGGAAAAATGATAATGGCCAGTATTGGCAAACCAGGTCCCGAAAATTTCGGGACTTGATTTCTAAAAATCTGTGGGAAGGATTTTAGTGGCACTGGTACCATTCGAATGGGCTAAAAATTAGCTTTCTCGTGGTATACCGTGCATAATGGCGCATCCTCTTTAAAAAAGGTAAACATACATGATGGCGGCTACCGTGTTGGGCAGCGTGCAAACACGGATAAATGATAATGGCCAGTATTGGCAAACCAGGTCCCGAAAATTTCGGGACTTGATTTCTAAAAATCTGTGGGAAGGATTTTAGTGGCACTGGTACCATTCGAATGGGCTAAAAATTAGCTTTCTCGTAGTATGCCGTGCATAATGGCGCATCCTCTTTAAAAAAAGGTAAACGTACATGATGGCGGCTGCCGTGTTGGGCAGCGTGCAAACACGGAAAAATGATAATGGCCAGTATTGGCACTTGCATATTGATGCTACAGGTTGTGTCGTGCAACCAATGTCATTTATAGACAAGAAAGGAAAGCTAACTTCGGGCGGAGCCGAAGTTGATATACCCTTGCAGTTAAAAGCGGATATATATCGCAAACATCGTATATAGTTGGCCGATCCTTATGAGAATATAATAATATAACCCAATTTATTGTAATATAAAATCTAAAAAAAGTCCCAAATTTCTATCTTCAAAAGTACCAAAGTTGGTATTTCTACCAAAGACCATTTCCGATCGTTCAGTTATATGGCAGCTGTAAGATATAGTCGGCCGATCGTTATGAAATTTGGTAGGCCGGATTAACTGACCAAAAATATAATCTGTACCAAGTTCCAGCTTTCTATCTTCAAAAACACGAAAGTTGGGTCATTTCCGATCGTTCAGTTATATGGCAGCTATAGGATATAGTCGGCCGATCCGGGCCGTTCCGACTTATATACTGCGTGCAAAGGAAAGAAGGGTGTGTGCAAAGTTTCAAGACGATAGCTTTAAAACTGAGAGACTAGTTCGCGTAGAAACAGACAGACAGACAGACAGACGGACCGACGGACAGACGGACAGACGGACATACTCATATCAACTCAGGAGGTGATCAAGAATATATATACTTTATAGGGTCGGAGATGTCTCCTTCACTGCGTTGCACACTTTCGGACAAAATTATAATACCCTCTGCAAGGGTATAATAAACGCATTTATCTCTACACATTGGCAGCCCACAATCCTGATGAACACATTGTGTTCCCTCTAGCTCATGCTGTTCTTTCGAATCATACCGCTTATTATATTGGTCACTTTTTATGCGAGCTCAATAGAGCTTGCAAAACTTATAAAATTAAATTACCAATATGCAAGCGGATAGTAACAGATGATAGTTTTGCCATAATTCAGGCAGTTATGAAAGAATTTAACAACACAGATATTATTGAGTACAATAGCATGTGCTTTCGCTATCTATATGGTGAAAGTGAAATTTTTTCTCCTGTAGTCATTCAGTTTTGTACGAGCCATTATGCAAAAATAATGTGCTCCGATATAGATAAAACAGTTGGCTTAAAGAATATTGCATTACGTGATTTTACAAGAAATGCTCTAGGTTTGGCATTCAATATATTTTGAATAATTGATTTCGAAGATTGGTTCAAAAGTTTAGTAACCATTCTTCTGTCCCCAAACGTCAATGATATGGTTAGTGAAGCTATATTCTCTTTAAAAGAAAAGCAGCCATATACATTTGAGTCCCCTATTTCCAATTCTTCGACCGAGTTTGGGAAGAGCTGCAATATTACTTTGAGCACTATATCTGTGAAAAGTGACTTTCGAAAGCGATTGAGCATTTTTGTGGAGCAAATTACTGAATTGCTTTTAAGCCAACCGATTAGTGGTCAAAGTAACTTGTACTTTTGTCCAAAACTGGTCGATTTGATTTTGGATAAATAATTAGTTTTTTCTCCATTTTGGACCAACATAATGGGTATTTTTTCTTACTTAGGTTTTTCCTGCTAAGTAAGTGGGACTGTAATGGAAGTAGCCTACATCTATTTAATATATATTGTTTCAGTCTCCTTGCTGGCAACGTGCGCCATATGGGCCTACAACCGGAAGCACCAGGGCAACCTGAACATGTCCCTGCCCAACGATCCACATACCACACCTAGATGTATGTCCACACTTTTGGACAAAATTATAATACCGGTATAATACCGGCAAGGGTATAAAAACCATCCCTAAAATAAAAACAAGTAAATATTTTAATTAAACCTTTTTAATTTTTTATTAAACTTTTAATTAATTAATTAAAAATGATTAATTTAATTGGTTAATTTCATTCCTGGTCAGCGTTGATCTGATCGGAGTTGGCCTGGATCGCCTGCCCGGGGTCGGCCTGGTTCGCCTGCCCGGCGTCGGCCTGGTTCGCCGTCCCGGCGGCGGCCTGGTTTGCCTTCCCGGCGTCGGCCTGGTTCGCCGTCCCGGCGGCGGCCTGGTTCGCCTGCCTTGCGTTGGCCACCCGGACTCGCCGGCGCCGAGGAAGTACCTCTGGGCGGCGACTCCTAGGAGCCGCCGCCGATTCCACTTTACCTACATTTTGGGTTCGTCCTCCCACAAAAATTAGTTTCTAAAAGAAAAAAAAAGAATAAGAAAAGAAAAAGATTTATTATTTATTATTAGATTTATTATTATTATATTTATTAATTATTGTTGTTATTGTTAATATTTAACATATATTTATTAAATAAATACTTACGGCATTCGCAAAATTAAAATTAAACTCCATTATTATTGACTTGAGCTTGTGAACTGTTGCGAAATTGCTTGAGAAATGACGCTTTTGGGAAAACGCGCAATAAGTGTTGCGCAGCGTCAAAACACGTCAATCGGTTAAATGGCCAGTATTGGCAAACCAGGTCCCGAAAATTTCGGGACTTGATTTCTAAAAATCTGTGGGAAGGATTTTAATGGCACTGGTACCATTCGAATGGGCTAAAAATTAGCTTTCTCGTGGTATACCGTGCATAATGGCGCATCCTCTTTTAAGAAAGGTAAACATACATGATGGCGGCTGCCGTGTTGGGCAGCGTGCAAACACGGAAAAATGATAATGGCCAGTATTGGCAAACCAGGTCCCGAAAATTTCGGGACTTGATTTCTAAAAATCTGTGGGAAGGATTTTAGTGGCACTGGTACCATTCGAATGGGCTAAAAATTAGCTTTCTCGTGGTATACCGTGCATAATGGCGCATCCTCTTTAAAAAAGGTAAACATACATGATGGCGGCTACCGTGTTGGGCAGCGTGCAAACACCGAAAAATGATAATGGCCAGTATTGGCAAACCAGGTCCCGAAAATTTCGGGACTTGATTTCTAAAAATCTGTGGGAAGGATTTTAATGGCACTGGTACCATTCGAATGGGCTAAAAATTAGTTTTCTCGTAGTATACCGTGCATAATGGGGCATCCTCTTTAAAAAAAGGTAAACATACATGATGGCGGCTGCCGTGTTGGGCAGCGTGCAAACACGGAAAAATGATAATGGCCAGTATTGGCAAACCAGGTCCCGAAAATTTCGGGACTTGATTTCTAAAAATCTGTGGGAAGGATTTTAGTGGCACTGGTACCATTCGAATGGGCTAAAAATTAGCTTTCTCGTGGTATACCGTGCATAATGGCGCATCCTCTTTAAAAAAGGTAAACATACATGATGGCGGCTACCGTGTTGGGCAGCGTGCAAACACGGAAAAATGATAATGGCCAGTATTGGCAAACCAGGTCCCGAAAATTTCGGGACTTGATTTCTAAAAATCTGTGGGAAGGATTTTAATGGCACTGGTACCATTCGAATGGGCTAAAAATTAGCTTTCTCGTGGTATACCGTGCATAATGGCGCATCCTCTTTAAAAAAGGTAAACATACATGATGGCGGCTGCCGTGTTGGGCAGCGTGCAAACACGGAAAAATGATAATGGCCAGTATTGGCAAACCAGGTCCCGAAAATTTCGGGACTTGATTTCTAAAAATCTGTGGGAAGGATTTTAATGGCACTGGTACCATTCGAATGGGCTAAAAATTAGCTTTCTCGTGGTATACCGTGCATAATGGCGCATCCTCTTTAAAAAAAGGTAAACATACATGATGGCGGCTGCCGTGTTGGGCAGCGTGCAAACACGGAAAAATGATAATGGCCAGTATTGGCAAACCAGGTCCCGAAAATTTCGGGACTTGATTTCTAAAAATCTGTGGGAAGGATTTTAGTGGCACTGGTACCATTCGAATGGGCTAAAAATTAGCTTTCTCGTGGTATACCGTGCATAATGGCGCATCCTCTTTAAAAAAAGGTAAACATACATGATGGCGGCTACCGTGTTGGGCAGCGTGCAAACACGGATAAATGATAATGGCCAGTATTGGCAAACCAGGTCCCGAAAATTTCGGGACTTGATTTCTAAAAATCTGTGGGAAGGATTTTAGTGGCACTGGTACCATTCGAATGGGCTAAAAATTAGCTTTCTCGTAGTATGCCGTGCATAATGGCGCATCCTCTTTAAAAAAAGGTAAACGTACATGATGGCGGCTGCCGTGTTGGGCAGCGTGCAAACACGGAAAATGATAATGGCCAGTATTGGCACTTGCATATTGATGCTACAGGTTGTGTCGTGCAACCAATGTCATTTATAGACAAGAAAGGAAAGCTAACTTCGGGCGGAGCCGAAGTTGATATACCCTTGCAGTTAAAAGCGGATATATATCGCAAACATCGTATATAGTTGGCCGATCCTTATGAGAATATAATAATATAACCCAATTTATTGTAATATAAAATCTAAAAAAAGTCCCAAATTTCTATCTTCAAAAGTACCAAAGTTGGTATTTCTACCAAAGACCATTTCCGATCGTTCAGTTATATGGCAGCTGTAAGATATAGTCGGCCGATCGTTATGAAATTTGGTAGGCCGGATTAACTGACCAAAAATATAATCTGTACCAAGTTCCAGCTTTCTATCTTCAAAAACACGAAAGTTGGGTCATTTCCGATCGTTCAGTTATATGGCAGCTATAGGATATAGTCGGCCGATCCGGGCCGTTCCGACTTATATACTGCGTGCAAAGGAAAGAAGGGTGTGTGCAAAGTTTCAAGACGATAGCTTTAAAACTGAGAGACTAGTTCGCGTAGAAACAGACAGACAGACAGACAGACGGACCGACGGACAGACGGACAGACGGACATACTCATATCAACTCAGGAGGTGATCAAGAATATATATACTTTATAGGGTCGGAGATGTCTCCTTCACTGCGTTGCACACTTTCGGACAAAATTATAATACCCTCTGCAAGGGTATAATAAACGCATTTATCTCTACACATTGGCAGCCCACAATCCTGATGAACACATTGTGTTCCCTCTAGCTCATGCTGTTCTTTCGAATCATACCGCTTATTATATTGGTCACTTTTTATGCGAGCTCAATAGAGCTTGCAAAACTTATAAAATTAAATTACCAATATGCAAGCGGATAGTAACAGATGATAGTTTTGCCATAATTCAGGCAGTTATGAAAGAATTTAACAACACAGATATTATTGAGTACAATAGCATGTGCTTTCGCTATCTATATGGTGAAAGTGAAATTTTTCCTCCTGTAGTCATTCAGTTTTGTACGAGCCATTATGCAAAAATAATGTGCTCCGATATAGATAAAACAGTTGGCTTAAAGAATATTGCATTACGTGATTTTACAAGAAATGCTCTAGGTTTGGCATTCAATATATTTTGAATAATTGATTTCGAAGATTGGTTCAAAAGTTTAGTAACCATTCTTCTGTCCCCAAACGTCAATGATATGGTTAGTGAAGCTATATTCTCTTTAAAAGAAAAGCAGCCATATACATTTGAGTCCCCTATTTCCAATTCTTCGACCGAGTTTGGGAAGAGCTGCAATATTACTTTGAGCACTATATCTGTGAAAAGTGACTTTCGAAAGCGATTGAGCATTTTTGTGGAGCAAATTACTGAATTGCTTTTAAGCCAACCGATTAGTGGTCAAAGTAACTTGTACTTTTGTCCAAAACTGGTCGATTTGATTTTGGATAAATAATTAGTTTTTTCTCCATTTTGGACCAACATAATGGGTATTTTTTCTTACTTAGGTTTTTCCTGCTAAGTAAGTGGGACTGTAATGGAAGTAGCCTACATCTATTTAATATATATTGTTTCAGTCTCCTTGCTGGCAACGTGCGCCATATGGGTCTACAACCGGAAGCACCAGGGCAACCTGAACATGTCCCTGCCCAACGATCCACATACCACACCTAGATGTATGTCCACACTTTTGGACAAAATTATAATACCGGTATAATACCGGCAAGGGTATAAAAACCATCCCTAAAATAAAAACAAGTAAATATTTTAATTAAACCTTTTTAATTTTTTATTAAACTTTTTTAAACTTTTAATTAATTAATTAAAAATGATTAATTTAATTGGTTAATTTCATTCCTGGTCAGCGTTGATCTGATCGGAGTTGGCCTGGATCGCCTGCCCGGGGTCGGCCTGGTTCGCCTGCCCGGCGTCGGCCTGGTTCGCCGTCCCGGCGGCGGCCTGGTTTGCCTTCCCGGCGTCGGCCTGGTTCGCCGTCCCGGCAGCGGCCTGGTTCGCCTGCCTTGCGTTGGCCACCCGGACTCGCCGGCGCCGAGGAAGTACCTCTGGGCGGCGACTCCTAGGAGCCGCCGCCGATTCCACTTTACCTACATTTTGGGTTCGTCCTCCCACAAAAATTAGTTTCTAAAAGAAAAAAAAGAATAAGAAAAGAAAAAGATTTATTATTTATTATTAGATTTATTATTATTATATTTATTAATTATTGTTGTTATTGTTAATATTTAACATATATTTATTAAATAAATACTTACGGCATTCGCAAAATTAAAATTAAACTCCATTATTATTGACTTGAGCTTGTGAACTGTTGCGAAATTGCTTGAGAAATGACGCTTTTTGGGAAAACGCGCAATAAGTGTTGCGCAGCGTCAAAACACGTCAATCGGTTAAATGGCCAGTATTGGCAAACCAGGTCCCGAAAATTTCGGGACTTGATTTCTAAAAATCTGTGGGAAGGATTTTAATGGCACTGGTACCATTCGAATGGGCTAAAAATTAGCTTTCTCGTGGTATACCGTGCATAATGGCGCATCCTCTTTTAAGAAAGGTAAACATACATGATGGCGGCTGCCGTGTTGGGCAGCGTGCAAACACGGAAAAATGATAATGGCCAGTATTGGCAAACCAGGTCCCGAAAATTTCGGGACTTGATTTCTAAAAATCTGTGGGAAGGATTTTAGTGGCACTGGTACCATTCGAATGGGCTAAAAATTAGCTTTCTCGTGGTATACCGTGCATAATGGCGCATCCTCTTTAAAAAAAGGTAAACATACATGATGGCGGCTACCGTGTTGGGCAGCGTGCAAACACCGAAAAATGATAATGGCCAGTATTGGCAAACCAGGTCCCGAAAATTTCGGGACTTGATTTCTAAAAATCTGTGGGAAGGATTTTAATGGCACTGGTACCATTCGAATGGGCTAAAAATTAGTTTTCTCGTAGTATACCGTGCATAATGGGGCATCCTCTTTAAAAAAAGGTAAACATACATGATGGCGGCTGCCGTGTTGGGCAGCGTGCAAACACGGAAAAATGATAATGGCCAGTATTGGCAAACCAGGTCCCGAAAATTTCGGGACTTGATTTCTAAAAATCTGTGGGAAGGATTTTAATGGCACTGGTACCATTCGAATGGGCTAAAAATTAGTTTTCTCGTAGTATACTGTGCATAATGGCGCATCCTCTTTAAAAAAAGGTAAACATACATGATGGCGGCTGCCGTGTTGGGCAGCGTGCAAACACGGAAAAATGATAATGGCCAGTATTGGCAAACCAGGTCCCGAAAATTTCGGGACTTGATTTCTAAAAATCTGTGGGAAGGATTTTAGTGGCACTGGTACCATTCGAATGGGCTAAAAATTAGCTTTCTCGTGGTATACCGTGCATAATGGCGCATCCTCTTTAAAAAAAGGTAAACATACATGATGGCGGCTACCGTGTTGGGCAGCGTGCAAACACGGAAAAATGATAATGGCCAGTATTGGCAAACCAGGTCCCGAAAATTTCGGGACTTGATTTCTAAAAATCTGTGGGAAGGATTTTAATGGCACTGGTACCATTCGAATGGGCTAAAAATTAGCTTTCTCGTGGAATACCGTGCATAATGGCGCATCCTCTTTAAAAAAAGATAAACATACATGATGGCGGCTGCCGTGTTGGGCAGCGTGCAAACACGGAAAAATGATAATGGCCAGTATTGGCAAACCAGGTCCCGAAAATTTCGGGACTTGATTTCTAAAAATCTGTGGGAAGGATTTAATGGCACTGGTACCATTCGAATGGCCTAAAAATTAGCTTTCTCGTGGTATACCGTGCATAATGGCGCATCCTCTTTAAAAAAAGGTAAACATACATGATGGCGGCTGCCGTGTTGGGCAGCGTGCAAACACGGAAAAATGATAATGGCCAGTATTGGTAAACCAGGTCCCGAAAATTTCGGGACTTGATTTCTAAAAATCTGTGGGAAGGATTTAATGGCACTGGTACCATTCGAATGGGCTAAAAATTAGCTTTCTCGTGGTATACCGTGCATAATGGCGCATCCTCTTTAAAAAAAGATAAACATACATGATGGCGGCTGCCGTGTTGGGCAGCGTGCAAACACGGAAAAATGATAATGGCCAGTATTGGCAAACCAGGTCCCGAAAATTTCGGGACTTGATTTCTAAAAATCTGTGGGAAGGATTTTAATGGCACTGGTACCATTCGAATGGGCTAAAAATTAGTTTTCTCGTAGTGTACTGTGCATAATGGCGCATCCTCTTTAAAAAAAGGTAAACATACATGATGGCGGCTGCCGTGTTGGGCAGCGTGCAAACACGGAAAAATGATAATGGCCAGTATTGGCAAACCAGGTCCCGAAAATTTCGGGACTTGATTTCTAAAAATCTGTGGGAAGGATTTTAGTGGCACTGGTACCATTCGAATGGGCTAAAAATTAGCTTTCTCGTGGTATACCGTGCATAATGGCGCATCCTCTTTAAAAAAAGGTAAACATACATGATGGCGGCTACCGTGTTGGGCAGCGTGCAAACACGGAAAAATGATAATGGCCAGTATTGGCAAACCAGGTCCCGAAAATTTCGGGACTTGATTTCTAAAAATCTGTGGGAAGGATTTTAATGGCACTGGTACCATTCGAATGGGCTAAAAATTAGTTTTCTCGTAGTATACCGTGCATAATGGGGCATCCTCTTTAAAAAAGGTAAACATACATGATGGCGGCTGCCGTGTTGGGCAGCGTGCAAACACGGAAAAATGATAATGGACAGTATTGGCAAACCAGGTCCCGAAAATTTCGGGACTTGATTTCTAAAAATCTGTGGGAAGGATTTTAATGGCACTGGTACCATTCGAATGGGCTAAAAATTAGCTTTCTCGTGGTATACCGTGCATAATGGCGCATCCTCTTTAAAAAAAGGTAAACGTACATGATGGCGGCTGCCGTTTTGGGCAGCGTGCAAACACGGAAAAATGATAATGGCCAGTATTGGCAAACCAGGTCCCGAAAATTTCGGGACTTGATTTCTAAAAATCTGTGGGAAGGATTTAATGGCACTGGTACCATTCTATTGGGCTAAAAATTATCTTTCTCGTGGTATACCGTGCATAATGGCGCATCCTCTTTAAAAAAGATAAACATACATGATGGCGGCTGCCGTTTTGGGCAGCGTGCAAACACGGAAAAATGATAATGGCCAGTATTGGCAAACCAGGTCCCGAAAATTTCGGGACTTGATTTCTAAAAATCTGTGGGAAGGATTTAATGGCACTGGTACCATTCGAATGGGCTAAAAATTAGCTTTCTCGTGGTATACCGTGCATAATGGCGCATCCTCTTTAAAAAAAGGTAAACATACATGATGGCGGCTGCCGTGTTGGGCAGCGTGCAAACACGGAAAAATGATAATGGCCAGTATTGGCAAACCAGGTCCCGAAAATTTCGGGACTTGATTTCTAAAAATCTGTGGGAAGGATTTTAATGGCACTGGTACCATTCGAATGGGCTAAAAATTAGCTTTCTCGTGGTATACCGTGCATAATGGCGCATCCTCTTTAAAAAAAGGTAAACATACATGATGGCGGCTGCCGTGTTGGGCAGCGTGCAAACACGGAAAAATGATAATGGCCAGTATTGGCAAACCAGGTCCCGAAAATTTCGGGACTTGATTTCTAAAAATCTGTGGGAAGGATTTAATGGCACTGGTACCATTCTATTGGGCTAAAAATTAGCTTTCTCGTGGTATACCGTGCATAATGGCGCATCCTCTTTAAAAAAAGATAAACATACATGATGGCGGCTGCCGTGTTGGGCAGCGTGCAAACACGGAAAAATGATAATGGCCAGTATTGGCAAAATAGGTCCCGAAAATTTCGGGACTTGATTTCTAAAAATCTGTAGGAAGGATTTTAATGGCACTGGTACCATTCGAATGGGCTAAAAATTAGCTTTCTCGTGGTATACCGTGCATAATGGCGCATCCTCTTTAAAAAAAGGTAAACATACATGATGGCGGCTACCGTGTTGGGCAGCGTGCAAACACGGAAAAATGATAATGGCCAGTATTGGCAAACCAGGTCCCGAAAATTTCGGGACTTGATTTCTAAAAATCTGTGGGAAGGATTTTAGTGGCACTGGTACCATTCGAATGGGCTAAAAATTAGCTTTCTCGTGGTATACCGTGCATAATGGCGCATCCTCTTTAAAAAAGGTTAACATACATGATGGCGGCTACCGTGTTGGGCAGCGTGCAAACACCGAAAAATGATAATGGCCAGTATTGGCAAACCAGGTCCCGAAAATTTCGGGACTTGATTTCTAAAAATCTGTGGGAAGGATTTTAGTGGCACTGGTGCCATTCGAATGGGCTAAAAATTAGCTTTCTCGTGGTATACCGTGCATAATGGCGCATCCTCTTTAAAAAAAGGTAAACATACATGATGGCGGCTGCCGTGTTGGGCAGCGTGCAAACACGGAAAAATGATAATGGCCAGTATTGGCAAACCAGGTCCCGAAAATTTCGGGACTTGATTTCTAAAAATCTGTGGGAAGGATTTTAATGGCACTGGTACCATTCGAATGGGCTAAAAATTAGCTTTCTCGTGGTATACCGTGCATAATGGCGCATCCTCTTTAAAAAAAGGTAAACATACATGATGGCGGCTGCCGTGTTGGGCAGCGTGCAAACACGGAAAAATGATAATGGCCAGTATTGGCAAACCAGGTCCCGAAAATTTCGGGACTTGATTTCTAAAAATCTGTGGGAAGGATTTTAATGGCACTGGTAACCATTCGAATGGGCTAAAAATTAGTTTTCTCGTAGTATACCGTGCATAATGGGGCATCCTCTTTAAAAAAAGGTAAACATACATGATGGCGGCTGCCGTGTTGGGCAGCGTGCAAACACGGAAAAATGATAATGGCCAGTATTGGCACTTGCATATTGATGCTACAGGTTGTGTCGTGCAACCAATGTCATTTATAGACAAGAAAGGAAAGCTTACTTCGGGCGGAGCCGAAGTTGATATACCCTTGCAGTTAAAAGCGGATATATATCGCAAACATCGTATATAGTTGGCCGATCCTTATGAGAATATAATAATATAACCCAATTTATTGTAATATAAAATCTAAAAAAAGTCCCAAATTTCTATCTTCAAAAGTACCAAAGTTGGTATTTCTACCAAAGACCATTTCCGATCGTTCAGTTATATGGCAGCTGTAAGATATAGTCGGCCGATCGTTATGAAATATGGTAGGCCGGATTAACTGACCAAAAATATAATCTGTACCAAGTTCCAGCTTTCTATCTTCAAAAACACGAAAGTTGGGTCATTTCCGATCGTTCAGTTATATGACAGCTATAGGATATAGTCGGCCGATCCGGGCCGTTCCGACTTATATACTGCGTGCAAAGGAAAGAAGGGTGTGTGCAAAGTTTCAAGACGATAGCTTTAAAACTGAGAGACTAGTTCGCGTAGAAACAGACAGACAGACAGACAGACGGACCGACGGACAGACGGACAGACGGACATACTCATATCAACTCAGGAGGTGATCAAGAATATATATACTTTATAGGGTCGGAGATGTCTCCTTCACTGCGTTGCACACTTTTGGACAAAATTATAATACCCTCTGCAAGGGTATAATAAACGCATTTATCTCTACACATTGGCAGCCCACAATCCTGATGAACACATTGTGTTCCCTCTAGCTCATGCTGTTCTTTCGAATCATACCGCTTATTATATTGGTCACTTTTTATGCGAGCTCAATAGAGCTTGCAAAACTTATAAAATTAAATTACCAATATGCAAGCGGATAGTAACAGATGATAGTTTTGCCATAATTCAGGCAGTTATGAAAGAATTTAACAACACAGATATTATTGAGTACAATAGCATGTGCTTTCGCTATCTATATGGTGAAAGTGAAATTTTTCCTCCTGTAGTCATTCAGTTTTGTACGAGCCATTATGCAAAAATAATGTGCTCCGATATAGATAAAACAGTTGGCTTAAAGAATATTGCATTACGTGATTTTACAAGAAATGCTCTAGGTTTGGCATTCAATATATTTTGAATAATTGATTTCGAAGATTGGTTCAAAAGTTTAGTAACCATTCTTCTGTCCCCAAACGTCAATGATATGGTTAGTGAAGCTATATTCTCTTTAAAAGAAAAGCAGCCATATACATTTGAGTCCCCTATTTCCAATTCTTCGACCGAGTTTGGGAAGAGCTGCAATATTACTTTGAGCACTATATCTGTGAAAAGTGACTTTCGAAAGCGATTGAGCATTTTTGTGGAGCAAATTACTGAATTGCTTTTAAGCCAACCGAGTAGTGGTCAAAGTAACTTGTACTTTTGTCCAAAACTGGTCGATTTGATTTTGGATAAATAATTAGTTTTTTCTCCATTTTGGACCAACATAATGGGTATTTTTTCTTACTTAGGTTTTTCCTGCTAAGTAAGTGGGACTGTAATGGAAGTAGCCTACATCTATTTAATATATGTATATTGTTTCAGTCTCCTTGCTGGCAACGTGCGCCATATGGGCCTACAACCGGAAGCACCAGGGCAACCTGAACATGTCCCTGCCCAACGATCCACATACCACACCTAGATGTATGTCCACACTTTTGGACAAAATTATAATACCGGTATAATACCGGCAAGGGTATAAAAACCATCCCTAAAATAAAAACAAGTAAATATTTTAATAAAACCTTTTTAATTTTTTATTAAACTTTTTTAAACTTTTAATTAATTAATTAAAAATGATTAATTTAATTGGTTAATTTCATTCCTGGTCAGCGTTGATCTGATCGGAGTTGGCCTGGATCGCCTGCCCGGGGTCGGCCTGGTTCGCCTGCCCGGCGTCGGCCTGGTTCGCCGTCCCGGCGGCGGCCTGGTTTGCCTTCCCGGCGTCGGCCTGGTTCGCCGTCCCGGCGGCGGCCTGGTTCGCCTGCCTTGCGTTGGCCACCCGGACTCGCCGGCGCCGAGGAAGTACCTCTGGGCGGCGACTCCTAGGAGCCGCCGCCGATTCCACTTTACCTACATTTTGGGTTCGTCCTCCCACAAAAATTAGTTTCTAAAAGAAAAAAAAAGAATAAGAAAAGAAAAAGATTTATTATTTATTATTAGATTTATTATTATTATATTTATTAATTATTATTGTTATTGTTAATATTTAACATATATTTATTAAATAAATACTTACGGCATTCGCAAAATTAAAATTAAACTCCATTATTATTGACTTGAGCTTGTGAACTGTTGCGAAATTGCTTGAGAAATGACGCTTTTTGGGAAAACGCGCAATAAGTGTTGCGCAGCGTCAAAACACGTGAATCGGTTAAATGGCCAGTATTGGCAAACCAGGTCCCGAAAATTTCGGGACTTGATTTCTAAAAATCTGTGGGAAGGATTTTAATGGCACTGGTACCATTCGAATGGGCTAAAAATTAGCTTTCTCGTGGTATACCGTGCATAATGGCGCATCCTCTTTTAAGAAAGGTAAACATACATGATGGCGGCTGCCGTGTTGGGCAGCGTGCAAACACGGAAAAATGATAATGGCCAGTATTGGCAAACCAGGTCCCGAAAATTTCGGGACTTGATTTCTAAAAATCTGTGGGAAGGATTTTAGTGGCACTGGTACCATTCGAATGGGCTAAAAATTAGCTTTCTCGTGGTATACCGTGCATAATGGCGCATCCTCTTTAAAAAAGGTAAACATACATGATGGCGGCTACCGTGTTGGGCAGCGTGCAAACACGGAAAAATGATAATGGCCAGTATTGGCAAACCAGGTCCCGAAAATTTCGGGACTTGATTTCTAAAAATCTGTGGGAAGGATTTTAATGGCACTGGTACCATTCGAATGGGCTAAAAATTAGTTTTCTCGTAGTATACCGTGCATAATGGGGCATCCTCTTTAAAAAAAGGTAAACATACATGATGGCGGCTGCCGTGTTGGGCAGCGTGCAAACACGGAAAAATGATAATGGCCAGTATTGGCAAACCAGGTCCCGAAAATTTCGGGACTTGATTTCTAAAAATCTGTGGGAAGGATTTAATGGCACTGGTACCATTCGAATGGGCTAAAAATTAGCTTTCTCGTGGTATACCGTGCATAATGGCGCATCCTCTTTAAAAAAAGGTAAACATACATGATGGCGGCTGCCGTGTTGGGCAGCGTGCAAACACGGAAAAATGATAATGGCCAGTATTGGCAAACCAGGTCCCGAAAATTTCGGGACTTGATTTCTAAAAATCTGTGGGAAGGATTTTAATGGCACTGGTACCATTCGAATGGGCTAAAAATTAGCTTTCTCGTGGTATACCGTGCATAATGGCGCATCCTCTTTTAAGAAAGGTAAACATACATGATGGCGGCTGCCGTGTTGGGCAGCGTGCAAACACGGAAAAATGATAATGGCCAGTATTGGCAAACCAGGTCCCGAAAATTTCGGGACTTGATTTCTAACAAGAAAGCAAAGCTAACTTCGGGCGGAGCCGAAGTTGATATACCTTTGCAGCTAAAACCGGATGTATATCGCAAACATCGGATATAGTTGGCTGATCCTTATGATTACATCATAATAAAAGCAATTAATTACATTAAAAAATCTAAAAAAAAGTCCCAAGCTTCTATCTTCAAAAATACGAAAGTTGATATTTCTACCAAAAACCATTTCCGATCGTACAGTTATATGTCAGCTATGAGATATAGTCAACCGATCTTTATGAAATTTGGTAGATCGGATTAACTGACCAAAAATAGAATGTGTACCAAGTGCCAGCTTTCTATCATCAAAAACACGAAAGTTGGGTCATTTCCGATCGTTCAGTTATATGGCAGCTATAGGATATAGTCGGCCGATCCTTATGAAATTTGGCATGCCGTAATGTTTTGCCAAAGATAGCTTTCATGTCAAATTTGAACTCTCTAACTCTTCAAACACCAAAGTTATACCATTTCCGATCAATCAGTTATATGGCATCTATAGGACATAGTCGGCCGATCCGGGCCGTTCCGACTTATATACTGCGTGCAAAGGAAAGAAGGGTGTGTGCAAAGTTTCAAGACGATAGCTTCAAAACTGAGAGACTAGTTCGCGTAGAAACAGACAGACAGACGGGCAGACGGACATGCTCATATTAACTCAGGAGGTGATCCTGAACAAGAATATATATATATAGCAGTGGTGCTCATCCCATTGCTCTCGCTGCTCATTTGTTTTTGCAAATGCTCATGCATACCGAGTTGTGTGCGACTGCTCACGCCATAAGACTCGTTACTCACTCCATAAGCATCGTTGGTCCCAGCATAAGCAAAGGGCAATTACAAAAACAATTTTTCGGGTTTTCCCTATTCTCCTCAATCGTACTAATACGAATGAATTTTGTTGTTGGAGTGCCGATACTTCTTATGCGTGTGCAATAGAGATGGAGATATTGCCTTCTCACGAGGCTGGTCTCTTGCCTACACTGAGATTTAGCTGGACTGCACTTATTAGCGAGCAAGCGAGGCGAGCGGTTGATGCTTATTTTTATCGGAAAAATGACAGAGAATTTTAAGACCATTTTCTTTGCACGAAATTTTAAATGCGAATTGCAATGCGTAATTTGCAAAAAGGTTTTGATTGGGGACAGGAAATACAATTTTGAGCGACATTTCCGATTATGCCATAGGGCGGATGTCGTGAATGGATTGATTCCAGACCACAAAGCCAATATTCAAAAATTTTACAGCGATGATGCAAAAGAAATACTTCGACATATAGAAAATAATGTTGAAGAAATATCCATGCGGCAACAAAAAATTATTTTAACTGAGGACCTTAATAGTAAAGCGGCAATAAAAGCATCGTATGTAGCCAGCTTAGTCATTGCCATAAACCAGCTAGTCATTGACATAAATGTACCATCTTTTCATTGTGCCATTCATCAAGAGTCCTTGTGCTGCAAATGGACAAATAACATACACACTATGAATGTGGTTATTCAAATTATTAATAAGTTGCGTGGTGGACACAATTCATTAAACCACCGTAAACTTAAATTATTTCTTGAAGAGTGCGAGACCCAATATAAGGACCTGCTTTTGTTCACGGAGGTGAGATGGCTAAGTCGTGGAAAATGCCTTAAGCGCTTTTTTGAGCTTAGAAAGGAGTTGGTTGAGTTCTTGGAACAGAACATGCCAAGTAGAGGTGCAAAAAACATCGATGGAAACATCGATGCATCGATGTTTTTTGAATTTTCCAAAACGTTTTTTTTTTGACCATCGATGTTTTTGTGTCGTCACTATCAAGAGAACAAGCAAAGAAGAGGTACGTAAATGAGCAGATTTTGTTATTTTTGATATATATTTTTAAAGTTATTCTTTTGCAGGAATAAAACAATCGATTGGTGGTGCAGGCGACGGCAGAAAGATGGACAAATTATTTCCGACCGCAGGACACGCCTTAACCAAGATATTGTTGATAAATTAATGTTTATCAACAAAAATCACCAATATCTGAATAACCAATGATCTCATTTGTTGTTATTAATTTAAGGCAAAAGAAGTAAATATTTGTTTTTTAATTTTATTAAAATCGTATGTCTATTTATCTATTTACCTTATTTAAAAAATATTTTTTAATTTTTAAAAACATCGATGATTTATCGATAACCATATTAACCATAATAACCATATTAATTTTTTAAAACTTAATTTTGAAAAAGTTTTATGGACTTTGATGATATTCAAAATAGTATGGATATTTTTTATAACCCCATGAATTGCAAAATACTAGATCAAAATCCTGCGTTTCAATTGGAGTTGTGTGATATGCAATCCGATTATGAACTGAGGGCATGCAATTTAACAGGGCTTGATTTTTGGAAATGTGAAGGTGTCAAAAAATACACGTCTCTGCGTAGTAACATATTGCGAATGTATTCTATGTTTGGGAGTACGTATAATTGTAAAAGCGCGTTTTCCACTCTTAAGTTAATAAAAAATAATCATAGAAACCGATTAACTAATAGCAATTTGGAGGGCCTTTTAAAATTATCTACATCTAAAATTAATATAAATATTGATGAATTTTTAAACAATAATTAATATTTTTTTATTATTATTTTTTTCTTTTTGTTTTTTTATTAATTTTTTTTTGTTTTTGTCCAATTTTTTTATTTAATACCTATTATTTTTTTTTTAAAGCTACCTATTAATAATATAATAACTATAATAAAAAAAAACGACACATTTCTTTTCTCTCAGTGAACTTCTTGAAACACACCGACTTTTTCGTTCTATGTGTGCGTGTGATTTCGTTCATATGTGTTGTTTCATGCTCTGCCGTAAGGCAGTTTTGGACACCACTGCTATAAAGTATATATATATATTTTATACACACCCTTCTTTCCTTTGCACGCAGTATATAAGTCGGAACGACTGGGATCGGCCGACTATATCCTATAGCTGCCATATAACTGATTGATCGGAAATGGAATAACTTTGTTGATTTGAAAGTTAGAGAGTTTTAATTTTACACGAGCGCTTTTTTGGCAAAATTTTACGACATGCCAAATTTTATAAGGATTGGCCGACTATATCCTATAGCTGCCGTATAACTGAACGTTCGGCAATGACCCAACTTTCGTGTTTTTGAAGATAGGAAGCTGGAACTTGGTACAGATTTTAGTTTTGATCAGTTAATCTGACCTACCAAATTTCACAACTACCAATTTCAAACGATCGGTCGACTATATCTTATAGCTGCCATATAACTGAACGATCGGAAATGGTATTTGGTAGAAATACCATCTTTGGTATTTTTGAAGATAGAAGCTTAGGACTTTTTTTAAGATATTTTATTGTAATCAATTGGTTTTATTATGATATTCTCATAAGAAGCGGCCAACTATATCCGATGTTTGCGATATATATCCGGTTTTAACTGCAAGGGTATATAAACTTCGGTTCCGTCCGATGTTAGCTTTTCTTTCTGGTTTTTTGTTTCTTTTTTTTTGATAAACTTCCGTGAGACTATTTCTTCATTAATTATATTTCTATATAATTCAGTCTTCTTCATTGATAATTTGGTCTTGCACATTCTTCCAATGAATAAATCGCATGGTGCTAGATCTAAACTTGCTACTAGGGTAGCGTTCTTTCTTTCTAAGTTTTTCAATAATGTGTGAAACCGATTTTCCCTTAAGCTGACTAACAATCAAAAAATTAGAGTATGCGTAAAAAATCGAAAGGAAATCCTTTCCACCGTATTGAAAGGTGTCAATTGCTACCATGTGGTATACTGGTGTTTCGTCTTCTACCATGGGTTCCTTCGGATTTTTCCTACGAAACTTCTCACAAACTTCCCAAGCGAATATAAGCTCTTTTATCTGGGAAGTCATATTTGGCCAATAATACAGTTTACGTGCTCTAGCTAATGTTTTCTTTATGCCTAATTGAAGGTCGTGTACCTGTTTTAAGATCTGCTTTTGCAATTTAAATGGGATTACTAATCTGCATAAGCGAAATAGGAGACCATATTCAAAATGCAATTCTGATTTATGTTTATAGAACGAACTCAAAAATCTTTTTATAATTTTCGTCATTTGCCAAAATTCTGCGATAAAAATTGTAGTTTTCTTCCGATAAGCATGCTGCTCGGGTCACTGAGTCGTGAGAGACAGTCAGCTACTAACATATCTTTCCCTGGTGTGTATTCAATGGACATATTAGTATATTTCAGTAGATATAGAAGCATTCGTTGCAGCCTGATCGTTACTGAATCGATGTCCCGTTTTAGAAGAACTTCCAAAGGCTTGTGATCACTTTGTACTAAAAATTCCCGACCGTAAATATAATAATGAAACCTTTCACAGGAAAAAACAATGGCTAGTAGCTCTTTTTCTATTTGAGCCCATTTTTGCTCAGTTTTTGTAAGAGTTCGCAAGGCAAAACTAACTGGGTGTCCGTTCTATAGGATAACGCATCCAAGACCATCTTTTGGTGCATCCGTTTGAATAACAATAGGCTTAGTTTTATCATACACTGCCAACACTGGGTCACTGGTTATAGTTTTAAGTAAATCATTAAGTTCGTTTTGATGTTCTGTGGTCCATTCAAAAGGAGTTTCAAGTCTGGTAAGATTCCTAAGCTTTGCGGTTCTTGAGGACAAATCCGGGATAAACATAGCTAAATGCTTATACGGTCCAAGAATGCGTAACACTATAACTTTGACGCTTGGTGTTTTAATTTTTGCAATTGCTTCCAAATGCTTTCTTTGTGGTCTAATTGTTCCTCCGGAGAGGACGTGACCCATAAACTCCATTTCCGCTCTCCTATATTGAACGTTGTCAGGGTTGAAACGTATACCATTTAGTTCTGCGCGTTTTAAAACTTTCAAAAGTGTTTCATCATGTTCTTCAAAACTGTCTCCTGAAATTCCTATGTCATCAAAGTATATAATGACATTCGGTAAGTCCCCAAAAATTTGTTCCATATTCCGTTGAAACATTTCAGGAGCACTATTTATTCCAAAAGGTACTCGATTAAATTTGAATCTACCAAATGGAGTCGTAAAAGATGTTAGGTCAGAGCTGGCTTCGTCTAATTCCATTTTCCAAAACCCATGGGAAAGGTCTAGAATTGTACAAAATTTATTGACAACACACAGTTAACCTTACTAAATGAAAAATCCCCCACACATTTCACAACACACAACACATACACGCAAATCGACCTTTCACTTTGCTCAGCAACACTAGCCCCACACGCAAAGTGGGAAATACTTAATGATCTCCACGACCATTTTCTGATAGTTACCTCTCTACTCCCTCCAAACACTATAAACAAATTTTCAAAACCATTTTTATACCCTTGCAGAGGGTATTATAATTTTGTCCAAAAGTGTGCAACGCAGTGAAGGAGACATCTCCGACCCTATAAAGTATATATATTCTTGATCAGGATCACCTCCTGAGTTGATATGAGCATGTCCGTCTGTCCGTCTGTCCGTCTGTCCGTCTGTCTGTCTGTCTGTTTCTACGCGAACTAGTCTCTCAGTTTTAAAGCTATCGACTTGAAACTTTGCACACACCCTTCTTTCCTTTGCACGCAGTATATAAGTCGGAACGACCGGGATCGGCCGACTATATCCTATAGCTGCCATATAACTGATTGATCGGAAATGGTATAACTTTGGTGTTTTTAGAGTTAGAGAGTTCAAATTTGACACGAGAGCTATTTTTAGCAAAACATTACGACATGCCAAATTTCATAAGGATCGGACGACTATATCCTATAGCTGCCATATAACTGAACGATCGGAAATGACCCAACTTTCGTGTTTTTGAAGATAGAAAGCTGGAATTTAATACAGATTCTATTTTTGGTCAGTTGACCCAACCTACCAAATTTCATTAGGATCGGCCGACTATATCCCATAGCTGCCATATAACTGAACGATCGGAAATGGTATTTGGTAGAAATATCAACTTTCGTATTTTTGAAGATAGAAGTTTGGGACTTTTTTTAGATTTTGTATTGTAATAAATTGGATTATATTTTCCTATTTCCATAAGGATCGGCCAACTATATCCGATGTTTGCGATATATATCCGGTTTTAACTGCAAGGGTATATAAACTTCGGCTCCGCCCGAAGTTAGCTTTCCTTTCTTGTTTATATTAAAAAAAGCCAACTGGGAGCAATACGAGACTCTCACACACAAAAATAACGAAATATTTCCCACTTCACTAAACTTCAACAAAGAAGCCGCACAACTTAACAAAATTATATTACATAGCGTAAACATTTCCATCCCACAAACCTCAGTAAATACAAAGCCCTACAAGGTTCCCTGGTGGAACAAAAAACTAGCACAGCTGAAAAAAGAAAAAAAATTAGCTTGGAAAGCACTTAATCGCAACATAATCCTTACAAATGTTATAAACTACAGACGCTTAAGTACAAGTTCGAAATCAAAAAAAGTAACAGCGAAGCTTCCAGCTCCTTTACATCCACAATACAACCAGAAACCCCTTCATCTAAAATATGGAGCAACATAAGGCGCTTCTGCGGTCTTAACCCAAGCAAACAAATTCACGCCATACATAATCCCAAAAACAACACAACAACAACAGGAACCCGAAATAGCCATCTCCCTCTCGCAACACTTCTCTCGCTCTCAAGCGACCTAAACTTCTCAAACGAATTCCGAAATAACAAATATAAAATCAACACAACCAATTATACACCGACCTCAACCGACAGCCAAAACTATCGAGGAAAAAATAACTCACCTTGAATTAATTCCTGCACTACAAACACTTAAAAAATCTACTCCAGGATTAAACAGAATTTCGTACGAAATGATACGCAACAGCTCCCTTACCTTAAAAAAACAAAATTAAAAACCTCTTTAACCAAATTTTCGACAGCCACATACCTCAAGCCTACAAAATAAGCTTAGTCATATCGATACTTAAACCAAAAACTGACCAAACAAACACATTTTCGTACAGACCAATTTCTCTCAATTGCTGTCTAGCAAAAACACTAGACAAAATCATAGCGAAAAGACTTTGGTGGTTTGTGACCCACAACAAACTTATAAATACAAACCAATGTGGCTTCAAAAAAGGCAAATCGACTTCGGATAGTCTCCTATACATAGACTATCTCATAACGAAGTCGAAGAGGCACTCCTCCCTCATCACTAGATTTTTTAAGAGCCTTTGATCGAGTAGGTGTGCACACTATAATTGATCAGCTCCAGGAATGGAAAACAGGCCCTAAAATAATCAATTATGTCAAAAATGTCATGCTCAAACGTAAAAAAAATGTCAGAGTCGGTCCGCACATGTCAAATTCACTCATTGTCCAACGGTATCCCACAGGGATCACCTATATCGGTAATCCTATTTCTCATCGCATACAACAAACTCTCAAACGTAATATCTTTAAACAGAGAAATTAAAATTAACGCTTAGGCCGACGATTTTTTCCTAATAATAAATTTCAGAAACAACAAAAACCTTAATTTTAACCTAGACAACCTATTACATGAGAAAAAAGCAGCTGGTGCTCATACTCAGGGGCATTTCTATCCCTAGCTAAATGCCAACACCTCCATATATGCCAAAAACACAATTGCACTAGCACCATAAGCTGAAGCAATACACCAATAAAACAAGTAACAGCACTCAAAAGCTTAGGGATACCAAAAACCAAAACATACACCATACAATTGAATATCATAAAATGCCTCTCCAACCTCAAATTCAATTGTAATACACAAAAACTACTCGACGTCGCGAAAGCAACAGTCACACTATGGGGCCACTGACCACTTTTTGTGGCCATAAGTCCTTTCTTAAAAGTCCTTAAAAAAAGGATCTATTGACGTCATTTCCTTAAGATAAAATTAAGCTTCAAAGATCCATAACAGAAACGTAAACAGAGGACGTCACTGTTACGTTATTAGCTGTCAAAGTTCACTGTTAGTGCCGATAAAAAACAAGTGGTAGATTTACAAAATATTTGAGTTTTTTAAAAGAGTTTTTAGTGGACTAAAAGGATTTAAAACTTAAATGTTTGATATGCAGTCGAACCAAAGGGGCTTGTACTAAGTGTTTGTGGGTGTCAATTGTAAGAATTGGTCGTGTTTTTTTTTAATGTGTGTCTTTATGTAACCTAGTCTTTCGTCCTCTTTCAAATGAATGTAGTCTTAAACTGTATATGTTTGAACGTTTTTTGGTATTTTGATTTTTAGGTCAGAGCCTGAGCATCGATAAATTGTTCGATAAATGGATATCAGCTGCTACGAAAAGCTGCAAGAAGTCTGAAATTTGAAAGTGAAATAGTTGCAAAAGAAATTTAACAGTGTTTAGAAGAAGGTATGCTGTTTAGTTCTATGAAAACAAAGAACCGAAGATCCGCGGGTCGACCTTCATTATTATACGCGGGTAAGAGTTATAGAATGATAAGAAGGGCAGCATCCGGTCTTGCTACTCGCATGGCAGGAAATGTAGGTCTTCTAATATAATCAGCGAGTGCAGCAGCGCGAAAAGGGGGCAAAGTTGATCTCGCCTTTGTTTTACAGCTATTAGCTAAAAGTCCATGAAAGGCAAAATCTGTATTGTTCCATAAGGGAGCTAGCTAAACATAATATTTGAATTATTCTACATGAATTTTAAAATCAACTATTTGCAGCTCGTCAAGCCTGTGATTAATGCAAATGGATATTTCAAAGATCACTACTGCCTTTTTATTATTCAATAAATAAATATAGACAACTAAACAATATTTTTATGATTTTTTTACGGAATTTTATGATGAAATATTATAATAGGTATATCTTAAAAAAAACGGCGGCATATTAATTTTTTTTATTATAAACTTAAATCCGAAAACAAAACCGAAATATCTCGTTTCGTTTTCGAAACATTAATTTTGGCCACAAAAAGTGGTCGTTGGCCCCATAGTGAGTCATAGCAAAAATCGAATATGGCTTGTTTCTATACGGACAGGCTCCGAAAAGCGTGCTAAACAAATTAAAAACCCCTTGAAAACCCCCTCTAGCCCTTGACGCCTTCCGAACCACACCCATAAATAATTTGCTATACGAAGCCAACATCCACCCATTAGAGCAAAAACGAGACTTTCAAACAGCCAAACCGTACAAAAAAACCTTATATTTTCCTAAGATACACCAATACACAAACTTGTCAAACAAAGAAAATAAAAAAAACCCATCAACCATAGACCGCACAATAAACGTTTGTCAAGCTCTAAACCTACCCTACGAACCAGTTAAACTACACAAATACCAGCCACCTTGGGATCTCCCAAACCTCATAGACACAACATTTAGAGCGCACAAGAAACAAACCACACCACCAGATACATACATGAAACTATACGAACATACCAAAGACAGCCATAAACACACAAATTCATATTTACGGATGGATAAAAAATGAACTCCACTATATGATATGCAATCACAACAGATACTTATATTATTAAATATGGTATCCTACCCCCGCACTTATCAGTACTCTCCGCAGAAATAATAGCCATATTAGTAGCGATCGATCAAGTCAAAAGCACAAATGGAAAGTTTATGATCTGCTCTGACTCTCTCTCAGCAATTGACGCCATAAGAAACACAAACAACAACAATTTTTACAAAATTAGATCACTTCTTCAAAACTAGCCCCAAAAATTAAAATATTGTGGATCCGTGGTCATGTAGGCATAGCAGGCAACGAGCTAGCCGACTAAACAGCAAAATCGACATGCAGTATGCCCCTTATTTACACCCCAAACATTAATTTACCAGACATAAACAGACACTTAAAACTAGAATTCCTATCAAGAAAAAAACTAAACATAGAACACTGCAGTCAATGGTATAAAAACATTAACAAAGACAATTTAAACATCGACAATTATTGCAGATCCTTCCATCCCAAATCGAGCAGACTCGATCAAATTTAACTAATACGCCTTAGACTAGGCCACACAAAACTTACACACGAGCACTACTTTAATCAAAACCAAACCTCACCCTCCCTCTTCTGCCAAGGTGACAATACCTTTCCCCACCTATTAAATTCATGCCCATCACTCCTCCCTACTAAGCTATCTATCTTCAAAAATACAAACCTATTAAATCTCCTTAACGAACTCAACCCCGATAATTTAGAAAAAATCGTAATTTTCTAAAAAACTTCAAACCTATACCACAAAATTTAAAAATACCCAAAATGTAGATAAATAAAATTTACCAACTAAGTAGCCTGAATACAACGAACAATATGTAATTAAACCAGAGGTCGGCACAGCACTATCTCGGGGGCATAGGAAATTTCTCTGCCCGAGCTCTGCCACACACACACAGTATAAATGTGTGAAACGTCATGCTCACAGCCTACTTTCTGCTATTCGTTACTAACACTAATGCGGTAAAATCATATCAATGTATTGGGGTGCCGACCACTGAATTAAACTAATAGACTTAAATATCATTAACCTTAAAAGCCGAAGGCCTTGCTGCCAGCGCTTTACCAGTTTTGTCTAGTTTTGTTAGTCTAGTCTAGTTTTGCAAACTTCTCTATCTTTAATAATAAATACATATAAATTGGTTTACTTCTAGTGTAAAATAAAGATTGGGATAATCTATCGACAAGATCCCACGCCGATTATATAGTGCGATGTTGTTTCAACAATTTTTTCCTCTTTTCAGAACTGAAAACAATGTTTATACATCGACATAAATTTGTTAAAGTGAACAGTTCACAAAAAATAGTTTCTTCTGTTATGAAGCACCTGGTCGATTCGGTCAAAATAAAAGTAGTGCCAAAGAAAAGTTTGGGGTGCCGACCACTGCTTTAGAATGTTTTCCAAAAGTATTTTCACCTTTTAGATTCTACTTATCATTTGGTCCTGGCACTATATTGCCATATAGTGACAAAACCTGTCCTGCCAAGTGGCGAAATCTAATTTAAAAGTTAATACAGGAAGGTAGAACGAAAGCCCATATAAGATACATATGACGAAATGGACAGAGAATCGTCTAGTGACTAGCGATGTATCCTATCGCTTCAAAATCAACTGTAAAACTAATTCAAGTTTTAGAACAGTAGAAAGACGACTTAGAGAAAATAATAAAATAGATAAAAGTCCTGGAAAAGTGCTTTCTAACAAAAAAAACACTAAGTTAAGTCCTTCACGTTTAGCAACGGGCATTCTAAATAGCCCATGAAAATATGAAGGAACACCCTGTAGTGGTATGAGTCCAAATTTGTTCTTTTTGTGGCTGGGAGTCGTGACAGTAAGTTATAATATAATTATAATTAATATAATTATCCCCAAAACATACATTCAAAAACTTTTTCATCCAAATTGATTTCACCGAGTTTTTTATACTATTTGGTTCAACCATTTATTGTTTTAAAATAATCACTGATCGACACTATTACTCAAAAATTGTAAGCGAAGTGATACTTCCGTTTTTTTCGGAGGACTTTTTTGGACTTTTGACAAACATTTTTTTTTGAGGCTTGAAAAGGATACAGAACGGAAGCACACCAGCAAAAAGGCGAAAGATGCAAAAATTTGGTGGCCTATTTCGTAAAACGCTGTGAAGTTGCTATAGCCAACAAAGGCGGTTCATATAAATGCTAACGAATTCTTCAATATTATTTTATAATCAATATAATTATAATAATCAATCGTTAAAATATTTTTGCAAAATTTATTATGTATGTTTTGCAAGTTTTCACTACTGATTTTGACCGATTGATTTTTTGTCAAATTTAACATTTTTATTTTTTTCTGAAAAGTTTCTCGTGTTTCTTTTTCCCAAACTTTAAGGTATTATAAACATCTCTTATTATTGTAGTAAGGGTTTGAAGAAAATTTACATGATTTTTCTTAGCCTCTTACAAAGAAATTTTTTCATTTACTCTTTTTATTAATTTTTTTCATACTCTTATTTTGAACGCAGCAGTATGTTTGTAGGATAGAATAATATTGTTTGGTAGAATAAAAATAAAATTTTCGGTTGTTTGAAATTTATAACTGCGTCTAACTTCCACCTGAATTCATTTCCATTTTCCACAACAGTGACTACCTTTTAGAATTTTTCTATCAAAATACATTTCAGTCGAGTTTGTGCACTTGTATCGTACGGGCGTGTTATGCTCCTAATTAGCAACCACAGAGTGATCCTCAACTTCTTCTGTTGTGCTTATCTGCGCGTAATCTATTTTTAGACTCCGTACCGCCGGGGTCTTTACCGAGTCCCACTTATTTACCACTCGAGCATAGTGCAAGCGCTGTGTACGAATTTGCTCATTTTTTCTTGTCTTTTGTTTTTCTCGTTTGTGCTTCCACTGCACAGTGGTCCAGCCCGTAGGCCAAAAATAAAAAAACCAACGTCCAAATTTTGACTTTAAATGTACCAATTTGTATTTATAATTGGTCTAGCTATTTGAATTAATTCATCTTTTTGTTTTAATCTGTCTGTCCGCTTCAAGAATAGCATCGAAAGTGATAGCATGATATTCATTGTTAATTGCAGCGTAAGCAACGTGCAAGTGAAGCTCTCCGCATAAAATCTATTAAACATTTTTAAAACAAGTGTTTGTGCCATGGAAGTTATTAATATTTTAAAGAAAGGTATTAACTTTCTTTTTACAATAAAAAGTATATGTAGTATTTGTTGTGTTTTGTGTAAATCATCGTTGTATTTAGTACATAATTGCGAACGTTCTTAGTTTGGCTTTTCTGTGTTTGGTTAGAGTTTTAGTTGTGATGGCACTCTTTGGCATTCACAAATCTTTTTGTATAATATTCTTAAGCATTTTAAGAAAGTTTAGTTCAAGTGCCGTAAGTTGCCGTGCGGCTTGCAAAATACAAAAAGGTAACCTAACCTTAATTTGAAAAAACCGGATATATATCGCAAGAATCAGATTTAGTTCGCCGATCCTTATGAAAATATCATAATATAACCAATCTATTACAATACAAAATCTAAAAAAAGTCCCAAACTTCTATCTTCAAGAACACCGAAGTTGGTATTTCTACAAAAACTATTTCCGATCATTCAGTTATATGACAGCTATAAGATACAGTCGCCCGATCCTTATGAAATTTGGTAGGTTGGATCAACTGACCAAAAATATAATCTGTACAAAGTTTTACTATCTATGTTAAAAAGCACAAAAGTTGGGTCATTTCCGATCAAACATTTATATGGCAGCTATAGGATATAGTCGGCTGATTCTTATGAAATTTGGTAGGTCGTATTATTTTGTCAAATATAGCATTTTTACAAAAACTGAAACTGTAAAAACAACAAAGTTATAGCATTTTCGATCAATCAGTTATATGGCAGCTATATAATATAGTTGCCCGATCTGGCTGATTTTAACATATTATTTTAGAATAAAAATATAAATAATTTTTGCCAAGTTTCCAGTCCCTACCTCAACTAGAAGTATTTTTGGCCGCTCTCTTCATACAAGCCGGACCACTGTGCACTGCCCAGCGTGAGATAAGAAGCAAAGACTTCTGAAGATTTTGAATTTGATTTCTATAATTTTCGTAATTGAAAACTATAGTTAATTAATAAATGGATGACAACACACCTTCTTATCCGCCTCTTCAGAAAGAGATGCCCGGATTTGAGAAGATGATGAAAATCGCTGGCCAATCTCCAGCGGAACATCGAGCCACCCTTGCAAGAGACTTAACTCAACGGCAATTGGACTCCCTTGGTCAACGAAACTTAGACGCTGTTAAAACTAGCTCAGCAACACCTGTAACTAACACCGTTACAGCTACGAGTGCCAGTTCTGGCACCACCACGTACACCGCAGCTTCTTCATATAGCAGCCCAGTTTCTTCAGCAGGAAGGCCTCTGCCTTTAGGAACCAATAATTCCCCGATATTACCCGCTATGGGGTGCTCGTTTCAAGCAACAACGTTACCTCTCGCAGCAGGAAACGAAACCCTCCAAGCTGCGGTAAAGAAAGAGATGACGTAAAGAGGACTACGGGAAATGTAAATAATGCCAAAATGGGCCATTTAAATCTTCCTTCGACGTCCAATGGACTGCGCAACAACCGATTCGCATCTTTGGCTGATGAAACGAACCCAATTGAGGAGATGGAGACAAATGAGGAGACGAAAGATCCTATTGGCCAAGCGCAAATTTCAAGCCAAAAAAATCCACCCATATGTGTTCCAAAGGTCACTGACATCCTCACTCTGGAACGAACTCTTAATGAAATCATTGCAGCAAGTAGTTATGAGATTCGTACATCTAAATTCGGAATTACTCGCATATACACTGACGGTGCAGAGTCATTCCGCAAGGTGGTTCGTAACCTGACTGCTTTAAATTGCGAGTTTTGGCATTATCAACTCCGTGAGGACAAGCCATTTAAGCTGGTGCTAAGGAACATACATACCATAGTTCCAAAGGAGGAAATCGAACGATGCTTCACGGATAAAGGTTTCGACGTTGTGAATATCTACTGTCCAAGAAAGCCTGGCAGTCGCGGCACTATGGCCGACGTTAATGTTGAAGATAGGCAAAATCTATTTTATGTCAATCTCATGCAGACTACGAATGTCGCCGATTCGCTTAAAATTAAGCAAATAGGAAGGCACAGAGTAACAGTGGAAAAGGCTACCCGAAATAAGGACCTCGTCCGATGTTTTAAATGCCAAAATTTTGGTCACACTCAAAATTGTTGCTTCATAAAGCCTATGTGTGGGAATTGTGCCGGAGATAATCCTACTAACTCCAAATCGTGCAAGTCAATCATTAACAACAAATGTGTGTGTGCAAACTGCGGGGAAAATCAACCTGCCAGTTTTAAAGGCTGCAAAGTTAGGATGGAACTAAGCAGGAAACTTAAATCTGGAATAAGGTTAAGCAACCCAACAAACACCAGGATCAACGAAAGCCGACACGGACAACTATTCTCCATGTCAGCTACCAGAGACGGCGTTTCTTATGCAGACATGGCAAGGAATAACCTTCCGAGCAGTACCAACGCCGCAGCTCCGCAGTCTGCCTCACATATACCAGGAGCGACTGCAACCCCAACAGGAATCTGTCTACTTTGGAGAAGGCAATCGTCGATATAAACACTAGGCTGGATCAACTCTTCAAACTAGTCATGGAAACAATTGAGTCGAACAAGGCTTTTCACGACCTAGTTCAGGTTTTAATTTCTCGGAAATGACATTGTCAAAAATAAAAATCGGATTATGGAATGCAAGAGTTATAGTACAGAAAAGTGAAGAACTTCGTCTTTTCCTTATTGATAGCTCAATAGATATAATGCTCATTACCGAGACACATGCGTCCCGGTCTTAACTTGTACCTTCCTGGTTATGACCAACTCTTTGCCAATCACCCTAGCAACACCGCTAAAGGCGGCTCTGCTATCCTTATCAAGGCCGGCATTATCCATACGCAGAGTGAGCCCACAACGACTACAGACTTACAGCTAGCTTGCATTGATATTCTAACAGATGGAGGTGTACTTAAAATAGCTTCCATGTATCTTCCGCCTGCGAGCATTGGACAAAACACGATTTTGACCAGCTACTAGTCTCTCTAGGCCTAAAATTTTTGGCTGGAGGTGTCTTTAATGCCAAGCATCAATGGTGGGGAAATTTAAGGTCCTGTTGCCGGGAAAAGCGTCTTCAAGAGGTCATAGTTTCGAGCTCAAGTCAAGTTCTAGCTACTGGGGAACCTACTTTTTATTCTTCAAATACCAGGCTCACACCATCAGCCATGGACTTTTTCATCCTAATTGGGGTACCACTCAACAAACTTTCGATCGAAACCAAATACGAGCTGTCCTCGGATCATTTGGCCATCGTCGCAACGCAAGTCAAAGACCGCAATGCAAGGCCAAAAGGAAATCAATACTACCGCCCGGCTTCTCTGTTGAAAAGTTTAAGGAATACCTGGACAAAAGCATTAACCTAACGCTGCACAGTGGTTGGGCTTGTATTGAGCCGCGGCCAAAGGTACTTCTAGTTCAGATATTTTAACGAAATTTACACCAAAATTCTAAAAAAATATTTGAAATGCATAGTAAAATTGGCTATATTGTACGACTATATCATATAGCTGCCATAGGAACGATAGGATAGAAATAAGTATATAGTATGAAAAACTTTTTTGTTTTTCAAGATATGTAAACCAAACTTACAAATTGTATGCCTAATCGAATATTAGTCCTAACCAAATATAGTTCTAATCGAAAAACTATATCATACAGCTGCCATAGCAAAAATTTTAAACAGAAATAACTACCAGTTTCAAGTAATATTTAAATACTTAATAATATTACACTTTTGTAAACAAATTAGGAGCCATATCAAATAAAATAAAAAAAACATAAATTAAATCAAAAAACAAAGAAAACATAATAGTTAATCAAATTCTTCCCTGAAGAATAATCAATTCTTCAAGCGCGCTGTCATCAATCATCCAGACGATCTTGAAGCTGCGGTGGCAGCCTTCATGGAAAATATACACACTGCTGCGACAGCTTCTACCCCGAACCAAAGGCACCTTTCGAATCAGAATAGCAGCAATCTGCTCCCACAAAATGCTCTACTTCTCATACGGCTTAGAAGAAGAGTCCGCCGACAATACACAAGAACAGGAGATATTCACTTCCACAAGGTTTATAAAAGACTGTCAAACCGGCTAAGCAAAGTCTTGACCAAGAACAAGCAAGACCGCATACACCAGATGTTGGAAAATGCGAGTACAGATCCATCTACCAATTACTCCTAATGGAAACTCACAAGTCGATCTAAGAGACAGGTCATCCCAAAGGCTCCAATCAGAAATCCTGCTGGCGGTTGGTGTAGGTCAAGTCAGCAGAAGGCGGATATCTTTGCTGATAATCTGGAAAACAGATTTAAGCCGCTAGATCTAACTCCGATGGAAAATCGAATGTTTGTAGAAACACAACTGGACAACCCTTTTCAAATGGCTCTTCCCTGTAAGCCTGTAACCCTGGAAGAAGTCAAGGCACAGATCGGAAAGCTGAAAAAAAAAAGCACCAGGAGAGGACCTTCTAGGCAACAAAACACTGAAGATTCTTCCCATCAAGGCACTACTATTCACAGTCCTGTTGTTTAACAGCGTCCTAAGGCTAAGTCACTACCCAAGTGCATGGAAGAATGCTATCATCACAATGATACCCAAGCCTGGAAAGCAACCCACTGAAGTAGATGCTTACAGGCCAATTAGTCTCTTACCTGCATTGGGCAAAATGATGGAAAGCGTCATACTGAATCGAATACTTGGACAAAAAAGGGTTGGCAGAGCTATTCGAAAGTGGCAGTTTGGCTTCCGAAAAAGTCATGGCACACCTGAACAGCTACAGCTTCGCTCTGGAAGCCATGGAAAACAAAATGTATGCAGTTTCTGTGTTCATCGACATTCAACAAGCCTTTGATAGGGTATGGCACGATGGTCTTCTAAGCAAGCTAAAAACTAGCTCTTAACGCCTCAGCTCTTTCTCCTCATTCAGAACTTCTTATCGGAGAGAAAATTCAGTGTGGTCGTCGATGGAGAAAAGTCGTCAAAACGGCGAATCTCAGCTGGTGTACCCCAAGGCAGTGTACTAGGTCCTCCTTACGCTTTACTCTCTGTACACATCAGATATGCCAGACTACTGGCACGTACGTACGCTGACAACTCTGCTGTTATGGTCAGAAGCCCAAGCATAGAAATCGCAACCTTGGGCCTGCAAGAGTACGTGACACGTTTTGAAAAGTGGAGTACAGAATGGAACATAGGCAACAACTGCAGCCAATGTGCTTATTTCACATTCTCCACAAGGCCAAAAAACTGCCCAGGCATATCCCTGCTTGGCTCTGTGCTTCGTCATGAGGCCCACTACAAGTACCTTGGTGTGATTTTGGATAGAGGACTTAATTTCCAGAGACACACAGCGATGATCAAGCAGGCTGTGCTTTCAAGGGCAGCAAGTATGTCCTGGTTATTATCACCAAGAAATAAGCTTTCATTTTCCAACAAAGTTAGGATATATAAAGCTATTCTCAGCCCAATCTGAAAATATGCATTACAAGTCTACGGCATAGCGTCTAAGTCAAACCTGAAAAAAATACGAGTAGCGCAAAGTAAGATTGTCAGATCGATTTGTAATGCCTCCTGGTTCATGAGAACTAGGAATATAGAAAGAGATCTGAAAATCCCAAAGATAGGCGATGTAATACGTACACATTCAGTTAAGTTCTCATCCTAACTCCCTAGCAAAGAGGCTAATATGGAGACCTAGAAAAAGGAGATTAAAAAAAAACCATCCATATGACCTTCCTTTAAGATTCATATAACCGTTGTAGTTAAAAAAAAAAAATTTTAAATTAAAATAATATATAATTATATATAGAATATAAAGTTAATTAGATATAGAATTAATGTATAATCATTTATACCTACATTTTGATATTCCTCTGTAATTTACAACCTGTTCAAGCTGCCACAAAGGTAGGAGTATACCCGTTAATGTTAAACAAATATACACCTTTTACAACAAAAAAAAATACATTTCCATTTAATATTCTGATATTACCTTCAAGTACCTTTTAAGGAAGAGCTAAAAGACGTAGATGCCATAGTCCAACCACCACCGCTAGAATGTCCGTCTGTATGTCTGTTTTTACGCTTTCATTTCTTGTTTTTTAGTAATATTTAAAAGTAAGTAGTAGACAAATTTTTAGTAGTATGTATTCAGGCAAACGGCGTACGAGGGCCTAGCCCCGTACTACCGCCTTCATGGGTCATAATTGACATTTTACTAGCTCCATCTACGTGTCACATCTTACATACAGCACCATCTACGTGTAAAGTGTTATATATGACACCCTCTATTCACTTTTAAGCAAAAGATCATGTAAAAAACAAGAAAGCAAAGCTAACTTCGGGCGGAGCCGAAGTTGATATACCCTTGCAGCTAAAACCGGATATATATAGCAGACATCGGATATAATTGGCCGATCCTTATGATTACATCATAATAAAACCAATTAATTACAATAAAAAATCTAAAAAAAAGTCCCAAGCTTCTATCTTCAAAAATACGAAAGTTGATATTTCTACCAATTAGCATTTCCGATCGTTCAGTTATATGTCAGCTTTAAGATATAGTCAACCGATCGTTATGAAATTTGGTAGATCGGATTAACTGACCAAAAATAGAATGTGTACCAGCCAGCTTTCTATCATCAAAAACACGAAAGTTGGGTCATTTCCGATCGTTCAGTTATATGGCAGCTATAGGATATAGTCGGCCGATCCTAATGAAATTTTGTAGGTCGGATTAACTGACCAAAAATATAATCTGTACCAAGTTCCAGCTTTCTATCTTCAAAAAGTTGGATCAAAAAGATCTTCACGAAAGTTGGGTCATTTCCGATCGTTCAGTTATATGGCAGCTATAGGATATAGTCGGCCGATCCTTATGAAATTTGGCATGTCGTAATATTTTGCCAAAAATAGCGTCAAATTTGAACTCTCTAACTCTAAAAACACCAAAGTTATACCATTCCCGATCAATTAGTTATATGGCAGCTATAGGATATAGTCGGCTGATCCGGGCCGTTCCGACTTATATACTGCGTGCAAAGGAAAGAAGGGTGTGTGCAAAGTTTCAAGACGATAGCTTCAAAACTGAGAGACTAGTTCGCGTAGAAACAGACAGACAGACGGACAGACGGACTTGCTCATATCAACTCAGGAGGTGATCCTGATCAAGAATATATATACTTTATAGGGTCGGAGATGTCTCCTTCACTGCGTTGCACACTTTTGGACAAAATTATAATACCCTCTGCAAGGGTATAATGAAACTTGACAAAATAATCGCCATCTATGTACAATAAAATTTTCAGGTATCCTGCATTGGACCCATTAAATGTGCCGGAATACATACTACTAAAAATTTTTCTTCCGATTGTACACCGTACGAAAAAAATTTTGGTATCTTGTCATTGAGTAGGATGTGATTTTGGATTTCGCCGAGTCCCAATAGGGGTAAATAGTGTATTTGGTGTAGTGTAGGTTTATTTTTAAAGTAAAGGCTGTTGAAAAAAATGGATGGCCAATTTTTAATTGCTAAATATTTAAAATGTCTTTTATATTATGATATTTTTTTCTAAATTTGTAAATGTAAATTGTAAATGTTGTAAGTGTTACTGTAATTTGTTTTCAGTGTGCCGAAATGAATTGGACAATAAAATTCCCGCAAAAATGTGTTGGTGATTTTTTGCAATGGTAAGAATTATAATACCCTCTGCAAGGGTATAAAAACCTTAATACTAATAATTAACTAACAGTTTGAAAAGTAAATACAAAAAGTATAAAAAACTAAATTTTTCAAAATGGCCCACTTGACATGGCGCGAAACATTTATAAAAGAACTCTGAAACCGATCGGCGATGTATATTAAATGTTTGTGATTTATATCCGATCTTAACTGCAAGGGAATATCAGCTTCGGCTCCACTCGAAGCTAGCTTTCTTTTCTTGTTTTTGTTTTAAGGATTTCCGCTACTGAGACGGTTCTCACAGGAAAAATACAGGCCATTCAGAACCTCCGGGTGTTGAGAGGTCCCCGAGAGGTACGAAGTTTTTTAAGAACAACCTGGTGGTGTTCAGGTGGTACAGACCCGAGATCTGAGCTCCGTTAACAGACACCTTAGAAAAAATGCGAAAGTTATAGATGACAGAAGCAGCCAAAAAAGCCGTTCAGAATGGAAGCCCTAATGTATGGGCCGTTGTTAAAACATCCGGAGTTTTCTCGGTGATTCTTTATCCAATGTGATGCTTCGGATGCGGCAGTCGGGGCAGTTTTCTTTAAGTTTTTTCTTTCAGGACAAGGGAAATGAGGGGCCAATAAAGTATTTCTCTCAGAATTTAAATAAGTGCCAAAGTGCACTATACAGGGTGACAATAAATAACCCGGACAAACTTTGAAGCAATCTATTATAAATGTGTTATTATGCAGCCCTTAAATAAATGCATTTATCGATAGCTTATACTTTTCTGAAACAAATATATTTACATTTTTGTGATTCCCATCAATTTGATATTTGTTTCGGGATATCTAACAATCGTTGTGCAATTTTAAAACTGTTTCAACAAGGAAATCACCGATGCGACATTGTTTGTTTGCTTGGCAAAACAAACCGTCTCTGATGCTATCCGGCGATTTAATGAGCTTGGCCATGAAGGTGACCGTCCCGGACGAGGCAGACCATGCACCGCTAACACTTCCAGAATTTGCCAGAAAAATAGCCCGTGAAATCGGAGTGAATCGAGAAACTTTTCGGTTGATTGCAAAAAATGAACCTAATCTCAAGCCCTACAAGCTCCAAAAAGTGCATCTTCTTACGGATGACAATAAGCGCGTGAGACTCCAAAGATGCTGTCAGCTAAAGCGTCGCGCCTAAGGTCAAAAACAAGAGCGTATTCTCTTCACGGACAAGAAGATATTCACCATCCAACAGGCGCACAATCACCAAAATGACGGAAGCTGGTCGGCTGAAGCTCTGCAGGTACCTCTGCAATAATCGAGCGCCGTCAATGTGAGCAGTCTTTATGGTTATAGTAATGGTTTGGGGAGGAATATGCGCCACCGGCAAAACACCTCTTGTTTTCATCGATCAAGGGGTCAAAATCAATCAGGAAGTGTACCGCCGGGACATTTTGGATACTGTTGTGCTTCCTTGGGCCCAGCAGCACTTCGGTGATACGGAGTAGACGTTTCAACAGGATTCAGCGCCAGCCCCTGAGCCAAATTGACTCAGGACTGGTGCAAAGCCAATTTTCCGGACTTTATCGCATCCAGTGAATGACCACCATACTCGCCAGATCTTAATCCGATGGACTACAGTGTGTGGTCTATTTTGGAGTCCAGGGCATGTGCTAAACGCCACATAAGTTTGGAGGCGCTGAAGCAATCATTGCTCCGAGAATGGGATCGATTATCGGAAGAAGACCTGCAGCCCAATGCGCAAAATTTCCAGAAACGTTTAGGGCTCTGCATCGCAGCCCAAGGAAGCCACTTCGAAACCGGCTGAATATATGTTAACACAATACTTATTTAATAGTTTTGCATCTGCATTTTTTCTCAAATACAGTTCCTTAAAAAGTTATGATCCAAAATGTTTGTCCGGGTTATTTATTGTCACCCTGTATTTTAAATATATATTATACATATATACAATATTACAAAAATATTGTATCTATATCATAAAAAATTAAAGCTGGACATGTAAAAAATTTAAAGAATATAAAATGTGTATATCTATTCAATATCTATTCTATGATCTTTAACAATAATATAAATACCTCATAGATTTTGGAATAACTTCTCCTTTATCAGTAGGAAACCGTTTATCGGTAAGAAAATTATGATTGATCGTGTCAAGTTCGTGAAGGAGACGTGACGTGATTTTTGCGGACGAATCCAAGTTTAACTTTTTCGGATCTGATAACAGGCAATATGTTTGGCGGCGTGCGAATGCAGAACTCGAACCTAAAAACCTTAAAGCTATGGACAAGCACGGAGTCGGACATATTATGGTTTGGGCCTGTATGGCTACGTCTGGAGTCGGAAACTTGGTTTCCATTGACGGAGCTATGGATGCTAAGGTCAACCTCGCCATTTAAAAAAAAAATCGAGCACGAAGCGCAGAAATCTTGGGTATACTTAGGATTTAGGTTTTATCAAGACAATGACCCCAAGCACACTGCTGGCAATGTGTAGCTTTGGTGGGTCTTAAACTTTCCACATGTAATAAAAACACCAGCACAGTCTCCAGACCTAAACGTTTTTGAGAATTAGTGGGAGATTTTGGACAAATCGATCCGTAAAAAGAAAATAACGAGCAAAAATGAGCTGAAAACTGTCTTACTGGAGGAGTAAAGGAAAATTCCTGTTGAAAACACAAAAAAATTTGTGGAATCTAGGGTAAACCGTTTACAGGCAGTAAAAAAAAAAAGAGTGGCCCGGCCAAATATTAGATTTAAGAAGGACACATTTTCTAATAGCTTTAAGTGTTTGCACGAAATAAGCAATGACGATTTGAAATTTTATTATGTTCTTGCACGAAATAAGCTTCGAACTACTTTACTATATATGGCAAACTCGAAAAGACGCTAATAAGGTATAGCTTAAAGTTAAAAAAATTCAAAGAGAAAGATGTTTATACAGAAAAAAGGAGCCAGGAGCCATTGCTAATAAAGGTGGCCTTTTCATTGATATTGTTTTCAAAAACTGGCCCAAAAATTTTTAAGGAACCAAACTGAAAAAAAATACATTAATTATAAAAATTGCTTGTTTTTTCTGTTATTCCATTTTTACATACCGTCGTAAAAGATGGATTTGAATTCTTTGAATTCGCTCACGCCCTATGGGACTGTGCAAGCTTGTTCCGCCATAAGGCTTATGCGTTAGCGGGCTTTTGATGTCTTTTTGTAACAAAATTACTGGTCAATTCAATAAGACCTTCATTTTTTTTTTCATTACTACTCACAATTACTACGCTTTTTTTTGTGGGGCAATTGTTTAGCAAGTAGTGTGGGCGCATGGACTTAATGAAGCAAAACAAGTAAGGATAGGAAAGCCATTTCCTTACTTCTTATTAAATTTTTATTTTAAAGATTTATTTTCTCCACTCGCACTCTAATCCCAATGTCCAATATTCTTAAATAAACTTGCATAAACTAAAATGAAGCTAAAAATGTTAAACTAGGCACACTATAAAGTTATTATATATTCAAAATATGGACAAAATTTCTAACGATCGCCTTCCTTTCCGCCACCAATGCACCCTGGGACAAAAATTTACAAAATATATATGAAAACTGGACCAATATATCCAATTAATTTTAAATATATATATAATAACTTTAGTAAATATCCCCTCAATCTCCTATCCCCTCCCTCCCTCAGATCTTCAACTTCCAAACTAAATAATTATCTTATGGTAAAATGGAGCAAAAAATCGTATTGTAAATAATTTAAATAACAAAACTGCGTTAATAGTCAGCCGGTCCCAGTTCCGATTTATATACTGCGTGCAAAGGAAGGAACGGTGTGTGCAAAGTTTCAAGCCTCCCTCTCTACCAATCTTCAACTTCCAAACTAAATAATAATCTTATGGTAAAATGGAGCACAAACGAGCAAAAAAGGTTTATGTTTTCGTTCGTTCACGAAACACAAAAAATGCTAGATTAAAATTGATTAATATAATACTTTACAAAAGCACATATACACAAAAACACATCACATTAAACAAATATTGCATTAAACACTTAAATTCTACATACCTCCACTAATATTTTCCATTTTACTTAGTTTTAAAATGTTGAGTAGAGCTTTGGCAATCTTACTTTTAAATGTGCTATTATTTAGCGCGCCAAAAACCAAAATTAGCATTCATGCAAAATCCGAAATAACTAACTCAAAAAAAAAACCTAAATTAGAGCATTTCCGATCAATCAGTTGTATTGCAGCCATAGCATATAGTCAGCCGATCCCAGTTCCGACTTATATACTGCGTGCAAAGGAAGGAATGGTGTATGCAAAGTTTCAAGTCGATAGCTTTAAAACTGAGAGACTAGTTTGCGTAGAAACAGACAGACGGACAGACGGACAGACAGACGGACAGACGGACAGACGGACATGCTCATATCAACTCAGGAGGTGATCCTCAAGAATATATATACTTTATAGGGTTGGAGATGTCTCCTTCACTGCGTTGTATACTTTTGGACAAAATTATAATACCCTCTGCAAGGGTATAATAACAATATAGTTTTCGTAAACGTTTGACTAACTTTAAATTAAATAAAGAATTTTTTTTCATATGAAATAATTATATGCTAATTGCTAAGTTTTTCAGAGCTGTCGGATTAATTTGATCCCATTCCTTGATCAAAGCTTTTTAAGCTCATTAACTGTGTCGAACTGGCGGACATTCTTATAAACTTTATTAGAAAGAATTCCCGAAAGATCTTCTATTGGGTTTAGGTCCGGACTGATCGCTGGCCATTGCAATAGCGGTATTTTTCTAGCTGCCAGAAAGTCTTAAGCTTTACGATGTGGATTGGCGCGTTGTCTTGATGGAATATCCACTCATCCCCATAAATGTCTCCAGCAAATTTAATGAGCACTGTTTCTAATAACTCTATATAAATTTCTGCATTTGTTCTAGTCGGTATAAAACAAAGTGCAGACTTCCCAGCATATAGTACCCAAACCCGGACCAAACCATTAATGATCCTCCACCGTTGTTTCGTTTATGGCAGACCTGCCGTGGTTGCCTTTTGTCGCGCCAGTACTTTTGACAGGAGTCAGGGCCGTCTAAATTACATTTTTTTTCATCCGAAAATATAACTTTTTTATACTCCTCCGACCAAAATTTTTATTGCTCAGCAAATTGTAGACGAGCGGTTACGATTTTGTTTTGGTTTAAAATTTGGTTTATACGACTTTTGGATACTTCAAGGTTGAGTTGACCTTTTATCACCTTGCAAGACCTTTTGTCTTGAACTGCTGGACGCCGAATTTGTCTCTTGCACCGCTCGCCGATTTCAGTGGGCCTACCGCTTCTCTTTATTTTTCAATAACTTTCCGGATTTTTAAGGAAGTTACTAATTGTATTCCTTTACCTATTTAATCTGGCAGCAATATAAGAAATGGTCTGGGTAGATTCAGCCAGTCCTTTGATCATGTCGCGATAGAGGTGAAGAAACGTCATCGATGTTTTAATGATGTTAATATGATGTCATCGATGTTTTCGAAACATCGGTAACATCGATGTTTTACCAGGCAACATCGATGTTTTTCCATCTCAAAAGCACTTCGAGAAAGATTGACGAATAACTTGTAAGTTGTAATAAAATTATATTATTCCATTATTTCATTATAAATTACTAACAGAATATTTTTAATTTAGTGATACTTGTTGGTGGTGTTGGCGTGAGTGCGGAGGCGATTAGACATGGACAGATTTTTGAAAAGTAAGTAATAAAAAGCCAAGTTTTTATCACAATTTTATGCACGTCCACATGCATACATACATACTTGCATTCATTTTTACCTTTGCATTAAACTGTGGTTGTACTTTTAAATTAATATGGCATATTTTTATAGGAACAACAAACGAGCAGCCACGATCGGATGAGGAGCCAAAGAGGAGGAAGCGTGATGTATCTATAACTTGGGATCATTTCAAAAAAACAGTCGAGAAAACTCATGGAACTTGCAACTACTGAGGTAAGGCTAAAAAGACAGCGGGCAACACCGCCTAAAAGCCTAAAAGTCGGAACTGGCCAAAAATCAACAGCAATGGAAAATTTTCTTGCAAAATCTCATGCATTTTACAATAGTGATTCCGCTCGAAAACGTATCCTGGATAATAAGGTTATGAACATGATAGCAGTCGATGTTCAACCTTTTTCATGAGCTCATGAGCTCATGAATTAAATGGACCCGCGCTATAAGTTACCTAGTAGATCACACCTGCGCGATTTAGTTCTGCCAACCCAATATGATTTTCTAAGAAACAAGCTCTATTCCATTCTGATAGACATTGATTTTCTGGCCATTAAAACGGACCTTTGGACTTCTAGAGCAAATGAAGGCTACATTACGATTACATGCCACTTTGTCTCAAAATAGCTTCAAGCTTGAATCTGCAGTTCTAGCAACAAGACAGCTCCTCGATGCAAGTAATCACAACGCAATCAATATTTTCGAAACATTGAAGGCTGTGCTTGATGATTGGGGAGTTGGAAATAAGGTTGTTTGTGTTGTAACCGACAATGTTAAAAGCATGTCGTTTGGAATATAAACACTTGCCCTGTGTGACTCACTCAATCAACCTTCTTGTTCAAGATCTCTAAAAAATTGCCAGATTTCGATCCAATCCTTTCAAAATGTAAATCTACCGTTGCCTTTTTTAAAAGAAGTCAGATTGATTACGCGAAATTCAAAGAAGCACAGGGAGATAGTCTCTATACTCTGCTGCAAGAAATGCCAACTCGCTGGAACAGCGCATTTGAAATGGTCAAGCGAATCCTTAAGACCAACAAGTGCATTACATTGGCTTTGGTATCTTCGCATTACGTTCCACCGCCCTTCTCTGAAGCAGAAGTCGACATTTTACAAGACATTTCGGGATTGCTATCCCCCTTTGGAGACACTACGATTTCTGTTTCATCAAATCAAAAAGTATCAGTTTCTTTAATTATACCAGTTATATGCGAACTGCATCATAAAATTAACAATATTAAATTGAAAACAGAAGAAGGCAAAACCAAAACCACCCCTTGCTTACTGGCAGGTAAGAAACTATGCAATGCTATATATTTTCCTATTTTTATACCCTTGCAGAGGGTATTATAATTTTGTCCAAAAGTGTGCAACGCAGTGAAGGAGACATCTCCGACCCTATAAAGTATATATATTCTTGATCAGGATCACCTCCTGAGTTGATATGAGCATGTCCGTCTGTCCGTCTATTCGTCTGTCTGTCTGTCTGTTTCTACGCGAACTAGTCTCTCAGTCTAGTCTTGAAGCTATCGTCTTGAAACTTTGCACACACCCTTCTTTCCTTTGCACGCAGTATAAAAGTCGGAAAGGCCCGGATCGGCCGACTATATCCTATAGCTGCCATATAACTGATTGATCGGAAATGGTATAACTTTGGTGTTTTTAGAGTTAGAGAGTTCAAATTTGACACAAGAGCTATTTTTGGCAAAATATTACGATATGCCAAATTTTATAAGGATCGGTCGACTATATCCTATAGCTGCCATATAACTGAACGATCGAAAATGGTAGAAATACCAACTTTGGTATTGTTAAAGATAGAAGTTTGGGACTTGTTTTAAATTTTGTATTATAATAAATTGGGTTATATTAACATATTCTCATAAGGATCGGCCAACTATATCCGATGTTTGCGATATATATCCGGTTTTAACTGCAAGGGTATATCAACTTCGGCTCCGCCCGAAGTTAGCTTTCCTTTCTTGTTTGTATAAAATATTGTATTTTAGATGACTACAGATAGTGATGTCTTTAAGACATTGGTTAAAATATATTTCTGTGTACCAGCATCTTCATGTGAGTCTGAAAGAGTATTCAGTAAGGCTGGGCAACTCATAAGCGACCGACGGACTCGGCTATCATTGACCGTTGTCGACAAATTTTTATTTTTTAACAAAAGCAAAAATATAATTAATATGTAAATAATTGTATATGTATATAATAGTGGATTAAGAATTTGTTTTTATATTTTTTAATTTTGTTTTTATTTTCAAGGTAAATAATAAAATGGATAATTTTGTTTATGTTGGAAATTATACTTTTTTTAAACTTTATTACAACTTAAAATGAACCAAAAGCACATAATTTTGTTTTTTATTCAAATCGATAAATCGAATCGATTTATTTATTTTATCGATGTTTTGCGCCAAAAACATCGAATACATCGATGTTCGCATCGTTCTCCACCTCTATGCCGCGATCTTCCTCTGACAAATGTAACCCACGTGGCGTTCTACCGTAAAATTTAATAATAATTATTTTATTATACAAAGATAAACAATATATTTTACTTACGTTCCACTGACTAAAAATTTTTTTTGGATCACACTTCTTAGCTTACTCGCTATCAATAACAGAATAATCTCAATTTGCACATATGTATGTATATGTACTTATTTCCTATTAAAGTCACAAGTTTCAGCACATGTTCTTAGAAACGGTACAACGAATGAAGTCCAAAGAGGAGAGTTGAATTAGGTAGGAGATGTTCATAAAATTTAAGAATACAACACTGCGTACTTACAAAAACGGTACCGTTAACTTTAGAAAAAATACAAGCAAATTAAAAAGTACACATATGTATATTTCTTTCCCTGATGTAAGTCAGTTTGCGCTTCATAATATTGGTGAACTCCAGCGACACAATCACAGGAGAACCCATTTAACTTGTAAGGCTATTTTTAAGTGCAAGGCAAACGGTACTCTCCAGAATTTAAGTAGGATTCAAGGAGCTCTCCAGCTTTTTACTAAAAAAAATTCATTCTGATTTTTGTTTCTGCCAGAATGATCGACTGGAAGTGATGAATTTCTCTTTCGCCGGCCACTGGTGGTAACTGGCAAGTGGCAACTGGTATCTGACAACTAGAGGTGCAGAAAACATCGATACCTCGATGTTTTGGAAAAATGAAAAACATCGATGTTTATTTTTGACCATCGAAGTTTTGGTGCCATCACTTTTATAAGAAGAAGAAGCAATAAAAGAGTGTAAAGCAGTGGGGGCACAACTAACACATGTTTAAAATTTGAGTATGCGTAGCAGAGAAAAACAATGAGAGCAGAGAATTCACTGAGCAAAAAAAACGTATTTTTTTATTAATTATTTATTTCGTTAATTCAAAAGTTGGAATGGGCACTAAAATTGAGTATTTTATTTTAAAAAAAAGCTTTGCTAGCAACATTTTTTAAACAAGTGAAAAACTACGCTTTCTATGTATATTCTCCATGAAGAAAACTTTATCCAACACAATTTCTGAGAAAATTTTTCTCAGTGGAAAAATTTTGATTTTTAGTTTGGGCTGTCAAACGAATCATATAGGTTGGATAAATATGTGCAACGCAATGCAGTTTACCCGCAAGACTCCCAAGAAAAAATTAAACTGGAAAGATACGTAATGCTGATGATAGCACGCGATGTGCAACGGTTTTCTATAGTTGACGACAAAGGATTCCGGGATTTAATACACCACCTGGACCCGAAATATAAAATGCCGAGCAGAACTTATTTCAGAGACACAATGCTACCTGAGCTGTACACCAATTTGAGAAAGGACGTTGAATGTGAGCTCGAAGGGGTCCAGTATGTGTCAATTACTACGGATGGATGGACTTCACGTGCAAATGAAGCATATTTAACGGTCACCTGTCATTTCGTTACAAAAAAATTCGAGCCAACAAATCACACAGCAATGAATGTGGCAGATACTATTCGGCAGATCCTAAATGAGTGGGGCCTTCAAAATAAAGTTGTAAGTATAGTTACAGACAACGACCCTACCATGAAAAAAGCTTGCGAACATCTGGAAATTAAAAATTTTCCATGTTTTGCACATTCCATCAACTTGCTCGTTGAAGAAATACTAAAAATGGAAATAATTCGACAATTACTGACAAAGTGCAACCCAGTTATCGCATTCATTAAGAGAAGCTCAACTACAATGGCAAAATTTAAAAACGCAAAAAAGGTTACTGACCCCCTTGGCCTTATTTGGGAGGTACCCACAAGGTGGAATAGTGCCTTTGAAATGATACAGAGAATTTTGAGTACAAAAGAGGCCCTCTCAGTTGCATTGCTAGAAACTGCAAAGGCTCCTCCACTTTTCTCTGCTGATGAAATCAATGTTTTAGAAGAACTTTGTTCCTTACTTCGTCCCTTTGAAAAAGCAACCAAATTAATATCGGGCGGAAAGTACCCTACCTTGTCGTTAGTTATACCAAAGATTTGCGAAATGCAAACACAAGTTTTGTCATTTAAAAATAGCTTTAAAAGCCCGGAAGCCATTCTTGCCTTTGACTCTTTGAGTGCTCGTTTTAAAGAGCGTTTTGGCCATTATGAAACACGCACGGTTCCAAAGATTGCCACAATAATATACCCGCGTTTTAAAAAACAAGGTTTTCTGACGACAAACCATGCAGAGCAAGCATGTCATGCATTGGAAGAGGAGCTTCAAAGTGCCATAAAAAAGTTGTCACGTGAACAATCCACACCAGCGTCGCAAACGCCTACACCACCAAATGATCCAGGTACTTCAACTTATTTTACTACGCTGCAATTGAAGTTAAAAACAAACACAAGTACGTCGCGATCAGACGCCATTATACTGCTCAGGCAGCATACAGAGACAGTAAACGAGACTGAAACTTGCGATCCACTAGGTTTCTGGAAGGTAAATTTGTATATTTCATATTGTGATTATTTTTAAATAAATTTATTTTCATTTTAGGAGAGTTCAAAAATCATGGACCCGTTTAAGGAAGTGGTGAACAAATATTTATGCGTGCCTGCAACGTCCTGCGAGTCGGAACGGGCTTTTAGTAAAGCAGGACAAATCATATCCGATCGCCGTACCCGTCTCAAGGCAGACATCGTCGATCAACTTATGTTCATAAATAAAAATTATGAAAACTTTAAGAAATAATATTAGATATTAATTAGTTAATATTAATGAGTTTGATCTCATGAAGTTGTATTTTGTTTTAGTTTTGATAAATTCTGCTTCTTTGCTGATTTTTATACCCTTGCAGAGGGTATTATAATTTTGTCCAAAAGTGTGCAACGCAGTGAAGGACTCTATAAAGTATATATATTCTTGATCAGGATCACTTCCTGAGTTGATATGAGCATGTCCGTCTGTCCGTATGTCTGTTTCTACGCAAACTAGTCTCTCAGTTTTAAAGCTATCGACTTGAAACTTTGCACACACCCTTCTTTCCCTTGCACGCAGTATATAAGTCGGAACGGCCGTGATCGGCCGACTATATCCTATAGCTGCCATATAACTGATTGATCGGAAATGGTATAACTTTGGTAGGAGAGTTAAAATTTTATTTGAGAGCTTTTTTTGGGAAAATAATACGACATTGCTAAATTTCATAAGGATCGGCCGACTATATCCTATAGCTGCCATATAACTGAACGATCGGAAATGACCCAAATTTCGTGTTTTTGAAGAAAGAAAGCTGGAATTTAGTACAGATTCTATTTGTGGTCAGTTGATCCTTCCTACCAAAATTTCATAAGGATCGGCCGACTATATCTTATAGCTGCCATATAACTGAACGATCGGAAATGGTTTTTGGTAGAAAAACCAACTTTGGTATTTTTGAAAATAGAAGTTTGGGACTTTTTTTAGATTTTATATTATAATAAATTGGGTTATATTATCATATTCTCATTAGGATCGGCCAACAATATCCGATGTTTGCGATATATATCCGGTTTTAACTGCAAGGGTGTATCAACTTCGGCTCCGCCCGAAGTTAGCTGACCTGCAACCAGTCGGTTCGTGAGCTAAAAAAGGAGCTAAATATTTCGGCAACAATTAGAACTGTTCGAAATTGCTTAAAAAAAAAACGATTTGAGTGCCCACAGCCCCAGAAAAGTTCCCCTTTTGAGTGCGAAGCATGTGGCAAAGCAGATTTCGTTTGCCAAAGAACATCTGAATTGGTCGACTGAAAAATATAGAAATATTCTTTGGTCCGATGAAATCGTTCAATTTGAACGAAAAGGATCTCCCTCATATGTATGTAAGGCGACCCCAAAATTCGGAATACCTAACCAGCTTTACGTGCAAGACCATTAAAAACGGTGGAATCAGTATTATGGTTTGGGCTTGCTTCTCGTATTACGGAGTTGGTCCAATTCATTGGATAAAAGGTATGTATAATGGATCGACACGCACATATACTGCGAAATCTTGGAAAACGTCATGCTGCCTTATGCTGAGGATGAAATGCCATTGTTATGGGTCTTCCAACAGGATAATGATAATCTCTCCCTGTAATGGATTGGCCAGCTCAGTCCCCAGACCTTTTTTCTTAACTTGGTCAAGGCCTTTTCTAACAAGAAAGGAAAGCTAACTTCGGGCGGAGCCGAAGTTGATATACCCTTGCAGTTAAAACCGGATATATATCGCAAACATCGGATATAGTTGGCCGATCCTTATGATTACATCATAATAAAACCAATTAATTACAATAAAAAATCTAAACAAGAAAGGAAAGCTAACTTCGGGCGGAGCCGAAGTTGATATACCCTTGCAGTTAAAACCGGATATATATCGCAAACATCGGATATAGTTGGCCGATCCTTATGATTACATCATAATAAAACCAATTAATTACAATAAAAAATCTAAAAAAAAGTCCCAAGCTTCTATCTTCAAAAATACGAAAGTTGATATTTCTACCAATTAGCATTTCCGATCGTTCAGTTATATGTCAGCTATAAGATATAGTCAACCGATCGTTATGAAATTTGGTAGATCGGATTAACTGACCAAAAATAGAATGTGTACCAAGCGCCAGCTTTCTATCATCAAAAACACGAAAGTTGGGTCATTTCCGATCGTTCAGTTATATGGCAGGTATAGGATATAGTCGGCCGATCCTTATGTAATTTGGCATGTCATATTATTTTGCCAAAAATAGCTCTCATGTCAAATTTGAACTCTCTAACTCTAAAAACATCAAAGTTATACCATTCCCGATCAATCAGTTATATGGCAGCTATAGGATATAGTCGGCCGATCCGGGCCGTTCCGACTTATATACTGCGTGCAAAGGAAAGAAGGGTGTGTGCAAAGTTTCAAGTCGATAGCTTTAAAACTGAGAGACTAGTTTGCGTAGAAACAGACAGACGGACAGACGGACAGACGGACATGCTCATATCAACTCAGGAGGTGATCCTGATCAAGAATATATATACTTTATAGGGTCGGAGATGTCTCCTTCACTGCGTTGCACACTTTTGGACAAAATTATAATACCCTCTGCAAGGGTATAAAAAAAGTCCCAAGCTTCTATCTTCAAAAATACGAAAGTTGATATTTCTACCAATTAGCATTTCCGATCGTTCAGTTATATGTCAGCTATAAGATATAGTCAACCGATCGTTATGAAATTTGGCAGATCGGATTAACTGACCAAAAATAGAATGTGTACCAAGCGCCAGCTTTCTATCATCAAAAACACGAAAGTTGGGTCATTTCCGATCGTTCAGTTATATGGCAGCTATAGGATATAGTCGGCCGATCCTAATGAAATTTTGTAGGTCGGATTAACTGACCAAAAATATAATCTGTACCAAGTTCCAGCTTTCTATCTTCAAAAACACGAAAGTTGGGTCATTTTGGATCGTTCAGTTATATGGCAGGTATAGGATATAGTCGGCCGATCCTTATGAAATTTGGCATGTCATATTATTTTGCCAAAAATAGCTCTTATGTCAAATTTGAACTCTCTAACTCTAAAAACACCAAAGTTATACCATTCCCGATCAATCAGTTATATGGCAGCTATAGGATATAGTCGGCCGATCCGGGCCGTTCCGACTTATATACTGCGTGCAAAGGAAAGAAGGGTGTGTGCAAAGTTTCAAGTCGATAGCTTTAAAACTGAGAGACTAGTTTGCGTAGAAACAGACAGACGGACAGACGGACAGACGGACAGACGGACATGCTCATATCAACTCAGGAGGTGATCCTGATCAAGAATATATATACTTTATAGGGTCGGAGATGTCTCCTTCACTGCGTTGCACACTTTTGGACAAAATTATAATACCCTCTGCAAGGGTATAAAAATGGGTTTGGACCGATCCCCTGATAAATTAGCTTCGGGAGATAGCTCAAAGCCTACATGTCCCCTTTGCAAGGGTGGGATACAAACATTAGCAGAATCTTTAAGAACGCCTTGTAATCACGATTTTCATAGGCGGTGTATAGAATCCCACTTTCAGAAAAGCAGACTCTGTCCGGTGTGCAAGTACCAATCCCAGCCAACCAGCAGAGTCCGCACGGTCCTCCGTTAGGACTCCCTCTGCGGAGCGCAAAGCCTCCTAGGGACGCTCCTAAAAGTGTCCGTAAGAGCATGTTTTTGGGAGAAAAGTGCCATTTCAAAATATATGAAAACAGTGTGCCCTGCGTACTCCTAGAATGAGTAATTTCGGAGTCCCAGAATGCTTCCTTAGATAAACAGCAGGGACTCCGTGCGGACTCCTTTCTTTGCTTACAATTATTAAGAAACGAAGTCCTAAAATCATCCGAAGATAACCTAGGCGGAGTATTTTGGGATTGTGTTTGTGCACCTAAACTGCTCCGTAGAGGAGTCCTTCTTTGTGCACCTAAAATACTCCGTAGAGGAGTCCCTACGGTTTCTCAAAATGCTCCCAGCTTATGTATTATATTAATTAAAATATAATAGGTATTTTATTAAATTGTTAGTTCATTTTATTTATTATTGAGAATATAGTTAAAAAAGTTACATTTTTATGGAGAAAGAACTGACAAAATAACTTCAGTATAAGGAATGATAAGTAATTCAATTAGTAATGAACATTTAAACATATTATTATTTGTCAATAAATCCCCGCTTGCTTCAATGATTGTTTCATTTTGAACATTGCTTTTGTCAGTTAACGAAGCTATTATTCTATTCGATTGTTTTTCTACTAGTCTTCGTTTGGACATTTTTAACAATTAGTGTAAACACAAAACAATGAATAAATTTTAAAAACGCACGCACCACGTTGAAGCGAAAATTTGCACTGACTAACTTGCATAAAAGAAGAACATGCCAAACAATACGCACAAAATAATAACGGAAGATTGCACGAGAAACAGATGCGACATAGAAGACATGGAAATAATAGCTCCGAAAACGCTCCGCGACGGTGCGACTTTAGGAGCCCTTTTTATTCTTTGCTTCGGAGGGCTCCGCAAACGCTCCGAAAAGCGTGCTACTTTGGGGGTCTCGTTTCGATCCTTCTTCGGCGAGCTCCGCAAACGCGATAGTGGCGGAAGTTCCACCGAAATAGGTCAAAACCCCAGTATTTTGCTTACTAACAGCTCGTCGGAAGGTGGTAAGGGCGCAAACGAAATAGCGTTATCGGAAATGGAGAAAAGACTCTCAGCCATTCTGTCCGAGAAACTAGAAAACTTTGTTTGAGAACGTTTACAAAGATTATTAGGGGCACCGAATGTTTCCACATTCAATGACGCAGGCATATTTTAGTTGAACAAAGGCGAAAGACCAAGAGGAGAAGGTGAAATGGTTATGGAGAATAGAGACTCACTGAATATGGTAAATATTTCCTCAAGCAGGATCAGGTCAGGACCGACAATAGCGTCTCCAGGGTCACACCATAGCAGAGGTATAAATACTCCGGAACCGGGGTAACAGTAGACAATTTCATAGACAGAGTTGAAGCGTTTACCCACCAAACTTTAGAAGGGAATTTCGGGATACTATGCCGAAATGCAAATGTTTTGTTTGAAGGAAAAGCTAATGAATTTTACTAGAGGTTTCACAAGTCTGTTGGGGTCGTGCGTTGGGATAGATTATGCCCTACGAAGCCCTACGAATGCAGTTCAGACAGGGAAGAGATGACGGCGACATCGAGGAATTAATACGAAACCGGAAGCAAAAACCCAATGAAAGTTTTGATAGTTTCTTTGACAGCGTATCAGTGTTGACAGATCAGCTGGAACAACCGTGGAGCACGGTAAAATTAGTCCGAATACTCAAAAGTAATTTGAGATCGGAGATCCGACACGAAATTGTTAACGTAGAAGTTAACACTGTTCCTGAATTAAGAAAAATATCAGGAGAAATATGTTATGCAGGCGTCGAGAATCCTTTTTAGAAGACGTGAAACGAACACATGGGTACGGAAAAATTGGCCCTTTTAAAAGAGAGGTTTCCGAATTGGTGCCAAATTATGAGGGGGAACCTAATGAATCCGATGAGGAGAAGTTGGTTGAAGCCTTTACGCTTGTGTGCTGGAACTGTCAAGAAGAGGGACACCGTTACCAGGAATGTGTTTCGAAACGGCGAGTTTTTTATTATGGTTTGGGTTATGGGGCGCTGCCGAGCTGTTTAAAGTTTTCAAAAAACTTCAAAGGTAGCACTGCGAAGTCGAAGTACCAACCGAAGACTTCGATTGCTCTGTCCAATCAGTCAACGATTACCGAGTAAAAAATAAGGCATTAGTAACTGCCTCAAAAAAAAGCAATAGTACCAAACCGTTAGAACTCCTTAAGACTCGAAGTGCGGCTAGAATTAGATCATATTGGCAAGATGTCCGAAAATATCGAAGAGGCATTAAGTATGTCTGTGAAGTATCAATGACTACTCGTGACCCTCGTCCTTTTCTGCCAGTGAAAGTGTTAAATCGTACAGTTTACGGGTTGCTGGATTCAGGAGCATCTATATCCTGTTTCGGCGGAAGTTTAGCCAAAGATATAGTTGACAGAAAGTTGGCTTACAAGTCTCTCAAGCAAAAGGCGAGTACGGCTGATGGAACAGTTCAACAGGTAATAGGGTTCATGAAGGTCGATTTGGAATTCGAAAGCATAGTCAAATAATTGATGATTTACATCGTACCATCTTTAAAGCAAGATTTATATTTAAGAGTTGACTTCTGGAAATTTTACGAGTTATTTCCAAAACACTTAAATATAGCAGAAATGGAGAGAGTCCCAAATTGCAATGTCAGTGGTGTCAGTGTTAACAAACATGAGTTAACCGACACTCAAAAAGCCAGATTAGATTATTGTGGTAAATTGTTTTCCGTTTGTTTTTGTTGTTTGTTGTTTTTGTTTTTCCAAGAGGGCTTGGGAAAGACCAATTTAATACACCATGAAATCGATGTAGGGGATGCCAAACCGATCAAACAGCGTCACTTTCCGGTCTCACCAGCTGTGAAGAAGTCCATATATGCTGAGATAGACCGTATGTTGCAACTCGGAGTGATTGAGGAATCAGAGAGTTGTTGGTCCTCTCCGATAACCAAACCCGGCAAAGTTGGAATTTGTTTGGATTGTCGGAAGGTCTATAGTTTTACCGAAAAGGATGCATACCCATTACCGCAGATCAGTGGTATACCTAGTCGCTTGTCTAAAGCTGAATACATAACGAGTTTAGATATAAAAGACGCATACCGGCAAGTTCCTTTACATCCTAGATCCCGAGATAAGACGGCTTTCACAGTTCCTGGCAAACCGCTTTATCAGTTCAACGTAATTCCGTTTGGACTGTGTAACGCTACCAGCACCATGTCAAGATTAATGGACAAAGTTATTCCGGCTAATCTCAGAAATGAAGTTTTTATATACCTAGATGACCTTTTAGTGGTTACATCCAATTTCGAGAGACATTTGGACGTTTTAAGTGAAATATCGCTTTACTAGCGGGACAGTTTAACAATTAATGTGGGGAAAGCCATTTTTGCATGAAGAATGTCCGATACTTAAGTCATATTATTGGAGAGGGAGGTATAAGAAAAGATCCAGATAAAATCTCCGCGATAAGTAGCTTTCCTGCTCCTAAAAACCTTCGAAGTTTGAGAAGATTTATGGGCTTATGCGGATGGTATCGCAAGCTTCACCTCTTACTGATTTAATGAAGACTAAAAAGCGATTCGTCTTAACCAAACAGGCTCTTAAAGCTTTCAGCAATTTATAACTCTCTTTGTGCTAGGCTCCTGTGCTAAGTAGTCCTAACTTTTCTAAGCCTTTCGCAATAAACTGCGACGCCAGTAAGACGGGGGTAGGTGCGGTGCTAGTGCAAAATTCAGAGAAGGGAGTACCTATATGAGAATATGATAATATAACCCAATTTATTAAAATAAAAAATCTAAACAAGAAAGCAAAGCTAACTTCGGGCGGAGCCGAAGTTTATATACCCTTGCAGCTATAAACGGATATATATCGCAAACATCGGATATAGTTGGCCGATCCTTATGATTACATCATAATAAAACCAATTAATTACAATAAAGAATCTAAAAAAAAGTCCCAAGCTTCTATCTTCAAAAATTCGAAAGTTGATATTTCTAGCAAATACCATTTCCGATCGTTCAGTTATATGTCAGCTATAAGATATAGTCAACCGATCGTTATGAAATTTGGTAGATCGGATTGACTGACCAAAAATAGAATGTGTACCAAGTGCCAGCTTTCTATCTTCAAAAACACGAAAGTTGGGTCATTTCCGATCGTTCATTTATATGGCAGCTATAAGATATAGTCGGCCGATCCTTATGAAATTTGGCATGTCGTATTATTTTGCCAAAAATAGCTCTCATGTCAAATTTGAACTCTCTAACTCTAAAAACACCAAAGTTATACCATTTCCGATCAATCAGTTATATGGCAGCTATAGGATATAGTCGGCCGATCCCGGCCGTTCCGACTTATATACTGCGTGCAAAGGAAAGAAGGGTGTGTGCAAAGTTTCAAGACGATAGCTTTAAAACTGAGAGACTAGTTTGCGTAGAAACAGACAGACGGACAGACGGACAGACGGACATGCTCATATCAACTCAGGAGGTGATCCTGATCAAGAATATATATACTTTATAGGGTCGGAGATGTCTCCTTCACTGCGTTGCACACTTTTGGACAAAATTATAATACCCTCTGCAAGGGTATAAAAAGACCTAAACTTCTTCCTTCAAAAATACCAAAGTTGATATTTCTACCAAAAACCATTTCCGATAGCTCAGTTATATGGGAGCTATAAGATATAGTCGACCGATCGTTATGAAATTTCGCATGTCGAATTATTTTGCCAAAAACAGACGGACAGACGGCTCATATCAACTCAGGAGGTGATCCTGACCAAGAATATATATACTTTATAGGGTCGGAGATGTCTCCTTCACTGCGTTGCAGACTTTTGGACAAAATTATAATACCCTCTGCAAGGGTATAAAAATGGGCAAAGCCGCACCTCCCAGAAAAATGCCTTGCTGCAACCGTCGCACACCATTCGCTCCCTGACCAGTTTCACCGGCTCGTACCTTTTTCTCAATATCTTTTAAATTCTAATATTCAAAAATGGTATTACTTGAAATCACGTGTTTCTAACCTGGAGTAAATTTTCCTAAGTGTAGAAAAATTAATGATAAATAATAATTAATTTTAGTTTTGCAAGATTTATTTAACGTTGAGTCATAACGAATTGTAACATGATTTTGAAGTTTTAATTTAGTATATATTTTATGGTTTTAAATTTTATTCGAGATTAATTTCTCTCCGTGTACATATATGCACATATGTATGTATAAGCTTAAAGCTTTTTCATGCTAAAGCAAGTCTCCAGCTTCGTCTACGATAAGGAATCTCTAAATTTTCGTGCAGATTATAATTCTTTTACCACCTAATTCGGAGATGACCTCTTTTGGGTCAATTAGAGCTTTCAGCTCTCGGAAGATCGATCTTTCTACTCTGGATCTGGAGTAAACATCGTGAGTCGTTTTTATTGCATGCTTCTCATATTATTTTACATTCTCCAAAATTCACCTATACAAAGAATGTAAACATGAATAAATACTAAAGATCTAAAACTCTGCAAAAATTATGAAAATTCCCTCGTCGTGAGTAAAAATTAAAGTAAAGAATTCGACTTTCTTTGTATTTCATAAGCTAAAGCTTTTGTGTGGAAAACAATTTAACCTAAACAACTTTGAAATGTTCCCAGCTTATAAATCAATTTTTATATTTATTTTTTTAGCTTAGCTTGAAGATGCTGAGAGAAACCGTAAACCTATTTTTGTGAATCCTTTATACATATACATTCAATTTTAATATCTCCGGTCGTGGGTAAAAGGGGTCACCAGAGTTGATCACCATTTACACCAGTGGTATCGCTTCGTTTACACTTTTGCGCTTATACACATTTTTACTCTCTCCGTTAAAATTTGGGATTCTATAAATTTCTACCTGTTCTATCTTGCAATTTATTTGTCACTAGCACGCTCAATTCTTGCCTTTAGATCAGTGGTGCTCATCCCATTGCTCTCGCTGCTCATTTGTTTTTGCAAATGCTCATGCCTACCGAGTTGTGTGAGTCTGCTCACGCCATAAGATTCGTTGCTCACGCCATAAGCATCGTTGGTCCCATCATAAGAAAAGGGCAATTACAATAACAATTTTTCGTGTTTGCCCTATTCTCCTCAATCGTACTAATCCGAATGAATTTTGTTGTTGGAGTGCCGAAAACTTTTCACTGCAAGAAATTCATTCCTGTTTTTGTTTCTGCCAAAATGGACGACCTGTAGCGATGAATTTGTTCTTCGCAGAACATTTTTTTTAACTAAGAAGCTCTGCGTATTTGTCATAGTAAAATAATAAGCTTTTCTAAAATATGTTGGGCCTTTTTTTAATTGCTTTAATAATGTTACTATAATTTTATTTTTCAGTGCAGCCACATGGATGGGAAAAAAATTCTCGCACAAATGTATTGGTGATTTTTTGCATTGGTATGGGAGTTTGCTCTTCCGTATGCAGAGCTTGGGCACCACTGCTTTAGATTATTAATATGTAACTTGTGCCTTCCGTCCGAAGCAAGACCACCACCCCCCTAACCCGAAGAGCAAGAGCCGGACTCTATAGCGTGCCCCAGCCTGCTCAACACACACCGTTACACGCTGGCCCTGGGTTCCTCGTATCACTCGGCTGTAGTTTCTTTCTTTTCACATAGAGACTCAGACTAGTGCGTTTGCGATCGGGGGAACAATAGTTAATAAAGAGAGGAGATTTTCTAAGTCCGCGTAATTTATTTTGGCTAGTCCTGCAACAACATCGCTCCCAAGTGCAAAACACCTAAGCGATAGAGGCAAAGCTCTGGGACCAGATCAGTCCGCGGTTCACAACCATCGAAGTCGCGACGGAATTTGGCGAAACCCCTGGTGCGGTTGCAGGGAGGTCCTCAGCGGAAGGAGACTCCAGTGTCGGGTTTTTTTTTAAGAAAATTTAATTAAGACAGCTAAAAAGGGAATTTTTTCTAGAGGGTTAGTTGTGAAGATGTGACCCCTAAGTAAACCTAACCTCTCCCCCACGTAGCTCAGAAAAATTTTTTAGCTTGGTGATGCCGGGGCTATTTAATAACTAAGTACTTATAAGCGGTTAAAGACCGATTTAGAATTTAAAACATAAAAATCCCTTGATAGAAATCTCTTCCATCTGTACCGGCTGCAATATGATCAGGTGTTATAAGTGCGATATTGGTGAACGAGACAGAAGAGAAACGAGAAAAAAGCTTCAAGTTCAGGCCCTCATTCCACGTTGGGATGAAAGAGTAAGCGAGACGGACGGAGTCGGTGCGGGAGCCCCGTTGCAATTTTGTCACTAAAACGAAATAGGTGATAGCACGCTGTGGATCATCTCGGTTGTGAAGGTGCGATGGAGCATAGCTCCAAAATGTTCCCCAGAAGGTTCAATGAACTCTAAAGAACTGAAAGTGATAGCATAAGTAGTCATGAAATAATTGTATTGAGCTTATTTTTAAGTTAAGTTTTACTGTAAAAGAAGAGAAAAATAATTGAAAAATAGGGAATAATTGTAAGTTTGGGTGAAAAGTGAGTGAAAAAGATTTAAAAGAAGAAAAATTTTCCTCTTTAGGAAAATAATATTATTTGATGAAATGAATTATTATTTTTTGGTATATTTTTTTCTTGTTTTGTGCGTTAATTATTTCTCACAGCGCAGCAACCAGCGAAAGCTTTCGGCGGTGGACGCAGAAAAAGAGTGAGTTTGCTTAAAACCTCAATAATCCTACATTGAAGTATACCAATTGTTAATTCTTTCAATTTCTATGTTAAGTTTTAACCCATTTTTTCCCATTTTTACCATCGATACCTTTAATTGATGTTAAATTATATTTTGATTTGTTTTGAAAACCCATTTTTATATATTTAAGCCATTTTTATACCACGTATTTAAATATTTATTTAATTTTTCCTCATTACTTAATTTTGCTCAAAATATTAGATGTAAAGAAACAAAGTCAAACCCAGAAAATTGTATCATGTCCATTTGTATAGTTTATTTTTAATAAACTATTTTATAATGTTTGCGTAAAATCCTATATTTTTGATTTCCTAAACCCGCCTCAGTAGCGCTTGTCAACAAAGGGATCGTGGGAAATTTTTAATTAACACGGAAAACCATGATCAAGGATCATTAAATAATAATAAGTCCTGATAAGGCACCCGTGATTGGCCAAACACCCTAACACCACGCCACCGACGAGCCAGAGCCGGAACCATCGAACGTGCGGGCCATAGCGGGAGTTCAACATCCAGCCGGATAGTTCGTTACCCATTACGAAGTGGTCATATTGGGAGTAGTTGACGGACACGTTCACAAAAAGATGTTTTCAAAAATAGTGATAACTATTAGTTTCACAACAAAATTATCGATAATTAGTAGGCTTTTCCTCAGGAATCTTTAAAGCCCTAAAACCAAGTAGGCCTATGATTTTTTTTTAAACTCCACCTTAGAAGGAAACTACATTATTTTATTCAGTCGTTGCCTGGAATTCATCCAACTTGGCTCGTCTGTTCTTTTTTGTTTTCATTTTATTTTTTTTTAATATATTTATTTTACCATCCGACGGACTTTATTGGACTTTATTGGAATTTTATCTTCTTTTTAATTTTTGTTTTTCATTTTATTTGTTTTGAATATTTATTTAATTTATTTTATCATTCGATGGACTTTATTGGACGATGGCTCCTCTAGTCAGGATGAATAGTCTTCTTTTTAATTTTTCTATTTTCTTTTAATTCTGCTGTTCCTCATTTGTTATTTTGTATTGTAAAAAGTTGGAGTCTGCAATCAGTTTTTCCTGCTCCATTTCCTCGTTTTGATTTTGATTTATATTTGATTCTTATTTCTTATTTTTATTTTTTTTTTAAAACATTGGTTTCTGATACTGAATCGTGACTGGATCTGATATAATATAATAATATTAAGTATTGATTTTATTTAAAATTAAAAAAGAATATTTTCTTTTTTTTCGAAGCTCTTTTGGACAAAACCAAGTACATTTTTTCTTTTAAACTCAAGAGAAAAAAGCACCATTATCATCCCGAGAAATTGGAAATCTTTCCAGTATATAACAAGCACAGTATTTTACTATAGAGTATTATATATACAATCACCGATCGGATCGACAAAGTAAATAAACAAACTACACTCGAATTTTCGTTTTGGAATCGGAATCGGAATTGATTCCATTGGATCGAATTGGTTTGAATTTAATATAGACACGTGGAAGAGACCTAAAACAAGACCCATACAATAGTCCATAAAATTTAAATTTTTAAAAGCATCCGGCTTGTTTTTTTCTTCCAAAAAATTGAAAGATATTTATAAAAATTTTAAAATGTTATTGTTAAAGTTTTTAATAAAATTGTTTGTCTAACTAATATAAGTTAGACTAGTTAGATTAATAGACTAACATAATTTATATACATTTTTATATTATTTGGTATTTATAAATTTTTTAATAGACAAACAAAAATCAATTAAAAGTCAATAATCAATTTTCATTAAAGAAACTTATCGAATTTACTGATTATTATCGATAAACAACCATAATCCCCCAATAAATAAAATAGGATTGTTGTGGCCGATAAAATAATCAGACAAGGAGATGCAACCTAATCGGACATGGAAGGCCCCAGTGATGCCACCTAAGGATAAGCAGGGAAATTTGGGATTTGGAGGGTTGTTGCCCGGGACGGTTCGAGTATGGAATAACGGGCTTATCCGAATAACCGTTCCGGGGCACAGGAAAACTGGGCAAGAAGATTAGAGAGAAGGCGAAGGTCGAGTGGTGCGGGCGATTAATAAATTAAGGGGAGGGTAAAGTATTAAATTTTTTTTTTTTAAATTTTTTTTTATTTTTTAAATTGAATGCATAATATCTGTAGAATATTGTGTCAAAATTTCAAGTCAATTAAAACAAAATTGACGAAGTTATTCGTTATTGACAAAGTTGCTTATAAACGTTTTACACTGGATTTTTTTGTGTTTTAACATGTGTTTAAACATTAAAGCGTTTTTCCCACAACTCACGTTTTCAAAGTCGGTACCCCTCATAACTTCAAAACTACTGCACCGATCCTTTAGAAATTTTAAACACTATTTCTGTACATATTTTACGAGGTAACGCTGTCGAGTTTTGTTTTTTTTAGTTCATAATTTTGATTTCGCATTGACAAATTAACCGATTTTTTCCCAAAAAATTGAGTTTTTCACTTCAAAGTCTTCAAAAAAATTAAAAAATTGCAATTTTCAAAAAACCTTCACAGCGTTACCTGGGGCGAACTATTATCTAACGAATGAACTTTCAGTTTTTGATTACAAATGATCCAGCACCGAGTTATGAGGGGCACCGCAATTCTTTTTTTGGCGACACGTCCGGACAATTGCTACCATTGCCATATATGGCAAGTCCCAGAAACAATCCACCAGCGACCAATTTTTAAATTTCGCATTTTGTAATTTTTCTTTATATGGAAAATTAAAGTAGATATTGAATTTTAAGAATTTAAAGCAAAAAGGAAATTTCGATCATTATAAATGCACAAATTTTTATCAAACCCAACCCAACCACTTTGTGTGCACTTTTATGACAAAAGTTGACATTTTTCAAAATTCCGAATTTGACATTAATGATAACACAATGAATTGGAGCAATAGTAGTCTTATTACTTAACTTATGTTCTTTAATTTTAGTGAAAAAAAAATATTATTTTTCTTTTATAGAAATTTTAATTTTAACTAGAAAGTAGTGCCCTAGCGCTGTAGCGTGCGACACGAAAATAAAGTTTTTTTTATATAGCTAGGTTGAACAAATTTTTTTTTTTTGATTCAACTTAATTTTTAAATCATAATTATATTGTGCTTTTAAAAACATACAAAATTAAAATTATGTATTTACATGAATATATTTTTTTTGGCACATTTATGCTTGTAGCGTGCGACACTTTTTCAATTCTACCCAAAAAGCGTTTTTTTTTTTCATCACACTTTGCTTGCTTATACACGTACTGTTAAGAAGAGCATCAGATTTGATGATTAAATACATAAATGAGAGCATCTATTGGAGATTGTTATCTGTTATTAAATTGTTTCCGAAAAGAATTTAATGTTTCCCACTTTGAGTGGAATTTCTTTGCAACCTCTCACGGAACAGGCTCTGTTGGCGGAATTGGGGCTTTTTTATACCCTTGCAGAGGGTATTATAATTTTGGTCAAAAGTGTGCAACGCAGTGAAGGAGACATCTCCGACCCTATAAAGTATATATATTCTTGATCAGGATCACCTCCTGAGTTGATATGAGCATGTCCGTCTGTCCGTCTGTCCGTCTGTCCGTCTGTCTGTCTGTTTCTACGCGAACTAGTCTCTCAGTTTTAAAGCTATCGACTTGAAACTTTGCACACACCCTTCTTTCTTTTGCACGCAGTATATAAGTCGGAACGGCCCGGATCGGCCGACTATATCCTATAGCTGCCATATAACTGATTGATCGGAAATGGTATAACTTTGGTGTTTTTAAAGTTCAAATTTTACATGAGAGCTATTTTTGGCAAAATAATACGACATGCCAAATTTCGTAAGGATCGGCCGACTATATCCTATAGCTGCCATATAACTGAACGATCGGAATTGACCCAACTTTCGTGTTTTTGAAAATAGAAAGCTGGAACTTAATACAGATTATATTATATTTTTGGTCAGTTGATCCGACCTACCAAATTTCATTAGGATCGGCTGACTATATCCTATAGCTGCCATATAACTGAACGATCGGAAATGGTATTTGGTAGAAATATCAACTTTCGTATTTTTGAAGATAGAAGTTTGGGACTTTTTTTAGATTTTGTATTGTAATAAATTGGAATATATATTCCTATTCCCATAAGGATCGGCCAACTATATCCGATGTTTGCGATATATATCTGGTTTTAACTGCAAGGGTATATCAACTTCGGCTCCGCCTGAAGTTAGCTTTGCTTTCTTGTTAGATTTTTTATTGTATTTAATTGGTTTTATTATGATGTAATCATAAGGATCGGCCAACTATATCCGATGTTTGCGATATATATCCGGTTTTAGCTGCAAGGGTATATCAACTATAGTTTGATCAACTTTTCGCCACTGCTGCCATTTGACCTCGTCGTCCATTATTGAAAAGTATTTTAGAGGTATCAAATCATTTTGGACATCTCTTATACACTTTCCACAATTGTTTGTCATACAGTTTTCTGACCGGATATCACAACATGTTAATTTCAAGAAGCCTTCGAAATCTGTGGATATCGGCTTTATTCTTTTAGCACAAGCGTCCAACAGATACTTAAAATTTGCGTGGTGCTGGCATACACACATGTTATGTGGCATCTTATTTGTTGTAATAACGTGCCTTGGTCGATATTGATAAAAATTTGATCTACCAATTGCATTTGGATCAACCTCATTTGTATATTGTTGAAACGCTTCGCCAATGCACTATGGTTTTTTTCTCGTTTTTTTGGCATAAAGTCGATTTTTGTTTTTGTTTGTATCTTACAATTTTTTTTATTATTAATTTTTAAACACCCTAGACAGATAAAAAAATATGTAACTTTAACATATGGAGCAACACTGTTCTGCTGGCCAGCTGTTAAAGTCAGGTGATTAAGTAACACCAGTTTTTTATGAAATTGGCGCGAAAAATTTTGCGACTTTGATCCCTTGTTGTGGCAAAAGTATAAGAAAAAGTTAATTGAATAAATATGGAAAACGATTGTCCAGGTATGTAAAACTAAAGATTACCAATGTTTGTGTCGTTATTATGTGTTTTGTCCAATTGTACCGTGTTTTGTTTATGTGTATTTTTAGAACGAGCTAAACAAGTGTAGTTGTGTTTTGTGGATCAGTACTTTTGCATGGCAAAGTGTTGCAAAAAGTTTTAAACGAGAAACTATTAACCAAAGTGTGCAGATTAATGAAAAACGAACCCTTTTTGTCCGAATCCACACGTTTTCGAAAAAATCAAAATTTTCTAGTACAATATGTGTTCAGTCGTTCAGTTAAAACCGGATATTTATCGCAAAAATCGGATTTAGTGGACTGATCCTTATGAGAATATGATAATATAACTCAATTTATTATAATATAAAATCTAAAAAAAAGTCCCAAACATCTATCTTCAAAAATACCAAAGTTGGTATTTCTACCAAAAACCATTTCAGATCGTTCAGTTATATGGCAGCTATAAGATATAGTCGAGCGATCGTTATGAAATTTGGTAGGTCGGATTAACTGACCAAAAATATAATCTGTACTAAGTTCCATCTTTCTATCTTTAAAAACACGAAAGTTGGGTCATTTCCGAACATTCAGTTATATGGCAGCTATAGGATATAGTGCCCCAATCAAACTTGAAACTTGGTATGCAACCACTTTTCCACTGAGGATTAAAGTTTCTTTCCGGCCAGCGGCTTGCACGCTTACATATATCCTCACGCACGTAGAAATCTTTAACAAATTGTACTTTATCTAAAAATTTTAAACTTTTTGCTGTTATCATCGCATCGATTGGGCAAATTGGGGTACTTCTTATTTAATTCCTCACGTACTTTAAGTTTTTTACTGTATTCCATTGGCAAGGCACAATCTACTTTTTTTACAACTTTGGCAAGTGTTTGCTTGCAAACGTAAGGTATATAATTTATATTCGGTGTTTCTTGTTGTTTTTTCCCCCGGAGTGCACTTTGACGTATACGGTTATATTCTCTTTTTACTGTTAATAGTGCTGCATTATTTGTTGCTGCTTCGGTAAAATTTGTACGGTGCTTGCGCGCTCTATCTTTTGCTTTGGTGCGATACTCCTCCAACTGCTATCTGTATTCCCTTACCTTTTCTTTTTTTGATTTTAGAGTCATCTATAAATTTTAAGAATTATTTTATATACACAGCTCATCAATGTAGAAAAAAATTATAATTTTTTACTTACATTGGGAACGCACGCGACACACTTAATGTACTAAAAACTTTAACAAGTTCTCACCGTAAAAATATGGAAAAATATGTTTTAGTTTTTAGTAGGGTTGTTGATAATATATCAAAATATCAATATATCGATATTTTTTGGGAAAAATAATATATTTATATCGTAATATTTTTTTCCCCAAATATCGAGTGAGCGATAGTTTTTTTTTGATATTATCTGATATTTCTGCGTTGGTCACTCTTTGATCAAATTGATAAATGTAAAGCTCGGCGGTTTGAGAAAAATGGACATTAAGCTAATAAAACAGAATTATAGTGAAGTCAAAAACGGAAAAGCGAGGTGTTATTTGTGTAATTAAATAACAAAAACAAGTGGTAACACGACCAATTTGACGTCACATATTAAAAATAAACATAACGAATTTTCCGTAAAGTGTCAGCGAAAAAAGGTTTGTATATATAAATAAATTCATATATAAAACCGCGAAAGTGTAGATTTTATTTCGTGTGTGTGAAAATTGGCGGCATTTTACTGCGAAACCTACATTTTTTAAACACACACGAAATAAAATCTACACTTTCGCGGTAAAATGGCGCCAAATCTCAGCGTCATGTTGTACACATAAATATATACACATATTAGCGGTGCCTACACAAATACATTATGTGAATACGAAGATCTGCCGTAAGCACGGCCGTTTACAGTTGTTTACAGTGTAGAAGAGCGAGCAATGTACAATACGCTGCAAACACAAAACATTAAATTCCATTTTGATTATTTTACCATCATCCTCAATTTTAATTCTGAAATATTTATGAAGGTGTATAAAAACAAAATTGGAGAATACCCAACAATATCGGAGTCATTCCGGAGCTTGGAGACTTTAAAAGGTAAAAAAATGAAAAAAAAAAATTAAATGATTTTTACATGTATAAAAAAATGTGTAATCCGTTTTTATTAACCGTTTCTTTATTTTAGGCGATGGACATAGGGCTAATGAGATTTCAGAGGCCCTTGTTTTTATGATTTGCAAGGACAACATGCCTGTCAGATGCGTCGAAAAAGAAGGCCTAACATACCTTCTTAAAAGTGTGTTCCGCAATTTAAAATTCCTGGCCGGTCCAAGGTAAGAATTATTTTTTATAATTTTTTTTTCAACACGTCAGTACACCTTTAAATATATATATTGTTTTCCAGGTAACAACATTGTTGGAAGACAAATACACCCAATTGGTGACAAGAATCAAGACCGTTTTTGACCAAGTAGATCACTTTGCATTCACCTGCGATGCTGTGACTATTACAAATTCAACTCGGTCATTTCTTACCATAACGGCGCATTTTATAAACGAGGGATGTTTCGAGGCGATTTGCCTAAACTCGGTTAAGTGCTTCTAATGCACGTTTATGCGCCATTGTGCATTCGTCCCAGATGATGATTTTCGATGTCGCTAAAACTTTGGCCATTGCTGAGTGTTTTGCAATATTACACGTTGGTTCTTCAATAGTTTGAAGATTTAACGGTAATTTGAATGCTGAATGAGCCGTACGGCATCCTTCTAACAATGTGGCTGCTATTCCAGAAGAAGCAACTGCAACCGCTATGTTGGATCTCGCCCGAACAGTTGCTAAAACTAATGACATAAGGAATGTCTTGCCAGTTCCACCAGTGGCATCTAGGAAATATAAACCACCATTTAAGTATCATAAACTTCCTTTTGTTGGTAATTCAACAGGGGTACATTCCTTTGAACTACTAAATCTAATTCCTGGTGATCATATTCACGTTCCCGTTCCAATTCTCGATTAAATGCGTCATTCATTTCACGATTTGGCGCTGGCATTCCCAACCTGATTAATAAATTACCGCACATGAGGTAACACATATCTTCGATCAAGAGTAAAGCACGATTATGTATCTCCTCATTCATCTCAATATCGTGATTTCTGGAACTGACACGACTTTGATGTAAAATATCTTCTGACATACTATCCTTGTATTTGTGCCACAGGTTACATGGGTTTGATGGAAAACATGTCGAAATTATGATAGCGAATAATGTGCGTATCTGACTTGGAGATGCAGAGATAATGGCTTCAGCGATTGTCGTATCCCAATGGGTATCGTTTTCTAATAAGTTCAATTCTTCACATGCAGCACGATATGTTGGGAATATTACACCATTAACAGTTCGTAGTGTCTCAAATGAAGTTGGCCCACGCACATTTACCAGCAACAACCGCAAATAGAAACATTCATCATTCTTTGGATGAACTGTATACATACGACCAAGAGCATCAGTAGAACGCACATCTGGATACCCAGAAACCGCATCACCTTGCTTCCGTCTTTGAAAATTCTTGGATGAAGCATTCCAAGTATAATAACGTGGCATCTCCGAGTAAAGCAAAGTTCGTGCAAACTGATCGTTTTGGCAGATTGCAAAAAAACTGGTCAATGTAGTTGCTGGAGGTGTTTCAGCACGTTGCGTAGCATTCGAAGCCGTGAAATATACTCGTTGACCATTCTCTAGATGCACCGCCAAATGTATAACAGTAGGATGACGTTCGTGAATGGGAAATGCGAATATACGGCAAATCGCTTCATTACAGTTCACATAACGACCAACTTGATAGCGTGAAATTTCATCGTTGGTATTCGAGGATTGCAATCCAAAAACCGCCATATCACGCCTTTCGTGACATATTTGCAAATATATTTTATGGACTTAACTGAATTGCAGTATTCAACGTTGCAATGTGTCTTGAACGTCTTAAGAAATAAGTGGCGAATATGGAACAATCCAACTGTTGTCGACAACGAAATCCATTCTTTTCACTTTCGTTGTGACAGTTCGACCGTTGTCATCTGGTGATCGACGCCGATACAGCGGATACCCATCGTTGCCAGTGACAGTCTCCGCCGTTAATTTCCGTGGATATCGTTTAGAGCACTTTCCATCGACCATGCAAGGTGATTGGGGGTTGATGGCACCACACGGTCCATGAATCATATTAGTAGTAACACGATCATGTAGGTCTGGATCGACTTCATGATCAGGAATCTCGGCACATATGATATCATCTATTTGGTCAGGCTGAATTCTTTCCACTAGCCAAATAAGAATGTGTGCGTGCGGCAGGCCTCGCTTTTGCCATTCGATTGAATACATCCAGCATCGAGTATCTCCAAAGACGCGTTGTTTAACAATAAAGTTCATCAGGACCCGAATTTTTTGCCTAAATATACATGCTGTGATGTCATGTCTATCATTTGATGTTTGTCCGGGAAGCAGCAATTGAGTAATTTCTACCCATTTTGGATTACAGGTAAAAGTAATAAAGAGATCTGGCCGGCCGTAATGACGAACATATGTCATTGCATCTTGTGCATATTCATGCATATGACGTGGGCTACCAATGTACGTCGCCGGCAGAATAGTTAATCGACCAATATTAGCTGCATTTCCTTCAGTACTAACTGCATCACGTAAATGGATGTACTCCTCAGAACGCAGTTTGGCTTGGTTCAACCACTAAGTTGAACCAGCAGGCCCCAGAGCGGATTTCTTACGCTCTCTTACGCTCATCGTTCGTTCATCTTACGCTCATTCTCTCATTAAATGTTTTCTGTTTCTCAGTCTCTAAACGGAGCGCGATGAAGAAGGTTGGCCTGCGCTTCGGTTGATCTTTGTATGTATGCGTGTCACACATTCACATACACGGGTGTATGTGTGCGTACGATTTCGTTTCGAAGCCAGCGCACAAAATTTGGATTTTTCTTACTTTTCAGGCTTGCTACCCTAACAAAATTCGGGTATTCGTTATTTGATGAAATGACGAAAGAAATTTATTATTATTATACATTTATTATTTATTATACATTTTTAATTTATTTAGGAATAAGATTAAGTGTTAGTAGTAAAATGTTTTCTGTATATATATTTTTACGAATCATTAAAAATCAATATACTGAGAATGTGTCAGAGTATATTTCAGTCGGAGTCACTTAAAACGCCGATTGCTTTTAAGTTTGCCAAAACATCAGTGGGTATTGCAATGCGTCATATGATCGATGAGTTTCCGATATTTGTTGCAGTTGCCCAGTATCGCGACGTGTAAGCACAATATCGCGTTTATTCTGTGTATCTTCGAAAGGTAGTAATGATCCAATTCGATGGTGAATCTGTCCTTGTATCTACAAAATAAAAACCAGACAGTATTAACTGGGTTATAAACACTTTTTCTGTAGGAGAGTAGTATAATACATACCAATAGATAAACTAAGTTATTCTTTAACTACATTCTATGTAAGTAAAAAAATAAATACATTAAATGTCGGATTAAAACCTCCTTCTTCGATAATGTCTGCCCCAAATGACGTCATTTGGAAACAACTATTGTATTTTCGAGTATTTGCAAGAAAGTGGCGTGATTCTTGTGTTTCGCCGCAAAGCAATGAATACAATGGATCATGTGGCGGAGTCAACACTGGCAATTTCACTTTACCATTAACGCAGCATAATCCAGGCGTTTCTCCGGAAAACTTTAATGCACCACAATACTCGCAAACAACGTCCATTTGCCCAATGCAAACGCTAGGATGCAAGCTGTAATCATTGCAAATCAGCTAAATACCTTGTTCTGCGTCGCAAATTATCTATTTGTTGACTTCTGTTGTTCGCTCGACGATTCTGCATTGCCAACCGAGCTGTTTCACGGGCTGCTTCACTTTGCTCTCGTGATTGAGAAGCACGAAGTCGAGCCATACTATTGCGGCGCTGTTCACGTGCAATTTCTTGTTCTTCTTCAGTTCTTTCATTTGCAGTATTTTGTATTCTTCTTGCATTACGGCTTTGTCGGGAAAGATTCGATCGTCTTGGTCGCGGCATTATTTATTAAACTTCACTTCACTTCAATCCACTTGTTAATTATTTATTTAATAGAAATAGTTTTAATATTGATTTCTTACAAATATCAAATTGTCATCCATACGTCATTACATAGCTGTTCCATGTTGATGTCCTTTTTAGGGCTTGTAAACAAAGTATCAATTATTCTTATAAAGAAAGCAGAATACTCTAAGGCAAGAATACTCTTCTTTAGCAGTCTGCTGACTGCTAAAGAATTAGATATTTGTCGCGATTTTTGTAATTTTTTGAGCCCATTTAAAGATCGAGAAAATAAGCGGTGAAAACTATGTTACTGTTAGTATGGTGATTCCGTTAATTGCATTATTATTAAAAAACATACAAAATATAAAAGTCTTCAAAAATACCAAAGTTGGTATTTCTACCAAAAACCATTTCAGATCGTTCAGTTATATGGCAGCTATAAGATATAGTCGAGCGATCGTTATGAAATTTGGTAGGTCGGATTAACTGACCAAAAATATAATCTGTACTAAGTTCCATCTTTCTATCTTTAAAAACACGAAAGTTGGGTCATTTCCGAACATTCAGTTATATGGCAGCTATAGGATATAGTGCCCCAATCAAACTTGAAACTTGGTATGTAATCTTAGGAGCTTCAAAAATGTATATAAACCAAATTTCAATTCAATAGGTTTAAAATTAGAGTTTATGCCAAAAAAAACGAAAAAAAAACCATAGTGCAATGGTCATCAACATGTAGCGCTTTGCAACCACTTTTCCACTGAGGATTAAAGTTTCTTTCCGGCCAGCGGCTTGCACGCTTACGCACGTAGAAATCTTTAACAAATTGTACTTTATCTAAAAATTTTAAACTTTTTGCTGTTATCATCGCATCGATTGGGCAAATTGGGGTACTTCTTATTTAATTCCTCACGTACTTTAAGTTTTTTACTGTATTCCATTGGCAAGGCACAATCTACTTTTTTTACAACTTTGGCAAGTGTTTGCTTGCAAACGTAAGGTATATAATTTATATTCGGTGTTTCTTGTTGTTTTTTCCCCCGGAGTGCACTTTGACGTATACGGTTATATTCTCTTTTTACTGTTAATAGTGCTGCATTATTTGTTGCTGCTTCGGTAAAATTTGTACGGTGCTTGCGCGCTCTATCTTTTGCTTTGGTGCGATACTCCTCCAACTGCTATCTGTATTCCCTTACCTTTTCTTTTTTTGATTTTAGAGTCATCTATAAATTTTAAGAATTATTTTATATACACAGCTCATCAATGTAGAAAAAAATTATAATTTTTTACTTACATTGGGAACGCACGCGACACACTTAATGTACTAAAAACTTTAACAAGTTCTCACCGTAAAAATATGGAAAAATATGTTTTAGTTTTTAGTAGGGTTGTTGATAATATATCAAAATATCAATATATCGATATTTTTTGGGAAAAATAATATATTTATATCGTAATATTTTTTTCCCCAAATATCGAGTGAGCGATAGTTTTTTTTGATATTATCTGATATTTCTGCGTTGGTCACTCTTTGATCAAATTGATAAATGTAAAGCTCGGCGGTTTGAGAAAAATGGACATTAAGCTAATAAAACAGAATTATAGTGAAGTCAAAAACGGAAAAGCGAGGTGTTATTTGTGTAATTAAATAACAAAAACAAGTGGTAACACGACCAATTTGACGTCACATATTAAAAATAAACATAACGAATTTTCCGTAAAGTGTCAGCGAAAAAGGTTTGTATATATAAATAAATTCATATATAAAACCGCGAAAGTGTAGATTTTATTTCGTGTGTGTGAAAATTGGCGGCATTTTACTGCGAAACCTACATTTTTTAAACACACACGAAATAAAATCTACACTTTCGCGGTAAAATGGCGCCAAATCTCAGCGTCATGTTGTACACATAAATATATACACATATTAGCGGTGCCTACACAAATACATTATGTGAATACGAAGATCTGCCGTAAGCACGGCCGTTTACAGTTGTTTACAGTGTAGAAGAGCGAGCAATGTACAATACGCTGCAAACACAAAACATTAAATTCCATTTTGATTATTTTACCATCATCCTCAATTTTAATTCTGAAATATTTATGAAGGTGTATAAAAACAAAATTGGAGAATACCCAACAATATCGGAGTCATTCCGGAGCTTGGAGACTTTAAAAGGTAAAAAAATGAAAAAAAAAAATTAAATGATTTTTACATGTATAAAAAAATGTGTAATCCGTTTTTATTAACCGTTTCTTTATTTTAGGCGATGGACATAGGGCTAATGAGATTTCAGAGGCCCTTGTTTTTATGATTTGCAAGGACAACATGCCTGTCAGATGCGTCGAAAAAGAAGGCCTAACATACCTTCTTAAAAAGTGTGTTCCGCAATTTAAAATTCCTGGCCGGTCCAAGGTAAGAATTATTTTTTATAATTTTTTTTTCAACACGTCAGTACACCTTTAAATATATATATTGTTTTCCAGGTAACAACATTGTTGGAAGACAAATACACCCAATTGGTGACAAGAATCAAGACCGTTTTTGACCAAGTAGATCACTTTGCATTCACCTGCGATGCTGTGACTATTACAAATTCAACTCGGTCATTTCTTACCATAACGGCGCATTTTATAAACGAGGGATGTTTCGAGGCGATTTGCCTAAACTCGGTTAAGTGCTTCTAATGCACGTTTATGCGCCATTGTGCATTCGTCCCAGATGATGATTTTCGATGTCGCTAAAACTTTGGCCATTGCTGAGTGTTTTGCAATATTACACGTTGGTTCTTCAATAGTTTGAAGATTTAACGGTAATTTGAATGCTGAATGAGCCGTACGGCATCCTTCTAACAATGTGGCTGCTATTCCAGAAGAAGCAACTGCAACCGCTATGTTGGATCTCGCCCGAACAGTTGCTAAAACTAATGACATAAGGAATGTCTTGCCAGTTCCACCAGTGGCATCTAGGAAATATAAACCACCATTTAAGTATCTTCCTTTTGTTGGTAATTCAACAGGGGTACATTCCTTTGAACTACTAAATCTAATTCCTGGTGATCATATTCACGTTCCCGTTCCAATTCTCGATTAAATGCGTCATTCATTTCACGATTTGGCGCTGGCATTCCCAACCTGATTAATAAATTACCGCACATGAGGTAACACATATCTTCGATCAAGAGTAAAGCACGATTATGTATCTCCTCATTCATCTCAATATCGTGATTTCTGGAACTGACACGACTTTGATGTAAAATATCTTCTGACATACTATCCTTGTATTTGTGCCACAGGTTACATGGGTTTGATGGAAAACATGTCGAAATTATGATAGCGAATAATGTGCGTATCTGACTTGGAGATGCAGAGATAATGGCTTCAGCGATTGTCGTATCCCAATGGGTATCGTTTTCTAATAAGTTCAATTCTTCACATGCAGCACGATATGTTGGGAATATTACACCATTAACAGTTCGTAGTGTCTCAAATGAAGTTGGCCCACGCACATTTACCAGCAACAACCGCAAATAGAAACATTCATCATTCTTTGGATGAACTGTATACATACGACCAAGAGCATCAGTAGAACGCACATCTGGATACCCAGAAACCGCATCACCTTGCTTCCGTCTTTGAAAATTCTTGGATGAAGCATTCCAAGTATAATAACGTGGCATCTCCGAGTAAAGCAAAGTTCGTGCAAACTGATCGTTTTGGCAGATTGCAAAAAAACTGGTCAATGTAGTTGCTGGAGGTGTTTCAGCACGTTGCGTAGCATTCGAAGCCGTGAAATATACTCGTTGACCATTCTCTAGATGCACCGCCAAATGTATAACAGTAGGATGACGTTCGTGAATGGGAAATGCGAATATACGGCAAATCGCTTCATTACAGTTCACATAACGACCAACTTGATAGCGTGAAATTTCATCGTTGGTATTCGAGGATTGCAATCCAAAAACCGCCATATCACGCCTTTCGTGACATATTTGCAAATATATTTTATGGACTTAACTGAATTGCAGTATTCAACGTTGCAATGTGTCTTGAACGTCTTAAGAAATAAGTGGCGAATATGGAACAATCCAACTGTTGTCGACAACGAAATCCATTCTTTTCACTTTCGTTGTGACAGTTCGACCGTTGTCATCTGGTGATCGACGCCGATACAGCGGATACCCATCGTTGCCAGTGACAGTCTCCGCCGTTAATTTCCGTGGATATCGTTTAGAGCACTTTCCATCGACCATGCAAGGTGATTGGGGGTTGATGGCACCACACGGTCCATGAATCATATTAGTAGTAACACGATCATGTAGGTCTGGATCGACTTCATGATCAGGAATCTCGGCACATATGATATCATCTATTTGGTCAGGCTGAATTCTTTCCACTAGCCAAATAAGAATGTGTGCGTGCGGCAGGCCTCGCTTTTGCCATTCGATTGAATACATCCAGCATCGAGTATCTCCAAAGACGCGTTGTTTAACAATAAAGTTCATCAGGACCCGAATTTTTTGCCTAAATATACATGCTGTGATGTCATGTCTATCATTTGATGTTTGTCCGGGAAGCAGCAATTGAGTAATTTCTACCCATTTTGGATTACAGGTAAAAGTAATAAAGAGATCTGGCCGGCCGTAATGACGAACATATGTCATTGCATCTTGTGCATATTCATGCATATGACGTGGGCTACCAATGTACGTCGCCGGCAGAATAGTTAATCGACCAATATTAGCTGCATTTCCTTCAGTACTAACTGCATCACGTAAATGGATGTACTCCTCAGAACGCAGTTTGGCTTGGTTCAACCACTAAGTTGAACCAGCAGGCCCCAGAGCGGATTTCTTACGCTCTCTTACGCTCATCGTTCGTTCATCTTACGCTCATTCTCTCATTAAATGTTTTCTGTTTCTCAGTCTCTAAACGGAGCGCGATGAAGAAGGTTGGCCTGCGCTTCGGTTGATCTTTGTATGTATGCGTGTCACACATTCACATACACGGGTGTATGTGTGCGTACGATTTCGTTTCGAAGCCAGCGCACAAAATTTGGATTTTTCTTACTTTTCAGGCTTGCTACCCTAACAAAATTCGGGTATTCGTTATTTGATGAAATGACGAAAGAAATTTATTATTATTATACATTTATTATTTATTATACATTTTTAATTTATTTAGGAATAAGATTAAGTGTTAGTAGTAAAATGTTTTCTGTATATATATTTTTACGAATCATTAAAAATCAATATACTGAGAATGTGTCAGAGTATATTTCAGTCGGAGTCACTTAAAACGCCGATTGCTTTTAAGTTTGCCAAAACATCAGTGGGTATTGCAATGCGTCATATGATCGATGAGTTTCCGATATTTGTTGCAGTTGCCCAGTATCGCGACGTGTAAGCACAATATCGCGTTTATTCTGTGTATCTTCGAAAGGTAGTAATGATCCAATTCGATGGTGAATCTGTCCTTGTATCTACAAAATAAAAACCAGACAGTATTAACTGGGTTATAAACACTTTTTCTGTAGGAGAGTAGTATAATACATACCAATAGATAAACTAAGTTATTCTTTAACTACATTCTATGTAAGTAAAAAAATAAATACATTAAATGTCGGATTAAAACCTCCTTCTTCGATAATGTCTGCCCCAAATGACGTCATTTGGAAACAACTATTGTATTTTCGAGTATTTGCAAGAAAGTGGCGTGATTCTTGTGTTTCGCCGCAAAGCAATGAATACAATGGATCATGTGGCGGAGTCAACACTGGCAATTTCACTTTACCATTAACGCAGCATAATCCAGGCGTTTCTCCGGAAAACTTTAATGCACCACAATACTCGCAAACAACGTCCATTTGCCCAATGCAAACGCTAGGATGCAAGCTGTAATCATTGCTGCAATCGCATCGAAACGCAGCTCGATTCAAATCAGCTAAATATCTTGTTCTGCGTCGCAAATTATCTATTTGTTGACTTCTGTTGTTCGCTCGACGATTCTGCATTGCCAACCGAGCTGTTTCACGGGCTGCTTCACTTTGCTCTCGTGATTGAGAAGCACGAAGTCGAGCCATACTATTGCGGCGCTGTTCACGTGCAATTTCTTGTTCTTCTTCAGTCCTTTCATTTGCAGTATTTTGTATTCTTCTTGCATTACGGCTTTGTCGGGAAAGATTCGATCGTCTTGGTCGCGGCATTATTTATTAAACTTCACTTCACTTCAATCCACTTGTTAATTATTTATTTAATAGAAATAGTTTTAATATTGATTTCTTACAAATATCAAATTGTCATCCATACGTCATTACATAGCTGTTCCATGTTGATGTCCTTTTTAGGGCTTGTAAACAAAGTATCAATTATTCTTATAAAGAAAGCAGAATACTCTAAGGCAAGAATACTCTTCTTTAGCAGTCTGCTGACTGCTAAAGAGTTAGATATTTGTCACCATTTTTGTAAGCTTTTGATCCCATTTAAAGATGCAACCGAGAAAATAAGCGGTGAAAACTATGTTACTGTTGGTATGGTTATTCTGTTATTATTAAAAAACATACAGATTATAAAAGTCTTCAAAAATACCAAAGTTGGTATTTCTACCAAAAACCATTTCAGATCGTTCAGTTATATGGCAGCTATAAGATATAGTCGAGCGATCGTTATGAAATTTGGTAGGTCGGATTAACTGACCAAAAATATAATCTGTACTAAGTTCCATCTTTCTATCTTTAAAAACACGAAAGTTGGGTCATTTCCGAACATTCAGTTATATGGCAGCTATAGGATATAGTGCCCCAATCAAACTTGAAACTTGGTATGTAATCTTAGGAGCTGCAAAAATGTATATAAACCAAATTTCAATTCAATAGGTTTAAAATTAGAGTTTATGCCAAAAAAAACGAAAAAAAAACCATAGTGCAATGGTCATCAACATGTAGCGCTTTGCAACCACTTTTCCACTGAGGATTAAAGTTTCTTTCCGGCCAGCGGCTTGCACGCTTACATATATCCTCACGCACGTAGAAATCTTTAACAAATTGTACTTTATCTAAAAATTTTAAACTTTTTGCTGTTATCATCGCATCGATTGGGCAAATTGGGGTACTTCTTATTTAATTCCTCACGTACTTTAAGTTTTTTACTGTATTCCATTGGCAAGGCACAATCTACTTTTTTACAACTTTGGCAAGTGTTTGCTTGCAAACGTAAGGTATATAATTTATATTCGGTGTTTCTTGTTGTTTTTTCCCCCGGAGTGCACTTTGACGTATACGGTTATATTCTCTTTTTACTGTTAATAGTGCTGCATTATTTGTTGCTGCTTCGGTAAAATTTGTACGGTGCTATCTTTTGCTTTGGTGCGATACTCCTCCAACTGCTATCTGTATTCCCTTACCTTTTCTTTTTTTGATTTTAGAGTCATCTATAAATTTTAAGAATTATTTTATATACACAGCTCATCAATGTAGAAAAAAATTATAATTTTTTACTTACATTGGGAACGCACGCGACACACTTAATGTACTAAAAACTTTAACAAGTTCTCACCGTAAAAATATGGAAAAATATGTTTTAGTTTTTAGTAGGGTTGTTGATAATATATCAAAATATCAATATATCGATATTTTTTGGGAAAAATAATATATTTATATCGTAATATTTTTTTCCCCAAATATCGAGTGAGCGATAGTTTTTTTTTGATATTATCTGATATTTCTGCGTTGGTCACTCTTTGATCAAATTGATAAATGTAAAGCTCGGCGGTTTGAGAAAAATGGACATTAAGCTAATAAAACAGAATTATAGTGAAGTCAAAAACGGAAAAGCGAGGTGTTATTTGTGTAATTAAATAACAAAAACAAGTGGTAACACGACCAATTTGACGTCACATATTAAAAATAAACATAACGAATTTTCCGTAAAGTGTCAGCGAAAAAGGTTTGTATATATAAATAAATTCATATATAAAACCGCGAAAGTGTAGATTTTATTTCGTGTGTGTGAAAATTGGCGGCATTTTACTGCGAAACCTACATTTTTTAAACACACACGAAATAAAATCTACACTTTCGCGGTAAAATGGCGCCAAATCTCAGCGTCATGTTGTACACATAAATATATACACATATTAGCGGTGCCCACACAAATACATTATGTGAATACGAAGATCTGCCGTAAGCACGGCCGTTTACAGTTGTTTACAGTGTAGAAGAGCGAGCAATGTACAATACGCTGCAAACACAAAACATTAAATTCCATTTTGATTATTTTACCATCATCCTCAATTTTAATTCTGAAATATTTATGAAGGTGTATAAAAACAAAATTGGAGAATACCCAACAATATCGGAGTCATTCCGGAGCTTGGAGACTTTAAAAGGTAAAAAAATGAAAAAAAAAAATTAAATGATTTTTACATGTATAAAAAAATGTGTAATCCGTTTTTATTAACCGTTTCTTTATTTTAGGCGATGGACATAGGGCTAATGAGATTTCAGAGGCCCTTGTTTTTATGATTTGCAAGGACAACATGCCTGTCAGATGCGTCGAAAAAGAAGGCCTAACATACCTTCTTAAAAAGTGTGTTCCGCAATTTAAAATTCCTGGCCGGTCCAAGGTAAGAATTATTTTTTATAATTTTTTTTTTCAACACGTCAGTACACCTTTAAATATATATATTGTTTTCCAGGTAACAACATTGTTGGAAGACAAATACACCCAATTGGTGACAAGAATCAAGACCGTTTTTGACCAAGTAGATCACTTTGCATTCACCTGCGATGCTGTGACTATTACAAATTCAACTCGGTCATTTCTTACCATAACGGCGCATTTTATAAACGAGGGATGTTTCGAGGCGATTTGCCTAAACTCGGTTAAGTGCTTCTAATGCACGTTTATGCGCCATTGTGCATTCGTCCCAGATGATGATTTTCGATGTCGCTAAAACTTTGGCCATTGCTGAGTGTTTTGCAATATTACACGTTGGTTCTTCAATAGTTTGAAGATTTAACGGTAATTTGAATGCTGAATGAGCCGTACGGCATCCTTCTAACAATGTGGCTGCTATTCCAGAAGAAGCAACTGCAACCGCTATGTTGGATCTCGCCCGAACAGTTGCTAAAACTAATGACATAAGGAATGTCTTGCCAGTTCCACCAGTGGCATCTAGGAAATATAAACCACCATTTAAGTATCATAAACTTCCTTTTGTTGGTAATTCAACAGGGGTACATTCCTTTGAACTACTAAATCTAATTCCTGGTGATCATATTCACGTTCCCGTTCCAATTCTCGATTAAATGCGTCATTCATTTCACGATTTGGCGCTGGCATTCCCAACCTGATTAATAAATTACCGCACATGAGGTAACACATATCTTCGATCAAGAGTAAAGCACGATTATGTATCTCCTCATTCATCTCAATATCGTGATTTCTGGAACTGACACGACTTTGATGTAAAATATCTTCTGACATACTATCCTTGTATTTGTGCCACAGGTTACATGGGTTTGATGGAAAACATGTCGAAATTATGATAGCGAATAATGTGCGTATCTGACTTGGAGATGCAGAGATAATGGCTTCAGCGATTGTCGTATCCCAATGGGTATCGTTTTCTAATAAGTTCAATTCTTCACATGCAGCACGATATGTTGGGAATATTACACCATTAACAGTTCGTAGTGTCTCAAATGAAGTTGGCCCACGCACATTTACCAGCAACAACCGCAAATAGAAACATTCATCATTCTTTGGATGAACTGTATACATACGACCAAGAGCATCAGTAGAACGCACATCTGGATACCCAGAAACCGCATCACCTTGCTTCCGTCTTTGAAAATTCTTGGATGAAGCATTCCAAGTATAATAACGTGGCATCTCCGAGTAAAGCAAAGTTCGTGCAAACTGATCGTTTTGGCAGATTGCAAAAAAACTGGTCAATGTAGTTGCTGGAGGTGTTTCAGCACGTTGCGTAGCATTCGAAGCCGTGAAATATACTCGTTGACCATTCTCTAGATGCACCGCCAAATGTATAACAGTAGGATGACGTTCGTGAATGGGAAATGCGAATATACGGCAAATCGCTTCATTACAGTTCACATAACGACCAACTTGATAGCGTGAAATTTCATCGTTGGTATTCGAGGATTGCAATCCAAAAACCGCCATATCACGCCTTTCGTGACATATTTGCAAATATATTTTATGGACTTAACTGAATTGCAGTATTCAACGTTGCAATGTGTCTTGAACGTCTTAAGAAATAAGTGGCGAATATGGAACAATCCAACTGTTGTCGACAACGAAATCCATTCTTTTCACTTTCGTTGTGACAGTTCGACCGTTGTCATCTGGTGATCGACGCCGATACAGCGGATACCCATCGTTGCCAGTGACAGTCTCCGCCGTTAATTTCCGTGGATATCGTTTAGAGCACTTTCCATCGACCATGCAAGGTGATTGGGGGTTGATGGCACCACACGGTCCATGAATCATATTAGTAGTAACACGATCATGTAGGTCTGGATCGACTTCATGATCAGGAATCTCGGCACATATGATATCATCTATTTGGTCAGGCTGAATTCTTTCCACTAGCCAAATAAGAATGTGTGCGTGCGGCAGGCCTCGCTTTTGCCATTCGATTGAATACATCCAGCATCGAGTATCTCCAAAGACGCGTTGTTTAACAATAAAGTTCATCAGGACCCGAATTTTTTGCCTAAATATACATGCTGTGATGTCATGTCTATCATTTGATGTTTGTCCGGGAAGCAGCAATTGAGTAATTTCTACCCATTTTGGATTACAGGTAAAAGTAATAAAGAGATCTGGCCGGCCGTAATGACGAACATATGTCATTGCATCTTGTGCATATTCATGCATATGACGTGGGCTACCAATGTACGTCGCCGGCAGAATAGTTAATCGACCAATATTAGCTGCATTTCCTTCAGTACTAACTGCATCACGTAAATGGATGTACTCCTCAGAACGCAGTTTGGCTTGGTTCAACCACTAAGTTGAACCAGCAGGCCCCAGAGCGGATTTCTTACGCTCTCTTACGCTCATCGTTCGTTCATCTTACGCTCATTCTCTCATTAAATGTTTTCTGTTTCTCAGTCTCTAAACGGAGCGCGATGAAGAAGGTTGGCCTGCGCTTCGGTTGATCTTTGTATGTATGCGTGTCACACATTCACATACACGGGTGTATGTGTGCGTACGATTTCGTTTCGAAGCCAGCGCACAAAATTTGGATTTTTCTTACTTTTCAGGCTTGCTACCCTAACAAAATTCGGGTATTCGTCATTTGATGAAATGACGAAAGAAATTTATTATTATTATACATTTATTATTTATTATACATTTTTAATTTATTTAGGAATAAGATTAAGTGTTAGTAGTAAAATGTTTTCTGTACATATATTTTTACGAATCATTAAAAATCAATATACTGAGAATGTGTCAGAGTATATTTCAGTCGGAGTCACTTAAAACGCCGATTGCTTTTAAGTTTGCCAAAACATCAGTGGGTATTGCAATGCGTCATATGATCGATGAGTTTCCGATATTTGTTGCAGTTGCCCAGTATCGCGACGTGTAAGCACAATATCGCGTTTATTCTGTGTATCTTCGAAAGGTAGTAATGATCCAATTCGATGGTGAATCTGTCCTTGTATCTACAAAATAAAAACCAGACAGTATTAACTGGGTTATAAACACTTTTTCTGTAGGAGAGTAGTATAATACATACCAATAGATAAACTAAGTTATTCTTTAACTACATTCTATGTAAGTAAAAAAATAAATACATTAAATGTCGGATTAAAACCTCCTTCTTCGATAATGTCTGCCCCAAATGACGTCATTTGGAAACAACTATTGTATTTTCGAGTATTTGCAAGAAAGTGGCGTGATTCTTGTGTTTCGCCGCAAAGCAATGAATACAATGGATCATGTGGCGGAGTCAACACTGGCAATTTCACTTTACCATTAACGCAGCATAATCCAGGCGTTTCTCCGGAAAACTTTAATGCACCACAATACTCGCAAACAACGTCCATTTGCCCAATGCAAACGCTAGGATGCAAGCTGTAATCATTGCTGCAATCGCATCGAAACGCAGCTCGATTCAAATCAGCTAAATACCTTGTTCTGCGTCGCAAATTATCTATTTGTTGACTTCTGTTGTTCGCTCGACGATTCTGCATTGCCAACCGAGCTGTTTCACGGGCTGCTTCACTTTGCTCTCGTGATTGAGAAGCACGAAGTCGAGCCATACTATTGCGGCGCTGTTCACGTGCAATTTCTTGTTCTTCTTCAGTTCTTTCATTTGCAGTATTTTGTATTCTTCTTGCATTACGGCTTTGTCGGGAAAGATTCGATCGTCTTGGTCGCGGCATTATTTATTAAACTTCACTTCACTTCAATCCACTTGTTAATTATTTATTTAATAGAAATAGTTTTAATATTGATTTCTTACAAATATCAAATTGTCATCCATACGTCATTACATAGCTGTTCCATGTTGATGTCCTTTTTAGGGCTTGTAAACAAAGTATCAATTATTCTTATAAAGAAAGCAGAATACTCTAAGGCAAGAATACTCTTCTTTAGCAGTCTGCTGACTGCTAAAGAATTAGATATTTGTCGCGATTTTTGTAATTTTTTGAGCCCATTTAAAGATGCAACCGAGAAAATAAGCGGTGAAAACTATGTTACTGTTAGTATGGTGATTCCGTTAATTGCATTATTATTAAAAAACATACAAAATATAAAAGTCTTCAAAAATACCAAAGTTGGTATTTCTACCAAAAACCATTTCAGATCGTTCAGTTATATGGCAGCTATAAGATATAGTCGAGCGATCGTTATGAAATTTGGTAGGTCGGATTAACTGACCAAAAATATAATCTGTACTAAGTTCCATCTTTCTATCTTTAAAAACACGAAAGTTGGGTCATTTCCGAACATTCAGTTATATGGCAGCTATAGGATATAGTGCCCCAATCAAACTTGAAACTTGGTATGTAATCTTAGGAGCTTCAAAAATGTATATAAACCAAATTTCAATTCAATAGGTTTAAAATTAGAGTTTATGCCAAAAAAAACGAAAAAAAAACCATAGTGCAATGGTCATCAACATGTAGCGCTTTGCAACCACTTTTCCACTGAGGATTAAAGTTTCTTTCCGGCCAGCGGCTTGCACGCTTACATATATCCTCACGCACGTAGAAATCTTTAACAAATTGTACTTTATCTAAAAATTTTAAACTTTTTGCTGTTATCATCGCATCGATTGGGCAAATTGGGGTACTTCTTATTTAATTCCTCACGTACTTTAAGTTTTTTACTGTATTCCATTGGCAAGGCACAATCTACTTTTTTTCAACTTTGGCAAGTGTTTGCTTGCAAACGTAAGGTATATAATTTATATTCGGTGTTTCTTGTTGTTTTTTCCCCCGGAGTGCACTTTGACGTATACGGTTATATTCTCTTTTTACTGTTAATAGTGCTGCATTATTTGTTGCTGCTTCGGTAAAATTTGTACGGTGCTTGCGCGCTCTATCTTTTGCTTTGGTGCGATACTCCTCCAACTGCTATCTGTATTCCCTTACCTTTTCTTTTTTTGATTTTAGAGTCATCTATAAATTTTAAGAATTATTTTATATACACAGCTCATCAATGTAGAAAAAAATTATAATTTTTTACTTACATTGGGAACGCACGCGACACACTTAATGTACTAAAAACTTTAACAAGTTCTCACCGTAAAAATATGGAAAAATATGTTTTAGTTTTTAGTAGGGTTGTTGATAATATATCAAAATATCAATATATCGATATTTTTTGGGAAAAATAATATATTTATATCGTAATATTTTTTTCCCAAATATCGAGTGAGCGATAGTTTTTTTTTGATATTATCTGATATTTCTGCGTTGGTCACTCTTTGATCAAATTGATAAATGTAAAGCTCGGCGGTTTGAGAAAAATGGACATTAAGCTAATAAAACAGAATTATAGTGAAGTCAAAAACGGAAAAGCGAGGTGTTATTTGTGTAATTAAATAACAAAAACAAGTGGTAACACGACCAATTTGACGTCACATATTAAAAATAAACATAACGAATTTTCCGTAAAGTGTCAGCGAAAAAGGTTTGTATATATAAATAAATTCATATATAAAACCGCGAAAGTGTAGATTTTATTTCGTGTGTGTGAAAATTGGCGGCATTTTACTGCGAAACCTACATTTTTTAAACACACACGAAATAAAATCTACACTTTCGCGGTAAAATGGCGCCAAATCTCAGCGTCATGTTGTACACATAAATATATACACATATTAGCGGTGCCCACACAAATACATTATGTGAATACGAAGATCTGCCGTAAGCACGGCCGTTTACAGTTGTTTACAGTGTAGAAGAGCGAGCAATGTACAATACGCTGCAAACACAAAACATTAAATTCCATTTTGATTATTTTACCATCATCCTCAATTTTAATTCTGAAATATTTATGAAGGTGTATAAAAACAAAATTGGAGAATACCCAACAATATCGGAGTCATTCCGGAGCTTGGAGACTTTAAAAGGTAAAAAAATGAAAAAAAAAAAATTAAATGATTTTTACATGTATAAAAAAATGTGTAATCCGTTTTTATTAACCGTTTCTTTATTTTAGGCGATGGACATAGGGCTAATGAGATTTCAGAGGCCCTTGTTTTTATGATTTGCAAGGACAACATGCCTGTCAGATGCGTCGAAAAAGAAGGCCTAACATACCTTCTTAAAAAGTGTGTTCCGCAATTTAAAATTCCTGGCCGGTCCAAGGTAAGAATTATTTTTTATAATTTTTTTTTTCAACACGTCAGTACACCTTTAAATATATATATTGTTTTCCAGGTAACAACATTGTTGGAAGACAAATACACCCAATTGGTGACAAGAATCAAGACCGTTTTTGACCAAGTAGATCACTTTGCATTCACCTGCGATGCTGTGACTATTACAAATTCAACTCGGTCATTTCTTACCATAACGGCGCATTTTATAAACGAGGGATGTTTCGAGGCGATTTGCCTAAACTCGGTTAAGTGCTTCTAATGCACGTTTATGCGCCATTGTGCATTCGTCCCAGATGATGATTTTCGATGTCGCTAAAACTTTGGCCATTGCTGAGTGTTTTGCAATATTACACGTTGGTTCTTCAATAGTTTGAAGATTTAACGGTAATTTGAATGCTGAATGAGCCGTACGGCATCCTTCTAACAATGTGGCTGCTATTCCAGAAGAAGCAACTGCAACCGCTATGTTGGATCTCGCCCGAACAGTTGCTAAAACTAATGACATAAGGAATGTCTTGCCAGTTCCACCAGTGGCATCTAGGAAATATAAACCACCATTTAAGTATCATAAACTTCCTTTTGTTGGTAATTCAACAGGGGTACATTCCTTTGAACTACTAAATCTAATTCCTGGTGATCATATTCACGTTCCCGTTCCAATTCTCGATTAAATGCGTCATTCATTTCACGATTTGGCGCTGGCATTCCCAACCTGATTAATAAATTACCGCACATGAGGTAACACATATCTTCGATCAAGAGTAAAGCACGATTATGTATCTCCTCATTCATCTCAATATCGTGATTTCTGGAACTGACACGACTTTGATGTAAAATATCTTCTGACATACTATCCTTGTATTTGTGCCACAGGTTACATGGGTTTGATGGAAAACATGTCGAAATTATGATAGCGAATAATGTGCGTATCTGACTTGGAGATGCAGAGATAATGGCTTCAGCGATTGTCGTATCCCAATGGGTATCGTTTTCTAATAAGTTCAATTCTTCACATGCAGCACGATATGTTGGGAATATTACACCATTAACAGTTCGTAGTGTCTCAAATGAAGTTGGCCCACGCACATTTACCAGCAACAACCGCAAATAGAAACATTCATCATTCTTTGGATGAACTGTATACATACGACCAAGAGCATCAGTAGAACGCACATCTGGATACCCAGAAACCGCATCACCTTGCTTCCGTCTTTGAAAATTCTTGGATGAAGCATTCCAAGTATAATAACGTGGCATCTCCGAGTAAAGCAAAGTTCGTGCAAACTGATCGTTTTGGCAGATTGCAAAAAAACTGGTCAATGTAGTTGCTGGAGGTGTTTCAGCACGTTGCGTAGCATTCGAAGCCGTGAAATATACTCGTTGACCATTCTCTAGATGCACCGCCAAATGTATAACAGTAGGATGACGTTCGTGAATGGGAAATGCGAATATACGGCAAATCGCTTCATTACAGTTCACATAACGACCAACTTGATAGCGTGAAATTTCATCGTTGGTATTCGAGGATTGCAATCCAAAAACCGCCATATCACGCCTTTCGTGACATATTTGCAAATATATTTTATGGACTTAACTGAATTGCAGTATTCAACGTTGCAATGTGTCTTGAACGTCTTAAGAAATAAGTGGCGAATATGGAACAATCCAACTGTTGTCGACAACGAAATCCATTCTTTTCACTTTCGTTGTGACAGTTCGACCGTTGTCATCTGGTGATCGACGCCGATACAGCGGATACCCATCGTTGCCAGTGACAGTCTCCGCCGTTAATTTCCGTGGATATCGTTTAGAGCACTTTCCATCGACCATGCAAGGTGATTGGGGGTTGATGGCACCACACGGTCCATGAATCATATTAGTAGTAACACGATCATGTAGGTCTGGATCGACTTCATGATCAGGAATCTCGGCACATATGATATCATCTATTTGGTCAGGCTGAATTCTTTCCACTAGCCAAATAAGAATGTGTGCGTGCGGCAGGCCTCGCTTTTGCCATTCGATTGAATACATCCAGCATCGAGTATCTCCAAAGACGCGTTGTTTAACAATAAAGTTCATCAGGACCCGAATTTTTTGCCTAAATATACATGCTGTGATGTCATGTCTATCATTTGATGTTTGTCCGGGAAGCAGCAATTGAGTAATTTCTACCCATTTTGGATTACAGGTAAAAGTAATAAAGAGATCTGGCCGGCCGTAATGACGAACATATGTCATTGCATCTTGTGCATATTCATGCATATGACGTGGGCTACCAATGTACGTCGCCGGCAGAATAGTTAATCGACCAATATTAGCTGCATTTCCTTCAGTACTAACTGCATCACGTAAATGGATGTACTCCTCAGAACGCAGTTTGGCTTGGTTCAACCACTAAGTTGAACCAGCAGGCCCCAGAGCGGATTTCTTACGCTCTCTTACGCTCATCGTTCGTTCATCTTACGCTCATTCTCTCATTAAATGTTTTCTGTTTCTCAGTCTCTAAACGGAGCGCGATGAAGAAGGTTGGCCTGCGCTTCGGTTGATCTTTGTATGTATGCGTGTCACACATTCACATACACGGGTGTATGTGTGCGTACGATTTCGTTTCGAAGCCAGCGCACAAAATTTGGATTTTTCTTACTTTTCAGGCTTGCTACCCTAACAAAATTCGGGTATTCGTTATTTGATGAAATGACGAAAGAAATTTATTATTATTATACATTTATTATTTATTATACATTTTTAATTTATTTAGGAATAAGATTAAGTGTTAGTAGTAAAATGTTTTCTGTATATATATTTTTACGAATCATTAAAAATCAATATACTGAGAATGTGTCAGAGTATATTTCAGTCGGAGTCACTTAAAACGCCGATTGCTTTTAAGTTTGCCAAAACATCAGTGGGTATTGCAATGCGTCATATGATCAATGAGTTTCCGATATTTGTTGCAGTTGCCCAGTATCGCGACGTGTAAGCACAATATCGCGTTTATTCTGTGTATCTTCGAAAGGTAGTAATGATCCAATTCGATGGTGAATCTGTCCTTGTATCTACAAAATAAAAACCAGACAGTATTAACTGGGTTATAAACACTTTTTCTGTAGGAGAGTAGTATAATACATACCAATAGATAAACTAAGTTATTCTTTAACTACATTCTATGTAAGTAAAAAAATAAATACATTAAATGTCGAATTAAAACCTCCTTCTTCGATAATGTCTGCCCCAAATGACGTCATTTGGAAACAACTATTGTATTTTCGAGTATTTGCAAGAAAGTGGCGTGATTCTTGTGTTTCGCCGCAAAGCAATGAATACAATGGATCATGTGGCGGAGTCAACACTGGCAATTTCACTTTACCATTAACGCAGCATAATCCAGGCGTTTCTCCGGAAAACTTTAATGCACCACAATACTCGCAAACAACGTCCATTTGCCCAATGCAAACGCTAGGATGCAAGCTGTAATCATTGCTGCAATCGCATCGAAACGCAGCTCGATTCAAATCAGCTAAATACCTTGTTCTGCGTCGCAAATTATCTATTTGTTGACTTCTGTTGTTCGCTCGACGATTCTGCATTGCCAACCGAGCTGTTTCACGGGCTGCTTCACTTTGCTCTCGTGATTGAGAAGCACGAAGTCGAGCCATACTATTGCGGCGCTGTTCACGTGCAATTTCTTGTTCTTCTTCAGTCCTTTCATTTGCAGTATTTTGTATTCTTCTTGCATTACGGCTTTGTCGGGAAAGATTCGATCGTCTTGGTCGCGGCATTATTTATTAAACTTCACTTCACTTCAATCCACTTGTTAATTATTTATTTAATAGAAATAGTTTTAATATTGATTTCTTACAAATATCAAATTGTCATCCATACGTCATTACATAGCTGTTCCATGTTGATGTCCTTTTTAGGGCTTGTAAACAAAGTATCAATTATTCTTATAAAGAAAGCAGAATACTCTAAGGCAAGAATACTCTTCTTTAGCAGTCTGCTGACTGCTAAAGAATTAGATATTTGTCGCGATTTTTGTAATTTTTTGAGCCCATTTAAAGATGCAACCGAGAAAATAAGCGGTGAAAACTATGTTACTGTTAGTATGGTGATTCCGTTAATTGCATTATTATTAAAAAACATACAAAATATAAAAGTTGAATCGGACGACGGCATTCTCACAAAAGAGTCGCTTAACAAAAGAGTCGCTTAACAAAAGAGTCGCTTCGCAAATTGATGGAAAAACGGTTAAAACCACTTGAATCAAATAAAATATTGGTGAAATCATCTTTTCTTGATCCAAGATTTAAAAAAATGTACATATCACCCATCGGGGTACAGGAGGCAACAAATGATTTGTTAAACGAAATTTCTACCTTTTCAAAGGAAACCCCGGTATGTCAAATTTTAGAGTTCGTAATCATGTATATAATTTAATAGTAATACTTAAATTTACATTAATAATAATAATAACTCAACGTAATTAATTCATTAATTAATTATTTATTATTCGAAGCAAAAATAAAGTATATATTAATTTCCTTCAAATTATTACAGATTTCTGATGACAATGCAGAGGAACAGTGTGTCGATTTTATGGAGGCCCACAATAGGTCAATTTTAAAGGGCCTTTCGTTGCAAAACACTGATCACAGCGAGCTAAAATTATATCTCAGTTTGCCCCAAACATCATGGGAAAGTAATCCCTTAACATTTTGGAATGCACACAAGGTGGCTATGCCAGGATTGTATCAACTCGCCCAGAAATACCTAATTACATCTGGAAGTTCAGTGCCTTCGGAGAGACTGGCTTCGGCTATAAAATGCGTCGTCTGTGATTCAAGGAGTCGAATTACTGATAATCACATAACGCAACGGGTATTTTTAAAGTCTATTAATGCCAAATATTGGCACTAACTTTATACAAGACCAAGACTGTATAATGGAATACAATCTCCTTATTTTTTTATTATATAAGAACTTTGAATTTAATTTAAGATACATTTTATGTTTTTTTTATGAATAGAACTCGAATCTCAGGCAAAGACTATAATGAAATAGAATATCATTATTTTTCTTTATGTTATATTTTTCTTTATGTTTTTCAAATGTTATGTTTATAAATTTAAAAAACTAAAGATGAGAAAAAACTAAACAGCAATAATAATTTCTGTGTTTTATTTCTATTATTTTATATTCTAAAAAACTTTTTGAGAAACTAAACAAATATCAAAAACATCGATATATCGATTTTTTGTAGCGATATATATTTATATAATTTTGAAATTTTTTAAAACAGAAAATATTATCGATACGATATTTTTAAAAAATTCGACATCCCCAGGGGAGAGGCAAGACGAAACCGAAAATTGACAACCGAAAATTCTGGCGCGTGTCAGGGTATAGTCGACCAACGCAATGCCTTGTAATTAGAATCGCACAAGGCAAATAATCAAAAATGAACATTTTGGCTTTGCCTAAAGCCAATTATTAATACGTTTCAATATACCATATGATTAGATAAGAAAAATTAATTAAATATAATCTTAAATATATATAAATATTTCAACAAATTTTAAAAAGGGTATTCGCTTTCATTCATTTGGTTTTCGACACCGATTTTTTTTCTCTCCCTTCCCTCCATCTACATCTCTCTAATTCAGTGTTGCCAACTTGGCTATTTTCTAGCCAGATTTGGCTATTTTGCATGACCTAAAACTAGAAACCACTCAATTTTGCAGGAGCCTGTTATGTTGGCTATTTCACAAAAAAATTTGCTATTTTTTAGCTATTTTAAATAATTTTGTAATATTTGATTATATTTATTTTTTGTTAAAGTCGACTAAAAAAGTGGACCTTCAAATTTAATTTTCGGAAATCCTAAAGTGGCAATACAGACGTTGTTTGTGGCTATCGATATATACACACCACGTTTTTCGCTCTGCGTGACCGAATTGTGTATTTTAAATACTAAAATATTATTAAGCCCTTTGTAGCTTTTTGGTACTTGGTATTTTCTCAACATCGTTTCGCGCTCGCAATGCTACCATCTCTACATTCCAATTCACTAATTATTGTGTTTGTGCGGTCATTCTTAAAATGTATAAACAAAAAGTTCGCGATGCTTGGTTGGAGGATCCCCAATTTAAAGACTGTATTGCAAAAGATTTAACTAATAAATCAAAAGCATTTTGCAAATATTGCAAATGCACATTAAATGCAAAGTTATGGGATTTGAAATCGCACGTTGAAACCAAAAAACACAAGGCAAACCTTGAAGTACGGCGAGGTAACCAAACAATAGAGTTTCCCAAAACATCTTCAGAGACATCCTCAAAGGAAGCTGCTCTCTGCTTGTTTGTGGCGCAACACTGTTCAATCAGTTCGGTTGACCACCTTAATAATTTGTGCGCGCAAATCTTTAAAGAAAGCCAATTAAAAATTCATCGAACAAAGTGCATGACAGTTATAAAAAATGTGCTGTCGCCACATTTCCAGGAATGTCTGCAAAACGACATTGCAAATTCAAAATTTAGCTTATTGATCGATGAATCGACAGATATAAGCTTTACAAAAATACTGGGTAAGTTTACCGCATTTTTCTAATATATTGGTTTAACGAATATTTATTAAAAAAAAATGGTCTTTGCAGGAGTCGCCATTAATTATTTCAGTATCCAACAGTCGAAAATTGTGTCTACATTTTTGTGCCTTATTGAACTTGAAAACGCAGATGCTGTATCTATAGCAACAGCGCTAAAAAATAAGTTAAAGGTAATGAACATGAACATTAGTAACCTTATCGGAATAGGTACAGATAATGCGAGCGATATGATCGGCTCTAAAAGAAGCGTTTATCAGGAGATGAAGAAAGATGTCCCTTCACTTGTTTTAATTAAATGTGTTTGCCACTCGGTCCAATTGGCTGTAAACCATGCCTGTAAATTAACACTTCCAGATGGCTTGGAGTTTCTAATTTATGAAACCTACAACTGGTTTTCCAAAAGTTCCAAGCGCCAAATGGAATACAAAAAAATTTATCAATGTATTAACGACGAGAAGGTTTGATTTCATTGGAGTATTATTTGATATTTGTATAATCTTGTCTTCGTTGCCTTATATAGTTAGTTAGTTTTTTGTTTGTATTTTTTTTTAACGTAATTGGCTTTTGTGATCGTACCTCGTGTTTGTCAGTATGTGTTATAAGTTAATTTTGATATTCAACTAATTATGTTTTTTTTTTTAAATAATAGGAACCACTTAAAATCCCAAGAGTTTGTGACACTCGTTGGTTGTCAATAGAAACTGCAGTTAGCCGAATTTTATATCAGTGGGATGCGCTTAAATTGCATTTTGATATTGCAGCTACACAAGAAAAGTGTCATAAAGCACAAATTTTAAAGAATATGTATGCGGATAGAATTAATTACGCATATCTTCTGTTTCTACGACCTATTTTGGAAGATGCTCAGAGTGTCAACAAAAGTTTTCAGGCGAACAATCCAAATGCAACAAAACTTCTTGGCGATCTTAAATTACTTGCAGACTCACTTAAGTCTAAAGTTATACCAGCTAGTGAGGATAAGCATAATGATGATGAGTTTGAAAATTACGTTCAGCGAAACTTATTTTTGGGATACAAGTTCGAAAATGAAATAAAATCAATGACTTTATGCTCCGAACAAGAACTTCAAATTCGAAGAGTATGCACCGATTTTAGAATAGAATTGATAAAACAAATAAATGAAAGGTTCGTATAATGCGTGTTTAATGAAATCAGTTACATTCTAATTAATTAAATTTCTTTATTACATCAGACTACCAGATAATTTTGAAATCTTGGAAAACATACATTTGTTTGGAGTCGAAAATGTTTTAAAACCAGTTAAGGCAGATATAATGAATATTCTGAAATTTTTTAACACGCCTACTGAAAAAATCGATCCAATACTGAATCAATATGCCAATATCCATTTAATTAAGTGGATAAATAATGGAGATAATTCATTATTTTGGAACGAAGTTATCTTATACAAAGACGCTGGAGGAAACAATCCTTTTAATGATTTGGCTTCATTTGCTATCATATCAGAGTTTTTAGCCAGGTTAACCTGGTAAAGTCAAAACTTAGGAATAGAATGCAAATGAGCACACTATGTTCTATTTTAGACATAAGGTATGAATTCAATAATTTTAAATGAGTAGTTAAGAAAATTCATAAATTTTCTTTTTCAGATATGGATTGCAACGAGCTGAAAAATGCTGTTTTCAGTACAACGTCCCCCATAAGTGCCTTTCACAGATCGGTACAATGGGAAAGTATTTGAGTTCCGAGGAGGTGGAAATTGGGAAAGTTTTAAACAATTTGCTTATCGAAGAAGAAAAATGACATAATCAACACTGAATGTACAAAAATATAAGATTTTGTTATTGAAAACTAACGGCTATTTTAATTTACTATTTTTGATAAAATCTAGCTATTTTTGGCTATTTTTTTATGCTTTCACTGCTATAAACGACCACAAAGAGTTGGCAACACTGCTCTAATTGTCTCTCTGTCGCGTGCCTCTGCTCCGAAACTATGACGTAGAAGCTGCTAGAATCATTGTCGAAAACCGAAAGCAGGTAGAAGTTTCGTTTCGGACTTGAGTAAACGAAGCCCATGCAATTTGTTTTTGTTTTTCGAACATATCGCCAGGAAACTAGAGGTGGAGAACTATCGATAGTGGGCGCCATCGATAGTCGACGATAGTTTATTTTAAACCATCGATAGTGCCGATAGTGCCATCGATAGTGGCTCGATAGTGTAGCCCAACAAAAAAAAATTTTTAAGCAAATATAAAAATATGCTTTATTTTAACTAAGTTACGATTTAAAAAAAAAAGAATGAAACGAATACAATAAAATATGCTTTATTTCAGCCAAGAGTTGCGATTTAAAAACAAAAAAATGTTAACATTTTTTTCTTTGAGCCGGGTTTGCCTCTCCGATATTATTTGGCCCGCCTTGCTGAATGTTCTTTCAGACTCCACGGACGTAGCCGGAATGCAAAGATATTTGGCGAAAAGGCTCCCAATGGCAGGGAAATCAGTTTGATTCACCTGGAAAAAAGTAATATACTTAATTATATGCAATTTATAACTCGGCACTTTTAATTAAGGCATACCTTCATCCATAATAGAGGGTCGATATCTTGTCCGACAATTGCCCTTTCCAGATACTGCCTCTTAGTTAAAATTGCATCGACTCTTGAGTTTACAAATTTATTCATGGAACGCTCACCATGGAACGAGGAGCACTCACAGTCCGGCTTGTCGGCACTTGATGAAGACACTCGACGTTTACCTTAAATTTAACAAATTATAGATCAGAACACTTACGTATATAATATAGTAAACATACCCAGATTTAAAAAGCGATCCATATTAATTTAACTAATTGTTTTTGTTTTTAAATTTTTCCTCGTTTTTGCATTTGACGCCGACACAGAAAATGCGCAAACAAATTTTTTAGGGATGTAAGAAGCGCACTATCGATGGCACCATCGATAGTGGATGGGCCACTATCGAAGGTGTCTGCTGCCATCGATGGTGGCTCGATAGTGCTAAACCATCGATAGTGGCGATAGTGCCATCGATAGTTCTCCACCTCTACAGGAAACGTCGGGGTAAGGAATTTTGGTACTGAAGGGGTACTACAAATTTGTATGAAATTCCCCTAATTTTAGCCGGTGACTTTAACATCAACTTTTCTGATAAAAAATCAGAGCCACTGACACTATTTCTTCTTCAAGGATTTGATTTAAAAATTACGACTATTGATGCAGTTTTTTCGAGATACTTGGACAAAGTTGGATCTCAAATGGCTGTATCTTACTTTAGTTATCATAAGCCAATTATCACTATATTTGAATGAACTGATTAGATTTATATACAACCTAGAATAAATAAGTATTAATAAAAATCATTTTTGTATAAAGTTGTAAATTGTTGTAAATCATTTTTCGCCTTCATTCACTCCTGTCTATCCTTCATGGCCAAACATGCCAATGGAACTTCGTTCCTCACTAGGGATGTGAAAAATATATCAAAATATCAATATATCGATATTTTTTGAGTAAAAATAAATATTTTTATCATAATATTTTATTCTACTTATTTATCGAATAACGATTTATTTTAAAGATATATTTTTGATATTTCTATTCGCGGCCAATTGTGGAAGTGCATGAAAATCAAGAACTAAAATTATTTTTAGGCCTTCCATTCACGTCGTGGGGAAGCGATCCCTTGGGTTTTTGGATCGCACAATCCGAAACATTGATATATCGATTTTTTGGGTGATAAATATTTTATCAAATTAAATATTTTTTAAAAATTTGATATATCACCGATACGATATTTTTTAAATATTTTCACAACCCTATTCCTCACGCGTGTCCCTAGACTCTAGGGCCTAGATACACACTGATAGTATTAGTACTAAATACTAGTACTAGTATACTAAAATATGCATTTTTCATAAATCTTGGAGCTGGTCACTCAAAATTAAACTTTTACCGCTACTTTTTAATCATGGCGCCGCGAACAACGATTGAGCCAAGGGAGTTAGTCCTGAAACATTTTAAGGGGTTATATACCTTTTTTATTTTCAAAAAATCGAAAATTTTGTTATTGCTTTATCTTTAAGAACAACTCCTTGAGAACATTTTCATAGAGTTTGGAGCAGTAGAACAAAAGTTACAGCGCTCCTAACCGCGCGCCTTGTCGCCGCCTTGAACTGAACTTGAAACTTTAAACGCGAATATCTCGAAATGGTGTTTCTTGAAAAATGACTTTGCGGTGACATGGATTGGCGGAAAACTACTGAACCGATTTACTTCAATTTTTTTTTTAAATGTTCATAATGAAATTCTTCTGTGCTTGAACGATCGACTTTTCACGCACAAACTTTTTTTTCGCCGAAATGCATTTTTTAGTGAAATTTCTAGAGACCAAAAAGTTAATTTTTAGAATAAAACGTTCCCATAAAACGTATGCATAAAAAAAAAATTTTTAAACCGATCGTTCAAGCACAAGGAATTACACTAAACTAATGAAATTTTTTTACTTTTATGGTTTTAGTTGACCTGTTCGACCTGGGGAACTGTCACCACAAGGCTCTAAAAAAAAAAGCCCCTAAGGGAAACAGCCACTCCTTAAAAACTATTTAATATTTTTCCACGAAATTTTGCACAAACATTGTTAATAAAGTGTACTATCAAAAAATTAAAACATCCGTGTAATTAAATAATTGCTACATACCTAAAAAAAATCCAAACATATTTTTCCACGAAATTTTGCACAAACATTGTTAATAAATTGTACTATCAAAAAATTAAAACATCCGTGTAATTAAATAATTTCTACATACCTAAAAAAAAATCCAAACATTCCAAATATAAATATCCAAATATAACCCCTTAAGGATGGCAAAACCTAGCGCGCCATAGCCGAAATTGTGTGCCTAAGCCCCAGCACGGTACAATATATCATTCAACGATTTGTACGGAAAATCGTGTGGCAGACAAGGGCCGAGTTGCACCCAACAAAATTTTCGACGACTACGAGGAGCGACGTATAGTAAGAAAAGTGAAGGAAAACCCAAAGCTATCGGCTCCGAAAATCGCTGCAGAGGTGGAGGAAATGGCCAAAAAATGTTGCCCAGACACCATCCGTAACGTACTCCACAAGCACCACTTAAATGGTCGAGTAGATAGAAAAAACCGTGGAGGAGTGGAGGAAAATTCCGGTTGAATCCACAAAAAAATTAGTGGACTCAATGGGAAACCGTTAAAAAACAAAAGCGAGGCCCAACCAAATATTAGATTTAAGAATTTTATATTTTATAATAGTTTTAAGTGTTTGCACGAAATAAGCTTCGACGCCAGAAGTGCCTTGTTTTTTTAGTTTATTATGAAAAGTTTTAGTGTTTTTGTGGATTAGTACGTTTTTTTGTTCCTATTAGTTAATAAATGTTGGAATATATCGATTCCTCCATCAAAATTAACATTGGACATCACTATTATGTATTATATAATTATGTAAAACTGGTCACACTTTGAGCGTGTGTCTTCCCTTTTGATTTTGATTCTCTTTGCTATTATACGTGGTGTGGTGTTGCAAGTCTAATTGATCAATATAAAAATATAAACTATTAATATAAAGTATTAAGAGTGTTTGATTCATTTAGATAGTTAATTCTACTATAGATTTCCAATAATAACGAGTTTATGTAAATTACTGCGTTTAAATTTTTATTGATATCTTTCAAAAAATTCTTTTCCAAGAATCACTCCCTTATATTATAAGGGAGTATTATATTATTATATTATAATAATGAATATATATGTAGTTTTGTTTCTTTTATTTAACACTTTTACACTTTATTTGCGGACCGGCGATGCGGGTGCATCCGCCGTACGTGTTAAACTACAAGAACATAATAAAGAGAGGAAATGAATCAATCGTTGACTTCGGCGCTGACGTCGCTGCTACCGCCATCGCCTTCGCTCTTCGCCACCGGTTCCTACAATTACCACCCTTGAGATCAACTCTGGTGACCCCCTTTACTCACGACCGCTAAGACATTAGCTAAGTTCAGATAATCAAAGTTTAGTTAACTTTCATGATTCAAGTTTGACAAGGTTTTATGTTCAAGATAAACTTAAATTCTAAAATATTGATTAGAGAGGCAAACATTTTTCAAAATTAAATTGGAAAATTAAGTATATACGGTAAAAAGTAATGGTAAATAAAATTGGTTCATATGTAATTAGTACTAAAGATATTAAAACCAAATTTATATAAAGGATTCACAAAAATATATCCAATAATGTATTTTTACGGTCTGCAACTGTTTCTCTCAGCATCCTTAAGCTGAGATTTTAAAATTTAAAGCGTCAAGGCGGCGGCGAATTATTTTTCTTTTTACTTCATTATAAAGTGCATGCTATTAAATTAAAGCAGTGGTCGGCACCACAATACATTGATATGATTTTACCGCATTGGTGTTAGTAACGAATAGCAGAAAGTAGGCTTTAAGCATGACGTTTCACACATTTATACTGTATGTGTGTGGCAGAGCTCGGGCAGAGAAATTTCCTATGCCCCCGAGATAGGGCCGTGCCGACCTCTGAATTAAAGTGTTACTTAAATGTCTATTATAACTCCATCCCTACTTCCCTTACTTTCGCTAACAATTCAGTTTTCTCTTAGCTCATATATTTACTAATTAGTTTCTAGGATCAACAAATAAAAATGAGGATTTAAAACAGTGGTGCGTGTGCGCTAAATTCTAATGGGATAGCTCTTAACTATAGGTTAAATTAGGAAATTATCGAATATTTCTTCACTTATTTATTTTTTTCTTTCTTTGCTTTAAATCAAATTTACATCCCACGCTCCTTTACATCGCTCCGTGTTGAAAGGCTATCTGCGGCTAGCGTCATCCGCGACGAGCTGGTTGAAGCGCTTCCACTTGCTGGCAAGGAATAATATTCCGGGAAAGCTTTCGCCAACCCGTTCACAAAATAAACTATTTACGCAGCTAGCCGTTCACTAACTCCACACGTTCCTACGGGGCACCACGAGGCCACTAGATAGACCGACCTCGCTCCCTTCTCTGCGGCGGAGCGTCCCTTAAAAGCGCCGCGAACACTCCGAGTCTAGCTCGCGAGTTAGGCTGCCTCGGACCACAACTACCGGCTTCTCCAACAAAAACTGCTGTCCCTTCTGCTCTCACTTCTACGGCGACTGCTCCGACCAGGCTCTCTTGACGGAACCCCAGGCCTCTCGGCGATTCCTCGCGGCCACGCCTCGTGGCCGGTCTTGCAATCTTGCGTCTTGTGGTCCCAATTTATGCCGTGGACTGATCCGTCGGGAGCCCCGCTCGACTCCGGCTTCTCTTTTACCAAAGGCCTGCACACCTTGCACCAGGCCCTCCGATCTGAAAAGCCAAAAGAATATATTAGGCCCGCTCGATCCTGATCTAACCTAACACACTCACCGCCACTGCGACTCGCGACATGCCTCACTTTGGCGCCGACTCCCGTGTATGCCAGCAAGTTGCCGCTTTGGCCTCGCTCTTGTCACCTGTTGCTAAATTCCGGTGATCTCCGAGTGGGCTCAATTTTCAACTTGCTCATGCGCTTTTCGCGTAAAATTTTGTTCCTTTGCAGGATGAACCTTCTTAAACCGCGCCAGAAATGCAAAGAAAATGCGGCTCCCACGCGGATTCCTACGTCTAGCTTCCAATAACCGCTTCACCCCGATTGCCAGACCCCATAGGTTGCCATTTCCCCTCCCCGGGGTTGCCACCTACACCACCATTCAAAACATTGCGTAAATATCGTTTTTAAATTTTTCGATATTTGTCCAAGGGGTTCGCCTACAAAATTGTGGGTTTTCCTAATTTCCCCACTTTTGGTCCTTCCGATGGCAATAGCTTTGCCAATTTGTATCCGATCAGGAAATCAAGTACTATTTAACAATCAGCGAACCCATAAGCGACTTACCTCATTCAAAACATTGCTTAAATATCGTTTTTCAATTTTTCGAAATTTTTCCAAGGGGTTCGCCTACAAAATTGTGGGTGTTCTTAATTTCCCCACTTTTGGATCTTCCGATGGCCATAGCTCTGCCAAATCAGAAAATTAAGTACCATTTGGTAGTCAGCGAACCCAAAAGCGACTTTCCTCATTCAAAACATTGCTCAGGAAACATCAAAACAAGCTCAGGCAATTGCAATAATGTTTCCAATTTTTTTAATCCAGCTGAGCTACTGTTAAAATATTGAGCTATTGATTTTGCTTTTGTCCTCACATTGCCAATTCTGTCTAGAGCCTTCTGAACAATTAGATTTAAAATATGAGCAAAGCACCCGATATGTCGCAACTTGCATAGTTGAATGGCTTTAACAATGTTTGCTGCATTGTCTGAAGCTATTGACGCTACTTTTGTTTTAATGCTCTATTCTAAAATGATGGCAAAAAATCGGCAAAGATTTTCAGAAGTGTGGCTGATTGGGAATGATCGGCAAGCTAACATAAATGAATTGAGACTGATTCTTGTTGATTCTTTGTCGATAAAATAAACAGTGACGGCCATATAGCTCTCTTTTGGCCTGTGCACAAATGTTAAGATCTTTGGCTGCACATTTTGCACAGCAACCACCATGTCGTCATCGATTTCGCGGGTTACGGGATGAAGTGCTGCTGGATGCTTACTCTTCAAATATCAGGACAAATTGCTTTAAGATTTTCAGCTTAAAATGGAGTTGCAAAATTTGCACTGGGCTTGCTGGTTTCCCAAATCATTAAAATGGTTCCAGATAACTTTCATATACACGACATATTGTTTTTTGCAATTGTTAACAGATTTGGCGGCAATAGAAACGTTAAAGTGCAAAGCAGAATTCAAATATACGCAAAAATTAGCAACATTTTGCCCTAACAACTAAGAACAAATACCTCAGAAAAATTGATAAATGTGCAACGTGTTTTTATACCCTTGCAGAGGGTATTATAATTTTGTCCAAAAGTGTGCAACGCAGTGAAGGAGACATCTCCGACCCTATAAAGTATATATATTCTTGATCAGGATCACCTCCTGAGTTGATATGAGCATGTCCGTCTGTCCGTCTGTCTGTCCGTTTCTACGCGAACTAGTCTCTCAGTTTTAAAGCTATCGTCTTGAAACTTTGAACACACCCTTCTTTCCTTTGCACGCAGTATATAAGTCGGAACGGCCCGGATCGGCCGACTATATCCTATAGCTGCCATATAACTGATTGATCGGAAATGGTATAACTTTGGTGTTTTTAGAGTTACAGAGTTCAAATTTGACACGAGAGCTATTTTTGGCAACACATTACGACATGCTAAATTTCATAAGGATCGGCCGATTATATCCTATAGCTGCCATATAACTGAACGATCGGAAATGGTACTTGGTAGAAATATCAACTTTCTTATTTTTGAAGATAGAAGCTTGGGACTTTTTTTAGATTTTTTATTCTAGTTAATTGGTTTTATTATGATGTATTCATAAGGATCGGCCAACTATATCCGATGTTTGCGATATATATCCGGTTTTAGCTGCAAGGGTATATAAACTTCGGCTACGCCCGAAGTTAGCTTTCTTACTTGTTAATGATTTTTTCTAACATCATCATGTTAGAGTTTTTTATTCATTTTATATATATAGGTAGTAAATGTACAAATTGAATGAACTTAACATATATATAATAGATCATTGTTTGATATTTACAAAGGAACTTAAAACTATTATTCATAGAAAATTGATATGTGTGCAAAACTATTTAAGTGACACAAAAAAAATATTATATGGTACATTTGTAATATACATAAGTAATATAACTTTTTAATTAATATAGTATCGTGTCTCCTTTTTGCTGATCTAATAATTTCAATCCCATCGGCATTAAATTTGCCAAGTTTTTTTTTTTTTTTTTTTTTATTATTAACAATGATCTGTTATTTCTATATTATTATAACTAAAAGTAAGGATAAATTAAGTTAAAAGATATTCCATAATTTTGGATTTAATTACATCTAGGGATAGTTCAGGGGACAATAAATGGGACAATGAGTTATAATTTTTACAAATAACGCGGAATGGATCGTGTTCCGCAAAATTAGACCTAGAAATCGGAAACCAAAGGGGTCGGAAGGATCTAGTTACTCTATTAGGCACAGAAAACATTAATTTTTCAAGAAGTACTTGTGAGTCAACCTGTCCAAGAATAAGCACATGAAGTAGCATAACCCCAGCACAAGTACGGCGCTCTTTTAAAGGAGGTAGGCTTAGTAGTTTTAACCGGCAATTATACGACGGGACGGATGTGGCAGTATCCCAGTTTAAGCTTTTTAACGCAAATAGCAGAAACGGCTTTTGGACTGATTCAATCCTCCTTTGGTGAACAAAGTATTGCGGACTCCAAACGCTAGAACAGTATTCCAAGATAGGACGAACCAACGATAAGTATAGAGTTTTAGTTGTGAAAGGATCATCAAATTCTTTAGACCAACGTTTGATAAAAGCTAGCACACCTCTGGCTTTATTGAAGGACAACTTATTGTCAAAAATTACTCCAAGATCGTTAATTAGGAAAACACGATCTAAGACGTTATTCCCATGATACAATTATATAATTGTATAATTATATTATGTATTATTATATTATTATAATTGTATCATGGTTATTCCCAAAAGAGTACGAAACGATGTGAGGCACACTGCGATTGAACGTCATAACCTTACACTTAGAGCAGTTAAGCAAAAGGAGATTGTTTGAGCACCACAAGAAGACTTCGTTAAGGTCTAGTTGCAGGTGTCTATGAAGGAAATGGTCTGAGAAAGAAAGACATAACTTGACATCATCAGCATACATAAATGTAGTAGCATAGTTTACAACACTAGGTAAATCGTTGACAAAAAGAACAAACAGAAGAGGTCCTAAGTGACTACCTTGTGGGACACCAGATGAAACATTTATAATCTGTGATGAACTGTTTTTAAACAAAACACGCTGCGTGCGGTTCGATAGATAAGAAGTCAACCACTGTACTATATGTGGAGAAAACCCCAAAAGACACAGCTTATGAAGGAGGAGATTTGGAGGACAGCTATATCAATGGATGCCCATTTATTAACAATGCCCGCCTTCAATTCCTTAACACGTTCCACCCGGCGTGTACCACCGGTGGTACACAGGCAAGTTCATTTATCTGGCGGCGTGTACCACCGGTGGTACACAAATATTCATACTTTTAATTCAAAACTATACCAGAAAGATACATACTAGAAAAACCATACTGGAAGGAAATAAAACAAAACAAGAAAGGAAAGCTATCTTCGGGCAGAGCCGAAGTTGATATACCCTTGCAGTTAAAACCGGATATATATCGCAAACATCGGATATAGTTGGCCGATCCTTATGAGAATATGATAATAAAATCCAATTTATTATAATACAAAATCTAAAAAAAGTCCTAAACTTCTTTCTTCGAAAATACCAAAGTAAATATATCTACCAAAAACCATTTCCGATCGCTAAGTTATATGGGAGCTATTAGATATAGTCGACTGATCGTTATGAAATTTGGTAGGTCGGATTAACTGACAAAAAATATAATCTGAACCAATTTTTAGCTTTCTATCTTCAAAAACACGAAAGTAGGGTCATTTCCGATCGTTCAGTTATATGGCAGCTATAGGATATAGTCGACCGATCCCGGTCGCACTGCGTGCAAAGGAAAGAAGGGTGTGTGCAAAGTTTCATGTCGATAGCTTTAATAGTGACAGACTAGTTCTCGTAGAAACAGACAGACAGACGGACATGCTCATATCAACTCAGGAGGTGATCCTGATCAAGAATATATATACTTTATAGGGTCGGAGATGTCTCCTTCACTGCGTTGCACACTTTTGGACAAAATTATAATACCCTCTGCAAGGGTATAAAAATAAACTACTTAATATTTTTTAATGACTCATATATCGAAAGAAAGGTACATATGTCCCCTTAATTTTGTAAAAGACCGCATTAAAAAATATCAAGCCAATTCGCTGAATTCTGAGCTTGAGTGGACTTAAAAAAAAACCACTTCCGTTTTTTGTCGCGTGCGTTCCACACAATGTTTGCTCATATCTTAGGAACCTTTCATCGCCAGCCCTCAAATTTTTTTACCAAAAATAGTTCAGTATTAAGGCTCTTAAACACTGAAAACATTGGGTGAAAAAAACCAATACTTTTTTTTATTGCACTTTAAACGCGTCCGATTGTCGCGTGCGTGGTTATGGAACTGCCCAAATATATTCTTGATCAGGATCACCTCCTGAGTTGATATGAGCATGTCCGTCTGTCCGTCTGTCTGTTTCTACGCGAACTAGTCTCTCAGTTTTAAAGCTATCGCCGAAGCTATCGTTAAGTCGGAACGGCCGGGTTCGGCCGACTATATCCTATAGCTGCCATATAACTGATTGATCGGAAATGGTATAACTTTGGTGTTTTTAGAGTTAGAGAGTTCAAATTTGACTTGAGAGCTATTTTTGGCAAAATATTGCCGACATGCCAAATTTCATAAGGATCGGCCGACTATATCCTATAGCTGCCATATAACAACGATCGGAAATGACCCAACTTTCGTGTTTTTGAAGATAGAAAGCTGGAACTTGGTACAGATTCTATTTTTGGTCAGTTAATCCGATCTACCAAATTTCATAAAGATCGGTTGACTATATCTTATAGCTGACATATAACTGTACGATCGGAAATGGTTTTTGGTAGAAATATCAACTTTCGTATTTTTGAAGATAGAAGCTTGGGACTTTTTTTTAGATTTTTTATTGTAATTAATTGCTTTTATTATGATGTAATCATAAGGATCGGCCAACTATATCCGATGTTTGCGATATATATCCGGTTTTAGCTGCAAGGGTATATCAACTTCGGCTCCGCCCGAAGTTAGCTTTGCTTTCTTGTTAGTTTTGTTTTTTTTGTTTTCTATAAGAATTGAATTTGTATACCCTTGCAGAGGGTATTATAATTTTGTCCAAAGGTGTGCAACGCAGTGAAGGAGACATCTCCGACCCTATAAAGAATATATATATATTCTTGATCAGGATCACCTCCTAAGTTGATATGAGCATGTCCGTCTGTCCGTCTGTCTGTCTGTTTGTATAAATGAAATGGTATAACTTTGATGTTTTTAGAGTTAGAGAGTTCAAATTTGACACGAAAGCTATTTTTGGCAAAACATGCCAAATTTCATAAGGAAAAGTGTGTGCAAAGTTTCAAGTCGATAGCTTTAAAACTGAGAGACTAGTTCGCGTAGAAACAGACAGACAGACAGATGGACAGACGGACATGCTCATATCAACTCAGGAGGTGATCCTGATAAAGAATATATATACTTTATAGGGTCGGAGATGTCTCCTTCACTGCGTTGCACACTTTTGGACAAAATTATAATACCCTCTGCAAGGGTATAAAAACTATTTCGTCTGATTAAGAAATAAAAAACTCAGTTGTGCTCATTTTGAACTTTTTTTCAAATGTTGCACAGCTGATGCAATTGAAAGCATAATTACAGAATTTTACTGTTTATTTTTGAGAAGCTTCTTTTAAGTGATTTATGATAGCTTTTAACTAGCTTTTAACATAGGAAATCTCACGTGTTTTTGCTCTTTTGTATTGAAACAAAAAAAATGAAGAAATCGCCTAGAGACGTTGAAGATTCAGTTGTGAACTTAACTGAAAATGAATGTTCGACACGAATGATATCCGAAAAGTTAAAAATCAGTCAATCCGTAGTCATTCGTGTGAAAAAAAGGCGCAACGCTGTACCCAAGGTACAAAGAAGTGGTCCACGTCGAATTTTGACTGATGCAGATGCAAGGCTTATGATGCAAAAAATTAAAAAAGAGAAAAATTGTAGACCCAAGAATGCATTCGCAGCCATAGGTAAACCCGTCAGCCAGTGGACAGCGTGTCGAGCACTTTGGCGCATTGGATACATCTCAGAAGTTAAAAAGAAGAAACCGGCCTTGTCCGACAAAAATATAAAAGCGCGATTTAAATTTGCGAGGGCGCATAAAAATTGGAATCTAGACGACTGGAAAAAAGTTATATGGTCTGATGAATCTAAACTCAATCGTTACCAGTCGGATGGTAAAGAATATTGTTGGAAGAAGCCTGATGAGTCGCTGCAGCGACGTCACGTACAAGAAACTGTGAAACATGGACGAGGAAATGAAATGGTCTGGAGCTGTTTTACTTGGTGGAGCGTCGGACCAATTAAAAAAATATATAGAATCATGAAGAAGGAAGACTACCTCAATATTCTGCCAACCCATCTTTGCGATTTTGTTGACAAATGTGCATATAAGGAGAGTGACATCACATTCCAACAAGATGGGGACCCAAAGCACACGTCCAGAATTGTTAAAGAATGGATCGCAAAACAGCGTTTCAATTTAATGCTCTGATCTCAATCCTATCGAAAATTTGTGGTCGATAGTAAAAAGACGATTGGAACTCTACGAATCGGTACCAGCAAACCAGCATCAGTTGTGGAAATGACTCCAGTAAGAATGGAGAGCTATTCCAAAAGAAATCATTGAAAATTTGGTAGAAATTATGCCAGATCGCATAGATAGCGTTATTAGAAATAAGGGTCTTTGGACCAAGTATTAAAACGAAGCGTTTGCTGAAAAGTGTTCAAAATGAGCATAATTGAGTACATGCGAGTTTTTTTTTGTTTTTTATTTCTAAATCAGACTAACTAGTTTTTTTTTATATTTTGTATAAGATTTTGTTAATAAATATAAAAAAATAAACACAAAAAATTTGGGTTCATTTATTACAGTAATAACATTTTTATGCGACCCCAAAGTCAATAGTTGCAAACATGTACTCAGACTTGCACGCCACTGTTATTACCCAGCCAACCAGCGGAGTCCGCACGGTGCTCCGTTAGGACTCCCTGTGCGGAGCGCAAAGCCTCCTAGGGACGCTCCTAAAAGTGTCCGTAAGAGCATGTTTTTGGGAGAAAAGTGCCATTTCAAAATATATGAAAACGGTGTGCCCTGCGGACTCCTAGAATGAGTAATTTCGGAGTCCCAGAATGCTCCCTTATATAAACCGCAGGGACTCCGTGCGGACTCCTTTCTTTGCTTCCAATTATTAAGAAAAGGAGTCCTAAAATCATCCGAAGATAACCTAGGCGGAGTACTTTGGGATTGTGTTTGTGCACCTAAAATGCTCCGTAGAGGAGTCCTTCTTTGTGCACCTAAAATGCTCCGTAGAGGAGTCCCTACGGTTTCTCAAAATGCTCCCAGTTTATATAGGAATGATAAGTAATTCAATAAGTAATGAACATTTAAACATATTTTTAATTAAACTACATTTTGTTAAGTTTATTTAAATTCCGTTCTTTTGCCGTCTGAAACCATTTTGCGCTGGCTCGACCAAATTCTTTGTTTGCTCCTACAAATTTTATGTTGAAGGCTCCCATAAATGCGTTGGTGATTGCCATCACATCAATAGCTTTCTTTTTCGGTGTCCCTTTCCAGGAGTAATGCGATGCGACGTCGTCATTCAAAATTTTGCGCCATATTATTCGAATAAATTTTGACGGATCGCTTGCCTCTTGCCGGATAATTTCATTTTGAAGTCTGTCGCTGAGCTCAGGCGATTTTTTTAATTCTTCCTCGAGCTTCTCAAACGCCTCGACTGTTTTAAACGGACTTTGCAAAATGGGCGTTTCTTTTTTTGGCGTTATCAACTTTTTTGTCATAGTAAGCTCTGTCAGTTGGCGAGAGTGCATTTTTTTATTATCATCTTCGAGCTTTTCAACTCGATGGGTTAACTCTGAAAGAAATGAAGTTCATAAGTTATATTTTTTTTAATAAATAAGTTTTTTAAACAAAGTGAAGCAAACCTTTTAATGTGTTTTTAATTTCGATGGTATTTTTTAAAATTTCTTGCAGCAAATCTGTAAAAGGGAACCATTTCACATACTATATTATTTAAATTTTAATTAACTATCTTACCAGTGTTATCAAGTCTCGTCGAGTTACTATTGGGTTCCAAACTTCTATGAGAATCATTTAATGGCATATTCTCTTGGTCATCTTAAAAGCAAGAAATGGTAATTATGGATTATAAGTACCATAGAATATAATATATATGATACACTTACCATTGAATTTCGATGTTGTGGGTAATTTATTTGACATGATGTCCTCATCAGTGTCGTACATAAACAGTTCGGTGAATTTATTCATGATGATGAATTACTGCAGCAAAAATAAGTAACCTATTGTTGCTAAGGGGTAATATTTTTTTTTCAATTTTTGAAACGCTATGTGTACAATTTTCGTCACTTAACATAAGTGACTGTGAACAAAATAAATGTACCAAACTGGACTTTAATGGCTCGTAAAAAAAATCTTCTAGATTTAATACTTGGTTTGACTGAACAACTAAGCAGTTTGTTCCTTGCTCGATTAATTTTATTTTAAAAATGTGTGATCCCACCATATAAAAATTATTAGGAAAATGTATAGAATAGAAAAGTGTATTTGCCTGAATTGAAATTATATTACCACGCGAATCTTTTTATACCCTTGCAGAGGGTATTATAATTTTGGTCAAAAGTGTGCAACGCAGTGAAGGAGACATCTCAGACCCTATAAAGTATATATATTCTTGATCAGGATCACCTCCTGAGTTGATATGAGCATGTCCGTCTGTCCGTCTGTCCGTCTGTCTGTCCGTCTGTCTGTCCGTCTGTCTGTTTCTACGCAAACTAGTCTCTCAGTTTTAAAGCTATCGTCTTGAAACTTTGCACACACCCTTCTTTCTTTTGCACGCAGTATATAAGTCGGAACGGCCCGGATCGGCCGACTATATCCTATAGCTGCCATATAACTGATTGATCGGAAATGGTATAACTTTCGTGTTTTTGAAGATAGAAAGCTGGAACTTGGTACAGATTATATATTTGGTCAGTTGATCCGACCTACCAAATTTCATTAGGATCGGCCGACTATATCCTATAGCTGCCATATAACTGAACGATCGGAAATGGTATTTGGTAGAAATATCAACTTTCGTATTTTTGAAGATAGAAGTTTGGGACTTTTTTTAGATTTTGTATTGTAATAAATTGGAATATATATTCCTATTCCCATAAGGATCGGCCAACTATATCCGATGTTTGCGATATATATCCGGTTTTACCTGCAAGGGTATATCAACTTCGGCTCCGCCCGAAGTTAGCTTTGCTTTCTTGTTTTAAAATAGAACTGAAAAGTTGTGTTCTCTTTGGACAGTTAACGCTCATTTCAACAATGCGATTATAAATTTGGCTGCTTACGTTTGTTCCGTTTTTAACCATTTGTTTCACTTTATATAAGAAGCTCTCAAATTTAAATGCGCTAAAGGAATCTAATGTATCTCTATATAAAAGAACCTCGTCAGAAAGTTGTAGCAAGCAGTGGAAATTATATTTTAAAAAAATGGGACTGTAATGAGTGGTCAATAAATCCACAAAGCTGTAAAGCAGTGCTTTGGCACACGCATTTTTCGTAATACAATATTCTGGACTAAGAAGTATACGAATGCCAACGCTTAACTGCAGAAAATGTTCATAACGTGCCATTGTCAATACATTTCTAAGTACCACTGGACCGGTGTACAAAAGAAATTGCCGAAATTCAGTCGCTTTCCATCGCTCTAGTTCAGAAGTATTTCTGGGTTTCCTGTTAAACTCTTTTCCCATGCTATTTTTCAATGATAATAAGTTTTCATTGAGAAGGACTATTTTTTCTGTTGTGAGAGAATAGTCTTGACCTTTTTCTTTTAGCCATGCCACCATCAATGTTTTTACTATACCGAGACAAACTACATGCATATAGTCCAACGCGAATGTGTCAACTATATTTATTGGCAACTCTTCAATTTTTAATGCGCCATTAATCTTGTGATAGTTTGTGTTTTTTGCTCGAAATTCCTCGTCAGTACGTAACGGCGATATTTCAGGCTTGAAAATAATTCTATTCATGTAAGCTTCACCCCGCTGGTGACACTTAACGCAACTGAAATAACCGGAATGACCTTTGACACCAAGCATATACGAACGCGCCGGTGCATCACAAATGAATGCTCTTATTTGCACTTCAAAATTTTCCGATTTATAAGTAAACCCATTTTGAAATAGTTCTTTCATTTCCGAAACGAAGTCTGAAACAAAGTCATCAACGTTTGGAGGCTTGCTATCACCCACAAAAGCACCCGCAACAAGCACTGGGGAAGTATTGTTCACATTAATTAAAATAGGCCACACTTGCTGCTTTGAACTTTTATATAAAGGTAGTCCATCTACATTGACATTAAGCCTTATGGTTTTTTTGGAAATGTATTTTTTCAAAGAAATCTGTTAAGCAATCATTGACACCGTAATGAAAATAACTTCCACTTCCCATCACAACGCTAGGCACTTGCCTTGGAGTTTTTTAAGGGATCGATAGTCGGCACTTAACTCACAGCCATAGCGACGTAAAATTTTTAAAAGCCCATTAATGGCAGATCCTGAAATATTAAATAATATTGACCACTCAGCTAACTCTTCCTTTAGTTTTGACGAGAATCCGTTTGACTCGCAATCGTCTACTCTTTCGTACTCCTCATCTTCTGCGCCCGAGCTATCGCTGAAATTTACCCTTTCAGCACTTTCTATGGTGAAAACGGGGTCTGAGACAATATTATTTGTCAATAAATCCCCGCTTGCTTCAATGATTGTTTCATTTCGAACGTTGCTGTTGTCAGTTAACGAAGCTATTATTCTATTAGATTGTTTTTCTACGAGTCTTCGTTTGGACATTTTTAACAATTTGTGTAAACTCAAAACAATTATAAATTTTAAAAACGCACGCACCACGTGGAATCGAAAATTTGCACTGACTAACTTGCATAAAAAGAAGAACAAAACGCACAAAAAGAAAAGAAAACAAAACGCACGGAAGATTGTACGAGAAACAGATGAAAAATAGAAGAGCAGCAAAGAAAAGCTCCGAAAACGCTCCGTGACGGTGCAACTTTAGGAGCCCTTTTTATTCTTTGCTTCGGAGGGCTCCGAAAACACTCCGAAAAGGTGCTACTTTGGGAGTCTCGTTTTGATCCTTCTTCGGTGAGCTCCGCAATCGCTCCGAAGAAGTGCTACATTGGGACTCCTTTTTCGCTCCATTTTCGGAGCGCTCCGAAAACACACCTTTGCGGTATAAATTTGGGAGTCCGTTAACACTCCTAGTTCGGAGCGCTCCGCATATGGTTGGCTGGGTATAGGGCAGTGGTCGGCACCACAATACATTGATATGATTTTACCGCATTAGTGTTAGTAACGAATAGCAGAAAGTAGGCTTTGAGCATGACGTTTCACACATTTATACTGTATGTGTGTGGCAGAGCTCGGGCAGAGAAATTTCCTATGCCCCCGAGATAGGGCCGTGCCGACCTCTGTTATAGGGTCATATCTATTTATTTTTGTTGTTTACATTGCGTTTACTTCAAAAAAGGGAAACAAAATTAGATAAGTGGAAATTGTGCGTTCTGGTGGCGGCAGTGGAAGCTAGGCTGTAATTTCCCAATATTTGTTGCTTGCCCCAAGTCCTTAAGAGAGCTCTCATAGGTAGGGAAAATTGAAGCCAAAATTCCCCGTTTATTTAAAAACGCCTGAAAGCCCCGAAACGGAGTTTGAATTTTAAAATTGTTAGTGTAGAGATTGAGTATAGATATACGGCGGGGGGATGACGAAGGAATAATGGAAAAGTAGAGGGGGATCGAGTGTTCGAACTTCGAAATAGGGGCGGACACGAGAAAAGGCCAGCGTTCCGCTAAGGATGGGAGGTAAAGCCTAGTACTGAGTTGACGAAAATCCGCTAGCGAAATCGCACTTTATTCAGCTACCGAGCTAGTGTGACCAAAAAAAAAATTAAGGAAAAGGGTAATACTGAACAGCTGTTGTTTGTAAACAAAAAACCAATAAAGCCTAGTACTGAGTTGACGAAAATCCGCTCTTGAAAATCTGACAGCTGTCAAACTCCATATAAAACAAGAAAGGAAAGCTAACTTCGGGCGGAGCCGAAGTTGATATACCCTTGCAGTTAAAACCGGATATATATCGCAAACATCGGATATAGTTGGCCGATCCTTATGAGAATATGATTATATAACCCAATTTATTATAATACAAAATTTAAAACAAGTCCCAAACTTCTATCTTTAACAATACCAAAGTTGGTATTTCTACCAAAAACCATTTCCGATCGTTCAGTTATATGGCAGCTATAGAATATAGTCGGCCGATCCTAATGAAATTTGATAAGTTGGATCAACTGATCAAAAATAGAATCTGTACTAAGTTTCAGCTTTCTATCTTCAAAAACACGAAAGTTGGGTCATTTTCGATCGTTCAGTTATATGGCAGCTATAGGATATAGTCGACCGATCCTTATAAAATTTGGCACGTCGTATTAATTTGCCAAAAATAGCTTTTGTGTCAAATTTGAACTCTCTAACTCTAAAAACACCAAAGTTATACCATTTCCGATCAATCAGTTATATGGCAGCTATAGGATATAGTCGACCGATCCGGGTATTATAATTTTGTCCAAAAGTGTGCAACGCAGTGAAGGAGACATCTCCGACCCTATAAAGTATATATATTCTTGATCAGGATCACCTCCTGAGTTGATATGAGCATGTCCGTCTGTCCGTCTGTCCGTCTGTCTGTTTCTACGCAAACTAGTCTCTCAGTTTTAAAGCTATCGTCTTGAAACTTTGCACACACCCTTCTTTCCTTTGCACGCAGTATATAAGTCGGAACGGCCGGGATCGGCCGACTATATCCTATAGCTGCCATATAACTGATTGATCGGAAATGATATAACTTTGGTGTTTTTAGAGTTAGAGAGTTCAAATTTGACATGAGAGCTATTTTTGGCAAAATAATACGACATGCCAAATTTCATAAGGATCGGCCGACTATATCTTATAGCTGCCATATAACTGAACGATCGGAAATGACCCAACTTTCGTGTTTTTGAAGATAGAAAGCTGGAACTTGGTACAGATTATATTTTTGGTCAGTTAATCCGACTTACAAAATTTCATAAGGATCGGCCGACTATATCCTATAGCTGCCATATAACTGAACGATCGGAAATGACCCAACTTTCGTGTTTTTGAAGATAGAAAGCTGGCACTTGGTACACATTCTATTTTTGGTCAGTCAATCCGATCTACCAAATTTCATAACGATCGGTTGACTATATCTTATAGCTGACATATAACTGAACGATGGGAAATGGTATTTGGTAGAAATATCAACTTTCGAATTTTTGAAGATAGAAGCTTGGGACTTTTTTTTAGATTCTTTATTGTAATTAATTGGTTTTATTATGATGTAATCATAAGGATCGGCCAACTATATCCGATGTTTGCGATATATATCCGTTTATAGCTGCAAGGGTATATAAACTTCGGCTCCGCCCGAAGTTAGCTTTGCTTTCTTGTTATACCCTTGCAGAGGGTATTATAATTTTGGTCAAAAGTGTGCAACGCAGTGAAGGAGACATCTCCGACCCTATAAAGTATATATATTCTTGATCAGGATCACCTCCTGAGTTGATATGAGCATGTCCGTCTGTCCGTCTGTCCGTCTGTCTGTCTGTTTCTACGCGAACTAGTCTCTCAGTTTTAAAGCTATCGACTTGAAACTTTGCACACACCCTTCTTTCTTTTGCACGCAGTATATAAGTCGGAACGGCCCGGATCGGCCGACTATATCCTATAGCTGCCATATAACTGATTGATCGGAAATGGTATAACTTCGGTGTTTTTAAAGTTAGAGAATTCAAATTTTACATGAGCGTTATTTCTGGCAAAATAATACGACATGCTAAATTTCGTAAGGATCGGCCGACTATATCCTATAGCTGCCATATAACTGAACGATCGGAAATGACCCAACTTTCGTGTTTTTGAAGATAGAAAGCTGGAACTTGGTACAGATTATATTTTTGGTCAGTTAATCCGACCTACCAAATTTCATAACGATCGGCCGACTATATCTTATAGCTGCCATATAACTGAACGATCGGATATGGTTTTTGGTAGAAATACCAACTTTGGTATTTTTGAAGATAGAAGTTTGGGACTAGTTTTAAATTTTGTATTATAATAAATTGGGTTATATTATCATATTCTCATAAGGATCGGCCAACTATATCCGATGTTTGCGATATATATCCGGTTTTAACTGCAAGGGTATATCTTGACATATATATAATATATATGGGTATATATAATTTGACATGAGAGCTATTTTTGGCAAAATAATACGACATGCCAAATTTCATAAGGATCGGCCGACTATATCTTATAGCTGCCATATAACTGAACGATCGGAAATGACCCAACTTTCGTGTTTTTGAAGATAGAAAGCTGGAACTTGGTACAGATTATATTTTTGGTCAGTTAATCCGACCTACAAAATTTCATAAGGATCGGCCGACTATATCCTATAGCTGCCATATAACTGAACGATCGGAAATGACCCAACTTTCGTGTTTTTGAAGATAGAAAGCTGGCACTTGGTACACATTCTATTTTTGGTCAGTCAATCCGATCTACCAAATTTCATAACGATCGGTTGACTATATCTTATAGCTGACATATAACTGAACGATCGGAAATGGTATTTGGTAGAAATATCAACTTTCGAATTTTTGAAGATAGAAGCTTGGGACTTTTTTTACATTTTTTATTGTAATTAATTGGTTTTATTATGATGTAATCATAAGGATCGGCCAACTATATCCGATGTTTGCGATATATATCCGTTTATAGCTGCAAGGGTATATAAACTTCGGCTCCGCCCGAAGTTAGCTTTGCTTTCTTGTTATACCCTTGCAGAGGGTATTATAATTTTGGTCAAAAGTGTGCAACGCAGTGAAGGAGACATCTCCGACCCTATAAAGTATATATATTCTTGATCAGGATCACCTCCTGAGTTGATATGAGCATGTCCGTCTGTCCGTCTGTCCGTCTGTCCGTCTGTCTGTCTGTTTCTACGCGAACTAGTCTCTCAGTTTTAAAGCTATCGACTTGAAACTTTGCACACACCCTTCTTTCTTTTGCACGCAGTATATAAGTCGGAACGGCCCGGATCGGCCGACTATATCCTATAGCTGCCATATAACTGATTGATCGGAAATGGTATAACTTCGGTGTTTTTAAAGTTAGAGAATTCAAATTTTACATGAGCGTTATTTCTGGCAAAATAATACGACATGCTAAATTTCGTAAGGATCGGCCGACTATATCCTATAGCTGCCATATAACTGAACGATCGGAAATGACCCAACTTTCGTGTTTTTGAAGATAGAAAGCTGGAACTTGGTACAGATTATATTTTTGGTCAGTTAATCCGACCTACCAAATTTCATAACGATCGGCCGACTATATCTTATAGCTGCCATATAACTGAACGATCGGATATGGTTTTTGGTAGAAATACCAACTTTGGTATTTTTGAAGATAGAAGTTTGGGACTAGTTTTAAATTTTGTATTATAATAAATTGGGTTATATTATCATATTCTCATAAGGATCGGCCAACTATATCCGATGTTTGCGATATATATCCGGTTTTAACTGCAAGGGTATATCTTGACATATATATAATATATATGGGTATATATAATTTGACATGAGAGCTATTTTTGGCAAAATAATACGACATGCCAAATTTCATAAGGATCGGCCGACTATATCTTATAGCTGCCATATAACTGAACGATCGGAAATGACCCAACTTTCGTGTTTTTGAAGATAGAAAGCTGGAACTTGGTACAGATTATATTTTTGGTCAGTTAATCCGACCTACCAAATTTCATAAGGATCGGCCGACTATATCCTATAGCTGCCATATAACTGAACGATCGGAAATGACCCAACTTTCGTGTTTTTGAAGATAGAAAGCTGGCACTTGGTACACATTCTATTTTTGGTCAGTCAATCCGATCTACCAAATTTCATAACGATCGGTTGACTATATCTTATAGCTGACATATAACTGAACGATCGGAAATGGTATTTGGTAGAAATATCAACTTTCGAATTTTTGAAGATAGAAGCTTGGGACTTTTTTTTAGATTCTTTATTGTAATTAATTGGTTTTATTATGATGTAATCATAAGGATCGGCCAACTATATCCGATGTTTGCGATATATATCCGTTTATAGCTGCAAGGGTATATAAACTTCGGCTCCGCCCGAAGTTAGCTTTGCTTTCTTGTTATACCCTTGCAGAGGGTATTATAATTTTGGTCAAAAGTGTGCAACGCAGTGAAGGAGACATCTCCGACCCTATAAAGTATATATATTCTTGATCAGGATCACCTCCTGAGTTGATATGAGCATGTCCGTCTGTCCGTCTGTCCGTCTGTCCGTCTGTCTGTCTGTTTCTACGCGAACTAGTCTCTCAGTTTTAAAGCTATCGACTTGAAACTTTGCACACACCCTTCTTTCTTTTGCACGCAGTATATAAGTCGGAACGGCCCGGATCGGCCGACTATATCCTATAGCTGCCATATAACTGATTGATCGGAAATGGTATAACTTCGGTGTTTTTAAAGTTAGAGAATTCAAATTTTACATGAGCGTTATTTCTGGCAAAATAATACGACATGCTAAATTTCGTAAGGATCGGCCGACTATATCCTATAGCTGCCATATAACTGAACGATCGGAAATGACCCAACTTTCGTGTTTTTGAAGATAGAAAGCTGGAACTTGGTACAGATTATATTTTTGGTCAGTTAATCCGACCTACCAAATTTCATAACGATCGGCCGACTATATCTTATAGCTGCCATATAACTGAACGATCGGATATGGTTTTTGGTAGAAATACCAACTTTGGTATTTTTGAAGATAGAAGTTTGGGACTAGTTTTAAATTTTGTATTATAATAAATTGGGTTATATTATCATATTCTCATAAGGATCGGCCAACTATATCCGATGTTTGCGATATATATCCGGTTTTAACTGCAAGGGTATATCAACTTCGGCTCCGCCCGAAGTTAGCTTTCCTTTCTTGTTTTTAATATTATTCCGCACAAATTTCGGATATTCGCGAGGCCGCCCACGGTTTATATCTGAATCAGTAGTCTCCACTGAAATCACAGGCATCTCGTAGTTAGCCCGGTAGGTTCGCATACAATAATTATGCAGCACACAAGCTGCACAAATAATTTTTTGGGCTCTGTTAGGATGGCATAGTAAAGTGCGTTGCACAGCGACCCACCTCGCACTTAAAATGTCAAATGCATTTTCAATGCACCGTCGGGCTCGGCTCAAACGGTAATTAAAAATTCTCTCCTCTCTTGTAAGGTTGCGGGAGCCGTATGGCTTCATGATCCGCTTGTGTAGCGGAAAAGCATCATCTGCCACCAAGAAATACGGAGTCCGAACTCCACCGAGCATGGTGTCTCCAGGAAACTCCATGCCACCCTCAAGTAGCTCCCTTCCAATCCAAGACTTTGAGAATGCCTTCATGTCTCCTTCGCTTCCATATGCACCAACGTCTATAAACGTATATCTGCAGGATGCGTCGCATATTGCTAATAATATTATTGAATGAAAGCCCTGTAAATGCACAGTTTATTACTATTATGTCAACTTAGGAAGGAATTTTTCTCACCTTATAATTATAAAAAGCACTACCACAATGAGGTGGAGCTTTTACGGCAACATGCTTGACATCTATAGCCCCCCTACAATTTGGAAATTGCCATAGTCCTTGAAACTCCTGAGCTCTTCTTTTCATTGCTTCTACATCCCATGCCTCGATTTCACCGGACAACGCCACACATATAGCATCGCAAACTTCTGTAATTATAACACCGACATGTTGCTTACTTATGTGGTAGCATGAGGCCACATGACGTTGAAAGGTTCCGCAAGCGAGGTACCTAGAATATGAAATGTTAAATTATGAATACACCGGCTGTACCATTCTTACTCAAGGGTAAGGGCCAATTTTGCTTCCAGTGGTATTGCATCCAGACGGAAATTTCTGTTTTGTGCCAAATGCGGCCTTACTATGGTGAACAAATCCTCAAAGTTCCTGACCGACATATGAAAGTTTTCAAAGAAAACTGTTGGCGTCTTTACCATATTGTCGAACTGCAAATTATATCAAAGACATGTTTTAATATTTATATGTTTCAAAAACTTGTTTTTAGCATAATTAAAAACGAGTACTTACATCCCTTTGAAATCTTCCGTTGCGTTTCTCATAAGCAAGTAATTGTTTATTTTGGCGCGACGACCAGTTTTGTTTTTCTTACGCAGCTCCTTAGCGGCTAAATACATCAACAAAACACCAAAATCCAATTGATTTGAATTCATATTTGTTTATTGTTTTTTTGTTTACAAACAACAGCTGTTCAGTATTACCCTTTTTCTTAATTTTTTTGGTCACACTAGCTCGGTAGTTGAATAAAGTGCAATTTCACAATTCAATGCCATTTTATGGCATTAAAATGCCCCTTGCGGGTCAAATCCTATATTATGGGCTTCGCCCTGACCGCACTAATTAATTTCAATTTATCCTCGCGCGCCGAAAATTTTTCGGCCCGACAATTTTTTTCTTTCAAATTTTCGCTCCATGTTTTAGCTATCAAAATAAATCAAATGAATTATTTCAACACCCCAAAATCAGCTGTTTATTTTTTTTGATCCGGCAACGCCATTCAATTCGATAGCTAAAATTTTCGTCAACAGAGTACCAGAAAAATCTAGGAGACGAAAATTTGTTCTTCTTCCTTTTTATACCCTTGCAGAGGGTATTATAATTTTGTCCAAAAGTGTGCAACGCAGTGAAGGAGACATCTCCGACCCTATAAAGTATATATATTCTTGATCAGGATCACCTCCTGAGTTGATATGAGCATGTCCGTCTGTCCGTCTGTCTGTCTGTCTGTCTGTCCGTTTCTACGCGAACTAGTCTCTCAGTTTTGAAGCTATCGTCTTGAAACTTTGCACACACCCTTCTTTCCTTTGCACGCAGTATATAAGTCGGAACGGCCCGGATCGGCCGACTATATCTTATAGCTGCCATATAACTGATTGATCGGAAAAGGTATAACTTTGGTGTTTTTAGAGTTAGAGAGTTCAAATTTGACACGAGAGCTATTTTTGGCAAACCATTAAGACATGCCAAATTTCATAAGGATCGGCCGACTATATCTTATAGCTGCCATATTACTGAACGATCGGAAATGACCCAACTTTCGTGTTTTTGAAGATAGAAAGCTGGAACTTGGTACAGATTATATTTTTGGTCAGTTAATCCGACCTACCAAATTTCATTAGGATCGGCCGACTATATCCTATAGCTGCCATATAACTGAACTATCGGAAATGGTACTTGGTAGAAATACCAACTTTCGTAGTTTTGAAGATAGAAGTTTGGGACTTTTTTTAGATTTTTTATTTTAGTTAATTAGTTTTAATATGATGTAATCATAAGGATCGGCCAACTATATCCGATGTTTGCGATATATATCCGGTTTTAACTGCAAGGGTATATAAACTTCGGCTCCGCCCGAAGTTAGCTTTGCTTTCTTGTTTTATATGGAGTTTGACAGCTGTCACATTTTCGACAGCGGGTTTTCGTCAACTCAGTACTAGGCTTAAGGCCACAAAGCTCCGAGTCAGCCGGAGCATTATGATCTGTGATTTAATAGGGTAAGGATAAATGTTACTGTTGATTTGTATAAATATAATAATCTAGAGTTACTTATATTTAAGCTAGTGTAAATAGGATATAACGTATAGTATATAATATTATAATCAGCTATTGTGAATTAGACCGTATCGATATCGATTGTAATTAAGTTTTACCAAAGATTATAAAGTACATAGATGGGACATCTCATACAAAGAAAAATTTTCTATGGCGGGTTCCAGCAGTGGAAAAATGTCTATAAGTGCGGGTTCTACGGCATTTTGGCAGGCCGCGTCGTGGAACCCGCTCTCAAATGTTTTCATTTTTTCCGTCGTGGAACCCGCTGAATTAATGAAAACATTTGAGAGCGGGTTCCACGACAAACGGCTGGCAGATGAGAGTGGGAAAGAGAGAATTCTATTTTTAGATCGTAACATCTTTGGAACGATGAAAGTTTGAAACGTTGTAATCGAACCAATGCACTGTGGTCGGTCGTATATGGAAAGTGCGGCCAAAAATACTACCACTGCTTATATCGAAGTGAAATTTTTTCCATAATTTTATAAAATTATAATAAGTAATTAGCAATAAAAAATGTACCCCTCCCAAGCCCTCCTTCACTTCACCCGCTGACCATAGATATGCAAAAAATTGATAAAAATTCAAAAATTGTCGTTAGCTATGTACAAGAAGCAGAAAAATTGTAATATTAATAAAATAATAATAATAGATATTATAAATAATATTAACAAATTGAAGTTAATTAAAAAACTTTAAATTTCAACTAAATCAAAAACAGATTTCAACAAAATCGATTTCGGTTTAAATGGTACTTTTCGTTGACCAGAGATAAACGGATCTAATGTCAAAAGTAAGCGGTTGAACAGGTCCTCATTTGTTGCGACTCGAGAGTGCTTTCTTGTATGGTGGAGTCGATACATCTTTACGTCTTTGTTTCTCGACTCAGCAGCTTCTTTTGATAGCTCCCCAATTGAAAGCAATGCATGTTGAATAACATCAGGCGCATGAATTAAAATTTTATGGACTGTCGGCGGAAGATAATACCAAAAATATGTGAATGTTAGCTCCCTGGCAGTATCTAGCGCAAATATTCTATACTTTTCCACATTTATTCTGTACCCTGATGACAACGTTTGTAATAATGTTGTGCATTTATCAATTAAGTGCTTTTCAATCCCTGTTATTTCAGCAGATACTTCAGCATCATTGAAAAACTTTCTTGCCCTGTTTCCATCATTTGATGATCCACTGCCACCTGTTTTTGGTTTGTCGACTATTAGACCCATTTTCGTGCGGAACTCACTCTGAATATTTTCTTTTCTTCTCAAAAATCGCTCTTTATCTACTGAGCCTCTTATTTGCCATTTATTACCATTATTTATTAATATTGCCAAGAAAATATTCGAAAAATCGAATGTAAGCATGTAACGGGGACAACCCAAATTCGTAGTGATCCGTCCGCGCTTCTTTTTGCAGGCATCTGTCCACATCGTTCATTTCAGTAGGTTTTGCTTGGCATATGTAGCATTTTGCTGATGAGGTTTCCGTTAAAGCATTACACACTTTGCCATCGACCATTGTAAACTGAAGTAAATGATGGACATAGAGATTCCGGTTGTTAGATGCTTTGAACTCAGTAGGTTTTAAAATTTTAATTTTTTTTTTTTATATATTGCTCTTCATATTTGCTTAATAAGTCTGATTCTTTTTTAAATTGGATTCGAATAGGGCGGCAATAACGGGTGGACGAAGGACGAGGGTTTTTCCAAACTACTTTGTTCATATTATTCTCTCACTTCATGATCAGGTGGAGGGGAACATATGACGTTACAAATAAATTGCTATCTTGTAAGCTACTGTCCTCGCATTTCTGTTTGTATTCGCTTTGCCTAGAACTGCCATCGAAGCCCCATTTACCGATCAAATTGAAGTAATTATAAGACTCATCGATTTCATTGATTACATCGCTTTGGAATTCTAAAATGCGCGACGCGGTGTGGTTTGTTCAACTTCAGCATGAGACTCTGTCACTACAATTTGCTCAGGATAACTTTTCTGCTTTTCCTTTAAAACACTTTCGTAAGAAGGCAAAAAGTTACTATCGAATTTATTGTTAATAATGCTCTTAATGAGATTATACTGATGCTTTGTTAAATTTGCTTCCGTTATAAGTCCTATAGCTTCAGACGGCTTTACTGGATGGAACGACCGATTCAGTTGACTACATGCCAATCAGCAGCAAGCACATCAACTTCTGCTAAATCTCCTATTCGTCGGCGTTTAGTTCTATCTGAACACTCTATCAGACTTACTCGGGGACGTCCTCGATCTTGACTCAACGCAGATTGTCGACTTAATGTTTAGTATTCATATTGTGCAAGCCATTCAGAATTTTTTTCGACAACTTTTGATATGGTTCTGTTGCTCTTCTTCCAAATTTCAGCAAATTTTTTAAATATGTTCTCAAGTTTTTTGGCAATGATATCATGATCATATTTGTATCCATGAGATTCAAATTTCTGTTTGAGATTATCATGCACCTTTTCAACTTTGTCAATAAATGAACCTTTGCCTAAACACCAGATATCAAATATAAACAAAGGTGAAATTTCACACTGATAAGTTGTGCCTGTGAAAAAGTTTGTTCAAAACGAAACGATTATGAAATGAAGAAAGTTGTATTATTTAAAACAAAATACAAAAGGACGAATTAAAAAGCGACACGAAACTAATGCAAAAAACGTAAACAAATCACATATGTTTGTATACACGTAACTACATACACAACGAAACAATAAATAGAATACAACATATACAACGAAACACAAATGCACATTGCTTCGTTTACTCCTTTCATCGCATTCATAACACGCTCAAGTAAACGATGACAAGCAAGGCTTTACAAAAAATCGCATAGCACTAAGAGGGGCAAAAGGTGGCAGCTGAAATTGAAAACATAGATTAAGCATACATTAACTAATATTAACAATCAAGTTTTGTTTCACGCGTACGCACGCGTAACAACTTTTTGTCCAACTGAAAGCAACATATGAAGAAAAACACATCACTCGACAGGTCACTGGTAAAACAATAATTTTAAAACAATAATGCAACATATTATTTCATACAAATAACATAAATACACAGCGCATACCTTGCGCATACCTAATTCATTACACTTTATGGCGATTAAACGCGATTTAATCTGGTTTTTAAAATCTTCCAAAGAGCAAAATTTTAAGCTGCGTGCGCTGCGATTTCCACGTGTTCTTATTGTCTCTTTTCTCTCGCTATTCGTAGCGCGTGGGAACGATGGAATAAAAAAAATTCTTTTGTCGTTCTATTCATTGTTCTATACCAGTTCATAAAATTAAAGCGGCAAATTTCAAACTTTTAATTTTTTATTTTTGGCCTATGAAACCGACCGCAAGAGTAAAGAGATCAGAAATATATTTTACTATCCTTACTCGTCAACTCTGTTTTTGGTATGGATTCTAGCGCCTCCTTCAACACCAATTTTAAGTATCATAAAATCAACTTCGAGGGTAGCTTAGATGGATAGTGCGCGGTCCTTATTCATGTGGTCCTGGGTTCGATTTAATTAGCGGGCTGTTTGTTTTAATTTTGATAAAGTTTTAGTTTTATGATTCTTTTTATATTTACTTGTATTTTTAATTAATTTTTTTTTTTTACTTTTAATTTTTACGTTATTATTATTTTTAATTGCATACTATTACAATTGTTCAACTGGCCGTCAGCCAACGGGTACAACAGGGGGACCTACGCGCAAGCAATTGCGTGCCGTAACTGTGTACACCGCTGGTAGTGCGACTATACTCTCCACGTGAGGGCGGCTGGTAACAGGTCCCGGTAAGGTCATGTCTCTGCCGAGGATGCTGGCTAATGGTAGTCGGCGGGGAGAAGAACACTGCCTTCCTTAAATTACCCCAATCCAAGGTGGAACAGCGTATGCCGAAGGATGCGTGTCCGAGGGGGGGGCTCGGACGCTAATATGCGAACTCTGGGGGACCGGCTGACCTCCCATTTTAACCAGGCTTATTGTGACAAGCGGGCTATGTCATGATGGACGAACCCCTTCCCGCCTACTCGTAGGACCAAAATATGATTTCTACTAAAATAACCAAAAACCAAAGTGGAGAACGGAACTCCCTAAAAAAGTCCGGAAATGGGGTCAATGACCCGTCAAACTCCAAGGCCCTAAAAAGCCAAGGAGTTGCTGAGATGGAGAAGCCCCCCACAGAGGGGCAACATCTGGAGGAGGGACGCGCCGGTGCGGAGGAGGTTGCCAAGGCAACTTCTTCCAAAGCGGGGCTAGCTATGGGTCAACCTCTATACCAACCGGCGGGGCTTCTAATGCTAACCCTGGCCCGGGAGCGTCTCACTCGACGCAGCGTAAAGGCTCTTACAAGGACAGAAGAAGAGCAGCCTTCATTTTGATGAGGGCGGACCCATCCGCCGAAGCCAATCGGGACCAGGCCGAGTGAGGCTGGATTCAAATAGACGTACTGGGTCAGACCCTGCCAAGGAGGCCGCGCAAAGCCCGAAAAGGCAGAGGTCCACAGAGGGAGAAGCCCCCCAGGCCAAGAAGAGGAAGGCCCAGCCGCAGCCGTCCAACCGCTCGTTTGCCGAAGTAACGAAGGGAAGAACCCTAATTGGAGTCCTGGACAAGGGCACCCGGAAGGAATGTCGGATGAGGAAGAGGACATCCTGGAAGGGTGCATCCTCGCAAAAAAGAACCTTAACCTCTTTTTGCTACCCAATTTCAGCAATGAAGACCACGTAGCAAGGCGATATAACAAAGAACTTCGCAAGAACTTCTGCTCGAACATTCAGCAAACATCAGAGGCCTCCCGACTCAGGAAGGTCCTCGCAACTACTGCACCAAATGTAGGATACATTAAAACCTCAGAAGGTAACTGGTCATCGTCCAGCAAAGAAACCCTAGAGGCTCTCATAGAGACACATTTCCCGGGATGCTCTCGAGAAGACACAACCCTGGAAATGCAGACACAGGGGAATAGCCCCTCCCCCCCTAACCAACTTGAATACCTATTGAGTGACAGGTATCTCAGCTGGGCAATAAATAGCTTCAAGCCCTTCAAATCCCCAGGCCCAGATGGCATTGTCCCGGCTCAACTAATTAAAGACGGTCCCAATCTGAGGTCTTGGGTAAAGAAAGCTTTCTCAGCAATACGACGAAAGTCGTATTTATACCCAAAGCGGGAAAACCATCTCACTGCACCCCCAAGGACTTCAGACCAATAAGCCTGTCGTCCTTCTTTCTCAAGACAATGGAGAGACTAATCAGCCTCCATATTAATCTTACTTTAAACCCAGATGATATCTCGGGATCACAGCATGCGTATAGGAAGGGCCGATCCACGGAAACGGCACTCCACGAAATCACTACTTTTGTCGAAAAGGCACTTAGTGATAAGGAATACGCACTCATTGATTTTCTAGACATAAAAGGTGCGTTCAACAACATCCTACCAAGCTCGATAATCAATGCGCTGACAGCACTAAGAATAGACAATCAATCCATACGCCTTATAGAGCAGATCCTGGTAAACAGGACTGTTGAGGCGTCACTAGGAGGAGAATCTATTCATATACGTCAGAATACGTCAGAAGAGGCACCCCGCAAGGAGGCGTACTCTCACCCCTACTGTGGAACGTGGCGGTTAATAGCCTACTGCGATCCCCAGAAGGGGTGGTTGCAAAGTTATCGCTTATGCGGATGATGTCGCAATAGCCTACTCTGGAAAATTTCCTCAGACTCTATGTGACCGTATGACGGACAAACTTAGGGTCCTCTCAACGTGGGCAGTTAGAAATGGACTGGGTGTAAACCCGTCCAAAACCGAGCTCGTCCTCTTCACCAGGAAGTACAAAATACCGAACTTAAGGCTTCCAAAACTATTAGGAGAAACACTATCCCTTAGCGATAGCGCCAAGTACCTAGGGATTACGCTAGACAGGAAACTGGACTGGAAGTCAAACACCAGGGATAGAGCTAACAAGGCAACAATCGAGCTCTATACTTGTAGTAAAGCCATTGGCCATAATTGGGGAATGTCACCAAAAATAGTAAGATGGCTTTACACAGCGGTCATACGACCCATCCTATTCTACGGGGTGGTAGTCTGGTGGCCCGCTCTCACCAACTCCACAATTAGAGAGAAACTTAGGAAAACGCAAAGGATGGCGGAGGTCTGTATCACAGGCAGCCTACGTACCACACCGACGGATGCCCTAGACTTCATACTCGACCTATTACCGGTAGAGATAATGGGGGTCAAGATAGCCACGCTATCGGCAATCAGGCTACGAGAGACGGGCACATGGAAATGGACTGACTATGGACATACCAAGTTAGATCTACACCACTGCACGCCAACGGGGTCTACAGACTACTGCGTACCTGTCGATCATCCCACCTTAAAATACAAGGTCTACATTCCAACAAGGGAGGAGTGGGCCACACAAATCCCGGGACCAGCCGGTTCCCTCCATATCTACACAGACGGTTCAAAATTGAATGGCCAGGTGGGAGGCGGTTTCCATTGCGAACGGCTGTGTCTAAATGAGTCCTTCAGACTCCCCGACCACTGCAGTGTTTTCCAAGCAGAAGTAATAGCTATCGGAGAAGCACTCAGATCCCCAGCACTTATTGGCAATCAAGACACAATCTGTATTTTTTCAGACAGTCAAGCGGCCCTCAAAGCCTTTGACGGATTTTCATCCAACTCCAGGACAGTAAATGACTGCCGCAGATCTCTTAACGAGATGGCAGAGCAGCATGACATCCACCTCATATGGGTACCCGGGCATAGGGACCACGAGGGTAACTGCGCCGCCGACGAACTGGCAAGAGCAGGTACTACCAAACCTCTCTACCGGAGAAGGAACCAGTAGGTATCCCCTTAGCTACGTGTAGGCTAAAATGCAGGGATCACTTTGACCGCGCATCACTGAGGAAATGGAGAAATCTCCAAAACTGCAGGAATTCCCGCATGATATGGCCCATCCGATCTAGGAAGAGGTCAATGATGCTCATCGCCCTTAATAGGCAGGACTGTAGTCTGGCGATCAAGGCCATTACGGGACATTGGTTAATAGGAGCACACGCGGCTAGACTAGCGGTGCCACATTATTACTACTGCAGGAGCTGTGGGGACGAAGAAGAGGAAGAGACAGTCGCACACCTCTTGTGTCAATGCCCTGCGCTGGGGCGCATCTCAAATTCTTGGGCGCAGCAATACTTACAGACCTTACAGACCTCGCGGAGGTCGCTCCACACAGACTCGTAGCTTTCATCCGTAAATCTGGATGGGACCGCGAGCCGTTTCAGGAAGGATAGAACACCCATGGGCACATAAGTAATGGGAAGGGAGAGGTCCTCTTGTAGGATCCTTGCCTGTGCGGTATCACAAGGAGCCCCAGCGGCTCAAGTGAATGGGGGTCAGACCCGGCCCCTCATCGCCGCCTCAACCTAACCTAACCTAACCTATTACAATTGTTGTAAAAATAAGTGACGGACGTGTCGGATGACAAAATGCCGGAAGGACTCTTTTAAATTTTATTAGCATTTTATTAGCGGGACATAATAAAGAATAAAACAAATTTACAATTGTAAAATTAAAGAAAAATATTACAATTACAGAAAAATAAAAAAAAAATAATTATAAAAGAATGAAAAAGTTCAAAGTCCTTACGAGGATTTGAACACAGATAAATAACTCATAGAGTAACTACTCTATGCATTACGCTACCATCCTGTCTCGATTTGCAGCGATCAAAAATACTATTTGTTCTACCAACTACCACATCGGCGCATCGAAAACAGAAACGAGAAATTGAAATTTGGAAGCCAAAACATTTTTACTCCGTCGTGCGAGCAGTCACACATACACACATAGGTTCACATTTTTGTTGACGGATACATGGAAAGAGTTCTAAAAATAGAATCGTATGCATGTGCGTTCCCCCCTCACCAACAAGCTCGACGCAAAAAGTTGACCGTTATGGGCCCTGATGTCCCATCTATGTACTTTATAATCTTTTCTGAAAGATATAACAGGTCAGCTATGGACATGGGCAGATGTCTTATGTGGAATCTAATGTAAATAGGCAGTACTTGCCCGAAATTAGGAAAGCAGTAGCTTATTTAAGGGGTTATATACAGTTGTGATAGATGGAAAAATCATTTTTTTTATCACATATTCTTTAAATATATACTGTTGAGAAGACTCTCACAAAAATTCATAACGATCGGAGCATTAGAACCGAAGTTGTAGCTATTCAAAGCGCACTACCTGCACATAAATCTTGAACAAACGTGAAACTTTAAACGCCATTATCTCAGAATCTTGATTTTTCGAAATTACCTTTGCGGTGGACACGATTACTAAAAAACTACTATTCCGATCAACACCAAATGTTGACCACTTATTTATTATGATATTAGCTAGTTTGTGAACGAGGGATTTTACATTTTTTTGAAAACTCCTTTTTTAAAGCATAAAAATTGAAAATCTTATACCTTGAAAAAGTACATTTTTTGTTAAAACCGTCGCCTTTTTTTTTAATCAAAACTTTTAAAAATCCCTTGTTCACGGAATAGACAATACAATATACTAAATACATTTTTTTGAATTTTGGATTTCACATGAACCGTTTTCGGGATATCATTTCCACCGCATCACACCATCGAAAAAAGATGATCCGGGAATTCGGCTATAACATTTTTATTACGTAATATTTTTTTATGAAAAAATTTAATTTAAAAAATAACCCAGAAACAAGTACTAAACAATGTCTGTAAAACATTTTTCATAAAAATTTTCTATGGTGTCAAAAAAAAATCGATAAAATTCCATTTTTTTGCGCGGTACAACTGTATATAACCCCTTAAAAGAGCTTTAAAGAGCTGTTTCTTCTCCTCCAAATAACTTTTAACTTCTGGTACAAAGCATTTAGCAAACCATTCTTGAAATATATTTCCAGTTAGGGGCTGTCCATATATTACGAAATCACTTGGGGGGGGGGGGTGTCAAGGAAATGATTATGTTTGATTACATGGGGAGGGAGGGTCTTGGACAATGATTATGTAATCATTCATCATGTAGATGTAACCTTCGATAAAAAATCAAAGAAACCCCTTTACCATGTGGCTGGACGGCGAAAGGGAGAATGCCTAGTAGTTCAATCATTTGAAGGATGCGAAGACCTCGAATGGCTTGAGGAAGACTATGTTGACGACGAAGACGAAGATGATACCTGCAGAGATAAACAGATTTTGACAAGCTAACTTCCAGTAATTAACAATATTAAAGATTGGCTGGAATCTCCTTTTGAAAATATAGATTAAAAGAGCAAATTTGCATATATTTTTTTTGATTACGTAATCTTTTTGTGTGGGGAGGGAGGGTGTTCATTATATGATTACTTTTGATTACTAGGGGGGGAGGGGGTCAAAAATCGCAGAAAACGTGACTACGTAATATATGGACAGCCCCTTACCCAGGCTTTTTTTATTGGACATCCAGTGAACACGTAAATGTTGTAAATCTTTGCCCTTTAGTAGGGATGTCGAATTTTTTAAAATTATCGTATCGATATTTTCTGTTTTAAAAAAATATCAAAATGATATAAATATATATCGCTACAAAAAATCGATATATCGATGTTTTTGATATTTTTTTAGTTTCCTAAAAAGTTTTTTAGAATATAAAATAATAGAAATAAAACACAGAAATTATTATTGCTGTTTAGTTTTTCTCATCTTTAGTTTTTTAAATCCATATACATAACATTTGAAAATCATAAAGAAAAATATAACATAAAGAAAAATATAACATAAAGAAAAATAATATTCTATTTCATTATAGTCTTTGCCTGAGATTCGAGTTCTATTCATAAAAATAACATAAAATTTATCTTAAATTAAATTCAAAGTTCTTATATAATAAAAAAATAAGGAGATTGTATTCCATTATACAGTCTTGGTCTTGTATAAAGTTAGTGCCAATATTTGGCATTAATAGACTTTAAAAATACCCGTTGCGTTATGTGATTATCAGTCATTCGACTCCTTGAATCACAAACGACGCATTTTATAGCCGAAGCCAGTCTCTCCGAAGGCACTGAACTCCCAGGTGTAATTAGGTATTTCCGGGCGAGTTGATATAATCCTGGCATAGCCACCTTGTGTGCATTCCAAAATGTTAGGGGATTACTTTCCCATGATGTTTGGGGCAAACTGAGATATAATTTTAGCTCGCTGTGATCAGAGTTTTGCAAGGAAAGGCCCTTTAAGATTGACCTATTGTGGGCCTCCATAAAATCGACACACTGTTCCTCTGCATTGTCATCAGAAATCTGTAATAATTTGAAGGAAATTAATATATACTTTATTTTTGCTTCGGAATAATAAATAATTAATTAATGAATTAATTACGTTGAGTTATTATTATTATTAATGTAAATTTAAGTATTACTATTAAATTATATACATGATTACGAACTCTAAAATTTGACATACCGGGGTTTCCTTTGAAAAGGTAGAAATTTCGTTTAACAAATCATTTGTTGCCTCCTGTACCCCGATGGGGGATATGTACATTTTTTTAAATCTTGGATCAAGAAAAGATGATTTCACCAATATTTTATTTGATTCAAGTGGTTTTAACCGTTTTTCCATCAATTTGCGAAGCGACTCTTTTGTTAAGCGACTCTTTTGTGAGAATGCCGTCGTCCGATTCAACTTTTATATTTTGTATGTTTTTTAATAATAATGCAATTAACGGAATCACCATACTAACAGTAACATAGTTTTCACCGCTTATTTTCTCGGTTGCATCTTTAAATGGGCTCAAAAAATTACAAAAATCGCGACAAATATCTAATTCTTTAGCAGTCAGCAGACTGCTAAAGAAGAGTATTCTTGCCTTAGAGTATTCTGCTTTCTTTATAAGAATAATTGATACTTTGTTTACAAGCCCTAAAAAGGACATCAACATGTCCAAGCACGAGTTCCATCGCGTGTCAATGTTTTGGAACAAGGTCTTAATACAACCTTCTGGAACTCCCTCATCGGACTGAGCTCTTCGCAGCTGGTCCATTAATGCAGGGCTATGATTAAAATGCATCAAAATTTTTTGTACTTTGTCCAAAATATTGGAAAATGACGAAATCTCCTTTACGGTATCATCTACTAGCAAGTGGATTGTATGGGCCAAGCATGAAACGTGTTTCCCAATCCCAAGGAAACATTTTGATGCGGCTTTCATGTTATTGGCATTATCTGTGGTTAGTGTTGAACACTTAGACCGACTTATATTAAATTCATCGCAAGCGCTCTCCAACAATGAACTTATATACTCGCTGGTATGAGACTAAATATAACACGAGAATTTTTTTTAATTTTGGTCTGCAGCAATAACAAATAAGTGACAAATAACTAAAACGGACAATATATAAGACAAACACGATTAACAATTACTATAACACACTTTCAAATACGTATTTAATAAATCTATATATATAAAAGAAAGTCGTGTTAGTTACACCACTTATAACTCAAGAACGGCAGAACAGATTTGGCTGAAAATTGGTAGGGAGGTAGCTTAGAGCCAGGAGACGGACATAGGATACTTTTTATCCCGTTCGACAGCGTTCCTCTGTGACTTAACATGAAACGTCAGTCACTATAAAACGTGGTATAACAAAAAAGAATCAGACTTTGAATAACAAAACGCAAATGACAGCTATGTAATTGACGTAAAATGACAGCTATGTAATGACGTATGGATGACAATTTGATATTTGTAAGAAATCAATATTAAAACTATTTCTATTAAATAAATAATTAACAAGTGGATTGAAGTGAAGTGAAGTTTAATAAATAATGCCGCGACCAAGACGATCGAATCTTTCCCGACAAAGCCGTAATGCAAGAAGAATACAAAATACTGCAAATGAAAGAACTGAAGAAGAACAAGAAATTGCACGTGAACAGCGCCGCAATAGTATGGCTCGACTTCGTGCTTCTCAATCACGAGAGCAAAGTGAAGCAGCCCGTGAAACAGCTCGGTTGGCAATGCAGAATCGTCGAGCGAACAACAGAAGTCAACAAATAGATAATTTGCGACGCAGAACAAGGTATTTAGCTGATTTGAATCGAGCTGCGTTTCGATGCGATTGCAGCAATGATTACAGCTTGCATTCTAGCGTTTGCATTGGGCAAATGGACGTTGTTTGCGAGTATTGTGGTGCATTAAAGTTTTCCGGAGAAACGCCTGGATTATGCTGCGTTAATGGTAAAGTGAAATTGCCAGTGTTGACTCCGCCACATGATCCATTGTATTCATTGCTTTGCGGCGAAACACAAGAATCACGCCACTTTCTTGCAAATACTCGAAAATACAATAGTTGTTTCCAAATGACGTCATTTGGGGCAGACATTATCGAAGAAGGAGGTTTTAATCCGACATTTAAGGTATTTATTTTTTTACTTACATAGAATGTAGTTAAAGAATAACTTAGTTTATCTATTGGTATGTATTATACTACTCTCCTACAGAAAAAGTGTTTATAACCCAGTTAATACTGTCTGGTTTTTATTTTGTAGATACAAGGACAGATTCACCATCGAATTGGATCATTACTACCTTTCGAAGATACACAGAATAAACGCGATATTGTGCTTACACGTCGCGATACTGGGCAACTGCAACAAATATCGGAAACTCATCGATCATATGACGCATTGCAATACCCACTGATGTTTTGGCAAACTTAAAAGCAATCGGCGTTTTAAGTGACTCCGACTGAAATATACTCTGACACATTCTCAGTATATTGATTTTTAATGATTCGTAAAAATATATATACAGAAAACATTTTACTACTAACACTTAATCTTATTCCTAAATAAATTAAAAATGTATAATAAATAATAAATGTATAATAATAATAAATTTCTTTCGTCATTTCATCAAATAACGAATACCCGAATTTTGTTAGGGTAGCAAGCCTGAAAAGTAAGAAAAATCCAAATTTTGTGCGCTGGCTTCGAAACGAAATCGTACGCACACATACACCCGTGTATGTGAATGTGTGACACGCATACATACAAAGATCAACCGAAGCGCAGGCCAACCTTCTTCATCGCGCTCCGTTTAGAGACTGAGAAACAGAAAACATTTAATGAGAGAATGAGCGTAAGATGAACGAACGATGAGCGTAAGAGAGCGTAAGAAATCCGCTCTGGGGCCTGCTGGTTCAACTTAGTGGTTGAACCAAGCCAAACTGCGTTCTGAGGAGTACATCCATTTACGTGATGCAGTTAGTACTGAAGGAAATGCAGCTAATATTGGTCGATTAACTATTCTGCCGGCGACGTACATTGGTAGCCCACGTCATATGCATGAATATGCACAAGATGCAATGACATATGTTCGTCATTACGGCCGGCCAGATCTCTTTATTACTTTTACCTGTAATCCAAAATGGGTAGAAATTACTCAATTGCTGCTTCCCGGACAAACATCAAATGATAGACATGACATCACAGCATGTATATTTAGGCAAAAAATTCGGGTCCTGATGAACTTTATTGTTAAACAACGCGTCTTTGGAGATACTCGATGCTGGATGTATTCAATCGAATGGCAAAAGCGAGGCCTGCCGCACGCACACATTCTTATTTGGCTAGTGGAAAGAATTCAGCCTGACCAAATAGATGATATCATATGTGCCGAGATTCCTGATCATGAAGTCGATCCAGACCTACATGATCGTGTTACTACTAATATGATTCATGGACCGTGTGGTGCCATCAACCCCCAATCACCTTGCATGGTCGATGGAAAGTGCTCTAAACGATATCCACGGAAATTAACGGCGGAGACTGTCACTGGCAACGATGGGTATCCGCTGTATCGGCGTCGATCACCAGATGACAACGGTCGAACTGTCACAACGAAAGTGAAAAGAATGGATTTCGTTGTCGACAACAGTTGGATTGTTCCATATTCGCCACTTATTTCTTAAGACGTTCAAGACACATTGCAACGTTGAATACTGCAATTCAGTTAAGTCCATAAAATATATTTGCAAATATGTCACGAAAGGCGTGATATGGCGGTTTTTGGATTGCAATCCTCGAATACCAACGATGAAATTTCACGCTATCAAGTTGGTCGTTATGTGAACTGTAATGAAGCGATTTGCCGTATATTCGCATTTCCCATTCACGAACGTCATCCTACTGTTATACATTTGGCGGTGCATCTAGAGAATGGTCAACGAGTATATTTCACGGCTTCGAATGCTACGCAACGTGCTGAAACACCTCCAGCAACTACATTGACCAGTTTTTTTGCAATCTGCCAAAACGATCAGTTTGCACGAACTTTGCTTTACTCGGAGATGCCACGTTATTATACTTGGAATGCTTCATCCAAGAATTTTCAAAGACGGAAGCAAGGTGATGCGGTTTCTGGGTATCCAGATGTGCGTTCTACTGATGCTCTTGGTCGTATGTATACAGTTCATCCAAAGAATGATGAATGTTTCTATTTGCGGTTGTTGCTGGTAAATGTGCGTGGGCCAACTTCATTTGAGACACTACGAACTGTTAATGGTGAATTGAATTGAACTTATGTGAAGAATTGAACTTATTAGAAAACGATACCCATTGGGATACGACAATCGCTGAAGCCATTATCTCTGCATCTCCAAGTCAGATACGCACATTATTCGCTATCATAATTTCGACATGTTTTCCATCAAACCCATGTAACCTGTGGCACAAATACAAGGATAGTATGTCAGAAGATATTTTACATCAAAGTCGTGTCAGTTCCAGAAATCACGATATTAAGATGAATGAGGAGATACATAATCGTGCTTTACTCTTGATCGAAGATATGTGTTACCTCATGTGCGGTAATTTATTAATCAGGTTAGGAATGCCAGCGCCAAATCGTGAAATGAATGACGCATTTAATCGAGAATTGGAACGGGAACGTGAATATGATCACCAGGAATTAGATTTAGTAGTTCAAAGGAATGTACCCCTGTTGAATTACCAACAAAAGGAAGTTTATGATACTTTAATGAAGGCAATCGCTGATGAAAATGGTGGTTTATATTTCCTAGATGCCCCTGGTGGAACTGGCAAGACATTCCTTATGTCATTAGTTTTAGCAACTGTTCGGGCGAGATCCAACATAGCGGTTGCAGTTGCTTCTTCTGGAATTGCAGCCACATTGTTAGAAGGATGCCGTACGGCTCATTCAGCATTCAAATTACCGTTAAATCTTCAAACTATTGAAGAACCAACGTGTAATATTGCAAAACACTCAGCAATGGCCAAAGTTTTAGCGACATCGAAAATCATCATCTGGGACGAATGCACAATGGCGCATAAACGTGCATTAGAAGCACTTAACCGAGTTTAGGCAAATCGCCTCGAAACATCCCTCGTTTCTTACCTCGTTATGGTAAGAAATGACCGAGTTGAATTTGTAATAGTCACAGCATCGCAGGTGAATGCAAAGTGATCTACTTGGTCAAAAACGGTCTTGATTCTTGTCACCAATTGGGTGTATTTGTCTTCCAACAATGTTGTTACCTGGAAAACAATATATATATTTAAAGGTGTACTGACGTGTTGAACAAAAAAATTATAAAAAATAATTCTTACCTTGGACCGGCCAGGAATTTTAAATTGCGGAACACACTTTTTAAGAAGGTATGTTAGGCCTTCTTTTTCGACGCATCTGACAGGCATGTTGTCCTTGCAAATCATAAAAACAAGGGCCTCTGAAATCTCATTAGCCCTATGTCCATCGCCTAAAATAAAGAAACGGTTAATAAAAACGGATTACACATTTTTTTATACATGTAAAAATCATTTAATTTTTTTTTTTCATTTTTTTACCTTTTAAAGTCTTCAAGCTCCGGAATGACTCCGATATTGTTGGGTATTCTCCAATTTTGTTTTTATACACCTGCATAAATATTTAGGAGTTAAAATTGAGGATGATGGTAAAATAATCAAAATGGAATTTATTTTTTTGTGTTTGCAGCGTTTTGTACATTGCTCGCTCTTCTACACTGTAAACAACTGTAAACGGCCGTGCTTACGGCAGATCTTCGTATTCACATAATGTATTTGTGTGAGCACCACCGAAATTTGGCGCCATTTTACCGCGAAAGTGTAGATTTTGTTTCGTGTGTGTGTAAAAAATGTAGGTTTCGCAGTAAAATGCCACCAAATTTCACACACACGAAATAAAATCTACACTTTCGCGGTTTTATATATGAATTTATATATACAAACCTTTTTTCGCTGACACTTTACGAAAAATTCGTTATGTTTATTTTTAACATGTGACGTCAAATTGGTCGTGTTACCACTTGTTTTTATTATTTTATTACACAAATAACACCTCGCTTTTCCGTTTTTGACTTCACTATAATTCTGTTTTATTAGCTTAATGTCCATTTTGCTCAAACCGCCGAGCTTCACATTTATCAATTTGATCAAAGAGTGACCAAGGCAGAAATATCAAAAAAAAACTATCGCACACTCGATATTTGGGAAAAAAAATATTACGATATAAATATATTATTTTTCCCAAAAAATATCGATATATTGATATTTTGATATATTATCAACAACCCTACCCTTTAGTGCTCGTGGCCTGAGACTTTTGTTTACTAACAGCGGTTTAATCATGCGTTCACCAGAAGCATTGCTACATAATAAAAACGTTATACGATCCTTTGCAGCTTTCAAGCCACCTAATGATTTTTGGGTTTTCGACACATACATATGTTCGTGTTGGTAACCTCTTCCAAAATAGGCCGGTTTCGTCCGCATTGAAAACTTGGTCTGACGTGTAACCACCTTCTTGGATAATTTTCAATAACTTTGGTGGATAGTTCTGCGCAGCTTTACTATCAGCTGAAGCAATTTCACCTTTAGTTTTTATATTATGAAAATTATGTCTTTCAATAAACTTCGAAAACCATCCACCACTAGCTGAAAATTCGTTTTTGTTGTCTTGGTTCGATGTTAATCGCTTAAAAATACGTAGAGCTTTTTGTTTTATTGTTGTAGTATCAACTGGGATTCGTTTCTGGTTGAGATCCTCTATCCAAATTGCTAATAAGTTTTCCATTTGTTCAATAAAAACATTTCTTGAGTATGATGTTTTTTTCGCATTTACATTTTTGCCAGAAAGTACAGATTTTCTAATTGCATTTTCATTTTTTTTTATCGTCCGCACTGTAGATTCACTGAGTCCAAGCCTCTTTCCCACATTTGTTGGGCCAGCTCCCTGCTCTAGATAGTCCAAAACTTTTTTTTTTGTTTCTAAAGAAATGCCTTTGCGTTTTTTATTATTTTCTGAATTAACTTCCATTGTAAAGCTAGCAAAAATTGAAATTCCTTATTATAAATTATTTTTGGAAGTTGGAATCCCCGAATTGCCAGAATACAGAACACGAGTGCGTGTATGTTCAAATTAGAGGTGTAGAAACATCGAGTGAAACATCGATGTTATCGATGTTTTTAAATCATCGAAATCAGCACCTCTAGTTCAAATACGGTTTAATGAAAACTAAAGATAAAGAGACAAATGCGAGAGGAAGTTATCGCGGTATCGATATACTCTGTTAAATGAGTACATATTAGCTTACATAAAAATTGATTATCTTCAACAATTATAGATATATTTTAAAGTCTTACCAAAACAACTGCACCGGCCGCTAACTAACTGACTAATGACTAGATTTGCAATAATTGATACACATAGAGTAAAATTTTGTTGTTGGGACTTCTCCGTAATATATTCAAAAAATATTACGCGTAAAAATATGTAAAAAAAAAAAAAAGCAATTGCGTTAAAGTGAAAAATTCGCGTAAAAAAAGAAATTTTCGCTGCAAAAATAACCGCGTTAAAGTGAAATCGCGTAAAAAGAGATCGCGTAAAAAAAGGACTGGGTGTATTAGTCGGCATATATATTTTGACATAGCGATGCTTCATTCTCTTTTTCAATTATTTCTTTATTTAAAGGAAAACAATTAGTGATTTAGTTTTTAATAGATATTAGTAACGTATTACTACCAAAAAAAACAATTTTAATTTTTTTTATAAATTTATTTTGTATTTCTTTTTAATTTGAACTAAAATAAGCTAAATTCCATAGGTGGCATATGTATTTTGACATAGCTTTGTTTCACAATTAAATATAGTATGTATATATGGTTATGTAAATTCAATTTAAACAAAAAATTAATAAAAAATATATCCTTTTGTTGTGTCTATGACCTATTGAAGACGATTTGGAACGGAATCCACAAAGGTTTGGAGGTAGGTCAACTGAATCTTATTCCACTCCTTTGTGACCTCAGAAATGGTTTCATCCTTTGTCCTAGATAAATCGGCGGATCTATTTAGCTTTATTATTGACCACACATTTTCAATAATATTTAGATCTGGACTTTGGGGTGGCCAATCTAGTGTTTCCACCCCTACTTCTCGCAAAAATGTCGTTATCATTTTCGCCTTGTGGCAAGGAGCGTTGTCCTGCTGGAGAATAAAAGCTTCACTGATCAATCTGTCGCCGCTGGGAAATGCAAAATCGTTTAGGGTATTTAAATATTGACCCTGGTTCATAGAACCATTAATGGGAACTAAGTCTCCCACACCATTATAGGAAACGCATCCCCAGAACACTACGCTCCCACCTCCTTGGCTAATTTTTTGGTAATGTTTGTTTAATCGTACATAAACTTTTTTTTGTTGATGAGTGGAACTCAACATTTTTTTTTTTTTTATTATCAATCAATAGTTATATTTAAGATCTGTCCGCAGTTATGGACAATAGTTAAATTTTATAATGGTACCTTAACTTAGTGGAATATTGAGTAAAACAATGTTTGCTTATCCTAAGAAACTAATTTTAACAGTTAACCTTAGCGATAGAAAGTTGAGAATTCAAGTTATTTATTGTCTATGAAATTAAATTTTTTTTTGTCTAAAGGGGCCCATCCACAGGCGAGCATGTTCGACGAACATGTTGTGCTCGACGAAATTTTTCCTGTGGATGGTAGTGTTCGTTGTCAAATTTTGTGTTCGTCAAAATGTTCGAATGGAATTGAAATCGTTCTATTTTGACAACGTTGGCAACAACATGTTCGTAAATGGATGGCAATGTTGGCACGAACGTCAGTTGGAAAAATGTTTTTGTAGAGCAAAATGAACAAAACATTCCTGCTAGATTTTATTGATAGCCTAAAAAATGAGCCTGCGTAATAATGCATGGGAAGTTCTACTCAAAAAATATAAAGAGTTCGATGAGCACGCCACACTAGAAACCGTGAAGAAGAAAGTCAATTCGTTGCGTGCGTCATATAGACGAGAACTACAAAAAGTGCATCGAAGTGAAAAATCAGGCGCTGGAGTGGACGATGTTTACCAGCCGAGCTTGTGGTACTTCAGTGACCTGTCTTTTCTTAATGAAACAGAATCCTCGGTGGATGGAATAAGCACTTTTGATGACGGCCCAGACAATGACATGGTAGGTATTTTAATAAAAATACATCGAACATGCTCGCCTGTGGATGGGCCCCTTAAGCCTTGACGTTGGAATTAGAATTTTACAGTCGAGAGTATAGAAAAATTTGAATGTATAGTACTCCAGTTTTTATGTCGGGCCCTTTAGTGGGCCTTGATAGTTCTACAACTGCAGCTCAGTCCCGTACGCCCGAGTGGCAAAGGTCCAGTGGGTGGGTCCGTTTCAGCCTCCTTGTGGTGTAGCTGTTGTCTAGTAGATTGATGGCCTCAGGGCTAGGATGTCGGTCCAGCCTTTCCTTCTACTTATTGGCGAATCGCTGAACTTCTGCGCTCACAGATGTCGTGGAACGGATGAGCTCCAGTTAGTGATCTTAGGGACCTGTTTTGGGCGAGCTGGATGACCCTTCGGTTGCTTGGACACGCCGTCCCCCATGACCAACACCATTCCATGAAAAGCAGCCCCATACCATTAGGCTACCACCTCCATGTTTTACAGTCTTACAGGTGTACTTGGGATCAAATTCTTTGCCTTTCGGACGGTGAACATTCCTGTTAGCATAATTTTCAAATAAATTTATTTTGGTTTCGTCACTCCAGAGAATGTTATGCCATTTTTTCTCACCCTCCGGTCCTGACCAGGCTTTACGATCTAGAGCAAATTGTTTCCTCATCTTTTTATTTTTCGGCCGAAGCAAACGAATTTGGAACTTTGCGGGCAATTCTACCTGATAGGTTTGCCATTGCCAAACGTCGCCGAACAGTCCGTGATGACACAATATTTCCAATTTCGTTGGAAATCGTCCTGGAAGACTTGAAGAAGAAGGTCTCGTTTAACCAACTGAACCATGCGATCATCGGCCCTAGATGATGTTTTTCTGGGTGCTCCCCGAGTTTCGCCTATTTATTTCGGTTTTCACGCATTGGTTAAAAAATTCTGAGATCGTTTCATTAAAACAGCAATCGATTTATATGTTTTTCCTTCATCTCGGAGTCGTCGAATGACCTTCCTCTCTTCCGCACTGCAATGTCTCCCACGGCCCATCTAATGCAATTTTAGTGATGGTTGAATACCTTACCTTCTGCATCCAAACAATTATCCTTATTTGCTTTAGATTAAAGTTTTGCTCGACACACCTATTTTATTGTCCAGGCGAATTTGCAGTCTGAGCAATAAAATATCCACAATTTTCTTCAGAGAGCTTCTGACTTCCGAGAATTCACCAAAAATTTATCGTAACAGTGTGACCACATTAAAAAAAAAACTAAAGTTTTCCCATAATATGTTATGTTTATACCAATTAAAATCGATATCATCAAAAAAAAAAAATGCACACCTATTATTTTGTCCAGTCGTCAGTAGGAAGAATGCAAACTTTAAAAAAACTATTATCATATAGCTGTGTAAATAATTTATATATAGAACAAATGGCAAAGTAAAAACCGAAGTCTATATAAACATGCCGCAAGGGTATGAAATAAGTGAAGACAAAGTATATAAATTACAAAAGGCACTGTACGGTCTTAGAGAAAGACCAAGAGCTTGGTATAATACGATAAATGAATTCTTATCAGGTCTAGGTTTTCTAAGAAGTAAGTACGATTATTGTTTATATGTCGATACTGCAAAAAAGGATCCAATTCACTTACTAGTTTTTGTAGATGACTTGTTAATTTGTTGTAAAGACTTTAGCAAAATCGAAGAAGTAAAAGTTAGTTAAAACAAGAAAGCAAAGCTAATTTCGGGCGTAGCCGAAGTTGATATACCCTTGCAGTTAAAACCGGATATATATCGCAAACATCGGATATAGTTGGCCGATCCTTATGATTACATCATAATAAAACCAATTAATTACAATAAAAAATCTAAACAAGAAAGGAAAGCTAACTTCGGGCGGAGCCGAAGTTGATATACCCTTGCAGTTAAAACCGGATATACAAGTATATCGCAAACATCGGATATAGTTGCCAATTTTTATGATTACATCATAATAAAACCAATAAATTACAATAAAAAATCTAAGAAAAAAAGGGCCCAAGCTCCTATCTTCAAAAATACGAAAGTTGGTATTTCTACCAAATACCATTTCCGATCGTTCAGTTATATGGCAGCTATAGGATATAGTCGGCCGATTCTAATGAAATTTGGTGGGTTGGATTAACTGACCAAAAATAGAATATGTACTAAGTTCCATGTACTAAGCTTTCTATCTTCAAAAAAACGAAAGTTGGGTAATTTCGATCGTTCAGTTATATGGCAGCTATAAGATATAGTCGGCCGATCCTTATGAAGTTTGGCATGTCGTATTATTTTGCCAAAAGTAGCATTCACGTCAAATTAGAACTCTCTTTCTCTTAAAACACCAAAGTTATACCATTTCCGATCAATCAGTTATATGGCAGCTATAGGATATAGTCGGCCGATCCGAGCCGTTCCGACTTATATACTGCGTGCAAAGGAAAGAAGGGTGTGTGCAAAGTTTCAAGACGATAGCTTTGAAACTGAGAGACTAGTTCGCGTAGAAACAGACAGACAGACAGACAGACAGACAGACAGACTGACAGACGGACCGACGGACAGACGGACATGCTCATGTCAACTCAGGAGGTGATCCTGATCAAGAATATATATACTTTATAGGGTCGGAGATGTCTCCTTCACTGCGTTGCACACTTTTGACCAAAATTATAATACCCTCTGCAAGGGTATAAAAATAATGATTATTTGTGATTTTTTTTTTTTTTGATCAAAAATAAAACTCACCAAGCAATAACTTTTGATCCTTTGAGGATATTGCCAATATTGTCCTATGTCTTTATAAAGGGACCCTAAAGCAATAATTGACAACAACAACAAAAAACAAGAAAGCAAAGCTAACTTCGGGCGGAGCCGAAGTTTATATACCCTTGCAGCTATAACCGGATATATATCGCAAACATCGGATATAGTTGGCCGATCCTTATGATTACATCATAATAAAACCAATTAATTACAATAAAAAATCTAAAAAAAAGTCCCAAGCTTCTATCTTTAAAAATACGAAAGTTGATATTTCTACCAAAAACCATTTCCGATCGTTCAGTTATATGTCAGCTATAAGATATAGTCAACCGATCTTTATGAAATTTGGTAGATCGGATTGACTGACCAAAAATAGAATGTGTACCAAGTGCCAGCTTTCTATCATCAAAAACACGAAAGTTGGGTCATTTCCGATCGTTCAGTTATATGGCAGCTATAGGATATAGTCGGCCGATCCTAATGAAATTTGGCATGTCGTAATGTTTTGCCAAAGATAGCTTTCATGTCAAATTTGAACTCTCTAACTCTAAAAACACCAAAGTTTTACCATTTCCGATCAATCAGTTATATGGCAGCTATAGGATATAGTCGGCCGATCCCGGTCGTTCCGACTTATATACTGCGTGCAAAGAAAAGAAGGGTGTGTGCAAAGTTTCAATTCGATTGCTTTAAAACTGAGAGACTAGTTCGCGTAGAAACAGACAGACGGACAGACGGACAGAAGGACAGACGGACAGACGGACAGACGGACATGCTCATATCAACTCAGGAGGTGATCCTGATCAAGAATATATATACATTATAGGGTCGGAGATGTCTCCTTCACTGCGTTGCACACTTTTGGACAAAATTATAATACCCTCTGCAAGGGTATAAAAAAATGCATTTTACCTGTGTTTGTTGCAATTATTTAATATGAGGTCAACTGTTACATACAGTGCAGCAGCAGCAGATATACTCGATTACCAAAAAAATGATAATAATGATAATAATAGTAGTGATAATCATCATAATGATCGATGTGATTAAGCTTACCTTAGGCCGAAAGCGTACGAGAAGAGAAAACAAAAGAAGACAGCGGAAGCGCACGCGCTTAGATCTATTTTTAGTAGCGCTTATCTTAGTCTAAGACTGAAACTTATCAGTAAGAATGACTTATTGTAAATTATTTCTATTTAGTTTCGATATGGGTCGCAAACGAAATTTTGTTCTCCGGAATTTTTTTATTTTCCACGCGGGAAATAATGTTTCCAAGTGCAAAATTTGCAAATCAACGTTAGCTGGCGAGTACGTGTGCAACATGAAGCGGCATATGCAAACTAAGCATAAATCGAAGTACGAAGCTGAGATAGCTAACATTCAGGAAGACGAAGCGGCCGAAAAAAAAATAAAATTTGCAATAACGATGGGCAAAAATGAAGTGAAGGATGCGTGCATCGATTTGGTGACGCTGGAAAAGCTTCCGTTGGCTATTTTTGATTCGGAGTGCTTCAAAACACTAACGTCTCAAATATTTTCTGCACTGGATATGCCGGCTGTTTCATCCAGAAACATAATGGGCATGGTGGAGGAAAAATATAATGACGTTAAAAACATCATAATGGCCAGTCTCACGGACAAAATGCTTAGCATAAAAATGGACACAGCCACCCGGTGTAATCGTGGAATCTTGTGCGTAAATGTGCAATTTATTCACGACACTGGTATAACGATAAGGACCTTGGGCCTTATTGAGTTAAAGATGTCGCACACGTCCAGAAACATTTGCTCTGAAATTGAGTCACTGCTGAGCCAATTCGCGATTCAGAAGCAGCAAATATACACCATAACCACGGACAATGGCCGAAATATGGTGAAAGCAGTTGAGCTGCTTAATGATACGGAGACTGCTGACATTGACGAGGACGCCGAGGATGAGGAAGAGCTAATGTTTAATACTAGCATTGGTTCCATCACCTCCGTACGTTGTGCAGCACACACCCTTCAGCTAGCTGTGAAGGATTTCCTGAAAGACTTGGAAGCAGCTGATTTTATTTCTAAAGCGCGAAAGCTTGTGAAGCTGTTAAGGACGCCAACCTACAGGTCTGTTTCATAACATTTTATTTATTAACTTTTATAAATTAACTATTTTTTTATATACCATATATTTAGGCATTTGATAACTGAGGCAGCATTACCGCAGCCTGTAATTGATGTTGCGACTCGATGGAGCTCAACATATAATATGTTGAGTAAACTGCTGGGCTTTGAGACCTTTTGCGAGCGCCACGTCAAAAATTCAATGAAGCTGACTCCGACTGAGTGGTTGGATTTAAAACAATTGGTGGAAGCTTTGGAGCCAGCTTACTTGGCAACATTGCAATTTCAAAGCAGCCAATTATTTATGAGCGACTTCTACAAGCTTTGGATGGAACTCAAGCTCACAGTCGGGGCAAAGCAGACTAATTATAGTAAAGCGTTGAGGCTTGCTATTGGGGCGCGAGAAGAAAGCCTGTTAGCAAATAAAGTCGTTATTTGCAGCCTCTTCCTGGACCCACGCTTACGTCGCATATTGCTGCAACAGTCTGAAAACGTGATGCGCGCAAAAACGGAGCTTAAACAGCTCTTACGCCAACTGTGGCAGTTGAAGGAAAAGGTTAGTAAATTCATTTTATATAAATAATAAACAATAATTAATTCAACATATTTTCAGATTGATACAGATGAAGCCAGCTCAACCTCTAGCTTGTCAGAGACCAATTTGCTTTCGCAAAATTCCCAGTCTTGCTCGCTCTTGACCGAGCTTTTAAGTAGCATTGAGGTCGATGCCGAAGAGGAAGCTGACGATAATGGGCAGCAGGAACTATTAAAAGGATATGCTGAAATTGATAGTTACAGCCCGAAGCCCATCAGCCTAGGCGCTGATATAATGCAGTACTGGAGTGAGAAGCAATTTCAGTACCCGAATTTATTTCAGCTTGCTAAGGTGGTGCTCGCGGTTTCAGCTACCCAAGTTAGCGTAGAGTGCGCCTTTTCTGCGCTTAAAATTATGCTAACCGACCAAAGGTGCAACATGTCGAGCGAGTCGCTGTCAAAATTATTATTTCTAAAATTAAATAAAAATTATAAAAATACATAAAATTCATATTGTCATAAATACATAATAAATTGAAAATTAATGTACCTAATTGTTTTACTGGTTGATCATTATGATGATTATCATTATCATTATTATCATTTTTTTGGTAATCGTGTATATCTGCTGCTGCTGCACTGTATGTAACAGTTGACCTCATATTAAATAATTGCAACAAACACAGGTAAAATGCATTTTTTTGTTGTTGTTGTTGTCAATTATTGCTCTAGGGTCCCTTTATAAAGACATAGGACAATATTGGCAATATCCTCAAAGGATCAAAAGTTATTGCTTGGTGAGTTTTATTTTTGATCAAAAAAAAAAAAAATCACAAATAATCATTATTTTTGAGTTTTATTTTTTTTGTTCAAGCTTAATGATTATTTGTGATTTTTATTTTTTTCGATCAAAAATAATGTTTAACCATAGAAGAATAAATATAACAATTAAAAATTAAAAATCATCAAGGATATTCATAGTGTATCCTTAAAGGATAAAAACGTGCTAGTCAAGCTTGTTCTATGTTGATGGGAAGTGATTGATTTATTCATTTAAAAATAGCGACAATAATCATTATTTACGGTCCCTGGAAATATTTATATAGGACAAAAGACTTAAAACTTACTTATTGTGATAATTTAAATAATGATATTCTAGACTGTATGGTAGATTCTGATTTGGCAGGAGATTGTGTTGATAGAAAATCAACGACTGGTTTTGTTATAAGGTTCCACGGAAACTCAATCTTCTGGAAGACAAGAAAACAAAATTCAATTGTAAAATGTTCAGCTTTTGCTGAATACATTGCTGTGTCAGTAGCTGTAACTGAAATATTATTTACTAGAAATTTATTAAAGGATTAATTTAAAGAAAAACTCAACCAACCCATAAAAATTTACGAAGATAATACAGGAGCAATCGCTATAGCTAAATTCGGTTAATTTACAAAAAAATCGAAACACATTGAAGTTCAGTATCACTACATAAATGAAAGTTATAATAAGGGCTTAATCGATATTGTAAAAGTAGATTCAGATAAAAATTTAGCAGAAATATTAACCAAAAGCCTATGTAAAAATTAAAAACAATCGCTAAAATTATTGTAACAAGTTGTAAAATATTTTAAGTCAAACTGTAAAAAGTAAATGGTAAACAAATGAAGTACAAATGAAGTCAAAAAGTATTCTAGATTATACATTTAAAGAGGCGTGTTGAATTGTATAAATATATTAACCCTCGTACACGCACATATTTTAAAACCTTATTCCACGCACATGGTGCCTGGCCAGACCCCTGTACGTTTACATGCATTTGTATGCGAATTAGAGTTGCATGCGGTCAAATTTTTATCTTGAATAGGTAAATATTTTTATTTCTGACCAATTTATTTTATTTTGACTTAGATAAGAGTACCTATGTGAGGAAAAATAAACTTTCAAAAATATCCAGAATGTGAGAGAAAACAACTTTTTCTTTCGTCCTTTTTTATCATTTATTATGAGCCAAAACAAAGTTTTTAATACAAAAGAAATGGAATAGTAATGAGTTTTGTAGTTAAACATAACATCAAATTTCTTCATGTCTTCTGGGGAAGGCATGCGAAGCATATATATTTAATTTTCGAATGTTGTTGACACACCGGATTCGTACATTTACAGCAGTAAAAGCGAGTTTTTCGACGCCGCTGATAAACGTGCGTGAAAATCCGTACTTTGATTTTTGTAACGCGATCGCATATTATAAACGAATTCCACTTCATCACTCATGATTGACAAAAATGAAACAAGCAAACGAAAAATTGCAGCGAAAAAAGTTTTTCAGCTCTGATAGTAGTTGTTTTCTGTTCAGCGTTTTATCGAAAAATGACTCACAAATAGAAACAAAACAAGAAAGAGAAATAAAAGAATAAGCAATAAGATCGTTAATAAGAACGAAATGCATGAAAACAAATATCGTATGTAAAATCCTAATGTTTCCGTAATAAATACATAGGGGTCTGGCCAGGCACCAAGTGCGTGTAGAAAGGTGCAGATTTTAAATCTTTTTTTTTGTCCTGTTTTAATGACTTTTTTCAATTATAAAATGCACATATCGGAAGCCAATAGAATTTGTGGAGATTACCTGGAAGCAATTTTCGATATCTTAGTTGGGAGTAAGTTAAATTAACGTTAAAAGTCGAAATATGCCTGGCCAGACCCATGTGCGTGTACGAGGGTTAATCTAGAGTAACTTATATTTAAGCTAGTGTAAATAAGACATTCCGTATAGTATACATATAATATTATATTAAGCTATTGGGAATTAGACCATATCGATATCGGTTGTAACTAAGCTTTACTTTATTTCACTGAAAAGGCATGGACTAACTAGATTAACTTTCCTTAAATAAAACGATCAACAACAAGAAAGCAAAGCTAACTTCGGGCGGAGCCGAAGTTGATATACCCTTGCAGCTAAAACCGGATATATATCGCAAACATCGGATATAGTTGGCCGATCCTTATGATTACATCATAATAAAACCAATTAATTACAATAAAAAATCTAAAAAAAAGTCCCAAGCTTCTATCTTTAAAAATACGAAAGTTGATATTTCTACCAAAAACCATTTCCGATCGTTCAGTTATATGTCAGCTATAAGATATAGTCAACCGATCTTTATGAAATTTGGTAGATAAGATTAACTGATTAACTTAAGATAACTGAAAAATAGAATGTGTACCAAGTGCCAGCTTTCTATCATCAAAAACACGAAAGTTGGGTCATTTCCGATCGTTCAGTTATATGGCAGCTATAGGATATAGTCGGCCGATCCTAATGAAATTTGGCATGTCGTATTATTTTGCCAAAAATAGCTCTCATGTCAATTTTGAACTTTCTAACTCTAAAAACACCAAAGTTATACCATTTCCGATCAATCAGTTATATGGCAGCTATAGGATATAGTCGACCGATCACGGCCGTTCCGACTTATATACTGCGTGCAAAGGAAAGAAGGGTGTGTGCAAAGTTTCAAGTCGATAGCTTTAAAACTGAGAGGCTAGTTTGCGTAGAAACAGACAGACGGACAGACGGACATGCTCATATCAACTCAGGAGGTGATCCTGATCAATAATATATATACTTTATAGGGTCGGAGATGTCTCCTTCACTGCGTTGCACACTTTTGGACAAAATTATAATACCCTCTGCAAGGGTATAAAAACTCGAATAACAGTTACATATGTGTTAGAAATAGAAATTTTGAATTTGAATGTTGTGGGAATTTTAGTGTTGTATAATTTCCAATAGATCTTTGTCTTTGTAGGAAATATTTATTGTTAGCGGTCTAGTGGGAAGGGTCAGGGGAGCCACGGCCCTGGGTGAGCTAGCCAGAGCCAAACCCGAGGTTATAGGCTTATGGGACCCGAAGAAGGTCGTAACAGGATAAATAAATATTATCCAAATTATTTTCCATACCTACCCCCACTAAAAAAATGACTAAATTGTATTATCTTTGGCATGCGTCAAGTTCCAGTCTTTAAAAAATATCATAAAACAAAAAACCCGAAGAAAATGGCGACAAAAACAAACTAAAAACAGATACCAGGTAAAAACGGCGTTCAAGCTCAACCCAAGAGCTATATTTAATATTTTCCGCAGAAATCAAGGCTCTTAATCGTTTTGATTACATTTCACTTCAAATGAAAATACCAAGAGGCAAAGCCGATTGTTAAGAGGAGCCCCAAAATAAAGGTCGTACTCCAATGAGCTCCTTATGGAAACTGATTTTATTCGGTGAAGTTCTCTTATAAGTACGATACATGAGAATCTTAAAACTATTTAAAACTACTTATCAATGCACTGCACGTTGACCTGCTATGCGACCCTTTCTCCAGTGCGATAAGCGCATCACTTATGTATTTGTTTGTGTTAGGCTGCAGGGGATCGGTTTTGAACCATCTGTTTGACTCGTATTTCATGGGTTCGATCCCTTGAAACTCTAACTTAAGAATTTCTATAAAACATAGTGTTCAATGCTTGAACATTCTGGAAAGGGCCACAAAAAGAGGCGTACATTTAATGTGTTTTTGATTAATATTTTTTGAATAAATTTGATGTTACTTTAACTTTTTCTTCGATTATAATTTTTAGTGGACTGTATACATTTTTTTCTTTTAATAATTTGTGCAAGAATTATTTAATTTAAATTTTAAAATTATTCAATCTTTTATATGTTATGTTCAACCTAATGTTTGAACATCCTGCAAGGGGCCACAAAAGTGCTTTAGTATATATATTTTTTCATTTAGATTTACTTTGAAAAAATAAATTTTTTCTTCGATGTAGTGGACTGTAATATTAAAATTTTTGTTTTACTGAGGGCTAATTTCTTTTCAAATTTTAATTTTTTTGTTAATTGAATTTAATTGATAATTAATATCTTTTTTATCGATTTTTTTTTTTTTTAATCATTATTTTTTAAATTGTAAATACTTTTTTTTTCATACCATACAGTTGTTAAATTTTTTTTTTGATGCGTGTTCCTCCTGCAGATGATGTAAAAGGATCCGCCCTTGCTGCTGCTGATGGTGTAGCTAGTTGTTTTTTCTGCCGCTGATGTTTTTCTTCTACTCGCCGGTGGTCCTGCCGCAGACGTTGGTCCCGCCGTATAAAATGCCAAAGACTTTGGCTGTCGTTGTTCCCAGGAACCCGACTTTTTGTTTTTGCTCGATATTTGGCCTCAAACACGCCGTATTTTTTTTTCAATATTTATGAATTTCCGGTGTTGTTCCGGAAAAACATACTTTTTTTTTTTTGTACACAAGTTGTGTTTTTAACTCCTTGCGCCGTATCGCTTTGGAGATCCGATGGCTGAATTCCAGCCCAAAGATTTTCAATAAATATTCCGACTTAGGCCTCGGATAGCCGTGCGCTAAACAAAAAACGCACTTATTGCTCGATGGCAATTCTCAATCTCTGTGTCCCTTACCACTTGGGGGAAACGACAGAGGACTACGATTTTACACTGAGCTCTTTTATGCCCAGTTCGCAGCCATCTTAGCTACCTTTGACTGACTGTGTCAATGCACATCTAGCCACTATTTAGGTGCCAATTTTAATAGGAGCCCCAAAATACGGTTGAGAATACTCCTTGAGCCTTTTTTTTTTGACTCATTTTTATTATTTTATTTTTTTTATTTTATGCTCATTGTGCATTTATATAATTTTATTCTCTGTGTCCCTTACCTCTTGGGGGGAAACAACAGAGGACTACGGTTTTTAAACTGGGCTCTTTTTACCCAGATCGCAGTCTTATTTTTTAGCTACCCTGGGCTGAGCATTTTTTCTACAGCCACTTATAGGTGCCAGTTTTATAACCCTGAGTCTCTTACCACAGGGGGAAAACGTCAGGGTGCCCCGAAGGACCAAATGTTAAGAGGAGCCCCAAAATAAAGGTCGTACTCCAATGAGCTCCTTATGGAAACTGATTTTATTCGGTGAAGTTCTCTTATAAGTACGATACATGAGAATCTTAAAACTATTTAAAACTACTTATCAATGCACTGCACGTTGACCTGCTATGCGACCCTTTCTCCAGTGCGATAAGCGCATCACTTATGTATTTGTTTGTGTTAGGCTGCAGGGGATCGGTTTTGAACCATCTGTTTGACTCGTATTTCATGGGTTCGATCCCTTGAAACTCTAACTTAAGAATTTCTATAAAACATAGTGTTCAATGCTTGAACACCGATAGAGATGAACGATTTGAGAAATTTTTTGAAAAATAATGTTCATGAATCACGTTTGATAATGTTTGAGTTTGGGCTATCGCCATTACACTCCTATATTCGTTTTTGTTTAAATAGTTTGTACAGACATGACCTTAAGAGCTGGTGAGTTAATATTGCAGAAGAAAAACAAGAAAGGAAAGCTAACTTCGGGCGGAGCCGAAGTTGATATACCCTTGCAGTTAAAACCGGATATATATCGCAAACATCGGATATAGTTGGCCGATCCTTATGATTACATCATAAAAAAACCAATTAACTAAAATAAAAAATCTAAAAAAATGTCCCAAGCTTCTATCTTCAAAAACACAAAAGTTGATATTTCTACCAAATACCATTTCCGATCGTTCAGTTGTATGGCAGCTATAGGATATAGTCGGCCGATCCTAATGAAGTTCGGTAGGATGGATCAACTGGCCAAAAATAGAATCTGTATTAAGCTTCTGCTTTCTATCTTCAAAACACGAAAGTTGGGTCATTTTCGATCGTTCAATTCAGTTATATAAAATTCGAACTCTCTAACTCTAAAAACACCAAAGTTATACCATTTCCGATCAATCAGTTATCGTTCAGTTATATGGCAGCTATAGGATATAGTCGGCCTATCCGGGCCGTTCCGACTTATATACTGCGTGCAAAGGAAAGAAGGGTGTGTGCATGGTTTCAAGTCGATAGCTTTAAAACTGAGAGACTAGTTCGCGTAGAAATAGACAGACGGACAGACGGACATGCTCATATCAACTCAGGAGGTGATCCTGATCAAGAATATATATACTTTATAGGGTCGGAGATGTCTCCTTCACTGCGTTGCACACTTTTGGACAAAATTATAATACCCTCTGCAAGGGTATAACAAGCACTTTCGACTAGGAAATCCAAAATGCAGAATGACTTTCGTATACGAATGGAACTTACTAGGAGTGAAGGAAGTGGCACGTCAAGTTAGCAGCTGAAATAACGGTTATTGATGAAGTGATAATCCAGAGTTCAATTTTGTTGCAGTGTTTGGCATAAGGATAACAAAATCACTGCGGAAAAATTTGGAGAATATGGGCTTCATACTGCCAGTACTATCTGCCACCATCCGTACTCACGATTTTGGTTCACGCTCCAGATGTCATAAATTATACACTTGTGCCGATTGGAGAATTATCAGAAGAAGCTGCAGAGACTAAATAAAAGACATCAACATTTTTAGATGGCAGCACATGTAACGTGTAACGGTGTGTTGAGAGGGACCTATCCTTGTTGGGGCACGGTATAGAGTCCAGCTCATGCTCGCCGGCTTGGGAGGTGGTGGTCTTGCTTCGGACGCATCGCACAAGTTACATATTAATAAACTAAAATCGAGAATTGAGCGTGCTAGCGACAAATTAATTGCAAGATAGAACCGGTAGAATTTTATAGAAGTTCCAAATTTCAACGGAGAGAGTAGAAATGTGTATAAGCGCGAAAATGTGAACGAAGCGATACTACTGGTGTAGATGTGGTCACGATCTATTATATCTATTATCTATTATCTGATTAGTTCAGATAATCAAAGTTTAGTTAACTTTTATAATTCAAGATTGACAAGTTTTTATGTTTAAGATAAACTTAAACATATTGATTAGAGAGGCAAAAATTGTTCAAAATTAAATTGTAAAACCAAGTATAAACGATAATATGTAATTGATGCGTTCGCGAACGTCGGCGAGTGCAGACGTGCTTTCTTTTTGTCTTCTTATCGTGCAACGAAAATTAAACAAAAACCAAGCATAGTGCAGTGCAAGCTCTAAACAAAAATACACAGTGGGCGAAAAGACGCTTAGTGCGATGAACTTCGTATTTTTTGTGTAAATAAAAAATAAGAAAATCAAAAACATTAAGCTATGAGTGAATTCGACACTCATACGGTGCTCCAACGTCAGCAAGACGAGCGTCGACTCTCTTTGCTACGTAACAACGCATACCACTCATTTGTGTCAGCGCAAGACATCGCGACCGCAAACCCAACAAAAAATAACCAACCACGATCAATATTCCCAACCCCGAGTAATGAACTCTATCCAACATCGCAAGGCAGCGCGCGTTCTTGCTCTCCTGCGCTCTCGTTGGATAAAACCCCATACCCTTCCCTCATGCCTGCCTGCATAGCCACGGTCACCAGTAAAGTGACGTCATTAGCAACTGCAACGGAACTATTACAACAACTACAATGGTATCGACTGCTCGCGCAATACCATCTACCGTAATATCGGAAACTGCTGTGCAAGCAAATAATGCAGCACCTTACATCAGCGTGCCCCCTTCAAAACAACGTTCGGCCGTACAGACTGGTATGGATCGCTACATACAAATAAAACGAAAGCTTAGCCCGCCGAACTCTAGACTTGGTAACCCTGCTAAAATAACTCGAGGCACCTCAAAACAATCTACAATAGAGAAGCCCATAGAAGCAAACAGATTTGCTATTTTGGCAGATAAATCCGATGATACACCTCCTGAAGTCATCGTAGGGGACAACAAAAAGCCTAAGCCGCCGCCGATTCACATCCGAGAGAAAAGTTCGAATGTTCTCGTAAACTCGATACTGAATCTAATAGGACCAGACAATTTCCACATAATTCCATTAACAAAGGGAAATATTCATGAAACTAAAGTTTAGACTAATACGGAAGCAAACTACAGAATTTTGTCGAAGTATTTAAACGACAATAATAAAAACTTCTACACGTACCAATTAAAAAGCAGTAAGGGCCAGCAAGTAGTACTAAAAGGTATCGAGCCGGAAGTAATACCAGATGAAGTTACAAGAGCACTGATGGAGAAAGGTTTTAATTTAAAAAATGTTATTAACATTTTGAATAGAGAAAGAAAGCCTCAACCTCTTTTCAAGGTAGAACTTGAACCCAAAACCAAATCCAAGCCTCTGAAAAAAAAATAAAGTGCATCTAATCTTTACTCTCCAGTTCCTACTACACCGCAGAATTACGGTAGAGGAGCCGCATAAAAGAAATGGACCGGTGCAGTGTAATAATTGTCAGGAATATGGCCACACAAGGTCTTATTGCACGCTTCGTCCAGTATGCGTTGCTTGTGGAGACCTTCATGAATCTCACAAATGCCCAAAAAATAAAGAGGATCCCAGCAGCAAAAAGTATGGAAACTGTGGAGGCAACCATACGAGGGTCTCGGATCTCTCCGAACTTGTTTTACGTGGCGTGTTCCACACTGAAGGGATTACGACCACGGCACTCGAATATACCCACAAGAGGTATATAGTGCATGGGCACGGATGGTACGCCTGCCAGCGCCCCAGACTAGAAGCTATAGCTATGTACATAGCGACCAGCCTGGTACCTTTCAAGTATGTGCTTGCCGGGCAACATACTCCCTCTGGATAAGAGGTGAAGTGTATCTATCACCTCTGCTGATCTATGGGTCACAGCACCCGAGTTGTGTAACGCAACTCCACGTCGAGTCCGAGGACTCTACCCGCGATATGGGTATCAACCACAGCCACCACGATACTCCCACAAGGGGGCCTACCTCAATGGTAGTGCCTTGGACACACTATCCAACCCGTGGCACCGAAGTTTGTGGGCTCGGTGACCCACCCCTTTAGCTCCGACAAGCTCGGATGGGGGGCCCTGCCATGTTAGTCGCCTCCTACAACAAGCTATGGCGAACTGTGGCAGAATTCTTCGCCGCTAGCCACACGGCTAGGCAGGCAACCATACGGCTAACTACAGGGGCTGTCCAGTCTACAAGGAACTGAAAAGTCGTACACACCAAAGAGTGACCACTGCTCATTCACATACACCACCTATGAAATCTAAACGTAATGTCTTCCCCCCTTCAGCTGTTAAATCTTTAGCCTTTAAATAATGAAGTCACCGACAAATCCGCAAGCTATGCAACTGCTCTAAAATTGGGTCTTAAAAGTACCGCTCCCACCCATCCAAGATCATCAGTTTCCCCTCATCAACCAGAAGAACCGTCTACGAACAAACTTGAAACAATGATATGTAATCTTCAACCAAGTATGATGGAGTTCATGTCATTCATGCAGACAACTATGCAAGATCTTATGCGAAACCAGAACGTTTTGATTGAGCTGCTTGTTGCTCAAAAACAGACTAAATAATCAATGGCTCCACTCCGTATAGCACTGTGGAACGCCAACGGCGTCTCACAGAGCAAACTCGAGTTAACTCAGTTCCTTATTAATTACCATATCGATGTAATGCTACTCGCAGAAACTCATCTCACAAATAAATATCATTTTCAAATTCGAGGCTATCTATTCTACAACACGAATCACCCAGACGGGAAAGCTCATGGAGGCACTGGGATTCTAATTAGAAATCGCATCAAGCACAGCTTCCACAATAGCTTCGCCACTAACTTCATGCAAGCTACATCAATAGATGTGCAAATGGATTCCCGATCTTTAAAGCTTGCCGCCGTATACTGTCCTCCTCGGTTTACAATGTCAGAATACCAATTCATGGAATATTTCAACTCTCTGAGCGAACAATTTATAGCAGCAGGAGACTTCAATGCCAAGCATACGCACTGGGGATCTCGACTTGTGACTCCTAAGGGAAGGCAGTTGTGCAAAGCAATAATAAAAGCAAGCAACAAGCTAGACTGTGTGTCACCTGGGATACCTACATATTGGCCAACAGATCCTAGAAAACTGCCAGACTTGATAGATTTTGCAGTCACAAAAAACATTCCTCGCAACCTGATAAGTGCCAACTCCTTACCAGATCTATCGTGTGATCACTCGCCTGTACTTCTTCATCTAAATCTACATCCAGTTGCGGTAGATACACCATTCAGACTTACAACGAATAAAACCAATTGGCTTAAGTACAAAAAATATATAAGTTCACACGTTGAGTTGAATCCACGTTTGAATGACGAAGCTGATATCAACACTCTTGAATCCGTCTTGGTCGCAGCAGCTCGCGTATCAACTCCACAAACGCAAACAACATCGTACAATAATAGATACACGAACGTTGAAATAGAGCAGCTCGTTCTAGCAAAGAGACGCTCACGGCGATAATGGCAATCCAACAGATCACCGTCCGCAAAACAAAGGTTAAAAGACGCTACAGAGAGGCTCTCAGCTGCACTTCGTCATGCCAATAAGGACATCCACAGGCAACTGGGCTCGAAGCGACGAAATAGAGCCGTCAGATTTGCAGAGCATCTTCAAAATGTATTTCAGCCCAACACATCATCAAACGGGATCTCACTGCCAGCAACATCAGATATCGACACATCAATTTATGAACCTATTGTATTTAGGCCACATGAGCTACTCAAAATCATAAACAAACTCAACCCAAAAAAATCTCCAGGATGCGACCTAATATCACCAAAAATGATTATTGAACTTCCTTTCTGTGCTTTTTGAGCTATTTGCCAGCTCTTCAATGCAATAACGAGACACGGTCACTTTCCAGAGAGATGGAAAAAGTCGATCATTTTAATGATACCAAAACCTGGCAAAGACCGCACAATCGCTTCATCATATAGACCAATTAGTTTACTAACGTGTCTATCAAAACTCTTTGAAAAATGCTTTTTGGCACACATTACCCCATATCTCAGAACACACAACAAAATCATCAATTCGGTTTTCGAGAAAAACACGGAACCATTGAGCAAGTCAACCGCATAACCTCAGAAATCCGAAATACATTCGAACAAAGGGAGTACTGCACTGCGATATTTCTAGACGTATCAAAAGCTTTCGACAGAGTATGGTTAGAAGGTCTAATGCACAAAATTATAGAAATGCTCCCAACGAACACTCACAAACTTCTGAAGTCATACCTATACAACAGGAAATTCTCAGTAAGATGTAATTCAGCCATGTCCGATGACTACATCATTAGAGCCGGAGTTCCTCAAGGCAGCGTGCTTGGACCAACACTCTACCTTACCTACACTGCGGACATCCCAACGAGCAGGAATCTAACCACATCCACTTTTGCAGATGACACAGCGATCCTAAGCCGCGCGAGATGCCCCAAGCAAGCAACGGCGCAACTTGCTATACACCTGGTGGCAGTAGAGAAATGGCTATCCGACTGGCGAATCAAAGTTAAGGAACAAAAATGCAAACAAGTAACGTTCACTCTTAACAGGAAAGACTGCCCTCCACTTATTCTTAACATCACAGTGGTTCCGATAGCAAATGTAGTAACATATCTTGGCGTAGACCTCGATAGACGGCTTACCTGGCGCAGCCACATTGAAGCCAAAAGAACGCATTTAAAGCCTCCACTGGCTTATCAATAGCCGCTCGTCCCTTAGCTTGGACTACAAGGTACTCCTATATAACACCGTCTTGAAACCAATCTGGATGTACGGCTCCCGAACTCAATCAAAAATTCTCAGAACCATCACCGGGGCCCCGTGGTACGTTCGGAATGAAAACATTCACAGGGACCTTCACATACCACTCGTCAGAGAAGAGATAGCACAAATCAAAACAAAGTACTACAACAGGCTATCAGTACATCCAAATCATCTCGCGAGAGCCAAACTCACGCGAGTTCCCAGCAGTTCTCGTCTTCGCCGCAACGACCTCCCAATCCAGCGCTAATTATTAGGACCACGTAGTCTCTATTGAGTTCAAAAAAAACTGTTAGATATTGTATTATTTTAAGATTTGCAACCTTATTGTTAGACTCATAAAGAGTGATCCAATAAAAACAAACTAAGCTTAAAAAAAAAAAAAAAAAAAATATTTAATTAGTACTAAAGATATTAAAACCAAATTTATATAAAGGATTCACAAAAATATATCCAACAATGTATTTTTACGGTCTGCAAGTGTTTCTCTCAGCATCCTCAAGCTCAGATTTAAAAAGAGAAAACTCGTTTTACAAGCTGGGAATAATTCTTTTTTTTTATATTTTTTAACGTTAAATTATATTCGCACATAAATGCTTTAGATTTTACGGACGACGAGGGAAAATTCATACTTTTTTTTTTAGTTTTAGATCTTTAGTTATTATTTATGTTTACTTGGTCTCTTACTGGGTCATTCTCTGTATAGGTGATTTTTGGAGAATGGGATATAATGTAAAAATCATGCTATAAAACAGGACTGGGCCCCATTGCTCTCGGTGCTCCTTTGTTGTTGGAATTGCTCTTTCATATGGGCAACGAAATTTCATATATGTACGTGTGTTCCTCCCAGCATAGGCAAAGCCGAAATACAAAAACAATTTTTCGTGTTTTCCCTATTCTCCTCAATCGTGCTAATCCGAACGCATTTTGTTGTTGGATTGTCGAAAACTTATCACTGCAAGAAATTTATTCTTGCTTTTCTTTCAGCCAAAATGGTCGACTTGAAGCGATAAATTTCTTCTTTGCAGAAAATTTTTAAAGTAAAATGTTAGGCATTTATTGGCATAGTATAATAATAAACTGTTGTGAACAATATAGGGCCTATTTATAATTGCTATAACAAAATGTATTTTTTATTATAATGATATTTGTTTGAAACTCCTTGTGAATGTTACTATAATTTTATTTTTCAGTGCATCGAAATGAAAAAAAATGGTGTAAATATATTGGGGATTTTTTGCACTGGTATTGGAGTTTGCTCTGCCGTATGCTGAGCTTGGGCACCCCTGCTTTAGAACCTCTTAAGATTCAAAGTGCTGCTAGAAATAAATCATTGTGGCAATATGTCTGAAAATAACGAGGAGGCATTAAGTATGTCTGTGAAGTATCAATGACTTCTCGTGACCCTTGTCCTTTTCTGCCAGTAAAAGTGTTAAGGAAGTTTAGCCAAAGAAATATTTGACAGTAAGTTGGCTCACAAGTCCCATAAGCAAAAGGCAACCACGGCTGATGGAACAGTTCAGCAGGTACTAGGGTTAATAAAGGTCGATTGGGAATTCGAAAACATAGTTATAACATTTATGGTACCATCTTTGAAGCATGATTTATATTTAGTAGTTGACTTCTGGAAATCTTACGAGTTATTTCTCAAACACTTAAATATAGCAGAAGTGGAGAAAGTCCCAAATTGTCATGTCAGTGGCGTTAGTGTTAACAAACCTGAGTTAACCGACATTCAAGGAGCCAGATTAGATATTGTGGTAAATTGTTTTCCATCATTCGCTTGAAAGGGCTTGGGAAAAACCATATAAACCACCATGAAATCGACGTAGGTGAAGCCAATCCGATTTAACAGTGTCAGTTTCCAGTCTCACCAGCTGTGGAGATGTCCATGTATGCTGAGCAGGACCGTATGTTGCAACTCGGAGTGATTGAGGAATTACAGAGTTCCTGGTCGTCTCCGATAGTAATGGACTAAGGACTAATACTGCCAAGTTCCCTTACATCCTGGATCTCGAGATAATACAGCAGTCACAGTTCCTGGCAGACCGCCTAATAAGTTCAAGGTTGAAGTGAAATATCGCTTCACATAAGGCGAGCGGGATCAACAATTAATGTGGGGAGAAGCCATCTTTGCATGAAGAGTGTCCGATATTAAGGTCATATTATTGGAGAGGGAGGTATAAGAACAGATCCAGATAAAATCTCCGCGATAAGTAGTTTTCCTGCTCCTAAAAACCTTTGCAGTTTAAGAAGATTTATGGGCTTATGCGGTTGGTATCCCAAGTTTGTGCCCAATTTGGCTTCTCTGTTTTCACCTCTTACTGATTTGATGTCGACTAAAAAGCGATTCGTCTTAACCAAAGAGGCTCTTAAAGCTTTCAGCGATTTAAAACGTTGTTTGTGCGAGGGTATAAAAAAAAATTTTTTAAAAGCTTTGTGTAATCATGAAGTACTCTCTTGAAAATACATTTTGGTGCCATTTTTCTACCCTTGCAGAGGGTATTATAATTTTGTCCAAAAGTGTGCAACGCAGTGAAGGAGACATCTCCGACCCTATAAAGTATATATATTCTTGATCAGGATCACCTCATGAGTTGATATGAGCATGTCCGTCTGTCCGTCTGTCTATTTCTACGCGAACTAGTCTCTCAGTTTTAAAGCTATCGACTTGAAACCATGCACACACCCTTCTTTCCTTTGCACGCAGTATATAGTCGGAACGACCGGGATCGGCCGACTATACCCTATAGCTGCCATATAACTGATTGTTCGGAATTGGTATAACTTTGGTGTTTTTTGAGTTAGAGTTCAAATTTGACATGAGAGCTATTTTTGGCAAAACATTACGACATGCCAAATTTCATACAGATCGGTCGACTATATCCTATAGCTGCCATATAACTGATTGATCGGAAATGATCCAACTTTCGTGTTTTCGAAGATAGAAAGCAGGAACTTGGTTATAGATTATATTTGGTCAGTTAATCCAACCTACCAAATTTTATTAGGATCGGCCGACTATATCTTATAGCTGCCATATAACTGAACGATCGGAAATGTTTTTTGGTAGAAATACCAACTTTGGTATTTTTGAAGATAGAAGTTTGGGACTTTTTTTTAGATTTTATATTATAATAAATTGGGTTATATTATTATATTCTCATAAGGATCGGCCAACTATATCCGATGTTTGTGATATATATCCGGTTTTAACTGCAAGGGTATATCAACTTCGACTCCGGCCGAAGTTAGCAATCCTTTCTTGTTTATTTTGCAAACAATTACTTGACATTGTGTGTATGTGCGTGTGATTTCGTTCATATGTGTTGTTTCATGCTCTGTCGTAAGGCAGTTATGGACACCACTGATCTAAATTAAGTTCCAACTTTCCATTTTGAAAAAAAACCAAAGTTGCAGCATTTCTGATCAACTAGTTATATGGCAGCTATAGGATATAGTCGGCCGATCCCGGTCGTTCCGACTTAAATACTGCGTGCAAAGGAAAGAAGGGCGTGAGCAAAGTTTGAAGTCGATAGCTTAAAACAGACATACAGACATGCTTATATCAACTCAGAGGGGATCCTGATCAAGAATATATCTCATTATTTTTTTGGAACCAGAAATTATCAGAAAGACCCAGTTTTCTCGCGCTTTGGTGTACATTCTTGTCTTTTAGGATTTGGATATAAGCTTCGTTGTCCATCGTGGAGTTCATAAACACCAGGTTTCCAAGTCCATTGGCCGCCATACAACCCCACACCATTACACCGCCACCACAGTGCTTCACAGTCGGAGTCAGGTTTTGTACATGGGATGTGCCGCTTTTCCGCCACATTAGCTTTCGTCCTTTGATGCCAAAAATGTAAAATTTCGCTACTATTGTCGCTAAATAGCACAACATTCCAGAAAGCTGGAGGCTCTTCCATGTATTTTTTGGCGACAGCTACACGCTTCTTTTTGTTGACCTCTGATATAAGGGGTTTTTTTTTTGCAGTGCGGACATGAAGGTCCTCCCTTTTAAATATTATTCGGATTGTATCAGTATGAAGTTCCTTTTTAAACTTCTGTTTAATGTCCTGAGTAATTTCAGATGCCGTCACTTTGGGATTTAGCCTAACAGTCTTCAAAACATCCCGCTTTTCTCGTGCAGACAGTTTTGGCGGCCTTCCAGATCGTGGTTTTGACTTAACCGAGCCAATTAAATAAAGATTTTTTATCACTCTTTGTACGTTGGAGTGAGTTCTGTCAACAATTTTCCCGATTTCCCGGAAAGATTTCCCCTCGGTTCGGAGTTTTACGATTAATTTTCGTAAATATGCGTCGATTTCTTTTGTCTTCTTGCCCATCGCGATATTTTCCAAGTAATGACAAAACTCGAAAAAATTCTGACCAAAGTTAGGAATGCTGTTTTCACCGTTATTTGTAATCTAACGGTACTAAGTGATCCTTACGGAGCTTATACAGAGTGTACGCATATTTTTTCCGCACCAAAAATATATTAACTTTTCGTTTTTATACCCTTGCAGAGGGTATTATAATTTTGTCCAAATATGTGTAACGCAGTGAACGACACATTTTCGACCGTATAAAGTACATATACTTTTGATCAGGATCACCTCCTGGGTTGGTATAAGCATGTCCGTCTGTCTGTTTCTACGCACACTAGTCTCTAAGTTTTAAAGCTATCGACTTGAAACTTTGCACACACCCTACTTTCCTTTGCATGCAATATACATATAAGTCGGACCGACCGGGATTGGCCGACTATATCCTACAGCTGCCATATAACGACTACACCCAGTCCTTTTTTTACCCCTGCAGTTCTGAGCACTAGTTCGTTGCTGGTGAAATAAGCACTTACCAGCAGACCACCACTACTTTCAAAGTGGCGTCTAGCCATGCGTTTTTAATTTCCGTTTTTGTATGAAATGTGCAACATATTAGGGTCTTTAAAGAAACTGCTTACTTTAGACCCCATGGAACGACCGGTAAAATAAGTGCTTACATGGGACCCCATGGAACGGCCGGTAAAATAAGTGCTTACATCGGACCCCATTGAAGGGTCGGTAAAAGAAGTGCTTACATTGGACCCCATTGAAGGGTCGGTAAAAGAAGTGCTTACATCGGACCCCATTGAAGGGTCGGTAAAAGAAGTGCTTACATCGGACCCCATGGAGAGGTCGGTGAAGTAAGTACTTACATTGAACCCCAAGGAGGGGCCTGCCATTTTAAATTAAAAATATGTACAATTGCAATTACAGTTTTTATTTAGTTTAAATTTTTATGTATTATAACGGGGTATATTCTTTTATTACTTTTAAGCTGCTTGAGTTTTTGAAATATCTTTTTTTTTTGAAGCTGCAGGGCCTTTCTTAATTGTTCCTCAGCTGGGCCAATACCGCCGACTGCAGTTATTGAATCTAGAAATAAAATGGATTAAACAAGTTTTAATAGATTGAAGTGAATAATGATTATTAAATAAATATCTTTTAAAATACTCACCGATCATAACGCCAAAGAAATTGTCTTCTTTTCTTAGGGAAGCTTTCCCCTGAATCCCATCCGTATTATACGCCAAGACCACTTCATTGGCTATAATATTTTTTAGGTTTTTTAATATTCCGCCATTTAATATTAAATTTTTAATTGCATTGATCTGTGAAAGAAATAGATATTTAACTAAAAGAAAATTTTTTATGTGCTTATATGTAGAGAGCCTCTTTTGTTTCGACTGCAAATAAAAAACAAATTCAAATTGGCCGAATTAAAAAAATAACTTAGTCACTTACCTCGAGAGGAAAAAACTTGTTCGGTGCGATCCGAAATAATCCTTTCAAGGCGTTCAATAGTCTCTCCACATTTGCACGATTTCTTATCTGAAAAACAACAGTTTTAATAAATAATTTTTTACAGCTGTCTTAAATATTTTTTTAAACTTACCAGTGTTTAGAAACTCCAATCGCTGAATTTTTCTGGCTTGGCTGTCCGACATCGTCTCGTTTTTTGATTCTTGGGGCTTTTATATAATATATGTGACATAATTTAGGGTTAAACAGATAAAAGTACGACAATATCCTCAATCATCAATATGGTGAAGTAACGGCATTATAATCATATCCTTTAAATATGGTATTGCGAATGCTTTACAAATCAACTGGTTTAATTCAAAAATTTCTTCAGAAGATAAGGGCTCCGCATCTACTACGTAAATACCCAAGTCAGAGGATCTTATAGGCTCCGTATAAAAATTCCGCACATTCGTGAATCGTCTTCCTCTAAATGTATCTTCCATAATTGATTCTATTCTAATACGAATGTCCCCTTCGATGTTACAATAATTGTTTGGTTCCTTTTGGATCAATGTGCTTCCTTTAAATATTATTAATTTTTTTCTTTTTTTCAGTCTCTAATGTCTCTTGGATAGGTAAATTCTGTTCTTCGTCAATTCTCCGGTGAATTTGCTCTAAAATGTTTGTTGGCTTTCTGACAAAATTTTTTAAATGTTGCAAATAATTTTCGAAAGCATAAGCAGAGCCTTTAGCTGGATCACCAACCTGTTCCACTGTTTCTTTAACATGTAGTAAGCTGTGTGTGTTATATGAAACACTATTTTCTCCAAATATAATTGGAAAATTTGAAACAAATAGGTTCAACATTCGCTGACAGGTTTCCAAATTAATTGTTCGCTGATATGGGCAGCAAAGCATCCTATACGCACAATGCAATAACAAAAACACATAATATTGGTCGTCAGATAATTCATTTTTGAGTACAAATATTCCCGTATACAGTAAAAATTTTCTAAATTCCGTTGCTTTCCAGTTGTATAGTTTACTTAAGGGTCTTGGCTTTCTTGCGAATTGTTTAGGCATCTTTTTAGGCGTATGTCAATTCATTTTTGAGATGTTTTAGATTTCTTGTCGTTTGTCAATTTATTATAAGTCTTATTTGTCATCAATCGAACAAGAAATTTACGCATGACTCCTAAGTCAAATAAATGCATGCAGTCTAGTGGAATTTGGGAAACCATTTTTACATTCACTGTTTCAAGGGGTGTCATTTTTGTCAAATATTGTTTTAAGTGATGATCGGAATATTTCCTACTTTTGAAGTCCTCGTCGGTTATTAAGTCTTCACTCTTTGTTGTGTATGTTAAAATATTATTTATTTTTTTTCCGACTTGTATGCATTTTGAATATCTATGCGAAGATGTATGTCCGGGAGTCCCACTGATGTAAGCCCTAGCTGGGGCATCACAAACAATAGCCCTTAATTTTAATGTTATATTTCTTTCGTCTGTGTCAATTCCATTTTGAAGAAGATCTTTTAGCTCACAAGTAAAATGGCTTAAAAATTCGTCCAGATTATTAAGCTTAGATTTTCCCAAAAATATTCATAGGAGAATTTTTAATATTTGTCACTTTTATCAAAATTGGCCATAGTTGAGAATTTTAACTTTTAAATAGAGGAATTCCATCAATGTTTATTTCAATAGTTATGTCGTCAGTAAAGTTAATTAAATTCAAAAGCTTAGCAATCTGAGTTTTAATGCCAATGTGCAAATAACGGCCACTACTCATTTGCATTATTTCAGCTTTTTTAGGCGCACTGTATTTGTAAAATGGTCCGACATCTAAACTATTTTTTTTTAGTATTCGAACTAAATCAATTGCACAGTCATGTTTTATAAACCATTTTTTAAGATCATCATTTAAGTTATTGTTACCGTTGTTTCTCTTCGTCTTTCGTTCATTGTCAATATTGTCTTCATAAATTATTTCCCCAAAAAAATTAGCTTCACCGTCATTATTTACATATTGTAAATTTTCTCTAATAATTTCCACTTCTTCTTTGGGCACATTTTCGTTCTCCACTGTGGAAGTTAACTTTCCTTTATATTTTTCTTTTTGCTGCTGCTTAAGCCTTCTTCTATGTCGTACACTATACATTATTGTTACTACCGTACTTTTATTGTTTATTTAATATTTACACATTAGTACACATAGAAACAAATTACAAACATATCTTGTATTACAAACATATATTCTTTTTTAAGTCACTCACATAATAATCGATTGATCCGCTTTGACTTCTTAACTCAAATGCTTGCAAAAATTTCGTCAGCCAGCAAACACAGCTGCGTAAGAAAGAGTAGAACAAAATAAAACAAACTGTTCTTTCTGCACAATTGTTTTTGTAAGCATTGCACCGAAGACGCGTAAACAAACAGCGATGTAAGGCATAATCGAAGTTTTGTCATTAATCTTGTGTATGCTCTTTCCAAAAAATAACAAAAACAAAAGCGAACAAAAGTAATTTTGTACTTATGCTTTAATGCGCATATGTACAGTATGTCAAGAAACAGTTTAAACACTGACAATAAATTTTATTTTTGTACTTTACATGCAAAATTAAACACCTTCTATTCAACTTTTTTAATTTTTTTAATTTATAACAATTATGTTGATTTTTCTTAATTACTTAATACAAAAACAAAAACATAATTCAAAATAACATAATAAAGGAATAAAATAAGAGATTACACATTATTTAGTCTGTCAAGAAACTTTTTACACAAAATATAAATTCTTTGTTTATATCCAAATTTCAAGCCACTTATATTAGCTTAATCTAAATTTAATATTTTGTATGACCCCCCTTTGCATTTAGTACAAGCTGGGTACGTTTTTTCATAGATTTTATTAATTTTTCTATGTCATACACTAATGGTAGCTTTTGCCACTCTTCAATTACCGCCGTTTTGAGCGCTTGGCGGTTTTTGGGCTGCCTTTTAGCCACTTTCTTCTTAAGGTAGGACCACAAATTTTCTATAGGGTTAAGGTCGGGGCTTTGGGGTGGTGTATCCATCACCTTACCGATGTTATATAGGAGCCAATTCTTAACATTGTGCGCTTTATGTTTTGGATCATTATCCTGATAAAATTTAAAAGTCGGCTTTTCATCTGCATAAAAGCCAAATTTGAAAATGAAAAAATGAAAAAATGAAAAAGCTAAATGTGTAAAGAGTTTCTTGACAGACTAAATAATGTGTAATCTCTTATTTTATTCCTTTATTATGTTATTTTGAATTATGTTTTTGTTTTTGTATTAAGTAATTAAGAAAAATCAACATAATTGTTATAAATTAAAAAAAATTAAAAAAGTTGAATAGAAGGTGTTTCATTTTGCATGTAAAGTACAAAAATAAAATTTATTGTCAGTGTGCAAACTGTTTCTTGACATACTGTATATTTTTTAACTGGGTGGTTCGACGTTCGATTACTATAGGGTTAATCTAGTAAGTACCCATGTAAAGTTCCACGAGGTAAGCACTTACCCAGGGCCAATCGCAAACTCGAGTCGACTAGGTGGTTCGACGTTCGTTTACTATGGGGTCACTTTAGTAAGTACCCATGTAGTGATCGGCGAGGTAAGCACCTACCCATGGCCAATCGACACCTAAAGTTCTGCAGGGACGCGATTGTTGGTTCTGCCACTAATCGCGTAAAAAAAATCGCGTAATAATGGTAACCGCTAACTAAATTACTAATGACTAGATTTGCAATAATTGATACACATAGAGTAATCGCAATCGCGTTAAAGTGAAAAATCCGCGAAAAAAAAGAAATTTGATCTGCAAAAATAACCGCGTTAAAGTGAAATCGCGTAAAAAGAGATCGCGTAAAAAAAGGACTGGATGTATATCCTATGGCTGCCTTATAGCTGAACGATCGGAAATGGTATTGGGTAAAAATACCAACTTTGGTACTTATTATGGTTTAGTACTTATTTTTTGCTTTATTTTAATAAATTTTTTATATTATGATATTTTTATAAGAATCGACCAACTATATTCGATATTTGCGATATATATCCGGTTTAAACTGCAAGGGTATATCAACTTCGGCTCCGCCCGAAGCTGGCTTTCCTCTCTTGTTTTTATTTTTCTGATCGCCTGGTCCAAAATCTGCCATAAATTCTCAATTACATTGAGGTATGGAGACTGTGCTGATGTTTTCAATACATGTGGGCAGTTCCAAACCAACCAAAGCTTCACATTGGCAGCAGTGTGCTTGATGTCATTGTCCTGGTAAAATCTAAATCGGTCCAGTATTCCCCATATTTCTGCGCTTTGTGGCAAGTTTTCTTTTAAAATGTTCAATACATCTAAGCATCCATTGTTCCATCAATAAAAACTGGGTTTCCGACTCCAGATGCAGCCATACAGGCCCGTGCTTGACCGTAGCCTTTATGTTTTTTGGACAAAGCTCTTCATTCGCACGCCGCCAAACATATTTTCTGCCATCAGACTCGATTAGACTTCGACTCCTCCGCAAAAATAATAGAACGAAATCGGGTGAACTTCACTCTCCTTCACGAACTTGACATGTTCACTCGTATTTTTCTTGCTTATGAATGGTTTTTTTCAAGCTACTTGACCAATAAAATTTTACTCCTGGTGAACGTTGCGGATGGTGTCTGGGCAACATTTTTTGCCCATTTCGTCCTCCACCTCTGCAGCGATTTTTGGAGCCGATAGCTTTGGGTTCTATTTCACTTTTTCTTACTATACGGCGCTCCTCGTGGTCGTCGAAAATTTTGTTGGCTCTTGTCTGCCACACGAATTTTCCGTACAAACCTTTGAATAATATATTGCACCGTGATGGAGCTTAGGCACATAATTTCGGCTATAGCGCGCTTGGTTTGGCCATCGTTTAAATGTTTCAGGACTAATTCCCTTTGCTCAACCTTTATATATGTATGAAATATGTATTTATATGTATCTTTATTTATTTTTATGAAATATGTATATTTTAGTATATATATACAAGTATTTAGAAAAAAAAAACGGTACACTTTTATATTTTTTTTTTTTGTATTTAAAATGTTTGCATGAAACAAGCTTCGACGCCAGAAGTGCCTTGTTTTTTTAGATTTGTATGAAAAGTTGTTTTCCTTTTGTAGATTAAAAAATTTTTGTTTGTCTTATTAGTTGATAAAGAGTTTATTTAAACACTGAAATGTGCAACGATATGAAGTGGTTGAAATCGTGAAACCGGCCGCTAGATCATTGCTCTGGTGATCCCTTTAACACCCTACATCCTGGAAAAAAGCAGCTGAGTTCAGTCACTTGAAGTTTTAAAAGTTCATGATTTTGTTCTTTAAATACGAAAATACAACTTTTCATCCTTGACTTTTAGGGTCTAACATGATTGATAGAGGAGTTGTTAGTACTAATGGTTCTTCCTAAGTTAATAACATGGTCAACTTTCTTAATCACTAGATTGTTGCACATAATATTTAAAGAACGTCTTCGATAGTTAAAATGTATCACAGATGATTTGGAAGGATTAAAAGTTAGATTAATCGTATCACAACTTTCTTTAAAAAGATTCACCTTTTGTTCAAGAATTTCTCTTGCAGTCGTCTTTGCCAAAAGCAATAAGAAAAAAATCGTCCGCGTATTGAAAAAGTAGACTTTTATGCTCATTAATAGTATGAAGGACGGTTGAATAGAGGTTAAAAAGAAAAGGACTGAGGCAACTTCCTTGACTAAATCCTTTGCTTACAATGACCTCGGACTTTCCCAAGGATTATTTTTCTTAAAAAGTCAATAAAGAAATTGATAAAACGGTGGTTGAAACCAAAATCAACAAGAACTTTGCAAAGAATGGAGATATTAACACAGTATTAACACACAGAGGCTTGGCTCAGGTCCAGTACTGCTGCCAAAACATGAAAGCCCTTGGCTTTAAGATTAGCAAGTCAAATAAATGCATGCAGTCTAGTGGAATTTGGGAAACCATTTTTACATTCACTGTTTCAAGGGGTGTCATTTTTGTCAAATATTGTTTTAAGTGATGATCGGAATATTTCCTACTTTTGAAGTCCTCGTCGGTTATTAAGTCTTCACTCTTTGTTGTGTATGTTAAAATATTATTTATTTTTTTTCCGACTTGTATGCATTTTGAACACCTATGCGAAGATGTATGTAAGGGAGTCCCACTGATGTAAACCCTAGCTGGGGCATCACAAACAATAGCCCTTAATTTTAATTGTATATTTTCTATATTTCTTTCTTTGTATATTTTCTTATTTCTTTCTGTGTCAATTCCATTTTGAAGAAGATATTTTAGCTCACAAGTAAAATGGCTTAAAAATTCGTCCAGATTATTAAGCTTAGATTTTCCCAAAAATATTCATAGGAGAATTTTTAATATTTGTCACTTTTATCAAAATTGGCCATAGTTGAGAATTTTAACTTTTAAATAGAGGAATTCCATCAATGTTTATTTCAATAGTTATGTCGTCAGTAAAGTTAATTAAATTCAAAAGCTTAGCAATCTGAGTTTTAATGCCAATGTGCAAATAACGGTCACCACTCATTTGCATTATTTCAGCTTTTTTATGCGCACTGTATTTGTAAAAAGGTCCGACATCTAAACTATTTTTTTTTTAGTATTCGAACTAAATCAATTGCACAGTCATGTTTTATAAACCATTTTTTAAGATCATCATTTAAGTTATTGTTACCGTTGTTTCTCTTCGTCTTTCGTTCATTGTCAATATTGTCTTCATAAATTATTTCCTCCAAAAAATTAGCTTCACTGTCATTATTTCCATAATGTAAATTTTCTCTAATAATTTCCACTTCTTCTTTGGCACATTTTTTTTCTCTACTGTGGAACTAAACTTTTCTTTATATTTTTCTTTTTGCTGCTGCTTAAGCCTTCTTCTATGTCGTACACTATACATTATTGTTACTACCGTACTTTTATTGTTTATTTAATATTTACACATTAGTACACATAGAAACAAATTACAAACATATCTTGTATTACAAACATATATTCTTTTTTAAGTCACTCACATAATAATCGATTGATCCGCTTTGACTTCTTAACTCAAATGCTTGCAAAAATTTCGTCAGCCAGCAAACACAGCTGCGTAAGAAAGAGTAGAACAAAATAAAACAAACTGTTCTTTCTGCACAATTGTTTTTGTAAGCATTGCACCGAAGACGCGTAAACAAACAGCGATGTAAGGCATAATCGAAGTTTTGTCATTAATCTTGTGTATGCTCTTTCCAAAAAATAACAAAAACAAAAGCGAACAAAAGTAATTTTGTACTTATGCTTTAATGCGCATATGTACAGTATGTCAAGAAACAGTTTAAACACTGACAATAAATTTTATTTTTGTACTTTACATGCAAAATTAAACACCTTCTATTCAACTTTTTTAATTTTTTTTAATTTATAACAATTATGTTGATTTTTCTTAATTACTTAATACAAAAACAAAAACATAATTCAAAATAACATAATAAAGGAATAAAATAAGAGATTACACATTATTTAGTCTGTCAAGAAACTTTTTACACAAAATATAAATTCTTTGTTTATATCCAAATTTCAAGCCACTTATATTAGCTTAATCTAAATTTAATATTTTGTATGACCCCCCTTTGCATTTAGTACAAGCTGGGTACGTTTTTTCATAGATTTTATTAATTTTTCTATGTCATACACTAATGGTAGCTTTTGCCACTCTTCAATTACCGCCGTTTTGAGCGCTTGGCGGTTTTTGGGCTGCCTTTTAGCCACTTTCTTCTTAAGGTAGGACCACAAATTTTCTATAGGGTTAAGGTCGGGGCTTTGGGGTGGTGTATCCATCACCTTACCGATGTTATATAGGAGCCAATTCTTAACATTGTGCGCTTTATGTTTTGGATCATTATCCTGATAAAATTTAAAAGTCGGCTTTTCATCTGCATAAAAGCCAAATTTGAAAATGAAAAAATGAAAAAATGAAAAAGCTAAATGTGTAAAGAGTTTCTTGACAGACTAAATAATGTGTAATCTCTTATTTTATTCCTTTATTATGTTATTTTGAATTATGTTTTTGTTTTTGTATTAAGTAATTAAGAAAAATCAACATAATTGTTATAAATTAAAAAAAATTAAAAAAGTTGAATAGAAGGTGTTTCATTTTGCATGTAAAGTACAAAAATAAAATTTATTGTCAGTGTGCAAACTGTTTCTTGACATACTGTATATTTTTTAACTGGGTGGTTCGACGTTCGATTACTATAGGGTTAATCTAGTAAGTACCCATGTAAAGTTCCACGAGGTAAGCACTTACCCAGGGCCAATCGCAAACTCGAGTCGACTAGGTGGTTCGACGTTCGTTTACTATGGGGTCACTTTAGTAAGTACCCATGTAGTGATCGGCGAGGTAAGCACCTACCCATGGCCAATCGACACCTAAAGTTCTGCAGGGACGCGATTGTTGGTTCTGCCACTAATCGCGTAAAAAAAAATCGCGTAATAATGGTAACCGCTAACTAAATTACTAATGACTAGATTTGCAATAATTGATACACATAGAGTAATCGCAATCGCGTTAAAGTGAAAAATCCGCGAAAAAAAAGAAATTTGATCTGCAAAAATAACCGCGTTAAAGTGAAATCGCGTAAAAAGAGATCGCGTAAAAAAAGGACTGGATGTATATCCTATGGCTGCCTTATAGCTGAACGATCGGAAATGGTATTGGGTAAAAATACCAACTTTGGTACTTATTATGGTTTAGTACTTATTTTTTGCTTTATTTTAATAAATTTTTTATATTATGATATTTTTATAAGAATCGACCAACTATATTCGATATTTGCGATATATATCCGGTTTAAACTGCAAGGGTATATCAACTTCGGCTCCGCCCGAAGCTGGCTTTCCTCTCTTGTTTTTATTTTTCTGATCGCCTGGTCCAAAATCTGCCATAAATTCTCAATTACATTGAGGTATGGAGACTGTGCTGATGTTTTCAATACATGTGGGCAGTTCCAAACCAACCAAAGCTTCACATTGGCAGCAGTGTGCTTGATGTCATTGTCCTGGTAAAATCTAAATCGGTCCAGTATTCCCCATATTTCTGCGCTTTGTGGCAAGTTTTCTTTTAAAATGTTCAATACATCTAAGCATCCATTGTTCCATCAATAAAACTGGGTTTCCGACTCCAGATGCAGCCATACAGGCCCGTGCTTGACCGTAGCCTTTATGTTTTTTGGACAAAGCTCTTCATTCGCACGCCGCCAAACATATTTTCTGCCATCAGACTCGATTAGACTTCGACTCCTCCGCAAAAATAATAGAACGAAATCGGGTGAACTTCACTCTCCTTCACGAACTTGACATGTTCACTCGTATTTTTCTTGCTTATGAATGGTTTTTTTCAAGCTACTTGACCAATAAAATTTTACTCCTGGTGAACGTTGCGGATGGTGTCTGGGCAACATTTTTTGCCCATTTCGTCCTCCACCTCTGCAGCGATTTTTGGAGCCGATAGCTTTGGGTTCTATTTCACTTTTTCTTACTATACGGCGCTCCTCGTGGTCGTCGAAAATTTTGTTGGCTCTTGTCTGCCACACGAATTTTCCGTACAAACCTTTGAATAATATATTGCACCGTGATGGAGCTTAGGCACATAATTTCGGCTATAGCGCGCTTGGTTTGGCCATCGTTTAAATGTTTCAGGACTAATTCCCTTTGCTCAACCTTTATATATGTATGAAATATGTATTTATATGTATCTTTATTTATTTTTATGAAATATGTATATTTTAGTATATATATACAAGTATTTAGAAAAAAAAAACGGTACACTTTTATATTTTTTTTTTTTTGTATTTAAAATGTTTGCATGAAACAAGCTTCGACGCCAGAAGTGCCTTGTTTTTTTAGATTTGTATGAAAAGTTGTTTTCCTTTTGTAGATTAAAAAATTTTTGTTTGTCTTATTAGTTGATAAAGAGTTTATTTAAACACTGAAATGTGCAACGATATGAAGTGGTTGAAATCGTGAAACCGGCCGCTAGATCATTGCTCTGGTGATCCCTTTAACACCCTACATCCTGGAAAAAAAGCAGCTGAGTTCAGTCACTTGAAGTTTTAAAAGTTCATGATTTTGTTCTTTAAATACGAAAATACAACTTTTCATCCTTGACTTTTAGGGTCTAACATGATTGATAGAGGAGTTGTTAGTACTAATGGTTCTTCCTAAGTTAATAACATGGTCAACTTCCTTAATCACTAGATTGTTGCACATAATATTTAAAGAACGTCTTCGATAGTTAAAATGTATCACAGATGATTTGGAAGGATTAAAAGTTAGATTAATCGTATCACAACTTTCTTTAAAAAGATTCACCTTTTGTTCGAGAATTTCTCTTGCAGTCGTCTTTGCCAAAAGCAATAAGAAAAAAATCGTCCGCGTATTGAAAAAGTAGACTTTTATGCTCATTAATAGTATGAAGGACGGTTGAATACAGGTTAAAAAGAAAAGGACTGAGGCAACTTCCTTGACTAAATCCTTTGCTTACAATGACCTCGGACTTTCCCAAGGATTATTTTTCTTAAAAAGTCAATAAAGAAATTGATAAAACGGTGGTTGAAACCAAAATCAACAAGAACTTTGCAAAGAATGGAGATATTAACACAGTATTAACACACAGAGGCTTGGCTCAGGTCCAGTACTGCTGCCAAAACATGAAAGCCCTTGGCTTTAAGATTAGCAACATTGTTTATCACATCATTAATTCATTGAGCTGTTAAGCGGTTTCTCCTGAAAGCGTAAGACCTATCAGGAAGTAGTTGATTTTTTGTAATATGTTCTTCTAAGCTATTTTTAACAAGACATTCAAGGCACTTAAAAACTACACTTAACAAACATATAGATCTATTGTTAGTAATGATAGAGGAATCCAAATTTTTTTTTGGAACGGGTACAATTTTAATTTTTTGCCATATATCGGGTATTTGGCCTTCGTTAAAAATATCATTCAACATGGACACAAAATTTTGAATTTGTTCGGGAGGTAAAGATAGGAGCATACTATAAGAAATATTATCCAATCCCTTCGAAGAATTTGGGTTACGAGTCTTGAGAAAGTCTAAAACTTCATTAGGAGACAAGTATTTTCTATTTATGGATCCAAGTTCAAAATTAGGGAAATTATAATTTATACAGCCTGGGGTATCAGGAGCTATTGCAATTTGCTGAACAAAAATTTGATGATCCTGGTCGTCAAAAAGTTTAGGTGTGGGCTTAGTTTGTCTGTAATATTTTAAGGGTTTGATTTTTTCCCATAACTCTTTTGGAGACTTGGGGTTCGATAACGAGTCTGCTAGAGTATTCATGTTTTCTTTGCGAACTTTATAAAAATAATTGTTTAGTTTTTTATTTGACTCTAGATACAATACTGCATCGGATGTCAATTTGGTTTTATAATATTTTTGTCTGCATGCATTCCTTAATCTAAAAAGCTTTTCACAAGTATTATCCCAATACTTTTTTGAAACATATTTATTATTTTCATTGAGATTTATAGTGTTTTTTTTTTATTATGTCCTTAGCTGCGCTACATAAACTGTCAAGAGAGCTAATATTAATTTTGGAAAAATCTTTTATAACTTTTTCCGTTAAGGTTTTATGTAAGACGATAGTGGATGGGACATTTAATAATTCAATAATTATTGGAAAATGGTTACTGTTAGAGATTTTAGAGTTTGCAGTAGTCCAAATAGGAGAAAGGCAATTTTTATTAACAAACGAAACGTCAGGAGCTGAACTGGAAGTAGGGTTAGTGGAATAGGTGTGAGAACCATCGTTAATACAAAAAAAAACCTGTGGATAAAAGTATTTCCCCCACTGCCATACCTTTGTTGTCCTGAATGAGGCTGCCCCATATGGGCGATTTGGCATTAATATCGCCCCCCACTAACGAGGGACCATTTAGTTTAGCAGCTATGGACATAGTTTTCTTGAGTCCTGCTTTAAAATCATTTATGCTCAAATTAGGTGGGGCATATACGCTGAATATGTTAAAGTTGTGCCTAAGGTTTTTAGTTGATATAGGATTAGGATTTTTATATTAATATTCTTTTTCACGTAAATCCCAACGCCCCCATAACCATCCTCAAGAGGCTTGCAAATGAAATTATAGTTTGCTAGGCTACACATGGCATTATCCACTACCCAAATTTCAGATAGAATGGCAATGTCAATATTGTTATTAATAAGAAAAAGTTCCAACAACTGTTTGTTATTTTGTGAAGTTAAGCTTTGAATATTATATTAAAGTATTTTTATAGGCTTAATCATGATGAGAGATTAGGAGATTATACATTTCATTTTTTTAATATCGATTTCAGAGTTGGCTTTGGCTATAATATCCCTTAAGGATTCGAGAAAAGATCTGGTATTACCTGAGTTGTTCGGATTGTTTATTAAAAGGAAGGAGGCAATCTCCGAAGAAATGTTGATTAAGGGGTTATACAGTTGTGATATATGAAAAAATCGATTTATTTTTTTTTATTGCATATTCTTTAAGTATATTCTATTGGGAGCACTCTCACAAAAATTCATAACGATCGGAGCATTAGAACCGAAGCTGTAGCTATTTATAGCGCACTACCTGCATATAAAACTTGAACAAACTTGAAACTTTAAACGCGATTATCTCAGAATCTTTTTTTTGGGAAATTACATTTGCGGTGGACACGATTACTAAAAAACTACTAATCCGATCAACACCAAATTTTGACCACTTACTTATTATGATATTAGCTAGTCCGTGAACAAGGGATTTTCAATTTTTTTAAAACTCCTTTTTTAAAGCACAAAAAACGAAAATCTTATACCTTGAAAAAGTATATTTTTTGTTAAAAACGTCATTTTTTTTTAATCAAAATTTTTAAAAATCCCTCGTTTACGGACTAGACAATACAATATACTAACTAAACTTTTTTGAATTTTGGATTTCGGATGAACCGTTTTCGAGAAATCATGTCCACCGCAAGACACCATCGAAAAAAGACGATCCGGGAATTCGGCTATAACATTTTGGTTATGTAATATTTTTTTTATGAAAAAATTTAATTAAGTACCCAGAAACATGTACTAAACAACGTCGGTAAAACATTTTTCATAAATATTTTCTATGGTGTCAAAAAAAAATCGATAAAAATCCATATTTTTGCGCGGTACAACTGTATATAACCCCTTAAACTGTTCTCAGCTGTTTCCAAGGCTGAGTTCTGATAAGAACTGGCTGAAGGTGGCAAAGAGCTAGAATCAGCCGGTTGATTGGAAAGAGGAGCCCCTTGAAGGGGAACAAATCTTTCCACAAGAGAAATTTCGTGATCTTTTATAATTTGTTTCCAATTGGACATCGTCTCTTGCGACTTTCTTCCTTCGACTGACTGGTCTTTATAATTTTTAGCTATTTTGTTGTAGGGTAAATATTTGTGAATAGATTCAGCAGCTAATTAAGTGTTATCCTGCAAAACCGGGGATGCAGAATTTTTAGGGGTTTCTAGTAGAGGGAATTCGGTGGTATTAAAAATCTCAGGAGTGGATGGAGCTAGTTTATCAAAGGTTTTGCGATGTCATACATTTCTGTATGGCAAACGCTCTTTTCCTGGCAGGACATTCAAGGGAGGTAGCGGTGTGGGAGAAGTGGCCGTTTATACATTTAAGTGTCGTACATGTCTCTTCTTTTGGATGAGAACGGGAACAATTGCGACACTTCTCTTCAGACTGCTTACAGTGTTGAGCAAAATGCCTAAATCTGAAGCACCTAAAAAATATGTACGTCAAATTAGCGTCGCTCAGTTAGCGTCGAAGTGGAACGGTGGAATTGGAACACAGCAACGAATATTTTGTTTTTCAGTTATTTCCGTATTTAGCCACTAAATTTAATCAAATAAACACTAGAATTGTTAAGAATTGAATAAACTATTGTTTTTTCTTACTTTGAGCGGGCTCTTCACTCTTTAAGTAGCATAAAAATGGGGTTGAAAAATTGCCCCTACATTGTATTGAGCATTATTTCAGAAATAAGAGGATGCGCCAATAAGCACGATACACCAGCTTATAGCCCATTCTTTTGAGAATATGCCCTGAAAATTTTATTAAAATCGTTCCCTACGTTTTGGAGAAAATCGACTAAAAGTGGACCAACCAGGCTAACAGCCCATACAAAAATGACCCCAAAAAATTGTTTTTAAAATTGTGAAGCTCCAAGAGGATGCGCCAATATGCACGGTAGTGGAGTCGATGTAGGACCTTTTCAAGTATATATGGACCAAAAATCATACAAATCGTTCCCACAGATTTTGAGAAAATCGAATTACAGTTTCCCATATAATTTGAACTAATAAGAGGAGCGCCAACCAGTGAACCGGAACCAGTCCGCAAAAAGTTCATTGAACTAGTTTAAAAATACTATATGGCTCTGTTAGACTTATTAAGTCCTTCACAGAGGATGCGCCATTATGCACGGTATACCGTTGAAAAGCTTATTTTATACAGAACATTATAAGACAACTTTTATTTAAATCGCTCCCACAGATTTAAAGAAATCAAGTCCCGAAAATTTCAGACCCTGATTCACCAACACTGGCCATTAACAGCATCACATATTTCTGCGCTGCCTAACACGGCGCTAGCCGTTATGGAATTTGAATGCCCCCCTAGCTTTTTTTAAAGAGGATGCGCCATTATGCACGGTATACCACGAGAAAGCTAATTTTTAGCCCGTTCGAATGGTACCAGTGCCATTAAAATCCTTCCCACAGATTTTTAGGAATCAAGTCCCGAAATTTTCGGGACCTGGTTTGCCAATACTGGCCATTAACATTTTTCCGTGTTTGCACGCTGCCCAACACGGTAGCCGCCATCATGTATGTTTACCTTTTTTTAAAGAGGATGCGCCATTATGCACGGTATACCACGAGAAAGCTAATTTTTAGCCCATTCGAATGGTACCAGTGCCATTAAAATCCTTCCCACAGATTTTTAGGAATCAAGTCCCGAAATTTTCGGGACCTGGTTTGCCAATACTGGCCATACTCATTTTTCCGTGTTTGCACGCTGCACAACACGGCAGCCGCCATTATGTATGTTTGCCTTTTTTTTAAGAGGATGCGCCATTATGCACGGTATACCACGAGAAAGCTAATTTTTAGCCCGTTCGAATGGTACCAGTGCCATTAAAATCCTTCCCACAGATTTTTAGGAATCAAGTCCCGAAATTTTCGGGACCTGGTTTGCCAATACTGGCCATTATCATTTTTCCGTGTTTGCACGGAAACACATGGCACACATGGCATGAACACATGGCAGCATGCATACATATATAGAAAACACATGGCAGCATACATACATATAGTAGTTTCTATATATGTATGTATGTATGTACGTACATGAGCTCTTTTTTTAATGGCGCCAAAAGTGTTTGGCAGCGTCAAAACCCGGGAAAATGATAATGGCCAGTATTGGCAAACCAGGTCCCGAAAATTTCGGGACTTGATTCCTAAAAATCTGTGGGAAGGATTTTAATGGCACTGGTACCATTCGAACGGGCTAAAAATTAGCTTTCTCGTGGTATACCGTGCATAATGGCGCATCCTCTTTAAGAAAAGGCAAACATACATAATGGCGGCTGCCGTGTTGTGCAGCGTGCAAACACGGAAAAATGAGTATGGCCAGTATTGGCAAACCAGGTCCCGAAAATTTCGGGACTTGATTCCTAAAAATCTGTGGGAAGGATTTTAATGGCACTGGTACCATTCGAACGGGCTAAAAATTAGCTTTCTCGTGGTATACCGTGCATAATGGCGCATCCTCTTTAAAAAAAGGCAAACATACATAATGGCGGCTGCCGTGTTGTGCAGCGTGCAAACACGGAAAAATGAGTATGGCCAGTATTGGCAAACCAGGTCCCGAAAATTTCGGGACTTGATTCCTAAAAATCTGTGGGAAGGATTTTAATGGCACTGGTACCATTCGAATGGGCTAAAAATTAGCTTTCTCGTGGTATACCGTGCATAATGGCGCATCCTCTTTAAAAAAAGCTAGGGGGGCATTCAAATTCCATAACGGCTAGCGCCGTGTTAGGCAGCGCAGAAATATGTGATGCTGTTAATGGCCAGTGTTGGTGAATCAGGGTCTGAAATTTTCGGGACTTGATTTCTTTAAATCTGTGGGAGCGATTTAAATAAAAGTTGTCTTATAATGTTCTGTATAAAATAAGCTTTTCAACGGTACCGTGCATAATGGCGCATCCTCTGTGAAGGACTTAATAAGTCTAACAGAGCCATATAGTATTTTTTAAACTAGTTCAATGAACTTTTTGCGGACTGGTTCCGGTTCACTGGTTGGCGCTCCTCTTATTAGTTCAAATTATATGGGAAACTGTAATTCGATTTTCTCAAAATCTGTGGGAACGATTTGTATGATTTTTGGTCCATATATACTTGAAAAGGTCCTACATCGACTCCACTACCGTGCATATTGGCGCATCCTCTTGGAGCTTCACAATTTTAAAAACAATTTTTTGGGGTCATTTTTGTATGGGCTGTTAGCCTGGTTGGTCCACTTTTAGTCGATTTTCTCCAAAACGTAGGGAACGATTTTAATAAAATTTTCAGGGCATATTCTCAAAAGAATGGGCTATAAGCTGGTGTATCGTGCTTATTGGCGCATCCTCTTATTTCTGAGATAATGCTCAATACAGTGTAGGGGCAATTTTTCAACCCCATTTTTAAGCTACTTAAAGAGTGAAGAGCCCGCTCAAAGTAAGAAAAAACAATAGTTTATTCAATTCTTAACAATTCTAGTGTTTATTTGATTAAATTTAGTGGCTAAATACGGAAATAATTGAAAAACAAAATATTCGTTGCTGTGTTCCAATTCCACCGTTCCACTTCGACGCTAACTGAGCGACGCGAATTTGACGTACATCTAAAAAATTGGCTAAAAGGAACATAAGGTTCCACTTTGATCTTTGTATAAAGGAAGTCAATTTCCTCTGAAATCTGGGAGCCTTCAAAAATAACACAGTGCGACAAAAAAAGAAAAGTTGGAGGAACTTTTGAAGAGACCTAGTAGGAATTGTTCATTAGGTCAAGTATAGTATAAAACCATGTTTGAAATTTTTCCTACACCCTCAAATCTTGATTTATTTCGAAAAAACGGTTTTTCGAAAGTGTTTTGCTCTTAAAAATTCCTGAACGCGTAATTTTAGGCCGATTTTCAATTTTTTTATGTTTTTCAATAGTTAAATGTTGTAGCTTTTGAAAAAAAAAATACATCTTCAATTTATTTAAACAGAAAGGATACAAATTTTACAAAAGAAACTGACATTTTTGAATTTTTGTCACGTTTTTAAAACTTTGACGCCATTTTTTCGGTACAACTTCCAAGAAATGGTATCATTCTTAACACATATTAATATTGTCTCATTAATCCTGAATAAAACAAGACCAATTTCATTATTGGTCATACGAAATTATTAAAATTGTTGAAGTTATTACGCTTTTCCCAAAACAAGTCAATTCAAATTCGAGCGCACCGTAACAGTATGTATGTAAGTACCAGTATGTAAGTTAACAGAAAGAGAGAACTCAATGGAAGATCATTCTTGTCAGTCTTATTATACCCTTGCAGAAGGTATTATAATTTTGTCCAAAAGTGTGCAACGCAGTGAAGGAGACATCTCCGACCCTATAAAGTATATATATTCTTGATCAGGATCACCTCCTGAGTTGATATGAGCATGTCCGTTTGTCCGTCTGTCTGTCTGTTTCTACGCGAACTAGTCTCTCAGTTTTAAAGCTATCGTCTTGAAACTTTGCGCACACCCTTCTTTCCTTTGCACGCAGTATATAAGGCGGAACGGCCGGGATCGGCCGACTATATCCTATAGCTGCCATATAACTGATTGATCAGAAATGACCCAACTTTCGTGTTTTTGAAGATAGAAAGCTGGAACTTGGTACAGATTATATTTTTGTTTAGTTGATCCAACCTACCAAATTTCATAAGGATCGGCCAACTATATCCGATGTTTGCGATATATATGGGTAAGACTCCGTCAAAAAAAAAAATGATTTGCAAGTGGTCTTCCGATTTTTTGAAACTGTGGGAAATAATAGTCTTAGGTAAGATAGTTTAAACCCCCAAAAGGATTTTGAAAAATTTTCAAAATGGCGCCCGCTACGCCATGTTAAAAATCAGTGCAGTGTTTTTTTAGAAAATTTATATTTCTGAAAGTATTAAATGGATTTTAATGAAAATTACAGACAATGCAGCTAAATACACGTACTTTAATTTAATATTATGTTGAAAAAAAATTTTCAAAATTTTGACCAAAAAAAAATTAATAAAATTTTTTGAACTGATTTTTCGTTAATTTGGCCACTTTTTAAAAATTTTTAGTATACATATAAATATTTTAGGATAGGATTTCATCTTTCCATAGAAAAAAAAAATTTATGGAGACTTTAATAGTTTTCGAGATATTGCGATTTTAGTGAGAGCGCGCACCGTGAAGTCCGCATATATCCGATAACCAAAAGCGTACCAAAAGCGTGAACATTAACTATAACATAAGGAAAATTTTGGCTTATTTTGACTATTTAAATTCAAGTTGAGAATTAATTAATTAATTAATCAAATCTCAAATTAATCTTTACGTTTTCTTTTTCTTGTTTTTTCAATTTCGAATTCAAATGTTTCAGTAGAAGTAGAATAATATCTGCATTGGATTTTATTTTCACTTATAGGCGTAAACGAGTGAAAACTTCGTGTACCAGTTTGAGTACATGTAATGGTTTGAGCTTTGTCGAATCGTTGTTTTAAATTTCTTGCTTTTTTGTCATGTTCCTTCTGAGAGCAAAAGATTACGTTTACCTTTGTTAAATCAGTTGAGGCCCACTCGTACAAATCCTTTGCTGTTAAAATTTGTTTATCACTACTGCGCTGAAGAGAAGCTTTGCTAGCATCTCGTTTTAAAGTACCCCCAATCCCATCACATGGGCTTTTACCATGTGATGTAGCAAAGAACTCCCAAGAAGCCTCAATTTCAAAATCACGTTGGTGATAAACAAGATTAATAAAATTGCTTTTGTTTTTTTACTGCGAAGCTGCCCCATGTGAGAAATAGATTATTTTTTTAATGACGTGTTTCTTTTTCAATTCCTTTATAATTTTTTCCATAAATAGATGAACTGAGCTGGTATTGTGTTCAAGTTCTTTTGAAATAATTGCATAGCTTTCGCAATCAACTTTATTGTCGCCTTTAAAGTAAACAACAGCGGGATGGACGGTAATTTGTTGCTTACTCCAGTATTCACTTTGAATAGAGTTTTGAACAACAGTTTCATAATTTTGCGGAAAGTCGAGTAATATAATAAAAACACCTTCTTCAGGGGAAGCCTTACAATCTTTTAAAAATTGACTTTGTTTTTTTGCGATAAAGTCGTGTTTAAGCAATTCAGTGAGATGTGTAGTCAATTTCTGCAAATAAATTTCTGTTTTATCGCAAAAAGTTTCTAATGATGTGCGATCAGTCGAAGTCCAACCATTGTAAGTAATATTTTCAATGAAATTATCATCAAGAATTTTCTGAAGTGATTTCATTATAGGCTTGACTCTTGGGCAAGATTTACATGTTCCAAAATAACATGAAGGTGTTTTAGAATCACAGATCATTGCAGTCAAGATAGTCTTGTATGATCTTAAAAATTCTAAATTTTCATCATTGATTAGTTCGTCAAGATTTGCACCTTCAATTAAAAGTTTAGTATTCTCGTGTATTTTGTATACACAAATAAAATGTGTGCCACTAGTGCCAGCAAATATGCATTCTTTAGGTCTCAATTTAACAAAAGTAGAAAATCCAATTTTCAAATTAGGAAATTGTTCTTTAAAAATCGCATCAATTTCCTTCAAATTCCCTAAAATTAATCTTTTTTGTAATGATTTTCGAGAGCCATCTCTTAGCTTAACAGATTTGCTGTCTTTTTTCCCTGGCAACGGGCGACTAATTTCAGAATCGTAATAAAAATCTTGAAGAGTTTTGACAGTTTCTTCTGGTAACTTTTTGCCCGGTCGAGGATTTGGTGTTGACCCTAAGCCCTTTGTGGCGCGCAATTCTGCAGCTTTATTAGCTAGGGTATATGGAACTTCAAATTCGGATGCTTTTTTAAAAACATTATAACTTTTTGGAACTAAAGTTAAAAGTTCTACTTTTCGAGATTTGCAAGGATTTTTTTTCAACTCTTCCTTAATCTCATTAATAAAATCTTCAAAATCATTTTTATTATTTTCGATGTCAGTATTATTAAATACTTTTTTCAATTTATTTTCAAAAGCCTCTCGAATTTCACTTACCTTCTTCTTTCGTGATAATTGCGTTCGAAGATATTTGCTGCCAACAATAGGTGAAATATTTAAAATGTGCAAAATTTCATTTAACTTATTAATATCGCTTTCTTTTTCGTGATCAAATATTATATTTTTTAACTCTTTATCTGAGTCATCAGTATTTTCTAATACATTATCAGCCATTTCATTAGGGCTTTCAATTCTTTCTTCGCATACATTTTCATCAGAATTAGATAAAAGTTGTGCCTGTTGTGGAATTGGAAATTGTAACTCTTTACTTATTTGCAGACGGCATGTATTACAAATTAAACTTTTGCTGTCAACCGAAAACCTTTCACTTATTTGCTTTGTAACAGGACGGATACTTTCTTTATTAACGGCGGTATGATTTTCCTTTTTGTAAGGATTGCAACATTTATACCGTGGCATTGTAAAATCAAAAAGGGCGCTTTATTCGACGTTCAATACTTTAAATCTATTTATTTCTTAATACTAAATGTAGAAAAGAAACACTAAAATGAATAAAACAAAAAAATATACTAATATGTGTATATTTAAATAATACACTGTATGAAACAAAATAAAAACAATATTTACAAAGTTTTTGTTACTACATAATAACCAAAAAAAAACTTTTTAGAAGTAGTATACAAATGAGAAAAACTTGTTTTGATATTGATTAATACAAATTAATGATTTTATTTAAGTGTAGGACAACCAAAAAACTTTATGTATACTTCCTATGTGAAGTGACGGAATGCCGGTTTGTGCATGTTCGTGCACGTTTGACTGCTTCGCTTGATACATCGCCGCGCCGGCGCGGCGCAGAGTGGGGATTCGCGGTGCGTGCTCTCACTAAAATCGCAATATCTCGAAAACTATTAGTCTCCATAAATTTTTTTTTTCTATGGAAAGATGAAATCCTAAGGAATATTTATATGTATACTAAAAATTTTTAAAAAGTGGCTAAATTAACGAAAAATCAGTTCAAAAAAATTTATTAATTTTTTTTGGTCAAAATTTTGAAAATTTTTGTTCAATATAATATTAAATTAAAGTACGTGTATTTAGCTGCATTGTCTGTAATTTTCATTAAAATCCATTTAATACTTTCAGAAATATAAATTTTCTAAAAAAACACTGCACTGATTTTCAACATGGCGTAGCGGGCGCCATTTTGAAAATTTTTCAAAATCCTTTTGGGGTTTAAACTATCTTACCTAAGACTATTATTTCCCACAGTTTCAAAAAAATCGGAAGACCACTTGCAAATCATTTTTTTTTTTGACGGAGTCTTACCCATATCAGGTTTTAGCTGCAAGGGTATATAAACTTCGGGTCCGCCCGAAGTTAGCTTTCCTTTCTTGTTTTTATTGATTTCATAGCTTTTATCAATATTTAAAAATTCTAAAAATGTTTGCATGATCTTTTGCGTTTATAAGAAGAGGCATCAGTTTCACGTTTAAGTGACCAGCAGTAGTTAGCTAACATACTAACTTGGTTTTTTCCTGCGAACCGTTTTTCAACCGTTGATATTTCTTGGTGAAATCGTTCACCTTGTTCGTCACTAAATTTACCAAGATTGTCCGGGAAAAATTCCAAATTAGAATGCAAAAAATGAATTTTAATTGACATATTGCATCCCATTTCTTCATAAGCTTTTAAAAATTCATGGACCACCTCTATGTAATTTGAACTTCTTTCGTTTCCAAGAAAGTTTTGGCACAAAGAAATGAAACTCAACCATGCTCTTTTCTCTACTGGGTACAATTTTTTTACGAAGTTCTCATCAGTCATAAGCTTACGAATCTGCGGTCCAATGAAAACTTCTGTAATTCATGATAGAAATGTAAAAATAAATTAGGATCATTTTTTCTGAAGAATGTGGTGTATGAATTTTTTTATAAATACCCTCTTTAATCTTGGCGTCGCTAAATTTTGGGAAAACAAGTTTCAGGTGTAAAAAAGCTTCGCTGTTTTTATCGAGTCGTTTAACGAACTGCTTCATATACCCCAATTTTAAGTGCAACGGCGGTAAAATTATATCATCAGTCTTCACTAATGGAATGTTAAGAACATTCTTTTGCCTATTTGAAATATTCTCAGTGGCCAGTTGTTACACTTTTACTGATCTTTGGCACGACTGTCCCATTCACAAAAGTAACAAGGGTACTTAGTGTAGCCTCCTTGCATTCCAAGTAGAATTGTTAGGACTTTGAGGTCCGAGATAATCTGCCAGCGAAATTTATTGTAATTTATCAATCGTAGAATTTTTTCCATCGTTGAATATGTTTCTTTCATATCAGTAGCGTACGCTACTGGAACTGATGGCAATTCATTTTTGTTGTGCAGCAGTACTGCTTTAAGACCTATTTTAGTAAATTAAAATTTAAAAGGGAAATCGTACTCAAACTAAGTTTCCTCACACTCATAACACATAAAATACTTACTTTTGCAGGAAAAGTCAAGAAATAATCGCCAATCTTCTGGAAAATGCTCGTGATCGAGTGCAACAAACAATTCGTCAACGTCAACGCAATATATAAGTTTGTTATCAGTGTAATCAGCTTTGAAAATTCGTTCCAATGAGGATAGGGGTCGTCCATATATTGCGTGACGCGAATTTTAGACTTTTTTGACCCCCCCCCCCCCCGCGTGACAAACCATGACGCGAGGTTAGACCCCCCCCCTCATAATTGCGTGGCGCTTCTCATGACCTCCCCCCTTTCTGTGGATATAAAAAATTAAATGTTGATATATAAAATTGTATTACAGTGTAAAATAAAATAACACATTTTACAGTCTTAAACGCATCTTTATTCATCTATAACATTTAACATAAAAAATCAATATGAAATTCAACAAAAAATTTAACATAAAATTTACTTTCATTACTTTGAAATGTATTGATAATATTTACAAGCGAAAGTACAATGTACTGTCTTATTGGTTTTCCCAAACAGCTTGCAAATGCTCATCAATCGTCATTAGTGGAGCTTTGGTTGTCTTGTTTTCCTCTGAAATTGAACATGGAATGTTATGCTGATCTACTGAATCTTTTTCAAGCCATTCCCATTCTTCATCATTTTCAAAAGTTTCTGATAACTGCTAAAAATTCTTTTTGCCGAGTACCTGCAATTCGCACTGGACGAATTTTTGCTATTTTATCTATTGCACCACATGACTTTTGATGACATTGCAGTCTGTTTATTGCCGCAATATAGAGACCGCACTTGGAGCATATTTTCCCTTTGATTTCTTTTTTCACTGAAGGGCACATTATGTCGTATGGAATATCTTTGTACAAAGGAAACACTTTTTCCAGGATTGTGTGCTTCAACGTTTGTGAGATGAACAAATTTTGGAATTTTCCTTTATCTTCAGAAATTTGTAGGCCACATTGACTTTGAGCTATCATTAAAGGAGGCGGGAAAAATCGATTTGGCAAAATTTTGAAAAGTGAGCTTCGTATCGTTGAACAACAGTTAGTGTCTGTGCACTTTACAATTTGCGTAAAATATTGACTCGACCTAACGTGAACATCCTGCCATTTTTGTGATTGTTTTACAAGATCTGCTTCATTGATTTCTGAATTTTCTGGAGAAATGTACTCACTTACAACGGTGTATTTATCAATAATTACGTTGGACCAAATATTAGCTAACGCCTGACCAGCGAATTCCAAATTTTCCAATTCTTTGAGTTCATCAATTGTTTTACCGTTTTTATCTAAATGAGTTCCAAAGTTTTCATGAGGGAGAATCACTCCTGATAATTCTCTACTCAGAGGTGCCATCCTGCGTTCAACCCGGTTAAAAGCGCTTCGACCGGGAGCATTACAAGCGATGTATAAAGCGTCTAAATTATTCTTCACAAAATGATGTATCCCCGCAAGAATAACTTTATTGTATCGCGGATTCTCATCAGGCCCTCCATCGACGTTGAAAATCATGACTGGTTTCGTATTACCAAAATGATCCTTAGTAATCAGATTGAATTCCGAAATATCAAAAAGTTTGTCTATATCCAAAACGTGAGACCAAGCAGTTGAAGATGAGTGCTTCGCCGATCGAATGGCAATGTAGGTTGGTCCCGAATAAGTAACAGCATCTGAAGTTCCAAAACCGTTCTCTTTGATCACAATACTGCATAAACTGAAGGTATCAGTTTATGCGCGGGAGCAACGACCCAATCATGATCCGGAAGTCTGACTCGGTATTCCATGTTCATCAAAAGTGGGCCTTGTTTTTGAGCCGCTGAAATGATAATATTGCAAGTTGATGGAAAATATAGCAACATTATGTAATTTTCACTATTTTAACATAGAAAGTATTATTTTTCTTACTATGCACTTATCTCTATTTGATCTATCTATCTACAATCTATCTCTCATTAATACTCTGAATAATCAAATAAAATTTTACAATTCACACAAGGGTAAATATTACCTGTGATACCTATGGGTACCCGACACTTATCGTCTTGGCTAATGAAAGCCACTTCATGAGGTCCCAGTATAGAAGCTAGTTCTTCCAAATGGTTTATCGTTGAAGCTGCAAATTGTGCGTCAACATGTTGTCTGTGTAAATCATTCTGTGGTTTGGCCAATTTTACAGGAACGGTCACAACATGCTTCTTGCCTTCTATTGAATTGGCAGGACGAGGTAGCAATCTTAAGTAGATCCTGCTACTAATTTTACTAGCGCTCCGGAGTAAAAGTGTGTGAAAGAAAGAAATAGGCGGAATGGAAGGGCACACTATTGCTCCGGAACGCCAGCATGATTGGACTGACTTGTTTTGGGAAAAGCGTTATAACTTCAACAATTTTCATAATTTCTTAATGAAATTGGTCTCGTTTTATTTAGAATTAATGAGACAATATTGATATGTATTGAAAATGATACCATTTTTTGGAAGTCGTACCGAAAAAATGACGTCAAAGTCCGAAAAACACGACAAAAATTAAAAAATGTCAGTTTCTTGCGTAAAAATTTTATCCTTTTTGTTGAAATAAATTAAAGATCTTTAATTTAAAGAAAGAAAGATTTTAGAAAGAATTTAAAGAAAGAAAGATCTTTAATTTAAAGAACTTAAAGAAAGAAAAATTACGCGTTTAGGAATTTTTAAGAGCAAAAAAGTCCCGAAAAACCGTTTTTTCCAAATAAATTAAGGTTTTGAGGGTGTTTGAAAAATTTCAAACATGGTTTTATACTATACTCGACCTAATGAACAATTCCTACTAGGTCTCTTCAAAAGTTCCAAATCACTGTCGCACTGTGTTATGGGCGTCGCGAGTGTAATATTATTCATATAATCTTAATCGCGTCTACGATTGAATCATTCTAAAAATGTAATACAACTTTGCTCTTATTTATTTTGATTGCGACAGTTTCTACCAAAACCAAAACATTACGAGAAGTGTCGAACTATTTACACTTGAATGTAAATTCGAATCTTTTTACATCATAACGATTACCGTTAATGGTGTTTTCTCAAGAAATAATTTTATACATTGATATTGTTATACGCACCCTCAAGGGAGTCGAAATTTGATTTTTTCGATCATTTTCACTGCAGGAGGCTAATGAAGTGCCACTTTTACTTGAGGATGAACTGCATGCATCATTTTCAGGAAAGTTCTTCGCTTGCTCCAAGTTTACTGTTTTTGATGATGCCTAAATATGTACATATAAGAAGTCAAGTAAAAAATTAAATACTTGTAAAGTGAGTTTAGATGAGCCCAGTATCAACTGATACTGCGCTAAACACAATAAACCAACCTTGCCCCAGTAAGAAAAGAGGGAACTTTTTTTCTTCATTGATAAACAATTCAGTTCAGACATTTTTGACTGAAGTTTTGCCTCAAAATCATCACTTTTTTTGATTGAATTCCACAGTTTTGTAGCTTTATTTTGTGAAACCGCTCCTGATTTTTCTGGAAATGCTTTCTTAAAAGCAGAAGCCAAGTCTTGGAAAGCTTTATTTTTGTCCATGATTCGCCTCTTTATTTAGTTTCATTCACTTGCAAAATGTTTGGATTTACTAATGAAACAAACAAGAAATAGACACGATACAAGTTGAAACTTACCGTTTAGAAATGGAGGCGTGAATAAGATCAACAAAAAATGTGAGCCTTTGTATGTGTGTAACAAATTTCAATGTTTCGTTTCTGTTTCCCGCTCGTTCCCGCCATAGTAAATGTTTCTTCCCCCCCCCCAGTCGCGTCACGCAATATACGGACGGCCCCATAGGTCTCTACGTCGCGAAAACGTTACTTTGAAGTCATTGTTTACTATATTCCATTGCTTCAATCTGGAGCCCAGAATCTCAGTTTGTCTTAAAGAAAGATTCATATCCCGCACAAGATCACAAAAATCCCGATTCGAAACGAAATGACATTCTGTGGCTTGGGTTGGAATGTACTGTTCCTTATTTACCTCATTGGAAAATTGATGGCTTGGTTCCGGAAATTTTGCTGGATTTTCGTCATCAGTTGGCTGATCTTGTTTTTTTCTTTGAATTGGTTTTGATACAGTCAATAAATTGGCATATTTTATAAGGTGACGAGACTTATAGCGGTGACCATTAATTTTTGTTTGGCAGAAGTAGCGATCCTCCAGCTTGTGATATGTTTGATAATGCCAAGACATAGGACGCACGATTGGAATGCGCTGGTCATCCCATTTACCGTATATCCATTTTTTCAATGGTATATATATATTCGGGTTCATAACAAGCACTTTCCACGTATGTATGAGTAATTGAAAAAGAGGTTGAACGCTTTAACTATAGCTTTATTTGTTCTTAACTAAAACCGATGTAGCTTATCAACAAATAAACCGCAAGCGTAACAAAAGTTGTTGCGCTTATCACACATTATGCCTTGTTATGAGACACAAATTTTAGAAACTACTAAAAAACGGTTTGTGAAAAAAACGGTTCGCTGGTCACTTAAACGTGAAACTGATGGCTCTTCTTATAAACGCAAAAGATCATGCAAACATTTTTAGTATTTTTAAATATTGATAAAAGCTATGAAATCAATAAAAATAAGACTGACAAGAATGATCTTCCATTGAGTTCCTCTCTTTCTGTTAACTTACATACTGTTACGGTACGCTCGAATTTGAATTGACTTGTTTTGGGAAAAGCGTAATAACTTCAACAATTTTCATAATTTCGTAATGTTCGTAGTGTTTTATTCAGGATTAATGAGACAATATTAATATGTGTTAAGAATGATACCATTTCTTGGAAGTTGTACCGAAAAAATGGCGTTAAAAAAAAATTCAAAAATGTCAGGTTCTTTTGTAAAATTTGTATCCTTTCTGTTTAAATAAATTGAAGATGTATTTTTTTTCAAAAGCTACAACATTTAACTATTGAAAAACATAAAAAAATTGAAAATCGGCCTAAAATTAAGCGTTCAGGAATTTTTAAGAGCAAAACACTTTCGAAAAACCGTTTTTTCGAAATAAATCAAGATTTGAGGGTGTAGGAAAAATTTCAAACATGGTTTTATACTATACTCGACCTAATGAACAATTCCTACTAGGTCTCTTCAAAAGTTCCAAATCACTGTCGCACTGTGTAATCTTAACCCTGGACGTGGGGACAAATTCTTTGTTTTCATTTTTTCTATTAACTCTAATAATTTCGTGAATGGGCACTGGTGATGAAATAAATTCTTTTAAATCGTCAGTAGTAAATTTAATTGGAATTTAAAAAATGATACCAGTTTTAAAAATGAAATGCTTAAGAATTTTGGTGTCGTAGCCCTCTTTTTTTAGATCAGAATTTAATAAATCATTAGCTGCTTTAGCTGTCTTGCACTCTGCCTTACAACGTAGCCTATTTTATTGACTTTTAATATATCTTTAATTTAAGCTTAAAAATAGTTGCATTTATTTCGAGGGCATTAATGTTCACGGTTCTCTCTAGTACCAAAGATTATAAAGTACATATGTAGATGGGACATCTCATACAAAGAAAAATTTTCTATGGCGGGTTCCAGCAGTGGAACCCGCTGGACCGAGCGGGTTCCATTGCGTGACAAGTTAAGTTTGAGACATTTTTCGCGCGACAACGAATGGGGAATAGCCGAGTGGTAGAGTGCTTGGCTGGTGTGCAAAGTAAAACGAGTTCAAACCAGGCTCGGGAATATATTATATTTTTATTCTTTTAATGTGTTTTTCTAAATTTATTATCCAATAAAAAAAAAATACAAAATTGTAAAATCACCTTAACATCGTCTCAGTTTGTAGTGGAACCCGCTGTAAAAATGTCTATAAGTGCGGGTTCTACGGCATTTTGGTAGGCCGCGTCATGGAACCCGCTCTCAAATGTTTTCATTTTTTCCGTCGTGGATCCCGCTGTAATAATGAAAACAATTGAATGAGATAGGGAGAGAGAGAATTCTATTTTTAGATCGTAACATCTTTGGAACGATGAAAGTTTGAAACGTTGTAACCGAACCAATGTGAGAGTAAAGAGATCAGAAATATCTTCTACTATCCTTACTCGTCAGCTCTGTTTTTGGTATAGTTTCTATTACAATTGTTGTAAAAATAAGTGACGGACGTGTCGGATGACAAAATGCCGGAAGAACTCCCTTGAAATTTTATTAGCATGTTATTAGCGGGACATAATGAAGATAAAAACATTTTTACAATTGTAAAATTGAAGATAAATATTACAATTAAAGAAAAAAAAAATAATAATAATTATAAAAGAAAGAAAAAGTTCAAAGTCCTTACGAGGATTTGAACACAGAAAAAATTACACATAGAGTAACTACTCTGTGCATTACGCTACCATCCTGTCTCGATCTGCGGCGATCAAAAATACTATTTGTTCTACCAACTACCACATCGGCGCATCGAAAACAGAAACGAGAAATTGAAATTTGGAAGCCAAAACATTTTTACTTCGTCGTGCGAGCAGTCACACATACACACATAGGTTCACATTTTTGTTGACGGATACATGGAAAGAGTTCTAAAAATAGAATCGTATGCATGTGCGTTCCCCCCTCACCAACAAGCTCGACGCAAAAAGTTGACCGTTTTGGGCCCTGATGTCCCATCTATGTATGTATGTACTTTATAATCTTTGCTAGTACTGTCACCGTTAGTGAGTTTGTCAATATAAACAATATAAGAACCTTTGTGATTGCTTTTATAGCTAAGCGGTACTTGCTGTGGTTTGGAGGAATCGCCGTTGTCATTGTCGTTGATGTTGATGACATTTGTATCCTGCTCGTTGATCAAAGTCTGCTGTAAAACATTAGCGTTGCATTCTTCTGACTCCAAGATGTCCATTTCTTCCTGAACTTTTTGAGAAATTTCTGGATCCGATGTTTTCCTTATTTTAAAGTTAGCCGCATCAGAGCTCAGGGTCCTTGCCCTGGTTGAGTGGGGCATTTTTGACTTAAGGGGATTTCCTCCCGTTGCACTATGGGCAGAAACGACGTTTTTTTTGGCAGAATCTCCAGTTTTAGAGATACTGGCCTCAAATTTTTCACATACGCTTAAACTATTTTTGTCGAATTTCGAATTTTTTAAATTTGACCACGCCCACTTCGGGCGGAAATGCCGTTTTATTTGCATAATCTCCAATTTTAGATATATTAGGCTAAAATTTTGCATATATGCTTGAACCATTTTTGTCGCATTTCGAATTTTATTGTTTTGGAAATTTGACCACGCCTATGGCCGCCGCCTACATCAAGAGTTGGCCTTACTGGCATTTTTACTTAATTTGTACATAAACTTAAGTTTTTCATAAAAAGAACTAAAACTTTTACTAAATATGGTTCTATTAGTTATAATATTTAATTTAAACCTCTTACAGCGTCGTCTTTCCAGTGGCTCTCCCCCCAAACTTCGAGGAGCGCTGCATGATAGAACTCATAAACACCTGCAACATGTATTGTTTTTTCGGAAAGGGGCAAAAGCGGGCAAAGGAAATTATTAACGCCTTAATCTATATATTTTTAAGAACATACCAGTTTTAGTTGCTCGCAGGAGCGCGCGGTAAAAAAGTTACACTCCACAGAACACAGCTACAATTGTTAAATTTTAGTTATAACAAGAAAGGAAAGCTAACTTCGGGCGGAGCCGAAGTTTATATACCCTTGCAGTTAAAACCGGATATATATCGCAAACATCGGATATAGTTTGCCGATCCTTATGAATACATCATAATAAAACCAATTAACTAAAATAAAAAATCTAAAAAAAGTCCCAAGCTTCTATCTTCAAAAATAAGAAAGTTGATATTTCTACCAAGTACCATTTCCAATCGTTCAGTTATATGGCAGCTATAGGATATAGTCGGCCGATCCTAATGAAATTTGGTAGGTTCGATTAACTGGCCAAAAATATAATCTGTACCAAGTTTCAGCTTTCTATCTTCAAAAACACGAAAGTTGAGTCATTTCCGATCGTTCAGTTATATCGCAGCTATAAGATATAGTCGGCCGATCCTTATGAAATTTGGCCTGTCGTAATGGTTTGCCTAAAATAGCTCTCGTGTCAAATTTGAACTCTGTAACTCTAAAAACACCAAAGTAATACCATTTCCGATCAATCAGTTATATGGCAGCTATAGGATCGGCCGTTATATGGCAGTCGGCCGATCCGGGCCGTTCCGACTTATATACTGCGTGCAAAGGAAAGAAGGGTGTGTGCAAAGTTTCAAGACGATAGCTTCAAAACTGAGAGACTAGTTCGCGTAGAAACGGACAGACAGACAGACAGACAGACGGACAGACAGACGGACAGACGGACATGCTCATATCAACTCAGGAGGTGATCCTGATCAAGAATATATATACTTTATAGGGTCAGAGATGTCTCCTTCACTGCGTTGCACACTTTTGGACAAAATTATAATACCCTCTGCAAGGGTATAAAAATACACCAACAACAATTGAACAGACACAACAAAATACATAGAACATCTATAAACTACCGCGCAAAGTTGAATCTACATACCTGTACGATTTTTTTCCATATTTACAAATTATTTTTACTTTCACGAAAAAGCCACAACATAGATGCAATGTTTATAAATTTTCACGGTTCCATTTTGAGAAATCAAGCTAGCAATCAATCCGCTGACTTTGTTTGAGCGGGATATTCAAATTGCAGCTTTTAAAAATTTTTTGGAAACAGTTTAATTTTATCCGGAGTATGCTTAATTGGAAAATTCATTATATTTTGTATATTAAAAATATAACAACTTTAACTTTATGCACAAATTTCTGACTTTTTGTCCATAGTGCGTTGTAATAATAATAAATCCCTCTTTTATGAAATTCCTCCCTCTATGCAGAATCTTCTTCGATGTTGCAAAGTTGCAACTTTTAAAATGGAAAGTTCTCTTTTTTTTTTTGACAGTTTAGGGAAAAAGTGCTAAGTGCTTATGTGTGACCAGCCGTCAGAACGTTCCGCTCTTTAGAAGTCGTCTAGATAAATAAAAATTTCATTTCTAAAGTGCGCAGGCACCACCTTGTCCATCAATCGAGACATCGTACTTGTAGCGTTGCACAGCCCGAAAGGCATGACCTTAACCTGATAAAGAGGTCGTCCAGGGATTGTAAAAGCCGTTTTATCGCGAGATGCCACATCTAACGGAACTTGCTAATAGGCATCTTTTAGATCCAAGCTGGATATAAATTGGGCTTTCGGCAAACGACTAAGAATGCCGCCGATTTGTGGAAGCCGATAAGCATCCTTCTCAGTGAAACTGTTCACCTTCCGGCAGTCGCGACAAATTCTCACTTTTCCGGGACTTCATCTTTGCAGTTAGTGTTCGCCGACTCAAAATCTGCTTAAATATTAAGCCTTTTGGCAGCAGATCGTAGCTCTTCCAGAAGTCTATACCTAAATATAAATCCTGCTTTAGTGAAGGGACCACGTATGTTTGTGGTATTCTTTTACCATCGTTGTACTCCACCTCTATCTCTAAATAACCCACTATCTGCTGGGATCTTCCATCTGCCGTGGATGCGTTCCCTTGATCGATCGGTATTTGTGCTTTTTTATGATTTCGGTAGCTAACATGCCACCAAAACAACTTATCGAAGCGCCTGAGTCTAATAAGCCAAAGACGGTTCGATTCAATAATCGAATGGATACAAAAGGTGCCACACCTTACTGGCGTTTCTGCACTCCTTGCCAAATCGCTTTAATTCGTCTCCCACTACGCGATTTTCGCTTTTCTAAATCTGGTAAATTGTTAAACTCCGGGATATTTATATTTTTTAATTTTTGAATCTTATCGAGAAGCCAAAGACTTTCATTTTGTTATTGCTCGTCTGTGGCCGAAATATAGTCGACGATATCTTCTTCAACTATTCGTCGGTCATCGTTGCTTGGTTTCGAACGACACTCGAAGTCTTCTTTTTGGGAGGCAACTTCTGAGTGCCGTGTTGTGGGTTTTTTGAACATCGGCCACAACTTGGTTTGTATGTGTTGGCCGCTCCACAACCGTAACAGAAAACCCTTCGTTCCGATACGCAATCTTGGTATCTGTGTCCCTTCATGCGAGAGTTCTATCACACTTACGACAACGCATCCACCTCTTTTTCGCTCTCAGACTCTGTTTCTTCTTGAAACTTTGATTCTATCAGGAACTTGGAAACCTTGCGTTTGGATGTAGAGCTGCAAACGATTCGATCTTAAATCGATTACATCGATGTTTTTGAGTTGAGCGAGAACATCGATTCCTATTTTAGGGAATCGATGCATCGAGCAATCTGTCACTTTAACAAAGAAATTTTCGAAGGAAGGCGAGAAGAATGTAAGTAAACGAAAAAATTGTTTTAAAGTAATATAATTCATTTAAAGTAATGATTTTTAACAGTTTTAGATTCAGTGTGTGGATTCAGGACGAGTAAGGATGAGCTCATTTTTTCGTTTACCAGGTACATATACATATACATATATGACGAAGATTTTGTATTACCATGTCTTTTTTAACTTTTAGGAAAGCGCAGCTGCGCGGAAGAAGACTCTGCAAAGGAAAACGAGCCCGCTGCCAAAAAAAATGCCGTTCTTACGTTTGGAAACACTTCAGTCAATTAGAAGGAAACAGTGCAAAGTGTCTGCTGTGCAGTCAAGTATATAAAACAGGTGGGAACACAACAAATTTAATAAACCACCTGAAACGATCACACCCAACCACGATCACAACGCCAAAGTCCGAGCAAACCCTGGGTTCATTTCTGAATGTGGCTACCCCAAGGGTTATGCTTTGGGGTCAACACGAAAAGCGAAATTGGACGAGGCTCTAATGAAAATGGTTGCAACAGATTTGCAGCCGTTTCGTGTTGTGGAGGACACCGGATTTCGGAATTTTGTCCGGTGCTTGGATCCCCAGTATGTATTGCCAAGTAGAACAACATTAAGCTCGGTTCTTTTGGAAAACCTGTATGGAGAGATGAAGAGAAAACTTAATGTAATGCTGGAAAATGTAAGTCATTGTGCAATAACCACTGATGGTTGGACAAGTCGTGCCAATGACCACTATTTGACTGTGACCTGCCACTTCGTGACCGATACATTCCAAATAAAAAGTGCCGTCCTGTCAACCAATAAATTACTTTGCGAGACTAACCAGAACTCTGAGAACATTGCGGAATCCTTACGAGCAATACTGGTCGATTGGAACTTGTTTCATAAAGTCACGTCAATAGTGACAGACAATGCGTCTTCAATGATCAAAGCCTGCACCTTGCTAGAGAAACGTCACTTGCCTTGCATTGCTTTGAATCTTATAATGCAAGATGCACTGATGAGTGAAAGCGTTAAGGACGTATTATCCAAATGTAAGCGAATCGTAGGTTTTTTCAAATCTAGTTCAAATGCATATGCAAAGTTGAAAACGGCCCAGACTAACAATAAATGTTATGGTCTCGTTCAAGAAGTGGCAACACGATGGAACAGTTGCTACAAAATAATAGCTCGTATTCTAAAGGTTAGAGATGCTGTTTCTCGGGTGTTACGTGAGACAATGAAAGCACCTCCATCATTAACGGCCGACGAAATATCTGTCCTAACAGACTTGGAGTATATCCTTGGTCCGTTTGATGAAGCAATCGTGTATCAGGTAGCACGTACGAAACGATCTCTCTTATCATTCCCGTATCGGCAGATCTTCATCATCGCTTAAGTTCCATGGATACTTTAATTAAAACATCTGAAGGTTTCGAAGTTAAAAACGCCCTTTTGAATGGGATCAATCGTCGTTTTTTTGAGGGACGTTCTGTAACAAGGGTGGCCACAATGTTGGATCCCCGATTTAAGGATGCATTTCGGAGCGCTATTAATGCGGACTCGGCAGTGGAAGCCATCCGCAAAGAAATGCCCGGAATCACCAACCTTACAGTATCGGAACCACCAACACACACTGAAAACAACGCATACTTTTCGTTTATGCAATCCAAAATTGCAAATAAAATTAAAACTCCAATATCGGATTCCATTATTGTGCTCCGACAATATTTAGAAGCCAACAACGCGACGCTAAATATTAGTCCGTTAGACTATTGGAAGGTATGTTGTTTTTTAGATTTCATTTTGTGATAAATGTAGTCTAATTTGCAATTCTAAATATTTCTTACAGGTGCAAGATATTAGGATGGAATCGCTCAAAAAAATAGCTTTAAAAAACCTATGTGTTCCAGCGTGCTTAACTGAATCCGAACGGACCTTAAGCAGGGCTGATGTATCATGACTGACCGCCGAGCAGCCTTAAAGGATAAGAATGTGGATAAACTTTCACAAGTAAAAACCAATGGCTGTCTGAAATATAACAATTAATAAGAATAAGTAAATAAAAAACTGTTGATCTCAAGAACTCTGTATTTATATTATTGTTTAAAGGCTTATTTTTTCCTCTAAAATTTTTGAGCATATATTAATATATTTATTTTTTCGATCCTAATCGATTTAAATCGATCTTTTTCAGAATCGAATCGAATTTAATCGATTCACTAAAAGTAGAATCGTTTGCAGCTCTGGCATACAAGTACATATACAGTGTTATGGTTTTCTGACATTATTTTTTTAAATTTTGGTAAGTGGCAAGAAAACGTAATAAAAATATTGCTAAAATATGCAATAAGAAATTCATAAAGACCGGAGATTTCAGCTAGTACCTTAGGTTGTGCAAACGCCCTCCTTTCTGTATTACCGTATGTTAGTATGTATTGTATTGGTATTTTTATTGCGATTCTGCTTAGGCTTATCCACATTTTACGCCATAGGATTTCACATCTGCTTCTAAATCATCTTTTTTTGTTTCGCCATTTCTTTTTTTCCGTTTTCATCTCTCACTTGCCATTTTTTAAGTTTCAATCTATATGCCATTAGAACAAATTAAAAAAAATGGAATCCAACCATGTAGAGGACTTATTCCATATTTTAATGCTTAATGTCTTGGCTTAAATTTTGTTAAGTATATTTTAGCATTTTCCATGAAGACTTTTGGACTTACTCCGCATATCGGACATAATTAGCCAGATTTGGTTTCACTCAAAATTTTTAAAACCTTTCCATATAAAATTATCATTAAAAGATCTTATTTACATTTCCTCCTCCATTTACAACGGAGCAGACATATGAACACAAATTTTTTATTTCACTATCCAAATTATTTTTCTCATTAAAAATATGGTCTTTTGTCTCTTTAACAAACTTAAGCTTTACTGGTCTGCAAAATCTAATCGACTGAGGAGTACGTTTCATCCAAAATACATTTCTACATTTCCAAAATACATGTGCTTTCCATAATATCTTTTGAGTGGTCTAATATGCACAGTGGCTGTCATTGGTAACCATGGATATTTATCAATTATCAATGCTGCTGTTTAATGACAATAATGTTTACATTTAACAATATTTATTGGCAATTGACGTGTCAAAATTATTCTCTTTGGGTTGCTCCCTTATCGCACAATACTGCTCTTTGCTAAGGTTTTTATCAAGCAGCAAGGCTCAGGCTTCGATGGGCGCAATAGGTGTTGGCTTAAAACCCGAGTCAAAGCAGCTACGAATAAATTTGGCCTTTTCCGGGATTTACTATAGATAATTATCTATAATAATTAATTAATTATTATTATAATTAATTATAATTCAACACGACTACCTGGTCGTGTTTACCTTTGGTTTCGAATGACCATCCTTGCTGCCAGTATCAATAAAGTTTTGTCTCCTTCAGATATCACAAGATCTGCAACCTGTTTACGTAGCGCCCTGAGAGATTTCCGAATATATGTCAATGCAGGGCGTCCCACTGCATTGTTTTTCTGGCCAACTGATACACACGTTTTTGTGTTTTGCCAATCATAATGTCTGCATAGAAATACTTTTGCATTATGCCTGCAACTTTTCCATTTTGCCGCCAAACGAACAGCATCTTTGTAATCTTGAATAATTTCCTTAGAAATATGACCGAAAGTTGCCGTTTTAAAAAATGGGACAATAGCATTGTCCTTGGATACTTGGCCCTTCATAGACTTCCACAGGGCAAACAACTATAAGTTGTTGAATTTGAAATAAAAATCTAGAAACGCAAGTTCCAAAAAAAAAGGGTTGAAAGTGGCTATTCTGACTGTACAATATAATTGAACAAGAATTGATAACTTTAAGACACACAATAGTTTTCAGGGTTGGACTTGGTTCTCCCTTTTCGAAAATTAGATTCAATTTCAATAATGCACTTGCTAGACGACTTACTTTGACACAACTACGAAGACATCACAACTACTTGAAACATTTCACATTACAAAAAAAGTAGAATGTTAAAAGACATGTCGAAAAGAAATATTATTTCACAAAAAACAATAATATCGGAATGATGCAGTGTTTAATTTGTGGGACTATTGTTTAAAAAAAGGGATATAATTTTCGTCGACATTACAAATCACAGCATTGATCTTCATACGGGTTAATAACAGACACTCAACGGATCCAGCTTATTGCTAAATTGAAGAATTTACTTTGCAACCAATTAACAAAAGCAGAACCAGAGGTAGACAACAAAAAAACGTTCTATTAGCTCCTTTTGTTGTAAGCTAAAAGTTGGCCAAATCGCAAAAGTGTTTACTGGATGGCGAGATTTTTAAATCTACTTGCATATCTATGCTGCAGTGTCTGGATGAAAAGGGCGTACAAAAAAAAGGAACGCTTTCTCGGCGTACTGTTAAACGACGAGTAAACGATATAACCCACCAATTTAAGGGGTTATATACAGTTGTGACGAAAAAATAGATTTTTTTTATTGAATATTATTTAAGTATATACTGTTGAGAATACTCTCACAAGAATACTCTTATAACAATCGGAGCATTAGAACCGAAGTTGTAGCTATTTATAGCGCACTACCAGCACATCAAACTTGAACAAACTTGAAACTTTAAACGCGATTATCACAGATTCTTGTTTTATAGAAATTACCTTTGCGGTGGACACGATTACTAAAAAACTATTGATCCGATCAACACCAAATTTTGACCACTTATTTATTATGATATTAGCTAGTCCGTGAACGAAGGATTTTAATTTTTATGAAAACTTCTTTTTTAGAGCATCAAAATAAAAAATCTTATACCTTGAAAAAGTAAATTTTTGTAAATTGTTAAAACCGTCGCCATTTTTATTTAAATCAAAATTTTTACAAATCCTTCGTTCACGGACTAGGCAATACAATATACTAACGAAATTTTTTTGAATTTTTGATTTCGGATGAACCGTTCTCGGTATATAATGTCCACCGCAAGACACCATCGAAAAAAGACGATCTTGGAATTCGGCTATAACATTTTTATTATTTAAAATTTTTTTATGAAAAAATTTAAATAAGTACCCAGAAATATGTACTAACCAACGTCGGTAAAACATTTTTAATAAATATTTTCTATGGTTTTCTAATATTTTCTATGGATAAAATATCATGTTTTGCGCGGTACAACTGTATGTAACCCCTTAACAAAATCTGAAACACAAACTATGTAAATATGCTTACTACTTGTTGGCAGTGGATGAGAGTACTGACATTACCGACGTTGTGAAAGTTTTAATATTTGTAAAATTTATTTTTTAAACGCGGATTTTAATGTCGAAGAGGACATTTTAAATTTAGTTCCTTTGTATGGAACAACAACAGGTGAAGATATATTCATCGAATTTGAGATATCCGTCAACGAAATCGGAGGATTCAAGATTCGGCATGTCCACCGACGTAGCAAGGAGTATGCGAGAAAAAATTAAAGGGCTTAAAGGTCAGTTTTAGTCACAAGGTATGGATGTCCCCTTCTATCACTGTCTCATTACCAAGAAGCCCTTTGCGCAAAAGCATTAAATAGGAAGGATACGATGGAGAGCGTTGCCAAAATGGTTAACAAAATAATAGGGAACATAACATAATGCATTGACACATCGGGAGTTCCAGTCCCTGCTTCAGGAGCTAAAAGCGCATTTTGGAGACCTTAAAATGTACACAGAGGTTCGCTGACTCAGTAAAGGAAAATGCCTGGAGCGATTTTTTTCTCTGAGGAAAGAATTTTTAATCTTCCTTAAAGATAATGTAAAAGATTCGGAGCATTTAGTTCAAAAATTAGAAAACGCTCAATTTCTTTCTGATTACGAGTTATTTAAATATTATAAACTCCCAACTTCAGATACCAAAGCAGTCAATACTGACGATGCTATCGAGAATCGACGGATTTAAAAGAAAATTAAGTATTTTGGAAAATAGTTTAAAAAATAAATTGTTTAAGTCATTTTCCCCGATGCCAAGCAAATACAAATTTTGATGAAATTAAAAAATTATTTAAATTTTTTGTAAAACCAAAAACAGTTAAAACAAGAAAGCAAAGCTAACTTCGGGCGGAGCCGAAGTTTATATACCCTTGCAGCTATAACCGGATATATATCGCAAACATCGGATATAGTTGGCCGATCCTTATGATTACATCATAATAAAACCAATTAATTACAATAAAGAATCTAAAAAAAAGTCCCAAGCTTCTATCTTCAAAAATTCGAAAGTTGATATTTCTACCAAATACCATTTCCGATCGTTCAGTTATATGGCAGCTATAGGATATAGTCGGCCGATCCTAATGAAATTTTGTAGGTCGGATTAACTGACCAAAAATATAATTTGTACCAAGTTCCAGCTTTCTATCTTCAAAAACACGAAAGTTGGGTCATTTCCGATCGTTCAGTTATATGGCAGCTATAAGATATAGTCGGCCGATCCTTATGAAATTTGGCATGTCGTAATGGTTTGCCAAAAATAGCTCTCTTGTCAAATTTGAACTCTCTTACTCTAAAAACACCAAAGTTATACCATTTCCGATCAATCAGTTATATGGCAGCTATAGGATATAGTCGGCCGATCCCGTCCGTTCCGACTTATATACTGCGTGCAAAGGAAAGAAGGGTGTGTGCAAAGTTTCAAGTCGATAGCTTCAAAACTGAGAGACTAGTTTGCGTAGAAACAGACAGACGGACAGACGGTCAGACGGACAGACGGACATGCTCATATCAACTCAGGAGGTGATCCTGATCAAGAATATATATACTTTATAGGGTCGGAGATGTCTCCTTCACTGCGTTGCACACTTTTGGACAAAATTATAATACCCTCTGCAAGGGTATAAAAATAGAATCGTATGCATGTGCGTTCCCCCCTCACCAACAAGCTCGACGCAAAAAGTTGACCGTTTTGGGCCCTGATGTCCCATCTATGTACTGTATAATCTTTGATATAACCAAAGATTATATATTGGTTATATCAAAGATTATACAGTACATAGATGGGACATCTCATACAAAGAAAAATTTTCTATGGCGGGTTCCATCAGTGGAACCCGCTGGAACGAGCGGGTTCCATTGCGCGACAAGTTAAGTTTGAGAAATTTTTCGCGCGACAACGAATGAGGAATAGCCGAGTGGTAGAGTGCTTGGCTGGTGTGCAAAGTAAAACGAGTTCAAACCAGGCTCGGGAATATATTATATTTTTATTCTTTTAATGTGTTTTTCTAAATTTATTATCCAATAAAAAAAAAATACAAAATTGTAAAATCACCTTAACATCGTCTCAGTTTGTAGTGGAACCCGCTGTAAAAATGTCTATAAGTGCGGGTACTACGGCATTTTGGCAGGCCGCGTCGTGGAACCCGCTCTCAAATGTTTTAATTTTTTTCCGTCGTGGAACCCGCTGTAATAATAAAAACATGATAAAAAAAACATGACTTCCCAAATTGGATGGGAAGCTTCTAACATGTCTTTGGCTGAGTTTTATGTCTGCCAAAAAAAGCTTCAACTCATGTGAGCATGCTGCTCGATCTCCACAGCATTAACTTTCCCATCACAAATCGGACAGCCTAAAATAGAGCTTCCTTCAGCTCCTCTTTCCGGGAAACGATCTAACCCCATTTTGTGCACTTACGCCAATATAATTGTTAAACAAGGAAACTAATCTGAAATGTTCTGGTCTAACAAGGTTTAACAAAACTGTAACCCGAAATGTGATTGTAACCCGAAAAAAATGTAACCAAATATAACGATATAATGGCAAAGAATAAAATTATAAATAGAAACGATATCCTAAGAATAATATAACAAAATAATAAAAGGTATGTTCGCAAAGATATATATTTTTCTCTAAGGTATGTTTTTTTGAAAGATACTTAAACTGAACCCTTTCTGGATGTCACCCATTGTAGGGCATAATTCTTTGTTAGTCTTCACGGAAATAAAAAAAATTTTTTAGAATTAAATTTCGGAAAGATTCAAATCTAATCCAAGGGAAGCAGTTACTATCTTCAAGTCGGCCTTGGCCGGTGGCCTGTTCTACTGGAACTGGCTCCGTATTCCACGTCGCGACTAATAGAAATAAAATGCCCCAAGAGAGGGAAACAAAGCAAAATTGTGACAACTTTTTCTGGATAGAAAAAGTAATGCCTCGATTTTCCGTATAGTTCAGTATGATTACGTCTATTTCTATTTAAAATTAGGTGGCTAGTTCAATGACTTAGTGTTTTAAACCGAGCCAGGGTTCGGCCTAGGCTCCGTCGCTACCTCTGTATTCCTCAGTCTAAGCAAGACCTTAATGTTAAGGAAATGTTAAGGAAAATCCCCTTGGCTATACATTTTCGGATAGCTACGAATACCAACTATCCATAAAACTGTACTTCAGAAAAATTAAAACTCAAAGAATATTTTGTAAGAGTGCAAACAAAGTTTTTTAAATGAATTGGAAAAAAATTTTATTCTTTTATTCTTTTTTATTTTATTTATTTAAAAATTTATTCTCCTGTGAGTCTTAATGAATAAAATTTTCCATTAGGGCCTCACGCGTTGGGCGCCACATTTTTTAATACATAATAATAATGAATTAAAACTGTAATGTGCAACGATATGAAGTGGCTGAAATCGAAGAGTCTGTGCTTCTGCTCGTCGGCTTTGGGGGTGGCCGTCTTGCTTGGACGGACTCTATCACTCACTACACATTATTATTACTAAATCTAAAATTGAGTGTGCTTGCGACAAACTTAAAGAACGGAGGACTGAACCGGAAGAGTTCGGAGGAATAAATTCGGAAAGAAAGAACGGTCAGACTGGGAGAAGACTAATCGTTTGGCAGGACACTGGTGTTGTTGTGCTTGCGAACTGCCCACCCTACCTATGATAACCGGCCGCTACACCGGTGTTGTTGTGCTTGCGAGCTTCTCACCCTACCTATGATCACCGGTCGCTAGAGCATTGCTCTGGTGATTCCTTTAACACCCTACATCCTGGCAAAAATCAGCTGAGTTCAGTCACTTGAAGTTTTAAAAGTTCATGATTTTATTCTTTATACACGAAAATACAACTTTTCATCCTTGACTTTTAGGGATACTTATAAGTGTATAAGAAAAACAATGCAAAGTGATTAGTAATAAAGAGTATATATAATAATTTAAAAGGTGTAACGCTTGTATCTGTAGAAAAAAAAGGTAGATGGAAAGGTGCGCCATATAGGAGACAAGTTTTAAACTAGAAAGAGGCATAGAGAGATTTGGAGGAGTGCAACCGGGTAAAATGGCAACTTTCCGTTGGGGCATTGTCTCTTCGGCAAAGGGATTCAGCGCCAAATTTTGACGTCTGTGCATTCAATCCCTCATTGCACCTCCTCAAATTCAGTTGAGTGTATTGTTTTACCCAAGTGCGTTTTAGTGTAAAGATCGGCGAACAAGGAGCTTATGTCCAGAGGAAAAAAGATCACAAAGCCCATCGTTTTAGTGGCCAGTGTTGATCCGTGGCGATAAGGAAGTGCGACGGGTCAGATATGAATTCTTGCCAAGTTTTCTTTTTCGTGATTAGGCTCGGCAACAGGATAGATATTACCGGAACGGAACGAAATTCAGGCAGCCCAAATGGGTCAGAGGGACTCCGGAAACCCACGGCGCAAAGCAGCAGGAGCAGCGATCGCCGGAAAAGTAACAGTTTGAGGATAATTGAAAAAAAAAATGAATTAATAAGAAAAGAAAGACCAAAACCGATAAGCTGAGAAAACAAAGACTCATTCGGCGGGTTTAACTCGCTAGGCCCACCGTCAAACCCTTTGCTCAAGCAGGCAGTTTTGTCCCAACCGCGCTCGATAGCGCATAATTTTTCCTCGCCGCAATGCGTAGTAAAATTAATCAAAAAGACCATCAGTTTTCCGGCGGAAAAGTGGCCCGAGAGTGACCCAGTGTCTTTCGGAGGCATGCGGCGACCCCGGCGCGATAATCCGGAGAACTTTTTCCGGGGAAAATCGGTACAGCCGAATCCACGTGGGATTTCGGTAAATGGATAGGTGTTAGTATAAGTAGTTTAAGTTTTATTAGTGAGTAAATTTTATCTTTTTTTTTGTGATTGATGATGGCCACAGCAAATTCTAAGCGACTAGAAAGAAATATGGAGTGAGCAAAAAAAAAATGGCCAAACTCGGTTCGAAGTGATAGTGGGGTTACACCTAACCTTCTTAAAAAGAGACAAGAAGGTAATAAGAAGAAGAATTTCCATGGCCTCATATTGTGTTACATAATAGAGAATTTTCCTTGTTGTACCCTTGCAGAGGGTATTATAATTTTGGTCAAAAGTGTGCAACGAAGTGAAGGAGACATCTCCGACCCTATAAAGTATATATATATTCTTGATCAGGATCACCTCCTGAGTTAATATAAGCATGTCCGTTTGTCTGTCCGTCTGTCTGTTTCTTCGCAAACTCAGTTTCTCAGTCTCAGTTTTAAAGCTATCGACTTGAAACTTTGCACACACCCTTCTTTCCTTTGCACGCAGTATACAGTGATGGAAAAATAATAGAAACGAATTTTCCCTTTGGGTTCAAATACGTATTTTTAATAGGAAACGTGTTAATGAGTGAAAATTTTTCTTTTTCTTTAATATATATATACATCTATCTTACATACTAGAAAACAGAAATCCATTTAGCTGTATTTATTTAGCTAAAAAATTAAACTAAAGCTGAATTTTATGTTTTTGACCTGGAAATAAATATAGAAACGAAATGACTAATCCTTCTCTAACTTTACTAGTTTAGCAAAATTTACCATAAAATGTATTCAGCTTTAATATTATGTGCCGTTACCATAGTTTTTCAAAACTGCAGCACACCTACGAAGCATAGACTCCACCAGATTGGAGCATATTGCTTGCTTAATGGAGTACCACTCTTTCTGGGCTTTCTCCCACAATTGCTCATTATTATACCCTTGCAGAGGGTATTATAATTTTGTCCAAAAGTGTGCAACGCAGTGAAGGAGACATCTCCGACCCTATAGAGTATATATATTATTGATCAGGATCACCTCCTGAGTTGATATGAGCATGTCCGTTTGTCCGTCTGTCTGTCTGTCTGTTTCTACGCGAACTAGTCTCTCAGTTTTAAAGCTATCGTCTTGAAACTTTGCGCACACCCTTCTTTCCTTTGCACGCAGTATATAAGTGGGAACGGCCGGGATCGGCCGACTATATCCTATAGCTGCCATATAACTGATTGATCGGAAATGGTATAACTTTGGTATTTTTAGAGTAAGAGAGTTCAAATTTGACATGAGAGCTATTTTTGGCAAAACATTACGACATGCCAGATTTCATATGGATCGGCCGACTATATCCTATAGCTGCGATATAACTGAACGATCGACAATGACTTAACTTTCGTGTTTTTGAAGATAGAAAGCTGGAACTTGGTACAGATTATATTTTTGGTCAGTTAATCCGACCTACGAAATTTCATTAGGATCGGCCGACTATATCCTATAGCTGCCATATAACTGAACGATCGGAAATGGTTTTTGGTAGAAATACCAACTTTGGTATTGTTAAAGATAGAAGTTTGGGACTTGTTTTAAATTTTTTATTATAATAAATTGGGTTATATTATCATATTCTCATAAGGATCGGCCAACTATATCCGATGTTTGCGATATATATCCGGTTTTAGCTGCAAGGGTATATCAACTTCGGCTCTGCCCGAAGTTAGCTTTGCTTTCTTGTTTTTAGTTTGTTTTTTTTGGTTAGAAAAGTCCGAGAAGTAATATATATCAGAGATTTTATTTAGTTTTAATTTATGAGAGGCAAAATATTAATATAAATTTAGCTGTTCAATCCCAAGCAGTCAAGATTTAGTTTAGTGAAATGGGTCTTGATCATTCGGATACCGAAGAGGCAAGTGGTTCAACAGAGTTCTGTACGTTGTGCAGAACTCGAACTTCGTCCACGGAATTATTTAAAACCAAATGTGGGCATAGTTTTCATAAAAGCTGCATAAAAACGCATTTCGCAAAGGATAGAAATTGTCCTGTCTGCCAGGCATCCTGCCAAGGAGAATCTGTGGGAAGACCAGATAGTGTTGCACAGCATACAAGGCAGAAACAAAGGGTCGCAAGTTCACAGGTAGAAAACGTTGAACAAAGAGTCGCTGAAATGGAGAATCGAGGTCAGACTAGTGGTCGCGAAAGCATGAAGAGCATGCTGCAGGATGCAGTAAAAAGGATGCAAAATGAGTTGCTTACACAGTTGACAGAGAAAATGTCCCTTTGAATTCATTCGAATTGGGCAGGCTGGAGCCAAGAAGCTCAACGTCAAGGTGTAGCCAGCGCAAGTCCGTCGTTTGACCATCTGCTACGTGTAGATGCGGGTCAACCTAGTGAGGTACAGCAGCCGGTTAACCCAAACTATTCACCCAGGTCAAACCTTTCTGACCTTCCAAATCGACCCGATAAGGTCTCTCATATAATGAATGGGTGGAAGTTGCGTTTTAGTGGTGCCGAGGGTGGAATAAGCGAAGATAATTTTATTTACAGAGTTTAGGCTCTGACTTGCCAGACACTTGGCGGAAATTTCGATATCCTCTGTGGAAATGCAAGCGCGCTGTTTGAAGGGAAAGCCGATGATTTCTTCTGGCGGTACCATAAATCTGTTCGGACTGTGAGATGGGACGATTTGTGTACTGCTCTCCGCCGTCAGTTCAGGGATACGAGAACTGATGTAGACATCCGAGAAATGATCAGGGAGCGTAAACAAAAAGAAAGAGAAACTTTCGACTCTTTTTATGATGCGGTGGTCCAACTGACAGATAGTTTAGAGGATCAAATGGCGGCAAGGGAGTTAAAAGAAATCCTTCGGCGAAATTTAAGACCCTAAATAAGGCACGAGATTTTAAATATCTCTATTAATTCAATGTCATGGCTTCGCGAAATTTGTAGAAAGCGGGAGTGTTTTCTGGAAAAGCTTAAGAGAGAGCAGGTCTACAAAAAGGGACCGCCATTCAAGAGCCACGTGTCTGAGCTCCTTGAAGATTCTCATGACCCAACCGAGTCAGAATTTTTCGATGAGCCGGAAGGAACTCTGGAGGCAATATCCTTAATCTGCTGGAATTGCAGAAAAGAAAGACATAGGTACCAGGACTGCACAGCGACACGAAAAGTGTTCTGTTATGGTTGTGGTGCTCGAAATACCTACAAACCATCTTGCCAAAGGTGTTTAAAAAACATACAACAGAACACCCAAGTTGTTCGTTCGCGGACTGTTCTGAAGGCACAAGGAACGATCACGGAGAATCAGGAAGTATAGATATCAAGGAGAGTATTCCTGAGAAGGATATCCTTGAACCAACTGAGGCCACTTCGGAAGGTTGGCACCAGAGGGTTCCTACTGTGAATAAGTTTATTAATAGTGGTACGAGCAAAAATATTAAAAGTTTTAGGATTACAGCTAAGTCTAGAAATTCAAACAGGCTAAGAAAATTTTGGAGAGTCACTAAAGATCTGTGTGCGCTCCGAAAAAGTTGTGTCGATAAACGGCCGTATGCAGCAGTAAAAGTCCTAGGCAAGGAAGTGAAAGGGCTGATGGATACAGGAGCAGCAATGAGCTGTATAGGCGGACGATTTGCACAAGAAATTTTAGGAAGCGGAGTGCCCATTCATAGAGTATTTACTAATATTTCGACGGCAGACGGCAGCAAGCAAAACATTGTCGGCCGAATAAAGACAGAAGTGGAGTACAAAGGCCATAAAAAGCTTTTGGAATTATATATAGTCAGAGGAGAGGCTTTTGAGGAACTAAAGCTTAGATTCATGCTTAGCGATGCTTAGCGCCAGTCCATAGAAGTCCAGATTTCAACAAGCCTTTTTATATTCATTGCGACGCAAGTAAAAGCGGGGTAGGAGGCGTTTTGGTCCAAAAGACAGAGGATGGTGATGAGTACCCAATCGCATATTTATCCAAAAAGCTCAATAAAGCCCAGAGGAATTACTCTGTAACTGAGCAAGAGTGTCTTGCGGCGATCATAAGCGTGAAGTGCTTTCGTCCGTATGTAGAAGGCCACGAGTTCACCATTGTTACAGATCACGCATCGCTCAAGTGGTTGATGAACCAGACGGATTTGCATTCGCGGTTAGCAAGGTGGGCCCTTAAGTTGCAGGCTTTTAGATTTACGATTGAGCATCGGAAGGGGTCACTGAATGTTGTTCCTGATGCACTCTCGAGGCTAAACGAGGACGAACATAGCGAACATAGATGCCTCTAATGGACTTTTAGTGGATACTTCCTCCGAACATTTCGCAACAGGAACACGCAACAGGTGAACCGCTCCACGACGTGTACATTTGGAAGCTTTGGGTACCCGTTCAGCTGGTAGGCGAGGTTTTGAAGAACGCGCATGATCATCCACTTGCATCTCACGGCGGAGTTCACAAGACTCTAGAGCAAATTAGACGCTATTATTATTGGCCCGGTTTGGTGGGAGATGTCAAGGCGTATATTGGCGGGTGTGAATCTTGTAAGACCACTAAGGCGCCCAACAGTCCTCTTAGACCTCCAATGGATCTATATCGATTTCCTGGGTCCGTATCCGCGTTAAAAGAGCGGGAATATTGCTATTTTTATAGTTTTAGACCACTTTTCGAAATTTGTATTCGTCAAGGCCGTGAAAAAGCATGAAGCGGCGGTCATAATAAAATATTTAAGAGAAGAATTGTTTCATCTTTGCGGAGTCCCGGAAACAATTAGGCTGCAAACATAGTGCGCGCTGAGACGAAGACGAAGATGAAGACGAAGTTGAAGACGAAAAACAGTGCAGAACAAATCATATGAATTTGCTCGCCCGCAAACATAGTGCGCGCTGAGACGAAGACGAAGATGAAGACGAAACGAAAGCGTTCAGCTTCAAACGGTGCGGTACTGTTTTTGAAGACGAATCGCTTGCTATTTTGCTTTGTTCCTGACGATTGCTTGCTATTTCGGCTGACGATGAGGATATGGCTTTTTTTATGCGCTCATTGCCACATGTTAGAAAAATGGATCCGCAAACGAAACTTTTATGCAGAATGGACATGCAGAAATCTGTTTATAACTATGCATACAATGTGGGAAGCTCTTTTCAATTTCAAAATATTCAAAACCCAGCTTCTAATATATCTGTACAATCATCAACTGAATTTGAATCTTCGTCAACCCAATATTCTGATAATGCTTTATCCCCACAGGTGCCGAACCAATACGTTTCATCAGGAAACATTATTACATTTTCAAATTAAGAAAAATATAAAAAATGTAACTGAATGAAAATTTAAAATGAATGAAAACAAAAAAATTTTTGAATAATTCTTTACCTTAACGTTACAATTAACCTTTCTGCAGGTATAATTGGGGTTTTATTAAAATTTGTCCAGTTTTTAATAATTAGCGGTTCAATTTTTAACAGAATGTAATCAAATGTGCTGATTTTCATTCTGGTATACTTCACAAATTTTTTTTCATCTTGTCGCAGCTCATTAAATAAATGATGAAATTTGCCGAATACTTTTCTTCCCAAATTAATTGGGTGAATTACTCCATTCACTGTTTTCTTTCGTTTTAATTTTAAAAATAAACTTTCCTCTAACAGTAGCTAATGATCTGAACAGAAATCCATTGCGACTAACATCACAAAATCGCAAGAAATTCGTCTTGCACTATGTAACCTATTAGCTTACTCGCATCGCAAGGAATTCATCTTCAGCTTCGTCTTCGTCTTCATCTTCATCTTCGTCTCAGCGCGCACTATGTTTGCAGCCTAAGCAGCATTTGCTGTGCTTTAAGGTCAGCTACCCACTCGGCTATTGGTACGTCACCCTACTATATGTAAATTGGCCAGCATATGGTAACGCCAGGTGGGACATACGCCTTGCTAAAATCACTTGAAGTATTGCAGGATAGAGGGATATCTTTTACTAGAGAGGATTCGCTGGAATTGGCTCGAGGTAAGGCAAAGAAACTTTCACAACAACAGGATAGCAAAAACAGAGAACGTTATAATCTGAGATCGCGAGAAGTGAACTTTTCTAATGGCCAAGAAATATTTCGCCGTAACTTTAAGCAAAGCTGCTTTCAAACCGGCTATAACGCAAAGTGAGGACCAGCGTTTATAAAGGCACGAGTGCCACAGAAGTTGGGGAACTCTTATTATGAGATCGAGGATCTCCAAGGTAAATTTGTCGGACGCTATCATGCAAAAGATTTGCGCCAGTAATTATGGCGGGATCAGCCTTGTTGGGTTCACCACCAAGTCTGATCTTGGCGGGGGGGTGTTGTAAGGGAGCGTAGAACCACAGGTTCAAGGGGTACTAGCGCCACCTAGCGGGCGGTAGCTGCTGCAAGTGGCAACATTATACCCTAGTTTATCGGGAATCTGCAAGACTGCATTTGCGTTAACGTTGAGTCTTCCACGAATCCCAGCTCTAGCCCCGGCAGGAGGCCATTGCTAGACGCTCCATGCTTTCTTTTCGAGACCGTACTTTGACCTGAAAGGTTGCGTGAAAAGAAAGGTCCTAAGCTGCCATAGAAGGAATAGAGAGGTTGGATCCGATCTTGTCCCGATCCGTGTCTCCTTTTTTTTGGCGAGTGACGAGGCTTTATATTGTGGAACAGTGGACAGTGGAAGCGTTTTGGCCAGATTCTGGCCCTATTACATATTGTTTTCCCAGACGCCTAAGGGTAAGTTCGAATGGGTGCAGAGCAAAGCAAATGAATATGCTCTCACACAAACATTTTTTAATTCTTATCTCAGGTAGGGAACGGCGGCTTCAAATAATCTCCGTTTACCTCTGCCGTGGAGACAAAAGCGAGCAGAGCAAAATTGATCCCCGCTCCAAGCTCAGTTTATCTTCGGCGCGGTCTCCGTACGGTTCGTCGGGTACAGAAGTCCCGGTGCGGGGAAGAGGGGTAAATCCCCCCAAAACCACATGGAAATCTAAAGAGTTTTAAGTCCCAAGAAAACCCAGATCGCTGTCGGGAAATCAATGATTTTTTTATTTTCTTTATTTTAAGGTGTCGCAACCAATGAAATACTGAAGAAATGAAGAAATAATGGAAAAAAACCTCTCTTTACAGTTAACAGCAAATAATAATGTAGTTCAAAAAGGTCGAGAATTTAAGAAAAAATATAATCTTTAAATAATAAATATTCTCTAAAATAATAAAGAAGTATAAGTGAGTAAAAAATAAAAATTTTCTATCTTCAAAAGTGCCAAAGTTGGTATTTCTACCAAAAACCATATCCGATCGTTCAGTTATATGGCAGCTATAAGATATAGTCGGCAGATCCTTATGAAATTTGGCATGTAATGTTTTGCCAAAAATAGCTTTCCTGTAAAATTTGAACTCTCTAACTCTAAAAACACGAAAGTTATACCATTTCCGATCAATCAGTTATATGGCAGCTATAGGATATAGTCGGCCGATCCGGGCCGTTCCGACTAATATATTCTGCATGCAAAGGAAAGAAGGGAGACTAGAAGGGAGAAAGACTGAGAGACTAGTTCGCGTAGAAACGGACAGACAGACGGACAGACGGACATGCTCATATCAACTCAGGAGGTGATCCTGATCAATATATATACTTTATAGGGTCGGAGATGTCTCCTTCACTGCGTTGCACACTTTTGGACAAAATTATAATACCCTCTGCAAGGGTATAAAAAGAGGACTTACATGCCTGTGTTGCAAGAAAGAAGCCGTTCATATCTCCCGTCAATAAACTGAAGCGCTTAGATATCGCTAAAAAATTCGTGTAACAGCCCTTAGCGTTTTGGAACAATGTTATTTTCAGCGGCGAGAGCAAGTTCTGCATATTTGGAATCAAAGGTCGAAAACTTGTGTGGCGCAAACCTGGAACCGCCCTTGATGTGCAAAACCTTGGATCATAAGGATGGATCATAAGGCCTACATGAACATCCTAAAGGAAAATTTGCACCAGAGCGCAGCGAAATTGGGTCTGGAAGATGACTTCTGGTTTCAACAGGATAATGACCCCAAGCACACTGTGCACAATGTGATGCTGTGGTTGCTTTATAATACAAAACATCAGCTCCAATCACCGCCTCAGTCGCCGGATCTCAATCCCATAGAACATTTATGGGATTATCTGGAACGTAGGATTCGCCTTCGAAAAATAACCTCCAGGACTATGCTGAAGGAGGTGATCTTGGATGAGTGGAGCAAAATACCACCTGCTTTCACCTGCCGAAAAATTGGTTCAGTCAATGCCAAAACAATTGACTGAGACTATAAAGAGGAAGGGGTATCCTACCTCATACTAATTTAATTCATTATATATTAACAAGTGCCTTTTTTTATATTAATTTAATTAAGTATGTACGCAGACTTTTTCTTGCCCAAAAACCCAATCTTTGCCATAAGTTAACTACCTTAACAATTTTTCGACCCCTTTATAGTTTAAACCAGGGTGCGCACTCCCATTGCTCTTGTTCCTCCTTTGTTGTTGGATTGCTCTTTCATATGGAAAATCTAAGTACATACATACAGAGGTGGTCAAAAGTAATTATACAACAAGAATTTTTGTTATTTTTAACTTGAATTGTTTATTACAAAAACTAATGTACTCAGATTCGAAAATCAAAGTTATTGACGTGTTCTTACAATTACGCAGAAGCAAATGAAAGAAAAAAGAGAATTAATAACTGTTCATGGGCTAAAAATAGAACCACTGAACTGATGCTTATCAGTTGTCTAAAGTATTTACACACATTTTTATCGCGTCAAAATTAATTAGACAAACCCTTCAGTACCAAAATTCCTTACCCCGACGTTTCCTGGCGACATGTTCGAAAAACAAAAACAAATTGCATGGGCTTCGTTTACTCAAGTCCGAAACGAAAGGGGAAACGAAACTTCTACCTGCTTTCGGTTTTCGACAATGATTCTCGAAGCTTCTACGTCATAGTTTCGGAGCAGAGGCACGCGACAGAGAGACAATTAGAGAGATGTAGATGGAGGGAAGGGAGAGAAAAAAAATCGGTGTGGCGACGTCAGAATACCCTTTTTAAAATATGTTGAAATATTTATATATTTATATTTATTTATGTATATGTATTTAAGATTATATTTAATTAATTTTTCTTATCTAATCATATGGTATATTGAAATGTATTAATAATTGGCTTTAGGCAAAGCCAAAATGTTCATGTTTGATTATTTTCCTTGTGCGATTCTAATTACAAGGCATTGCGTTGGTCGACTTTACCCTGGCTCGCGCCAGAATTATCGGTTGTCAATTTTCGGTTTCGTCTTGCCTCTCCCCTTCTCTTTGCATTTGATGTTCAATTTGCATAAAAGTAACACGCGTGTTTGTTGCATTTAAAATTAAATATTTTAAAAAACATAATACCTGGTGATAATAACTAATTCTGGTGAGTAGTGCATATAATAAACTTATTTATTAAGTTCCGAGCGGCCGTTCAATATATGTAAACATGTACATATATTTATTGAACGGCATTAGCCGCTTGTACATATTATGTTATTATCTATTTATTGTTTATTTATTTAATTGAGGAAATTATCGTGCAATATAACATCGACGGAGTTAGTGGGAAGAAGAGATTGAAGGCGTTTCCAAATTTGTATGGAGTTTTGATCGGTATGTATTTTAATTACAAATAATGTAAACATATCTAATTTCTATTAATTTTATTTACAGATGGTAATTACGCAGAATGGATCTATGGTGGATCCGGGGAAATCGCCGGAGAAAGTGTTGGTGCACGCTTTGACGTGCATAAAAAATAATAATAATAAGAAACAAAAAAAAATAAATAATAATTAGTAATTAGTAATAATAAATAAATAATAAAAATAATTTGTAATAATAATAAAAATAAAAATAATAATAATTTTTAATTTTTTTGATTTCTTTTTATTGAATGGGAAAAAGGGGGGGGGGGGTGTGAAATTCCTTACAGATTCCTCACGGTATACCCCAGGGATTCCTTGGGGTATTTCCTCAAAGATTCCTCAGAGTATACCCCAGGGATTCCTTGGGGTATTTCCTCAAAGATTCCTGAGAGTATACCCCAGGGATTCCCTGGGGTATTTACTTCGCAATGCTCTTCGAATAACTGCAGGAATCCTGCAGTATTCCTTGAGTTGTTCGAATTCCTTGATGCGAGGAACTCTTCTATGGAAATTCCTTGATGGTTTGTATGAAACATACCCCGAGGATTCCTCGGGTGGCAATACTAGTACCTAGACGTTTCCTTGAGTAATCCTTGAGGTATGGTACTGAAGGGAAGTAACTAAGGCTCTGCATACGAGAGAGCAAACTCCCATACCAATGCAACAAATCACCAATACATTGGTGCGAGAATTTTGTTTCCCAATCATGTGGGTGCACTGAAAAACACAACTATAGTAACATTCACAAGGGGTTTAAAAAAATCAATATAATATAAAAAATACATTTTATTACAGCAATAAAAAAAGGCCCTGCATTTTTTACAACAGCTTTTTATTAATATGTACAAATAATGCAGAGCTTCTTGCTTTGAAAAAATTTTCTGCGAAGATGAAATTCATTGCTTCAGGTCGATCATTTTGGCAGAAATAAAACCAAGAATGAATTTCTTTCAGTGAAAAGTTTTCGGTATTCCAACAACAAAATTCATTCGGATACCACAATTGAGGAGAATAGGGAAAACACGAAAAATTGTTATTTTAATTGCCCTTTGCCTATGCTGGGACCAACAAACCTTATGGCGTGAGCAGTCTCACACAACTCCGTATGCATGAGCATTTGTCGTCTACTAGGAAAGTAGGCAACAATGGCAACAATAAAAACAAAAACAGCACCAATAAAAATAATAATTAATTAAGCAATAATTCAAATGCCAATTTAAATGCAATAAAACCAACAAAAACCACAACTATAGAAACAGAAACAGATTTAGAATTAGTATCAGATTTAGATAAATTTAGAAATAACAACAACAATATCACTATCGATACCAAAACCACCGCCACCACCATCACCATCACCGACACCGACACCACCAACACTACCACCGACACCGACACCACTATCACCAACAGCAACACCGATATTATTTTCACACCCAACGTTCCCACCACCACCACCACTTCTACCACTATGATCACCACTACAAACACAGACGTAACAACAACAATAACAGCAACACCTGCTGCTATTAATCCAAATTTAAATACAATCTAAAATCAAATCGATACGATGCGCTGTATCGATTCGAATAATCAACAATAATAATGCCCCACCATCAACATGAGCAACAACAACAACTAGAGCCACAACCACCGTCATCGTCGTTGTCATTGTTGTTGTCGTCGCCGGCGCAGCAGCAGCAGCAGCTCTTGCAGCATATTCAGTACCCGCAGCAACGGCAGCAATATCCGCTGCCACCGCCGCCACTGATATTGCTGCCACCGCCGCCACTTTCAACCGATGCAACAGCAGCAGCAGCTAATTTTAACATACCAGCAGCAGCAGCAACAGCAAATTCTACATCAAAATCAACAACAACAGCAAAAATTGTATCGGAAGCTACCACCGTACCTGCAAATGCATCCACGGCAGCCACTCAATACTAATAACAATAAGAACGGAAAGCTAACTTCGGGCGGAGCCGATGTTGATATAGCCTTGCAGTTAAAACCGGATATCGCGGATATCGCAAACATCCGATATAGTTGGCCAATCCTTATGAGAATATCATAATAAACCCAATTAATTACAATAAAACATCGAAAAAAAAGTCCCAACCTTCTATCTACAAAAATACCAAGGTTGGTATTTCTACTAAAACGCATTTCCGATCGTTCAATTATATGGGAGCTATAAGATATAGTCGATCGATCATTATGAAATTTGGTAGGTCGGATTAACTGACGCTAGAGAACGCTGTTTTTTATGTCTTAGCCAAAGCCCAATGTTTTAACATTAAATGTACATATGTATGTATGTATGTATATGTAAGCATAAATTTATAATAAATATACTTTTATTCTTATTTGAGCAAAAATGAAATCCATATTTATTACAAATAATAAGATTCAGCATAATATGTAAGAAAATATTGAATATACATAGCTATAAACAAGAAAGAAAAGCTAACTTCGGGCGGAACCGAAGTTTATACACCATTGCAGTTAAAACCGGATATATATCGCAGACATCGAATACAGTTAGCCGATCCTTATGAAAATATCATAATAAAACAAATTTATTACAATACAAAATCTAAAAACAAGTCCCAAGCTTCTATCTTCAAAAATACCTAAATTGGTATTTCTACCAAATACCATTTCCGATCTTTCAGTTATATGGCAGCTATAAGATATAGTCGGCCGATCCCTTTGAAATTTGGCATGTCGTATTATTTTGACAAAACTAGCTCTCATGTAAAATCTTTTACTCTAAAAACACCAAAGTTATACCATTTCCGATCAATCGTTATAAGGCAGCTATAGGATATAGTGGACCGATCCCGGTCGTCCTGACTTATATACAAAATACGTAAGTGATATACGATATCACTTTTATCCATCGTTATTCAGGTTGTTATGTTGCTAGCTGACGGATCGAACAGTCTTTGTATCTTCAACGGATACAAATGAGTGTTCGATTGTCATGAATGTGACAGCTGGTGTGCCGCAAGGATTAATAATGATCCAAAACTTTATAATTTATACCTAGCCGATTTACCAGATTTCATTAACAATACCCGAACCACCCAACTATCGCAGCTCATATATGCTGACGATATTATAATTTTATGTTCAAATGCCTCAATTGAACAGTTCAGTTCAGTTCAATGGTAGTTTATTCATAATAGATATTTGCTTAAGATTTAAACAATTTTCCTTATATTCTAGATTAATGACTAACAAGGTCGATTAATAGAGTATATTTAATGATTAAATTTATAGGTGCCCTTACGCCTGTGGCTTTCCAAGGGAATTGAGTGAGTTAAGTCGTGACAGGATGATGATGGTGATGAGGAAGATGACGACGGCGGCGATGGTGCTGATGGTGTTGTTGGATTGCAGCTGCGGCATTGCAGATGTTGTTGACGTCGCTGTTGCTGCTGCTGCCCATCGTCGTCGACGTCGTCAACGCCGTCGAAGTCGTCATCATCAGGTTTGAAGATCACTTTGATGTGGACCTTGTCCAACTCTTTGATAGATGTGCCTTATAACGTGTGGCGTATCCATAATGATGATCTGTAATTGGACTTGAGAGTTTATATAGGGTGCGGAAAAATTTTTGGGTACAAAACCGCAATATAGTTGGGTGGTTTTTTGTGTGTTTTATACTAAAAGCTACAAATACAATAATATTACAAACTACTTATCTATCTAACTAGGGGGAGAGAGGGGGAAGAGGGGGTATAAATAATTATTAATAATTATGAATTATTATTGTTATCAGATATGAAGTATTTTGCAATAATTTTGCATTACAATTTATAGTTTACAGTTTGGCATCATAGACAAGACCTTGATTTGGGTCGATAGAGTTATTTTTACGGTTATAAAAGATGAGTTTATCGTTTGCATCGTATATAATTTTATGTATGTTTTTGAGATGATTATAATGATTGGGGGTTAGTAATTGTAATGGGTAATTATAAGGGATGGGATATTGAGGTATATTATTGGTTATTATATATTTTTCCAATATATTGATGGCTTTAATATCAATTGGTTTGATTTTAGTTCTGTGATATAGTTTTTTATTGCTTATCTTTTTATATATGGGATCATTGTCATTGTCATTATTGTTATTATTGTCATTATTGTCATTATCATTTTTATACCCTTGCAGAGGGTATTATAATTTTGTCCAAAAGTGTGCAACGCAGTGAAGGAGACATCTCCGACCCTATAAAGTATATATATTCTTGATCAGGATCACCTCCTGAGTTGATATAAGCATGTCCGTCTGTCCGTCTGTCCGTCTGTCCGTCTGTCTGTCTGTCCGTCTGTCTGTTTCTACGCAAACTAGTCTCTCAATTTTAAAGCTATCGACTTGAAACTTTGCACACACCCTTCTTTCCTTTGCACGCAGTATATAAGTCGGAACGGCCGAGATCGGCCGACTATATCCTATAGCTGTCATATAACTGATTGATCGAAAGTGCTATAACTTTGGTGTTTTTAAAGCTAGAGAATTTAAATTAAGTACGAATGCTATTTTTGGCAAAATAAGACGACGTGCCAAATTTCATAAGGATCGGCCTACTATATCCTATAGCTGCCATATAACTGATTGATCGGAAATGGTATAACTTTGGTGTTTTTAGAGTTAGAGAGTTCAAATTTGACACGAAAGCTATTTTTGGCAAAACATTACGACATGTTAAATTTCATAAGGATCGGCCGACTATATCCTATAGCTGCCATATAACTGAACGATCGGAAATGACCCAACTTTCGTGTTTTTGAAGATAGAAAGCTGGAATTTAATACAGATTCTATTTTTGGTCAGTTGACCCAACTTACCAAATTTCATTAGGATCGGCCGACTATATCCCATAGCTGCCATATAACTGAACGATCGGAAATGGTATTTGGTAGAAATATCAACTTTCGTATTTTTGAAGATAGAAGTTTGGGACTTTTTTTAGATTTTGTATTGTAATAAATTGGATTATATTTTCCTATTTCCATAAGGATCGGCCAACTATATCCGATGTTTGCGATATATATCCGGTTTTAACTGCAAGGGTATATAAACTTCGGCTCCGCCCGAAGTTAGCTTTCCTTTCTTGTTATTGTTGTATTTTGTTATTATTGTTCGGATAATTATACCCTTGCAGAGGGTATTATAATTTTGGTCAAAAGTGTGCAACGCAGTGAAGGAGACATCTCAGACCCTATAAAGTATATATATTCTTGATCAGGATCACCTCCTGAGTTGATATGAGCATGTCCGTCTGTCCGTCTGTCCGTCTGTCTGTCCGTCTGTCTGTCCGTCTGTCTGTTTCTACGCAAACTAGTCTCTCAGTTTTAAAGCTATCGTCTTGAAACTTTGCACACACCCTTCTATCCTTTGCACGCAGTATATAAGTCGGAACGGCCCGGATCGGCCGACTATATCCTATAGCTGCCATATAACTGATTGATCGGAAATGGTATAACTTTGGTGTTTTTAGAGTTAGAGAGTTCAAATTTGACATGAGAGCTGTTTTTGGCAAAACATTACGACATGCCAAATTTCATAAGGATCGGCCGACTATATTCTATAGCTGCCATATAACTGATTGATCGGAAATGACCCAACTTTCGTGTTTTTGAAGATAGAAAGCTGGAATTTAATACAGATTCTATTTTTGGTCAGTTGACCCAACTTACCAAATTTCATTAGGATCGGCCGACTATATCCCATAGCTGCCATATAACTGAACGATCGGAAATGGTATTTGGTAGAAATATCAACTTTCGTATTTTTGAAGATAGAAGTTTGGGACTTTTTTTAGATTTTGTATTGTAATAAATTGGATTATATTTTCCTATTTCCATAAGGATCGGCCAACTATATCCGATGTTTGCGATATATATCCGGTTTTAACTGCAAGGGTATATAAACTTCGGCTCCGCCCGAAGTTAGCTTTCCTTTCTTGTTATTGTTGTATTTTGTTATTATTGTTCGGATAATTATACCCTTGCAGAGGGTATTATAATTTTGGTCAAAAGTGTGCAACGCAGTGAAGGAGACATCTCAGACCCTATAAAGTATATATATTCTTGATCAGGATCACCTCCTGAGTTGATATGAGCATGTCCGTCTGTCCGTCTGTCCGTCTGTCTGTCCGTCTGTCTGTCCGTCTGTCTGTTTCTACGCAAACTAGTCTCTCAGTTTTAAAGCTATCGTCTTGAAACTTTGCACACACCCTTCTATCCTTTGCACGCAGTATATAAGTCGGAACGGCCCGGATCGGCCGACTATATCCTATAGCTGCCATATAACTGATTGATCGGAAATGGTATAACTTTGGTGTTTTTAGAGTTAGAGAGTTCAAATTTGACATGAGAGCTGTTTTTGGCAAAACATTACGACATGCCAAATTTCATAAGGATCGGCCGACTATATTCTATAGCTGCCATATAACTGATTGATCGGAAATGACCCAACTTTCGTGTTTTTGAAGATAGAAAGCTGGAACTTGGTACAGATTATATATTTGGTCAGTTGATCCGACCTACCAAATTTCATTAGGATCGGCCGACTATATCCTATAGCTGCCATATAACTGAACGATCGGAAATGGTATTTGGTAGAAATATCAACTTTCGTATTTTTGAAGATAGAAGTTTGGGACTTTTTTTAGATTTTGTATTGTAATAAATTGGAATATATATTCCTATTCCCATAAGGATCGGCCAACTATATCCGATGTTTGCGACATATATATCCGGTTTTAACTGCAAGGGTATATCAACTTCGGCTCCGCCCGAAGTTAGCTTTGCTTTCTTGTTTTACGTTCTAATCGTCTTATCTTTTCCATTTGTTTAGAAGCAATACTCATCCATGCTGGATGGCCATATAGTAATAGAGGTTGTAACAATTTCTTGTATGCCATTATTGTAATTTTATTTTTATAATCCGTGGATTTTAGTAATAGGAAGATGATTTTTAATTCTTTGATTTTACCTTTGACGGTATTTAGTAACTGGTTAATATGCTCATTAAAATTGAGCTGAGTATCGTAGGTGATGCCTAAGTATCTTATTTGGGTTTTATTTTCTAATAATATATTATGATTGATGTAAATTTTTGGTATAAAATGTTTGGCATTCTTGTAAATGTGTTTTATGTTTGGTCCTTTTATGATTATACTATTTCATTTATTTGGATTAATTTTAAGTTTCCATAGTTGAAAGTAGTATGATAATTGATCTAAATGAGAATTTATTGTGTTTTGTGCATGTGCCATTGAGGCATTTGAGCATAGTATGAGTATGTCATCGGCATATAATAGCTGTAATAGCTGAGTGGTACGGGTATTGGTGAATTCAGGTGTATCGGTTAGATATAAATTATACAGAGTTGGGGCTAATAATGAACCCTGCGGCACACCAGCTGTCACATGCCTCACGATCGAACCCTCATTCGTATCCATTGAGGATACGAAGAATGTTCGATCGGTAAGGTAGCAGCATAGCAATCTGGCCAATGAGGGATCAAAGTTATAACCTATACTTATTTTGTATAGGAGACCTTTATAGGAGGAGATCCAGACGGTATCGAATGCCTTCTCAAAGTCCAGACCGCATGCGATGGTCGCCTTGCGGTTATATATGCCGTCATATATGAAATTGTTGGCCGCAAGAAGTGCATGATTGGTGCTAGTGAATTTACGGAAACCATATTGATTATTTTTTAGTATATTATTATTATCAATGTGTTGATTTATACGTTTTAATATTATTGCCTCGTACAGCATTGCCAATGCTGATAGTATGGCAATGGGACAGTAGCTCTTTAATTGGGTCGGATTCGTTTTGGGCTTGAGTGTTGGTATAATTTTTATATTTTTCCAACTAGTTGGAAAATATGAATTATTTGTGCAATGATTGAAGATTTTTGCTATATAATTAATCACTATTATATTGAGATTTTTTAATAGAAAATTGCTAGTACGATCCGGCCCCATTGTTTTTTTGTTATTTTTCGTTTTTAATATTGATAGTAATTCATCGGCTGTGGTAAATCCAAAATCATTGGGATCGGCATTTCGCCATTTGCCATCAGCCGTACGATTACTATTAAAAATTTATAATATTTATATTAGTATGTATTAGATTATTATAATTATTATTTATGTTATTTAAAAATTGATTATAATTTATATTATTATTATTATTATTATTATTATTATTATTATTTGGATGTATATTATCATTTTGTTTATGTATTTGTTCAAAATGCCATGCTAATGCATTGATTTTGTCAAATTCATTAGTTAATATTAATTTATTTATATTATTATTATTATTATTATTATTATTATTATTATTATTATTATGATTATTAAATGGTATATCAATATTATTGGCTTGTTCATTGGTCAGTGTCATATTTGAAGGTAATGAGGCACGATTGATGTGAGGATTTAAATTTTGGATTGCCTTGTGGCTTAAATTGTTAATATTTAATTTATCTAATTTATTCAAGATTATCTTTTCATTTTGTTTTTGTATTATATTTTTGATTTGAGTATTAAGATCTTTGAATATTTTCTTAATCAATTGTATACGTTGTTCATCGATTAAGTTTTTATGTCGATACACGTATCGTCTCATTAGGTTGGGTTTATTTGTTAAATTTTCTAATTTCGGATTAGGTTTAATATATTTATTTGGTTCATATTGATTTATTTTAACTTTCATTTTTGGTATTGCTTTATCTGATTCAATTGCCAATTGTATTGCATTAGTTATATTATCAATATGTTTATCAATTTCATTATTATTTATATTTCTATCATTTATATTATTAATATTTAAGTTATCATTATTATTATTATTATTATTATTATTATTGATATTATTAAGGATTAATTTATTATATTTAATTGTATTAATTTTATTATATAGATATATTTCTTTATTATTATTATTGTTATTGTTTGTGATTAAATTATGGTTATTAAGTTGTAATTGCATTTGTATGGCAAGATGATCCGATGGGAAATCTTCAATTGTCTTGCAACCGTTATTAATTGTGTCAATGTCGATTTTAGTCGTTAGCGTTGTTATAAACAGGTCAATGGATGAGCTCATCCTTTGTCTAATTGTATGCCTAGTTGGCCGATCTGACGGAACAATTATGAGATCTGGATTATCTAAAATCCACTTGTATAAGGTCCGTCCGTTGGTGTTGATGTGCTTGGGATCTCTATCGGGTAGATTCCAGCTGGGATGTTTTGAATTAATATCACCGCCAATGATGATATTATCGGTATTTGGTATTTGCCTTAGTGCATCCATGAGTGTATTTAAATCATTTATATCAATTGGATCTCTTGGCCTATTATAGATGCTAGCTATTATTATATTATTATTATTATTATTATTATTATTGTTATTTTTCTTTCGATAATGATTATTGTTTTGTTTATATTTAATTTTTATGGCTAAAACTTCTAGATGTTTTAATGGTTTTATATTTATTATTTCATAATTTATATTTTTCCTTATACAAATGGCAACTGATGATTTATATTTATATTTAATTATATTCTTATTATTTATATTATTATTATTATTATTATTTATATTATTATTATTGTTATTATTATTATTTATATTATTATTATTATTATTATTATTATTGTTGTTATAATTTGGTCGCGTGGCATTTGTTGTTTGATATATTATGTCATGTGTTTTTGAATTGATTGTGATTTTGGGATTTAAATGATGTTCGGCTATTGCTATTACATGTGGATTGTGTGTGGCTAAGAAATTTACAAATTCGGTACGTTTACGAATTGTTTAAATACCATTAACGTTAAGGGCCATGATTTTTAATCTCATATTGCCATTATAAATGAATTCAAGTAATAATTGTCCTTTGTCATTTGTCGATATTTGTTTATCATTATATTTAATTGTTAAATTAAGCATCAATGTAATACACGAGTTTAACATTTGTGTAACATTTGTGTAATGCTTAATTGTTCGATTCATTTTACTATTATTAATATTTTTGGCTTCTTTTAGTTCTTTGGCTTTTTGCCTTTTCATAATTAATTGCTGTCTTATTGGGCATATTCTTGCATTGGCCGTATGATTGCCTTTACAATTGATACAAACTATCAATTGTTTGGTCAACTGCAATTGTTCAGCATTGGTATCATTTGGATTTGAATTTATTTGAATCTTACATTCACCTGGTTGATGTTCATCGGCACATTTTACACATCTATATGCCATATTACAATTGGCAGCCACATATGTGAAGCGTTGGCATTTGTGACATTGTAATATGTCCTTAGGATTCGGTTTAAATTGCTCAATACTGATGCGGCAGTTGAGCAAACAATTAATATTTAAGATTTGTTGAATATCTATTGTTTTGGCCACTTGCAATTGCCATAGATTATTTTTATATTCTACAAGTTTAGTAATATTTATATTATTTATTTTTTGTTTTAATGCCATCATTATATCATCTACATTATAGATATTGGATGGTAATTTTTTAATTATTAAATTATATGGTTTCAGATGTTTCGGGGTAAATGTAAAGTGTTTAATATTATTAATTTTTAACATACTAATTATTAAGTCTAAATCATTAAATGTATTTGTTTGTATGTTAATAATATTTTTGTTAATCATATTTAGTAGAAAGTTGTTATGTTTCAATTTGTTTGCTATTTGTGTATTGAGAATTTTTAAATTTTGATTATAGCTTACTATTATTGGTGGTTTAACATTTTTTCTATTTATATTTACTGCTGCTGCTGTGGCAGCTGCTGTTGCTGCTGCTGCTTTAGCTGCATTGGTAGCTGTAGCTGCTGTGGCAGCTGCTGTTGTTGTTGTTGTTAATGTTGCTGTTGGTATTGTTCTTTTTTTATTTGTTGTTTTCGTAATATTGTGTATGTTGATATTGTTGTTTGACATATTGTTTGTGGTTGATGTAGCTGTAGTTGCTATTGTTGAAGGTATTGTTGTTGATGAATTATTTTTCTTATTATTATTATTAGTAGTGTTAGTGTTAGGATTATTATTCTTAATACTATTATTATTATTATTTTTAGATTTCTTATTGTTCTTTTTGTTTTGCTTGCATTTAGCAGATCTAGCTGCTGCTGCTGCTGCAGCGGCTGCTGATGTTGATGGGCCCATTGACAATTCAATCTCCCCATCATCATCAACGTCATCTTTATCATCGTCGCCAACGCCATCGAATGCAGCACCACTGCAGGAGCTTTCATTTATGATTAAATCATCATCGGCAACATCATCATCCCCAACAACATCCATCACCAAATCACGATAGTAATTTTTGGCGATTGATTGATGCCGATGTTGGTGACGATCCAATGCCGACGACGATTGCTGCAACAACGGTGGCGGTGGCGATGGTGTTTTTATACCCTTGCAGAGGGTATTATAATTTTGTCCAAAAGTGTGCAACGCAGTGAAGGAGACATCTCCGACCCTATAAAGTATATATATTCTTGATCAGGATCACCTCCTGAGTTGATATGAGCATGAGCACACACCCTTCTTTCCTTTGCACGCAGTATATAAGTCGGAACGGCCGGGATCGGCCGACTATATCCTATAGCTGCCATATAACTGATTGATCGGAAATGGTATAACTTTGGTGTTTTTAGAGTTAGAGACTTCAAATTTGACATGATAGCTATTTTTGGCAACACATTACGACACGTCAAATTTCATATGGATCGGCCGACTATATCTTATAGCTGCCATATAACTGAACGATCGGAAATGACCCAACTTTCGTATTAGAAAGTCGTATTAGATTTCGAAGATAGAAAGCTGGAACTTGGTACAGATTATATTTTTGGTCAGTTAATCCGACCTACGAAATTTCATTAGGATCGGCCGACTATATCCTATAGCTGCCATATAACTGAACGATCGGAAATGGTTTTTGGTAGAAATACCAACTTTGGTATTGTTAAAGATAGAAGTTTGGGACTTGTTTTAAATTTTGTATTATAATAAATTGGGTTATATTATCATATTCTCATAAGGATCGGCCAACTATATCCGATATTTGCGATATATATCCGGTTTTAACAAGAAAGCAAAGCTAACTTCGTTATTTTTGGTTTCTTAACTAACAGAGGAAAGTCCTCATCTGAATCATTCAATTTTCTATGCATACGTTTCCTATCAATGGGCATATTAGATGTTATGGTTGTTTTGGGTGTATTAATATTAATATCATTATCATTATCATTTTCATTTTCGCTTAATTGACTTTTCAATAATTGTGAAGCTCATCAAGCAAGCCACCCAAATGATTCACATCCAATATGTCCATAAATTGAGCAGCCATATCATTGGTTTCTGTATTTTGTAATGGTTTTTGTTTTTGTTTTAGTTTTAGTTTCTTTTTGTTATTTTTTATTTCATTTTCATATTCATTTGTTTCTGAATCGGATACTGATGAGTTTGGTGAGAATATGCTTATTATGCTATTTTTTTTATTAATATTAGTATTATTGTTGTTATTGTTATTATTTTTAATATTAATCTTATCATTTAGATTAGTAATATTTTGTGTTGTATAATTTTGCAGTTGTTGTTGCTGCTGCTGCTGTTGTTGTTGTTGTTGATGATGCTGCTGTTGTCGCAGCCGCTGTTGCTGTTGCATTTGTAATTGAATTTGCATATTATGTTGAGGGGGATTTGGTTCTTTCATATAAAAGAATGGTGGTTGTGGTTGAGGTAATATTAGCTGATTAGCTTGTTGTTGTTGTTGTTGTTGTTGAAGTTGCAACAATTGTAAATGTTGTTGATTTGTTGTTGTTGTTAATGGTGCCAATGGTGGTGGCTGCTGTTAATGTTGATGATGTTGCCACCAATGTTGTTGTTGCTGTTGTTGTTGTAACGGCTGTGGCTGTTCTTGTTGATCTTGTTGATAATACCACCATTGTTGCCGTCGTTGTTGTTGTTGTTGTGGTGGTGAATGTTCTTGTTGTTGTTTTTTATATTGTATATTTTGTTGCTGCCATTGCTGCTGCTGCTGTTGCTGCTGCTGTTGTTGTTGCTGCTGCGGCAGCGGCGGCGGTGATGGTGACAACGTTAATAATTGTTCCAGTGATGTTGATAATGACAATGACGGTGACGGCGACTGTGACGGTGACGGTGGCTGTGATCGTGATAATGGCAAGGATGGTGGTGCCATTGTCGTTGTCATTGCCGATGCCATTGTCATGGTCGTTGTCGTCGTTGTCGTTGCATTGATGTCATTATTGTTGATGTTGTTGTCAATGCTGATGTATGTATAATTGATGATGCAGATGTTGTGGTCAATAGAAATAATTGATTTTGTTGTTCATCTTGTTGTTGTATTATAATATATTGATATTGAATTGGATTATTCACATTATCAATTGGTGTTTGTTATTATTATTAATATTTGTATTTGTAAAATTAGTGGTGGTGGTGTTTATGTTTGTATTATTGTTGTTGTTTGTAGTAGTAGTAGTAGTAATAGTAGTGGCAGAAGTAGTAGTAGTAGAAGTGGTAATTGAATTATTATCAATTATATCATCAATATTGATTATATTAGGATAAGAGATATCAGTTATGATGGCAGTATTAGCGTTATTATCAACGCTAATGTTGTCGTTATTGTTATTGTTGTTGTTGTTGGCCGCAACGGTAGTTGTTGTTGTTGCGGCATATATGGCGGAAGTATCAGTGTTGCACACGGCGGTAGTGGTAGCAGCAACATTGATAGCAGCGAAGTTGGTGGTGGTGGCAGTGGTGGTGGTAGTAGTAGTATTTGAAGGGGGGGGCAATAGGAGTGGCATTGGCATTGGCAATGGCGGCAATGGCGATGGTGTTATTATTGCCAATGTCAGTGTCATTATCGGTGGTGGTATGAGTGATATAATCATTATCATTATTTATATTAGATGAGATTTTAAGTTTTTTATCATTATCAATAGTTGTTGGTTTAATTTTATTATTATTTTTTGTATTTTTTGTATTAGTATTAGTGTTAGTATTTTTTTTATTTATTTTGCTGCTATTATTATTGTTATTATTATTATTATTATCGTTGGCGTTTTTGACCCTAATGCTGTAATTGGTGTCGATTGTGCCGGCAGAGGGAGATATGATGCGCATAAATGAATATGCGCATCATAGTCTACATGCGCATGCACATATACACACACGTATGTATATGTACAGTCCAATAGAGTGCGCAATATTTTTAGGGGGATTTGATTTGATTTCTTTTGCGTCGTTATATACATATATGTATGTATGTGCGTTCTAATTCGGCTTTATTCTTATTCTCCTTTATATTTCTCTCTTTACAAAATCTTTTCTTCTTCTTCTTCTTCTTTTCGTTTCGTTGGTTCTTCCGTTATTTTTAAATTTTTCTTCTTATTGTTCTTGGTTAAGGGGGGACATCTGAGTAGAATTTTGAAAAAATCGAAATTTTTTTTTTTCGCTTAAAAAATTCTTTAGGGTCTTAAAAATGACATATCAAAAGATAGAGTCCGGCAAAAGTGTCTAAGTGTCGAAATTTTTCATTCTGCGGCGATGCCTCACAGGTATATCCCACAGTACTTAAAACTTTAAACGCGTTTTTCTCGAAACCACTTTTTTTGAGTTGGCCGAACACCTAACTCGAACAACTCTTAACCTATCGATCTAAAATTTTGACAGTATACTCAGAATACCTGTGTCTATCGACACACGTAGGATTTTTTTTTATTTTTCTTACTTTTTTTTTATCAACAATTTTGTGACGTTTTTTGTTAGTGAAAATTGAAAATTTTGTTCAATCACTTGCCATTTTGGAAAAAATCAATATATCGAAAAAATCCTACGTGTGTCGATAGCCGTTGAGATAAAGAAAATAACCAAACTTGATTTTTTGTTCTAGATCAAAAATTAAGGACGTTAGGTGTTCGGCCATGGACCCCCTTTAAAAAAATAGGGCCTACGAGTAAGGGCTGCAGGGCCGCCATTTTGTTTTCGATTTATTAAAAAAAAATTTTATTGTGTAGTTTAAATATGATATAATAAAACCCCATTTACAAATTTTCAATTAGCTGTTTTGATTTGGCCAAAAAAAATTCGAGAAAATTCGCTTTTTTTTGGCCTGTTACTCAGATGTCCCCCCTTAATAGTATTAGTATATTAAATTTTTTAGTAAAAATAAATCAACAACTATTTATAGATATATATATATACACAAGTTCTTTTTTTTGAAAAATTTTAAATTTATGATCTCTTTGCTTTTTTTTTTGTTGCTCAATCCGCTCTTCTTCACTAATTTTACACACGCACACCACAAAGCCCCTGAGAACGCGCTTAAAATTTAGAAATTCAAAGCTAACGTAACAGTGTGTGTTGGAATATATCGATTCCTCCGTCAAAATTAACATCACTATTATGGATTATTTGATTTTTGTAAAACTGGTCACACTCTGAGCGTGTCTCTCTTCCCTTTTGATTTCCTTTTCCTATTGTACGTGGTGTGGTGTTGCGAGCATAATCAAAAAGTATAAATATATAAATCAATGATATAAAGCATTAACAGCGTTTGATTTATTTAAATAGTTAATTCAATTGCAAATTTCTAATAGGTTATGGGCCCAGTCCATGCCTAATATAAGTTTTTTTTCATATATATAAATACCATTGCATATTCTTGTGAAATTCATTTTTCTGCAAAGTACTTATACCATTGCAACGTGTTGTGAAATTCGTGTGTGCGTGTGTAAAGGAGATAGAAGAAGTAATGGAGAAATCGAGGCGAAACATAAAACCGTTTAACGGAGAGAAGTACTCCGTATGGAAGTTTCGAGTTCGCTCATTACTTGCAGAATTAGATGTTCTTAAAGTTGTAGATGAGGAAAAGCCTGATAGTGCGGATGACGATTGGGTCAAGGCTAATAGAAGTGCAAAGGGTGTGCTCATTGAGCACTTAAGTGATTCTTTCTTGAACTTCGCATCTAGTGACGTCACAGCTCGTGAAATTCTTAAGAATCTAGATGCCGTATACGAACGAAAAAGTCTAGCTTCACAACTGTCAGCGCGCAAGCGACTACTGACACTAAAACATTCGGGCGAGATGCCACTATCAAATTTTTTCATTGAGTTTGACGAACTAATTAATGAATTATTAGCTGCAGGCGCTAAGATTGAGGAAATGGATAAAGTGTCACATTTATTACTCACACTACCTTCATCATACAATGGTGTTATTACAGCAATCGAAACGCTGTCCGAGGAAAACTTGACTTTAGGTTTCGTTAAGAATAGGCTATTGGATCATGAAATTAAAATTAGAAGTGATCAGAAAGATACAAGCAAAAAGGTTATGAAAGCGGTAGCTCAAAATAATAACAAGAACTTTAATAATAATAATACCTTTAATAAGAATAAACCAAAATATAATTCTAAGAACAGAGTGACAAAACCAGTAAGCGAAGGTAGACGTAAGCCATTTGGCAATATCAAGTGTCACTACTGTGGTAGATTAGGGCATATTAAAAAAGACTGTTATCACCTAAAGAAAATAATAAATCTCAATAAAAATAATAATACAAATGAAAAAGAAAATGACAATAGACAAGCTCAAATCACCACATCACATGGAGTTGCATTCATGTTAAGCAACTGTATAACGGATAAATACAACTTTATACTCGATTCCGGTGCGAGCGATCACTTAATAAATGATGATTCCCTATATGCTGATTGTGTGGACCTGGAGCCGCCATTAAGGATCGCTGTGGCTAAACAAGGCCAATTCATTTATGCCACGAAGCGTGGTGTTGTACGATTAAAGAATAATTATGAGATAACACTGGAGGATGTACTGTATTGCGAGGAGGCTGCTGGAAATCTCATATCGGTCAAACGACTACAGGAGGCTGGCCTGACAACCCAGTTTGACAGTGATGGTGTCACTATATCGAAAAATGGAATGACAATCGTAAAGGATTCAGGTATGTTAAACAATGTACCAATTATTAAATTGCAAGCATACATTACTTGTAAAGAATCCAATAATTATAGATTATGGCATGAGAGGTTTGGGCATATTAGCAATGCTAAATTATTAGAAATAAAGAAAAACAACTTATTCAATGACACAAGCCTTATTAATAGTTTAAAGTTATCAGAGGAAATATGTGAACCTTGTTTGAGTGGAAAGCAAGCTAGGCTTCCGTTTAACCAATTTAAGGATAAAAAACATATTACGAGACCCCTGTTTATAATACACTCTGACGTGTGTGGACCTATTACACCGGTCTCTTTAGATGAGAAGAACTATTTTGTTATTTTTGTGGATGAATTCACACATTACTGTGTCACATACTTCATTCAACATAAGTCAGATGTATTCAATATGTTTAAAGATTTTGTAGCGAAAAGTGAAGCACATTTTAATCTTAAAGTAGTTAATTTATATATTGATAACGGAAGAGAATATTTGTCGAATGAAATGCGTAATTTCTGTGTTAAGAAAGGAATCACTTATCACCTGACAGTACCACACACACCTCAATTAAATGGTGTATCTGAACGAATGATACGAACCATTACAGAGAAAGCCCGTGCCATGGTTAACGGTGCACAATTAGATAAAAGCTTCTGGGGTGAGGCAGTGTTGACTGCAACATACCTAATTAATAGAATTCCAAGTAGAGCACTAGTAGATAAAAAGGGGACCCCATATGAGATGTGGCATAATAAAAAGCCAAATTTAAAATACTTGAAAGTATTTGGTTCAACCGTGTATGTACATAATAAGCACAAAAACGGTAAATTTGATGAAAAATCAAAGAAAAGTATTCTTGTGGGATACGAAGCGAATGGTTATAGGTTATGGGATGCTATTAATAGCAAATTCATAACAGCTAGAGATGTTGTTGTCGATGAGACCAATATGGTTAATTCTAGAGCCATCAAATATGAAAGTTTCCCGAATGATAGTAAGGAAAATAAAAGCTTCCTGAATAATAGTAAGGAAAGTGAAAATTTCCCGAATGATAGTACGGAAAATGAAAATATCCTGAATGAGAGTAAGGAAACTGAAAATTTCCCGAATGATAGTACGGAAAATGAAAACATCCTGAATGAGAGTAAGGAATGTGAAGAAGGGAAATTTCCGAATGAGAGTAGGAAAAGAAAGCAAGTTGATCCTCCGAATGAAAGTAAGAGAGATCTTGATGGCATAGACAACAATAGGAATGAAGTTGTAACAAATAGAAGAAGTGAAAGGTTACAGAAAAAGCCACATATATCATACAATGAAGATGAAAGTGACTTAAATAAATTTGTTTTAAATGCTCATGCAATTTTTAACGATGTCCCACATAGTTTCGATGAAATTAAAAGTAGAAGCGATAAAAGTTGTTGGGAAGAAGCTATAAAAGCTGAACTGAGTGCTCATGAGTTAAACAATACTTGGACAATAACAAAGAAGCCTAAAGATAAAGATAAAAATATTGTTGATAGTAAATGGGTATTTTCTGTCAAACATGACGAAATGGGAAATCCAATTAGATACAAAGCTAGATTAGTAGCTCGAGGTTTTACTCAAAAATATCAGGTTGATTATGAGGAAACATTTGCCCCTGTTGCCAGAGTTTCAAGTTTCAGATTCCTGATATCATTAGCAGTGCAATATAATTTGCAAGTCCATCAAATGGATGTTAAAACAGCCTTTTTAAACGGTGTGTTAAAGGAAGATATTTACATGAAACTCCCTCAAGGTGTGTTGTGTGACGGTAATAATGTGTGTAAGCTAAATAAGGCAATCTATGGGCTCAAACAAGCAGCTAGATGCTGGTTTGAGGTTTTTGAAAAAGCCCTAAAAGAATGCGATTTTATAAACTCCCCAGTTGATCGCTGTATATATATTCTTAATAAAGGGAACATTAGAGAAAACATATATGTTTTATTATATGTTGATGATGTGGTCATAGCTACACACGATACAAATAAAATGAATAATTTTAAAAAATATTTAATGGAAAAATTTAGAATGACTGATTTGAAAGAAATAAGACATTTCATAGGCATAAGAGTAGAAATATGCAAAGATAAAATTTTGCTGAGTCAAACTGCTTATATAAATAGAGTTCTGAATAAGTTCAATATGAGTGATTGCAATGCAGTCAGTACCCCTTTACCCCCTAAATTAAATTACGAACATCTTAACTCAGATGAAGATTGCAATGCGCCATGTCGCAATCTGATCGGGTGTTTGATGTACATAATGCTTTGTACACGCCCTGATTTAGCTACTGCGGTAAATATACTTAGCAGATATAGTAGCAAAAATAATTCTGAGTTATGGCAATGTCTAAAAAGAATTCTTAGATATTTAAAAGGAAGCAGTGAAATTAAATTGGTATTTGAGAAAACTGCATTATATAAAGACGCATTAATTGGATATGTAGATTCAGATTGGGGTGGGAATGAAATAGATAGAAAAAGTACGACTGGCTATGTATTTAAAATGTTTGAAAATAACACAATTTGTTGGAATACAAAGAGACAGAATTCAGTAGCAGCCTCATCTACTGAAGCCGAGTATATGGCATTATTTGAAGCAGTTAGAGAAGCTCTTTGGTTAAAATCTTTATTCACAAGTGTGAATTTTAAGCTTGAGAAACCAATTAAAATATATGAAGATAATCAAGGTTGTATAGCCATTGCCAACAATCCCTCTTGCCATAAAAGATCAAAACATATAGATATAAAATATCATTTTGCTAGAGAGCAAGTGGAGAATAATGTGATTTGCATTGAGTATATCCCTACAGGTAATCAACTCGCCGACATCTTCACAAAGCCATTGCCTGCTGCTCGATATATGGAACTAAGAAGCAAATTGGGTCTAATGAAGGACAACCATTAATACGTACATAAGGATTTTTTGAATTTATAATTTTTGTTATTGAAAACGATCTGATCGGGTTTTTCTGGGTTTTCCCCGATCCTCGCAGCAAATGCTGGATCACTAACACTCCCCAGTAGGCACACCACCCACATTAGAATACTAATATTATTAGAATAAGTTGATGAGATTGAAGTATTGAAATATGTGAATATTATTTAGTTTGAGTTATTAAATTATGTGAATGTTATTTTTGAGGGGGCGTGTTGGAATATATCGATTCCTCCGTCAAAATTAACATCACTATTATGGATTATTTGATTTTTGTAAAACTGGTCACACTTTGAGCGTGTGTCTCTTCCCTTTTGATTTCCTTTTCCTATTGTACGTGGTGTGGTGTTGCGAGCATAATCAAAAAGTATAAATATATAAATCAATGATATAAAGCATTAACAGCGTTTGATTTATTTAAATAGTTAATTCAATTGCAAGTTTCTAATAGTGTGTGTGTGTGTGTGTGTGCGTATATGTGTGTATGAGTGAAGGGGATGGCTTATTATTAATTATTATTATTAATCACTTTTTGAATTAGTTGATCATTGTTTAGGAACACTTGGGTGTTCACTCACCGGAGTTGTTGTTCAGGTGCCGCCAATGGTGGTGGTGGTGCTACCTATACCTACATATATATAGGACCCTACCTTTGCCAATAATGCCTTCTCCTTCTTCCTCTCCTTCTCCTTCTCCTTCTTCTCCTCCTCTACCCTTACGCCTTGTTCACGCCTTCCTTGTCTTCTTATCTTTTGTCTCTTTTTCACTGATTAATTTTTTCTTATTGTCTTGTTGTTATTGTTTATTTGCACTTTTTGTTTTTTTTTTTTTTTTTTTTTTATATTGTTTTTATTTCAATTTGGTCTTTTTCACTGTTTTTATTACTTGTTACTTTTCACTACTTTACTTTTCCACTTTCACTTTTTACTTTTTACTTTTTCACCACTTGTTTTTAGATTAGGTCGGATCGTCCAACTACAACCAATTGTCAGAATTGAGAATGGAAAGCTGAGGATAAAAATCCGCACTTCATTCCTAGGCAGGCCAAGGCAAGTCTCACGAGGATACCTATTCCCGAAACGGGAAAGATTCCCGTTTTAAGCTAAGAAATGTCCCTAGACATCGAAAATATTTAATTTGTATTTTATTGTGCAGCCCTCGTCTTGCACCAGCTGTTGAAAGTCAGCTGTTCGTGCCACGTGGTGCATGCAAGCTTGCTGATTAGTGAAGTTCCTAAATTTTGGCGTTCTCGTATTTTTAAGCAGTTTGACCAATTGAAATACCTTATAATGGAAAAAAATTTCGCATGGTATGTAGAAAATATTTGTATAAGTGTTTAATTATATGTGCTTTTGTATTGTCATGTTTTTAAGGTAATACGTAAACACTAGTTTTGTTGATTCTAACCTAAAAATATTTGTGTTTCGTGGAGCATATCTAGCAAGATACAACAGGATTCAAATAACAAATTATGTGGTAGTATGAGTTATTATGTGTATATTCAGATAGCATTTAAATAATTTGCGGGAATTTGCGGGGGGGTTACAAATTTCAACAGATTCAAGCAAGGTTGCTATTCGTCGAGGTGACCTACTAGAACAGTGGTGGGCAAACTCTCATTTTATATAGCACGCGAGTATAGGGGTAGGAAATTCTGCCGCATCGCTGCCGGCACACTGACAGTGTGAACACTCTCAAATTTTTTTTAGAAGCTCTCTCATTTGCTCTCATTTTGATTCAATTGACAGCCCAAACTAAAAATCAAAATTTTTCCACTGAGAAAAATTTTCTCAGTAATTGTGTTGGAAAAAGTTTTCTTCATGGAGAATATAGATAGGGAAGCGTAGTTTTTCACTTGTTGAAGAAATGTTGCTAGCAAAGCTTTTTTTAAAATAAAATACTCAATTTTAGTGCCCATTCCAACTTTTGAATTAACGAAAAATAAAAAAATACGTTTTTTTCGCTCAGTGAATTCTCTGCTCTCATTTTTTTTTTCTGCTACGCACACACTCAAATTTTAAACATGTATTAGTTTTGCCCCCCACTGTTTTATATAGAGATGCATTAGATTCTTTTAGCGCATTTAAATTTGAGAGCTTATATAAAGTGAAACAAACGGTTAAAAACGGAACAAACGTAAGCAGCCAAATTTATAATCGCATTGTTGAAATGAGCGTTAACTGTCCAAAGAGAACACAACTTTTCAGTTCTATTTTAAAAAAAGATTCGCGTGGTAATATAATTTCAATTCAGGCAAATACACTTTTCTATTCTATACATTTTCCTAATAATTTTTATATGGTGGGATCACACATTTTTAAAATAAAATTAATCGAGCAAGGAACAAACTGCTTAGTTGTTCAGTCAAACCAAGTATTAAAGTCCAGTTTGGTACATTTATTTTGTTCACAGTCACTTATGTTAAGTGACGAAAATTGTACACATAGCGTTTCAAAAATTGAAAAAAAAATATTACCCCTTAGCAACAATAGGTTACTTATTTTTGCTGCAGTAATTCATCATCATGAATAAATTCAACGAACTGTTTATGTACGACTGATGAGGACAACATCATGTCAAATAAATTACCCACAACATCGAAATTCAATGGTAAGTGTATCATATATATTATATTATATGGTACTTATAATCCATAATTACCATTTCTTGCTTTTAAGATGACCAAGAGCATATGCCATTAAATGATTCTCATAGAAGTTTGGAACCCAATAGTAACTCGACGAGACTTGAACACTGGTAAGATAGTTAATGGTATTAATTAAAATGTAAATAAAATAGTATGTGAAATGGTTCCCTTTTACAGATTTGCTGCAAGAAATTTGAAAAAATACCATCGAAATTAAAAACACATTAAAAGGTTTGCTTCACTTTGTTTAAAAAAACTTATTTATTTAAAAAAATATAACTTATGAACTTCATTTCTTTCAGACTTAACCCATCGAGTTGAAAAGCTCGAAGATGATAATAAAAAAATGCACTCTCGCCAACTGACAGAGCTGACAATGACAAAAAAGTTGATAACGCCAAAAAAAGAAACGCCCATTCTGCAAAGTTCTTAAAAAAATCGCCTGAGCTTAGCGACAGACTTCAAAATGAAATTATCCGGCAAGAGGCAAGCGATCCGTCAAAATTTACTCCGTGCGGACTCCGCTGGTTGGCTGGGAAATCAGTGGTCGGCACCCTAATACATTGATTTGATTTTAACGCATTAGTATTAGTAACGAATAGCAGAAACCCAGCCAACCATATGCGGAGCGCTCCGAACTAGGAGCGTTAACGGACTCCCAAATTTATACCGCAAAGGTGTGTTTCCGGAGCGCTCCGAAAATGGAGCGAAAAAGGAGTCCCAATGTAGCACTTCTTCGGAGCGATTGCGGAGCTCACTGTAATGGGTAACGAATATCAGGCTAGATGTTGAACTCCCGCTTTTGGCCCGCACGTTCGATGGTTCCGGCTCTGGCTCGTCGGTGGCGTGGTGTTAAATTGTTTGGCCAATCACGGGTGCCTTTTTAGGACTTATTATTATTTACAATAAACGTGCGAGAAGAGATGACGAAATAAGCTACCGGAGGAGCTATGACCGACAACTGAGAAAATTAGGACACGGAAAGGATAGAAAAAGAAGAAGACAAATTTTGTGCGATCGGACAATATACCACTCCTTGATGTTCTAGGAGCTAACTAGGCCCACCCTTCCTTGATCATGGTTTTTCCGTATAACTTTAAAATTTTCCACGATCCCTTCGTTTGGCAAGCGCTACTGAGGCGGGTTTAGGAAATCAAAAAATCAAGGTTTTAGGCAAACATTATAAAATAGTTTATTAAAGCTAAAATGGACATGAATATTTTCTGGGTTTCGCTGTGGTTCTTTACATCTAATATTTTTTTAAGGGAAATTAAGTAAGGCGGAAAAAGTTTTTAAATATTTAAATATGGGGTATAAAAATGACTTAAATATAAAAAAATGGGTTTTCAATAAAAAGGACAAAGAAAAATATAATTTATCATCAATTAAAGGTATATGTGGTAAATGGGAAAACGTGAAAACTTAACATAGACATAAGAAGAATTATCAAATGGGATACTTCAATGAAATATTATTTTGGTTTTAAGCAAACTCACTTTGTTTTATTTTCTGCATCCACCGCCGAAAGCTTTCGCTGGTTGCTGCGCTGTGAGAAAAACTTTATCGCACAAAACAAGAAAAAAAATATGCAAAAAAATAATGATTTCATTTTTTTTATCAAATAAAATGATTTTTTCCTAAAGAGGAAAATTTTCTTCGTTTAACTTTTTTTTCCATTCACTTTTCACCCATATTTACACTTATCCTCTAATTTTCAATTATTTTTCTCTTCGGTTACATTAAAAAATTAACTTAAAAGTAAACTCCATACAAATATTTCCTGATTAATTATGCTATCCCTCTCAATTCTCTCACTAGAGTTCAATGAACCCTCTGGGGAACATTTGGGAGCTATGCTCCATCGCACCTTCACACCCGAGATTAAGCACAGCGTGCTATCACCTATTTCGTTTTGGGGTGACAAACTGCAACGGGGCTACTGCACCGACTCCGTCCGTCTCGCTCACTCCTTCCTCCCAACGTGGAATGGGGGCCTGAACTTGCAGTTTTTTTTTCTCGCCTCTCTTCTTGTGAACGGGACACCAATATCACACCAATATCACCTGATTTTATATCAGCCGGTGCGGATGGAGATGGGTGATTTTCTATCAAGGGATTTTTTCCTTTGTTTGAATTTTTAGATCGGTCTTTAACCGCTTATATCTACTTAGATATTACATAGCCCCGGTGTTACCTAGCTAACCAAATTTTCTGAGCTAGGTGGGGGTTGAGGTTAGGTTTAGTTAGGGGTCACATATTCTCACTAACCCTCTAGAAAATTCCCTTTTTTAACTGACTTAGCTTAATTTAAATTGTTTAAAAAAAATCCGACACTGGAGTCTCCTTCCGCCGAGGACCTCCCTGCAACCGCACCAGGGGATTCGCCAATTTCCGTCGCGTCTTCGATCGTTGTGAACCGCGGACTGATCTGGTCCCAGAGCTTTGCCTCTTTCGCTTGGTTGTTCTGCACTTGGGAGCGATGTTGTTGCAGGCCTAGCCAAAATAGATTACGCGGACTTAGGAAATCTCCTCTCTTATAATAACTAATGGTCCCCCAAACGCTTACCTCCAGAGTCAGTGCCAACTGACTAAATTCCAAATTTTCACTTTTTTTTCTCTGCTTCAAATTTTTCCGATTTAAGTTTTACCACTTTCAACTGCACTGGTCTGAGTCTCGATGAGAAAAGAAAGAACCTCCAGGCGAGTGATACGAGGAACCCAGGACCAGCTATTCGGGAGTTCTTTTTTTTCCTTTTGCAGAGTGTACCCGGTTAAAAATTTCTCCACCCATTTCTCCCGCTGAGTAAGAGCGCTCCCACTAACAGTCCCTAAGCCTACCCGTTTTCTTCACGACAGTTTTAGAGCCAGTCGCTTCCAAACCGCATTACCAATCCATCAGATACACGCCTTTACAAAATCCCCCCCGACCAAAATCAGGCTTGGGGGTGCATTTAATCTTCTCAACCCACAAGGCTGACCACTTGTAGCTAAGCCTGGCGAATATCTTTCCCATGGTACCGCCCGACAAGCTTTCCACTCAGATCCTCTAGTTCATATATTGAGCTTCCTATCTTCTTTCTCACTCTAGCCTTTACAAATAGGGGAGCTAGCTTAGCATTGTAACCTGCCTGAAAACAGCTCTGTTTAAAGTTCCTCCTATATACTTCCTGCCCAACCTTGTAAGATACTTCACGCGCCCTAAGGTTGTAATTTCGTTCATTCCTCACATGTTGTTTTTCCAATGTTTCAGCTGCCTTCTTTCTAATTATCTCTAGCGAGTCCTCTCAGCTAAAAGTAGCTGCTTTGTCCTCTAGCATCGCCAACTTCCTCAATAAGGAGTACGTGGCACCAGAGGTAATCATCTGCTGCCCAAAAACCATAAAGTAAGGTGTGGTTCCCAAACCGGAATGAGTGGCTGACCTCAGCGCACAGCTGATCTTACTGAGATTTTCATCCCAGTCCTTTTGGTCACTGCGAATGTAAGCACGAATGCCAGCAATCACCGATCGATTTACCCGCTCCGAAGCATTAGCCTGAGGAGCGTGCACCGCCGTTAAAGTGTGCGTGATACGATGACTCCGAAGCATACCTTGAAATTTATCGGATCTAAACTGCGACCCGTTATCGGAAACAATGCCTTCAGGAACACCAAATGTGTGAAACAGATCCTCCTCTAAGTATTTTAGAACAACGTCCGCTGTAAGCTTCTTTACGGCTCTAAGGAAAACAAATTTGGAATAGTGGTCAAGCACAATGAAAATCCCTATATTCCCACTACGAGACCTAGGATAAGGGCCTAAAAAGTCTATGTAGAGACGCTGGAAAAACCTCTGCGTCTCGACTGCCTTTCCCATAGGTGGCCTCAATGCCCTATTTGGTGCCTTAGTCATCCTACAGGTTTCACAGGCTGAAATGTAGTCCTTCACATCATTCACCATTCCTGGCCAGAAATAATATCGCCGAATTCTCTCCAAAGTCTTGTGGACACCCCCGTGAGACGCCAATGGATCGTCATGCGATTTCTTTAACACCTCCTGAATCAATGCCTTCGGTATCCACAATTTCCATGCGTACGCATCATTGAGTAGTTCGCCTTTCGAATGTTCTGTGCGTCGATACACCAAGGAATCCACGATTCTCAGATCCGGAAAGTTAGCTAGATTACTTTTAATTCCCTCTATTAACTGAATATAATCAGGAGATTTAAAATGTTCTGAGTCGATATCAACCAACAACCCGTTATTAAAATCTATTGCCGCTATCTGATCCTGTTCAACTCTAGACAAGGCGTCGGGAACAACATTTAACTTCCCCTTTCGATGCTGGATTGCGAATCGAAACCCTTGTAATTTTAACGCCCACCGTGCCAATCTAGTATTTAGATCACCCTGCGACATCAGCCACTTCAAGGATGCGTGATCCGTGATGACGGTAAATTCCAGTCCTTCGACATATGACCGGAATTTTTTTATACTGACTAAAGCCGCAAGGCACTCCTGCTCTGTCACTGTGTAGTTCCTTTGGGCTTTATTTAATTTTTTAGAAACAAAAGCTATAGGTAATTCATCCCCGGTGATAGACTTCTGCACTAGGACTCCTCCTACTCCAGTTTTACTAGCGTCACAGTGTATATAAAACGGTCTCTCAAAGTCTGGTGTCTGTAATACCGGCGCACTTCCTAACATAGCCTTCAACTTCTCAAAAGCCTCTTTACCTTCTTGGGTCATCACAAATTTTCGCTTGTTTTGCAAGAGATCGGTCAAAGGAGCCGATACTGACGCAAAATTGTTTATAAATTTCCGGTACCACCCGGCTAATCCCAAAAAGCTTCTTAACGCTTTGAGTGACGTTGGTAATGGAAAATTTGAAATCGCCGAGACTTTGTCGGGGTCGGTTCGAATACCACCCTCACCTATTATGTGGCCCAAATATTTTACGGTTCGCCTACAAAATTTGCTCTTTTCCACATTCAAGGTTAAGTTAGCTTCTTGGATCCGTTTAGCTACAGTCTCCAAAACTTCTAAATGCTTCTCAAACGTATCTGAGATAACCAATAAATCATCCAGGTATACAAAAACTTCGTTTTTAAGTGATGCAGGTATTACCTTATCCATTAACCTCGTCATAGTTTGTGGAGCGTTGCAGAGGCCAAAAGGCATAACTTTATAATGATACAAAGGCCGCCCTGGTATAGTAAATGCAGTTTTCGCTTTTGATAGAGGATCCAAAGGGATTTGCCAAAACGCGTCCTTTAAATCAAGGCTACTTATAAAATTTGCCTTAGGTAACCGGCTAAGTATGCCATCGATCTGGGGAAGCGGATATGCATCCTTTTCCGTTACTGCGTTAACCTTACGGCTATCGAGGCACAATCTTACTTTGCCTGGCTTTTGGACCAGTACTACTGGCGAGGACCACGGACTGTCGGACTCCTCAATAACCCCAAGTTTTAGCATCCTATCAACCTCGGCATATAGCAATTTTTCAATGGCCGGCGATACTGGGAAATGCCGTTGCTTAATAGGCTTCGCTGACCCCGTGTCTATTGTATGCATTAAAACGGAGGTCCTACCCAGTCCCGATAATGCAAATGATGGAAAGCTTTTAATAACTTTTTCAAGTTTAAGTTGCTGCCATTTCGATAACGAGTGCTGCTCCGCATCTCCTGAGATCTCTGAGATAGCTAGGGTCGGCGGCAACAGCTCGTAAGCTGTCCAAAAATCTATTCCTAAGTAAATATCTTGCCTTAGAGAGGGGATTATATGAAATTCTAATTCTCTTTTTATTCCTTTATATTCTATCTCTGTCTTAAATTTACCTATTATTTGTTGCTTGTTTCCATCGGCAGTACACGCACCAGCTAAAACCTTTTTAAAAGGCTTTCTACTGCATATATACTCCTCAGCCAGATGCCCACCTATACACGATATAGCAGCGCCTGTATCTAGCAACCCTCTTCTCTTCTTTTCTAGTAAAATAACTTCTGCGTACGGCCTATTGTCGCCTAAATTTTTTCTAATACTAGCAATTTCTTTTATTGTTTTCCAGTAATTTTTTTGTCGCCGACTGTTTCGCGAGACAGACCTAGCCTCGGGCTTCAGTGTTGGCATGTTTAATGTTCGGAACTTTTCCAGCTTAGTATGCCAGACTTGCAATCCTAAATCTCCGGAAGGTGAATTTTCTACACTAAGCGCTCCCTCTCCTTTAACTAATGCTGGTCCTCCAAGCCTGACTGTCGGTTGGGAACACTGGCTTTGGAACGCGGTGTTGCAGTGTTCCTGTGGGAGTTTTTTGTACATCTCTCACAAGAGGGTTTATACGCGTTAGGAAGACCACAGCCATAACAAAAGATTTTCCTTTTTGATGCGCAGTCTTGGTATCTATGCCCTTCCTTTCTGCAGTTCCAACATACCAAGGAAAATGCTCCTATCTCTTCTTGAAGTTCATCTTCCCCAAATTCTAATGCATCGTCGCCTTCCACCTCTTCGCAAAGTTCACTTATCGGCTTTCTTAAAGGGAGTGGTTTTTGGTAACCATGGTGTTTACGCATCTCTTCTATAAAGAATTCCCTTTTTCTAACCGTATCCCTCAGATTCTCCATGGACTCGAAATTTAAATTCAGAATCTCATGCTGGATTTCTGGACGTAAATTGCGCCGTACTATTTCCACCAGTGTTTCGTCGGATATGGGCTGACTAAGTCGGTCAGTAAGCTTTAAAATGGAATCATAAAAGCTTTCAAACGATTCCTTATCTCTCTGTTTTCTGTCCCTTATCATCTGACGGATATCTACATCGGTCCTTGAATCCCGGAATTGCTTCCTTAAGGCTGCACAAAGCTCCTGCCATCTCACCACTCCTACGGTCTTATGATGACGCCAAAAAAAATCAGAGGCCTTTCCTTCAAATAGCATATTTGCATTCCCGCATAAAAGTGAGAAATTCCCCTCTAATGTCTGATGTGTCAGAGCCTCGACTCTGTAGATGAAACTATCTACCCCTATAGTGTCGCCCGCTCCCGAAAACCTTAATTTCCAGTTTGATAAAATGTGACCCACTTTGTCGGGTCTTTGTGCTAAATCCGAGCTTAGGGATCTGGAGCTATTGGGTCTCTGTGGAACTGTATACCGTTCTTCGTGTGGCATGTTAATTCCCAAAACCTGCTCTAGGGAGGAATTCCTACTTGTATTAGGATTTACTGTTGCCCTTTGTTGGTCTATATTGCTTATTTGCGCTTCTACATTTGTCTGTATTAGGTTTGCCATCCTCTCCGTGAGCTGAGTTAGTAGCTCGTTTTGCATTGCCTTTACGGCTGCCGAAATTTCTGTAGTTATTTGGCTCATTTCTTCTGCTGGTGTATTAGCATCTGTGTTCTGATCCTGCCTTGACCGCTCCTGACTGGTTGAAGCTGACAAGTCCACCTCGCTTCCACTACGCGAAATAGTTTCGAGCCTAGTCCGCTGCCTGGTTTGAATTGCTGACGTCGGAGGTTGTGAAATTCGTTGATCGATACAGATCGAATCACAAATCGGACAAGTTCTCTTGACTGCCAAATGTGTCCTTAAGCACGCTTTATGGAAGACATGCTGACACTTGGTTTTATAGCTATCGACTGCCCTAATCTCAGAGCTACATAAGCTACACTCAGAACTAGGAGGAGGTCCCTCTTTTTGAGGTGATCGATCCAGACCCATAAATGTCTGAGTATAATTATTACCTATTACTATTATTATTATTATTATTTTTTTTTTTTTTTTTCTTTTACTAAGGATGAATGAGGTAATACTAAAAGGATAAATTTTTAAAATATATAATAAAAAATTTTGTTATTATTTATTTTTTTTTTCCCAAATTAAAAGTAGTTTTGATTTCCACCACGCACTTAGCAACGCTGCCTATTTACGACCGTCTTCACAAAATTGTTGATAAAAATAAAAAAAATAGACTTGAATCAAGCAATGATTTGTGGACATGAGGTCTTATGTGTAAATATGAATCTTCATGTTCTCCATGCAAATCTATTGCTCGATTTACTCAAGGAAATGGTTCTCATCAGAACTTTATCCGTGGTCGCGAGCTCCACCTAAACGTAGAGTCAACGCGCTTTCCAAGCGTCTTAAGCTCTTGAAGAATAACCAAAACATTTAGGATGAAAAGAGGAAAAGAAAACTAAAATAAAAAATTAATGGGGAGCTATTACTGAGGCTAAGTGGTCAATAGCCAGCTGCTAGCAGCTAAGCGACTGATTCCAATTCTTATGTCTCAGGTAGCCCACCACTTTTCTTTCTCCACCAGTTGTCACTTTCGAACCCACATCTCACCGGACAGGATATCCGCCTAAGGCTGAGCATCCTGTGTTCCAAATGACGATCCAGAAACAAAAATGACAAACGAAAACCAAGAAACTAGATAGTTGCCGATGAAGTAAGTGATGCTTACTTTACTGACACCTGACCCAATTAATCGATCAGGAGAAAAATAAATTTAGGTTATAGAAAGAAACAGTTACGGTCTAAATTGTAGTGAGTTTCCTAGACTTAATATCCTTTCAAAAATTTCAAATAAAATCTAGCTTCACCGTTGGGCGCCAAAATAATTAATAAGATCTTAATAATAATTATTCATTACTGTAATGGGTAACGAATATCAGGCTAGATGTTGAACTCCCGCTTTTGGCCCGCACGTTCGATGGTTCCGGCTCTGGCTCGTCGGTGGCGTGGTGTTAAATTGTTTGGCCAATCACGGGTGCCTTTTTAGGACTTATTATTATTTACAATAAACGTGCGAGAAGAGATGACGAAATAAGCTACCGGAGGAGCTATGACCGACAACTGAGAAAATTAGGACACGGAAAGGATAGAAAAAGAAGAAGACAAATTTTGTGCGATCGGACAATATACCACTCCTTGATGTTCTAGGAGCTAACGAGGCCCACCCTTCCTTGATCATGGTTTTTCCGTATAACTTTAAAATTTTCCACGATCCCTTCGTTTGGCAAGCGCTACTGAGGCGGGTTTAGGAAATCAAAAAATCAAGGTTTTAGGCAAACATTATAAAATAGTTTATTAAAGCTAAAATGGACATGAATATTTTCTGGGTTTCGCTGTGGTTCTTTACATCTAATATTTTTTAAGGGAAATTAAGTAAGGCGGAAAAAGTTTTTAAATATTTAAATATGGGGTATAAAAATGACTTAAATATAAAAAAATGGGTTTTCAATAAAAAAGGACAAAGAAAAATATAATTTATCATCAATTAAAGGTATATGTGGTAAATGGGAAAACGTGAAAACTTAACATAGACATAAGAAGAATTATCAAATGGGATACTTCAATGAAATATTATTTTGGTTTTAAGCAAACTCACTTTGTTTTATTTTCTGCATCCACCGCCGAAAGCTTTCGCTGGTTGCTGCGCTGTGAGAAAAACTTTATCGCACAAAACAAGAAAAAAAATATGCAAAAAAAATAATAATTTCATTTTTATCAAATAAAATGATTTTTTCCTAAAGAGGAAAATTTTCTTCGTTTAACTTTTTTTTCCATTCACTTTTCACCCATATTTACACTTATCCTCTAATTTTCAATTATTTTTCTCTTCGGTTACATTAAAAAAATTAACTTAAAAGTAAACTCCATACAAATATTTCCTGATTAATTATGCTATCCCTCTCAATTCTCTCACTAGAGTTCAATGAACCCTCTGGGGAACATTTGGGAGCTATGCTCCATCGCACCTTCACACCCGAGATTAAGCACAGCGTGCTATCACCTATTTCGTTTTGGGGTGACAAAACTGCAACGGGGCTACTGCACCGACTCCGTCCGTCTCGCTCACTCCTTCCTCCCAACGTGGAATGGGGGCCTAAACTTGCAGTTTTTTTTTTCTCTCGCCTCTCTTCTTGTGAACGGGACACCAATATCACACCAATATCACCTGATTTTATATCAGCCGGTGCGGATGGAGATGGGTGATTTTCTATCAAGGGATTTTTTCCTTTGTTTGAATTTTTAGATCGGTCTTTAACCGCTTATATCTACTTAGATATTACATAGCCCCGGTGTTACCTAGCTAACCAAATTTTCTGAGCTAGGTGGGGGTTGAGGTTAGGTTTAGTTAGGGGTCACATATTCTCACTAACCCTCTAGAAAATTCCCTTTTTTAACTGACTTAGCTTAATTTAAATTGTTTAAAAAAAATCCGACACTGGAGTCTCCTTCCGCCGAGGACCTCCCTGCAACCGCACCAGGGGATTCGCCAATTTCCGTCGCGTCTTCGATCGTTGTGAACCGCGGACTGATCTGGTCCCAGAGCTTTGCCTCTTTCGCTTGGTTGTTCTGCACTTGGGAGCGATGTTGTTGCAGGCCTAGCCAAAATAGATTACGCGGACTTAGGAAATCTCCTCTCTTATAATAACTAATGGTCCCCCAAACGCTTACCTCCAGAGTCAGTGCCAACTGACTAAATTCCAAATTTTCACTTTTTTTTCTCTGCTTCAAATTTTTCCGATTTAAGTTTTACCACTTTCAACTGCACTGGTCTGAGTCTCGATGAGAAAAGAAAGAACCTCCAGGCGAGTGATACGAGGAACCCAGGACCAGCTATTCGGGAGTTCTTTTTTTTTCCTTTTGCAGAGTGTACCCGGTTAAAAATTTCTCCACCCATTTCTCCCGCTGAGTAAGAGCGCTGCCACTAACAGTCCCTAAGCCTACCCGTTTTCTTCACGACAGTTTTAGAGCCAGTCGCTTCCAAACCGCATTACCAATCCATCAGATACACGCCTTTACATCACCGAAGAAGGATCGAAACGAGACTCCCAAAGTAGCACCTTTTCGGAGTGTTTTCGGAGCCCTCCGAAGCAAAGAATAAAAAAGGGCTCCTAAAGTTGCACCGTCACGGAGCGTTTTCGGAGCTTTTCTTTGCTGCTCTTCTATTTTTCATCTGTTTCTCGTACAATCTTCCGTGCGTTTTGTTTTCTTTTCTTTTTGTGCGTTTTGTTCTTCTTTTATGCAAGTTAGTCAGTGCAAATTTTCGATTCCACGTGGTGCGTGCGTTTTTAAAATTTATAATTGTTTTGAGTTTACACAAATTGTTAAAAATGTCCAAACGAAGACTCGTAGAAAAACAATCTAATAGAATAATAGCTTCGTTAACTGACAACAGCAACGTTCGAAATGAAACAATCATTGAAGCAAGCGGGGATTTATTGACAAATAATATTGTCTCAGACCCCGTTTTCACCATAGAAAGTGCTGAAAGGGTAAATTTCAGCGATAGCTCGGGCGCAGAAGATGAGGAGTACGAAAGAGTAGACGATTGCGAGTCAAACGGATTCTCGTCAAAACTAAAGGAAGAGTTAGCTGAGTGGTCAATATTATTTAATATTTCAGGATCTGCCATTAATGGGCTTTTAAAAATTTTACGTCGCTATGGCTGTGAGTTAAGTGCCGACTATCGATCCCTTAAAAAAACTCCAAGGCAAGTGCCTAGCGTTGTGATGGGAAGTGGAAGTTATTTTCATTACGGTGTCAATGATTGCTTAACAGATTTCTTTGAAAAAAATACATTTCCAAAAAAACCATAAGGCTTAATGTCAATGTAGATGGACTACCTTTATATAAAAGTTCAAAGCAGCAAGTGTGGCCTATTTTAATTAATGTGAACAATACTTCCCCAGTGCTTGTTGCGGGTGCTTTTGTGGGTGATAGCAAGCCTCCAAACGTTGATGACTTTGTTTCAGACTTCGTTTCGGAAATGAAAGAACTATTTCAAAATGGGTTTACTTATAAATCGGAAAATTTTGAAGTGCAAATAAGAGCATTCATTTGTGATGCACCGGCGCGTTCGTATATGCTTGGTGTCAAAGGTCATTCCGGTTATTTCAGTTGCGTTAAGTGTCACCAGCGGGGTGAAGCTTACAAGAATAGAATTATTTTCAAGCCTGAAATATCGCCGTTACGTACTGACGAGGAATTTCGAGCAAAAAAAAACAAACTATCACAAGATTAATGGCGCATTAAAAATTGAAGAGTTGCCAATAAATATAGTTGACACATTCGCGTTGGACTATATGCATGTAGTTTGTCTCGGTATAGTAAAAACATTGATGGTGGCATGGCTAAAAGAAAAAGGTCAAGACTATTCTCTCACAACAGAAAAAATAGTCCTTCTCAATGAAAACTTATTATCATTGAAAAATAGCATGGGAAAAGAGTTTAACAGGAAACCCAGAAATACTTCTGAACTAGAGCGATGGAAAGCGACTGATTTTCGGCAATTTCTTTTGTACACCGGTCCAGTGGTACTTAGAAATGTATTGACAATGGCACGTTATGAACATTTTCTGCAGTTAAGCGTTGGCATTCGTATACTTCTTAGTCCAGAATATTGTATTACGAAAAATGCGTGTGCCAAAGCACTGCTTTACAGCTTTGTGGATTTATTGACCACTCATTACAGTCCCATTTTTATACCCTTGCAGAGTGTATTATAATTTTGTCCAAAAGTGTGCAACGCAGTGAAGGAGACATCTCCGACCCTATAAAGTATATATATTCTTGATCAGGATCACCTCCTGAGTTGATATGAGCATGTCCGTCGGTCCGTCTGTCCGTCTGTCTGTCTGTCCGTCTGTCTGTTTCTACGCGAACTAGTCTCTCAGTTTTAAAGCTATCGTCTTGAAACTTTGCACACACCCTTCTTTCCTTTGCACGCAGTATATAAGTCGGAACGGCCGGGATCGGCCGACTATATCCTTTAGCTGCCATATAACTGATTGATCGGAAATGGTATAACTTCGGTGTTTTTAGAGTTAGAGAGTTCAAATTTGACACGAGATCTATTTTTGGCAAAATATTACGTCATGCCAAATTTCATAAGGATCGGCCGACTATATCCTATAGCTGCCATATAACTGATTGATCGGAAATCGTATAACTTTGGTGTTTTTAGAGTTAGAGAGTTCAAATTTGACACGAGAGCTATTTTTGGCAAATTATCACGACATGCCAAATTTCATAAGGATCGGCCGACTATATCTTATAGCTGCCATATAACTGAACGATCGGAAATGGTACTTGGTAGAAATATCAACTTTCGTATTTTTGAAGATAGAAGTTTGCGACTTTTTTTAGATTTTGTATTTTAGTAAATTGGTTTTATTATAATGTAATCATAAGATGTTTGCGATATATATCCGGTTTTAACTGCAAGGGTATATAAACTTCGGCTCCGCCCGAAGTTAGCTTTCCTTTCTTGTTTTAAAATATAATTTCCACTGCTTGCTACATCTCTCTGACGAGGTTCTTTTATATAGAGATACATTAGATTCCTTCAGCGCATTTAAATTTGAGAGCTTCTTATATAAAGTGAAACAAATGGTTAAAAACGGAACAAACGTAAGCAGCCAAATTTATAATCGCATTGTTGAAATGAGCGTTAACTGTCCAAAGAGAACACAACTTTTCAGTTCTATTTTAAAACAAGAAAGGAAAGCTAACTTCGGGCGGAGCCGAAGTTGATATACCCTTGCAGTTAAAACCGGATATACAAGTATATCGCAAACATCGGATATAGTTGCCAATTTTTATGATTACATCATAATAAAACCAATAAATTACAATAAAAAATCTAAGAAAAAAAGGGCCCAAGCTCCTATCTTCAAAAATACGAAAGTTGGTATTTCTACCAAATACCATTTCCGATCGTTCAGTTATATGGCAGCTGTTGGGGATTTACCTGTAGTTGTATATTAATATCCGGATCGAATGACCGAAAATAATACGCAGGCTTTTAACTTGGATTTTCGTCTATACCGCTACTGACGCCTTGCTTTATTTTCACCATACTTATATATATAACTTATTTTTAGTGTTACCATTCTTATTTTTTAAAACGAATCTTTTGGAACTTAATTGTTAGGTATTTTTTAACACTGTCTTTTTCCCGTTGTCATCTTTTCAAATTCAAAATATAATGAAATAGTAATATTAATATAACATTCTCCTCCCAAGTATTGCCTGGTAAGAAAATTCAATTTGGCAATACTTACTTAACTTTACAAAGTTTTCTTAACGTCTAATTTAATTAACTTAACGATAGGTCTTTTATAAATGTTGTTTTTTATCTTAACATCTACGATTCGAACAAAATTATCTTTGGCTGGATAAGTTTTAACAATGATGCCTTTAGGCCAAACATTTCTTGGTAAATCTGGATCCATGACCAGCACAATATCACCCTCTTTCAAATTATCAAATTTTTTAACCCACTTGCGGCTGCACAATAGAAATTGTCTATATTCTTTTCTCCATTTAACCCAAAAAATATCAGCCAGTCTTTGAGAAGCCCTCCACATGTTTAACAATTTCATGTCTCCATCCGATACATCACAGTGGAAAGATTCTCTATAGTTCGGTCCGATCAACAAGTCATTTGGCGTAATTAATTCAGAATCCGGTAAATCAGAAGACACAAACAAAAGAGGACGACTATTCATCATGAATTCAATTTCGCAAAATAATGTTTTAAGGGTATGTTCCTTTGGAAATCGTTCCTTAAGTAAAAAACATAAATATTTCTTAACTGATTGAATTAATCTTTCCCAAGCTCCTCCCATATGAGGCGACAAAGGGGGGTTGAATGTCCATGTGCAATTTTTTTGTGACAAAAATTTAGTCATTTCGTTTTTTGACCAATTATCTATAATCAATTTAAGATCCTTACTTGCTCGTTTAAAATTGGTTCCATTGTCTGAATATAATTCTATTGGAAAACCACGACGGCAACCGAACTGACGAAAAACATGCATAAATGCGTTACACGACAAGTCCTCTGCTATTTCTAGATGAACAGCCCGGGTAGCCATACAAGTAAAAATTACCCCATATCGTTTTACATGACTCCTGTTTACCAACACCTCGATGGGACCAAAATAATCTAAACCAATTTTTAAAAAAGCTCTTTCGGTTGGTTCAATTCTACATTTTGGAAGTTGTCCTATTAAAGCAGTCTGTGGTTTGGCACGCCTATTTTTACAAAATTGGCAATTACGAATTATTTTCTTGACCGAATTTCTACATTTAATTATCCAGTATTTCATTCGCAAATTGGAAATGACGGTTTCGGTACAAATGTGACAGTTTTGTTGATGATAGTAATAGATTAGAAGTGTAGTTATTGGGTGGTCATTACTCAATAGAATCGGATTTTTAGCGTTTATGTCATACTCATCATCATTTAAATTATCCAATCTACCTTTCAATCTAAGCAATCCATCAGTGGATAACTGCAGTGGCAATGATTTTAGACGACTTGAATTCCCTATAGTTTTTCCTTTTTGTACACTTTGAATTTCAACTTGAAAGGAATCAGATTGTATCTTTTTATAAATTACGTCTTCGGCATTATTCAATTCCTTTGCTGTAAGTTCGCCACAAGCTCGATGTTCTCTATTACCTTTGACATTGTTCACAAATCGTAGTAACCAAGCTGTTGTTCGTAAATACCTCGTCCAACTAGAAAATCTGTTCACATCAGGTAGAATCGGTTCATGTTTTGCTTCAGTCATAGCATTTACATATTCGTTGGAGTCGTCTTCTGAGGTTATTTTACTTTTTGGCCATTCGACAATATCTTTGTACAGGAATTCCGGCCCTTTTATCCATAAATTGTTTGCATTAAAGTCTACCTTTGTGAACTTCGTTGCTTCATCAGCAGGATTTATTTTAGAAGGAACGTATCTCCAGTTTCCGACATTAGTTGTTTCTTGTATTTCACCTAAACGCTGAGCTACAAAGGTTTTAAATCGTTTGCTGCTAGACTTTAACCAACAATTTGAGAGTCCGTCCATAAACATACTTTACTTATGGGTAATTGTAACGATTCCAAAAGTGATTTGCTCATTCTAGCTCCTAGCAAGGCACCCTGTAATTCCAGCCTTGGGATTGACATAGGCTTAAGGGGAGCGACTCTTGACTTGGCTGTTATTAACATACAATCGATGGTCTGATCTCTTTTAAAACGAATGTATGCACATGCCGCGTATGCATATTTGGAGGCGTCAGAGAATATATGTAGCTGAATGTCACAATTATTTAAAGGTAATTTTGTCATAAGTCTTGGTATTGTAAAGTTTTTGATTTTTTGGAATGATTCGCAGAGCGTTTTCCAAATCACTAAATGCTCGTCTATTATTTCGTCGTCCCAGCCAATATCACTGTCCCATATGGCTTGTAAAAGTATCTTATTTGTTATAAGAAGGTTTGACAAAAAACCTAATGGGTCGAAGATAGACATTGTAATCTTCAGGACCTCACGCTTAGTTGGTCGTCGGGATGTGTTTACTATTTCATTATGTGATTTAGTAAATTTTAGATTATAGGTAAATGTGTCGTTTTCGTAATTCCAAATTAACCCCAAGACACGTTCTTCTGTTAGTGTTTTTATTTTGGGCGAAGCCTGAGCTTTGTTGTGACAATTGAGTGGATCTATTTGGTTGAGAACCTCTACTGAATTTGATATCCAGTTACACATCTGGAATCCGCCTTGTTTGTGAACAAATGATACGTCTTTAATCAGTTGAACGGCGCTGTCTATGTCATCAGCTCCGCCTAAGTAGTCGTCCATATAATGATTTAATAATATGTCTTTACAGGCTTTCGGATACTTTTCCTTAAACTCATTTGCGTTGTGATTTCTAACTTGTTGTGCAATACTCGGACTGCATTTTGCTCCAAAAAATAAAACTTGAATTTCATAAACGTCCGGAGGGTCATGTCTTTTATTCCCTCTCCATAAAATTCTTTGAGCTTGTCTGTCTTTTTCTGGTACTTGAATTTGTAAAAACATTTCTTTTATATCTCCTACAAAGGCTATTTTATTTTTTCTAAAGTTCATGAGAACTGAAGATAGTTGAGTATAAAGATCGGGTCCGGGTAATAAGAAATCATTCAAGCAGTAGTTATGGCTTTTAAAAGCGGCATTGAACACTATTCTCAATTTTTCGGGTTTATTAATAGGTTAGTTTTGTTTTGTATTTAGCTTCTGTGGGATTCAACTTTTTTAAATACCCTTTCGAAATATAGGACTGCATGACTTCATTATATTTTTGACCATACTCAGGAATTTTGTCAATTTTGTTCTCACATGACAGTAGCCTAGAGAAAGCGTTCTTATAGCTTTCCGGAAGCTGAATGCTATCATTTTTGCAAAAAAGTCCGCATTCGAATCTATTGCCAACTCGTTTTAAGGTGTTGTTAACAATATTCATACATCTTTTGTCGTCTACAGACATAGGAAAATCTTTTTGAGTTGCAAATTCGTTTTCAATTGACCAGTAAGACTTAACTAGGTTATGTAGTTCATCTAGATCGTCCTTTTCGGGAAAATGTTCATTTACGTGAAAGGTATGATTTGTCTCGGCAAGAAGTCTTTCAGGTTGTGTTAAGCCATGTACGACCCAACCTAACAATGTGTTGCTAGCAACTGGGCCGCTAAAGGATTCGTACTTTAATTTGCGGGACACTATAAGAGACCAGTTATCTTGTCCTATTAGAATTCTAGGCTGGGCCTGACTGTAAGAGCAATGTGTAAAATTCTTTAAAAACTTAAAGTTGTCTATCATGTCGTCTATGCTTAAAGTTTGTTGTGGCAAATTAAGATTGGAAACAGTTCTTACTCTTCTCATTATGTGTGTCTTAGTATTCATGCCAATACCTTTAATGCGTACGCTAACTACTTTAGAGTTATCTTGTTCATAAACTTCATTGTTAGTCCATTGCATTTTCAATGGTTTGGTTGGACCTTCAAGACCTAAATTGTTAGCCAAGTTCTCGTCAATCAATGATATGGTTGACGCCTCATCAAGGAGAGCATATGTGTCAATAGTATTATTTGGTCCTATAAGGGTGACATGTACCACTTTTAACAAAACTTTGCTAGCACTAAAGTTTACGTTACAGTTTTTTTCTAAGTTGTTGGAAACTGATTGATCACCATGGTCAGACTTGTTTGTTTTTATGTTTTCAAAATTGTCTTTGTGCAAAAGGCTGTTATGATTGTATCTACAATTGTTAATATTGCATTGCCTTTTACGTTTACAGTCTTTTAGTAAATGATTTTTACCGAGGCAAGAGATACATAAGCCATTTTGAGAAACATGCTCCCAGCGCTTGTCGATATGTAAATCTTTAAATTTGAAACAAGTTGTAACATAATGATCATTCAGCTTGCAGTAATTACAAAATCCTTTGTTTTTGCTTTTGTCTGTGCCATTTTGAATACCTGAAACTGTCAGTGTGCAGTCTTTCGACTTGTTGAGATTCTGGCCAAATCCTAAAACTGTGGCAGCTTTGATTGTCTCGCCCAGCCATGATTGAAATACAATTATTTTTGGCTCAGAAGGTTTTAGCTTTTGATAATGTTTGATGAAGGCGATACGTTGAGGTACGGGTAGTTTATCTAAAATTTCTGCAAAAATTAATGGGTTTCTTAATTGATCCACATCTCCTACATTTAACAAAGTGTGAATAAGATTGTTGATTATGTCGTAGAATGCAAAAAGTTTTTCGAATTTGTCGTCCCTAACTACTGGTAGTTGTTTAATCTTGTCAAGAAGCGATCTTATTGTGTATGATGGATCCCCATAGCGCTCTTGTAGGATTTCGATAATTGAGTCGACATTATCTGGTAAAACCAATAGTGACTGAACGCATTCTTTAGCACGTCCTACTAGAGCCTTTCTAAGTCTACTTAAGTTTTCATAATTAGTAAAATTACAAGTTTTTGTACTATTTTCAAATTCAGCATAGAATATCGGCCACTGATCTTGTTTAATAGTCTGTCTGGCCATGAACGTTCCAATTTGGTAATGGTTAGTAATTTCGTTCTCAGACATATTTTCGTTTTCAACGTTGAGCACCATCAACCCACTCACGCGTACGGATATCTTTGTTGTCGTCGTCATCAATTTCGTTCATGTTGTCTCCAATTCTGCTACCTGCGTCTGATCCCAATTGTGCCAGTTGTAATTTATGCTCGAGCTCCAATTGTTCCAGCTAATCTCGAAGTTTCTGATGATTTTTTAAGTACTCAATCTGTACCTGAAGTCGTTGAACCTTGGTTGAGCTGCGGGAGGATTGGCTTCCTTTGAAGATATGTGACCTTGCGGGGCCTTCACAGAACTGTCTGGATGGATTGGGTGTGCCTAGAATCGCCGGTGTTGACGCAACCATTTTTTTGTTCCGATTTTCCATGATGGTTACTTCTTGCTCCGAAGGTTCGGGTCTGGGTGTGTCGATAACCCTGTCGTCTTCAGTTTTTTGTTGTGTGCTTTTATCCTTTTGTTGGGTTTTTCCTTGTAATTTCTTTTTTGATCCTGTTGGTGCCATAATGCTGTCCGCGTCTTATTCTACCGTCACAGAGATCGTGGTGAAATTATTTTTTTTTTGGCGTCGTAGTTATTCCTCGAATTTACTAACACACACAACTTAAGTCGTCTTTTTGTGAGTGTGTAGGTAGTCTGGGCCAATAGCGAAATCTATTTCACAATCCATTTGCTGTTCAGTTGACATCGAAGGACCATTGTTGGGGATTTACCTGTAGTTGTATATTAATATCCGGATCGAATGACCATTGTTGGGGATTTACCTGTAGTTGTATATTAATATCCGGATCGAATGACCGAAAATAATACGCAGGCTTTTAACGTGGATTTTCGTCTATACCGCTACTGACGCCTTGCTTTATTTTCACCATACTTATATATATAACTTATTTTTAGTGTTACCATTCTTATTTTTTAAAACGAATCTTTTGGAACTTAATTGTTAGGTATTTTTTAACACTGTATTTTTCCCGTTGTCATCTTTTCAAATTCAAAATATAATGAAATAGTAATATTAATATAACAGCAGCTATAGGATATAGTCGGCCGATTCTAATAAAATTTGGTGGGTAGGATTAACTGACCAAAAATAGAATATGTACTAAGTTCCATGTACTAAGCTTTCTATCTTCAAAAAAACGAAAGTTGGGTAATTTCGATCGTTCAGTTATATGGCAGCTATAAGATATAGTCGGCCGATCCTTATGAAATTTGGCATGTCGTATTATTTTGCCAAAAGTAGCATTCACGTCAAATTAGAACTCTCTTTCTCTTAAAACACCAAAGTTATACCATTTCCGATCAATCAGTTATATGGCAGCTATAGGATATAGTCGGCCGATCCGAGCCGTTCCGACTTATATACTGCGTGCAAAGGAAAGAAGGGTGTGTGCAAAGTTTCAAGACGATAGCTTTGAAACTGAGAGACTAGTTCGCGTAGAAACAGACAGACAGACAGACAGACAGACAGACAGACGGACAGACGGACCGACGGACAGACGGACATGCTCATGTCAACTCAGGAGGTTGACTATACTTTATAGGGTCGGAGATGTCTCCTTCACTGCGTTGCACACTTTTGACCAAAATTATAATACCCTCTGCAAGGGTATAAAAATAATGATTATTTGTGATTTTTTTTTTTTTTGATCAAAAATAAAACTCACCAAGCAATAACTTTTGATCCTTTGAGGATATTGCCAATATTGTCCTATGTCTTTATAAAGGGACCCTAGAGCAATAATTGACAACAACAACAAAAAACAAGAAAGCAAAGCTAACTTCGGGCGGAGCCGAAGTTTATATACCCTTGCAGCTATAACCGGATATATATCGCAAACATCGGATATAGTTGGCCGATCCTTATGATTACATCATAATAAAACCAATTAATTACAATAAAAAATCTAAAAAAAAGTCCCAAGCTTCTATCTTCAAAAATTCGAAAGTTGATATTTCTACCAAATACCATTTCCGAACGTTCAGTTATATGTCAGCTATAAGATATAGTCAGCCGATCGTTATGAAATTTGTTAGATCGGATTGACTGACCAAAAATAGAATGTGTACCAAGTGCCAGCTTTCTATCTTCAAAAACACGAAAGTTGGGTCATTTCCGATCGTTCAGTTATATGGCAGCTATAGGATATAGTCGGCCGATCCTAATGAAATTTTGTAGGTCGGATTAACTGACCAAAAATATAATCTGTACCAAGTTCCAGCTTTCTATCTTCAAAAACACGAAAGTTGGGTCATTTCCGATCGTTGAGTTATATGGCAGCTATAGGATATAGTCGGCCGATCCCTATGAAATTTGGCATGTCGTATTATTTTGCCAAAAATAGCTCTCATGTCAAATTTGAACTTTCTAACTCTAAAAACACCAAAGTTATACCATTTCCGATCAATCAGTTATATGGCAGCTATAGGATATAGTCGGCCGATCCTTATGAAGTTTGGCATGTCGTATTATTTTGCCAAAAGTAGCATTCACGTCAAATTAGAACTCTCTTTCTCTTAAAACACCAAAGTTATACCATTTCCGATCAATCAGTTATATGGCAGCTATAGGATATAGTCGGCCGATCCGAGCCGTTCCGACTTATATACTGCGTGCAAAGGAAAGAAGGGTGTGTGCAAAGTTTCAAGACGATAGCTTTGAAACTGAGAGACTAGTTCGCGTAGAAACAGACAGACAGACAGACAGACTGACAGACGGACCGACGGACAGACGGACATGCTCATGTCAACTCAGGAGGTGATCCTGATCAAGAATATATATACTTTATAGGGTCGGATATGTCTCCTTCACTGCGTTGCACACTTTTGGACAAAATTATAATACCCTCTGCAAGGGTATAAAAAGTCCCAAGCTTCTATCTTTATACCCTTGCAGAGGGTATTATAATTTTGTCCAAAAGTGTGCAACGCAGTGAAGGAGACATCTCCGACCCTATAAAGTATATATATTCTTGATCAGGATCACCTCCTGAGTTGATATAAGCATGTCCGTCTGTCCGTCTGTCCGTCTGTCTGTCTGTCCGTCTGTCTGTTTCTACGCAAACTAGTCTCTCAATTTTAAAGCTATCGACTTGAAACTTTGCACACACCCTTCTTTCCTTTGCACGCAGTATATAAGTCGGAACGGCCGGGATCGGCCGACTATATCCTATAGCTGCCATATAACTGATTGATCGGAAATGGTATAACTTTGGTGTTTTTAGAGTTAGAGAGTTCAAATTTGACATGAGAGCTATTTTTGGCAAAATAATACGACATGCCAAATTTCATAAGGATCGGCCGACTATATTCTATAGCTGCCATATAACTGATTGATCGGAAATGACCCAACTTTCGTGTTTTTGAAGATAGAAAGCTGGAACTTGGTACCGATCAATCAGTTATATGGCAGCTATAGGATATAGTCGGCCGATCCGGGCCGTTCCGACTTATATACTGCGTGCAAAGGATAGAAGGGTGTGTGCAAAGTTTCAAGACGATAGCTTTAAAACTGAGAGACTAGTTTGCGTAGAAACAGACAGACGGACAGACAGACAGACGGACAGACGGACAGACGGACATGCTCATATCAACTCAGGAGGTGATCCTGATCAAGAATATATATACTTTATAGGGTCGGAGATGTCTCCTTCACTGCGTTGCACACTTTTGGACAAAATTATAATACCCTCTGCATCAGTTATAGCTGTCATATAACTGATTGATCGGAAGTGCTATAACTTTGGTGTTTTTAAAGCTAGAGAATTTAAATTAAGTACGAATGCTATTTTTGGCAAAACATTACGACATGCCAAATTTCATAAGGATCGGCCGACTATATTCTATAGCTGCCATATAACTGATTGATCGGAAATGACCCAACTTTCGTGTTTTTGAAGATAGAAAGCTGGAACTTGGTACAGACTCTATTTTTGGTTAGTTGATCCAACCTACCAAATTTCATTAGGATCGGCCGACTATATCCTATAGCTGCCATATAACTGAACGATCGGAAATGACTCAACTTTTGTGTTTTTGAAGATAGAAAGCTGGAACTTGGTACAGATTATATTTTGATCTATCCTACCAAATTTCATAAGGATCGGCCAACTATATCCGATTTTTGCGATATATATCCGGTTTTAGCTGCAAGGGTATATAAACTTCGGCTCCGCCCGAAGTTAGCTTTCCTTTCTTGTTAAAATAAAATTAATCGAGCAAGGAACAAACTGCTTAGTTGTTCAGTCAAACCAAGTATTAAATCTAGAAGATTTTTTTTACGAGCCATTAAAGTCCAGTTTGGTACATTTATTTTGTTCACAGTCACTTATGTTAAGTGACGAAAATTGTACACATAGCGTTTCAAAAATTGAAAAAAAAATATTACCCCTTAGCAACAATAGGTTACTTATTTTTGCTGCAGTAATTCATCATCATGAATAAATTCACCGAACTTTTTATGTACGACTGATGAGGACAACATCATGTCAAATAAATTACCCACAACATCGAAATTCAATGGTAAGTGTATCATATATATTATATTATATGGTACTTATAATCCATAATTACCATTTCTTGCTTTTAAGATGACCAAGAGCATATGCCATTAAATGATTCTCATAGAAGTTTGGAACCCAATAGTAACTCGACGAGACTTGAACACTGGTAAGATAGTTAATGGTATTAATTAAAATGTAAATAAAATAGTATGTGAAATGGTTCCCTTTTACAGATTTGCTGCAAGAAATTTGAAAAAATACCATCGAAATTAAAAACACATTAAAAGGTTTGCTTCACTTTGTTTAAAAAACTTATTTATTTAAAAAAATATAACTTATGAACTTCATTTCTTTCAGACTTAACCCATCGAGTTGAAAAGCTCGAAGATGATAATAAAAAAATGCACTCTCGCCAACTGACAGAGCTGACAATGACAAAAAAGTTGATAACGCCAAAAAAAGAAACGCCCATTCTGCAAAGTTCTTAAAAAAATCGCCTGAGCTTAGCGACAGACTTCAAAATGAAATTATCCGGCAAGAGGCAAGCGATCCGTCAAAATTTACTCCGTGCGGACTCCGCTGGTTGGCTGGGAAGCCAGTGGTCGGCACCCTAATACATTGATTTGATTTTAACGCATTAGTATTAGTAACGAATAGCAGAAAGTACCCAGCCAACCAGCGGAGTCCGCACGGTCCTCCGTTAGGACTCCCTGTGCGGAGCACAAAGCCTCCTAGGGACGCTCCTTAAAGTGTCCGTAAGAGCATGTTTTTGGGAGAAAAGTGCCATTTCAAAATATATGAAAACAGTGTGCCCTGCGGACTCATAGAATGAGTAGTTTCGGAGTCCCAGAATGCTCCCTTAGATAAACCGCAGGGACTCCGTGCGGAATCCTTTCTTTGCTTACAATTATTAAGAAAAGGAGTCCTAAAATCATCCGAAGATAACCTAGGCGGAGTATTTTGGGATTGTGTTTGTGCACCTAAAATGCTCCGTAGAGGAGTCCTTCTTTGTGCACCTAAAATACTCCGTAGAGGAGTCCCTACGGTTTCTCAAAATGCTCCCAGCTTATGTATTATATTAATTAACATATAATAGGTATTTTATTAAATTGTTTAGTAAATTTTATTTATTATTGAGAATAAAGTTAAAAAAGTTACATATTTATGGAGAAAGAACTGACAAAATAACTTCAGTATAAGGAATGATAAGTAATTAAATTAGTAATGAACATAACTTCCACTTCCTATCACAACGCTAGGCACTTGCCTTGGAGGCACTTTTTATACCCTTGCAGAGGGTATTATAATTTTGGTCAAAAGTGTGCAACGCAGTGAAGGAGACATCTCCGATCCTATAAAGTATATATATTCTTGATCAGGATCACCTCCTGAGTTGATATGAGCATGTCCGTCTGTCCGTCTGTCCGTCTGTCTGTCTGTCCGTTTCTACGCGAACTAGTCTCTCAGTTTCAAAGCTATCGTCTTGAAACTTTGCACACACCCTTCTTTCCTTTGCACGCAGTATATAAGTCGGAACGGCCCGGATCGGCCGACTATATCCTATAGCTGCCATATAACTGATTGATCGGAAATGGTATAACTTTGGTGTTTTTAGAGTTAGAGAGTTCAAATTTGACATGAGAGCTATTTTTGGCAAAACATTACGTCATGCCAAATTTCATAAAGATCGGCCGACTATATCTTATAGCTGCCATATAACTGAACGATCGGAAATGGTATTTGGTAGAAATATCAACTTTCGTATTTTTGAAGATAGAAGTTTGGGACTTTTTTTAGATTTTTTATTGTAATAAATTGGATTATATATTCCTATTCCCATAAGGATCGGCCAACTATATCCGATGGTTGCGATATATATCCGGTTTTAACTGCAAGGGTATATAAACTTCGGCTCCGCCCGAAGTTAGCTTTCCTTTCTTGTTTAAGGGATCGATAGTCGGCACTTAACTCACAGCCATAGCGACGTAAAATTTGTAAAAGCCCATTAATGGCAGATCCTGAAATATTAAATATTATTGACCACTCTGCTAACTCTTCCTTTAGTTTTGACGAGAATCCGTTTGACTCGCAATCGTCTACTCTTTCGTACTCCTCATCTTCTGCGCCCGAGCTATCGCTGAAATTTGTCAGTTAACGAAGCTATTATTCTATTAGATTGTTTTTCTACGAGTCTTCGTTTGGACATTTTTAACAATTTGTGTAAACTCAAAACAATTATAAATTTTAAAAACGCACGCACCACGTGGAATCGAAAATTTGCACTGACTAACTTGCATAAAAGAAGAACAAAACGCACAAAAAGAAAAGAAAACAAAACGCACGGAAGATTGCACGAGAAACAGATGAAAAATAGAAGAGCAGCAAATAATAGCTCTGAAAACGCTCCGAGACGATGCGACTTTAGGAGCCCTTTTTATTCTTTGCTTTGGAGGGCTCCGCAAACGCTCCGAAAAGGTGCTACTTTGGGAGTCGCGTTTCGATCCTCTTTCGGTGAGCTCCGCAAACGCTCCGAAGAGGTGCTACATTAAGACTCCTTTTTCGCTCCATTTTTGGAGCGCTCCGGAAACACACCTTTGCGGTATAAATTTGGGAGTCCGTTAACACACCTAGTTCGGAGCGCTCCGGTTGGCTGAGGTAGGCTGTGAGCATGACGTTTCACACATTTATACTGTGTGTGTGTGGCAGAGCTCGGGCAGAGAAATTTCCTATGCCCTTGGGATAGGGCCGTTCCGACCACTGCTCTAAATATGTAAAGAATGTGTTACTCGAAAAAAATCTAAAAAATATTTTGCTATCGGATTTTGATGCAGAGTTGCGGAGAATCGAGCTACAAATCTTTTAAAGCAGGGGTGCCCAGTCCCATTGCTCTCGGTGCTCCTTTGTTGTTGGAATTGCTCTTTCATATGGGCAACGAAATTTCATATATGTACGTGTGTTCCTCCCAGCATAGGCAAAGCCCAATTACAAAAACAATTTTTAGTGTTTTCCCTATTCTCCTCAATCGTGCTAATCCGAACGCATTTTGTTGTTGGATTGCCGAAAACATATCACTGCAAGAAATTCATTCTTGCTTTTCTTTCAGCCAAAATGGTCGACTTGAAGCGATAAATTTCATCTTTGCAGAACATTTTTAAAGTAAAAAGTTGGGCATTTATTGGCATAGTATAAAAATAAACTATTGTGAAAAATATAGGGCCTATTTATAATTGCTATAATAAAATGTATTTTTTATTATAATATATGTTTGAAACTCCTTGTGAATGTTACTATAATTTTATTTTTCAGTGCATCGAAATTAAAAAAAATGGTGTAAATGTATTGGTGTTTTTTTGCACTGGTATTGGAGCTTGCTCTGCCGTATGCTGAGCTTGGGCACCCCTGTTGATCAAAACCGATCCCCTGAAGCCCAACACAAAAACATAAGTGGTGCGCTTGTCGCACTTATCCTTCTTATAAGAGAATTGTACAAAATAAAAACAGTTTCTAAACGGAATTCATTGGAGTAAGACCTTAATTTGGGAGCCTCCTAACATACTGGATAACATACTGGAATTCCCGGCGTTTTTGAAGGAGACCCCCTAGGAATTTTGGGAAATAATATCTAATAACAAGAAAGGAAAGCTAACTTCGGGCGGAGCCGATATTTCCGATCGTTCAGTTATATGGCAGCTATAGGATATAGTGGACGATCCTTATGGAATTTGGCATGTCGTATTATTTTCCCAAAAAAATATCTCAAATAAAATTCGAACTCTCCTACCTAAGCCAATATTTCCGATCAATCAGTTATATGCCAGCTATAGGGTATAAAAGTAAGAAAATAAGAAAGTCAATATAAGATTACTCTTTCAATATAAGATTTTAGTGGTTGTATAAAAGACTCTACGGTGCCCTTATTAAGCATTCCTTTGCAGATATTAAAAGAAAAACAAGAAAGGAAAGCTAACTTCGGGCGGAGCCGAAGTTGATATACCTTTGCAGTTAAAACCGCATATATATCTCAATCATCGGATATAGTTGGCCGATCCTTATGATTACATCATAATAAAACCAATTAATTACAATAAAAAATCTAAAAAAAAGTCCCAAGCTTCTATCTTCAATAATACGAAAGTTGATATTTCTGCCAAAAACCATGTCCAATCATTCAGTTATATGGCAGCTATATGATATAGTCGGCCGATCCTTACGAAATTTGGCATGTCGTATTATTTTGCCAAAAATCGTGTAAAATTTTAACTCTCTAACTGAAAAAACACCAAAGTTATATCATTTCCGATCAATCAGTTATATGGCAGCTATAGGATACAGTCGGCCGATCCCGGTCGTTCTGACTTATATACTGCATGCAAAGGAAAGAGGGTGTGTGCAAAGTCGATAGCTTTAAAACTGAGAGACTAGTTTGCTTAGAAACTTTTTGAAGCTTTTTTGATTTAATCTCTTAGGAATGAGAAAATCATGGAAATATTTTTCAAGCTTTTGTGGTTTTAGCTATAATAACGAATAAAAACTTAATTTTTGTCATTAAAGGCAACATATCATGAAAAAAAATATAATTACATACGATACTTTTGCACGCTTTGTTTTCATACCCTTGCGCACAACGTGCGACATACGATTTGATTTATTTTTGGAAATTAGAATTTCATTAAGAAATTTTATTAATTAACATTATTATATATACATAATATACAAAATATTTGTAATATATCTATGAAAAATTAAACCAAAATATTATTGTCTTAATCTGTTTCGTTTAAACAATCTAATTCATTCGAAGAATGTCCCAAACTTTTATATTCATTCTGGTTACATATTTCGCTTACATAAATTATTAAGATCATCAAATTTTTTCTTAGTAATATTTAGTAGAGATGAAACGGATATCCGGTAACTTTTCCGTATTCGGCCTATCCGGCCGCAATGATACTTCAGAAAAAAGTCTTTCGCTATACACACCAGTGCAAGGAGCAGAAAGGTAGATTTTTGTAAACTGCTAAATTTGGGTATTGTTTGGCATTAGCTGCCCACCAAGAGTGAGGGTCGCATGTGCGATCAATTCGATGCGATGAGATAAAAGTCCAGCTCACAGGTTATGTCATTTCTTTCTCCACGTTGGTCAGTGTTGTTCTCATTTGCTACTTCATCAAAATAGTCCCAAAATGTCTCATGAGCTTTGCAAGATACAGCGGGCTCTGTCTTCTCTCTTCTACTCTTTTTAGCCGGTGTTGAAGATGAACTGCTACTTGAAGACTCTTCACATAACATTTTTAAATATTCCAATAGGCAAGCTTTTGCTGCTTCCATTACCCCTAAGTAGTTTGCTTTGAATCTAGGGTCTAGGTAAGTTGCAATCAAGTAGTTTGAGTCTTGACTTATGGAGGCCACGAGAAATATTTACATTGCATAGTAAACAAAGAGCAAACTTCCCATAATGGGTATAATGGGCAAAGAATTCCCATAATGGGTATTTTTTATTTACCAATGCCATTTCTTCAAAATAAATCAAAATAAAATTGAGAAACGATCACGCACGTGTCTGCACTGCATGCAAATGAATGATACAACCATGGTACTATACATAACTATACATAATTGTTTAGTTGTACCATGGATACAACTGTTAACTTCACTCATCAACGAAAAGACCCAAATCGAACCGAGTCCACCCGATCGTTGGCGCGACGTCTACGCAAACGGCTAAGTTTTGCAAAACATTCGGCGGCTGGATATCCGGCCAAATGGTCCGCCGAATATTCGGTATCCGGCCAAACTGCTATTTGTTACATCTCTAATATTTAGCTTACAATTATAAATTGATTTTATTGTTTGGGTGGAATTACGCTTATTAAAAAGATACTTACTTGAATTTTCAAAATATTCATAATTTAATTCTATTGATAATGGGCATTTTTTAATAACAGCGTTATTTCGTTATTTACTTAAATGTAATGTTTTATTTTTGAATAAAGAGTTTGAAAAAGGCTAAGATGTTCTGTTTTTTTTCTTACTATCTAAAATAATTAAATACTTTAAAAGAGCTGAGCAGATTTCATTACAACCTCTCTTCCCATCGACTTCACCCCACAAAAAAACAATACCCATTTCGAGTCCCACTTGATGTTTGAGCGATTTGAGAAATATTGTTTTGTTTGATGATCTTTGAGAAACATTTATTATTGTTTTTCTTTATTTTTGTGCGTTTGAAGTATGTATTTCCATGCAAATGAAAAAAAATTTGTATGGGCATACGATAATTTCGCGCGCACATTGAAAAGCACTGTAACATACCATCAAATTGAAACTTAATTTTTATCGGAATTGAAGCGTTTTCAGGTTTAATATTTCACAGGGTAGTTAGACATTAGGTACCTAACAATTTTGCATTAAAATCTCAATTTCGAAATAAAGCGACTTACGATACTTTCGCGGAACTGCGTCGATATGGTTATACATTTGCATTGCAGACAAGTCCATGATGGGGATCGATGGAATTATTTTTTCGATTATAGAAAATCAGTTTATTGTTTGCATCGTTTATGATATTATTCTATATGGTTTTCAAATGATTATAATAATTGGGTTTTAATAATGTTAATGGGTAATTATATGGTATGGCGTATTGTGGGATATTGTTAGTAGAGATGAATTTATCTAATATATTCATCGCTATTATATCGATGGGCTGTATATTCGTTGTATTATGTATATAGCTTCTTGTTGCTAATTAAATGTTTATTGTTCTGGTTAGTGTTATTGTTCTGGTTTTTGTTATTGTCTGGCTATTGTTGCTGTTATAATTATGATTATGATTTAGTTGTTGATATTATCGTTCTAATTGTTTTCCTTTCCAGCTTACGGATTTCCATATGTTATAAGGCGATACTGATCCAGGCTGGATGTCCGTATAATATAATTGGTTGAAATAGTTTTTTGTTTGCTATTATTTTGGTTTTATTTATTTGGTCATATTGTGTAGTGTTTATTATTTGGAATAGTATTTTTAATTCTTTGATCTTTAATTTTTTAATCTTTAATCATTAAAATTATGATATGTATCATATATCATATCATATATACCTATGTATTTTTTATGAGATTTATTTGTTAGAAGAATATTATTATTTATATATATTTTGCGTGTAAAGTGTTTAGCGTTCTTGTATAGTTAATATATTGATGGGCCTTTTATAATTATGCTGTTGCATTTATTTGGATTCATCTTGAGCTTCCACAATTGAAAATAATAAGATAAATGATCTAAATGATAATTAAGGGGTTATATACCTTCTTTGAAAAGAGGAAAGTTTTTTTTAGGTATGTAGCAGTTATTTAATTACACGGATGTTTTAATTTTTTGATGGTACACTTTATTAACAATGTTTGTGCAAAATTTCGTGGAAAAATATAAAATAGTTTTAAAGGGGTGGCTGTTTCCCTTAGAGGCCTTTATTTATAGAGCCTTGCGGTGATACTTCCCCAGGTCGAACAGGTCAACTTAAACCATAAAAGTTTAAATTAAATTTTTTAGTTTAATTACAAATTTAATTAGTTTAGTGTAATTTCTTGGGCTTGAACGATCGTTTTTAAGATTTTTTTTTTTGCATATGGAAACGGTTTATGCGCTAAAAATAAACTTTTTGGTCTCTTAAAATTTCACTAAAAAATTCATTTCGGCGAAAAAAAGTTTGTGCGTGAAAAGTTGATTGTTCAAGCACAGAAAAATTTCATTACGAATATTTGGAAACAAAATTTGAAGTAAATCGGTTCAGTTGTTTTCCGCCAATCCATATCACCGCAAGGTCATTTTTCGAGAAACACCATTTCAAGATATTCGCGTTTAAAATTTTAAGTTCAGTTCAAGGCCGCGACACAAACGCGCGCGGTTAGAAGCGCTGTAACTTTTTTTCTACTGCTCCAATCTCTATGAAATTTTGGGAAAATGTTCTCAAGGAGTTGTTCTTCAAGATAAAACAATAAAAAAATTTTAGATTTTTGGAAAATAAAAAGATTTTCATCAATAAACAACAAAATGGCGAACTCACAAAAAAATTTGTTTAAATTTATTTTAAATTAATGATAAAACAACTAATCATTTCAAATAAATGATTCTAGTACGGGACAGAAGTGTTACTTTTTAGAAAAACTTATACAAATTTCAGCCAGATCGGTACCATAGAATTTTGTGAATCACCTAAGCCGCACACAAAAATGTCGTTCCGAGAAAAACGTGTTTAAAGCTTAGACTCGTTTTTCTCTTTCTTTCATCCTTACTTTTTTGAAAAAAAAGAAAACTTTTTAAAAAAGTTTTTTCATTTGTCGTTCAATAAAGGATTGAATTCCAATTTAGTGGAATTCCAATTTAGCATCCCCGCAACCATCAAGGCCCCCCAGAAAGACATCACAGGGGGCCCCAAATGAGAAAATTCATGGCGTAAACAAACTGGTCTAACAGCAGCCAGACTGGCATCTTGGTGGCAGCCAGACTGGAGAAGAAATAAAAGCATCACAGCGCCACTAAGGCCCCTCAAGAACATAGCAGAGGGGGCTAATCATTCGACAGTATAGCTCCAACGTGGCCATCAAAAGGGGGACATCAGGAAAAAACATAGCATCCATAATAGATGTCAGGCCTTCAAACGGCTGTCAGTGCAATCTTAAAATTAAAATTTAGCAGTCGCAGTGAAAGTAGTTGATCTACTTATTTCCTCGCATTCTTCTTTTAAGCAGTCTTTTAGCAGGACAATTAGCAGTCTCCAGTGGTGTCATCAGGGGTATCCATCGCATCCGAGAACATGGGCTGGGTCGTCCGAAGGCTCAGGTAGGCAGGTCCAGGGAAAATAATATTCAGCATTTCCGCAGCCATCAAAGCCCCCCATAGGGACGTCACAGGGGGGGCCCCAAGAGGGCAGATTTATGGCACTCCAAAAACAAGCCTTAAGGGGCCCATCCACAGGCGAGCATGTTCGACGAACATGTTGTGCTCGACGAAATTTTTCCTGTGGATGGTAGTGTTCGTTGTCAAATTTTGTGTTCGTCAAAATGTTCGAATGGAATTGAAATCGTTCTATTTTGACAACGTTGGCAACAACATGTTCGTAAATGGATGGCAATGTTGGCACGAACGTCAGTTGGAAAAACGTTTTTGTAGAGCAAAATGAACAAAACATTCCTGCTAGATTTTATTGATAGCCTAAAAAATGAGCCTGCGCTATGGCACGCCAAAAGCGATGCATATAAAAATAAGCAATCGCGTAATAATGCATGGGAAGTTCTACTCAAAAATATAAAGAGTTCGATGAGCACGCCACACTAGAAACCGTTAAGAAGAAAGTCAATTCGTTGCGTGCGTCATATAGACGAGAACTACAAAAAGTGCATCGAAGTGAAAAATCAGGCGCTGGAGTGGACGATGTTTACCAGCCGAGCTTGTGGTACTTCAGTGACCTGTCTTTTCTTAATGAAACAGAATCCTCGGTGGATGGAATAAGCACTTTTGATGACGGCCCAGACAATGACATGGTAGGTATTTTAATAAAAATGAAAACAAAGATTTATTGTGCATATTAAGAACATAATTTTATATTAAATTCGATCATTCTGCCAAGGTACTGCTCCAATTGTGTTAAAATATTCGCGAAAGTTATCACGAATTCTTTTGGCATTTTCTGGGCAATTGCCACCTGTCAACGGTTGCAAATCGTCCATTTGATGGTTGTAATGATTGCCTCCAAATGAATTGACTGGATCTGCTGAACCTCGCAAATATACAGCTCCATTTCTCTTCGACAAATAGTTGTGCAAATAGCAACAACATAGAACTATCACCGAAGCCTTTTCCGGCTCTAAAGAAATAGTATTAAGAAGTATTCTAAATCTGGTCACTATTATGCCAAATGCATTTTCCACTATACGCCTAGCTCTTGAGAGGCGGTAATTGAAAATCAGCTCCTCCTTTAGCAATTTTTGACGACTGTATGGCTTTATCAAATTTTGTGATAATGGAAAGGCGTCGTCCCCTACTAGCACATATGGCAGTTCATATGATGTATTTGCTATTTGGCGAGGCTTCGGAATGAATAGTGATTTGTCATCGTAGCACCTTTTATATTCCGATTGTGCAAATACACCAGCATCTGATGCCCTGCCATTTGCTCCAACTTCCATTTGCTTATTGGCAGTCAGACTGGAGAGTAAATTCAAGCATCTCTGCGTTTTTTTTTTTTTTTTTTTATTATCAATCATTCAAAAGTTACATTTAAAATCTGTCCGGAATTATGAACAATAATTAAATTTTTTAATGATACCTTAGCTTAATGGAATATTGAGTAATATGTTTAGAGTTTAAAGTTTAAATTAAATTTTTTAGTTTAATTACAAATTTAATTAGTTTAGTGTAATTTCTTGGGCTTGAACGATCGTTTTTAAGATTTTTTTTTTGCATATGGAAACGGTTTATGCGCTAAAAATAAACTTTTTGGTCTCTTAAAATTTCACTAAAAAATTCATTTCGGCGAAAAAAAAGTTTGTGCGTGAAAAGTTGATCGTTCAAGCACAGAAAAATTTCATTACGAATATTTGGAAACAAAATTTGAAGTAAATCGGTTCAGTTGTTTTCCGCCAATCCATATCACCGCAAGGTCATTTTTCGAGAAACACCATTTCAAGATATTCGCGTTTAAAATTTTAAGTTCAGTTCAAGGCCGCGACACAAGCGCGCGGTTAGAAGCGCTGTAACTTTTTTTTCTACTGCTCCAATCTCTATGAAAATTTGGGAAAATGTTCTCAAGGAGTTGTTCTTCAAGATAAAACAATAAAAAAATTTTAGATTTTTGGAAAATAAAAAAGATTTTCATCAATAAACAACAAAATGGCGAACTCACAAAAAAAATTTGTTTAAATTTATTTTAAATTAATGATAAAACAACTAATCATTTCAAATAAATGATTCTAGTACGGGACAGAAGTGTTACTTTTTAGAAAAACTTATACAAATTTCAGCCAGATCGGTACCATAGAATTTTGTGAATCACCTAAGCCGCACACAAAAATGTCGTTCCGAGAAAAACGTGTTTAAAGCTTAGACTCGTTTTTCTCTTTCTTTCATCCTTACTTTTTTGAAAAAAAGAAAACTTTTTAAAAAGTTTTTTCATTTGTCGTTCAATAAAGGATTGAATTCCAATTTAGTGGAATTCCAATTTAGCATCCCCGCAACCATCAAGGCCCCCCAGAAAGACATCACAGGGGGCCCCAAATGAGAAAATTCATGGCGAATCCTCGGTGGATGGAATAAGCTCTTTTGATGACGGCCCAGACAATGACATGGTAGGTATTTTAATAAAAATGAAAACAAAGATTTATTGTGCATATTAAGAACATAATTTTATATTAAATTCGATCATTCTGCCAAGGTACTGCTCCAATTGTGTTAAAATATTCGCGAAAGTTATCACGAATTCTTTTGGCATTTTCTGGGCAATTGCCACCTGTCAACGGTTGCAAATCGTCCATTTGATGGTTGTAATGATTGCCTCCAAATGAATTGACTGGATCTGCTGAACCTCGCAAATATACAGCTCCATTTCTCTTCGACAAATAGTTGTGCAAATAGCAACAACATAGAACTATCACCGAAGCCTTTTCCGGCTCTAAAGAAATAGTATTAAGAAGTATTCTAAATCTGGTCACTATTATGCCAAATGCATTTTCCACTATACGCCTAGCTCTTGAGAGGCGGTAATTGAAAATCAGCTCCTCCTTTAGCAATTTTTGACGACTGTATGGCTTTATCAAATTTTGTGATAATGGAAAGGCGTCGTCCCCTACTAGCACATATGGCAGTTCATATGATGTATTTGCTATTTGGCGAGGCTTCGGAATGAATAGTGATTTGTCATCGTAGCACCTTTTATATTCCGATTGTGCAAATACACCAGCATCTGATGCCCTGCCATTTGCTCCAACTTCCATGTGCTTATGCGCAGTCAGACTGGAGAGTAAATTCAAGCATCTCTGCGTTTTTTTTTTTTTTTTTTTATTATCAATCATTCAAAAGTTACATTTAAAATCTGTCCGGAATTATGAACAATAATTAAATTTTTTAATGATACCTTAGCTTAATGGAATATTGAGTAATATGTTATAATGTACAAATATGATTTTTTGCTTGTCCTACGAACTACTTTTAACTTTAATTTTTGTTTAAGCCTTGACGTTTCAATTAGAATTTTATGGTGAACCCTTTAGTGGGCGTGGATAAATCTAGAAATGCAGCTCAGTCCCATTCGTTCGAGTGGCAAAGATCCAGTGGGTGAGTCCGTTTCAGCCTCCTAGTGGTGTAGCTGTTGTCTAACAGGTTGATGGCCTCAGGGTTGGGATGTCGATCCAGTCTCTCCACGTATCTGTTGGCGAATCGCTGAACTTCTGCTTTCACGGATGGGACTCCCAGTTGGGCGTGGATTGTTGCGTTATCGTGGTACAGGTGAGCTCCGGTTAGTGATCTTAGGGACCTGTTTTGGGCGAGCTGGATGACCCTTCGGTTGCTTGGACACGCTGTCCCCCATGACCAACACCATTCCATGAAAAGCAGCCCCATACCATTAGGCTACCACCTCCATGTTTTACAGTCTTACAGGTGTACTTGGGATCAAATTCTTTGCCTTTCGGACGGTGAACATTCCTGTTAGCATAATTTTCAAATAAATTTATTTTGGTTTCGTCACTCCAGAGAATGTTATGCCATTTTTTCTCACCCTCCGGTCCTGACCAGGCTTTACGATCTAGAGCAAATTGTTTCCTCATCTTTTTATTTTTCGGCCGAAGCAAACGAATTTGGAACTTTGCGGGCAATTCTACCTGATAGGTTTGCCATTGCCAAATGTCGCCGAACAGTCCGTGATGACACAATATTTCCAATTTCGTTGGAAATAGTCCTGGAAGACTTGAAGAAGAAGGTCTCGTTTAACCAACTGAACCATGCGATCATCGGCCCTAGATGATGTTTTTCTGGGTGCTCCCCGAGTTTCGCCTATTTATTTCGGTTTTCACGCATTGGTTACAAAATTCTGAGATCGTTTCATTAAAACAGCAATCGATTTATATGTTTTTCCTTCATCTCGGAGTCGTCGAATGACCTTCCTCTCTTCCGCACTGCAATGTCTCCCACGGCCCATCTAATGCAATTTTAGTGATGGTTGAATACCTTACCTTCTGCATCCAAACAATTATCCTTATTTGCTTTAGATTAAAGTTTTGCTCGACACACCTATTTTATTGTCCAGGCGAATTTGCAGTCTGAGCAATAAAATATCCACAATTTTCTTCAGAGAGCTTCTGACTTCCGAGAATTCACCAAAAATTTATCGTAACAGTGTGACCACATTAAAAAAAAACTAAAGTTTTCCCATAATATGTTATGTTTATACCAATTAAAATCGATATCATCAAAAAAAAAAAATGCACACCTATTATTTTGTCCAGTCGTCAGTAGGAAGAATGCAAACTTTAAAAAAACTATTATCATACAGCTGTGTAAATAATTTATATATAGAACAAATGGCAAAGTAAAAACCGAAGTCTATATAAACATGCCGCAAGGGTATGAAATAAGTGAAGACAAAGTATATAAATTACAAAAGGCACTGTACGGTCTTAGAGAAAGACCAAGAGCTTGGTATAATACGATAAATGAATTCTTAACAGGTCTAGGTTTTCTAAGAAGTAAGTACGATTATTGTTTATATGTCGATACTGCAAAAAAGGATCCAATTCACTTACTAGTTTTTGTAGATGACTTGTTAATTTGTTGTAAAGACTTTAGCAAAATCGAAGAAGTAAAAATTAGTTAAAACAAGAAAGCAAAGCTAATTTCGGGCGTAGCCGAAGTTGATATACCCTTGCAGTTAAAACCGGATATATATCGCAAACATCGGATATAGTTGGCCGATCCTTATGATTACATCATAATAAAACCAATAAATTACGATAAAAAATCTAAAAAAAAGTCCCAAGCTCCTATCTTCAAAAATACGAAAGTTGATATTTCTACCAAATATCATTTCCGATCGTTCAGTTATGTGGCAGCTATAGGATATAGTCGGCCGATCCTAATGAAATTTGGTAGGTTGGATCAACTGACCAAAAATAGAATCTGTACTAAGCTTTAGCTTTCTATCTTCAAAAACACGAAAGTTAAGTCATTGTCGATCGTTCAGTTATATCGCAGCTATAGGATATAGTCGGCCGATCCTTGAAATTAAAAATTTGGCATGTCGTAATGTTTTGCCAAAAATAACTCTCGTGTCAAATTTGAACTCTCTGACTTTAAAAACACCAAAGTTATACCATTTCCGATCAATCAGTTACATGGCAGGATATAGTCGGTTGATCCGGGCCGTTCCGACTTATATACTGCGTGCAAAGGAAAGAAGGGTGTGTGCAAAGTTTCAAGTCGATAGCTTTAAAACTGAGAGACTAGTTCGCGTAGAAACGGACAGACAGACAGACGGACAGACAGACGGACAGACAGACGGACAGACGGACAGACGGACAGACGGACATGCTCATATCAACTCAGGAGGTGATCCTGATCAAGAATATTTATACTTTATAGGGTCGGAGATGTCTCCATCACTGCGTTGCACACTTTTGGACAAAATTATAATACCCTCTGCAAGGGTATAAATATATGAGAAAGCGGCAATTAGAGGTGGGCACGGGCCGGGCTTTTTTTCGTGGCCCGCGGGCTTACACAGGGCCGGAGCGGGCCCAGGCCTTAAAATTAAGATTCGTGCGGGCTTCGTGCGTGCCCGGGCCTTTGCAAAACGGCCCAAATTGGACATGTTCGCCAAAAAAGTTGTTTCGACGCGAGTCCGAGATTCGTTAGCTCGAAAGCAGCTAGCCTTAGTCTCAAAAGACTTTCATCCTTTCAATATTACCGAAGGTAAGTTCTATTCCCATTGCATTCATTGAGTGACTTTTTTTTGTGAATTGGTAGGTAGCGGCTTCCGTGAATATAGCCAAGAGCTTCTCAACATAGGAGCAGAATTTGGAAGGCAATCTTTTGATGATTTGGTCATGTTTCGATGTTTTCAAAAAGAACATCGAGTGAAACATCAATGTTTTGAAAAAAAAAATGTTTTTTTGTTTTTTATTAGTAGAGAATATAGCGCAAGTGAAAGACTAATATTTTTCAAATTATAACAAAGAAACAAAGGCTTTATTCGCAATTAAATAAAAACAAAAAAACATCCGAATCCTAAGAGATCATCATATTCACATTTTGGTACGATTAATTAAGAAAAAATACCTTGATTTTTATTAATAAACATTAACTTGTCCACTACACCAGGCTTGAACCTTGTGCGCCGATCCGACACTATCTGTCCAGCTTTGCTGAAGCACCTTTCGGACTCACAGGATGTTCCTGGTACACAAAGGTATTTAAGTGCAACCTGTTGCAGCGATTCGTATATATCTGCTCTTGTCTATAACAAAAAAGAATACTTTAAAATTTGTGATACTAACTTCATCAAAATTCACCTTCCAATATTTTAGTGGGTCGCATGTTTCAGGCTCGTTTTGGGTTTCGAGATGTTGTCTTAGTAGGATCACAGCGTCGCACAGTGGATCCAATGAGAAATCTAGCGGAATAAAAGTCGATTTTTAACTTTTAAAAAATACGTTAAGTTTTGATTTTATTTGTTTAATAATACTCTGCAAAGCTCAAAAAAGCTTTTTAATGAGCTTTTCAGTGCATCTCTGATCGGCTCCAAGCTTTGAAACTTAACCTATTTGCGGCACGTGTCTACACAAAGATTTGAGGTTATTTGTGATTCGTTTTAAATTATCAAAACAAGTGATATATTTGAGTATTTTGATATAAATAACTTTTGTTTCCCTTAAAATAAGGTATGTACTAAATATAAATTTTATGTTCGTGACCTGTCTTTCCATGTACATCTAAAAAATGTGTAATTTGTAAGTTGCTTTTGCAAGATTTGGCTTTGAGGTCGGCACGGCCCTATCTCGGGGGCATAGGAAATTTCTCTGCCCGAGCTCTGCCACACACACACAGTATACGTGTGTGAAACGTCATGCTCACAGCCTACTTTCTGCTATTCGTTACTAACACTAATGCGGTAAAATCATATGAATGTATTGGGGTGCCGACCACTGGACTATAACTAACTTCATTCAATCGTATTCAAGCTAATTTTAGTATTTATGTAAAGTGTGAGTTCTTGTGATGTGAAAATGTCCAAAATGATAACCAACTACGTCCAACTCTTAAGATTATTGCACTGTTTATGTGAAATGTCAGTCCCGAAGCGTGTTCTGTTTTGCAGGTGGCTTGGCGAAAATGACGCATCAAGAAAATTGTTGGTGCTAAATGAATATGTATTTGGCACAATTTTGAAGAACATAAACATATCTGACAACGACATTAAAGAAATTAATAAAAAATTGGTTAATTTTGTAAGCAGGCTTGCACTGAAATGGAAGGATTGCCATTACAACACTAAATTTTTTGAGAAGAAAAATCAGAAATGGCTTGATATGCCGCTCATTTTATATAATTTCACGTCAACATCAGATATTGGTAGGCCCAAAAAGGATTTTGGTGATTTGTGCCCTAAGGCGCAAATCAAACAAGTGTCTACTCTTATGGAACAAGCAACTTGTGAACAATTGATGGTGGCTACAAGCTCTAGTTTGTATAAATCTGGAAAGCGAACGGCTTCAAAAATTGTTGCCACGTTTAATACAGATGAGAGTGCTGGACAACAAATAAAGAAGTCATTGGACACACCAGTGAAATTACCTGTTCCCTTCTCACCTGAAGAAACACTTGCACTGTCCAACATCTACATGTTGGGTACACAAAACATACATACCAGCTAACGCGAATTAGTGCCAAGGAGAGGAATGCAGATATATACCCCAACTACCATAGGCTGCAAAAAGCAAAGATTATGTGTTACCCAGACGGACTAAAAGTAACCGATTAATCTGCTGAAATAACTCTACAGAATTTAGTAGACCATACGGTAAGCCGTATTATAAATGCGCACTCGCAGCTTGTTGAAAATCATGTTGCAGGGAAAAATAATAACAGAAGTTTGACTGCAATTTACAAATGGGGCTGCGATGGAAGCAGTGGCCACGCGACCTATCGCCAAAAGTTACAAGATGGTAAAACAAGTATGGTCGATCAGCTTTTATTTACTGTTTGCCTTGTACCATTACAAGTTCAGCTTGGTTCGACAATATTGTGGAAGAACACGCGACCTTCATCAACCCGCTATTGTCGTCCCATAAAACTCATTTGTCAGAAAGAGACAAGTGAATTAATAACTTTGGAGACTGACAATGTTAAAAGCCAAATAACGTCGATCAAGCCAACACTGACAAGCTGATATACTATACTCCATGAATTTCACCTGACGATGGTGGATGGTAAAACATTTGGTGTTCTGGCAGAAGCATCCACACAGACATGTGGAATTTGTAGAGCAGTACCAAAAGACATGAACAATTTGGATCTGGTGAAGCGTTACCCGATTGACTCAGATCTATTAAAATATGGCTTATCTAGTCTTCATGCGTGGATTAGATTCTTTGAATGTGTTTTACATTTATCATACAGACTTTCCATTAAAAAATGGCAAGTTCGCGGCACAGATAAGCCAGAGGTGGAAGCTAGAAAATTAAAAATACAGTCCGAACTAAGGAAAGAAATGGGCATTTTAGTGGACATACCAATGGCTGGTAGTGGCAATACCAACAATGGTAATACAGCTAGACGATTTTTCAGTCAACCTGAATGAGGCGAGGCACTCATTTATAATTTTAGTGTTATTCTACGTGCATTATGAGATCTTGTGGCTACGAAATCAATATCGATGCATTTAGTTCATATGCCATAAAATCAGATGAAATGTACATATGTCGAATTGTATCCATGCTTTTATATGCCATCATCTGTCCATTAGATTTTAATTCATGATGCAGAGATCATAAAGCATGTGGGTCTTCCTATTGGCATGATGTCTGAAGAAGCCCTGGAAGCCAGGAATAAGGATTTCCTGAATATACGGGAGAATCATTCTCGAAAGAATAATAGATCTAATACAATGGAATATGTTATGCACGCATTACTCGTGTCTTCTGATCCACTAATAACATCATTGTCTAAAGTGTCAACAAATTCGGTTAAATCTATTAAATTTGATAAAGTTGTTGCTGGTCTTCTAATAAATTTCCCACATTTAAATAATGATTCTGAATCTTCAGATTCCGAATAACAGTAGCGAATAATAAACTCATTAGTTAAAATGTAAATTAAAAAATAAAACACTTAAAAATTAAAAAAAAAATTGTGAACATTTATATTGTTGAATATGGTTTTTTTACATTTGTATGGGAGCTATGATAAATACCTAACGTAGGACATTGAAATTTGGAGAATATACGTAAAATGAATTCAAAACTGTTAGTACAAAGTTTCATTAAAATATCTATTAATTTACGAAAGTTATTAATTTAATTCTGCTAGCAGAGCTATTGGACCCACTGTGCGTCGGCTCGCGGTGAATTTATCTTCGCTTTTAATTTAGAATCAAGGAATGAAAAAACCTTGGAGGGGCCGTGTTCAACTGGTGGTGTAGGCTTCATCGGCGGTGTGGATTTTTCCATTGGAGATTTCTCGATTATACTATGGAGTTCCTGCTCCAAAGCTTTAGCCGCTTGCTCAGCATTGTAGGGTGATTCAAACACGTCTTTTTTAAAGCGGGAATCAATAATTGTGGCAATGCGGGGCACTGTTCGCGTTTCATAATGTCCGAATCGAGTTCTCATGTTGGCGTTTAAAGTGTTAAAAGCGATTGTGGCTTCAACGGAAACGAGTTCGTTTTTTAGGTCAGATAGTTTGCGTTGCATCTCGCAAATCAATGGTATCAACAATGAAATGGTGGGATACTTTCCGCCCGAAATCGTTTTCGTCGCCTGATCAAAAGGACGCAACAACAAACATAGCTCCTTCATGACTTCAATATCATCGGCCGAAAACAGCACAGGGGCCCTTGGAGTAGCCAACAGCGCCGTTGATAGTGCGTCGTTTGTATGAAGGATCCTCTCCATCATTTGAAACGCGCTGTTCCACCTTGTTGGAACTTCCTGCACAAGTGAGAGAGCCGGTTCCACATCCTGAGCGTTTTTAAATTTGGCCTTTGCTGAGGAGCTTCGCTTCATAAAAGCCACTATAGACTTGCACTTGGTTAGGAGAGGGGAAAGGATGTCCATTTTTAGAATGTCTTGCACAAGCAAGTTAATAGTGTGCGCAAAGCAAGGGAAATGTCGTATCTTCAGCAGCTCACACGCTTTTTTCATCGTTGCGTCATTGTCGGTCACTATGGACGTCACTTTCTGGTACAAGTCCCACTCATTCAGCACGAGTTTTGCTATGTTATTTGCCGTGTGATTGGTCGGAGTGACAAAAGTGGTTGTTGACAACACGGCAGAGGTGAGCTTAAAATCCTGGCTGATGATATGGCAAGTTATAGTAAGGTATCCGTCGTTTGCTCGGGAAGTCCATCCATCTGTTGTTACTGAGACATATTTAACTGCTTTAAGGGGGGAAATACAATTAAAAATTTATTTTTTTTCGAAAAATTTTTTTTTGGCTTAATGTACTCTAAATATGTCTGGGAATAAGCCTTTCAAAGCATAAAGCCGTCCGGTACTTATTTTCAAAGTAATACGCAATTTAGTGAGTGGTAAACTTTAAACGCTTCTACTGAAAAGTCGTGTTTTCAAAGTCGCCGTGCAATGTACAGGTCAGAGATTTCATTTCAATCGAATGCGGTTTTTTGCTTTATGTTTGAAATGAAATTTTCCACAACATGAATGAAAGGATTTTTCATATTTATTTGTTATAACATGTTTTTTTTACAAACAAAGTCGAAAAAAAGTGTTTTTTTTAAAACATTTTTTTCAATTTCAAATTTTTTCATGGAAAAACCATTTTTTTACATATGAAATAATTCATGTTGTGCGCTGTACCTCTAAGTTTAATGCCCAGTTGCTGTTTTTTGTTTTAGACGTGATCCTGGGCCTGGAGACTGCACGGCGCAAAGTTTATCCCCCAAAACACGTCTCCACATTATTGATCATAAATGGGCTTAATTACAATATTTTTCGAAAAACTTGACTGATTTTCATTGCCCAATAATTTCCTAATAACATGCAAAAAGAATCGCTAAGATTCATTCAATTCCCTACTTGCAATCCACTCCCAAAGATAGGCCTCAATTTAGGTCTTTTAATTGTATTTCCCCCCTTAAGCTCTTGTTGAAGTTGCGCATTTAATTCTGTATACGCTTTCGGGAGCGAAACGTCGCGCAGATACGTTTTACTGGGTAACTTGTACCGCGGGTCCATTGTGTGCATCAGGTCCCGAAAACCCTGGTCGTTGACAATGCTGAATGGCTGAACATCCAGCGCGATCATCCGCATGACCTTTTTATCGAGATCTTTTGTTTTCAAACCTGACGGGTAGTCTGACGCTTTCACTACAAAGGTATCCAATTGCGTCGACTGCGAATCTTTTTGGGCTACATCAATGTTGTTGTGGATCCTTCTTAAATGGTCCAACAAATTTGTTGTGTTGCCACCCGTCCTTAAAACTTTATCGCAATACATGCATATCGCTTTGTTTGTGTCAGCAGTTTTCTTACAATGGTTCCACACATTGGAACATCCACGCTTCCTCTTCGATGACGGAGACGAGGATTCGCAGTTTTCCTTCGTTGTTCCTGAAATTAGCAAACGGTATTAGTAGTCAAAAATATATGTGTTAGTTTATAAATCCTTACGGTTTAGGAAGTTCTCCATGGTTTATATCCACCGCCGTTTTCCTCCTACACCACCAGTTGAATATCTAAAAAAATATGTCAATATAGTAGATAATTAAAGTTATAAACACATTTTTCGCTTACATACCTTCTGCACGTTTCTCAAAAATTTGTGATGTGACAAAAACATCGATTGTGGCAAAAAAACATCGATGTTTCTAGAAAATTTTAAAACATCGATGCATCGATATTTTCATCGATGTTTCTCCACCTCTAATGTGGATGAAGGCTTCCGACTGAACGTCGCTCTATATTTGTGTTTATAATATATTTGTGTTTACGATGTTCATTCATACATATATACATATTTATTTTTATAATTTTTACGAATCATTTAATTTACTTATGTATCTTTTACAGGCATCAGGGAGTTCTTGGACGAGAAGAAAACTGGAGATAATATTCTCAAAAATGTTCAGGACATTTTGCAGGATTTCAACACACTTGAAACTTTCGCCCGAGCTGTGTTCGTTACGGACAATGGTGCAAATGTCGTTGCGGCATTTAAAAGCTTCAAGTGCCTATCTTGTGCTTGTCACAATCTGAACTAGACTTCTGCATGAATGTATCCAAAATGACAAATGAATCATTTATTCTAAAAGTGGGCACACTTTTTTTTCAGCACAGTATATTTGGGTGTGATTGAGTAGGGTAGTATTTTTTGTTTTATTTGACAGTTTTAACACTCATTCCATAGTCGTACAGCTGTTAATGCCCTCCAGTACCAAAATTCCTTACCCCGACGTTTCCTGGCGACATGTTCGAAAAACAAAAACAAATTGCATGGGCTTCGTTTACTCAAGTCCGAAACGAAACTTCTACCTGCTTTTGGTTTTCGACGATGATTCTCGAAGCTTCTACGTCATATTTTCGGTGCAGAGGCACGCGAAAGAGAGACAATTAGAGAGATGTAGATGGAGGGAAGGGAGAGAAAAAAATCTGTGCCGAAAACCAAGTGAATGGAAGCGACGTCAGAATACCCTTTTTAAAATATGTTGAAATATTTTTATATATTTAAGATTATATTTAATAAATTTTTCTTATCTAATCATATGGTATATTGAAATGTATTAATAATTGGCTTTAGGCAAAGCCAAAATGTTCATGTTTGATTATTTTCCTTGTGCGATTCTAATTACAAGGCATTGCGTTGGTCGACTTTACCCTGGCTCGCGCCAGAATTATCGGTTGTCAATTTTCGGTTTCGTCTTGCCTCTCCCCTTCTCTTTGCATTTGATGTTCAATTTGCATAAAAGTAACACGCGTGTTTGTTGCATTTAAAATTAAATATTTTAAAAAACATAATACCTGGTGATAATAACTAATTCTGGTGAGTAGTGCATATAATAAACTTATTTATTAAGTTCCGAGCGGCCGTTCAATATATGTAAACATGTACATATATTTATTGAACGGCATTAGCCGCTTGTACATATTATGTTATTATCTATTTATTGTTTATTTATTTAATTGAGGAAATTATCGTGCAATATAACATCGACGGAGTTAGTGGGAAGAAGAGATTGAAGGCGTTTCCAAATTTGTATGGAGTTTTGATCGGTATGTATTTTGATTACAAATAATGTAAACAATATCTAATTTCTATTTATTTTATTTACAGATGGTATATCTATGGTGGATCCGGGGAAATCGCCGGAGAAAGTGTTGGTGCACGCTTTGACGTGCATAAAAAATAATAGTAATAAAAAACAAAAAAATAAATAATAATTAGTAATAATAAATAAATAATAAAAATAATTTGTAATAATAATAAAAATAAAAATAATAATTTTTAATTTTTTTGATTTCTTTTTGATTGAATGGGAAAAAGGGGGGGGGTGTGAAATTCCTTACGGATTCCTCACGGTATACCCCAGGGATTCCTTGGGGTATTTCCTCAAAGATTCCTGAGAGTATACCCCAGGGATTCCCTGGGGTATTTACTTCGAAATGCTCTTCGAATAACTGCAGGAATCCTGCAGTATTCCTTGAGTTGTTCGAATTCCTCGATGCGAGGAACTCTTCTATGGAAATTCCTTGATGGTTTGTATGAAACATACCCCGAGGATTCCTCGGGTGGCAATACTAGTACCTAGACGATTCCTTGAGTAATCCTTGAGGTATGGTACTGAAGGGTGAGTACAGGTAAATTAGTGTGCCGTAGTCAACTCACTATACAGTGTTTTTGTTGTTCAGTTGACTTACTGTGCAGTGAGAGAAACTTCATGACTGGAACATACACATAAATATTTCTCGTGTTTATGTAATACATACTATGTATGTATGTCCGATTCAAAAAATTATTTGTATTTTCGTTTCAAATGTATTTATTATAAAATAGTGTATTTACAAATTATTAATATTAAAATTAATGCTTATTACAATAATTAATTAAGTTATCTATATTTAAATTATTAATGTTGTAATGAAGGAACATTATTTTATTGACCATGTGGTGGCAATTTTTGCCTGTTTTTCGCAAATTAAATTTTTGGCAACAGAAAATGCCCTTTCCGATGCTGCACTCCTCGCAGGAGCTGCTAGTATCTTGCAGCTAATTTGATAAAGCAGCGGAAAACGGTCCTTATTTATTGACCACGACCGTTAGTCGGAGCCGCAGCTCGGCCAAACAACAAATTACAACAAAAACCACCACCCTCGCGATGGCTGTCGTTGCGTTGTGCGCAAAACGGACCCTTAATAATTGTTGTTGCGAACTCGGGATCGCGGGGTCGGGCCCGCTACCTGCCTCGAAATTTGTGTAGCATTGTTTTTGTAAATCTTCACGGCTCACTGACCGCGCGACTCGATCGTCTGGCCCGATTTTCTGGCGCCAAAAATTACGAATAACGGGGGGAGCCTTGAGAGCGAGGAGCCATGGGCTTGCCCACCCCTTCTCTAAAAGCTTTAGGTTGCATTTTTTGACTATTTCAAAATCATTTTGTATTGGTGAGGATATTTTTTATACCCTTGCAGAGGGTATTATAATTTTGTCCAAAAGTGTGCAACGCAGTGAAGGAGACATCTCCGACCCTATAAAGTATATATATTCTTGATCAGGATCACCTCCTGAGTTGATATGAGCATGTCCGTTTGTCCGTCTGTCTGTCTGTTTCTACGCGAACTAGTCTCTCAGTTTTAAAGCTATCGTCTTGAAACTTTGCGCACACCCTTCTTTCCTTTGCACGCAGTATATAAGGCGGAACGGCCGGGATCGGCCGACTATATCCTATAGCTGCCATATAACTGATTGATCAGAAATGACCCAACTTTCGTGTTTTTGAAGATAGAAAGCTGGAACTTGGTAAAGATTCTATTTTTGGTCAGTTGATCCAACCTACCAAATTTCAGATCGGCTAACTATATCCGATGTTTGCGATATATATCCGGTTTTAGCTGCAAGGGTATATAAACTTCGGCTCCGCCCGAAGTTAGCTTTCCTTTCTTGTTTTAAATTATTGATGTGTGGAACAGTTAAGTGTAATGTGGATAATTGCTTCCCTCCAGCTTTTTGGAACACATTTCAAACGGTGCAAGAAGCTTGACCATTCCGCTAATATTGTTTAAATTTATGTCTTGGATTCTTGAAATTTAATTTTTTTCCACCAAAATCTGCGAAATTTCCATCCAGTTTTGCTCAACCGACTTTAAGAGATTAAATATTGTATTCCAACGAGTTGGACAGTAGCTTTTTAAGGTGCTTGTTAAGTTCCAGTTTTGTCCAGACTTTTTAAAATACTTAACAAGCTTGCTGCAGCGATGCAACCAAATCCAGCAATTTTGGTACTTCATTCAAAATTTTGCAAATCACATTGTGGATTAAGTGATTTGCACAGTGTATTGTGCTCAGTCCGTTGAAAGCTGCTTTCATATTAGCTCCTCGGTCGGTAACAATTATTAAATCGTCCATCATTACCTCATTCATTACCTAAGAAATTTGGATATTTTAGAATATATGCAGAAAATATTATAGAATGAGTGCAGTGTTTTTAAAACACTACACTGCTGTACAGATCTGTTACAGTGTGTCAACTAATTCTTTGCAAAATGAAAAACGTCATTGCAATTCATTTTTAAGTTGAATTTTGACTAATAATAATACGATTTATTTCATTTTTTCTTTAACAATTCTATTAAGGCACTTAGGAACTACAAATATAAACTAAAAACAAAACATATTTTCATATAAAACATAACAAAAATCCATAAAAACAAAAAATAGGCAATTCATACGCTGTCAAATAATTCTTTGCAAAATTAAAAGATTGATCACATTTGTAATGAAAACTTATAAACTATAGTACTAATATTTCGTGTGGTGTCCTTTGGCATCTAGGACTGCATTCAGGCGACGAGGCATCGAATAAATTAGTTGTTTTAGGTCGTAATATTGTGGAATTTTCGTCCATTCCTCTTGGATTGCTTTAATTAAAGCCTGTTTATTTGTGGGTCCCCGTTTAGCCGCCTTTTTCTTTAATAACGCCCACAAATTTTCAATAGGGTTCAAGTCTGGACTCTGGGCAGGAGTGTCGATGACTTTCGTGCAATTATATAGAATCCAGGTCCTGCAAAGTAACGACTTGTGCTTGGGGTCGTTATCTTGATACAGTTTGTAGTTAAGTTTTTCTGGTTTTTGAGGGTTAATAAAGCCAAAATTCCTCGCGCTTGTAGTCAAATCCTTTTGTAATATGTCCAAGTAAAATTCCTTCGTCATGATGTCATTAAATATGACATATGTATGTCACAAATGAGTACATTCATGCGGAAGTCTATTCTGAACCTTGTCTTGGATGACGTCATTGAAAAAAATCCTATTGCGGAAGTGAAGGCTTTAATTATTAAAGTTTAATCTATTAATCTATTAAAGTTTAATAGATTGTTGCAAATCATTGGTTAAATATTTTAAACATTCCCAGCTTAACAGTAAGCTCTCAAAAACGATGAAACAGCAAGTTAAAACACGCTGGAACTCTACATTTTTTATGCTCTGAAGTATATTTGATGTTAAAGAGGAAATAAAAACTCTTTTACTTAAAAAAGATGAGCTACAGCGAATTAGTAATTTAGATTTCTCATTACTTGAAAAACGCTTAGCTCTGACAAGAAACCAACAATGCAAATATTTGCATTGTGGTCTGAAAAATTATGTCAACTTTGCAGAACTAGCACACTTGATTCCCAAATAATAAGTGAATTTAAAACCTTGACCTTAAGCGCATAAGAAGTCAGATTTCTTCCGGCAATCGCTCATTTGGTTGGACTTTTCTTGAACCCTCCTTATAGAGAGATGAATTTCCTCTCAAAGAAAAAAATGAAAAATGTGATAGCTACAGTAAAAGCAATGCTCTCCGAATTTGTAGGAGATTGTGAAAAAAGCTTTGATGACGTAACTAATAACACAAGCCCAAGTAATTCCGAAAATGGAATTGTCGGGTCAGGCAGCAGCCCACCGGTGTAATTTTAATGTTTAAATATGTTAGCGTAATGTTTGGTAATGTTTATTTATTAGGCTTAAGTTTATACAAAAGCTAGTTGATCGCAAGCCGACTCTCTCTCGGCCGCTCGACTCAACGGACTTTCTTTAGAGAGTTTTAGCTCGGCAATGTCTAGGTTGGGCCGCCCTCTCCACGTTCGAGAGCTTTAGCTCGAGGTGACTTGTCGGGCCGCCCTCTCTTTGTATATTACTTTCGTCCCTGCATGCACCATAAGCTGGTCTATCTGCGGATCATCCAGTTTCATCTGCATGCAGAAATAAACATCATTTATAACGTTAATACTAAATTCAAATTCGTCTTTTTATTTACGGCATTGAAAACGCTCAATGACCAAACAGGAATGTTTGCTGAATTTTTAGATTTAAGTTATGTAAAAACAAGAAAGGAAAGCTAAGTTCGGACGGAGACGAAGTGTATATACCCTTGCACTTAAAACCGGGTATATATCGCAAACATCGGATATAGTTGGCCGCTCCTTATGGGAATATGAATATATAATCCAATTTATTACAATACAAAATCTAAAAAAAGTCACAAACTTCTATCTTCAAACATACCAAAGTTGGTATATCTACCAAATACCATTTCCGATCGTTCAGTTATATGGCAGCTATAAGATATAGTCGGTCGATCGTTATGAAATTTGGTAGGTCCGATCAACTCACCAAAACACGAAAGTTGGGTCATTTCCGATCGTTCAGTTATATGGCAGCTATAGGATTTAGTCGGCCGATTAGGATTAGGATTTAGTCTTACAAAACTTGGCATGTCGTATTATTTTGCCAAAAATAGCGCTCATGTAAAATTTGAACTCTCTAACTCTAAAAACACCGAAGTTATACCATTTCCGAACAATCAGTTATATGGCAGCTATAGGATATAGTCGGCCGATCCAGGCCGTTCCGACTTATATACTGCGTGCAAAGGAAAGAAGGGTGTGTGCAAAGTTTCAAGTCGATAGCTTTAAAACTGAGAGACCAGTTTGCGTAGAAACAGACAGACGGACAGACAGACAGACGGACAGACGGTCATGCTCATATCAACTCAGGAGGTGATCCTGATCAAGAATATATATACTTTATAGGGTCGGAGATGTCTCCTTCACTGCGTTGCACACATTTGACCAAAATTATAACCCTCTGCAAGGTATAAAAAGAAAAGTTGAGAAAAACGATATAGACGTAGAGCTGGAAAAATATTTGGCCTATCCAGTAGCTCCTGGTACAAATATTTTAGAATTTTGGAGAATTGCAAGGGAAATAAAATACCTTCCCAAATTAGCTAGAACCATTCTGGCGATTCCAGCCAGTTCATCTGCGAGCGAAAGGCTTTTCCCTACATCGGGCCATGTATTAAATGAAAAACGTACTAGGCTGAGAAGCAAAAATTTAGAAACAATTTAATTTTTAAATAAAAACATGAATTAGGTTTAATAAATATGAACTTATATATATGTATACATAAATAACATGTCTTTTAAATTTCGTAATATGTGTAAATAAGTTTCGGGCCGGGCCGGGCCGGACCCTTGATGAAAAAGAAAAGTTTTATCCTTTTCTTTCATCCATGAAAGAAAAAAGGCCTTGATGAAAAAGTTTCGTGTTCGGCCGGGCCGGGACTCTCAAAAAGATTTTGTTTTCGTGCGGGCCCGGGGCCCAAAATACAGGCCCGCGCCCACCTCTAGCGGCAATTAAAGCGTCATATCAAAGATTATAAAGTACATAGATGGGACATCAGGGCCCAAAACGGTCAACTTTTTGCGTCGAGCTTGTTGGTGAGGGGGGAACGCACATGCATACAATTCTATTTTTAGAATTCTTTACATGTACCCGTCAACAAAAATGTGAACCTATGTGTGTAAGTTAAATTGTTTGTAGTTCGGTGAATTAAAAAAATGAATTTTATTTTTTAATTTCACAACTTGGTGTTAAACCTTTATTTATTAAACGCAAAAATTACAAGACACTTTTGTTTTTTCTTAAATATTTTTGTCAACCGTTCGCGGTCTCGGTCAAAATAGGACTGACTTCTTAATTCTAAATCTGATCCAAAGAACCTCGGCCATCAGTTGTGTTTAGATTAGAGGCTTAAGATGAAACTGTCGCATCTTATTGTGAAATTCGATTAAGCTGATCGATGCAATTTGGTGGGTACTTGAAACGCAAAAGGCGTAATTGATTGGGCTTCGGAGGGAAGCTGATGTTTACTTTTGATTTTGATTTGTTTATGGGGAACCGAGATCGGACCTCAGAGCCAAAGACAAAGCCGAAGGCAAATGCAGAGTTTGAAAATATTGTTTATAAAATTCATAAGTGGAAAGCCATAAGTGGCCTGGATTTATGGGTTGGATAATTGAGCCAAAGATCAAGCCAAAGGCAAATGCAGAGATTGAAAATATTGTTTATAAAAGCCATAAGTGGCCTGTATTTAGGGGTTGGATAACTCTCCCCCTTCTAAAATGGATCGTCCCGATTCAATATGAAATTCGTTTAAATGATCTCTTAATTCTGTTAAAAAAATTCCTTGGTTAATAGATTTTTCTGGTTCAGGCCAATGTTTTTTGGTTACAAATAATATAGCATTTTTGTATTTTATAATAAGTGAAAGAATCAAATATATAATGTTTAAAATTAATAATATAAAGGTAAGTGATATTTTATTATTCTTAATTTTAACGAATGGGTTTATAATGTTTATATTATCTAAAGAAAGATCAGAGTTATTTGATAATATGTAATCGGATATTTCGTAATTTTTGAAGTGGTTCGTAGTTACGTATTCAAGAATTTTATTTTTCAAATTGGTATATGAGATATTATTAATTTTAGTTGTACCATTAAATGTTATTAAAAACGAACCGTTTAAATGGGAGTTGTTAACAATATTGTTCCCATTTTTAAGAATGGCACCATCTTGTATGATGTATATTATTTTATTTTTTTCTCTTATTTTTTTACAGGTTGATTTCTCACCATTTAAAGATCGGGTAAAACAAGTTTTTTTGTTACTTAGAGTGCAATAATTATTAAAAAGTTCGTTCTTAAAATTAGACATTTCGTAAAAAACATTTTCGCATTTTGCGACTTGATTGCTTAATAATAGTTTTCCATCGATTTGGGAAATCGGTCTAACGTGATATATTTCACATCTGTTTTTTATTATTGAGTATTTTATATAAATTATTAAAAGTTCTTTATGCAATGCGATTTTAAAAGAAGAGATGTCCATTAAATCAGCTATAATTACTGGTTTTTGTTCATGTTTTAATATTTCCAAGATGTCATCATTGTTTAAAATTTTGGTATTAAAACGTCTATTTTTGCTAGAGTGATTGTGTCAATTAAATTTTTCAGATCAAATGTTAATAATCGCAAGCGATGTTTTCGAAGTGGTAGATCTTGATCAATAAATACTTTTTTAAAATCATCGGAAAGAGATTCTATTTCTTTGAATAATCGGGAATTGATAATAGACTGCTTATTATTGTTTTCAATTAATTCATTAATTTTATTCTGAACTGTAATAAAATCATCATGGTCCGGAGTTCCAGCTAACCATTTCCACACGGTGCCTAACTCATTTATCCCTCTTTTTGATCTAGTTGATATTAATTGCGATAAAATTAGTTCGATTACTTTTATGTCATATTTAATTTCCCATTGTGACTTTTTATTAGTATCCCTTTTAATATTATCTGATTCCAAATGTATTATTTCTTTATAAAAGCTTAAGTTAGTTACATGGAATAAATCTGCGTATGAATCGTACGTCAATACGTCTTTATTGTCCTTAAATAGAAGATATTCGTGACTTGTATAGTCAATTATTTCTGATTTTGTTAATAAAATAAGGTGTAGTATGAGCACCTGATAAAACATTTTCTGGGAAAGGGAAGAAAAAAAGGATAATATATAAATACTTAGAATTTTATATTATCTTTGTGAATAATTCTATTTCTATTGTTGATTATTATTTTGTTGGGTAAATTTTCCTTAACTATTTGTTTTTTATATCTGGTTTTCATTATGTGTTTCCAATATAATACGTCAAAAGGTTTTTGGTTCGTTGTAGAATGAATGCTCTGATTATATTCTTGAGCGGCTCTTATTATTATTTCGGAAAAGTCAGTTAAATTAAATTCTTCTTTAATGCATCGAGCTAATTCTGTTAATGTAGAATGTGCCCTTTCAACCTGTCCGTTTGACGTGCTGTGCCTCGGGTCTGCGTAATGTAAAGTTAAATTGCACCTTTGTGCGAAAGATTTAAATTGGGCCGAGGTAAAGCTCGGTTCATTATCGGTCATTATTACTTTTGCTTGTGGAAAATGCTGAAGAAATTCCATTACTTTATTTTCGATATTTAATTTATTTTGGGTTTCTTTTACTACTAGAAATTTTGAGTAAGCGTCAATACAAGTTATGAAAGTAAGACCTTGCGCGTAATATATATCAATGTGTAAATTTTCTCCTTCTTTACTTGGAATTGGGACTTCCCCAATTGGAATTTTTATTGGGTGCCTGTTATATTTATTTTCGTTACAAATCACGCAATTTTTAATACATTCTTTTAATTTTTTAAAACAGTTTGGCCAATAATATAATTTACTGATCTGTTTGTAATTCTCTTCTAGCCCCCCTATGAGCACGGCTGTGCGTTTCTTCTATTATTATAGCTTTATTTTCCTCGTTTTCCACGTCTTGTAGAAAGATTCTTGTAAAAAGGAATGTGTTTGTGAAATTATTTTTTAAAGGTAACTGAATTTGAAATAAGTCCTCTAAGGTACAATGAATTCCTACCGTAATGTTAGGTGGAAGATACTCTCTTAATATAGTTATTAAATTTTCTGGTGTGTCATATTCAATTAAATGTCGTGTCCTGTCAAAAATTTTCAGTGACTCATGTATTGTATACCTCCCCGTTGTTAATAACAGTTGTTGTTTAAATTGATTTAACGGTTTACGGGTCTCTTGTATTACATTTTCAAAACTACTTTCAGCTGAACGTTTGTTGTACCGGGCTTAAATGTTATTTTCGGTGTAAAACTTTGCATGAAAGAATACCATCCTTTCATATCTACATTTGGATTTTTATCCGAAATTGTGTAAGATAAAGTTTGATGGTCGGTTTGAATTTCAATTCCAATTACTCCGTATAAGTAATTTCTTAAATTTTTAAGAGCCCATACTATCGCTAAAAGTTCCTTATTATTAGTAGCATAAGCTTGTTCTGTTTTAGACAAGGTTTTTTAAAAAAAAAGTTATTGGTTTTCCTTCTTGAGATAAAACTGCACCAATTGCGACGTCTGAAGCGTCGGTGGTCAAGGTAAATTTTTTATTATAGTCCGGTTGAACTAGTTCTACTTGAGCAATGAGATTTTCTTTCAGCTCGTTAAAAGCTTTAATTGCTGGTTCATCCAGCTGAATCAATATTTTTGTTGACATTCTTTTTGAGATTTTGCCATTATGACCTCCAAGATATTTTGTTAGAGGTTTGGCTATGTAGGCGTAGTTTGAAACAAATTTTCTATAATAGCCCGTAAAACCTAGGAAACTTCTTAGTTCCCGAATATTTTCTGGAAGCGGATATTTTCTAATGGTTTCAATTTTCTCTGGGTCTGTCTTGATGACGTTATAGGATACCATGTATCCTAGAAAACGGGTTTCGCGTTTGAAAAACTTAGATTTTTCTAAAGAGATTTTCATGTTTGCCCTCAATAATATATTTATAATTTTGTTTAGATCTGTATAGTGTTGTTCAATTGAGTTTGAGAATATTATAATGTCGTCCATATAGACATGACACGTTTTCCCTATTTGTTCTCTTAGAATATCGTCCATTGCTCTCTGAAAGATTCTTGGTGCATTTGTTAATCCGAATGGCATTCTTAAAAATTCGTGATTGATTGATTGATTGATTCTTGATTCTCTCCCTTCTTTGGGACTACCAGAAGTGGTGAATTGTATGGGCTTCTGCTAGGCCTTATTATTTTTTCTGATAACATTCTTTTGATTTCGCTGTTCACGAAGTCGTTGACAGATAGAGCATACGGATACTGCTTCCCGTATATTGGCCTATCGTGGATAAGATTTATTTCCCCCTTTATGTCCGTTCTAAAAGGAATTTGCATATTTATCTTTGAATGCTCCTTTTCAATATAGTGAACTATCTTTTCCCTCAGTCCGCCTAATTGGTCGGTACCTATATTATTTATTTGATTTTTGACGGTATTAACTTCGTCGGCACTCTCAGGATTTTTAATTCCCAAGATATTTTTATTTTTATTGACGGATATTTCTACGTCGGCGTTCTCAGGATTTTTAATTCCCAAGCTTTTCTCACTATTTTCAACAAATAATGAATCTGTCTTTTCGCTACCATTATCATCAAAATACTTTTTTATAATAAATTCTTTTAACGGAAGAATATTATTCTCTTCAATTAAACGTATTTCATTTTTCTCCTCATTATCATAATATTTTAACTTCTCCTGTTTCCCATTGTATTCCAAGATTCCCTTATCTATATTTATTATAGCTCCAATTTTTCTTAATAAATTGAATCCAATTAGAATATCAGATTCTAAACCTTCGATTTCATAAAATAATTGTTTTGTTTCAAATATATGTATAATATGGTAATACCTAATAATTGAGTAGCCATGAACTGTTGTTACCTTTTTGTATATTGGTAGCTCGTTTTTATTTTCAAAAATTCCCCTTTTTATATAACAAGCAGTGGCTCCTGTATCTATTAAAACTTTTAGCTGCTTCTTGGTTTTTCGATCTATCCTATTTAAATAAGGCATTCCTCTGTAGGGGTCTGGTCTAAAAAATGGTCTTCATTAATATTATTTAATCTGGTTACTTTATTAGCTGGCTGACTTTCTGTTCCATCTGATTCCCTTTTTTGAGCTTGAGTTTGCTCTCTATTTTGATTTGTGTTATAACAAGAAAGCAAAGCTAACTTCGGGCGGAGCCGAAGTTGATATACCCTTGCAGCTAAAACCGGATATATATCGCAAACATCGGATATACTTGGCCGATCCTTATGATTACATCATAATAAAACCAATTAATTACAATAAAAAATCTAAAAAAAAGTCCCAAGCTTCTATCTTCAAAAATACGAAAGTTGATATTTCTACCAAATACCATTTCCGATCGTTCAGATATATGTCAGCTATAAGATATAGTCAACCGATCGTTATGAAATTTGGTAGATCGGATTAACTGACCAAAAATATAATCTGAACCAAGTTCCAGCTTTCTATCTTCAAAAACACGAAAGTTGGGTCATTTCCGATCGTTCAATTATATGGCAGCTATAGGATATAGTCGGCCGATCCTTATGAAATTTGGCATGTCCTAATGGTTTGTCAAAAATAGCTTTCGTGTCAAATTTGAACTCTCTTACTCTAAAAACACCAAAGTTATACCATTTCCAATCAATCAGTTATATGGCAGCTATAGGATATAGTCGGCCGATCCCGGCCGTTCCGACTTATATACTGCGTGCAAAGGAAAGAAGGGTGTGTGCAAAGTTTCAAGACGATAGCTTTAAAACTGAGAGACTAGTTCGCGTAGAAACGGACAGACAGACAGACAGACGGACAGACGGACCGACGGACCGACGGACAGACGGACATGCTCATATCAACTCAGGAGGTGATCCTGATCATGAATATATATACTTTGTTGGGTCGGAGATGTCTCCTTCACTGCGTTGCACACTTTTAGACAAAATTATAATACCCTCTGCAAGGGTATAAAAATTTGAACGATTTTTATTTTGATGATAATTATTATTATATCTACCTTGATTATCGTTTGCCTGCCAATTATTATATCTTCCCTGGTTACTATTTGACTGCCAATTTTGGCTCGGCTGCCGATTGTTATTAGATTTATTCTGGAGTTGAATCGGTGGATCAACATCCATTGGCTCGATAGCTTGTTGCTTATGATTATTATTTTGATTATTATTTTGCCAAAAATTTCCCTTTTGTGGCCAATTGTAATTTTGGTTATGATTAAAATTATTTCCCATTTTAGTGGTATTATTATTTTGCCGTATTTGATCAAATCGTAAGTTGTTTCCCCGATATTTACTTTCATTTTTAAATCCATTAAACCTATTTGCGAATTGAGCACGGAAGTTGTTTGATTCTAATTCTTGGACCTTTGCCAAAGCATTGGGCAAATCTGGTGGATTTAATGAGAAAAGAGTTTCTGAAATAGATCCATTAAGTCCGGATATAAATACTCGTAGAGCATTTCCCCTTATTGAATTGTTTGTTTCTTTGGTAATTACACTGCCCTTTCCGTATGTCATTATGGTTTTGTTTATTAGTAAGGTCATTTTTTTATTGACTTCGTTATAGTACTCAGTCTTGTTATATATATATATTTTACTATAGTTATAGTACATTCGTCTTGCCTGAGGATACTTAGTTCTGACTCGAGAACATGTATTGGTCGTTTGTCACTATATATAAAGTCAAATCGGGATAAGATTGCTTTAAAGTTTATCATGGGCAGCTCCCATAATTTTATTTCGTAAAATTGTTAGGGCGATAAAATATTGTTCACTTTCAATTTTATAGAGACTCATTGCAGTTTCTGCAGCTTCCCTCCAACCTACATATTGTGTTGTTTCCCCTGTGAAATTTGGTAAGGATTTTACCACTTCAAGTGTTGTATCGCATTTTATAGCTGGGTCAATTGTTTGTACTTTATAATCTTCCATAGTGTTTGCATCTGTGGCTAGCCTTCCTTCTAAACATTCTACTTTCCTGCTAACTTTATTCAATTGAGCGTTTATTAATCTGTTTATCAATTCTACTGTTAAACTGCCGGCTGTGGCTACACTGCCTGCAGAAAAATTTGGTGCTGAATATCCGGTTGCCATTGTTAGATTTAGTTCACAAAAGCTATTTATCAAATCTTCCAGAATTATTCTTTATATTTTTTTGTTAAATCGCGAATCTTACTTTTTGCAATATATAAATCTTATATTCTTTTTCTCAAATTTACAGATCTTAAATTTTAGTCTTTAATTTTTTTTATTATTTTAAATTATTTCCTCACGATATTGTCCCGTTGGGGTCTTCCTTCTGTGTGGTTGGTGGTTGATAGAGAATGTCCTGTCTTCCTTCCTTGGGTTTTTTTGTTGGAGCGAGTTGTCGTTTTTATTTGAGAATGTCCTGCCTTCCTTTCCTGGTTTTTCTTGTTGGAGTTGTCGTTTTAATTGTTTTTGTTGTTCTTGTTTGTTTTTTTTGTGCGTTGATTTTTTTTAGTTTTTGTGTTCTTGTAATTGTTTGGTTTAAAATTTCGGTCCACCTTTGTTTTAATTCACTCTTTATGGATTATATCATTAATTAATTTCCATCTACTTTATTGTTAACGATCACTGTCACTTGGTAGTGTCGTTTGGTGGATGTTTTAATTTTTCCACTAAAAATGTTGAGTTGTTGACCGCGCGAGTTCCGTTTATGTTTAACTTATTTTTCATTAAACTATTTTTTGGAGCTTTATGTGACGCGGCCCCTTGAGTTGGGCGCCAGTTAAATTGTTTGTAGTTCGGTGAATTAAAAAAATGAATTTTATTTTTTAATATCACAACTTGGTGTTAAACCTTTATTTATTAAACGCAAAAATTACAAGACACTTTTGATTTTTCTTAAATATTTTTGTCAACCGTTCGCCGTCTCGGTGAAAATAGGACCCCCTTCTTAATTCTAAATCTGATCCAAAGAACCTCGGCCATCAGTTGTGTTTAGATTAGAGGCTTAAGATGAAACTGTCGCATCTTATTGTGAAATTCGATTAAGCTGATCGATGCAATTTGGTGGGTACTTGAAACGCAAAAGGCGTAATTGATTGGGCTTCGGAGGGAAGCTGATGTTTACTTTTGATTTTGATTTGTTTATGGGGAACCGAGATCGGACCTCAGAGCCAAAGACAAAGCCGAAGGCAAATGCAGAGTTTGAAAATATTGTTTATAAAATTCATAAGTGGAAGGCCATAAGTGGCCTGGATTTATGGGTTGGATAATTGAGCCAAAGATCAAGCCAAAGGCAAATGCAGAGATTGAAAATATTGTTTATAAAAGCCATAAGTGGCCTGTATTTAGGGGTTGGATAACTTGTATGTGTGACTGCTCGCACGACGGAGTAAAAATGTTTTGGCTTCCAAATTTCAATTTCTCGTTTCTGTATTCCGCAGATCGAGACAGGATGGTAGCTTAATGCATAGAGTAGTTACTCTATGTATAATTTTTCTGTGTTCAAATCCTCGTAAGGACTTTGAACTTTTTCGTTATTTTAAAATTATTCTTATTTTTTTTTCTTTAATTGTAATATTTTTCATTAATTTTACAACTGTAAAATTGTTTTATTCTTCATTATGTCCCACTAATAAAATGCTAATAAAATTTCAAGGGAGTCCTTCCGGCATTTGGTCATCCGACACGTCCGTCACTTATTTTTACAACAATTTTAATAGAATGCAATTAAAAATAATAATAATAACGTAAAAATTAAAAGTAAAAAAAAAATTATTAAAAAAATAAAAGTAAATATAAAAAGAAATCATAAAACTAAAACTTTATCAAAATCGAAACAACATCCCGCTAATGAAGTCGAACCCAGGACCCCATGAATAAGGAAACGCACTATCCATCTAGGCTACCCTCGAAGTTGATTTTATGATACTTAAAATTGGTGTTCAAGGAGGCGCTAGAATCTATACCAGTGGTGGGCAAAACCACTAACCATACAGCATATAGACAACCCATTTCATACAACGAAAATGGACGCGAAAATTTCTTGCGACAGGCCCCAGAGCGGATTTCTTACGCTCATCGTTCGTTCATCTTACGCTCATTCTCTCATTAAATGTTTTCTGTTTCTCAGTCTCTAAACGGAGCGCGATGAAGAAGGTTGGCCTGCGCTTCGGTTGATCTTCGTATGTATGCGTGTCACACATTCACATACATGGGTGTATGTGTGCGTGCGATTTCGTTTCGAAGCCAGCGCACAAAATTTTGATTTTTCTTACTTTTCAGGCTTGCTACCCTAACAAAATTCGGGTATTCGTTATTTGATGAAATGACGAAAGAAATTATATTATTTTTTATATTATATTTTTTATTATTTTAGTATACATTTTTAATTTATTTAGGAATAAGATTAAGTGTTAGTAGTAAAATATATAAATGTATATATATTTTTACGAATCATTAAAAATCAATATACTGAGAAAGTGTCAGAGTATATTTCGGTCGGAGTCACTTAAAGTGCCGATTGCTTTTACGTTTTTTTTGTTCTGCAAGAGGCTTGTGCATGCCTACTGTAACGATGGAATGATTTTTAGGGGAGGGTGAAGACACGAAAACAGCTGATGGACTTGTTTACCTTTTTTGTTTACAATTTTTCAGGCACTTGTTATTGTTTTGGGTTATTGTGAGATTTAATTAAATTATTGTCGTTAATTTAATAATTTCCTTATATATTTTGGAACTTTAAAAAAGTTAAAAAATTGTTACAGATATATATATATATATTTACATTGGTTTTATGCTTATGGATATAAAAATGTATGTATATATACATGAATATAAAAATGTCACTACCGTATTTACACACCGTCATTTGCCTGTGGTATGCCTTTGGAGTTCTTGGCAATGAAAGTGTTAACTTGCGCGCCAACACTATTTTTTTTCTGGTTTGTTTCGATTCTTGTAATTTTTGGTTGCCACTTGGCTTACCCACCCGCCTAATTTACCCGCCTAAAATATTGCCATTTGATGAAGAAGAGGAAAATGGTTTAATCGGCATTCTATTTTTGTTCTGTGAGGAGCGTTTTTCGTGAGGACCAAATTAAGTGCTGATTTTTGTGAACAAAGTCATTAGTATCGGTGTGTTTATAGATTTTTCGGAAATATTTTTACTAAACGTAAACTTTCCGAGGGTCCGTGGCTACATCATCATAAATTGCAAGTATAAATATAGTTATTCAAACCTTAAATAATTTATTTAAATATTCGGTTTAAATATTTTTGAAATGAATCGGCCTAATGTTAGGAAAAATGGTCGCAAGTGCATTATTGCATCCTGCCAGGGGAGTTACAGGGATTCATCCACATTCCATTCCAATTAGGTTGTTTTCTTTTCCATCGGATGATAGAAATCTTAAGAAATGGGTTGAATTGTGAAAGTAAATATATTGGGAAAAGTAGGCTTAGAAGCAATGCCGTGCCCGAACAGTACTGTTCCATGTGAACAATTTGAATTTTGTGATGATGGGGCGGAAGAACCAATTGGCCCTTATATTAACCCAATAGGAAGAAAAGAGTTTTTAAATAGGGTAGGTAGCCCTTCTAATTTAGAAACTCCCAACTTAGAAACTTCACCTCAGTTAGAAGATTTTTGTTCAAATTGCCAGAAGAGGGAAGAAAATGAGAGATTTTACAGAAAAAAGAATTATGAGATGTTTCTTGAACTAAAAAAAAAACGAAGAAAAAATGAAAAAAATTAGAAGGGTTTTTGTTTTAATGAAAAATTCTAGTAAACGCAAGGGTATGAGACATAGTAGAAAAAGCACCCTAAAATTATTTAATATTATAAATAAATTACCTCATGTTGCTGATGAGGCCAAAACATTATGTAAAATGCTGCTAAAAAAATCGAACTCATATAACAGCGCAGAAAAAGTGATAGCCCAGAATAAAAATTTTTATTTATAAATTTATACTCATCGCGAACGTATGAGTATATGAGGGATGTTTTAAAGTTAAAACTTCCTGCCAAAAGTTGTGTCGATGGGCTCTTTTTAAAAATATGACGCCAGGATTTCAACCTGATTTTCTAGAAAACCTCCAGAAAATTGTTGGTGAAATGAGCGAGAAAGGTAAAGAAGCAATGATCCTTTGTGATGAAATAAAAATCAAAAAAGGACTGCAATATAATACCGCTCTCGATGAAATTCAGGGATTTGAAAATGATGGTGAAAAAAGAACTAGATTTTTAGGGCAGCAAGTATGCGTCTTCATGGCTAGAGGCTTATTTGAAAATTGGAAGTACGTTTTAAGCTATACTGTTTCGGCTAACGGTATTAAGCATGATTGCCTCATGAAAAAAGATGAAGCGAACATAGAAGTTTCGCAAACGTTGGGGTTAAACGTACGAGCCATAATATGCGATCAAGGCTCAAATAATAGAGCTGCATTTAAGAAATGGGGCGTTAACATAAACAAGCCGAGTTTCAATGTTAACGGTAAAGAAATATTTACAATATTTGATGCCCCACATCTTATAAAATCATTGAGAAACCTTTTTATAAAAAAAAATTTGAATACGCCGGATGGAGATGTATGTATCTTGGGATATAATAAGGAAGTTATACCACATTGAGTCTAGAAACTCAACGAGGCTTTGTCCCAAAGTAACGGCGAAGCATATAAATCCAAACTCATTTGAAAAAATGAAAGTAAAATATGCAACACAAATATTTAGCCACACTGTTTCGGCCGCAATCCGAACAGTGATTGATTCTGGCGGATTTGTGGAATGCCGAAATAGCGCAGAAGCTACGGCAAATTTTATTGAAAAGGTTAATAAGCTCTTTGATTGCCTCAATAGCCATGTTTTGTATGAAAAAAATCCGTACAGGTGTGCACTGCAAAATAATAATAACGTTCACAATTACCTCTTAGAAATGAGGAATTATTTTGCAGAATTTAAATATCCACAAGTAGTACATTGCATTGACGGCATGATGTTAACAATTTCATCAGTACTTGCACTATCTAAAAGTGTGTGGAGCTCCGAAATCTTTTATTTATCAACGCGAAATTGAATCAAGACCCCTTAGAAAACTTGTTTTATTTAATAAGGGCTCGCGGAGTAACAAATAACAATCCATCGATGTCAGAATTTAATACAATAATGTCAAAAATGCTATCAATGAAAATATTAACTTCGAAATCATTATCTGGTAATTGCGGCCCAGATGAAGATACAATGTTAATTAACGTTATCCAGGACTGCTGCTTGAATAAAACTTGCAAAGAGTTAAAAACCGACGAAGACAATACCGATTTCGTGATGTTCTCAGATGACGAGACGGAAATTGAGCAAGTTTTGGATATTGCGCCTGGTGACGAGTTTGATAGCAATGCCTTGCGATATTTTGCAGGCTATATATTGTTTAAAATTTTGGAAAAAAAAGATTGCGGAGTGTGTGCTGATCTATTAAAGAAAAAAATAGAAGCACAAACCTGTACGGAAAATTTTATACTGAATAAAAATTATGACTGCGCTGATAAAACTTTAAAACTTAAAGCTCCTTCTGACTACTATTTTTCTTTGATTGAAATACATTATTCTGTTTTTAAGAAAATATTTGAAGAAAAGCCACAGATGAACAGAATAAAGAAAACAATTACTCAATCTTGCATATCCTCCACTGAAAAATCCAGCATATATTCTAATTGGTTTTCGGTTAGCCATCCCTGTTATGAACACAGGATGAAAATGCTTGACGGATTTGTTTTAATATTATTGAGGAAAAACAGCAAATGGCTAACAGACAAAATGTATTTCAAAGGAAAAGCTGCATCAGCAGCAGGTTCAAAGAAACTAAAAATACTCGAAGAATAATTTTTGGTTTTGTAATTGTCTCATTTTATTATTAGTTTAGGAGTAGGTTATGTTAGGTGGGGAACAAGGAGATAGCCAATTAGTTTTGGTATCTCAAGTCGACTCGAAAGTCTTCATTGAAGACTCCATCGCAATCGCAATGGCCTCCTCGTGGTGTTCCCTGGATACCGACATAAATACATATATATATGTATATATACATATATAAGTACGTAAATATATATATTTATATTTATATATATGTATATATATCTGTAACAAATTCGAGCGGCGACTTTTTAAAGTTCCAAAATATATAAGGAAATTATTAAATTAACGACAATAATTTAATTAAATCTCACAATAACCCAAAACAATAACAAGTGCCTGAAAAATTGTAAACAAAAAAGGTAAACAAGTCCATCAGCTGTTTTCGTGTCTTCACCCTCCCCTAAAAATCATTCCATCGTTACAGTAGGCATGCACAAGCCTCTTGCAGAACAAAAAAAACGTAAAAGCAATCGGCACTTTAAGTGACTCCGACCGAAATATACTCTGACACTTTCTCAGTATATTGATTTTTAATGATTCGTAAAAATATATATACAGAAAAATTTTACTACTAACACTTAATCTTATTCCTAAATAAATTAAAAATGTATGCTAAAATAATAAAAAATATAATATAAAAAATAATATAATTTCTTTCGTCATTTCATCAAATAACGAATACCCGAATTTTGTTAGGGTAGCAAGCCTGAAAAGTAAGAAAAATCAAAATTTTGTGCGCTGGCTTCGAAACGAAATCGCACGCACACATACACCCATGTATGTGAATGTGTGACACGCATACATACGAAGATCAACCGAAGCGCAGGCCAACCTTCTTCATCGCGCTCCGTTTAGAGACTGAGAAACAGAAAACATTTAATGAGAGAATGAGCGTAAGATGAACGAACGATGAGCGTAAGAAATCCGCTCTGGGGCCTGTCGCAAGAAATTTTCGCGTCCATTTTCGTTGTATGAAATGGGTTGTCTATATGCTGTATGGTTAGTGGCAAAACTAACACATGTTTAAAATTTGAGTGTGTGCGTAGCAGAGAAAAACAATGAGAGCAGAGAATTCACTGAGCGAAAAAAACGTATTTTTTTTATTATTTTTCGTTAATTCAAAAGTTGGATGAGCACTAAAATTGAGTATTTTATTTTAAAAAAAGCTTTGCTAGCAACAGTTCCTAAACAAATGAAAAACTACGCTTTCCTATCTACATTCTCCATGAAGAAAACTTTTTCCAACCCAATTTCTGAGAAAATTTTTCTAAGTGGAAAAATTTTGATTTTTAGTTTGGGCTGTCAAATGAATCAAAATGAGAGAGCTTCTAAAAAAAATTTGAGAGTGCTCACACTGTCAGTGTGCCGGCAGCGCTGCGGCAGAATTTCCTACCCTATACTCGCGTGCTATGTAAAATGAGAGTTTGCCCACCACTGTTCTAGTAGGTCACCTCGACGAATAGCAACCTTGCTTGAATCTGATGAAATATTTAACCCCCCCGCAAATTCCCGCAAATTATTTAAATGCTATCTGAATATACACATAATAACTCATACTACCACATAATTTGTTATTTGAATCCTGTTATATCTTGCTAGATATGCTCCACGAAACACAAATATTTTTAGGTTAGAATCAATAAAACTAGTGTTTACGTATTACCTTAAAAACATGACAATACAAAAGCACATATAATTAAACACTTATACAAATATTTTCTACATACCATGCGAAATTTTTTTCCATTTTAAGGTATTTCAATTGGTCAAACTGTTTAAAAATACGAGAACGCCAAAATTTAGGAACTTCACTAATCAGCAAGCTTGCATGCACCACGTGGCACGAACAGCTGACTTTCAACAGCTGGTGCAAGACGAGGGCTGCACAATAAAATACAAATTAAATATTTTCGATGTCTAGGGACATTTCTTAGCTTAAAAGAATTGTAACATTATTTATATATTAACACGAACTTATTAGGTTTTGGCCAAAATTTCATCAAAGGCATTTCATCCCAATGTGCATGGGTTGAACTTTATTCTGGTGCATGGTTTCAGAGTCCTCGCATTTCGGGAATAGGTATCCTCGTGAGACTTGCCTTGGCCTGCCTAGGAATGAAGTGCGGATTTTTATCCTCAGCTTTCCATTGTCTTCCCTGACCTTTATTGTTGCGTCTATTGCCCTCATAAAAAGGGGCCTTGTCTTCTATGGCTTTCGCGTAGGATGCCGCGAACGCACTTCTTTCAATGCTGTTCTCAGCCTCCCGCGCTAAAGCTAGTGCGGACGGAAGGTCCTTAGGTTGTGCTGGCAGCACGAGTGATTTGAGAGGTCTTTTTAGCCCTGCAATGAAGGCATGAAGGGCGTCATCCCTAACCTCCTTATTCAAGATCGTTGCCGTGTCCACAGTATGAGACATGACTATCTTGTTGGTGACGAGGGTGAGTTTCCTCTCGACCTCGTCATAATATGTCATAAGGTCGGCATCTCCTTGCCGAACCATTTCTAAATTCTGGCGTAGCTCCCTTAGGGACGTTTTGTCCGCTTATGTGCAATCTAGCCTAGCTAGAATTGCATCGAAATTTAAAACGGTATTATGGGACGTGAGGAGTGATCGCGCGTTACTGCAAATTTTGTTCTTGATGATAACCACTGCTTCATAGTGGGTCTCGCTGCCTTTGTATCTCTTGAATACCTCATACGCATCTAATGCGGCCTGCCTCCACGACACATATTCGTCATGGCTGCCACTAAAGGTTGGGAGCGATTTTACGATGTCTAATTTGACACCGAACTCTATGGTGGAGTGCGTTTGCGCACGACGTTTAGCCTGTAGCCAATTCAGGGTCTTGCGACGATGGACAATTATTTCAGAGGAGTCGCTACATGGTGGGTGAAGCACAATTAATTGCAAGAGAAAATATAATAGTAAACCCTCAGAATTTATACATCCCAAGAAAAACTCTAGTTGGGAATTGGTTGGAGCGAAGCAACAGGCTTAGCAATCACACAAAATTTCTGTTTTTTTTTTTCAAATAAACACGTGCAAATCAAATATTTTTTCCAGAATAATCAAGGGAAAAGGTGAGGGGCAAGTTTTTCTATGCGCGATCGCCACTCAAAAATGCAAATAAATATATATTTCAAATAATTGTTTGTTGTATTTTTTAAATTTTAATTTAAATTGCTAGCTCTGGCACAAGTTTGTAGGTAAAATTTTTGTCAATATTTATTGACTTTTTAATGGTAGGCGCACAGTCACTTACATTTTATATTCCTCAGAGTGAGATTCGAAGAGTGAATAATTTGTAATATTATCCAGTAGTTGGGCGCCAATTAACGGGGGGAGGGGAGGGGAGGGGGACGATCGAAGTGGTGTCCCTCGCCGCTGTCTCCAATAATTAGTAGCCGGTTGGCCGTACTGCTCCTATGCTGAGATAAGGAGATTTGGTGGAAGGGAACTGTCCTTCGATACCGCTGGCCTAGAGACTCAGTCGGTATATTAGTTAATAAAGGATTTGATGACTAAGTGCCGGAGTTTCATTAGTATGAGGTGGTGCTCTTGCTTTATTGAATACAAAATATGAACTGACTTAAGACTTAACAAAAGCTCATGCAAGACCGCATGCCCGTGGCAGACCGCTAACCATGCACTTTTGCAGAAGTCATACGATCGCTGTCAGCCAACGAGACAAGGCCACTGTCCATAACGGCCCAGCGCTCGGGTGGAACAAAATTGAGGTGGACCATACATGAGTGGTATAAGAGACAGGTGTAATAATAATAATTATACACCAATAATAATTCCAACTCAATTTCTAAGAAAATTTTTCTCAGTGGAAACATTTTGATTTTTAAGTTTGGGCTGTCAAATAAGTCGAAATGAGAGCAATTGAGAGAGCTTCAAAAAAAATTGAGAGTGCTCACACGTTCAGTGTGCCGGCAGCGCTGCGGCAGAATTTCCTAACCTATACTCGCGTGCTATGTAAAATGAGAGTTTGCCCACCACTGCTCTATAGCAAACTACCCACGCCGTGCATCAGCCGTTCAGTAAATGTGAAGGTTGGGATATTGCGTTGACCTGTGATTCGCACTGAACGAAGCGATATTCTTAACAGTTTTTAACAATATCGCAAAACCGAAGGAATATACGTATTACGGCTATTGATTTTTCTTTATTGAGTAACTATTTAGAGGAAATTCAGTGTGTGTTGGTGAAAAATTAAGTTACGGGCAAAATGAGTCAGAGTGAGACTGATGTGACGCAAACTTACGCATCAGATGCGACTCATCAACAGATAGTTGTCTTCAATATGCCTGAGGAAATACATGGCAATCCAAGGTAAATATATATTAAGTAAATATATCAAATAAATATATAAAAAAAAAAATTCTGATATTATCAATTTATATTTCTCCCGGAAAATCTATCACGGAAATTAAAAGGTTCATTCACCATGTACTCTTGGCATACACGGAAGGTATGACACACCCAGTTTTTTTTGGTCAGATAATCCGACCTACCAAATTTCATAACAATCGGTCGACTATATCTTATAGCTGCCATATAACTGAACGATCGGAAATGGTATATAACTGAACTGGGAATGGTTTTAACTGTAAGGGTATATCAACTTCGGCTCCGCCCGAAATTAGCTTTCCTTTCTTGTTTTTCTCCATATTTGAGGACAGAAACTTAAGAAGAGGCTCTGCAGCGTTTGGTGTTACAGGTGGTTCTACAGCGGTTTCCTCAGGATCCCTTTCCTCTGCATAAGGAGCGCTCTAGCAAAACGGCGGCTTGTTCAGCATTAAACGATAATCGAGAGCCTTCTTTTTTGAAGCGTGGATCCATTATGGTGGCCAGTCTAGCTGTGGACCTTTCTTCAAAGGGAAAAAGCCCTATCCGTGCTTTATCCTGCAAAAACCGGCAAGCTTGCTGTCCATCCACCGTCTTAAGCCTGCCAAACTGATCTTTTAGGCCCTCAACCAGGCCATTCGTCAGAGGAACCATTAACGAGCTAGTAACCTTCGAGCTGGACGAGCACGGTGTTGTGACGTAGTCGAATGAATGGTTTGAATGTCATCCAACAGTTCAATGTCGTCTGCGGTCAGTGGATCAGGTGGTCTTGACAGGGTGAGGAAGACGGCCGAGAGGAACTCTTTTGTGGTTAAAATTCTTTCCACCCTTTTAAAAGCACTATTCCATCTGGTGCTTACTTTTTGGATCAGACTGTATGCATTGTCACCCTGAGCTTGCTTAAATTTTTCGTAGGCTATAGTGCTACATTGAAAAAATTTTACAATTCTTTTGCATTTGGTCAAAACATGCTTTATCGAATCTTCCTCCAAGCAATCTTGCACCACTAGGTTGAGACAGTGACGCTTTTGTAAAATTTCGCACGACTTAATTATTCACTGGCATTGTCTGTCACTATGGCATTTACTTTTGACTCTAAGTTCCATTTGGAGAACACAACTCGAACCGATGCTGCTATATTTTCAGCATTGTGGTTAAATGGGTCCATCAATTTTTCTGTTGACAAAACAGTGGCGTTCAGCTCAAATGAGACATTAATGAAGTGTATTGTAACTGTGAGGTAGCCATCGTTGGCCTTCGACGTCCAACCATCCATGGTAATGGCACATTGGTCTACTTTTCTCAGTATGAGTTGTAGCTTTGATGTCAAATCGGCATAGATATTTTTAATGTGGACATTTTTTAATGTCTTCCGACATGGAATGGTGTATGGAGGATCTAGCAGATTAACAAAATCCCGAGTCCTCTGCAATTGAGAATGGTTGGACGTCCGTGGCTATCATTTTCATCAGTGCCTTATCTAATTTTTGCTTACGAGCGGACTTACTGTCGTATTCATTGTCAACTTTTAAGAACTTGGAAATTGAGCTTGTGGGCCCACATTGAAAGAAAATAAGTTAAAGCTTTTATATACTTTGAACATCCTACTTACTGCTTAAAGTGTTTGTTCAAGCATTGAACACTTTTGTATATACAAATTTTTAAGTTAAAGTTTCAAGGAATCGGACTTATGAAATACGAGTCAAACAGCATGGTCTAAAACCGATCCCGTGCATCTTAACACAAGAACATAAGTGGTGTGCTTATCGCACTTGAGAAAGATCCTTTTGGAAACTGATTTTATTTGGAAAAGTTTTCTTATAAGTAAGATACATGAAAATCTTAAATCTATTTAAAACTACTTATCAACGCACTGCACGCTGACATGCTATGCGACCCTTTTTCAAGCGCGATAAGCGCACCACTTATGTATGTGTTTGTGTTAGGCTGCAGGGGATCGGTTTTAGACCATGCTGGTTGTTTCTTATTTCATGGGTCCGATCCCTTGAAACTCTAACTTAAGAATTTGTATATAAAATAGTGTTCAATGCTTGAATAGCATGTGTACATTAACATACGAGTATGTACGTATATGATATGTATTCTCCCTTTTTCACATACGTGTACATATGTAGTACACGGAATATATGTACATACATTCATTAATTAACTAATTAACATTTATTTCTTTTAATACAAGAACCGGAACTGTGTTGGACAACGAGAACGATAAAAACATACCGAGTCCCAAGCGGACAAAAAAGGAAACATCAAAAGTATGGGAATTTTTTAAGAAGGGTTCAAATCAAACAGCGACTTGTTTGAAATGTGGTAAAGTCTATAAGACTTCGGGAAATACGAGTAATTTAATGCAGCACTTAAATACTGCTCATTTAGAAAGTGTGCCAAACATGACCAGTTTGAACAAATTCCTGAACAAAAACAAACGATACGAAAATGGCTCTGCGCGGAAGGCTCCAATTGACAAAGCTGTTTTAAAAATAATAGCCAGAGATGTGCAACCATTTGGAATTGTATCGGATCCAGGTTTTATAGACCTGTTAAAAACCTTGGATCCCATGTATAAGCTGACAAGCAAAACAAATATGCGTAACGTTACCCTTAAAAGTGAGTACGAGGATTGCTGGACGTCAAAAGCCAACGAAGGGTATATAACAGTGACTGTTAACTTCATTTCATCAACATTTGATTTCCAATCGGCAGTTTTATGAACGGATAAGTTGATAAATTTGCTTGCTCCAACAAGCCATTCAGCCGATACAATAGTGGCTTTTTTAAAAATAGTATGAACAGAGTGGGGTTTACATAGAAAAGTGACAACTATTGTCACTGTTAATAACGCGAGCATGGTAAAGGCTTGTCGAAATTTAGAGTTAAGGCTCTCGCCATGCTTCGCACATACTATTAACCTGCTGGTCCAGGAAGTGCTGAAGCACCCAATGGTGTCTCCTTCCATAACAAAATGTAAGCGTATCGTGGCTTTATTTAAAAGAAGCTCGATTGCTTATGAGAAGTTTAAGCAGGCCCAAGGTTTTTCTAAAAAAGCATATAGCTTGATCCAAAAGGTTCCCACCCGCTGGAAAAGGTTCCCAGCCACAAACGAGCATATTTCAACAGTGCTTCTGATCACACCAAAAGCCCCACAGCCGTTCTCAGCAGAGGACATCTTTATTTTGGAAGACTTTGCTAACATCTTGGAGCCTTTTGAGCACGGTACTAGGTCTATTTCATAAAAAAATAACGCTTTAATATCGATATTATTTCCTCTCATATGTGAATTAAACAAAAAGATGGTTGATATTAAGCCATAAATTAAGACTACAGAGGGGAAATCAATTTTCGATTATCTAACGGCTCGTATGCCAAAGCGTTTCGCCCATTATGAGGTTAGAACAGTACCAAGAGTGGCAACTACTCTGGATTCAAGGTTCAAAAAATATGGTTTTCTCTCTCAGTCAAATGCAGACCAAGCTGCTAAGGCTTTAGACTCTAAAGTTTAGAGAATGAATTGTACAACACATTGTCCAAAACACAGCACTATCCGCCAACACCACCAAATTCAGAACCGGTAAAGAAGAAATTTACGTTCCTACAGCAAAAATTGGCAGTTGAATCTAAGTCAGCCAGAAAAGACGCTATTATAGCTCTAAGGAAATATTTGGAAGCTCCAAATTCCACGGAGAACGTCGAGCCCCTAGATTTCTACAAGGTTTGAAATTGTACAATATATCCTTTTAAATCTAATGGTTATTTTTTATATATGCATATATATGTTTTCCATTGCAAAACAATACTTTTGCGTTCCAGCATCTTCCACGGCGTCCGAGAGGATCTTCAGCAAAGCTGGCTAAGTCATTAGTGAGCGCAGGAGCTCTCTCAAACCAAAAATAGTTTATATGTTGTTATTTTTGAACAAAAACAGCTTCCTTTATGATCTCAATTAACTACACAAGAATAAATTTAACAAAATATTTTCAAATAGTTTATGATGCCTATAAAAACATATTTGAAAATTGAAACGGTCGCATTATTTTTTATTACAAACAAATTTTTTTGAAATAACTTCTAAAAGTAGGCTGGAACATGAGACTACATCCTACTATAGGTCGGATGACCACTTTTTTTGGCCAAAATTAATAACTTCTAAACGAAACAAAATATTTGGGTTCTGTTTTTTGATTTGGGTTCTTAGTAAGCTAAGGAACATGTTTTGAGAAAATAAGCGTGACACCGCCCACTCTGGGCGGAACTAAATTTTATGTCTTCCAAAGTTATATAAAAGTTGATAACAAAAAAAAATAACTTAAAAACAAACAATAATATGGTCTGGTTTTTTTTATTTTGGTTTTTCATAAGCTTAGGTACTAAAAAAAGGCGTGTCATCCACTCTTTCTGGCAGGAACTATGGACATGTTTTCTACAATTGCTACGCCCGAACCGTTTAAAGTAATTATTATTAAAAAGGCTTGAAAGGTAAAATATAATCTAAACTGTTACACATGCGCACCTAATCAACATCTTCTTCGGTCTCAAGTTCCATATCCCTGAACTCAAATTGATCGTCTTCAATCAAACTGATTATCAGCGCTCCTTAAGGGACTGTCGAGCAATTCTAATACTTCTTTTGGAAGAAGCAATCTGTTTTGTTGTTTGATACGGTTGGCTACGTTAACCCATGATATGGGTTTTTGGCCAGCAAAAGTGGTCATCCGGCCTATAGTGCATCCTAAAGCCGATTTTTTGTTTTACACGTGTGGCTTCCTACGTGGTGTGGTGTATATGAACCGAACCCGAATTCTTTTATTGTCCTGCGCTGGTTTCCGGGTGAACATCCTTATGCAGAGTTGTGTTTACATCACCTATTTTAACGGCACTTTCAAAGGGCTCTTTATCAATCTTTATCTTTATCAATATGTTTAATTGTGCGTTTGTCTCTATCATTTAGTTTTGGCCCCCGGCCCTCGTTCTTAAAACGCCCGATCACATGTTGAATAGTTGACCGTCTTCTACCCATAATTTTAGATATATCGGCATACGATTTCCGTTCTTTTTTGTGTAAATTTAATATTATTTTACGTTCCTCTACCGTGAGCTCTTTACGCGTCATTTGTCTGGGTCCTTAACTTTGCTTTTCCCTGCACAAATCCAAAGACAGGCACAAAAAATCATACGGTAAAAGTCCCGTTACAATTTTCAAAACCGAACAGATAGAAGTGCGTAATTTCTTAAGTGTATCATGATTTTTTTGAAACTAAATTTATTTTAAAGTTTTATTTTTTTAAAGTTTTTTCTTATTTTTAAGTAAACTATAAGGAAAAGTTGTTATTTTGTTTTGTAATATTGGTAAGGCAACAACATGCCATCCTTACTTTTTTCATTTGTCGTTTAATAAAGGAATATTTTGCAAGTGTTGTTGAAATCGTCTGCTGTATCATGACTTTAGTGGCACACTGTACCTGCTGTGGACCTTCACACGACCCAGCCCATGTTGCTGGACACGGTGGATACCCCTGATGACGCTACCGGAGACTGCTATTGGTACTGCTAAATGACTACTTGAAAGAAGGACTCGAGGAAATAAGATCAGCTACTTTTCCCACTGCGCCTGCTAAATCTTAATTTGAAGATTTCATTGACATCCGGTTAAGTGCCTGACTTCTATTATGGATGCTATATTTATACCCTTGCAGAGGGTATTATAATTTTGTCCAAAAGTGTGCAACGCAGTGAAGGAGACATCTCCGACCCTATAAAGTATATATATTCTTGATCAGGATCACCTCCTGAGTTGATATGAGCATGTCCGTCTGTCCGTCTGTCTGTCTGTCTGTTTCTACGCGAACTAGTCTCTCAGTTTTAAAGCTATCGTCTTGAAACTTTGCACACACCCTTCTTTCCTTTGCACGCAGTATATAAGTCGGAACGGCCCGGCTATATCCTATAGCTGCCATATAACTGATTGATCGGAAATGGTATAACTTTGGTGTTTTTAGAGTTAGAGAGTTTAAATTTGACATGAGAGCTATTTTTGGCAAAATATTACGACATGTCAAATTTCATAAGGATCGGCCGACTATATCCTATAGCTGCCATATAACTGAACGATCGGAAATGACCCAACTTTCGTGTTTTTGATGATAGAAAGCTGGCACTTGGTACACATTCTATTTTTGGTCAGTTAATCCGATCTACCAAATTTCATAAAGATGGGTTGACTATATCTTATAGCTGACATATAACTGCACGATCGGAAATGGTTTTTGGTAGAAATATCAACTTTCGTATTTTTGAAGATAGAAGCTTGGGACTTTTTTTTAGATTTTTTATTGTAATTTATTGGTTTTATTATGATGTAATCATAAGGATCGCCCAACTATATCCGATGTTTGCGATATATATCCGGTTTTAACTGCAAGGGTATATCAACTTCGGCTCCGCCCGAAGTTAGCTTTGCTTTCTTGTTATATACTAGTTTTAGTGTGAACGAATGCAGGAAACGAAAAAATCAAATCTAACTGCAAATGTTGGCGAGAAAATATAAAAAAAGATGAACAAAAATTATTTATTTATAAAATTTAATAAATTTATTGAAGATATTTTGTTAAGTTTGAAATAGATGTAAGAAATAATAAAGCAGCAGCAGTTCTTGATTTAAACAAAGCGTTTGACGCGGTCAAAATTCCTATCCTAGTCTTCATCTAGCTTTCTTTGAGTTAAGACGTCTACTTTTTCGCTCATGTCGCCTCTCGTTTGCACCGAGTGCAGTGCAGAAGTTACTGCTACCACTAACCATACAGCATATGGATACAGAGGGATATGCTGTATGGCATATGCTGTATGGTTAGGGCTGCTACCCAACTTCGTGGGTGTGAGGCCGTTCGGTGCGCGTCGATCTGCCGGCGTGCCTATCACACCGCTTGTGTTGATTTGCCCTCGGAGGCTATAAAACTACTTATTAACATTCCGAACTTAATGTGGCAATGTGATAGCTGTGTCATTGGAAATGATTCGCATTCCAAAATTGATGAGCTAAATCATAAAGTTCTAGATCTGGAGTCCCGCTTCGAAAGCCTTAATGCCAAAGTTGACCTAGCCCTGGTAAATGGAGCGGCTGTGCCCGCTGGACGCGCCTCCTCGGCTGGGGTGCAAGTTGTTGCTCCCCCTGCTATGCCCACCAGCACTGGGAGCATAAAGGCTACTCTGGGGCAGGCCTCAACCGCATCTAAGGGGGCTGTCCCGAAGAAGAAGCGGATCAACCCTAATAGGCGCATTGTGGGAGAAGCTCCCAGTTGCGCTCAACTTCAAGTGCTTCCCACCTTGAAATACCTTCATGTGGGTAAATTCGCGACGTCTACCCAACCGGATGCACTGTGCAAATTTGTCGCAGATAAGCTGAACGTGGAGCCCAATGATTTAGTCTGTGCTAGGCTGATCAAAAAGGATGCTGACATCAACGCCCTCAAGTTCGTCAATTTTAATTTGGGAGTTCCGGAGCAAAATTTCCCAACAGTCTTCAATGACGATTTTTGGCCTATGTCGGTGTTTGGTCATCGAGAGTTTTCGATGCCGTAAATAAAAGACGAATTTAAATTTAGTACGAACGTTATAAAAATGTTTATTGATACCTACAGATGAAGCCGGATGATCATTTGATATACCAGCTTATGGTGCATGCAGAGACTAATAAATGGACAGAGCGAGCCGCACTCTCTCGCAGACATACGCGAAGCTAAAGCTCTCGATAGTGGAGAGGGCGGCCCGACATAGTGATTCCGAAGCTAAAGCTCTCTTAAAATAGGCCCGTTGAAGTCGAGCGGCCGAGAAAGAGTCGGCTTGCGACCAACTAAGGCGATATATCCATACTTAAGCCATAAATAAACATTACCAAACATTACGCTAACATATTTAAACATTAAAACTACACCGCTGCTGCCTGACCCGACATTCCCCCCTCCGTTGGGGCCTGTCCTCCAACTATATTCGTAAGGGGCGAGGTACAGCTTAATCAGCTCCCAGCGAAGCACTCCAACCCGAAGAGGGATCCGCTCCATAGCTCTGCCCAGCGGCCACATCCATAGCCTCCAAAGTCCTGCATCGCTGCTCCAGAAACTCTGCCAGCGACTCCCAAGTAGGGATGGCGTCGGAACTTGAAGAATTTAGACTCTCCTCCCACTTAACCTGGGTAGCTGGGTCCAACCGTTGAAGAAGCACCTGGACAATGATGCAGCCGGCTATCTCATTCGTCGAACCCAAATTCTTCAAAGTTCTCATATGGGCATTGAATTTGTCGGATAACCCTCGAAGACCTGTTATTGAATCACCTTCCACTAGAGTGAGGCCAAGAATCTCGTTCACATGAGCCTGAAATATTAAACGACGGCTATTAAATCGTTTATCCAACAAATTCAGCGCGACATCATAATTCTCATCGGAGACTTCCAAGGAGCGAACTGCTTCGAAAGCGGACTCCCGCAGGCAAGATCGCAACCTTTGCAGCTTTTCCACCTTACTGATGCTCGGATTACCGCCGACGATTGTACAGAAAATAGAGTAAAACTCAGGCCATTCAGAGTATCCACCGCTGAAGGTAGGAAGAGGCAAGGGAGGCAAAGCTTGAAACCTTTGACCTGACCCCGAGTCAACCTGCATGGTGGACATTCCGTTAGCTAAGGTGGAGTGGGCAGCAATTCGGGAAGAGCGAAGGGTCGTCTCGTGCTCAATTTCGGCCTGCATTGTCACTACCAGCTCCGAGACAGTCCATCGAAGCTCACTACTGATCTGCGAAATGTCCAAATCCTCAAGCTCCCCGTGGATGGCCTTGAAGTCGCTGAACATGGCGGCTATCTGACCATGACGCACGTTGAGCATGGCATCGTCCACCTTGGAAACAGGCTGAAGAGCTCTTTGTATCCTCTGCAAGTCCTGGAGAATACCCAGGGCCTTGCACTTTAGAACAGCACTACGGGTTGGAGTGGGTGCTCCTGTGTCTGCGCCGCTGGAGTTCATGGTTTATTTATTAAGTTCCGACCAACCCGAAGTAAATAATTCCGGCGCCAAATTTTTTGCTCCAAATTTATTTTGCCCGCGACGAACACGACTTTTCCCACTGTGCGCTCAGAACCGTAGCGGAATTGTGGAACGTATATATATATGAAGTCTATGCGCGGGCGAATGCACTTGCTTTGTGGGACGTAAATATGTATGTTTTTTTAATGTTTTTTCGCGGCTCAATAGTTTTTTTTAAATTGTTAATTATATTAAGTAAATCACGTCGGGGTCACCAATGTTTGGTCATCGAGAGTTTTCGATGCCGTAAATAAAAGACGAATTTAAATTTAGTACGAACGTTATAAAAATGTTTATTGATGCCTACAGATGAAGCCGGATGATTTGATATACCAGCTTATGGTGCATGCAGAGACTAATAAATGGACAGAGAGTGCGGCTCGACTAGACATACGCGAAGCTAAAGCTCTCGATAGTGGAGAGGGCGGCCCGACATAGTGATTCCGAAGCTAAAGCTCTCTTAAAATAGGCCCGTTGAAGTCGAGCGGCCGAGAAAGAGTCGGCTTGCGACCAACTAAGGCGATATATCCATACTTAAGCCATAAATAAACATTACCAAACATTACGCTAACATATTTAAACATTAAAACTACACCGCTGCTGCCTGACCCGACAGTCGGTAAAAGTCAGCCGGTTTTTTCATAGAGAGCCGGCTAAGGTTATTGACCTCCCGGCGATTCTACCTTTACCGCATTTGCAATCTTCAAAAAACCCCCAGTAAGCGGCGCCGCTGTCGCCGTTACATCTTATTCTTCTCAAGCTGCAGTTCGTCACCCCGATTGCTCTCCCCTGCGCTACCAACAACAATCGGCGTGGGCGTTCATGGTAACGGTTGACGCTGTCTTCAATTCCTCCAATAATTGGATTCGTTTGCTGATCGATATTCTTCAACAACAACAACTTTTTTCAAGGCGAGTTGTTTATTTCTTATCTTCACTTGTGGATGCCCAGCAAAAACAAGACGATGGTAATTAAGACGTTAGCAGCGCATCGCTTATCTTATCTCTTTTCGCTGGGCCACTCGCTGGTGCTTTCTTTTCGCCGATGGAAGATGTTTATTTACGTTTTGGACCCGTGGGTGGATCTTTGCTGCGTTTGGATGTGCCTGACTATGAACGCACAATGTTTTCACCTGGCACGGAACCTGCCTTGCTACTGGACTCTCGCAGGTCTACTGATGAGTCTAATGGAAATTTCTATGTGTCCTTGTCGGCTATTTTGCAAGCTATGCGTATTGGATATGCCTCCACATGCACCAGTACCAGGAGTGCACTTTCACCATCACCGCCATGCCGTCCAATTCCCAGTTTGGACTGTACCTACTCGTCGTCCTTGGACCTTAATAAAAGCCTAAAAGTTCTATTCCAAAATATATCGGGAATGAGAACCAAGACATGGATGGTATTCCTCAATTCTTCTGCCTGCGATTTTGATGTAATCATCCTTGTGGAAACCTGGCTCAATGACAAATTCAGCTCCTCTGAGTTCTTCGAGCCTAATTTGTACCATGTATTTCGAAAGGACCGAGATGCATTCAGTACCCAGTGTGAGCGAGGTGGAGGTGTGATCATCGCTATCCGTCGATCTCTTCAGGCTACACCACTGCGCCTTCCGGTGGCCGACCCTATACTGGATGAGCTTGCGGTTTCAATCCAGGGCTTCCATGGCCCGTTCGTCATCATTGCATCATACATCCCTCCGAACAGCGCATTTAGTATGTATCATGCGCATATGGAAAACATCACTAGTGTCTGTGCTAGAACGTCGGACCCTACCGCTTTGATGGTAGCTGGCGATTTCAACCTGAGCTCCATTGTCTGGTCTTGGGACCCGGAATCTCCCTGCATGCTACCTAGCAACGTTCACCAGAGTCATGAAATTGTAGTTTTAGATGATATTTTTAGTCTGGGCCTCTCCCAAGTAAATAATATTTTTAATGATTTATCCAAAATTCTTGATCTTATATTTTCAAATAATTTGATTAATAGTAAAGTAGAATTATGCAATGTACCATTAAGTCCTTGTGATATGCACCACAAGCCGTTGGTAATTAATATTGAGTTTTATAGTTTTTTGCCTTCTGCTTCCCCCATTCCATATTATCATCTGAATGATACTAACTTGTCACTTATTAACGCCTCTATTTCAGCCTTTGATTGGGTTTCCCTTTATTCGGATGGCTCAATCGATGATTGTTATACTAAGTTCTTGGTTGCCCTTTTTAATATTATTGATACTTATGCCCCTGTGAGGGTACGAAGATCCTATAGGCTTCCCTGGTACACAAAAGGTTTAAAAAACTTAAAGAATAGAAGGGATAAGCACTACAAACGATTTATATTGACAGGTGAGACTCGAGCAGGAGAGCTGTACCGGCAATTTAAGCGGCAATTTGATTTCCTTAATAAGTTCCTCTTAAATCAGTATACATCCGATGTCGAAGCTAGCCTTCGATCCAATCCTAAAGCTTTTTGGCGGTTTGTTAACAGCAAAAAGTCAAAATCGGACATACCTTCATCCATATATTATGGTAATTTAGCAGCCGACTCGGATCAGGGCGTTTCTGACCTTTTTGCAAAATACTTTGCCTTTAACTTGGAGCCGAAGGTTCCTTGGAGTAATAATGAAACTCTTCTTAGCATTTTGCCTTTTCTCAATGTGACTAACATGGACGTTTTGGACTGTGACCTAGTTGAAGCCACTGGACCGAGTCGCTCACGCCTGCCGTGGATGGTATCTCCCCATTCTTTCTTAAGAGGAGTATCGCTTCTCTTTCTACTCCCCTTCAACTGCTGTTCTCCTTTTCGCTCTCTTTTGGTAGATTCCCCCACCGGTGGAAGATTACTTCTCTAACGCCTATTCACAAAGGTGGCAGTAGGTGTGATGTTACCAACTATCGACATATAGCCAAAATTTGCAACGTCGCTAAGATACTGGAGCGGATAGTAACTAAAAAATTGACTTTTCTGGCTCGCAATTTCATAACCCCCAACCAGCATGGTTTTCTGCCTGGGAGGTCTACTACAACTAATTTAGCGGTCTTCTCTAAGCACTACTTTGAAGCTTTTGAAAACCGATTTCAGGTTGATGCCATTTACACTGACTTCTCCAAAGCCTTCGACAAAGTCTGTCATGCTGCCCTTCTGGCCAAATTCTATAAGTTAGGTATTCATTCCTGCCTATTAAGTTGGTTCGAGTCTTATCTGGCTGACCGACCTTGCCACGTTACTATTGGAGACGCTATCTCAAGTCCATTTGTCACCTCCTCTGGTCTTCCACAAGGCAGCTCTCTTGGACCTCTTCTATTTATCATTTTCATTAATGACATCTCGTCATGCTCGTTTACCATGACGACGAAATTCGTACTTTTTAATGTATGCGGATGACCTTAAAATCTACAAAGCGATTAGCTGCATTAGTGATAGTTACTTGTTACAGGAGGATATATCCAGAGTTTACTCATGGTGCTCCCGCAATCTTCTTCCATTAAACTTATCTAAGTGTATGTTTACACGTTACAGTAGGCGGTCTCTTGAAATCTGTACGGGTTATTCCATCAATAATTATAATTTGGCAGCTAAAGAAGAGGTGTTAGACCTTGGTGTCTTATTCGACAGCAAATTTAAATTTTTGGGTCACTTAGACTATATTTTACCTAAAGCGTATGCTATGCTGGGCTTTGTTAGGAGGCACGTGAACCAGTTCAAAAGTCCATACTCGAGCCTCAGCGTCTATGCTGCATTCATTCGGTCGAGGCTGGAATATGCCTCAATCATTTGGAATCCGGAGTGTAAAGTTCGTTCCAACAGAATTGAGCGACTCCAGAAAAAATTTCTAAGGTTTCAGGATCCTGTTCCTTCATACCAGAGCCGTTGCCTTCTTCTGAATGTTTGCACGTTGGAGGATCGGCGTAAACTGGCAGCGTTAACTTTTTTGAATAATTTAATCGTTAATAACATTGATTGTCCTTTTTTGTTGGGACTCGTTAATTTTAATGTTCCTCAAAGGGATCTTCGTACCCTTGCCCCCTTTCGGATCAAGTGTCATAGGGCCAATTATCTTTTAAATGAGCCGATAGAGCGGGCTCTTTCTTATTTTTATTCTTTGCCGCCTAGCCTCCGAATTGAGTGGGGCTTTGATAAGGGTGTGTTAAAACGCAAGTTAATAAGGCATTTATTAAGTTTTTGTTAATTTTATAGTTTTATTTATTAGGTGTAAGTTGTTATGTTATGTAGCCATGTAAGGATTTGTCCCTTGGCGAAATAAAATAAATAAATAAATAAATAAATAAATAAATAAAAAACAAGAAAGTAAAGCTAACTTCGGGCGGAGCCGAAGTTGATATACCCTTGCAGTTCAAACCGCATGTATATCGCAAACATCGGATATAGTTGGCCGATCCTTATGAAATTTGGTAGGTTGGATGAACTGAACCAAAAATAGAATCTGTACCAAGTTCCAGCTTTCTATCTTCAAAAACACAAAAGTTGGGTCAATTCCGACCTTTCAGTTATATGGCAGCTATAGGATATAGTCGGCCGATCCTTATGAAATTTGGCACGTCGTAATATTTTGCCATTTTTGGCTGTCGTGTCAAATTTGAACTCTCTAACTCTAAAAAAACCAAAGTTATATCATTTCCGATCAATCAGTTATATGGCAGCTATAGGATATAGTCGACCGATCCCGGTCGTTCCGACTTATATACTGCGTGCAAAGGAAAGAAGGGTGTGTGCAAAGTTTCAAGTCGATAGCTTTAAAACTGAGAGACTAGTTCGCGTAGAAACAGCCAGACAGACAGACGGACAGACGGACATGCTCATATCAACTCAGGAGGTGATCCTGATCAAGAATATATATACTTTATAGGGTCGGAGATGTCTCCTTCACTGCGTTGCACACTTTTGGACAAAATTATAATACCCTCTGCAAGGGTATAAAAATATTGATGCATCAAAAAAAATTTAAATACATTCTTTGCACTTCTCATTACCTAAAAAGAAACAAAAACAAGAAAGCAAAGCTAACTTCGGGCGGAGCCGAAGTTGATATACCCTTGCAGCTAAAACCGGATATATATCGCAAACATCGGATATAGTTGGCCGATCCTTATGATTACATCATAATAAAAGCAATTAATTACAATAAAAAATCTAAAAAAAAGTCCCAAGCTTCTATCTTCAAAAATACGAAAGTTGATATTTCTACCAAAAACCATTTCCGATCGTACAGTTATATGTCAGCTATAAGATATAGTCAACCGATCTTTATGAAATTTGGTAGATCGGATTAACTGACCAAAAATAGAATGTGTACCAAGTGCCAGCTTTCTATCATCAAAAACACGAAAGTTGGGTCATTTCCGATCGTTCAGTTATATGGCAGCTATAGGATATAGTCGGCCGATCCTTATGAAATTTGGCATGTCGTAATGTTTTGCCAAAGATAGCTTTCATGTCAAATTTGAACTCTCTAACTCTAAAAACACCAAAGTTTTACCATTTCCGATCAATCAGTTATATGGCAGCTATAGGATATAGTCGGCCGATCCCGGTCGTTCCGACTTATATACTGCGTGCAAAGAAAAGAAGGGTGTGTGCAAAGTTTCAAGTCGATAGCTTTAAAACTGAGAGACTAGTTCGCGTAGAAACAGACAGACAGACAGACGGACAGACGGACAGAAGGACAGACGGACAGACGGACATGCTCATATCAACTCAGGAGGTGATCCTGATCAAGAATATATATACTTTATAGGGTCGGAGATGTCTCCTTCACTGCGTTGCACACTTTTGGACAAAATTATAATACCCTCTGCAAGGGTATAACAACAGAAAAAGTATGGTGGAAGAAAGTGTCGCTTGCGACATGTAGCGTGCGACAGTGATTCAAATTCAATTTAAAAAAAAAAATGCTTCAAATTTTTAAGTCAAACGAAATGCATTATTAAGAACAATAAATACTTAACATTTTAAAATTAATTGCATTACAATTATCCATCACGTTTCGCTGAAATCAGTGTTTGAACTGGTTTTCGAAAAAGTGACTTCTGTTTTTGTCGCGTGCGAATGCCTCACATTTTTGTGATTATCTTGATGATAAACAATTGCCCAAAATCTATCTTAGCACAGATTGTAGTGCTAACCAAGAGTTTTAAGATTCGCATTTAGAAAAAAAAAAACCATGCACATTTTTTTTCACTTTGATTGCGTACAAATGTCGCGTTCGACATCAGAGAATTGCCCATATGCGATGAGTTCCAAATTTTTAAAAAAATTTAGACGATCGTAACGGATAACGCAGCTTCAATGAAGAAAGCATGCGAAATATTAAGCAAAAAACACATTGGTTGCTATGCCCACACTTTAAACTTAATTGTTCAAGAGGCGCTGGCACTAAGCGAAGTGAATGCGATTTTGAAATGTGTGAAAAACATTGTTACTTATCGCACAATCGCTTATGTCAAATTAAAAAAAGCTCAAAATGTTGCAAAGCCATTAAGGGGAGGTTCTTTTGGATTTTTCCGAAAATTAAGCAAACTTTGAGAATGGATTGCGGGAAAATGAAAAGACATACGAACTTATGCTTTAGAACTTTTGATTCGTTGTTTATTAACGAGTAAAAAAAATATTCAATATTCAGGAAATTTAAAATGGCGGCTTCAAAATGGCGGATCTCGTAGACCTCTATTTTCCCTGCTTTGTCGAGTGTAGGGCCGCTGGTAGTGAACTTAAATTAAAAATGTATATAATTTATTAAAATTGATGGAATTTCCTATGCCTTATACCTAACGACAATAAATTTTGGTAAAAATAAACCAATTTCATGGACGTTTAAAAAAAACATGACATTTTTTCTCCTTTTTTTACTTTGATCTCGTTTAAAAATTATAAATAAACAATTTTTTATGCCAATTTTAGGTATAAGGCATACAAAAAAGTATGTTCTTTTAAAAATTTTTTGAATGAAGGAAATCGGATCAATAAAACGAGCACTGTGCGCGACAAGAGGTTTGAAAACATGGTTCCGAGAAAAACGCGTTTAAAGTTTTTAGAAACTTTGCCTTCACATAGCTTTCTTGTTATCATGGGTATGTTTGAAACGCTCTAGCTCAAGAAATACGTGTCGTATCGAAAAATCCCTTAGCACGTATATTCTACACATATGTAACTTTCATTTTATTAAAAAAAAAAAAATTGATTTTTTCAAAAAAATCCAAAAGAACGTCCCCTTAAGCCTGATCCAAGAAGTTCCAACACGTTGGAACAGTGCGTTGCACATGCTAAAGCGAGTGCTCTGTATAAGGGAACACCTTTTAATTCTTTTAATTTAAATACTTCAAAGGCACCATCGCCCTTAAACGAGGATCAATTTGATTCCATGAAGGAGATATGCAGCGTATTGGACCATTTTGAAGCAGCTACATTAAACACTTCGTCTGCTAAATCCACCACAGTAAGTGTCGTGGGTATAATTAGGTTTAGACTTATGATTAAGCTGGACAGTGCTCTCCCAGGTATGAAAACAACTGTGGGGGTGGAAATTTGCAATTTTCTACAAACTCGTCTAAGGGCAAGAAACCTTAGAAACCCCTTATGAAACCCGAACTGGTACGCGACTGGCGACTATGCTAGATCCACGCTTTAAAAAGGAGCGATTTCGCGAGCAAAGTAATGCAGAACAAGCAGCAAAAATATTAGAGACTAAAGTTGCGTCTGTATTACAAATGTGGAAAAAAGCAATGTCAATATAGCAATATACTAATATACTATACCAGTGTTGCCGTCAGCATGTTACAGAAAAAGGCTAGATTGATTATAAAACAAGAAAGGAAAGCTAGCTAAGGGCGGAGCCGAAGTTTATATACCCTTGCAGTTAAAACCGGATATATATCGCAAACATCTTATGATTACATTATAATAAAACCAATTTACTAAAATACAAAATCTAAAAAAAGTCGCAAACTTCTATCTTCAAAAATACGAAAGTTGATATTTCTACCAAGTACCATTTCCGATCGTTCAGTTATATGGCAGCTATAAGATATAGTCGGCCGATCCTTATGAAATTTGGCATGTCGTGATAATTTGCCAAAAATAGCTCTCGTGTCAAATTTGAACTCTCTAACTCTAAAAACACCAAAGTTATACCATTTCCGATCAATCAGTTATATGGCAGCTATAGGATATAGTCGGCCGATCCTTATGAAATTTGGCATGACGTAATATTTTGCCAAAAATAGATCTCATGTCAAATTTGAACTCTCTAACTCTAAAAACACCGAAGTTATACCATTTCCGATCAATCAGTTATATGGCAGCTAAAGGATATAGTCGGCCGATCCCGGCCGTTCCGACTTATATTATATACTGCGTGCAAAGGAAAGAAGGACCGACGGACAGACGGACAGACGGACATGCTCATATCAACTCAGGAGGTGATCCTGATCAAGAATATATATACTTTATAGGGTCGGAGATGTCTCCTTCACTGCGTTGCACACTTTTGGACAAAATTATAATACCCTCTGCAAGGGTATAAATATAGAGCTGAGTGGGAGACTGTGCCGAAAAATGAGAAATGGCTGGGCAGGAGCGCAAATAAGATGGATGCGCACTGCAAAGCGTGCCAGACGGACATTTTGAGTAGGCTGGCGTCACTTAAGCAGCACTCGGCTACGCAAAAACATAAAGATAATATGAAATTCTTCTGTGGTAAATCAAAGGTGAGTTCTTTATATGCTTTTAAATTATATGTTAAAAATAACTTTTTTTTTCAGATTCAATCGTTTTTTAAAGAGTCGGGCAACACTCTAGCGGCCTCTATCAAAAAGGCAGAAATTATGATCTCTGCAGCGATTGCTGAGCAATGGATCAATGAGAGCAATGGACCATATTAGCGATGTGATCAAGCATGCGTTTCCCGATAGTGCCATTGCGCAAGGGTTTTCCTGCAAACGCACTAAAAAAGCTTCACTTACGTACTATGTACTGGCACCTGTGATGAAGGAGCAAGTGATCTCTAGCATGAAACTGTGCGTTTCTCAGGCGGGAAGGCCTGTGTTCTCCATAATCATTGATGAATCGACTGATATTTCCTGTACAAAGGTCTTGGCTTGTGCTGTTATGTATTTCGACAATGCAGCGAAAACAAAATTCTTGTTAGAGAACCATTGACTTAGAGGGTGAAAAAGCAGTCGACCTTTTTGCAGCACTCAGCGAGGGACTAAAACTTAATGGCTTTGATGTAAGCAACATCATTGGTTTTGCTGCAGACACAACCAATGTAATGTTTGGGGAAAAAAACAGTATTATGGCAAAGATTAGAGAAGTAAACAAATCGTGCTTTTTTGTAAAGTGTGTGTGCCACTCTGCAGCTCTTGCATCCAGCTATGCTTGTAAGCAACTGCCTCGCAATTTGGAGCAGACTGTTAAGGAAACATATAATTATTTTTCAAAAAGCTCGAAACGTCGTCGCAAGTTTAGAGAATTTCAACAATTTTTCGGTTCTCCATCTCACAATATTTTAAATCACTATGACATTCGTTGGCTCTCCTTTCAATCATGTGTGGCACGCATACTTGAACAATTCGATGCCCTAATCGCTTTTTTTGAAGAAGAATATGAGGATGATAAAAATTTATCAGCCGAATACATTCTTTCGACTCTTTCGAATATTTCTTATTTCTGGATTATATTCTCTCTTTAGTAAACAAATTTAATGTTATTTTCCAATCTGTTGTCCATTACTTTTATAAAACTATGACTGATTTTTATAAAATAGTTTTAAGTTGTTACATGAAGGACTCATATTTAAAACAAACAGAAGTGAACAAAATAGATCCAACAAGCACGTTACATTTCTTAGCTCTTAAAGACATGTATCTTGGCGTTAAAGTTGCACATGAACTTTCATCTAACGCTTTAGGAAAAGAACATAAATTAGCTTTCCTAAAACGGACGCAGTTATTTTTAATAGAATTGTGCGTTCAGCTAAAGCAAAGGTTGCCGTTGCAGGATAGCTTTCTTCAAATGTTAAGCTTTTTGGACCCAAAAGAAATAAATAACCAAAAGTGGGATTCATTATTAAAAGTGTATGAACGTTTTCCGGATTTTGTCAATTATCCTCAATTAATAGATAACTAATACCGCATGATGAAAACCGACGATACGGTAAAAATTATTATAGACAATAATTTAAATTGCGACGAATTTTGGTGTGAATTGGGCAAACTGAGAGACTTTAATAATTGTTTGAAATATTCAAATATTGTTAAATTTGCCAAATCCATGCTAATTTTGCCAGTATCCAATGCGTCTTGTGAACGCATATTTTCCAAAATAAATTTAATTAAAACTTAAAATCGTAATCGTTTTAAAAACGAAAACGTTGCAAATATTATGCATATACAGCAATCATTAGAACATGGTTGCAATAATTTTAGTCCAGATAGACATATGCTATCGGCAGATATAAAAAATATTAATTTAAGCTCTGATGACGAATTGATGACTGATTAGATTAGAATTAGCATAAGATTTAAAAGGAAACCTGATACTCAATTGTTACCCACTTGCTTAGATTTAAGGACTTAAATGAATTTTTTATTTAGTTTTAACACATTGTTTAGTTTTAAGGACTTAAAAGAATTTTTTGTTTATTTTTACTGTATTGTTTAGTTTTAAGGACTTAAATGAATTTTCTGTTTATTTTTACTTTATTGTTTAGTTTTAAGGACTTAAATAATTTTAATACAAAAAAAAACAATGAAATAAATAAACACTCTTATTTTTTTAAATAATAAGTCCTTTATTATTGATTTATTAATATCTTTTATTCTTTTGTATTATTCAAATTCTAATATGAAATTATATTCAAATTTCTAGGCGTTTTAACCGAAAATTATTATGGTATTTTTATAGTATTAAGTGCATATCGGAGTAATATATTTTAGTATATTTTTCTTAGAAAAGTAGTATTTTTCGATTGGTTCGGCGCGGTCACGCTGCTTGGGAGATCAACTTTAATAAACGTGCGGCGCTAAAACCAAAAGCTGTCAACGTTCTTGTTTTAAAAAAAAAACCAATGGCTAGACGAAAATAATTCGCAATAAGCCAATTTCTTCAAAAGACAACATGTTAATGGAAAAGACTCAGTTTAAACAAGAAAGTAAAGCTAACTTCGGGCGGAGCCTAAGTTGATATACCCTTGCAGTTCAAACCGCATATATGTACCATATATCGCAAACATCGGATATAGTTGGCCGATCCTTATGAAATTTGGTAGGTTGGATCAACTGACCAAAAATAGAATCTGTATTAAATTGGGTCATTTCCGATCGTTCAGTTATATGGCAGCTATAGGATATAGTCGGCCGATCCTTATGAAATTTGGCACGTCGTAATATTTTGCCAAAAATAGCTCTCATATCAAATTTTACATGAGATTCTAAAAACACCAAAGTTATACCATTTCCGATCAATCAGTTATATGGCAGCTATAGGATATAGTCGACCGATCCCGGTCGTTCCGACTTATATACTGCGTGCAAAGGAAAGAAGGGTGTGTGCAAAGTTTCAAGTCGATAGCTTTAAAACTGAGAGACTAGTTCCCGTAGAAACAGACAGACAGACAGACGGACATGCTCATATCAACTCAGGAGGTGATCCTGATCAAGAATATATATACTTTATAGGGTCGGAGATGTCTCCTTCACTGCGTCGCACACTTTTGGACAAAATTATAATACCTGCAAGGGTATAAAAATAATATTTACCATCATTACCATTTTTAGAAATGAGCCATTATATTTATACCCTTGCAGAGGGTATTATAATTTTGTCCAAAAGTGTGCAACGCAGTGAAGGAGACATCTCCGACCCTATAAAGTATATATATTCTTCGCAAACCATCACGACATGCCAAATTTCATAAGGATCGGCCGACTATATCTTATAGCTGCCATATAACTGAACGATCGGAAATGACCCAACTTTCGTGTTTTTGAAGATAGAAAGCTGAAACTTAATACAGATTATATTTTTGGCCAGATGATCCAAACTACCAAATTTCATTAGGATCGGCCGACTATATCCTATAGCTGCTATATAACTGAACGATCGGAAATGACCCAACTTTTGTGTTTTTGAAGATAGAAGTTTGGGACAATTTTAGGTTTGGTTTTTGTATTATAATAAATTGGGTAATATTATCATATTCTAATAAGGATCGGCCAACTATAGCCGATGTTTGCGATATATAACTTTTTAACTGCAAGGGTATATAAACTTCGGCTCCGCCCGAAGTTAGCTTTCCTTTCTTGTTTTGCTTATTACTCATCCTTATTACTCACTTATTGCAATTAAAACTTTATTTGATTTGATTTATGCTATTAAATACCTATATACCATTAAAATACTTTTGAGCAAAATCAGAGCTGATAAAATACCAAAAAGTATTAAAAATACCATATTCGGTCACGCTGCTCCCAAGCCTTGCTGAAAGTTCACTCAGACTCAGTTGATGTAGCTGGAACGCACAAATATTTCAAGGCACAATGTGCTAGCGAACTAAATTGTGTTTTATTGCTCTGCAAAAAATTCAAAAATGGTTATAGCTAAAAAGATTCATATTTTAAATGTTACCTTCCAATACTCCAGCGGATCTGCTTCTCGCGATGATAGTATAGTACAGTGTTGCCGTTTTATCCTTTTTCAGCACAGATCTGTCCGGTTTTTAACTGCGTCAGCCGGAAAAAATTTAAAACATCCCCTAGCCTTTTGTCTGTCCTTTTTTTATTTTGGCCTGGCCTTTTTATCTGCTTTTTATTTTTGTGTAAAGTGCTGAAAAGTAATACAAATGTACATTACTTTTATATCAATAGCAGCACTTGATAATTAATGCAACCCTGTTGTAATCGTAAATCGTATGTATCGATTAATACAATTGTTACTTTTATTGTGAAATTTGTGCGGGAAAGATGCCAAAAGAAATTTACAAGCAAAAGTTTCGTGATTCATGGCTAAATCCACCGTATCTGGTGCAGCGTGTTATTAGCCAAGCTAATTTGGTAAAACCCAAATTGCGCAACCAACTGCAAATAGAAACTTTAAATGCGATTTTATCGATCAGATAATTATTTTAATACTCTTTTGTTTCACAAATTTATTTAAATTGTTTTTTTATTTTTTGGGTTTGGGCTACGCAAGAAAGGCGTATGTTGCCATGAATATGAAATTCCTAAGCAACAATCAAAAATGATTGGAAGCAACCAATCTACAGAAAATCAAAGTTTAGAAGCTTGCAATGATGACGTTGTTGATGTTCTAAACGATTTGGCCACCAATAAAGAGTGATATTACATAAAATTTATGGAAAAAATATTTTGTCTTGTTTTTTGTCCGTTTTTTTTAATTTTTGTCCTTTTCTATCCTTTTTTTTATAATCAATCTAGCCTTTTTCTGTAACATGCTGACGGCAACACTGGTGTGAAGGGATTCGATTTCTATGAATGGGAGAGAAGAACTATGTGTAGCAGGACTTATGTATCCTGTTGAGTTTCCGAGGCAGGTATTCGAAAATTTTCGTTTGATGTTTGTCGTTCTTCTTCTATGTTGTGAAGGTTATTGGATTGTGGTTGGGCAGAGTTAAAAGGGTTATTCCTATTGCTATGTAGGGATATGGACGGTTATTTCGTTTGTTATGATTGCGATAGTTTCGGTCGTTGTGGTTGTTGCGGTTGCTCCGATCATTTCGATAGTTGCAATCATTACGGTAGTCTCTCGGTTCGTTGGGTCCTCGATTTGCTCTATTGTCCGTGTTATCGTAGGGTTTGTTGGAATAGTACAGTGACTGTTCAATTTGACACTGTTCATACGCTTGTTCGATAGTGGTTGGGACCTTTTGTCTAATGATTGTTTTCAGTGGCTCCCTCAATCCAGTTATAAAAGCGTTCAAGCAGACCTCATTATATACAACTTTCTTGGCATCTACAAAAGAGTTCTCCTGTTCGCTATTTCTTAAAATTGAATAGAATTGGCTCTTAATCTTCGATATGCCAAAGAAAAGCTGTCCTAGGGATTGATTGTCCGAGAATGCTCTGAGTTCGCTCAGAAGACTAGCTTCACTCTTCTTGCTTGAATAAAGCCGAATGAGGTTAGCCTTAATATCATTCCAATTCAATGGAGTATTAGCCAACTCCAAAGCTTCGTCAGCCCTACATATTATCTTGTTCCTTATGGCTCTTAGGGTGAGCAAGCCATATGGTGTTTGGACAGTATTTCGAATGAACGTAATGATTTCTTCGACACTGGTAATGAACCTATCTAATTGCCTAGGGTTGCCGTCGAAGGTTGGCAAATGTCTACGAAGATCATAATGTCTTTGGGCATATATGTATGTGGTTGGTAAGGTATTGTCAGAGGTGTTAACAGTCGGGGTCAATGTGACAAGGTTTGATTCGTGTCCTGAGTCCATTCTAGGTTGTTGTTCGGAAAATGATTCGGTTTGTTCTCTAATTACCGGAAGGGTATTTGGGTGTCTATCTGAGCGTGTTACTCTAGAAGTTGTTGCTGGGACCACTAACTATACAGCATATAGACAACCCATTTCATACAACGAAAATGGACGCAAAAATTTCTTGCGACAGGCCCCAGAGCCAGTGGTGTCATTTCCGTTTTTTTCCCGTCAGATCTGGGTTTTTTTGAAGCGTGATTGCGGGAAAAATATGAAAACAGCGGGCAGCGGGAATCCTGGCTTTTTGAGCAAATTTACGCAGCTTTTTTTTTTTTGTTTACTTTTTGATGCATTCTCTGTTGAAAAAAATATTTTAAAAATCAAAAAGAAACAAATCTCTCCAATCCACTGTGGTTCCGCTTGTATGGAAGCGCGGCCAAAAATGCTTTAATGGCATAAGAGGGCTGAAAGTTTTACCAAGCTTCGTAAATAGTGTTTGTAGTTGAATAAATCCGCCAACCACTGAGCCCCAAACAATAAAATTTAACAAATAATTAAACAATAACAATTTATGAGTCATTTAAGTACTAAACAAAATTTACAATGGTAACTTCAAAATTATACAAAAATTTTAGGATGTCTCCTCAAGCAAGCTATGAACTGAGGGAAATAATTTTAAATTGTCCTTTTTTTCAATATTTCTCTGCCCAGTAATATATGGGTCAGACCGTAAAAGCAAATAATTCAATATGTCTGTATTTGTAAGTATTCGAGACATTTTGCGGGTATGATTCAGTCTGCATTTCTTTATTTCTTTGTTGTTCGCCTCTGCAGCTTCCTCTGAGAGCTCTCCAATTGAAACCATTGCATGCTCTATAATAGCAGATCCGTGAATAAGTACCTTGTGAACCGTCGCAGGCAAATAGTACCAGGGATACTCCTTGATTAACCCTTTGGCAGTATCGAGGGCATATTCATTAAATTTGTGTACGTTGATTTTGTGTCCCGATGCCAAAGCTTGCAGTAAGGTGGAACAACGATGAATCAAATTTTCATTAAGGCCTGTAATTTCTGCAGACAACCGAGGATTCGAAAAAAATTTTCTCGCTACATTGCCATCGTTGGATGTTCCTTTGCCACCATCTCTAGGCTGGTCCACTATTAAGCCCATTTTATTTCGAAAATCCCGTTGAACTTCTCTCTTTCTTTCTAAAACTTTTTGCTTTTGTTGGGGTCCTCTGGCCTGCCACATTTTTATGACTGACTTATAAGAAAGGTGAAGAAAGTATTCAAAGAATCTTATTTTTGCATGCAGTGGAGATAAGCCAAACTCGAAATATTTTGTTGATACCTTTTTGTCCAAACATTCATTCAAATTGTTCATCTCCGTTGGCTTTGCTTCGCAAACATAACATTTAGTGGAGTGCGATTCACTTAAAGCGTTACAAATTTTTCCATCTACCATAGTTAACTGTAAGCTATGCTCAACGAATATTTTTTCTTTTTTTGACACATAGTTCTGTAGGTATTAGAAATTTAATTTTTTCCCTAAAGTATTTCTCCTTTGATTTTGATACTTCGGTCGTCTCTTTTTTAAACTGGAATCGAATAGGTCTGCAATAACGAGTTGACAAAGGCCGAGGGTTTTTCCAAATTACTTTTTGATCAGTTTTTGAAATAAGTTGAAGAGGCACGTAAGATGTAACGAATAAACTTTTGTCGTCTACATCATTATTGGAAAACGTTTGCTTGTACTCGCTATGGCCCGTACTTCCATCGAACCCCCATTTTCCAATTAATAACAGATTAGAAACAGAATCATCTGCAATTGTTTCAATAACATTAGATTGAAGCTCAAGTATACTCGAGGCTGTGTTATTTAACAAGCTTTGAAGTTCTACTTCTGCGTATGATTCGTCTACAGATATTTGGTCCGGATACCTATCTTTTTTGGAGCTTAAAATGCATTGATAGCTGGGAAAAAAATCTAATAATATTTTGCTGTTTACAAAATTCCGAATCAACAAATATTGGTGTTTGGTCATTCCGGTCTCCATTAAAAGAGAAATGACTTCTGTGGGATCCGCTGGCAATACATTTTGGACTTGGTTTTCGTTGCGTAATGCAGAGACAGCGGTCTCATCAATTTCGACCAGATGAGCTATACGCCGACGCTTAGTCCTCGTTGAAGACTCCATAAAATTTAGTTTTTTACGTCCGCGTGAAGCACTTAACGCATTTTCATGGGGTACATTTTTTGCATTTTTCAATAAAATTGACTCCGTTTTAGTGAGCCAATCTGACTCATATTGTAAAATAGAAGATTTCTTACGTTTATAACGCTTCCAAAAATCATCAATTTTTTTGCAAATGTACTTAATTGGTTGAATAAACTCATTTAGTTCATCTGTAAAGCCGTTGTTTAGCAAATTTTGTTGGACATCAGCCATTACTTGTCGTAATTTTTCAGCGTGTGTGCCTTTTTTGGAGCACCATATATTAAAAATATGTAGGCGTGCGAACACACACTGACTTATATTGCCTATGAAATTAAAAGTTAAAAACAAAAATTTTTAAGTATTACGAAGTTTTATACACAATGTAAACCACAAGTAAAGACGAAGACAAACACACAAAACAAGCACGGGGGCTCTGCTGGACAAGTTTGACCTTGAAGAAATAAAAAGATGCGTTAGATTATTGATTGTTTCACACACATCGGCAAGTTTCGGCAGCTGACTTAAACACTTTTATTAAGTAAAAACTCTGATTAACACGATGAACATAATATCTATGGGGGAATCGGGGGGAACACAACTAAAACTTTAAGTAAACATAAAAAATACGTTCACAAAATACACAAAAAATATTAGATCGATTTTGTTAATTTCACAAAAAAATTTGTTAGATTTATTAAATTCTTAATATATAAATTTAAAGTAAATACCTTCAACTTCAAAATGCATTTTGAATAATGAAAATCGGATCACTATATCACACGTTTGACCACTTTGAAGCGCAATTTTGTTTTGTAAAAATTCTTGCTAAGTACAGCTGCGCTGCAAAAATGTGCACATGATCACGCTTTGCATTCTATTTTTAGAAAGTCCCGTTAGATTTCCAGACAAAACAGGGTTGCCATCAAGAAGTATGACCATTTTAGAGGCAATTTGCTTCAAATTTTTTTCTATTCGTCGTTATCACTTTTTTGTATTTTTGGCCTTTGGCGGAACCACTGTGCAATCCTTGAGTATTTTGGTACTCCTAATATAGATAAAATTGAACGACTGTACAACGACATAACCCTGGTAGAGTGGGAAAATGTCGATGATACTGTTAAGTTCTGGGCTGAAGTTCTTAAATATCGGGATTCTGGCGGAAACTGCCGTTTTCAGGAATTGGCTTCAGTTGCTCTGCAAATGCAGTCCTGCCTTGGTCGAATGCCGAATGTATAAGGTCCATATTTTAATTTGTATCTTAAAATTATAAATTAATTTACTTAAAATTTAAGGTACGGGCTGCGTCGACACAATATGTGCTGTTTTAACTATAATATACCACCCAGCTGTCTATCTACAATTGAAGACGAGAAATTTTATCCAACTGATGATGATGATAATATTGACGACATCTTAAATATAATATAGATCTTAATTTTTGTACATTATTGTTTTTTTTTTTGGTTTCTTTGTAATGATATCCGTTAGAGAATTACCCATATATTTTATGTTAAGTGGAACTGAGGGCTTATTAGTGAATAACATCACTAACCATACAGCATATAGACAACCCATTTCATACAACGAAAATGGACGCGAAAATTTCTTGCGACAGGCCCCAGCAGGCCCCAGAGCTGATTTCTTACGCTCTCTTACGCTCATCGTTCGTTCATCTTACGCTCATTCTCTCATTAAATTTTTTCTGTTTCTCAGTCTCTAAACGGAGCGCGATGAAGAAGGTTATATATGTATATATATATATATTTACGTACTTATATATGTATGTATATATATATATATATATATATGTATTTATGTCGGTATCCAGGGAACACCACGAGGAGGCCATTGCGATTGCGATGGAGTCTTCAATGAAGACTTTCGAGTCGACTTGAGATACCAAAACTAATTGGCTATCTCCTTGTTCCCCACCTAACATAACCTACTCCTAACCTAATAATAAAATGGGACAATTACAAAACCAAAAATTATTGTTTGAGTATTTTTAGTTTCTTTGAACCTGCTGCTGATGCAGCTTTTCCCTTGAAATTATATATATTTCAGTTAACTTACTTTTAATGAACTTGTCCATAAAGCAAGCACATTGCCACCAACACCACCAATATTGTTTACTATAAAATCACTATAAATTCAAGTAAAATAGATTAGTTTTTGTAAAAATTGCGCAAAAATTTCTTCTCTTCGATAATCGATGTTTCCAGAAAACAATCGATGTTAAAAATATTTTTGGCAACATCGATAACATCGATGTTACATCGATGTTTTTTTCACCTCTACTGGACAGTGGAATCACTTAGACCAACCATTTCGGCAATTTTCCTACGCGAATTTCCATTTTTAAAGTGTTTTATCACAAGTTCTCGCTGTTCAATTGTTGTACAAATCATTGTTGAAAAAATCATTTGGTTCATGTTTTACAGGCATTTAAAGTTTTTCATTGGGTCTGGTTGAAATAAGCTGTGAGCCACTGTATATCGTAAATATCGGATATAGTTGGCCGATCCTTATGAGAATATTATAATATAATCAAAGATTATAAATTATGTACCTAATACACAGTTAATTTCGTGCAAGAACGAAATAAAATTTTAAATCGACATTGGTGCCAAATTAGAAAAAGATATTAAAAAAATTTAAACGCACAATGTCAGATTTATATTAAAACTAAATATTTATTAACTTCATGTATTTTTATTTATTTTTTTGGTTTTTTTTTTTTTTTAAATAAATTCTTCATTAACTAATACGAAAAAAATGTAATAATCTACAAAAACAAAACGACTTCATACTAAAAGACTTTCATACTTCATACTATATTATTTACTAAAAGGCACTTCTGTCGTCGAAGCTTATTTCGTGCAAACCCTTAAAATTATTATAAATGTGTAAATTTTTAAATCTAATATTTTGTAGGGCCTCCCTTTTGTTTTTTTACTGATTTTTAACGGTTTTCCATAGACTCCACTAATTTTTTTGTGGTCTTAACAGGAATTTTTCTCCACTCCTCTAGTGAGGCAGACTTTAGCTGATTTTTGTGGCATATTTGTCTTTTTCTGATCGCCTGGTCCAAAATCTTCCACAAATTCTCAATTACATTGAGGTCTTGAGACTGTGCTGGTGTTTTTACTTAATGTGGGAAGTTCCAAACCATCCAAAGCTTCACATTGGCAGTGTGCTTGGGGTCGTTGTCCTGGTAAAATCTAAATCATTCCAGTATTCCCACTTTTTCTGCGCTTTGTGGCAAGTTTTCTTTTAAAATGTTAAGGTACACCTAAGCATCCATTGTTTCATCAATAAAAACTGGGTTTCCGACTCCAGAGGCAGCCATACAGGCCCGTGCTTAACCGTAGCCTTTATGTTTTTTGACAAAGCTCTGAATTCCGCCAAATTCCGCACGCCGGCAAACATATTTTCTGCTATTAGACCCGAAAAGATTAGACTTTGACTCCTCCGCAAAAAAAACATCGTTCCAGAACGAAATCAGGTAAATTTCTCTCTCCTTCACCAACATGACACGTTCAATCTGAACGTTCTTATGAACGGTTTTTTTTCGAGCTACTTGACCATTAAAATTGTACTTGTGGAGCACGTTGCGGATGGTGTCTGGGCAACATTTTTTGCCCATTTCCTCTTTCACCTCTGCAGCGATTTTTGGAGCCGATAACTTTAGGTTCTTTTTCACTTTTCTTACTATGCGGCGTTCCTCGTGTACTGGCGACTGAAAATGTTGATTTTTGGCGCCATAATTCCCCAAAAATAACCGATTGAATGGGTGGGGATGCCATAAATTAAGTGGCACCGTTCAGCGGCCCAGGCTTGCACTGGAAAGCTTTTAAATGCCATCATGGCGAAAGGCTTAGCCGTCTTGGATTTCCGCTTGGAACCTCAAAGTTCTTTTCAATCTAACCGGCGAGGCAGACAGACGTTTCCAAGTAAGTCTCTTGTTTTGGGCAAGCTAGTTAACCACTTACTTAGGAACACCTTGGTACTATTTTTTTTTGGTCCAGAAGCTCCAGCCAAATCAAAGCCGCCTGGCCATCTGCCTGAATCCCGGACAGAAACCGCCGAAACGGATTTCTTCCGACCTTTTTGCCCAAATTGGAGAACACCCTCTGTCTCCGGCAAGATTCCCACGTGGATCACGTGGATCACTGGACCAGCATCCCGTCTAAGGCGGATCAACGTCCCTGCAGCTAAAGGAGCTTAGGTGAACTAATCCCCTAGAGCCGTGGACACCACGGGAATCAACGGCCGCTTTTCCGACTTGGATCGCCGTCATCTGTCCCTGGGAGCACCCTCGACGTGGACTGGCGAATCCGGGAATTTTACGCCCAAAGGGGAGCCCATCGATCGGCAACCGGAGCGACCTCCAAGTGCCGTGAACCCGCTCGTGTCCCGCTGAGCACCTTGCCTTCGATCCCAATTGGGAATCGGTTGCTCAGCGGGTCAATCGCCAAAGTTGGAGACGAATTGAAGTGAAGGGGAATATGCTCGAAAAGTCTTAAAACGTCTTTAAGTCAGTGCTTAAAGCACTGAGAAAAAATTAAAGTGGAAAAAAATGAAGTAAAACCAAGTGGAAAAGATAAAGATGTAAAATTAAAGTGAAATTCGAAAACTACAACGAAAATTCCAAACAGATATGATTTAAAATTAAATGAAACAAAAATAATGATAATAAGGTTAAAACCAGAAAATGTTGTGTAAATAAGTTAAATACACCGAAAGAAAAATGAAGTTAAAATATAAGTAAAAATTTTGGAAATAAAATTCCAAGCGAAGTGATATGTGCGGCGATGAATTTGAAAGGCGACACTCTATTTCATTTTTTTTATATTTTTTTATATTTTTTTATTGAAAGATAATTAAAAGATTTTATTTTTATGAAGGAAGTAAATCTGAAGTGTTAAGATCAATAGTTCAAATAACCAAAATAAAAATAACCAAATAATCAACCAAGAACAAAAGCCAGTTAAGCTCAAAACGAAACAAAAGAGAAAAATGGAATAAACAATGTGTCAGTTCTGAAAAACCAATGTCGTGCAAGTGGTGATCTTATCTTTTTCCGGGATAACTTCCGGTCTTGGGACAAGCCCCAAGTTTTGTTCCAGCGAACCTGCGCCGGGAGATCGACCTTTTGCCGAGGAGAGCATGTAAGTTTGGCACTTTTCTTATCGCCATATACCCAGACCGAAAACGCTAAGCGCCTGCACTTTCGTAATCAGTGCATTATTTTTCTACACTGAGAGAATTTTTCGGAACTAAAACATTAAACAAAAAATGCAAATAATAAAAAAAAAAAATATACATATATAAAATTATAATATGAAATTCGCTCACGAAAAAGAAACAAAAAAAAAAAAACAAGAAAGGAAAGCTAACTTCGGACGGAGCCGAAGTTGATATACCCTTGCAGTTAAAACCGAATATATATCGCAAACATCGGATATAGTTGGCCGATCCTTATGATTACATCATAATAAAACCAATTAACTAAAATAAAAAATCTAAAAAAATGTCCCAAGCTTCTATCTTCAAAAACACAAAAGTTGATATTTCTACCAAACACCATTTCCGATCGTTCAGTTATATGGGAGCTATAGGATATAGTCGGCCGATCCTAATCAAATTCGGTAGGATGGATCAACTGGCCAAAAATAGAATCTGTATTAAGTTTCAGCTTTTTATCTTCAAAAACTCGAAAGTGGGGTCATTTTGGATCGTTCAGTTATATGGCAGCTATAAGATATAGTCGGCCGATCCTTATGAAATTTGGCATGTCGTAATGTTTTGCCAAAAATAGCTGTCCTGTAAAATTTCTCTAAGAATTTGAACTCTCTAACTCTAAAAACACCAAAGTTATACCATTTCCGATCAATCAGTTATATGGCAGCTATAGGATATAGTCGCCCGATCCGGGCCGTTCCGACTTATATACTGCGAGCAAAAGAAAGAAGGGTGTGTGCAATGTTTCAAGACGATAGCTTCAAAACTGAGAGACTAGTTCGCGTAGAAACAGACAGACAGACGGACAGACGGACATGCTCATATCAACTCAGGAGGTGATCCTGATCAAGAATATATATACTTTATAGGGTCGGAGATGTCTCCTTCACTGCGTTGCACACTTTTGGACAAAATTATAATACCCTCTGCAAGGGTATAAAAATAATCCGACTTTTGCAGGCCAAACTCTTAAAATAAAATTAAACTTTAAAAAAGACTTTTTAAATAAAATTAAAAACGATCCACAAAAGTTTAAAGTATTGCGTGAAAAAGCAGCTGAGAGAATAAGAAAACGGCGCTTAGCATTGGCAAGCACCCCAAACAAATCACTTCTTAAGCAGGTGCAAAGAACGAAAACGGTTAATAAATTATAGGGAAAAAAAGAAAAGAGAAGCTGTATTAAAAGAAGACCAGTACGAGTATAAAAGTAAACAAACTTTGGGAAAGTCCATTAAAAAGGTAGAAAGTGCATTGCCGACCAATTTAAACAGAAAAATTTTTATTAATAAAGAATTGTTTAAAAAGTATGTGAGCTCAGAAAATGTAACCGAAAACGATGATACGAATATTAACTTGGATTGGGAAGCAAGGCGTAAATTTATTTCAGACATTTAGTTGCGTGAAGATGTTAGCGTTCAATCGGCAGCCAAAAGGGAGACTATATTTTATAATGTACAAATAGTTGCTAAACGTTATATGCTGCTTACCGTAGCAGAAGCTTATGAAACGTACAAAAATGAGTTAATTGGATGCTAACTTTAATTTTTTTTTTGAAAGGTTGCGCAACTGTTATTAAGACTTTTCCGAAAACGTTTGAAAGTTTTTTGGAATTAACATGTTGTAATATTAAAAGTGAAAACTGTATGATTAACACTTGTGGGAATTGTGAGACAGATGTACAGTCTATTGTTCCAGTGTTATATTTAAAGAAATTGTCTGAAATCGTAAAATGGCAAAAATGGAGGAAAGTTAAAGGCAGAATAACGTTGACGTATATTACTGCTCCGCTTTCAGATTTATTACATGACTTACAAGTTCAGCTGCCAATTTTTAAAACACACTTCTTTGTTAAGCGAGACCAGCAAAATTATTTTGAAACCACAAGAAAAATATCAAGCCTGGTGAATTTGCTATAAAAATTGATTTCGCTGAAAATTATAGGCTAACATGCCAAAACGAAATTCAAAGCGCGCACTTTAACTACAAACAAGTTTCGATTTTTACTTGCGAAGCATATATTTTTGAAAAAACTATCTCATTTGCAGTAATAAGCGATAGTTTAAGTCACAGTAAAGTAGATGTGTACATTTTTATAACTTCAATTATCGAACAAATTAAAAATCATGGCGAATTTGAAAAAATATTGCTATTCTCGGACGGTAGTTGCTCCCAATTTAAGGGGGACATCTGAGAAACAGGCGAAAAAATGCGGATTTTCTGGAATTTTTTTGGCCAAATGAAAAAGCCAAACGAAAATTTGTAAATGAGGTTTTATTATATTATATTTAAAGTACCAAATAAATTTTTTTTTAATAAATCGAAAACAAATTGGCGGCTCTGCAGTCTTTATTCGTAGGCCCTATTTGTTTAAAGGTGTAAATTGATTTATATTATTGAAGTCGAAAAAATTTGAATTATATTTATAGCTGGCCATTATTGAATTATATTTATAGCTGAATTGTATTTGTTAGTTGTTAGTCCGTAAATTTACTCTTAGATAGCTTAGGGCGGAGCGGGAGCGAAAGCTCATATTCGCTCTTGTACGAATTCGCCCCGCCTCGCCGCAATAGATAAGTTAGGCTTAAGATTAGAGAAAGATTAGAAAATATACTCGAATTTATAACGTTGAAGAAGCAAGACCTTTCGTTTTCGTTTTCGCCCAGTTTTTTATTAAATATTAGCAGCCACCCTTTTTGTTTTGTTATTTAAAGTGTGAGATAAAACAATCTCGTTGAACAAAAGGGTCCATGGCCGAACACCTAACGTCCTTCATTTTTTAACTAGAACAAAAAATCAAGTTTGGTTAGTTTCTGTACATCAACAGCTATCGACACACGTAGGATTTTTTCGATATATTGATTTTTTCCAAAATGGTGAGTGATTGAACAAAATTTTCAATTTTCACGAACAAAAAAAGTCACAAAATTGTTGATAAAAAAATAAGCAATATAAAAAAAAATCCTACGTGTGTCCGATAGACATAGGTATTCTGAGGTTAAGAGTTGTTTGAGTTATGTGTTCGGCCAACCCAAAAAAAGCGGTTTCGAGAAAAACGCGTTTAAAGTTTTAAGTACTGTGGGATATACCTGTGAAGCATCGCCGCAGAATGGAAAATTTCGACACTTAGACACTTTGGCCGGACTCTATCATTTGATATGTTATTTTTAAAACCCTAAAGAATTTTTTAAGCGAAAAAAAAATGTTCGATTTTTCAGAACTCTACTCAGATGTCCCCCCTTAAAAACAAAAATTTTTTGTTGGAGCTAAAGCGATTTAAGGACTAACTTCGGTTGCAAACAGAGCTCGCAAATAACTCGACCGTTTCTCGTTGTCTGCAAATAAGTGACTCTTTACGAAAAGACTCAGAGAGCAACCGTTTCATGGGTCCTTGAATGTGCTCGCTCGCGCTCAGAGGCAAATCGATTTTTTCTATTCTGTTTTGTTTCGGTTGTTCCAAGACCGTTTAGTCGTTTTCAGTGAAGCAAAAAGTCTTTTGCGTATGTATTAGCTTACAATATCTAAGGCTTCTAGAAACTAAGGCTTAGATGTTTAATTACGATCGTGTATTGAGTGTGTTAAGTTGCGTTGTTTAATTGTGTTAAGTAATTATTTTTGTAAAATGGAAAGAGACAGTAATAACAAGAAAGCAAAGCTAACTTCGGGCGGAGCCGAAGTTGATATACCCTTGCAGTTAAAACCCGGTATATATGTCGCAAACATCGGATAGTTGGCCTATCCTTATGATTACATCATAATAAAACCAATTAATTACAATAAAAAATATAAAAAAAGTCCCAAGCTTCTATCTTCAAATATACGAAGGTTGATATTTCTACCAAATACTATTTCGAATCGTTCAGTTATATGGCAGCTATAGGATATAGTCGGCCGTTCCTAATGAAATTTGGTAGGTTGGATTAACTGACCAAAAATAGAATCTGTACTAAGTTTCAGCTTTCTATCTTCAAAAACACGAAATTTGGGTCATTTCCGATCGTTCAGTTATATGGCAGCTATAAGATATAGTCGGCCGATCCTTATGAAATTTGGCATGTCGTAATGTGTCGTAATAACCACCAAATTGGTGCACATTTTTATACCCTTGCAGAGGGTATTATAATTTTGTCCAAAAGTGTGCAACGCAGTGAAGGAGACATCTCCGACCCTATAAAGTATATATATTCTTGATCAGGATCACCTCCTAAGTTGATATGAGAATGTTCGTCTGTCTGTCTGTTTCTACGCGAACTGGTCTCTCATTTTAAAGCTATCGTCTTGAAAATTTGCACACATCCTTTTTTCCTTTGCACGCAGTATATAAGTCGGAACGGCCCGGATCGGCCGACTATATCCTATAGCTTCCATATAACTGATTGATCGGAAATGGTATAACTTTGGTGTTTTTAGAGTTAACCAAAGAGAGATTTTTTTTTTTGGAGTTTTTATTTGTCAACCAAAGAACAGATTGTAAAAGAAAATATAAGGGCACTTGCGAAAGGGATGCTGGTGTCGCTGAAAATCAACGTTGCCACCAGAATGAAGAAGACCTTGTTGTGAAGACCTTGGGCATGATTGAGCTCGGGGAATCTCACACTGGAGTATATATGAAAACCAAAATTCTACAAATCTTAGATGATTATGGCATATCCCTTGATCAGATTTACAGGTAAAAATTGAATTCATTGAATTGAATGAATGAAAAAATATGAGATTTTTTTTTTTGTTTTAATTTCATATTCTCGTACACAGCATTACGTCTGATAATGGAAACATGATAAAAGCCGTCCAGGTATTAAATGATGCGACAGAGGAGTCACTTTTTGAAGAAGACATAGAATCTTCTGAAAGAACTGGATTCTATTGAACTGGCTAATATACACCTAGTGAGATGTGCAGCACACACTCTGCAACTGTGCGTATTCGATGTAAACAAAACAAAGGAGATCGCCGATAAAATAAGTACCTGTCGCACATTATGCAAATCGCTGCGCACAGAAACATATACATAGGTAAGTTATAAGTTATAGAAGTACATACATATATAAAAATGTATATTCCAATCGGGATAAATCGGGGAAAATAATAAATAAATAAATAAATATATATTTATATACATATATATAAATATTTATAAAATATATGCAGACGTGTCTTAGTTGAGAATGAAAAAAACATACCATCGCTCGACGTTGCTACAAGGTGGAATTTGACGTATTTAATGCTTAAGAAATTACACAGTGCGACAAAAAAAGAAAAATTGGAGGAACTTTTGAAGAGACCTAGTAGGAATTGTTCATTAGGTCGAGTATAGTATAAAACCATGTTTGAAATTTTTCAAACACCCTCAAAATCTTGATTTATTTAGAAAAAACGGGTTTTCAGGACTTTTTTGCTCTTAAAAATTCCTAAACGCGTAATTTTAAACCGATTTTAAAATTTTTTTCAATCAGTTATATGGCAGCTATAGGATATAGTCGGCCCGTTCCGACTTATATACTGCGTGCAAAGGAAAGAAGGGTGTGTCCAAAGTTTCAAGACGATAGCTTCAAAACTGAGAGACTAGTTCGCGTAGAAACAGACAGACAGACGGACAGACAGACGGACAGACGGACATGCTCATATCAACTCAGGAGGTGATCCTGATCAAGAATATAATACTTTATAGGGTCGGAGATGTCTCCTTCACTGCGTTGCACACTTTTGGACAAAATTATAATACCCTCTGCAAGGGTATAAAAATAATCCGACTTTTGCAGGCCAAACTCTTAAAATAAAATTAAACTTTAAAAAAGACTTTTTAAATAAAATTAAAAACGATCCACAAAAGTTTAAAGTATTGCGTGAAAAAGCAGCTGAGAGAATAAGAAAACGGCGCTTAGCATTGGCAAGCACCCCAAACAAATCACTTCTTAAGCAGGTGCAAAGAACGAAAACGGTTAATAAATTATAGGGAAAAAAAGAAAAGAGAAGCTGTATTAAAAGAAGACCAGTACGAGTATAAAAGTAAACAAACTTTGGGAAAGTCCATTAAAAAGGTAGAAAGTGCATTGCCGACCAATTTAAACAGAAAAATTTTTATTAATAAAGAATTGTTTAAAAAGTATGTGAGCTCAGAAAATGTAACCGAAAACGATGATACGAATATTAACTTGGATTGGGAAGCAAGGCGTAAATTTATTTCAGACATTTAGTTGCGTGAAGATGTTAGCGTTCAATCGGCAGCCAAAAGGGAGACTATATTTTATAATGTACAAATAGTTGCTAAACGTTATATGCTGCTTACCGTAGCAGAAGCTTATGAAACGTACAAAAATGAGTTAATTGGATGCTAACTTTAATTTTTTTTTGAAAGGTTGCGCAACTGTTATTAAGACTTTTCCGAAAACGTTCGAAAGTTTTTTGGAATTAACATGTTGTAATATTAAAAGTGAAAACTGTATGACCAACACTTGTGGGAATTGTGAGACAGATGTACAATCTATTGTTCCAGTGTTATATTTAAAGAAATTGTCTGAAATCGTAAAATGGCAAAAATGGAGGAAAGTTAAAGGCAGAATAACGTTGACGTATATTACTGCTCCGCTTCAGATTTATTACATGACTTACAAGTTCAGCTGCCAATTTTTAAAACACACTTCTTTGTTAAGCGAGACCAGCAAAATTATTTTGAAACCACAAGAAAAAATATCAAGCCTGGTGAATTTGCTATAAAAATTGATTTCGCTGAAAATTATAGGCTAACATGCCAAAACGAAATTCAAAGCGCGCACTTTAACTACAAACAAGTTTCGATTTTTACTTGCGAAGCATATATTTTTGAAAAAACTATCTCATTTGCAGTAATAAGCGATAGTTTAAGTCACAGTAAAGTAGATGTGTACATTTTTATAACTTCAATTATCGAACAAATTAAAAATCATGGCGAATTTGAAAAAATATTGCTATTCTCGGACGGTAGTTGCTCCCAATTTAAGGGGGGACATCTGAGAAACAGGCGAAAAAATGCGGATTTTCTGGAATTTTTTTTGGCCAAATGAAAAAGCCAAACGAAAATTTGTAAATGAGGTTTTATTATATTATATTTAAAGTACCAAATAAATTTTTTTTTAATAAATCGAAAACAAATTGGCGGCTCTGCAGTCTTTATTCGTAGGCCCTATTTGTTTAAAGGTGTAAATTGATTTATATTATTGAAGTCGAAAAAATTTGAATTATATTTATAGCTGGCCATTATTGAATTATATTTATAGCTGAATTGTATTTGTTAGTTGTTAGTCCGTAAATTTACTCTTAGATAGCTTAGGGCGGAGCGGGAGCGAAAGCTCATATTCGCTCTTGTACGAATTCGCCCCGCCTCGCCGCAATAGATAAGTTAGGCTTAAGATTAGAGAAAGATTAGAAAATATACTCGAATTTATAACGTTGAAGAAGCAAGACCTTTCGTTTTCGTTTTCGCCCAGTTTTTATTAAATATTAGCAGCCACCCTTTTTGTTTTGTTATTTAAAGTGTGAGATAAAACAATCTCGTTGAACAAAAGGGTCCATGGCCGAACACCTAACGTCCTTCATTTTTTAACTAGAACAAAAAATCAAGTTTGGTTAGTTTCTGTACATCAACAGCTATCGACACACGTAGGATTTTTTCGATATATTGATTTTTTCCAAAATGGTGAGTGATTGAACAAACTTTTCAATTTTCACGAACAAAAAAAGTCACAAAATTGTTGATAAAAAAAGTAAGCAATATAAAAAAAAATCCTACGTGTGTCCGATAGACATAGGTATTCTGAGGTTAAGAGTTGTTTGAGTTATGTGTTCGGCCAACCCAAAAAAAGCGGTTTCGAGAAAAACGCGTTTAAAGTTTTAAGTACTGTGGGATATACCTGTGAAGCATCGCCGCAGAATGGAAAATTTCGACACTTAGACACTTTGGCCGGACTCTATCATTTGATATGTTATTTTTAAAACCCTAAAGAATTTTTTAAGCGAAAAAAAAATGTTCGATTTTTCAGAACTCTACTCAGATGTCCCCCCTTAAAAACAAAAATTTTTTGTTGGAGCTAAAGCGATTTAAGGACTAACTTCGGTTGCAAACAGAGCTCGCAAATAACTCGACCGTTTCTCGTTGTCTGCAAATAAGTGACTCTTTACGAAAAGACTCAGAGAGCAACCGTTTCATGGGTCCTTGAATGTGCTCGCTCGCGCTCAGAGGCAAATCGATTTTTTCTATTCTGTTTTGTTTCGGTTGTTCCAAGACCGTTTAGTCGTTTTCAGTGAAGCAAAAAGTCTTTTGCGTATGTATTAGCTTACAATATCTAAGGCTTCTAGAAACTAAGGCTTAGATGTTTAATTACGATCGTGTATTGAGTGTGTTAAGTTGCGTTGTTTAATTGTGTTAAGTAATTATTTTTGTAAAATGGAAAGAGACAGTAATAACAAGAAAGCAAAGCTAACTTCGGGCGGAGCCGAAGTTGATATACCCTTGCAGTTAAAACCCGGTATATATGTCGCAAACATCGGATAGTTGGCCTATCCTTATGATTACATCATAATAAAACCAATTAATTACAATAAAAAATATAAAAAAAGTCCCAAGCTTCTATCTTCAAATATACGAAGGTTGATATTTCTACCAAATACTATTTCGAATCGTTCAGTTATATGGCAGCTATAGGATATAGTCGGCCGTTCCTAATGAAATTTGGTAGGTTGGATTAACTGACCAAAAATAGAATCTGTACTAAGTTTCAGCTTTCTATCTTCAAAAACACGAAATTTGGGTCATTTCCGATCGTTCAGTTATATGGCAGCTATAAGATATAGTCGGCCGATCCTTATGAAATTTGGCATGTCGTAATGTGTCGTAATAACCACCAAATTGGTGCACATTTTTATACCCTTGCAGAGGGTATTATAATTTTGTCCAAAAGTGTGCAACGCAGTGAAGGAGACATCTCCGACCCTATAAAGTATATATATTCTTGATCAGGATCACCTCCTAAGTTGATATGAGAATGTTCGTCTGTCTGTCTGTTTCTACGCGAACTGGTCTCTCATTTTAAAGCTATCGTCTTGAAACTTTGCACACATCCTTTTTTTCCTTTGCACGCAGTATATAAGTCGGAACGGCCCGGATCGGCCGACTATATCCTATAGCTTCCATATAACTGATTGATCGGAAATGGTATAACTTTGGTGTTTTTAGAGTTAACCAAAGAGAGATTTTTTTTTTTGGAGTTTTTATTTGTCAACCAAAGAACAGATTGTAAAAGAAAATATAAGGGCACTTGCGAAAGGGATGCTGGTGTCGCTGAAAATCAACGTTGCCACCAGAATGAAGAAGACCTTGTTGTGAAGACCTTGGGCATGATTGAGCTCGGGGAATCTCACACTGGAGTATATATGAAAACCAAAATTCTACAAATCTTAGATGATTATGGCATATCCCTTGATCAGATTTACAGGTAAAAATTGAATTCATTGAATTGAATGAATGAAAAAATATGAGATTTTTTTTTTTGTTTTAATTTCATATTCTCGTACACAGCATTACGTCTGATAATGGAAACATGATAAAAGCCGTCCAGGTATTAAATGATGCGACAGAGGAGTCACTTTTTGAAGAAGACATAGAATCTTCTGAAAGAACTGGATTCTATTGAACTGGCTAATATACACCTAGTGAGATGTGCAGCACACACTCTGCAACTGTGCGTATTCGATGTAAACAAAACAAAGGAGATCGCCGATAAAATAAGTACCTGTCGCACATTATGCAAATCGCTGCGCACAGAAACATATACATAGGTAAGTTATAAGTTATAGAAGTACATACATATATAAAAATGTATATTCCAATCGGGATAAATCGGGAAAAATAATAAATAAATAAATAAATATATATTTATATACATATATATAAATATTTATAAAATATATGCAGACGTGTCTTAGTTGAGAATGAAAAAAACATACCATCGCTCGACGTTGCTACAAGGTGGAATTTGACGTATTTAATGCTCAAGAAATTACACAGTGCGACAAAAAAAGAAAAATTGGAGGAACTTTTGAAGAGACCTAGTAGGAATTGTTCATTAAGTCGAGTATAGTATAAAACCATGTTTGAAATTTTTCAAACACCCTCAAAATCTTGATTTATTTAGAAAAAACGGTTTTTCAGGACTTTTTTGCTCTTAAAAATTCCTAAACGCGTAATTTTAAACCGATTTTAAAATTTTTTTCAATCAGTTATATGGCAGCTATAGGATATAGTCGCCCGATCCGGGCCGTTCCGACTTATATACTGCGTGCAAAGGAAAGAAGGGTGTGTCCAAAGTTTCAAGACGATAGCTTCAAAACTGAGAGACTAGTTCGCGTAGAAACAGACAGACAGACGGACAGACGGACATGCTCATATCAACTCAGGAGGTGATCCTGATCAAGAATATATATACTTTATAGGGTCGGAGATGTCTCCTTCACTGCGTTGCACACTTTTGGACAAAATTATAATACCCTCTGCAAGGGTATAAAAATAATCCGACTTTTGCAGGCCAAACTCTTAAAATAAAATTAAACTTTAAAAAAGACTTTTTAAATAAAATTAAAAACGATCCACAAAAGTTTAAAGTATTGCGTGAAAAAGCAGCTGAGAGAATAAGAAAACGGCGCTTAGCATTGGCAAGCAACCCAAACAAATCACTTCTTAAGCAGGTGCAAAGAACGAAAACGGTTAATAAATTATAGGGAAAACAAGAAAGGAAAGCTAACTTCGGGCGGAGCCGAAGTTTATATACCCTTGCAGTTAAAACCGCATATATATCGCAAACATCAGATATAGTTGGCCGATCCTTATGGGAATAGGAATATATAATCCAATTTATTACAATACAAAATCTAAAAAAAGTCCCAAACTTCTATCTTCAAAAATACGAAAGTTGATATTTCTACCAAATACCATTTCCGATCGTTCAGTTATATGGCAGCTATTGGATATAGTCGGCCGATCCTAATGAAATTTGGTAGGTTGGATCAACTGACCAAAAATAGAATCTGTATTAAATTCCAGCTTTCTATCTACAAAAACACGAAAGTTGGTTCATTTCCGATCGTTCAGTTATATGACAGCTATAAGATATAGTCGGCCGATCTTTATGAAATTTGGCATGACGTATTGTTTTGCCAAAAATAGCTCTTGTGTCAAATTTTAAGTCTCTAACTCTAAAAACACCAAAGTTATACCATTTCCGATCAATCAGTTATATGGAAGCTATAGGATATAGTCGGCCGATCCGGGCCGTTCCGACTTATATACTGCGTGCAAAGGAAAAAAGGGTGTGTGCAAAGTTTCAAGACGATAGCTTTAAAACTGAGAGACTAGTTCGCGTAGAAACGGACAGACAGACAGACGGACAGACGGACATGCTCATATCAACTCAGGAGGTGATCCTGATCAAGAATATATATACTTTATAGGGTCGGAGATGTCTCCTTCACTGCGTTGCACACTTTTGACCAAAATTATAATACCCTCTGCAAGGGTATAAAAAGAAAAGAGAAGCTGTATTAAAAGAAGACCAGTACGAGTATAAAAGTAAACAAACTTTGGGAAAGTCCATTAAAAAGGTAGAAAGTGCATTGCCGACCAATTTAAACAGAAAAATTTTTATTAATAAAGAATTGTTTAAAAAGTATGTGAGCTCAGAAAATGTAACCGAAAACGATGATACGAATATTAACTTGGATTGGGAAGCAAGGCGTAAATTTATTTCAGACATTTAGTTGCGTGAAGATGTTAGCGTTCAATCGGCAGCCAAAAGGGAGACTATATTTTATAATGTACAAATAGTTGCTAAACGTTATATGCTGCTTACCGTAGCAGAAGCTTATGAAACGTACAAAAATGAGTTAATTGGATGCTAACTTTAATTTTTTTTTTGAAAGGTTGCGCAACTGTTATTAAGACTTTTCCGAAAACGTTCGAAAGTTTTTTGGAATTAACATGTTGTAATATTAAAAGTGAAAACTGTATGACCAACACTTGTGGGAATTGTGAGACAGATGTACAATCTATTGTTCCAGTGTTATATTTAAAGAAATTGTCTGAAATCGTAAAATGGCAAAAATGGAGGAAAGTTAAAGGCAGAATAACGTTGACGTATATTACTGCTCCGCTTTCAGATTTATTACATGACTTACAAGTTCAGCTGCCAATTTTTAAAACACACTTCTTTGTTAAGCGAGACCAGCAAAATTATTTTGAAACCACAAGAAAAAATATCAAGCCTGGTGAATTTGCTATAAAAATTGATTTCGCTGAAAATTATAGGCTAACATGCCAAAACGAAATTCAAAGCGCGCACTTTAACTACAAACAAGTTTCGATGTTTACTTGCGTAGCATATATTTTTGAAAAAACTATCTCATTTGCAGTAATAAGCGATAGTTTAAGTCACAGTAAAGTAGATGTGTACATTTTTATAACTTCAATTATCGAACAAATTAAAAATCATGGCGAATTTGAAAAAATATTGCTATTCTCGGACGGTAGTTGCTCCCAATTTAAGGGGGGACATCTGAGAAACAGGCGAAAAAATGCGGATTTTCTGGAATTTTTTTGGCCAAATGAAAAAGCCAAACGAAAATTTGTAAATGAGGTTTTATTATATTATATTTAAGGGGTTATATACCTTCTTTGTCGAAGAAAATGAGCAAAGTTCGGATTTTTTTTTAGGTATGTAGCAATTATTTAATTACACGGATGTTTTAATTTTTTGATAGTACACTTTATTAACAATGTTTGTGCAAAATTTGGTGGAAAAATATTAAATAGTTTTTAAGGGGTGGCTGTTTCCCTTAGAGGCCGTTTTTTTTTAGAGCCTTGCGGTGACAGTTCCCCAGGTCAAACAGGTCAACTTAAACCATAAAAGTAAAAATATTTCATTAGTTTAGAGTAATCTCTTGTGCTTGAACGATCGATTTTAAAATTTTTTGTTTTTGTTTGGATATGGCAGCGTTTTATGCTAAAAATGAACGTTTTGGTCTCTAGAAATTTCACTAAAAAAATTATTTCGCCAAAAAAAAGTTTGCGCGTGAAAAGTCGATCGTTCAAGCACAAGAGAATTTCATTACGAACATTTAAAAAAAAAAATTGAAGTAAATCGGTTCAGTAGTTTTCCGCCAATCCATGTCACCGCAAAGTCATTTTTCAAGAAACACCATTTCGAGATATTCGCGTTTAAAGTTTCAATTTCAGTTCAAGGCCGCAACGAGGCGTGCGTTTCTACTGCTCCAATCTCTATGAAAATTTGGGAGAATGTTCTCAAGGAGTTGTTCTTCAAGATAAACCACTAAAAAAATTTTCGTTTTTTTGAAAATAAAAAAGGTATATAACCCCTTAAACAAGAAAGGAAAGCTAACTTCGGGCGGAGCCGAAGTTTATATACCCTTGCAGCTAAAACCGGATATATATCGCAAACATCGGATATAGTTAGCCGATCCTTATGAAATTTGGTAGGTTGGATCAACTGACCAAAAATATAATCTGTGCTAAATTCCAGCTTTCTATCTTCAAAAACACGAAAGTTGGGTCATTTCCGATCGTTCAGTTATATGGCAGCTATAGGATATAGTCCGCCGATCCTTATGAAATTTGGGATGTCGTATTATTTTGCCAAAAATAGCCCTCATGTCAAGTTTGAACTCTCTCTAACTCTAAAAACACCAAAGTTATACCATTTCCGATCAATCAGTTATATGGCAGCTATAAGATATAGTCGGCCGATCCCGGCCGTTCCGACTTATATACTGCGTGCAAAGGAAAGAAGGGTGTGCGCAAAGTTTCAAGACGATAGCTTTAAAACTGAGAGACTAGTTCGCGTAGAAACAGACAGACAGACGGACAGACGGACATGCTCATATCAACTCAGGAGGTGATCCTGATCAAGAATATATATACTTTATAGGGTCAGAGATGTCTCCTTCACTGCGTTGCACACTTTTGGACAAAATTATAATACCCTCTGCAAGGGTATAAAAAGGGGTTTGTTGAATTTATTTTCCTTGTTTAATGGAAAAAGAGATGATTATTGGGAAGTGCTCGCTCCCATGAAGGTCATTGAGTATTTTCCACTTGGTGTGTGGGGCTAGGTCAATGTGTGTGTATGTGTTGTGTGTTGAAAAATGTGTTTGTGATTTGTCATTTAAGAGGATAAGTTGGGATGTGTCGATAAATTTTTGTATAAGTTTACCTCTTGGGTTAGGGGTAGGGGAGCCCCAGGCTGGGTGCCAACCATTAAAGTCCCCCACTATTAATGAGGGTACTTGATGTCTATGCAATGTGTTTTCTAGTATTTGTCTTGAGATAGTTTTGGTCGGAGAGATGTAAACTTTCTGTATGTGTAGGTTTTGCTGAGATTTTACAAGTATTTCTAGTGTTTCGAGATCGTTTGTGGTGTTAATTATTGAATGTTTGATCGATTTGTGTACTAGTAGTGCTACGCCGCCAAATCTGTTCGTGGCTATGTTAGTTAGTAGAGTGTAGTTTACGGGGGTGGGTATGTTATAGGTGTATTGTATGTGTCATTCTTGGAGAGCTATGATGTGTGGGGAGTGGTTCTTTATCAATATTAGAATTGGTTATAATTGTTAGAGTAACCTTTTATATTCCATTGCATTATATTAAGGGACATTTTTGCGGTGAAGATCGGGTTTGTTTAGGATAAGGTTGGTGGATTTTAGATGGATTCGTTGTCGCTGTTATTGGTATGTTTGTTTTTGGTTACGGGTTTGGTTTTTGGTTTGGATGGTTTGAAGTTAGTGGAGAGAGAGTTTGACTTATCTTTGGAATATATTTTTAATGTTAAGTTCTTTGTAATTTGTGATGCGTAAGGTGATTTTGGTGTGGTGTCTGTAATGTCGGTATCCATGGTCTCGATGTCGTCTTGCTCTTTCTGTTGAGTGTGATTTTGGAGGTGTTCTTCGGGTGATTTTGGTGCTTTAGTTGAGGTTCCGTGGGATGTTGATTTGGTTATGGTGTTTTGTGTGTGATTTTTGTGTGTAGTTTTTTCTATTGGTGTGGTGGTATTTGAAGATTGGGGTTTTGTTTGGTCCTGTGTAGTGTTGCTGGTCAGAGTTGTTGCATACGTGGCTCTAGTTTGGTATCCATGTCGCTCGAAGTATATCCTCAAAGCAGTTCTGTGGTCGACCTTCTCGGTAGTTTTTATAGCTGTAAGTTCCTGTTGCTTAAGGAATGTTGGACATTTACGGTCAAACGGGCTGTGTTGGGAGTCGATTTCGGGATTGTTCTCGCAGTTGAGGCATTTTTTATCTTTTTGGCAGTGTAAGCAGTTTGGCTAGAGCGAGCTCTTAAATAATCGGACATTGCCGCTGCTCGGTTAACTTCAGTTAACTTACACACACACATTACGATACAGGATAGGACGTGTAGAGGAAAGAAGAATAGAGAATCTGGAGCTATTGCCCTTTGGGAGGAGGCTCTCCGCCTAAGAGGAGGGTATCTTTACGGGTTCTGCACAGACTGGCAACTGAAATGGAAATTTATTTAAAAATCTGCTTACATTTATGTCATTTAGCCACTTACAAGCCATAAGCTGTGCCCAGTTCGGGCACGATAAGCGGCACCAGAGGCCATAAGCTAGCTGCCGGCATCATGGAAAGGCCTATGATGCTCATGCCGATGTAGGGATCCAGTTGCGTGTAGGTCAACAGAAAGTGGGCCAGCAGCGTGAATGTGGTGGCACAGAGCAGGTGTTTGCCTGCCATTCCTGTTTGTCCATCCAGCCTGCAGATGAAAGGGATTTTAATAAAATCAATGATTTAATACTTCATCCAACCTGCAGATGAAAGGGATTTTAATAAAATCAAAGATTTAATAATCCTACCTAGAATCAAGGAGCACAGCAACGACAGGGTCACCAGACCTTGTATACGGCATTGACGTCATCCTCCTTCAGCGTCTTTGGCACCGCCTCGTCGGATGTGCGGTACAAGTAGGCGTTTTCCTCACCAATAATATCGGCTTTTTTACCTTGAACAGCTCATACAAAAAAAGCTTGCTCAGTCCCTAAAAATGGAAATATTTTTTTTTTGTTTTTATTATCAATCATTCAATAGTTACATTTAAAATCTGTCCGGAATTATGGGCAATAATTAAATTTTTTAATGCTACCTTAGCTTAATGGAATATTGAGTAATATGATGTTATAATGTATAATGTATAAATATGATTTTTGCTTGTCCTACGAAACTACTTTTAACTTTAATTTTTTGTTTAAGCCTTGACGTTTTAATTAGAATTTTATGTTGGGCCCTTTAGTGGGCGTGGATAAATCTAGAAATGCAGCTCAGTCCCGTTCGTTCGAGTGGCAAAGGTCCAGTGGGTGAGTCCGTTTCAGCCTCCTAGTAGTGTAGCTGTTGTTTAACAGGTTGATGGCCTCAGGGTTGGAATGTCGATCCAGCCTCTCCACGTATCTGTTGGCGAATCGCTGAACTTCTGCTCTCACGGATGGGACTCCCAGTTGGGTGTGGATTGTTGCGTTGTCGTGGTACAGGTGAGCCTTATATATAGGAGGTTGACCCTTTGATCCGGATTTGCGTCCGTTTGCGCAGCAAGTGAGTTCTCCAGGTGAGCCTTCTATCCAGGGTCATACCCAGATATTTGGGTGTGTAGGGCTGGCTGGAATTGGGGTGCCTCCGAGACTGACTCCAGGACAGCCGCCTCTCCTCATTGTAAACGTCGTTTGACCTGACTTCTCATGGTTGACGGCGATGTTCCACCTTCAAAGCCACGGGTCGAGGATGTCCAGCTGGCGTTGGAGTCGTGCACAGCAGTACTGTTTTCTTTCGAGGCTGACCTGGATTTTTGCCACGATCCTGTGGCATTGCTCGGGGGTGGAGTGGGAGCGCCTGAAACCAAACTGGTGATCTGGGATCAAACCAGCCTCGTCCAGTACTGTCTGCAATCTGCGCAAAAATACTTTCTCGAGTATTTTGGAGATTACAGACAGTAAACTAATCGGCCTATATGAGGCGAGATTAGTTTTAGGCTTTCCAGGCTTAGGGATCAGGATGACCTCCGCCTGTTTCCAGCAAGTGGGGAACTGTCCACTCTCTAGGCACGCATTATAGATCCTCGTGAGCCTCCTTATGCCTGAAGGTGGGAGAAGCTTGACCGCGAGTGCCTCTATCCCATCTGCACCCGGAGATTTTTTGGCGTTGATGCCTGACACCTCCTCCTTGACCTCGTTCTCCGATACAGGCTCCATCTGGCTAAGGTCCGTGGGTGGTAGGGCCAGTACGAACTCCGTTTTTGCTCTGTCCTCTTCCGTGCACATGTTGAATGGCTTGAAGGCTGCTTCGAGGTGAGCAGCAAAAGCATCGGCCCTTTCCTGATCCGAACGACACCATCCACCGTCGGATTTTCGTATTTGGGCGAAATGCTTTGCTTGGGACGCTTTATATGGCGGGTTGTTTTGTCGCTGGGGTACCTGTTTTGGAACCAAATCCTTCTCCGTCGTCTCTTCTCATTGAGGAGTGCAGCCACTTTAGGAGACCACAGGTGTAAGTGCCTTTGCAACTTCCTGTTGTTGCATGGAGCCCTCGGAGTTGCAATTAAGGCAGCATTGTGCATCTCTTGAGTGAGATTCACAACAGCCTGATCAATACCAGCACCCGTGCTAAGGTCTGGCTGTGTGGATGTGGAGTCAGGATGGATTCCATGGGAGATGGCGAAGTCGAGAAGGTCCGGCAGCCGTTGGGGGTCTGTGGGCCAATACGTGGCCTCTACAGTTGAATGGCAGTTATAGGCTCTGCGCTGTATGCATTTGAATAATGCAGTACCTTTGGGGTTACTCACTCTCGAGCCCCACCAAGGATGCTTGGCGTTATGGGTCTCCTGCGATGATGAATTTGTCGCTCATATCACTCAGCAGGAGGTCAAACTGGCCTTCCGAGACTCTTTGTTGTGGGGGTATATATGCAGACGCAATGGTGATTATTTCCAAAGGAATGGAGACTTCAATTCTGGAAATGGAAATATAATATTTTTTTAGTAATATGTTCAAAGGTTCAAATACAATCCAAAACTCATACTTTTATGAGTGATTCTTCCTTTATTCCTTTTATTTTTATTTTATTCCTTTTTCATCCGTCGCCATGATCGCGGGCCTTATGAGTTTAACTAAGTTTAAGTTTAAGTTTAACTGTAATTTTTTTTAAAAACAACGTCATAAACAGAGCAATAAAAAAAGGGTCAAAAGGGTTGTAAAAAAGGATCATTTGATGGCCCTTACATTTTTGTTATACGCCTCTGTGGCACCATGGCTAGACGAGGGCTGTAAAAAAATTAGAAAAAATGATTTTTGGAATTTTTCTGTACCTTTTGAGTTGATTAGTCCTGCTGCTCAAGTAATCTGTAATACGTATAATAGGCAAATATAGAATGATAAATTGATTGATATTAAAACTATACTTACCAAAACTCTTTTCCACACAACCTTTGAGGTGGAGTTGCAGGTGCGTTTTTTTTATAGTGGTTGTCCCCAATAGGCCTAATCCACGTTTATTTATTTTCTATTTGCTTTTGCCAGCTCAAAAATGCAAACTGTTCAACGATTAACAAATTTCTTAGCTTTGGAGGGTGTAAGCGTTTGACTTTAATGTTCAAATCAACTTATAGAAAAGGGAGAATAGTCTCAACCAAATAAAATCTTAATAAGAAACATTTGTATGCCGTTCCACGCTTTACCTGCTCAACAATGCAGAAGTTTTTTGCTAACATCATTAAACGTTATTGAAACATCATTAAACAGTTGTGCAAATTAAGCACAATAAGAAATTTTTATTTGAACTATAAATCTTTGGTAAGCATTTACTACAAACGGGTCGATCACAACTGTTGCAACATTATGTGCCATGATTCCATTGACCGCAATGTAAAGAAACATTTGTTAACGAATCGCCGTAGTCAAGTAATTTTTTAAGTAATTTCTTACGGAAAAACTCAGGGGGTTCCAAGTTAGTCATTGGAAGATTACTCAGGTAGCGTTCTGCAAACTGCAAAATCAAAATGCCACAATTAAATGAATCATGTTGAATATCATGATTTTTAGAAATAAATAATAAACTCATGTTACTAACTCGTTCCAGCAAGTTTTTATAAGAATTAATAAATTTCTGCGCAATTTTAGTCTTTCCAAAGGGATCTAAGGAACTAAATTCCATTTTTAAAAAATTAACAAACAAAATAAGGAAATGCCTTTCATAACAATGAGGCACAATTAAAATATTGGAGGTCATAAAAGCATCATTTATGACATTCTCATTTTGAAATGCATATTCCCCAAGCTGACAAGGGACGCTTTCAAAGGTAGCATCATCCCTATCAGCAACTAATGCTGTTAAACAGTTGTCTACAATATAATTTGAAAGCCAATTTGCATCCATTAATATAATTAAATTGTCTAATTCAAACTGAAATATGAACTTATTCATTTTAGTCCCATGCACACTATCAAAAAGAGTTTTGCACAGTAAAATATAGTACTTAATATTCTTATTATTTACAAATTGTTTTCAATTGGAATGACTCAAAAGAATTTTCTTGAATTTGTCTTCCATACCCAATTGAACAGTTTTTTGGTTATCCAAGGAATGATCCCATTGAATAGGGACAATATTTTGTGACTTTATATATTCCTCCCGAAGCTCGTTTGCTCCGGAGAAGTCACTCTGAAATAATCCCACTTTAAGTTTCTTAATCCCTTTTTTTTTGCCAACTTTTATTGAAAATTGACAATTCCTTATAAGAGGAATTAGTCAATTCGTTTTCTTTTAGTTTTTGTTTAAAAGTCTTATCGCAGGTCTATTGCACTTCTATTGCGGTTTGCCTTAATAATTGTACCGTGATTTAGAGGGGAGTGATAATGCGTCACCACAGATTTTGAAAGATCATCCATTTTTCGAATGAATCTTCCAAGTTTTAGTCCCACTTTAGACTTAATAACGCTGTGTTTAAAAATCTCAAAAAGGACTCAATGGGGCCATTACTTGTTCTTTTATTAGCAATTCAGTAATTTGTTCGACAAAAATGCTGAATCGCTTTCGAAAGTCATTTTTCCCAGATATAGTGCTCAAAGTAATATTGTAGCTCTTCCCAAACTCGGTCGAAGAATTAGAAATAGGGGACTCAAATGTATATGGTTGCTTTTCTTTCAAAGAGAATATAGCGTCACTAACCATTACATTGACGTTTGGGGACAGAAGAATGGTTACTAAACTTTTGAACCAATCTTCAAAATCAATTATTTAAAATATATTGAATGCTAAACCTGGATCATTTCTTATAAAATCTCGCAATGCAATATTCTCTAAGCCAACTTTTTTATCTACATATATCGGAGCACATTATTTTTGCATAATGGCTCGTACAAAACAGGAGGAAAAATTTCACTTTCACCAGATAAATAGCGAAAGCACATGCTATTGTATTCAATAATATCTGTGTTGTTAAATTCTATCATAACTGCCTAAATTATGGCAAAACTAACATCTGTTACTATCCGCTTGCATATTGGTAATTTAGTTTTATAAGCTTTGCATGCCCTATTGAGCTCGCATAAAAAGTTACCAATATCATAAGCGGTATGATTCGAAAGAACAGCATGAGCCAGATGAACACAATATGTTCATCAGGATTGTGGGCTGCCAATGTGTAGAGATAAATGCGTTTATCTATAAATGACATTGGTTTCACGACACAACCTGTGGCATCAATATGCAAGGTATGCATTTAAGCAGAATAAATGTTTTAACAAAGAACAAAATTTGTGCCTTGTTCCACAGGAATACTTCTAACTTTGTGGACAAATGCTGGATATAATGCGAAAGTTCGTTGCATTTCATATCAAATGCATCATTAAATGGATCTTTATCAAGATCATCTTTCTCCGATATCAAATTTCTATAAAATGACAAATTTTTGTTAAGCAATTGCTTATTTCCTACAAGAATTCTACTCTTATCGGCCTTTTTAACCAAATCATTTCGGAACTCAAACGCACTTTTACCCTTGATTTCCCGCTTAGCCATAAATCTACTTATAGCTCGGCATTGGGATGATGTTTGGAAACCAAGGGTGTGCGTAATACCTATTTCACTAGAATGCATTTTAACAAATCCATTGTATAAGCCTTTGAATGTATAATTATTGCAAGATAGATCATTGCAGTATCCATAAGCTACAAATGAATTTTTGTAAAGACGCATTGACCTAAAGATATGGAGCACGCGTTATTTATTGAGAAAAAATTTTCTCGAACTAGGTGCTCTAGCAGTTGTTATACCCTTGCAGAGGGTATTATAATTTTGTCCAAAAGTGTGCAACGCAGTGAAGGAGACATCTCCGACTCCGATAAAGTATATATATTCTTGATCAGGATCACCTCCTGAGTTGATATGAGCATGTCTGTCTGTCCGTCTGTCTGTCTGTTTCTACGCGAACTAGTCTCTCAGTTTTGAAGCTTCTTTCCTTTGCACGCAGTATATAAGTCGGAACGGCCCGGATCGGCCGACTACATCCTATAGCTGCCATATAACTGATTGATCGGAAATGGTATAACTTTGGTGTTTTTAGAGTTAAAGAGTTCAAATTCGACATGAGAGCTATTTTTGGCAAAACATTACGACATGCCAAATTTCATAAGGATCGGCCGACTATATCTTATAGCTGCCATATAACTGAACGATCGGAAATGGTTTTTGGTAGAAATACCAACTTTCGCATATTTGAAGATAGAAGCTTGAGACTTTCTTTTAGATTTTTTATTGTAATAAATTGGTTTTATTATGGCGTAATCATAAGGATCCGCCAACAATATCCGATGTTTGCGATATATATCCGGTTTTAGCTGCAAGGGTATATCAACTTCGGCTCCGCCCGAAGTTAGCTTTCCTTTCTTGTTAACATTAAAGTTGCTATATCTGAAAACGAAAACAAAAACAAAAAATTATTATAAAATAAGAAGGAAATCTAAATATCAAAAAGAGAATGCAAAACAAACTTCCCCATAAGACCTGAAGACAAACTAAACGATTCTAGTAAATGTTTTGACTGACGTCATTCTATATGTGAAAAGATTAAGTTTGTATTATAAAAAACAAGAAAGGAAAGCTAACTTCGGGCATGTCGTAATGTTTTGCCAAAAATAGCTCTCATGTCAAATTTGAACTCTCTAACTCTAAAAACACCAAAGTTATACCATTTCCGATCAATCAGTTATATGGCAGCTATAGGATATAGTCGGCCGATCCCGGTCGTTCCGACTAATATACTGCGTGCAAAGGGAAGAAGGGTGTGTGCAAAGTTTCAAGTCGATAGCTTTAAAACTGAGAGACTAGTTCGCGTAGAAACAGACAGACAGACAGACGGACAGACGGACATGCTCATATCAACTCAGGAGGTGATCCTGATCAAGAATATATATACTTTATAGGGTCGGAGATGTCTCCTTCACTGTGTTGCACACTTTTGGACAAAATTATAATACCATCTGAAAGGGTCGATAAATATAATATAATATAAATAAAGTTAGTGATTATTAAAATAAATAATAAAATTCTTTAAATTTTCTTGTTAAATTTACAATTTACAATAACAATTTCCCTCTTCTCTACAATTTCACTTCCCTCTCTTTCTTTAAAGCGAACGGTCGTGTTTTTTTTGTGCGCACTGCGTTTTTGACAAATATTGGTAATCCGGTGTTTACATTTTTTGTGAATTAAATCTTGTGAATCATAACAATCTTAAAGCCTAAACCGTATCGCTTCGCGAGTGCTGTGGTATATTTGGAGTCGAATTAATAATTTGTCTAAATTCTATTCCAAGCATAGCTCAGCTCTGCTTCTTCCCCGGCTTATCTATATTTTCTGCATTTCTCTTTTGCACTCTTTCAAAGCTCCCGCTTCGGCTTCTTGTTTGGCACAGTGGTTCAAGGTATTGTGTTTTTTAACTTTTTAAATATTAATTTTTGTCTTATTAAATAAAAAAAAACAATAATAAATAAAATGGAATTTAAACTGGTCTGTGCCATTTAGTCTTGCAACAAGACAATTTCCACATCCCAGCCTAGTATCCATTGCTGGTTATGTGAAAACGTCGTGCACGCCAAGTGTGCCGGTTTCACTGCATCAGTTTCGGATGCCATTTCCCGTAGGTCTGGGATACATTATTGTTGCGAAAATTGTCGTGCTGTGCAAGGCGAAATGAGGTCGTTCATGAGACAGACCAAAAATGGATTTAAAGAGCTGATCACTGGTTGTCGTAAAATCAATGACCAGGTCTGTGCGCTTGACACTCAATTTAGTGGCCTTCAGCTGCTAAATGAGTCCCCTAAGCGTAAGAAATCCGCTGTTTCTGATCCGCCTCAGCCTGCTCAGCCGACTTTAATGCAGCCGCTTATATCTCTGGCCACCCCAAGGGCCTTAACTGAGAAAAATTCGTCAGAATTTCTCAGGGATAATGAGCAATTGTCCGATATGTCCGCCATGGCATCCCTTCAAGTGATGCCACAGGTCCTAGGGAACGAAACCCCCATTAGGGTCACCCAAAAGGGTATTCCACAGTCCGGACCACCGGCACCGACTGATGCTGCAGTTCTTGTACCTGCGACACCAAAACCCTTACAGGTGATTCCTCCATCGAAACATATATTTATTTCTCGGCTTGCCCCTGATACTTCAGAGATTGATATCTCGGCTTATATCAAAGCCAAAACTAAAGCCGATATAAAGGTGGAGGACATACAAAAATTTAAATACAATTATACAAGGCGCACGTCTTCTTTCAAGATTCGTGTGCCCGCGCTGATGTTCAAGACGATTTGTTCTCCCAGTTTTTGGCCAGAGAATCTTTTCGTCCAAGAACATCAGCCTAGTTCCGTAAAAAAAAAAGTTAACAAACCAGTGGGAGTGAGACTTCCCAATATCGGAACCACTGACCAACCCTCCACCTCTTCTTTGGCCACTAACCCAAAAAAACTAGTTTCCTCACTAACTCTTACCTATCAGAATACTAGGGGGCTACGTAGCAAACTCCCCAAGCTATATTCTGATAGTTCTTTCTTTGCATCCCATATAATAGCATTTACAGAAACTTGGTTAAATCCGGAGATCTTTAGCTCCGAAGTTTTTCCAAGTAAGTACACCACTTTTAGACGGGATCGATCTCAGCGAAGAGGAGGTGGAGTCCTCATTTCGGTAGACTCTACTTTTGCTTCTGAAGAGGTGAAATCCCAAGAGTTTGGTGACATAGAATTTATTTGCGTTAAAATCACTATGTCCGTGAAAGCTTTATACATTACATGTTCATATATACCTCCTATGTCTGAACCGCCCACATATTGGCAGCATTTGTCCGCTATTCGATACGTCTCTAATCTTATGACGGATCGTGACCAACTCGTAGCGGTGGGCGACTTTAATATCCCAGAATTAAAGTGGTCCAACGTCGATAACTCACCATCTTTGTCACTTATAACTTACCATGACTTCACCGCGGGCATGTTTGACATGTCCCTAGGTCAGATCAATCATGTTAGAAATTCGCTAGGTCGGCTCTTAGACTTATGTTTTGTATCTGATCCGGATGGTACCGCTCTCTCCAGAGCTTTTCCCCTTTCAGCCCCAGAGGATCCATATCACCCCACGCTGGAGGTCTCAATCGAAACCACTCCTGGTATCGATCAGATGTCTCCGAGCGTGGTAAATAGGATTCGCTGTTTCCGTAAAGCTGATTTTCAGAAACTTAATAGCCTTATTGATACATTTGACTGGTCTGATATTCTGGCGTGCACTGATCTTAATGTCACTTTGGAAAAATTTTATTTTACTTTAAATACATTTTTTGACTCATGTGTGCCTTGAAAACATCCGTCCGCTTCAACAAATCCTCCTTGGTATACAAGGTGCCTCACTAACCTAAAAAATAAAAAAAATAAGCTTTTACTTAAATATAAAAAAAACCTGCAGTAGTGTTGATTTCTCAAGATACCTACTAGCTCGGTCGAATTTTACCGTGCATAACGCTGAATGTTATAGGAATTATATTGACCGCTGCCGGATTCAATTTACTCAGGATCCAAAGCAGTTTTATAATTTTGTAAACACTAAGCGTAAACACGTATCTTTTTCACCCCTGCTTACGTTTGAAAATTCTTCTGCGACTTCGGATCAGGCCATTGCCGATCTATTCGCAGAATTTTTTCAAACAACTTATTCTCCTCCTAAATTGACTGATCAGCCTTACGCATATAACAATCAAGCAGCAAATCTTATTTTTTGTCCGTTTTTTTCTGAGAACAACTTATTATCTGGTCTTTTAAGGGTAGAACCCATTTATTCGCCAGGCCCGACGGAGTACCAGGGTGTGTGCTAAAATACTGCGCCAGGGCTCTGTGCAAACCTCTTCTAAGACTTTTCAACTTATCTTTGGAAACCTCGATTTTTCCCCTTAAGTGGAAGGAATCATTTATAATTCCCCTACATAAAAAAGGGGAAAAGTCTGAGGCTGCCAACTACAGAGGCATCTCTAAGTTGTCGGCAATTCCAAAGTTATTTGAAAAATTAATTACACCTCATTTGCAACACCTTTGCTCTTCGATTATCACTCCTTGTCAGCATGGCTTTATTAAGCGTCGCTCCACCACCACAAACTTATTGGAGTTGACATCCTTTGTCAAAGACGGCTTTTGTAAGGGATATCAAACCGATGTAATTTACACAGACTTCAGCAAAGCATTTGATTCAGTTAATCACTCACTTTTGTTGAGTAAACTGAATATGCTGGGTTTTCCTAAAGACCTCTTAACGTGGATCTCCAGCTACCTAGATGGAAGGACACAAAGAGTCTTATTTAAAAACATACAGTCCCGTCTGGTCCGTGCTACATCCGGCGTCCCTCAAGGAAGTCATCTTGCCCCGTTATTATTTACGCTTTTTATAAACGACTTGCCCCCTGCTTTAACGAACTCTCTAGTTCTTATGTAGGCAGATGATGTAAAGCTTTGTCTTCAGTACAAATCCATCTCTGCCCAATGCAGTCTTCAGTCTGACCTTGATAACTTTCAAAAATGGTGTTTAGCTAATGATCTAATACTGAATGGATCAAAATGCAAGCATATGTCTTTTTATCGTTCTTGCCCTCTGCAAGCTTCGTATTCCATTAATGGGATTGCCTTAGAAAAATTAACCCAGGTTAATGATCTCGGCATCCTATTAGACATAAAACTTAAATTTGCCGACCATATTTCCTTAATGGTTAATAAGGCTAAAGGAGTCCTTGGTTTTATTAAAAGGTGGTCAAAAGAATTTAATGACCCCTATATAACCAAAACTTTATTCATTTCTTTGGTCCGTCCTATACTAGAATACGGTTCATGTGTCTGGAGTCCCCAATATGGAGTACATAAGGACCGCATAGAATCCGTACAAAAGAACTTTTTAAAATATTTTCACTTAGAGGTCTATACTGGGATGCAAATCTTCAGCTTCCATCTTATAATAGTAGACTCTTACTCATAAACTTACCTAGCTTAACAAATCGTAGGACAATGCTCGGTGTAGTTTTCTGCATAACCTTATTAACGGGGATGTAGATAGCCAGCATTTACTAACACGCTTAAATTTCAACATTCCTAATAGAAGGACTCGAAACTTTAGTCCTCTGTTCCTTAGCCGTTGTAGTTCGACATATGCACTGCATGACCCTTTTAGGGTATTATGTTCGAACTACAATGGTCTCTACTCTATTACATCTCTTTCCTGTCCCTCTAATTTAAAATATAGAATTTAAAATTTCCTTACTAACTCCTCTTAGCTTAACAAATTTCAATTAGCTTAATATGTACTAACAAATCGTTTCTCGAGCGCCCCTCGGTCGTCTGGGCCTCTAAGCTTTATGATGAATACAGGAATGCTAGCTGATGCTCTTATTGATGCACAAGCCATTTCCAAATTCTGAAAGACCGCGAAAAAAAAAAAAAAAAAAAAAAAAAAAATTTAACATTTTTATTGTTTTGAAAAAATTGGGTTGAAACTTTATAAAACCACTACCACCGTGCAATGTTGACGGAGTAACGGTTTCACACGAATCACAACAAAAAAACATAAAAACATAAAACATAAAAACGTCACGCTTCTGCAGCCAAATTGACGCTTATTTAAGCTTTAAACTAACTACCAACTAAATAAATATTAATAAGTTTAGTTACTTTGTTAAACACTAACCGCTTATTGGCAAAGTTTTCTTCGAATTTGCAAATCCAGGAATAGAAGATCCTTCCTTCCGTCTCATTTTTTTGACGTTCCTCCATAAGGGGGCAGATTTCGCTGTCGCACTGCAAGCAAAAAATTTTTGTTTTTGTATTATTCAATAAAATACATTTACTTACCATTTTTTCAGCATCCATGATCGTTGTATTCATATTGTAAGTTTTTTGTTTATAAGTTTTTTTTTCTAATGGCGCAATATGTGTTGGGCAGCGTTAAAACACTTAAATCGGGTAAATGGCCAAAATTGGCGAATCAGGATCAGAAAATTTCGGGACTTGATTTCTCAAAATATGTGGGAGCGATTTTAATGGGACTGGTACCATTCGAATGGGCTAAAAATTAGCTTTCTCGTGGTATACCGTGCATAATGGCGCATCCTATGTAAAAAAGGTAATCATTCATAATGGCGGCTGCCGTGTTGGGCAGCGTCAAAACTCGGGAAAATGATAATAGCCAGTATTGGCGAATCAGGGTCTGAAAATTTCGGGATTAATTTATCAAAATCTGTGGGAGCGATTTTAATGGGACTGGTCCGTCAAAACTCGGGAAAATGATAATGGCCAGTATTGGCGAATCAAGGTCCGAAAATTTCGGGACTTGATTTCTGAAAATCTGTGGGAGCGATTTTAATGGGACTGGTCCGTCAAAACTCGGGAAAATGATAATGGCCAGTATTGGCGAATCAGGTTCCGAAAATTTCGGGACTTGATTTCTTAAAATCGGTGGGAGCGATTTTAATGGGACTGGTACCATTCGAATGGGCTAAAAATTAGCTTTCTCGTGGTATACCGTGCATAATGGAGCATCCTCTGTAAAAAAGGTAAACATTCATAGTGGCGGATGCCGTGTTGGGCAGCGTCAAAACTCGGGAAAATGATAATGGCCATTATTGGCGAATCAGGTTCCGAAAATTTTGGGACTTGATTTCTTAAAAGCTGTGGGAGCGATTTTAATGGGACTGGTACCATTCGAATGGGCTAAAAATTAGCTTTCTCGTGGTATACCGTGCATAATGGCGCATCCTCTGTAAAATAGGTAATCCTTCATAATGGCGGCTGCCGTGTTGGGCAGCGTCAAAACTCGGGAAAATGATAATGGCCAGTATTGGCGAATCAGGTTCCGGCAATTTCGGGACTTGATTTCTGAAAATCTGTGGGAGCGATTTTAATGCGACTGGTACCATTCGAATGGGCTAACATTTATCTTTCTTGAATAATGGGCTATAAGCTGGTGTATCGTGCTTATTGGCGCATCCTCTTATTTCTGAGATAATGCTCAAAACAGTGAATGGGAAATTTTTCAAACCCATTTTTAAGCTACTTTAAGAGTGTAGAACCTGCTCAAAGTAAGAAAAAACAATAGTTTATTCAATTCTTAACAATTCTAGTGTTTATTTAATTAAATTTAGTGGCTAAATAAAGAAATAATTGAAAAACAAAAAGTTCGTTGCTGTGTTACAATTTCACCGTACCACTTCGACACTAACTGAGCGACGCTAATTTGACGGACATCCAAATCTGAGCTGATTATATACCAAAAAGTATTTAAAATACCATATTCGTTCACGCTGAACAGAAAGCATTCAATGAGAATATGAGCGTAAAATGAACAAACGATGAGCGTAAGAAGTAAGAACTAAGAACTAAGAGAGTAAGAACTCGCTCTGGGGCCCGCGCAGGAAATTTTAGCGTGTATTTTCGTTGTATGAAATAGCTTTCTATCTTTAATAACACGAAAGATGGGTCATTTCCGATCGTTTACTTATATGGCAGCTATAGGATATATTTGGCCGATCCTTATGAAATTTGGGATGTCCTTATGATTTTGCTAAAAGTATCATTCATACAAATTCATACAATTTGAACTCTCTACCTTTAAAACTTAAAAGTCTCCAAAGTTATACCATTTCCGATCAATCAGTTATATGGCAGCTAAAGGATATAGTCGGCCGATCAAGCTTGTTGCGACTTATATACTGCGTGCAAAGGAAAGAGATGTCTCCTTCACTGCGTTGCACACTTTTGGCTAAAATTATAATACCCTCTGCAAGGGTATAAAAATATAAAAAAATTTCTTAAATTTAGGGTTCGTTTTTCTAGGTTTTAGAAAGTAATTTTCTAAAACTAAGGAAAAAAAGTCTTGATTTCATGGCGACTTTTTTCTAAAACACAGGGCAAGACGCCCTAAAATGAAGAAAACCCTTTTTAAAATATGTACATACAAATATTTCTTAAATTGAGGGTGAACTTTTCTAGATTTTAGAAAACCCTTTTCTAAATACTAGAAATTTTATTTCTTCATTTAAAAGTATATTATTTCTAAAATGTGGGTCAAGAAGCCCTAAAAATAGAAAAGCTTTTTTAAATATATGGCTAATATTTCTTTGTTTTAGAAATTTCTGGAAATCATAAATTTTATTTAAATAAACCTTATTAATTAAAAGGTTATTTGAGTACATTCTTAATTTAATATTTACAGCTTAAATATGTAACGTGCAACCAAGGGTTCGTTGGGACAGAAAACTCTACGCTCGCGGGCATTCTGTAGTTTTCCAGCTCTAGCTCGTCGGCTTAGGGGGTGGTGGTCTTGCTGTGGTAGAGTCTTCCTCTTAGTGCACCCTCAGGATAAAAAGGGATATGATTGAGCGTGCTGTGACTGAGATGTTAATCTACGCTAGTATTCAGTGCCGGTATTAAGATAATCAAGCTTTTAATAGATCAATTGAAGGTACAGATGGAAAATATTTGCGTTCTTCAGTTATGGGTACGCGGATGTTGTTGCGATTTCTAAATACCCCGCCCTACCTATGGCCACTTGCGAAAGAGCAAGACTCTCGAGGCCCGTATACCCCCTACACCCGAGAAATCATTGGAGGAGTTGCTACGTTACAAATCAATCTTCCATTTTATTCAATATATAATTCCGTAAAATTAGCATAATATAACTTTATCTAACCGGCGAATATATATAGGCGAAATTACATACTAGTTTAGGTTTGCTAATTATTATTTGTGGTGTGTTTAGAAATGGTAGCATAAATTTTAAATATTCGAATCGAAAAGTAGGATTTGTTTTTTTAATCAATTAAATCAAATTCATAAAATTTCAAATCAGGTTTTCGCAGTGTACATTTTTTATTTTTTTTTTTTTTAATAAAACTAAAGCTAAGGGATTTTACAGGATAGTTCAATAAAAAATCAAAACTTAACGGAAATTATCTAAACAAAAACAATATTCTTCATTATTAAAATTTTCTTCAGTGTACTCCATGCTAATTTAATAAAATTGATTTTTTTTTTTGTATTCTTACGTTACTACCCTTTTTTCTTTTTAAGTTTTCCAATAAAAAAAATTGTGTGTAATTCTAATTAATCAAAAAAAAATTTTTTTTAATTTCTTTCAGTGTATTCTCCTTTTACTTCATTTTAAGTTTTAAAAAATTAAAAAATATATATACAAAATTATCCACGTAAGTTTTCGTTCAATTTCTCACAGTGTAGGGTAAAATAGATTAGCACCTACCCCACTTTTTCCTCGGCGAAAAGATCGACTTCTTGGCGAAGACAGCTTTTGAATTTCACTCAAATTTTCCATATCTTGCGAGTAAACATAATTTAATTATTATTATACCCTTGCAGAGGGTATTATAATTTTGGTCAAAAGTGTGCAACGCAGTGAAGGAGACATCTCCGACCCTATAAAGTATATATATTCTTGATCAGGATCACCTCCTGAGTTGATATGAGCATGTCCGTCTGTCCGTCTGTCCGTCTGTCTGTCCGTCTGTCTGTTTCTACGCGAACTAGTCTCTCAGTTTTAAAGCTATCGTCTTGAAACTTTGCACACACCCTTCTTTCCTTTTCCTTTCCTTTCCTTCTTTCCGCAGTATATAAGTCGGAATGGCCCGGATCGGCCGACTATATCCTATAGCTGCCACATAACTGATTGAAAGGAAATGGTATAACTTTAATGTTTTTAGAGTTAGAGAGTGTCAAATATGACATGAGAGCTATTTTTGGCAAAACATTACGTCATGCCAAATTTCATAAAGATCGGCCGACTATATCTTATAGCTGCCATATAACTGAACGATCGGAAATGACCCAACTTTCGTGTTTTTGAAGATAGAAAGCTGGAACTTGGTACAGATTCTATTTTTGTTCAGTTGATCCAAGCTACCAAATTTCATTAGGATCGGCCGACTATATCCTATAGCTGCCATATAACTGAACGATCGGATATGGTATTTGGTAGAAATATCAACTTTCGTATTTTTGAAGATAGAAGTTTGGGACTTTTTTTAGATTTTGTATTGTAATAAATTGGATTATATATTCCTATTCCCATAAGGATCGGCCAACTATATCCGATGTTTGCGATATATATCCGGTTTTAACTGCAAGGGTATATAAACTTCGGCTCCGCCCGAAGTTAGCTTTCCTTTCTTGTTTTTTTCTTTTTTTTGATTCATTTTTTTCTGATTTATAAAACTAAAAAAAATAAATAAAAAAAACATCCTTTCTTCCTTTTCCTCTTTGCCTTCTTCCTTCCGCGCTCTTCCAACTTTGTATAGCACGTGTGCGGTGCTGTACCTTCAGCGTGTTCTCCGTTCTTGAATCTTCTCTTGTTCCGTGTTCCACTGTTGCCTTCCTTACCCGTTCATTCGTCTACGTATGTGAGGGTCTCCGTTATGGTGGTAGCGGGGTTGGCGGGGAGATGAACCACGCGATTTCTCGATCCCGCTCCGTTATGGTGGTAGCGGGGTTGGCGGGGAGATGAACCACGCGGTTTCCCGATCTCGCTCCGTTATGGTGGTAGCGGGGTTGGCGGGGAGATGAACTACGTGGTTTCCCGATCTTGGCGGCTCCTCGGGATCCCTCTTTATCCTCCGAGAGGTTCTCTTCGGGGTTGCGGTGGGGGATCCAGTGGGCCTTGGGAGTGCACAGCGAGGGAGGTACCTCCGCTCCAACTTACCCCCGGCGTCTCTTGGGGTGCTCCGCTGGCGACTCACGTTTTTCAACTTCCGCGACCACGGGGCTCGCGCTCGATGCTCCGGGAACGTTTCCCCCGTTTTCCGACGATTTAACCCGGTTTCGCCCGGGATCGCCTTCAATTTCGGGTTTCTTTTAACTTTACTCTTTACTCCGTCGCACGCGGTCGGTGGTAGGACAAAAAAAAAGTTTTGAGAAGTCACGTCTAACTTCGGTGACGAGAACGGAAAAGATCGAATTTCGCTTCTCCATAACCTAGCTCTTTTCTTACCCCCCCCATGCGGCTTTTCACCACAGCGCCTGATCAGCTGACCCGAGCTCAAAACCTATGGCAACTCTCGAACCGGGCGATAGTTGGCAAATATCGATATTTTTGGGTGGCTTTTATATTTAATTATTTAAATAATAAATAATAAATAAATAAAATAAATAACGGCGCTGCGCGCCGTTACAAATACTATTTCTTAAAAGTAAAGTTTTGGTTTCAGGAACAACCTATTATTAACTGAATGGTATTCGATAGGAGGAAAATTTAACATGTTGAAAAGAACTATTTAAGGGTCTTTGTATTTTATTTATCTTAAGACTAGTAAAATGAGGCAAATATTCGCATTCGACTTCAACAGTTGAAAGTTGTACTACATTGTCTGCAGAGCTCTTACATACATACATATATCTTTAATCTCAAAAGCTTCAAACTTAACATCTGGTTCATAGGTATACACAACGTAACCTCTTTTCTATTTTATGTTGCGTTATTTTATGTGCCCAAATGTAATTTTTTCAATATTTAAAAAAATTTTTTTTTTTAATTGAAATATGACGAATTTTTTGCAGAGCTTTTGGTTTTCCTAAATATTATTTGCTCAACCAAAAAACTTTGTAGGAAATGAGAATAATTCATGCATATTTTAATGGATAGGGAAGAAATAATATTTTTTCTACAGGAAATATTTTTGGCCTAAGATTTGAGGCTCTTATGTTTGGCCTCAAACGGAAATGTCAACAGATACTTTAGAAGACCAGACTCTACATATTCACTATTCTGTGGAAGTGGTTAAGAAAGTGATGCTTAGGTTTAAGAGTATCATTAAAAAGTAATGTATATTGCTGATTATGCAACTTAATGATTTCTTTCAAGTTCTTTAAATTTTTGAGAAATATTTACTTAATGTCATTAAATCCAATAATATCATCAAATTTTTTACAAACTGCCAAACTTTGTCATCGGGGTTTATACCTCAGTAAAATTGATATTTGTGCATCATATTTTTTTGGTTTATTCTTTAATTTTTACTTGGCTCATTTTTTATCAATATTTATTTTCAATAGGTAGTTGGTATTGAAATTTGATAAACACGATTTTTATTAAATTATAAAATGTTTAATAAATTGTTCATCGAAAGTTGATATTTGTGCAAAATTAAAAAAAAACGCAAATTATTAAGGAACTAGGTAACAAAATGACTTAAAATTATTATTTTAGTACGGTATTGAATCTCCGTTTTCTTGGTTGACCAATTCTAAACGTCGGGGCATGGAGTTGATCAAGTTTTGGAGCGTGTTTGTGTCGATGGTGCCCCATTCTTTCACAATGGCTTCCTTCAAGCGCTTCAACGGCTCAAACTGTCTTCCACCCTTGTAAACTTTCGCTGACAGGATGCCCCAAAGGTTCTCAATTGGGTTTAAGTCCAGACTTATTGCTGGCCACTGCAATAGGGGTATATTTTTCGATTCCAGGAACGACATCGGATACCTCGCAACGTGTCTATACACGTAACGCTCCTATGAGCGTTATCCTGTTGAAATATCCAGTCCTCGCCATGCAACTCATCTGCAAATGGTATAAGTTCACTTTCTAGGAGATCCGTATACATTTGCGCATTTATCCGTCCAGGTACAAAGCATATAGGAGACTTTCCTTTAGCACTAAAAGCGGCCCAAACCAGTGAGCCACCACCGTGGTTTCGTTTATGGCAAGTCTGTCTTGGATGCCTAGGATCTCTCCATTACTTTTGGTTACCGTCTGGGCCGTCCAAATTAAACTTTTTCTTATCGCTAAAAATCACTTTTTCAAATTCATTTTCCCAAAATTTGTACTTTTCGTAAAATGAAAGCCTGGCCATCTTATGTCATCGTAAGAGCTTTGGTTTGTGCACCTTTGAATCATACTGCAAGTTCAAATCTTTTTTCCAAATCTGTTGCACTCTTTGTCCGCTTATTGGCAATTGCAATTCCGCTTTTATTTGTGCACAACTCATTGTCTTAGTTGTTGCCAAGGCTCGAATGTGCCGTTTAGTGCGCGAGTCTATTTTCTAAACGGCTCCCTTGCGGTTTGTTTGCGCATATTATTCTGGGGTTTTCAAATAATTTCCAATTGTATTGCGATGCCTATTAATTCTTTTGGCAATTTTGCCAAGTTTAACGCCACACTCAGCCATTGTTTTAGTTTGAGTCTTCTCTTTTTCACTTAATTCGAATGCACGCGGCATTTTTAATCAATAATGTTAGAAATCTCGCGAAAAAGATCAAAAATGGCAACAATATAAACTTTTAACATTAAGAAATGAACAATTTCTTAAATTAAACCACTTTTTGCTGGAAGTCAGTTGACGTGTCGAGCTCAAAATCTAAATGCACAACTTTGCACAAATATCAACTTTCTACTAAACGCATGACTTTGTCTTCTTCTAAATCCTATCGGGACCATAGATTCAAAGCAGATAAGAAATAAATGCATAGAAACGCATGTCAAAGCATACGAGAAAAAATTTGTATACTCGAAATATTAACACAGTTATTTGAATAGCCGTTACATCAAAAATAAGTTTTGCACAAATATCAATTTTACTGACGTACAATCAGCTATCATTCAAGGGAAATAAGTTGAGAATGAAAGGAGTTCCCGTACAGTGGCGTTTATGTAGAGTTGTCAAATATTTAAACATGAAAGAAAAGCTAACTTCGGGCGGAGCCGAATTTGATATACCCTTGCAGTTAAAACCGGATATTTATTGCAAATATAACTGCTGCCATATAACTGAACGATCGAAATTACCCAACTTTCGTGTTTTTGAAGACAGAAAGCTGGAACTTAGTACTGATTATATTTTTGGTCAGTTAATCCGACCTACCAAATTTCATAACGATCGACCGACTATATCTTATAGCTGCCATATAACTGAACAATCTGAAATGGTACTTGGTAGAAATATCAACTTTCGTATTTTTGAAGATAGAAGTTTGGGACTTTTTTTTAGATTTTTTATTTTAGTTAATTAGTTTAATTATGATGTAATCATAAGGATCGGCCAACTATATCCGATGTCTGCGATATATATCCGGTTTTAACTGCAAGGGTATATACACTTCGGCTCCGCCCGAAGTTAGCTTTCCTTTCTTGTCTTCATTAAAACTGGTGCTGTCGGACAACAGAAATCGTATAAGCCACGACACATTAGAAAATATACTCCTTGTTCGCCTAAACTCAACACACTTAGATAATGCGATCGACAACTTGAGTTTATTTGAAGACGACGATTAATTATTTACTAAATAAATTTTTAAATAGAAAATTTAATACATGACTGAAAAGCATAATTTTTAAATTTTGATTTAATTAGGAGTTATTAATATTTATTTGTTGTTTCTGTTTCTGTTTGTTTATTATTACCTAAATATCATTCTTACAAGGGTAAAGAAAGTGGGTAAGGAAGAAAGGAGGTAAAGAAAGTGGTCACACAGTGACGGTGCATAAAAATCAGGGGAGAAAAAAAACAAAACTAAGCTAGAGCAGTAGCACATGAAAAAATATTTTTGACTCTGCTCTGCTCTCGCTCTAGATTTTTGACTACGGCTACGGCTACGAGAAGCACAAAATATTTTTTTCTGCTGTTGCTATAGCAATAGCTTTGAACTTTTCGTAGCTCGGAGCAGAGCAGAGCAGTCAATTTTCATTTTTCTGCTACGGCTCTGCTCCCGCTCTGGAAAAAAGTGACAGCTGTAGCAAGAGCAGAGCAATATTTCTGTGCATCTCGCTGCTACGGAATAGTAAATGCAAACCCTGGTTCTTACTTCTTACGCTCATCGTTCGTTCATCTTATGCTCATATTCTCATTGAATGCTTTCTGTTTCTCAGTCTCTGAAAGGAGCGCGATGAAGAAGGTTGGTCTGCGCTTGGATTGATCTTCGTATGCATGATACAATAACACGTTGGCAATAGTCTCGTTGGCAAAAGCTGTCCGTTATCTATACCATACATAAGTACGAGTGAAACGACTGCACCTAGTGAGTGCGAAAGAATCGACAGTAGAGCTTTATGATTAACCCTTAAATGGTGCAGTGGGTTTAATGTTCCACTATATAAAAATGAGTTGAATGGTTTTTTATAATTTAATTTTTAATAATATGGAATTGGACAGTAATCGTTGTTTTTGAATACTTATTTTGTTGAGGTACTTAATTTTAAAATATATACGGATCTTAAGGGGAGGGTAAGGTATTACATTTTTTTTTTTAAATTGAATGCATATCTGAAGAATATTGTGTCAAAATTTCAAGTCAATTAAAGCAAAATTGACGAAGTTATTAGTTTTTGACGAAGTTGCTTATAAACGTTTTACACTGGATTTTTATACCCTTGCAGAGGGTATTATAATTTTGTCCAAAAGTGTGCAACGCAGTGAAGGAGACATCTCCGACCGTATAAAGTATATATATTCTTGATCAGGATCACCTCCTGAGTTGATATGAGCATGTCCGTCTGTCCGTCTGTTTGTTTCTACGCAAACTAGTCTCTCAGTTTTGAAGCTATCGACTTAAAACTTTGCAGACACCCTTCTTTCTTTTGCACGCAGTATATAAGTCGGAACGACCGGGATCGGCCGACTATATCCTATAGCTGCCATATAAATGATTGATCGGAAATGGTATAACTTTGGTGTTTTTAAAGTTAAAGAGTTCAAATTTTACACGAAAGCTATTTTTGGCAAAACATTACGACATGCCAAATTTCACAAGGGTCGGTCGACTATATCTTGTAGCTGCCATATAACTGAACGATCGGAAATGACCCAACTTTCATGTTTTGAAGATAGAAAGCTGAAACTTAGTACAGATTCTATTTTTGGTTAGTTAACCCGACCTACTAAATTTCATAACTAGCGGCCGACTATATCTTATAGCTTCCATATAACTGAATGATCAGAAATGGTTTATGGCAGAAATACCAACCTTTGTACTTTTGAAGATAGAAGTTTGGGACTTTTTTTAGATTTTATATTATAATAAATTGGGTTATATTATCATATTCTCATAAGGATCAGCCAACTATATCCGATGTTTGCGATATATATCCGGTTTTAACTGCAAGGGTATATCGACTTCGGCTTCGCCCGAAGTTAGCTTTCTTTTCTTGTTTTGTAAAATTTTGATAAAAAATTCTTTTAATGTCATTCTTTAATAAACCGTTGGTTGAATAAATAAGTTTTAACTGTGCCGTCAGAAAAAAAACAACCAAAAACATGGCTTTTTTCGCATGATTTGACCTTACCCTCCCCTTTAAAGTAAAATTGTTTTATGGCTAAATTAATATTTATATCTCGAGCAGCTAATAACAATTGTTCCTTTATATTGTTTTTTGAATTAAAATATTTTGAAACTATATTGGAGAAAATAATTTCAAGTTGTTTAATATTGTTAATGAACTCTTTCGATGGTTTTTTAAGTCCTCCATGCGAAACTTCGTCTACATAAGTAAATGATGACTTCTCGGTAATCTCATTGGAAAGGCGCATTTTTTTAATAAAATAGCCTGCTATATACTCTATGGCATCCTCCGTCAACTCATCTATCTCATCTATAGCAGCTCATATGGGTTTATCAAAATCCTCAAATTTGTTCTGCACTGTGTCTGCACATTGATGTGATTGGGATTTTAGATCTAAGTTCAACCACGTATCGGTGTTGTCTTCATCAACATTTTGATTGTTTGACAATATTTCAGTATTTTTGGCTAACTAAAAATAAGGATTATTAAATAAAAAAGGGACAGGAAGTAAAGGGAAACACAAATCACAAAACACAACACCTTAAACAGATAAAAACTACAAACAATCACGATCCAATCTTTGCTGAAACATAGAGCGAAACATTTGACAATTAGTATTATTAAAATAATTTGTTATTATTATTTTATTTTGTCATACCTGTTATATATTTTCTTAATCTATACTTAAACTGGAGTGGTGTCGGGTGGTCATATTGTCCACCTTTCGAACGCATCGCACCAAAGAAATTCTCCATGTTCTCCAAAGCTAGTGCACGATCTATATCTTTGTCCCTATATTTTAAATAATTAGGTTTTTGCATATTCATATGTACTTATTTATTATAAGTACGTATATAAGTCGGAACGACCGGGATCGGCCGACTATATCCTATAGCTGCCATATAAATGATTGATCGGAAATGGTATAACTTTGGTGTTTTTAAAGTTAAAGAGTTCAAATTTTACACGAAAGCTATTTTTGGCAAAACATTACGACATGCCAAATTTCATAAGGGTCGGTCGACTATATCTTGTAGCTGCCATATAACTGAACGATCGGAAATGACCCAACTTTCATGTTTTGAAGATAGAAAGCTGAAACTTAGTACAGATTCTATTTTTGGTTAGTTAACCCGACCTACTAAATTTCATAACTAGCGGCCGACTATATCTTATAGCTTCCATATAACTGAATGATCAGAAATGGTTTATGGCAGAAATACCAACTTTTGTACTTTTGAAGATAGAAGTTTGGGACTTTTTTTAGATTTTATATTATAATAAATTGGGTTATATTATCATATTCTCATAAGGATCAGCCAACTATATCCGATGTTTGCGATATATATCCGGTTTTAACTGCAAGGGTATATCGACTTCGGCTTCGCCCGAAGTTAGCTTTCTTTTCTTGTTTTGTAAAATTTTGATAAAAAATTCTTTTAATGTCATTCTTTAATAAACCGTTGGTTGAATAAATAAGTTTTAACTGTACCGTCAGAAAAAAAAATCACAAAAACATGGCTTTTTTCGCATGATTTGACCTTACCCTCCCCTTTAAAGTAAAATTGTTTTATGGCTAAATTAATATTTATATCTCGAGCAGCTAATAACAATTGTTCCTTTATATTGTTTTTTGAATTAAAATATTTTGAAACTATATTGGAGAAAATAATTTCAAGTTGTTTAATATTGTTAATGAACTCTTTCGATGGTTTTTTAAGTCCTCCATGCGAAACTTCGTCTACATAAGTAAATGATGACTTCTCGGTAATCTCATTGGAAAGGCGCATTTTTTTAATAAAATAGCCTGCTATATACTCTATGGCATCCTCCGTCAACTCATCTATCTCATCTATAGCAGCTCATATGGGTTTATCAAAATCCTCAAATTTGTTCTGCACTGTGTCTGCACATTGATGTGATTGGGATTTTAGATCTAAGTTCAACCACGTATCGGTGTTGTCTTCATCAACATTTTGATTGTTTGACAATATTTCAGTATTTTTGGCTAACTAAAAATAAGGATTATTAAATAAAAAAGGGACAGGAAGTAAAGGGAAACACAAATCACAAAATACAACACCTTAAACAGATAAAAACTACAAACAATCACGATCCAATCTTTGCTGAAACATAGAGCGAAACATTTGACAATTAGTATTATTAAAATAATTTGTTATTATTATTTTATTTTGTCATACCTGTTATATATTTTCTTAATCTATACTTAAACTGGAGTGGTGTCGGGTGGTCATATTGTCCACCTATCGAACGCATCGCACCAAAGAAATTCTCCATGTTCTCCAAAGCTAGTGCACGATCTATATCTTTGTCCCTATATTTTAAATAATTAGGTTTTTGCATATTCATATGTACTTATTTATTTTCAAACAGTAAACTTACTCTGTTTGCGTGCCAGACTCCGAGTAGCCTAATTTTAAAATTTTTGGGTTGGGCTGCGTCTTTTTGTAAGGGACAGCATCATTAATTAATCGCCTTCTTTTGAAAATATTTCCTTTGTTTGGTGCCGACTTCCATTGCGAAGAATCAAAATGTGATTCGCAAAGCTTGGAGTTTTCACCAAGTTTGCAGCCAAGGATTTGCTCCCACAGTGTCCTCCTCGTCAAACATTTTGGTGCATTCATAAATTTTACACCGTGCACGCGCTTTCGGCAAAAATTGCAATACGTCATTTTTCACACCCTAACAAAATTCGGGTATTCGTTATTGGGTGAAATGACGACAGAAATTATAATAAATTTTTAATATTTCAGCATACATTTTAAATTCATTTAGGAATAAGATTATGTGTTAGCAGTAAAATGTTTAGGATATCCTTCAGTACCATACCTCAAGGATTACTCAAGGAATCGTCTAGGTACTAGTATTGCCACCCGAGGAATCCTCTAGGTATGTTTCATACAAATCAAGGAATTTCCATAGAAGAGTTCCTCGCATCGAGGAATTCGAACAACTCAAGGAATACTGCAGGATTCCTGCAGTTATTCGAAGAGCATTTCGAACTAAATACCCGAGGGAATCCCTGAGGTATACTCTGAGGAATCGTTGAGGAAATACCCCAGGGAATCCCTGAGGTATACTTTGAGGAATCGTTGAGGAAATACCCCAAGGAATTCCTGGGGTATACTCTAAGGAATCGTTGAGGAAATACCCCAAGGAATCCCTGGGGTATACTCTGAGGAATCGTTGAGGAAATATCCCAAGGAATCCCTGGGGTATTCTCTGAGGAATCTTTGAGGAATTTCACCCCCCCTTTTTTCCATTCAATAAAAAAGAATTCAAAAATGTTAAAAATTATTATTATTTTTATTATTATTATTATTATTATTAAAAATTATTTTATAATTATTTATTTATTATTACTAATTACTAATAATTAATTTTTTTTGTTTTTATTGTTATTATTTTTTATACACGTCAAAGCGTGCCCCAACACTTTCTCCGGCGGTTTCCCCGGATCCACCATAGATATACTATCTGTAAATAAAATAAATAGAAATTAGATATCGCTTACATTATTTGTAATTAAAATACATACCAATCAAAACTCCATAAAAATTTGGAAACGCCTTTAATCTCTTCTTCCCACTTACTCCGTCAATATTGTAATGGACGATCAGGTCCTCCACGAAAATATATTTTAACGACTTTGTAAGGGGTCCGCGCTTCAATATATTCGTCACTGCGGTGGTCTGCAAAAATTAATAGGTATTAAAAATTTTTTTTATATTTAATTTATAAAAATTATACTTACACATTCTTTCTTCATGCCGCGGCCTAAGGCGAATTCTAACGCTGCCAATGCCTCGTCGGTGGGAATCGGGAATTCCATAATGACAGCATTGCTGGTGGCCTTGCTAATAAATAAGTTTATTATATGCACTACTCACCAGAATTAGTTATTATCACCAGGTCACTTAAATGTTTTTTAAAAAATTTAACTTCTAACGCAACAAACAAACGCGTGTAATTCATATGCAACTTGGCATCAAATGCAAAGGGAAGGGAAGAGGCAAGACAAAACCGAAAATTGACAACCGATAATTCTGGCGCGTGCCAGGGTATAGTCGACCAACGCAATGCCTTATAATTATAATCGCACAAGGAAAATAATCAAACATGAACATTTTGGCTTTGGCTAAAGCCAATTATTAATACATTTCAATATAATATATGATTAGATCAGAAAAATTTATTAAATATAATCTTAAATATATATAAATATTTCAACATATTTTAAAAAGGGTATTCTGACGTCGCTTCCATTCATTTGGTTTTCGACACCGATTTTTTTCTCTCCCTTCCCTCCATCTACATCTTTCTAATTGTCATTCTGTCGCGTGCCTCTGCTCCGAAACTATGACGTAGAAGCTGCGAGAATCATTGTCGAAAACCGAAAGCAGGTAGAAGTTTCGTTTCCCCTTTCGTTTCGGACTTGAGTAAACGAAGCCCATGCAATTTGTTTTTGTTTTTCGAACATGTCGCCAGGAAACGTCGGGGTAAGGAATTTTGGTACTGAAGGGTACATATATTTTTACGAATCATTAAAAATCAATATACTGAGATAGGAACAGGGTATATTTCAATGAACATCACTTAAAACGCCGATTGCTTCTATTGCTGACGGGGTCAACAGCCTTACGCTCAACGGGACTTGTGCTTCACCGGTTCTGTCCAGATTCTCTTAAACCATTACACCGTTAGTTTTCCGGCCGCGGCCAACCAAGGGACTCCGATTAGGCTGTCTGTTTCGTACTTCCTTTCGCTAGCCCTCAATTTTGGTATACTAGCGCAAAACCTAGATAAGCGAATTCAAATAAATAAAACAATAACCGACGCTGTGGAATAAACAAAAAACCAACCTTTGCACTTGCGGGATGCGGCTTTTACGCCGATAAAAAACTATTGCTCGCGGAGAGTAATCTCAAAGTGCGTCTGCACCAAATGACGATTTCGAAAAAAAAGACCGAGGACGGATCAGCGCACATTTCATTAGGGTTACAGGAAATGGAAAGCAGCTGATATTGCAGCTTTTCTAAGCCTCCCTGATGCAGCTGATTATGCGTCTCGAAAATTGGGCAAATCCCATAGTAAAAGCTCCCACTCTAAATATCGGTTAAAAAAAAATAAAGTATACCATATATACAATATAAATATTTATCTTATTTCTTTATTATACCCTTTTATTATTATTTTGGAGGGTATTATAATTTTGTCCAAAAGTGTGCAACGCAGTGAAGGAGATATCTCCGACCCTATAAAGTATGTATATTCTTGATCAGGATCACCTCCTGAGTTGATATGAGCATGTCCGTCTGTCCGTCTGTCTGTCTGTCTGTTTCTACGCGAACTAGTCTCTCAGTTTTAAAGCTATCGACTTGAAACTTTGCACACACCCTTCTTTCCTTTGCACGCAGTATATAAGTCGGAACGACCGGGATCGGCCGACTATATCCTATAGCTGCCATATAACTGATTGATCGGAAATGGTACAACTTTGGTGTTTTTAGAGTTAGAGAGTTCAAATTTGACACGAGAGCTATTTTTGGCAAACCATTACGAATTTACGAAACCATGCCAAATTTCATAAGGATCGGCCGACTATATCCTATAGCTGCCATAAAACTGAACGATCGGAAATGACCCAACTTTCGTGTTTTTGAAGATAGAAAGCTGAAACTTAGTACAGATTATATTTTGGTCAGTTTATTCAACCTACCAAATTTCATAACGATCGGCAAACTATATCTTATAGCTGCCATATAACTGAACGATCGGAAATGGTTTTTGGTAGAAATACCAACTTTGGTATTTTTGAAGATAGAAGCTTGAGACTTTCTTTTAGATTTTTTATTGTAATTAATTGGTTTTATTATGACGTAATCATAAGGATCCGCCAACTATATCCGATGTTTGCGATATATATCCGGTTTTAGCTGCAAGGGTATATCAACTTCGGCTCCGCCCGAAGTTAGCTTTCCTTTCTTGTTTTTTTTTTGTTTTTGGAAACGACTCTTCAGTCGCCGCTACAAAGCCCCCCCGAAACATTCAGGCTAGGGTATTCCCTTCCTGGTACCCTAGACAGATACCGACTGAAGAGGTGGTATTGTCTTTTATCCTTTGCGTGGTAAGTGCCTAACAACCGACCCTGGGGATCTTCCAATTCGTAATAGCAGTTACCCAACTTCTTGCGCATCCGGGCTTTGACAAACGAAGGCCCAAACTTGGCATTGTATCCAGATTGGAAGCAACTCTGCTTAAAATTACATCGAAAGACCTCTTGACCAACTTTGAAAGATACTAGATACTCCTCATGCATCTTTTGCATCCGTTTCGTAGCTTCCGTATAAACTTCATGAGTGTATGATTAAATAGTACGGACTGACCGTCGAGCAAGTTCAACTTTCTTTGCAGAGAATATATTGGTGAAGTAAGGAGAACAGTAACAGAGAACAGTAAGTAACGTTCCGATACTAGAATGCGCAGAGAACACAAAGCACAACTAATCCTACTCAAATTCTCGTCCCAGTCCTTTTGATCAGAACGTACATAAGCCCTGATTCCTGAGATAACGGAGCGATGAACGCGTTACAAAGCGTTAGCTTGAGGGGAATGCACAGCTGTTAGTACGTGCGTTACTCCAAACTGCTGCATTAGCTTTTTAAACCCTTCAGCACGAAACCGTTGACTGAAACAATGGTCTCTGGCACCCCGTATGTCATAAAAAGATCACTCTCGAGATAGTTTACTACTTACGAGAGCGCGAGAGATAGTTTACGAGAGCGCGGATAGGGTCCGAGAAAATCAATAGATACTTGCTGGAAGAACCTTTGTGTTTCCGGAGCTTTTCCTAACGGCAGACGCAGTGAATAATTCGGCGACATGGTGGACTTGCACATTTCGCAAGCATTCGTATCGCCTAAACCTCTCTATAGTTTTGTGTATCCCGCCGTGTGAGCATAATGGACTGTCATGAGCGCGAACAAAGACTTCTCGGATCATTTCTTTGGGGATCCACAGTTTCCAAGCATACTCATCATGAAGAGTTTCTCCCGTCAGATGTTCTGCCTTTCTATACAAATACCCACTATCGACCTTCAAATCAGGGAAATTTGTCTGGTTAGCGCTGACACTATCGACTAATGCCTTGTAACCAACAGACTTGAAATGACTAGAGTTTAAATCGTCAGAGAAATGGCTTTGAGAAATCTAGGTTGCACAGAACAGGCGCTTCCGTAAAACACTTCTTTAAGTCTTGAAAAGCCTTTATTGCTTCAGGGGTCAAACTAAATTTACGCTTTGTCGTCATCAGGTCTGTTAACGGTGCTGACAGAGATGCAAAATTCGGAATAAAGTTTCTATACCAGCCACAGAGTCCCAAAAAACTTCGTAGTCCACGGAGGGTTTTCGGAATCGGAAAATCTGTGATAGCCGCCACTTTCTCTGGATCTGTGCGTATTCCGCCATCACCAATGTGGCCTAAATACCGTACCCATCCCATGCAAAAATGGCTCTTGCCAACGTTGATTATCAAGCCTGCTCTTTTAATGTGTACAGCCAACTCCCTGAGCACCTGCGAATGGGTCTCGAAGCTTGACGAAACCACCAGTAAGTCGTCTAAATAAACGAAACTTCATATCGGTAATGCGGCGGTACCACTTTGTCCATCAGTCTAGACATTGTACTCGTTGCATTGCAAAGGCCGAAGAGCATCACCTTGAATTGGTAAAGCGGCCTACCGGAAACAGTAAAGGCCGTTTTATCGCAAGATTTGATTTTTAGCGGTACTTGCCAATAAGCATCCTTCAAATCTAACCTAGTAATGAACTCTGCCTTGGGAAGTCGACTCAAAATCCCGTTTATCTGCGGCAAGGGATAAGCATCTTTTTCTGTGAAGCTATTTACCTTTCGGCAGTCAAGACAGATTCGGACTTTACCTGGCTTGGTTACCATAACTATTGGCGAAGACGGAGCACTTTGCGACACCTCTATAACGCCTAACTGTAGCATCCTGTTTATTTCGATATACATAGCCTTCTCCACGGCCGGCGAAAACGGAAAATGACGTTGTTTTATGGGTTCACTGGGTTATGGATGGTTATGGATCCGGCCTATTATGCGCTGAGGACTTTCGTCAGCCGTCACAGCATCCCTTTCCATCGCCTTAAATGGCACATTTCCCTTCATTACTTCGGCTGCTAAGCTGCCACCTACACAACTTATAGACGCCCCCGAATCAAGTAAGCCATACACAGTGCGATCCAACAGCCAAACTGGAATAAATGGTCGAGGATCTCGACCTACAAAAGGATTGGCACAAATGTATTCTAGGCCATTCTTCTTACTCCCTCGTTGTCCCTTGATGTCGTAAGGCGAAGGCGTCGATCTGAACGGCGTCCTCGACGTGCCGGCTTTTGCATACCCGTGTATCTTCTTGACTTCGTCCAAGAAGACCTCGCGTCTTCTGGAAGTTTCTCTCCGCTCTTACACCGTTCTGATCTCTACGTTAAGAATTACGACCCTAATCTCTGGGCGTAAATTATTCTTTAAAACTCGTACAAGCTTACGAGCAGGCCAAGGAACTTCTAATTGGTCCACCAATCTCAATATGCTATCGTAAAAGCTGTCAAAAGATTCATTAGTCTTATGGTTCCTATTTCTGATAAGCTCTTCCACGTCCACATCGTCCTTTTTTTTCCCGAAATTAGGTACGTAAGGCGAAACACAACAAATCCCATTGTACTCTACTCACGGACATGTGGTAGCGCCAAAAAAATAGGCTCTATAGGCTTTACCTTAGAAAATAACACTGGCATTTCTGTACAGTACTGCGAAGTTTTCCTCTAAAGTCTGCTGTGTAGTTGCTTCAACTCTTTATATAAAGTTGTTCACGCTCCACTGGGCGGTTCAACGTTGTTCACGCTGGGCGGTTCAACAAATCGGACGTATTGCTTCCCTGAGAATTTTGGGAACGCGGACTTAAAGTATGTTCTCTCACAGGTATCCTGAAATTTTCTGGGTCTATCCTGTCTTGCAGACTTTCCTCAGTTGGAGGTAAACACGGCTGACTCATTGCCGAGCTGTGATTTTGAGTTGCTAAAGTCCTAGTTAGAACGAGTTTTGGATTAACTCTGCCATCTTTTCCGAAAGCGACTCCAGCAATCTCCGCTCCATAGATAGAAGCGTTATGGCATTAGCCGAAATAATGCTTTCATTGTTGCTAATTGAAGTATACCCTCAAGTAGTAGCTATATCGTCAGACGTTTGTCTCCCGACGTTATCGGAGATGGGCTGATTTCGGGATTGACTTCGGGTTCTTATTTTCGGGTCATCCATAGCCTTAGGTCCCTTGGGTCTCCATATCGCCCCGGATATATTGCAAACTCTTCTTCCAGTGAGCTTCTATGCATTTCCTATGAAACTCATGCTGACATGCCGTTACGTAAACCTCCGCAGCGTTTACCTCAGCGTTACATATCGGACAACAGGAATTATAACTGTTTGCAGCTCCTTTATATGGAGACCGGTCTATCTAAAAATCGTAACTTTTCAAAACAAACTGATGTGTTGGGTGTCACATCATCAGTATCAACAAGAAAGGAAAGCTAACTTCGGGCGGAGCCGAAGTTTATATACCCTTGCAGTTAAAACCGGATATATATCGCAAACATCGGATATAGTTGGCCGATCCTTATGGAAATAGGAAAATATAATCCAATTTATTACAATACAAAATCTAAAAAAAGTCCCAAACTTCTATCTTCAAAAATACGAAAGTTGATATTCCTACCAAATACCATTTCCGATCGTTCAGTTATATGGCAGCTATAGGATATAGTCGTCCGATCTTTATGAAATTTGGCATGTCGTAATGTTTTGCTAAAAATAGCTCTCGTGTCAAATGTGAACTCTCTAACTCTAAAAACACCAAAGTTATACCATTTCCGATCAATCAGTTATATGGCAGCTATAGGATATATTCGGCCGATCCCGGTCGTTCCGACTTATATACTGCGTGCAAAGGAAAGAAGGGTGTGTGCAAAGTTTCAAGTCGATAGCTTTAAAACTGAGAGACTAGTTCGCGTAGAAACAGACAGACAGACAGACGGACAGACGGACAGACGGACAGACGGACAGACGGACATGCTCATATCAACTCAGGAGGTGATCCTGATCAAGAATATATATACTTTATAGGGTCGGAGATGTCTCCTTCACTGCGTTGCACACTTTTGGACAAAATTATAATACCCTCTGCAAGGGTATAAAAATAAAAGGTAGATAGGTAATGACTTTAACTCAGATCCTTTGAAGAACTAGAGATATTACTTTTCTTAGCTTTTAGTTTGGTCTTGGCCATCGACCTGTTTCCGACAGATTCAGAGACCTAGTAAGAATTGTTTAATTTGTCGAATATAGTACAAAACCGTGTTTGAAATATTTCTAACACCCTCAAAATCTTCATTTATTTAAAAAAAAATTTTTCGAGACTTTTTTGCTCTTAAAAATTCCTTAAGCCGTATCTTTAAGCGGATTTTAAAATTTTTAAACGTTTTTTAATAATTATATGTTGTAGCTTTTAAAAAAAATATATTTTTAATTAATTAAAACAAAAGAGATACAATTTTTACACAAGAAAATGACACTTTTGAATTTTTGTCGTGTTTTTCGGACTTTTACGCCGGTACAACTTCCAAGAAATGGTATCAGTTTTGATACTTATAAATATTGCCTTATTATTGCCATATAATCCTGAATAAAACGAGACCAATTTCATTAAAAAATAATAAAAATTGTTGAAGTTATAACGCTTTTCCCAAAACAAGTCAGTGCAATCCTGCTAGCGTTCCGGAGCAATAGTGTGCCCTTCCATTTCGCTTATTCCTTTTTTTTTACACACTTTTACGAAACACCGAAAAATTGTTTTTTCTAAATAAATCAAGATTTTGAGGGTGTTAGAAATATTTCAAACACGGTTTTGTACTATATTCGACGTAATAAACAATTCCTACTAGGTCTCTTAAAAAGTTCATCCAATTTTGTTTTTTTTGTCGCACTGTGTGATTAGACTAATATTAATTACACTGTTATTTAACTGATTTCCAAAAAAAATTCCGGTGCCGGTGGTCCGGACTCTGGAATACCCTTTTGGGTGACTCTAATGGGGGTTTCGTTCCCTAGGACCTGTGGCATCACTTGAAGGGATGCCATGGCGAACATATCAGACAATTGCTCATTTTTTCTAAGAAATTCTGACGAATTTTTCTCAGTTCTAGCCCTTAGGGTGGCCAGAGATATAAGCGGCTGCATTAATGTCGGCTGAGCAGGCTGAGGCGGATCAGAAACAGCGGATTTCTTACGCTTAGGGGACTCATTTAGCAGCTGAAGGCCACTAAATTGAGTGTCAAGCGCACAGAGCTGGTCATTGATTTTACGAAAACCAGTGATCAGCTCTTTAAATCCATTTTTGGTCTGTCTCATGAACGACCTCATTTCGCCTTGGACAGCACGACAATTTTCAAAACAATAGGTTATACCCGACCTACGGGAAATGGCATCCGAAACTGAGGCAGTGAATCCGGCACACTTGGCGTGCACGACGTTTTCACATAACCAGCAATAGATGGTAGGCTGGGATGTGAAAATTGTCTTGTTACAAGACTTTATAGCGCAGATAAGTTAAAATTCCATTTTTTATTTTTTTAATTAATAAAACAAAAATGAATATATAAAAAGTTAAAGAACACAATACCTTGAACCACTGTGCCAAATAGGAAGCCAAAGCGGGAGCTTTGAATAGTGCAAAAGAGAAATGCAGAAATAGAGTTAAGCCGGGGAAGAAGCAGAGCTGAGCTATGCCTGGAATTGAAATTATTCAATTTATTAATTCGACTCCAAATATACCACAGCACTCGCGAAGCGATACGGTTTAAGCTTAAGATTCACAATATATGTATGCAATTGATTAAGTGAGTAAACACCGGTTTACCAATATTTATAATAAAACGCAGTGCGCACAAAAAAACACGACCGTTCGCTTAAGAGAAAGAGAGGGATAATTTTGGTCAAAAGTGTGCAACGCAGTGAAGGAGACATCTCCGACCCTATAAAGTATATATATTCTTGATCAGGATCATCACTGAGTTTATATGAGCATGTCCGTCTGTCCGTCTGTATGTCTGTCCGTCTGTCTGTTTCTACGCAAATTAGTCTCTATTCTATCTAGTCTCAAACTATTTTACATGAGCGTTATTTTTGGCAAAATAATACGACATGCCAAATTTTGTAAGGATCGGCCGACTATATCCTATAGCTGCCATATAACTGAACGATCGGTAATGACCCAACTTTCGTGTTTTTGAAGATAGAAAGCTGGAACTTGGTACAGATTATATTTTTGGTCAGTGAATCCGACCTAAAAAATTTCATTAGGATCGGCCGACTATATCTTATAGCTGCCATATAACTGAACAATCGGAAATGGGTTTTGGTAGAAATACCAACTTTGGTATGTTTGAAGATAGAAGTTTGGGACTTTTTTTTAAATTTTGTATTGTAATAAATTGGATTATATATTCATATTCCCATAAGGATCGGCCAACTATATCCGATGTTTGCAATAGATACATGTCCGGTTTTAACTGCAAGGATATATAAACTTCGGCTCCGCCCGAAGTTAGCTTTCTCTTCTTGATTAAAACTGCAAACAGTTTAAAACCCAACCGCAGTTACCGGATTTGAATCCAATAGAACACCTCTGGGATTTAATGGAGCGCAGGATCAGAAAACACCCAATAACATCAAAGGCCAATCTCGAAACAGCCATACGAACTGAGTTTGAAAAAATATCGGTTGATGACACCAAACGTTTGGTCAAAAGTATGCGTCGACGTTTAGAGGCAGTCATTAAGGCCAAAGGTGCTCCTACAAAGTATTAAAAAAAGATTTTCGTCCGATTTCTATAACAAAATTTTTATTATTTTATTACTGTACGAATAATTTGTTTGCGTAAAAAAGTGCGTTATTTTTGTCTTTGAAAATTTCTTATATGTTTTGAAAATGAATTCAAGTTTTTTTGTTAATCTGTATTGGAAAAATACTTCTCTTTATTGTTCAATAAAGTTTTGTTTTAGTTACGTTAATATAAACAAAGTTTCAGATGCTTGAAGTTAAAAATATGGGGTGTACGAATAAATGTTGTGGGCACTGTATATCAACTCAGGAGGTGAACCTGATCAAGAATATATATACTTTATAGGGTCGGCGATGTCTCCTTCACTGCGTTGCACACTTTTGGACATTTGGAATTATAATACCCTCTGCAAGGGTATAAAAACTAGTTCGTCTGATTAAGAAATAAAAAACAACAAAATCTCGCATCAACTTCGGCATCAACTTACCCTGCAAGGGTATATCAACTTCGGCTCCGCCCGAAGTTAGCTTTCCTTTCTTGTTTAATCTTTTTTTTGTACCCTTGCAGAGGGTATTATAATTTTGGTCACAGTTTTCGACTATCTTTCATCGCGAGCGGACGTCTCTTATCTCCAAACAAAGCTTTTCGACCGGTCACTGTTCTTTTTGGACCCACGTGGTTCTTATCTTTCTTACTTTTTCATCGTGCTTTTAAATAGTCTTCATTCCATTCTTTACCAATAAGCCCCATCATTTGCGCCGGTTGCCATCAGCCCACCATCTAAAAAAAGACGAAAACCCCAAAAACTGGATATTGTATTCCCGGAACTTCCACCTACCTCAGTTGATAATCCAAGATATATAAAAGACCATTTCTCAATTCTCATGCTTCGCCGTCCACCGCGCCCTTAAAATGATCTCCAAAAACATAGTTACCATTGCGAACCTCAGAGACAGAAATTTACTTATGCTAGTTAAATCTCAAGCCGATGCTGATAAGTTTATTAATACTACCGAGCTCACCGGTATATGCAAAGTACAGTGTAAGCTCCACCAGGCACGAAATTTTGTGAAAGGGACAGTCTATGCCCCGTACCTCTGTGACAGTCCCGAAAAAGAAATCGTCGATGAACTTAAAACACAAGAGCTTACGGAAGTTTATAAATTTATGAAATCCTACGATGGTGTTTCCAAGCCCAGCGGAGTTATCCTAATAACCTTCGAGCTCTAAAACCTCCCATCTAAAATCGATATTTCTTGGCACTCTGTTAAACTCCGCGAGTACATTCCAAACCCCATGAGATGTAAGTCTTGCCAACTCCTCGGCCACACATCCAAAAAATGCGTTAACACCCCACTCTGCTTCGAATGTGCCCTACCACCACATTCCCCAAGTAAATGCACCAAAATCTGTTGTGCCAACTGCCCTGGCGAGCATTCGGCCTCTTCCCGACAATGCCCTAAGTACCAAGAACAAAGAGAAATACTCAAAATAAAAACAGTTAGAAAATGCACTATGCGTGAGGCCAAAACAATATTTAAAACAACATCACATAACTCGGTTGATACCGCTTCATACTCTTCAGTAGCCAAAGCATCAAATCAACGTAGCGAAAACGCAAACCAAAACATAAATGACAAAATTAAAATTGCTTCCACCGAAGAAGCCACGAAAAAAACCCTTCTCCCTCCCCTTCCCCCTCCTCTTCCCACTCCCCGATTCCCCAGTCCCCTATCCCCACAACCCCTTATCAGACAAAGCAATCCACTTCACTTGCTCATAACAAGTATAACACTTCACTTGCTCATAACAAGTATAACTTATCTCCTGCATCACATGCAAGTTAAATTGTTTGTAGTTCGGTGAATTAAAAAAATGTAAATTTTATTTTTTAATTTTACAACTTGGTGTTAATCCTTTATTTATTAAACGTAATTATTACAAGACACTTTTGATTTCTCTTAAATATTTTTTTGTCAACCGTTCGCGGTCTCGGTCAAAATAGGACGGAATTCTTAATTCTAAATCTGATCCAAAGAACCTCGGCCATCAGTTGTGTTTAGATTAGAGGCTTAAGATGATGATTAAGATGATTAACTGTCGCATCTTATTGTGAAATTCGATTAAGCTGATCGATGCAATTTGGTGGGTACTTGAAACGCAAAAGGCGTAATTGATTGGGCTTCGGAGGGAAGCTGATGTTTACTTTTGATTTGTTTATGGGGAACCGAGATCGGACCTCAGAGCCAAAGACAAAGCCGAAGGCAAATGCAGAATTTGAAAATATTGTTTATAAATTCATAAGTGGAAAGCCATAAGTGGCCTGGGTTTATGGGTTGGATAATTGAGCCAAAGATCAAGCCAAAGGCAAATGCAGAGATTGAAAATATTGTTTATAAAAGCCATAAGTGGCCTGTATTTAGGAGTTGGATAACTCTCCCCCTTCTAAAATGGATCGTCCCGATTCAATATAAAATTCGTTTAAATGATCTCTTAATTCTGTTAATAAATTTACTTGGTTAATAGATTTTTCTGGTTCAGGCCGATGTTTTTTGGTTACAAATAATATAGCATTTTTGTATTTTATAATAAGTGAAAGAATCAAATATATAATGTTTAAAATTAATAATATAAAGGTAAGTGATATTTTAGTATTCTTAATTTTAACGAAAGGGTTTAAAATGTGTATATTATCTAAAGAAAGATCAGAGTTATTTGATAATATGTAATCGGATATTTCATAATTTTTGAAGTGGTTCGTAGTTACGTATTCAAGAATTTTATTTTTCAAATTGGTATATGAGATATTATTAATTTTAGTTGTACCATTAAATGTTATTAAAAACGAACCGTTTAAATGGGAGTTGTTAACAATATTGTTCTCATTTATAAGAATGGCACCATCTTGTATGATGTCTATTTTTTTATTTTTTTCTCTTATTTTTTACAGGTTGATTTCTCACCATTTAAAGATCGGGTAAAACAAGTTTTTTTGTTACTTAGAGTGCAATAATTATTAAAAAGTTCGTTCTTAAAATTAGACATTTCGTAAAAAACATTTTCGCATTTTGCGCCTTGATTGCTTATTAATAGTTTTCCATCGATTTGGGAAATCGCTCTAACGTGATATATTTCACATCTGTTTTTTATTATTGAGTATTTTATATAAATTATTAAAAGTTCTTTAAGCAATGCGATTTTAAAAGAAGAGATGTCCATTAAATCAGCTATAATTACTGGTTTTTGTTCATGTTTTAATATTTCCAAGATGTCATCATTGTTTAAAATTTTGGTATTAAAACGTCTATTTTTGCTAGAGTGATTGTGTCAATTAAATTTTGCAGATCAAATGTTAATAATCGCAAGCGATGTTTTCGAAGTGGTAGATCTTGATCAATAAACACTTTTTTAAAATCATCGGAAAGAGATTCTATTTCTTTGAATAATCGGGAATTGATAATAGACTGCTTATTATTGTTTTCAATTAATTCATTAATTTTATTCTGAACTGTAATAAAATCATCATGGTCCGGAGTTCCAGCTAACCATTTCCACACGGTGCCTGACTCATTTATCCCTCTTTTTGATCTAGTTGATATTAATTGTGATAAAAATAGTTCTTTTACTTTTATGTCATATTTAATTTCCCATTGGGACCTTTTATTAGTATCCCTTTTAATATTATCTGATTCCAAATTTATTATTTCTTTATAAAAGCATAAGTTAGTTACATGGAATAAATCTGCGTATGAATCGTACGTCAATACGTCTTTATTGTCCTTAAATAGAAGATATTCGTGACTTGTATAGTCAATTATTTCTGATTTTGTTAATAAAATAAGGTGTAGTATGAGCACCTGATAAAACATTTTCTGGGAAAGGAAAGAAAAAAAAAAAAGGATGATATATAAATACTTAAAATTTTAAATTATCTTTGTGAATAATTCTATTTCTATTGTTGATTATTATTTTGTTGGGTAAATTTTCTTTAACTATTTGTTTTTTATATCTGGTTTTAAGTTTATTTCTTTCCCCGTGTTTCTTTTCATAGACTACCTGTCCTACATGATATTCTTTTTCTTTTCTGTTTTCGTTATGTGTTTCCAACATTTTCTCTTGAGTATTTTTCAAAAGTTCAGGAATGTTATCGTGCTCTATTTTATTATATAGTGCGTCAAAAGCTTTTTGGTTCGTTGTAGAATGAATGCTCTGATTATATTCTTGAGCGGCTCTTATTACTATTTCGGAAAAGTCAGTTTAATTAAATTCTTCTTTAATGCATCGAGCTAATTCTGTTAATGTAGAATGTGCCCTTTCAACCTGTCCGTTTGACGTGCTGTGCCTCGGGTCTGCGTAATGTAAAGTTAAATTGCACCTTTGTGCGAAAGATTTAAATTGGGCCGAGGTAAAGCTCGGTTCATTATCGGTCATTATTACTTTTGCTTATTATTTTGGATTTCTTTTACTACTAGAAATTTTCAGTAAGCGTCAATACAAGTTATGAAAATAAGACCTTGCGCGTAATATATGTCAATGTGTAAATTTTCTCCTTCTTACTTGGAATTGGGGTTTCCCCAATTGGAATTTTTATTAGGTGCCTGTTATATTTATTTTTGTTACAAATCACACAATTTTTAATATATTCTTTTAATTATACCCTTGCAGAGGGTATTATAATTTTGTCCAAAAGTGTGCAACGCAGTGAAGGAGACATCTCCGACCCTATAAAGTATATATATTCTTGATTCATGTCCGTCTGTCCGTCTGTCTGTTTCTACGCAAACTAGTCTCTCAGTTTAAAAGCTATCGACTTGAAACTTTGCACACACCCTTCTTTCCTTTGCACGCAGTATATAAGTCGGAACGGCTCGGATCGGCCGACTATATCCTATAGCTGCCATATAACTGATTGATCAGAAATGGTACAACTTTAGTGTTTTTAAAGTTAGAGAGTTCAAATTTCACATTAGAGCTACTTTTTGCAAAATAATACGACATGCCAAATTTCATAAGGATCGGCAAACTATATCCCATATAACTATAATAAAACTGAACGATCGGAAATAACCCAACTTTCGTGTTTTTGAAGATAGAAAGCTGGAACTTAATACAGATTATATATTTGGTCAGTTGATCCGACCTACCAAATTTCATTAGGATCGGCTTACTATATCCTATAGCTGGCATATAACTGAACGATCGGAAATGGTTTTTGGTAGAAATACCAACTTTGGTATTTTTGAAGATAGAAATTTGGGATTTTTTTTAGATTCTATATAATAATAACATGAGTTATATTATCATATTTCCATAAGGATCGGCCAAGTATATCCGATTTTAACTGCAAGGGTATATCAACTTCGGCTCCGCCCGAAGTTAGCTTTCCTTTCTTGTTTAAGGTTAATTTTGAGGCGCGTTTAATATTTTGAAAAAAAATCAAATTGACGATTTTTTATTGAAGTAACCATTGTTTTCGTTAAACTAAGGTATGTACTAAATGTAAATAATGTGTTCGTGATTCGTCTATGTATGTGTAGCCTACAAATATATTGTTATTAATATGGTTTTGAAGTAATGATTTTTAAACGGTTTATTGTCTTTGTTGGACTGTAACTAATGTGATTCAATCGTATTCATGCTAATGTTAGTATTTGTGAGAAGTGTAAGTCTCTGTGGTGTCAAAATGTCCAAAATGAGAGCCAACTACGGCCAATTCTTAAGTCTATTACACTTTATAGGTGGAATGTCAGTCCTTAGGAGGCGTCTTTTTGCCTTGTGGCTTAGCGAAAGTGTAGCAGAAAAAAAAATGTTGGTGCTTACCGAATATGTGTTCGGGCAAATTTCAAAAAGCAGCTGTTTATCTGAAGATGAACAACAAGAAATTAAAAAGAAATTGTCGAATTTTGTTAGCCGGCTTACAACAAAATGGAAAACTTGCTATTACAACAAAGAATTTTTTGAAAAAAAAAAAAAATCAGAAATGGCTTGATATGCCACTGATATTACATAATGTAACGTCAAGTATTCCTGGCAGACCAAGGAAGAATTTCGGTGATCTGTGCCCGAAAGCCCAAGTCAAAAAAGTAGCTAACTTAGTTCAGGAATCGACTTGTGAACAGTTGTTGGTAGCAACAAGTAGCAGTTTGTACAAGTCCGGAATGCGCACTGCTTCGAAAATAGTTTGTTCTTTAAAAAATGATGAGAAATCTGGACGAAACATAAAACAGTCACTGGAAACACCAAGGAATCTACCTGTTCCTTTCACTCCAGAAGAAGCGCTTGCATTCTATATTGATGAAGGCCACACAAAGGATACATACAAACTAACCAGATGTTCTGCAAAAGAAAGGAACGCAAATATATACCCAAGTTACCAAAAGCTGCATTCAGCAAAGATTTTTTGTTACCCAAAAAATCTTAAATTTACGGATTGTTCTGCTGAAACGACACTGCAAAGCTTAGTTGACCATACGGTAAGCCGTATTATAAAATCGTACCCGCAAGGCTTTGAAGAGCAGAAATTATCAAATGATAATAGTATTTTAACTGCCATATATAAATGGGGATGCGATGGCAGCAGTGGTCACTCAACCTATGGTCGATCAGCACCTATTTTCTGTCTGTCTTGTTCCTTTGCAGGTGCAGCTTGGAGCTAAAATTTTGTGGAAGAACGATAGACCTTCATCAACTCGATATTGTCGGCCCATTAAGCTAATTTGCCAAAAGGAATCGACTAAATTAATTATTTCTGAGACTGAAAATATAAATAGTCAAATATTAGCAATTAAACCAACAATAACCGAATCATATACAATTTTTCATAAATATAACATGACCATGTTGGATGAAAAAACATTTAGTGTCCTTGCAGAAGCCTCTTCGCAAATATGTGGACTTTGTCGAGCAGCACCAAAAAATATGAATAATTTAGATTTGGTGAAAAGTTATGAAGTTGATGCCGACTTATTTAAAGGGGCCCATCCACAGGCGAGCATGTTCGTCAACATGCTATAGAAGATAGATTTTATTATTGGTTATTATATTATTGGATTTAATTAATTGGTTTTATTATGATATTCTCATAAGGATCGGCCAACTATATCCGATATTTGAGATATATATCCGGTTTTAGCTGCAAGAGTATATCAAATTCGGTTACGCCCGAAGTTAGCTTTCCTTTCTTGTACCAAGTTCCAGCTTTCTATCTTCAAAAACACGAAAGTTGGGTCATTTCCGATCGTTCCGATAATGTTTCGCCAAAAATAGCTCTCATGTCAAATTTGAACTCTCTAACTCTAAAAACACCAAAGTTATACCATTTCCGATCAATCAGTTATATGGAAGCCATAGGATATAGTCGGCCGATCCGGGCCGTTCCGACTTATATACTGCGTGCAAAGGGAAGAAGGGTGTGTGCAAAGTTTCAAGACGATAGTTTCAAGATCGTCTTCATCTAGCTTTCTTTGAGTTCGGACGTCTACTTTTTCGCTCATGTCGCCTCTCGTTTGCACCGAGTGCAGTGCAGAAGTTACTGCTACCCAACTTCGTGGGTGTGAGGCCGTTCGGTGCGCGTCGATCTGCCGGCGTGCCTATCACACCGCTTGTGTTGATTTGCCCTCGGAGGCTATAAAACTACTTATTAACATTCCGAACTTAATGTGGCAATGTGATAGCTGCGTCATTGGAAATGATTCGCATTCCAAAATTGATGAGCTAAATCATAAAGTTCTAGATCTGGAGTCCCGCTTCGAAAGCCTTAATGCCAAAGTTGACCTAGCCCTGGTAAATGGAGCGGCTGTGCCCGCTGGACGCGCCTCCTCGGCTGGGGTGCAAGTTGTTGCTCCCCCTGCTATGCCCACCAGCACTGGGAGCATAAAGGCTACTCTGGGGCAGGCCCCAACCGCATCTAAGGGGGCTGTCCCGAAGAAGAAGCGGATCAACCCTAATAGGCGCATTGTGGGAGAAGCTCCCAGTTGCGCTCAACTTCAAGTGCTTCCCACCTTGAAATACCTTCATGTGGGTAAATTCGCGACGTCTACCCAACCGGATGCACTGTGCAAATTTGTCGCAGATAAGCTGAACGTGGAGCCCAATGATTTAGTCTGTGCTAGGCTGATCAAAAAGGATGCTGACATCAACGCCCTCAAGTTCGTCAATTTTAATTTGGGAGTTCCGGAGCAAAATTTCCCAACAGTCTTCAATGACGATTTTTGGCCTATGTCGGTAAAAGTCAGCCGGTTTGTTCATAGAGAGCCGGCTAAGGTTATTGACCTCCCGTCGATTCTACCTTTACCGCATTTGCAATCTTCAAAAAACCCCCAGTAAGCGGCGCCGCTGTCGCAGTTACATCTTATTCTTCTCAAGCTGCAGTTCGTCACCCCGAGTGCTCTCTCCTGCGCTACCAACAACAATCGGCGTGGGCGTTCATGGTAACGGTTGACGCTGTCTTCAATTCCTCCAATAATTGGCTTCGTTTGCTGATCGATATTCTTCAACAACAACAACTTTTTTCAAGGCGAGTTGTTTATTTCTTATCTTCACTTGTGGATGCCCAGCAACAACAAGACGATGGTAATCGAGACGTTGGCAGCGCATCGCTTATCTTATCTCTTTTCGCTGGGCCACTCGCTGGTGCTTTCTTTTCGCCGATGGAAGATGTTTATTTACGTTTTGGACCCGTGGGTGGATCTTTGCTGCGTTTGGATGTGCCTGACTATGAACGCTCAATGTTTTCACCTGGCACGGAATCTGCCTTGCTACTGGACTCTCGCAGGTCTACTGATGAGTCTAATGGAAATTTGTATGTGTCCTTGTCGGCTATTTTGCAAGCTATGCGTATTGGATATGCCTCCACATGCACCAGTACCAGGAGTGCACTTTCACCATCACCGCCTTGCCGTCCAATTCCCAGTTTGGACTGTAGCTACTCGTCGTCCTTGGACCTTAATAAAAGCCTAAAAGTTCTATTCCAAAATATATCGGGAATGAGAACCAAGACCCGGATGGTATTCCTCAATTCTTCTGCCTGCGATTTTGATGTAATCATCCTTGTGGAAATCTGGCTCAATGACAAATTCAGCTCCTCTGAGTTCTTCGAGCCTAATTTGTACCATGTATTTCGAAAGGACCGAGATGCATTCAGTACCCAGTGTGAGCGAGGTGGAGGTGTGATCATCGCTATCCGTCGATCTCTTCAGGCTACACCACTGCGCCTTCCGGTGGCCGACCCTATACTCGATCAGCTTGCGGTTTCAATCCAGGGCTTCCATGGCCCGTTCGTCATCATTGCATCATACATCCCTCCGAACAGCGCATTTAGTATATATCATGCGCATATGGAAAACATCACTAGTGTCTGTGCTAGAACGTCGAACCCTACCGCTTTGATGGTAGCTGGCGATTTCAACCTGAGCTCCATTGTCTGGTCTTGGTACCCGGAATCTCCCTGCATGCTACCTAGCAACGTTCACCAGAGTCATGAAATTGTAGTTTTAGATGATATTTTTAGTCTGGGCCTCTCCCAAGTAAATAATATTTTTAATGATTTATCCAAAATTCTTGATCTTATATTTTTAAATCATTTGATTAATAGTAAAGTAGAATTATGCAATGTACCATTAAGTCCTTGTGATATGCACCACAAGCCGTTGGTAATTAATATTGAGTTTTATAGTTTTTTGCCTTCTGCTTTCCCCATTCCATATTATCATCTGAATGATACTAACTTGTCACTTATTAACGCCTCTATTTCAGCCTTTGATTGGGTTTCCCTTTTTTCGGATGGCTCAATCGATGATTGTTATACTAAGTTCTTGGTTGCCCTTTTTAATATTATTGATACTTATGCCCCTGTGAGGGTACGAAGATCCTATAGGCTTCCCTGGTATACAAAAGGTTTAAAAAACTTAAAGAATAGAAGGGATAAGCACTACAAACGATTTATAATGACAGGTGAGACTCGAGCAGGAGAGCTGTACCGGCAATTTAAGCGGGAATTTGATTTCCTTAATAAATTCCTCTACAAGTAGTATATATCCGATGTCGAAGCTAGCCTTCGATCCAATCCTAAAGCTTTTTGGCGGTTTGTTAACAGCGAAAAGTCAAAATTGGACATACCTTCATCCATATGTTATGGTAATTTAGCAGCCGACTCGGATCAGGGCGTTTCTGATCTTTTTGCAAAATACTTTGCCTCTAACTTGAAGCCGAAGGTTCCTTGGAGTAATAATGAAACTCTTCTTAGCATTTTGCCTTTTCTCAATGTGAATAACATGGACGTTTTGGACGGTGACCTAGTTGAAGCCACTGGACCGAGTCGCTCACACCTGACGTGGATGGTATCTCCCCATTCTTTCTTAAGAGGAGTATCGCTTCCCTTTCTACTCCCCTTCAACTCCTGTTCTCCCTGTCGCTCTCACCTGGTAGATTCCCCCACCGGTGGAAGATTACTTCTCTAACGCCTATTCACAAAGGTGGCAGTAGGTGTGATGTTACCAACTATCGACATATAGCCAAAATTTGCAACGTCGCTAAGATACTGGAGCGGATAGTAACTAAAAAATTGACTTTTCTGGCTCGCAATTTCATATCCCCCAACCAGCATGGTTTTCTGCCTGGGAGGTCCACTACAACTAATTTAGCGGTCTTCTCTAAGCACTACTTTGAAGCTTTTGAAAACCGATTTCAGGTTGATGCCATTTACACTGACTTCTCCAAAGCCTTCGACAAAGTCTGTCATGCTGCCCTTCTGGCCAAATTATATAAGTTAGGTATTCATTCCTGCCTATTAAGTTGGTTCGAGTCTTATCTGGCTGACCGACCTTGCCACGTTACTATTGGAGACGCTATCTCAAGTCCATTTGTCACCTCCTCTGGTCTTCCACAAGGCAGCTCTCTTGGACCTCTTCTATTTATCATTTTCATTAATGACATCTCGTCATGCTCGTTTACCATGACGACGAAATTCGTACTTTTTAATGTATGCGGATGACCTTAAAATCTACAAAGCGATTAGCTGCATTAGTGATAGTTACTTGTTACATGAGGATATATCCAGAGTTTACTCATGGTGCTCCCGCAATCTTCTTCCATTAAACTTATCTAAGTGTATGTTTACCCGTTACAGTAGGCGGTCTCTTGAAATCTGTACGGGTTATTCCATCAATAATTATAATTTGGCAGCTAAAGAAGAGGTGTTAGACCTTGGTGTCTTATTCGACAGCAAATTTAAATTTTCTGGTCACTTAGACTATATTTTACCTAAAGCGTATGCTATAGTTCTGTATATGTATCGAGTTCTGTATATTCACTTGCCGTACCCGGACGTGTTTCTTCGATCGCTCTTGCCAGTTTGCAATTATTTTCGATCTTGAACTCAAGCTTTCTCCTTCTGCGACAAGTTGAAATATAACAATTAATCCCTAAAAATAAATTCGACTTAATAAGTTCATTGAACTATTTATTTCCAATTTATACATTTAATCGGTTAAAGTTATCTCTGTTGCGCTTTAACTATATTCTCCAACATAAGTCTCTCCGAGCTGTACTCTCCGGACGTAACCCGTTACATTCATAGTTACTGTGGAGTTTGTTGTTCTTCACGACGCCGAACCTTCGTTGCACATCTCTTTTGTAACGTCATCTCTTACATCCGATCTGATCGTCCACTCTCGGCTACAGAGTGCTTCAGAGAGCCTAAATTCTTTACACGCTATTACAGTGGTCTGCATTCCGTCAAAAAGAAGCCAAAAATGAGTCATACTTGCACAGCAAAAAAATGTGAATTTGGTGGAACCATCACGGGTGACTCATACCTGTCTTGTTGGCTCTGCAATAACTGCTCACATATTAAATGTGCTGGAGGAGGACACAATGGACGGATAAGTGACCTTATCAACAAGAAAATTGGCCTGACATGGTCTTGCATCGCTTGTAGAGAAATTGAGTCAGAGATGCGGACTTTTATGAAACAGACGCGAAATGGTTTCCTAGATGTTCGCAAGCAATTCTCGGCCCTTAATGAGCAATTCCTCGCTCTTGAAACTCAATTCCTTGGGCTAAAGTTGTTAAGCGAATCCCCCAGACGAAAAATTCCGAACAACAACCTGCTGACTACTAAATTATTGAATACCCCTACATCCCATGCTGTACAAGTCGATGAATTTTCAACACCAAACATTTTACCGTCGCCTACTAGTCTACCTACTTATGCTGTTCCAGTACCAAGGGACTTGATATGGAATATCTTTTAACTTAATTTATCCTTACTCTTAGTTATAATAATATAGAAATAACAGTTCATTGTTAATAATAAATAAATAAAAACTATGCTGGGCTTTGTTAAGAGGCACGTGAACCAGTTCAAAAGTCCATACTCGAGCCTTAGCGTCTATGCTGCATTCATTCGGTCGAGGCTGGAATATGCCTCAATCATTTGGAATCCGGAGTGTAAAGTTCGTTTCCAAAAGAATTGAGCGACTCCAGAAAAAAATTTTAAAATTTGCACTTCTGCCTCTAAGGTTTCAGGATCCTGTTCCTTCATACCAGAGCCGTTGCCTTCTTCTGAACGTTTGCACGTTGGAGGATCGGCGTAAACTGGCAGCGTTAACTTTTTTAAATAATTTAATCGTCGATAACATTGATTGTCCTTTTTTGTTGGGACTCGTTAATTTTAATGTTCCTCAAAGGGATCTTTGTACCTTTGCCCCCTTTCGGGTCAAGTGTCATAGGGCCAATTATCTTTTAAATGAGCCGATAGAGCGGGCTCTTTCTTATTTTAATTCTTTGCCGCCTAGCCTCCGAATTGAGTGGGGCTCTGATAAGGGTGTGTTAAAACGCAAGTTAATAAGGCATTTATTAAGTTTTTGTTAATTTTGTAGTTTTATTTATTAGGTGTAAGTTGTTATTTTATGTAGCCATGTAAGGATTTGTCCGTTGGCGAAATAAATAAATAAATAAATAGATAGCTTTAAAACTGAGAGACTAGTTCGCGTAGAAACAGACAGACGGACAGACGGACATGCTCATATCAACTCAGGAGGTGATACTGATCAAGAATATATATACTTTATAGGGTCGGAGATGTCTCCTTCACTGCGTTGCACACTTTTGGACAAAATTATAATACCCTCTGCAAGGGTATAAAAAGGTAAACAAGTACATCAGCTGTTTTCGTGTCTACACCCTCCCCTAAAAATCATTCCATCGCTAGAGTAGGCATGCGCAAGCCTCTTGCAGAACAACAAAAGCTTAAACGCAATCGGCTTTTTGAGTGACTCCGATTAAAATATACTGTGACACTTTTTCAGTATATTCATTTTTAATGATTCGTAAAAATATATATACAGAAAACATTTTACTACTAACACTTAATCTTATTCTCAAATAAATTTAAAATGTATGCTGAAATATTAAAAGATATAATATAACAAATAATATTATTTCTTTCGTCTTTTCACCAAATAACGAATACCCGAATTTTGTTAGGGTAGACAGCCTGAAAAGTTAGAAAAATCAAAATTTTGTGCGCTGGCTTCGAAACGAAATCGCACGCACACATACACCCGTGTGTGTGAATTGGTGACACGCATACATACAAAGATCAACCGAAGCGCAGGCCAACCTTCTTCATCGAGCTCCGTACCGAGACTGAGAAACAGAAATAGGGTTGTTGATAATATATCAAAATATCAATATATCGATATTTTTTTCTAATAATGATATATTTATATCGTAATAATTTTTTTGCCTAAATATCGAAATATCGATATGATATTTTTGGATATTTTTTCCTTGGTCACTGAATTTCAAAGCAACGCGGATTGAACTTCTGTACCAAGTTGAGCAGTGGGATATGGGATTTTATGGATGGGATCGCTTTATGGGATTTCTATACATCCAATGCACTGTGGGCAGAAACGACGTTTTTTTGGCAGAATCTCCAGTTTTAGAGATACTGGCCTCAAATTTTTCACATACGCTTAAACTATTTTTGTCGAATTTCGAATTTTTTTGTTTTTTAAAATTGACCACGCCCACTTCGGGCGGAAATGCCGTTTTTTTTGCATAATCTCAGATTTAGATATATTGGGCTCAAATTTTGCATATATGCTTGAACTATTTTTGTCGCATTTCGAATTTTATTGTTTTGGAAATTTGACCACGCCTATGGCCGCCGCCTACATTAAGAGTTGGCCTTACTGGCATTTTTACTTAATTTTTACATAAACTTAAGTTTTTCATAAAAAGAACTAAAACTTTTACTAAATATGGTTCTATTAGTTATAATATTTAATTTAAACCTCTAACAGCGTCGTCTTTCCAGTGGCTCTCCCCCCAAACTTCGAGGAGCGCTGCATGATAGAACTCATAAACACCTGCAACATGTATTGTTTTTTCGGAAAGGGGCAAAAACGGGCAAAGGAAATTATTAACGCCTTAATCTATATATTTTTAAGAAGAACATACCAGTTTTAGTGGCTCGCAGGAGCGCGTGGTAAAAAACTTACACTTCACAGAACACAGCTACAATTGTTTAATTTTAGTTATAAAAATACACCAAAAACAATTGAACAGACACAAAAAAATACATAGAACATCTATAAACTACCGCGCAAAGTTTAATCTACATACCTGTACGATTTTTTTCCATATTTACAAATTGTTTTTACTTTTACGAAAAAGCCACAACATAGATGCAATGTTTATAAATTTTCACGGTTCCATTTTAAGAAATCAAGCTAGCAATCAATCCGCTGACTTTGTTTGAGCGGGAAATTCAAATTGCAGCTTTTAAAAATTTTTTGGAAACAGTTTAATTCTATCCGGAGTATGCTTAATTGGAAAATTCATTATATTTTGTATATTAAAAATATAATAACTTTAACTTTATGCACAAATTTCTGACTTTTTGTCCATAGTGCAATGGGTTGCTTTTCCACGTAGCTTGAGACAAGCTGAAGTATAATTTCAGCTTCTTATTTTGTTCCGACAATAAAGGGTATTCTTAAAATCCCTAAATTCAAAACATTGGGAACAATTTTCATATATCAATACAATTTACAATACAATTTTGTATACCATAAAATAAAAGTTAAGTTTATACAATATATAAAAATATAATTAAATAATTATTTAGGAAAATTGTCTTTTTAGTTCGAGATTTAACAGATAAGGGAACCCCCTAATTGAGCAAGAAAACAATTTATTCAAAAAATATCAAATATATCGATATTTCTCAGTGATATTTTAAATATTATCATAATATTTTTTGATAAAAAAAATATCATCGAAACGATATTTTTAAAAATATTTGACAGCCCTAAACAGAAAGCATTTAATGAGAGTATGAGCGTGAGATGAAAGAACGATGAGCGTAAGAAAGAGAGTAAAAATTCGCTCTGGGGCCTGCTGGGCCTGTCGCAAGAAATTTTTGCGTCCATTTTCGTTGTATGAAATGGGTTATCTATATGCTGTATCTCTACGCAAGTGCTCCAAGCGCGGTTCTGCTAGCCATAACATTAGTTCCTCTAAGAGTAAATCCAAAGTCCAGATCCTCAGTGATATTCTTTTACCACAAGTTAATTCAGATGATGTCAACATTCCCTCCTTGAATAAAAACTCAACTAAGGAACCCAATCTTCCCATCAATCATAAATCTGAGCATGAAGTTCCAGATAATTTTCTTCAAGATGGTCCCTCTACCAGCAAGGATGCTGCGATTCTACTCAGACTGGCTTCTCTCCGTGATGCAGAGGATAAAATCCCGGCTATTTTCCTTCATAATGTGACTATTCTTGACCCTTCTTGACTCTCTTAACTCCATTCCAGGAGTTTTGGAGAAAAATTTTACCACTACAACTCTAAATGGAAACTGTATCAAAATAACCTGCAGCAACTCCACCACCTACCAATTAATCATGAACAAATTAGAGACTGATAACAAGCAAACTCATACTCACCAACCTCGTTCTGATCGAGGATATAGGCTAATTATTCGACGACTCCACCATTCTACACCTTATGACCAGATCCGCAAACTCCTTAGCAACTTGGGCTTCACTGTCCGCTATATAAATAATATCAAGCACCGCCGTAGTCACAAGCCGTTAGATTTGTTTGAGGTTGAACTGGCACCTTCTTTGGACAACTCTAATGATAGGATCCTCTCCGTTACTATGCTGGGTAATCAGAGGGTTACAGTAGAGCGGCAATTAAGGAGAATGGAGCCGGCTCAGTGTCACAGATGCCAACGCTTTGGACACACAAAGAACTTCTGCCGCCGAGACTTTGTCTGTCTTAAGTGTGCTGGTAGCCACCCTTCCACGGACTGTGCAAACACTAGAATCGCCAATCCTAAGTGTGCCAATTGTGGTCTGGGACATATTGCCAGTTACAAAGGCTGCACGGTGTACAAAGAATTTAAAACCCGCCTCCTTGCCTATCGTTTACACTCTGCCGATAATGGTCAAACTAGGACACACCAATCTAAAGTTATGTTTAATCCCCAACCCACCTACTATGACAGTCATCAGCAACAACACAAGCAGCTACCTCAAAATACATCCTTACAACAGCAGGATTTCATCCGTGAAGGCTTCAGGGATCAACTGCGGTCTCCTAGTGGTCGTAGAGCAACTATAATTTCTGACGTTCAGCCCCATCTCAACAAAGCTAACACTCCCTCGTCAAATCCTAAATTAGGCAAAAGGAATCCATTTAGTAACTCTCCCCACACGCCTCCTCAAAATCTTCTATCGCGGAATCCAGCTGAAAATCATTTAATTAAACTTCAACAGCAACTTAGGAACGAGCAGCAACTTATGAATGGGCAGCGACTTGAAAATGGCAAACATGTCTCAAACAAAAATGTTGTCATGCATTCCAGCGCAAACACCAGACAATCACACCAGCACGAGAGAACCCGTTACCTGCAACAAAATGCAAAATGCAACTGGCTTGCCTCAAAGAACCTGGTCTACTCCCTCATCAACTAATGGCGACCTCCTGCTAATGATGCAACAGGGTGTGTCCTCTGTAAGTGACTTAAGGGGAGGTTCTTTTGGATTTTTCCGAAAATTAAGCAAACTTTGAGAATGGATTGCGGGAAAATGAAAAGACATACGAACTTATGCTTTTGAACTTTTGATTCGTTGTTTATTAACGAGTAAAAAAAATATTCAATATTCAAGAAATTCAAAATGGCGGTTTCAAAATGGCGGATCGTAGACCTCTATTTTTCTGCTTTGTCGAGTGTAGGGCCGCTGGTAGTGAACTTAACTTAAAAATGTATATAATTTATTAAAATTGATGGAATTTCCTATGCCTTATACCTAAGGACAATTAATTTTGGTAAAAATAAACCAATTTCATGGACGTTTAAAAAAAAACATGACATTTTTTCTCTTTTTTTTTTTACTTTGATCTCGTTTAAAAATTATAAATAAACAATTTTTTATGCCAATTTTAGGTATAAGGCATACAAAAAGTATGTACTTTTAAAAATTTTTTTGAATGAAGGAAATCGGATCAATAGAACGAGCCCTGTGCGCGACAAGAGGTTTGAAAACATGGTTCCGAGAAAAACGCGTTTAAAGTTTTTATAAACTTTGCCTTTTCATAGCATTCTTATTATCATGGGTATGTTTGAAACGCTCTAGCTCAAGAAATACGCGTCGTATCGAAAAATCCCTTGGCACGTATATTCTACACATTTGTAACTTTCATTTTATTTAGATTTTTTCAAAAAAATGCAAAAGAACCTCCCCTTAAGTATAAAACTTGATTCCCTCATTTCTCTCATACACGCAATTGTTGCTGACCCTAAGCTGCTAACTAATACTGGCAGTGGCCCCACAAAAATCTAACTGCTCATTACTAGATATCTTCTCAAAAAATGACATTGCTCCACTATAAGGAGTGCACCTTAATGACTACCCTGAAAACTGTGGAGTTCTATTATGTAAACCAGTTGTGGGCAAAACTAACACATGTTTAAAATTTGAGTGTGTGCGTAGCAGAGAAAAACAATGAGAGCAGAAAATTCACTGAGCGAAAAAAACGTAAGTTTTTATTTCATTTTTCGTTAATTCAAAAGTTGGAATGGGCACTAAAATTAAGTATTTTATTTTAATAAAAGCTTTGCTAGCAACATTTCTTAAACAAATGAAAAACTACGCTTCCCTATTTATTTGTATATTCTCCATAAAGAAAACTTTTCCAACCCAATTTCTGAGAAAATTTTTCGAAGTGGAAAAATTTTGATTTTTAGTTTGGGCTGTCAAATGAATCAAAATGAGAGCAAATGAGAGAGCTTCTAAAAAAATTTTGAGAGTGCTTACACTGTCAGTGTGCCGGCAGCGCTGCGGCAGAATTTCCTACCCTATACTCGCGTGCTATGTAAAATGAGAGTTTGCCCACCACTGATCTAACCAATGATTTACCTATAAACACAACTTCCAGTATTTTGTAGACCTAACTACAATACAGTTAGGGGTAACGCCACCCTGAAATTTTCAAAAAATTTTCAATTTTTTTTACTTACGCGTATTACGTGTATTCTTACGCGTATTTTAAAACATCCCCGAAGACAATATCCTGATAATTATGGAAGTTATGTTTATTTGAAATCGGCACGGTAGGAGGGCACCTAAGACACTTCTTTTTCTTCTTTTGCGTTTTTTCGAAACCACTTTTTTCAAGACGGTGGGCATGATAACTCAAAAACATTGAAACACATCTTCTTACATAGAGTTTCCACAGAGTGACGTAGGATTTTTTCGATCCAATGGATAGAAATTTTTTTATGCAATTTTTAGTACGAAATTTTTTGCCCAAAAAATTGAGTCAATATTTGAAGTGCTCTCATTTGCGTAATTTTTTTTTTTTTTCTTAAACGGCTACGTCACTGTTCCAAATGTATCACTTTTTAAAAAAAAATTTTGTTTACTTGATTGAGATGAAAATTGACACGTGAATCATGCCCACCATCAAGGAGCACTCCAGAAAAACCGATGATCGCCGATGTTCATATCTCCGCCATTTTGTATAGAAAACAAGTTTTTTTTTAGAATTTGTAAAGCTCATTAGTTGTATTGAATAGAAATAAAAGTGGAAAAATCCTATCTCAACTAGTTTAGTCACAAGAAATTCCTGAAAACCGTCGCGTTTCCACGCGGTCAGGGTGGCGTAACCCCTTAAATGACAATATGAAAGTTCCTTGGAAATTAAACCATCTACGTCATGAGGATCTTTAAATTGTTCATTTAAATTATAGCATTAATCCTTATTCTGCCAATCTTAAAGGAAATAACACTAGAAAGGAATCAATATTAAAGCCTGCAACACTATTATATATAATAATAATAATAATGTATAATATTTTATATTATTTTTAAAACTACAACTCTATTGCCTGCTCTCCTTCTATGCTTATTTTCCACCGCATGCAACTCCCACACACGAAGAACAGAGTGTTATACGCACATACTCTCTTAAATTTGCTCTGCGCTGTCGCCTTATTCTAATGCGTAGTTTTCGTTTCATTGTGCTGCACCATTTTTTCAGCCATTGCGATTCTGTTTCTCACTCTTTCACAAGCCTTAATTGCGATCGGTCGTATTTGACAAACACACTAAGGAAAAAAAAAAAAAAGAAAATAAACAAGAAAGCAAAGCTAACTTCGGGCGGAGCCGAAGTTGATATACCCTTGCAGCTAAAACCGGATATATATCGCAAACATCGGATATAGTTGGCCGATCCTTATGATTACATCATAATAAAACCAATGAATTACAACAAAAAATCTAAAAAAAAGACCCAAGCTTCTATCTTCAAAAATACGAAAGTTGATATTTCTACCAAAAACCATTTCCGATCGTACAGTTATATGTCATCTATAAGATATAGTCAACCGATCTTTATGAAATTTGGTAGATCGGATTAACTGACCAAAAATAGAATGTGTACCAAGTTCCAGCTTTCTATCTTCAAAAACACGAAAGTTGGGTCATTTCCGATCGTTCAGTTATATGGCAGCTATAGGATATAGTCGGCCGATCCTAATGAAATTTTGTAAGTCGGATTAACTGACCAAAAATATAATCTTTACCAAGTTCCAGCTTTCTATCTTCAAAAACACGAAAGTTGGGTCATTTCCGATCGTTCAGTTATATGGCAGCTATAGGATATAGTCGGCCGATCCTTATGAAATTTGGCATGTCGTAATATTTTGCCAAAAATAGCTCTCATGTCAAATTTGAACTCTCTCTAAAAACACCAAAGTTATACCATTTCCGATCAATCAGTTATATGGCAGCTATAGGATATAGTCGGCCGATCCCGGCCGTTCCGACTTATATACTGCGTGCCAAGGAAAGAAGAGTGTGTGCAAAGTTTCAAGACGTTAGCTTTAAAACTGAGAGACTAGTTCGCGTAGAAACAGACAGACAGACGGACAGACGGAAATGCTCATATCAACTCAGGAGGTGATCCTGATCAAGAATATATATACTTTATAGGGTCGGAGATGTCTCCTTCACTGCGTTGCACACTTTTGGACAAAATTATAATGTCTGCATTGGGTGCAGACAAATTATATCAGCTGCATTGGGTCAGATAGGTAAACAAGACCATATTTTTTTTTACTATTACTATTTTTAAAAATTTTATATTAATCTTTATTTATTTTTGTTTTGGTCCAACGAGCGACTCCCACAAATTGAGTGGGCCCGATATCCTGATCCATACAAGTTCGAGAGGATGAGGGAGTGATCTTCCTTGGTGAAGCAGGTCACCTTAACTCTGCCCTCATCCAGACGGGTAACCTCATAGTCATAGTCGAGACTCCTCGAGGAGCAGGAGCTAAGGAATCCTTTAAAGTTGCATACTGACGAGACATCCAAAACAATTTTTGGGGGGATGTCAACCACTTTATTCGATGAAGCAGCCATGGTACAGTTTTTACACCCTTGCAGAGGGTATTATAATTTTGTCCAAAAGTGTGCAACGCAGTGAAGGAGACATCTCCGACCCTATAAAGTATATATATTCTTGATCAGGATCACCTCCTGAATTGATATGAGCATTTCCGTCTTTCCGTCTGTCTTACAAGACCAGTGACCCAACCTCGTGGGGAAAAATTAGTGTGTATTTTTTTTTTTTAAATAGAGGTGAGCAAATATTAAGCTTCATGCCATTCCCTGCATTGGCTTAGTGTATATTTTCCCGTTTAGCGGATTTTTGCTGCTGGATGGCCATCAATGCCAGTGGATTTGGAGGTACCACCTGACCTAACCCCGGCATCCATCCACACGTGACGTGAGCACCACAGTGCCACGGTAGGCTCTTCTACAGGAGATCTCCCCAAGCTTCAGGGATTATATTTTTACGGCCCGTCGCTAAAAACCCGCCAGCAATATCAACCCCTCTGCCTGTGGAGTCTTGGATTTTTTATGTATTTTTTTCATAAACCAATAATTTCATAAACCCTAACGTATAGTTACTCAAATGAAAAAGAAAAAAAAAAAAACTTAAAATCCCTAATTATCAATTTTTATATAATTTTTTGAATACATTCTGAATTATTATCTCTAAGCAATCCAATTGAAATATTATTTTCTGTAAGCACCCAAACTGAATTACTATCTTTAATTATCTTTAATTATTATTATCGTTACTATTGAATTGTTATAATTACGGCCATATTAATATTAATATTAATTATTTTTATAAGAAATTTTCATGAATTATAACGTTAACTAAAATGAATTTGTAATAGATTTTTTGTTTGGGCACCGGAAGAATCTCGCCACCTATGTAGCCACAACATTTAGCCACCTCGAACAAATCTTTCAGCCAAGGAACCTTTTTTTTGTTATTCCCCCTCCCAATGCTATTTGGGTATCCTTCTCCCAGTCCCTTTTGCTACGATTCGATCTACGACGATTCGCGTGACGACCATGTCCCTACTGAAGGTACAAGAACCACTCCCACTTTCCCTGAGCACGGCTGGAGCCTGTTAGTAGATCGAAGTACCTTCAGGACATGTGCCAAACCGTTACAGAATTATGGCGCCCAACGTGGGGCATGACGCGGATTTAATTATCCTTTAAGGATATTCGAAAAAAATATAAAGTTGCAATGCCCGATTTCCTTTAACCTTTTCTAGCCCCAAATAGTATTTTTTTTTCTTCTTTCATTCAAAGTCTTTTTTTTTAATTTTTTTTGATTAGTCTTTTTGAATTGAGATTGTTCATGCTCCTAAGCTGGGAGTGTGTCCCTCTTCAAGGAAGGTCATCAAACAAACTTCTATAGTATTTGTTTTTGGTATTTTGTTTTTTTTGAATTGAGATTGCTCAGGCTTCGCAAGTATGGAGTCTGTTCCTCTTCAAAAACAAGCGAAACTCCAGAAGTAATTCCGGTTTTATATTTATATTTCTACTTGAATTGAGATTTTTTTTGTTTTCGTAAGCTGGAAACGGATTACTCTTCAAGGAAGAACTTAATTTAAATTTTATTAGAATCTTTTGGGTCATTTTTGGATTGAGATGGTACAGCTTTGGGCGAACGGAGCTTTGCCCTCTCCAAATAAGACATTTGAAATTAAATAAATAATTATAGTTCCTTGGCTAGGAAAAATAAAATATAATAAATAGGCTTTTAACTATGGCGAGAGTTCTGAAGGATAAGTCCCAATAAAAACTTATAAATAATAATTTGATAACGAAAATAGATAATTGACCTTTATCGATCAACAATACCGATACATATATATAATTTAAATACGTAACAAGACATCCATTACCCCACTAAAATTATCAGGCAAACTTAAAGTAACAATTGTAATATTCGATCAATATCATGGCGGTTAGACGAAGTCTTGAAAATATCCCTGCATTGTCACAGACCAGGGAATCTCTTACTTGCACCATTTGTAATGAAGCCAATGAGGAAGCAGAATGGACTATAACCACATGTAGGCATAAATTCCATTTGAGGTGTCTCACAAATTGGCTTGAAACCAACGCCACTTGTCCACTCTGCAGAAAAGCATGTAGTAGAAGCGAATTAGGGAATCCTGAAGCAGGTGAGGCCCGACAGTTGATCGAGGTAGTGCCATCGACTGAAAATAGTCCGCGTACAGGCACCGTTCCGCGTACACGTCCTCAGACCAGGCAGGGCACTCGTAATAATCGAGTTGCCACCACTATTCCCAGGGTAAATCGGAATACCATGCAGAATCCCGAAAGGGCTAACTATACGCGAAGTTCTTCGGCTGGCAACGGCGTCTCAGAAGAGCGGGTACACCAAATTATAGCAGGGGCCTTAGAAAATCAGATGTCGAGCTTGGCAGCGTCGATATCTAATCAAATTAGTGCCACAATGGCAAATTTAAATTTGGGTCCAAGTCGTAGAGGATCACGGGGTGAAATTCCACTCGAATGGGATAATGAAGTACCCAGTTTTGTGTCTAGGAATAACCCATCTCACGATAATTTCCGAGAAAATGCTCCGTTAAGAAATCGTTTAAGTAATCACTCAGCAGACAGACCAGATAGGGTATCTAGCGTAATTTCAAACTGGAACCTCAAATTTAGCGGTTCAAATGGGGAAATCCCTATCGAGGATTTTATATATCGAGTGAATATTTTAACCAATCAGTGTCTAGATGGAAATTATGATGTGTTGTTTCAATTTGCAAACTTATTATTTACGGGTCCGGCATTGAAGTTTTATTGGCGAGTACATCGGTCTGCCGATCTCACCAACTGGTTTTGTTTGTGTGTCCGACTAAAGGAAAGATATCAAGATCAACGATCAGACCGCGATATCAAAGAATCTCTACGACGTCGGAAGCAGGGAAATACAGAAACCTTTGATGACTTCCTAGATTCGATGTTAGGGATTGCAGACGCGTTAAGGGATCCGTTGTCTGACTCCGAAATAACGGAAGAGGTCCGACATAATCTTAGGGCGGAATTGAAACACGAGTTGTTGCATGTTCCAACTCCAATCTTGGCTGCATTGCGCAGTGAATGCCACAGGTTTGAAGAATTTTTCAAAGCATTTCATAATAGACCCGTCCCGCGAACAAATACTCGACATTCGCTTAACGAAATGCAATCCATTAACCAGATGGAGGAGTATTTTAAAGGCGACCAGAAATCAAATGAAGTTTCCGCTATTCGTTCGATGGACAAAATCAAATGTTGAAAAGGTGAAGGAATAGGACGCATATTTTGTTATAGGTGTGGGTCGAGTAACACTTTTAAACCCAATTGTTTGAAATAGGGGAAAAGGTTATTAAACGAAATTTTCATCTTAGCAATTTGGCATCGAATTTTAATTCTAAATTGGGGCCAATCGGCATCACAGCTAGCATACAACAATAAGTCGTCTCTGCCATTTATAGATTGGAAGATCTTAAGGGGAAGGGTCTAGGCAATTTTCATTCAGTTCTAGGCATTTTCAGTTAGGCATAAATACCAAAATAAAACCTGTGATGTGGGGGTCGCTCGTTGGACCAAAACCAAAACAAAAACAAGAAAGGAAAGCTAACTTCGGGCGGAGCCGAAGTTTATATACCCTTGCAGTTAAAACCGGATATATATCGCAAACATCGGATATAGTTGGCCGATCCTTATAAGAATATGATAATATAATCCAATTTAATATAATACAAAACCTAAAAATGTCCCAAACTTCTATCTTCAAAAACACATACAATGACCCAATGTAAGTTGGGTCATTTCCGATCGTTCAGTTATATGGCAGCTATAGGATATAGTCGGCCGATCCTAATGAAATTTGGTAGGTTGGATCAACTAACCAAAAATATAATCTGTACCAAATTCCACCTTTCTATCTTTAAAAACACAAAAGTAGGGTCATTTCCGATCGTTCAGTTATATGGCAGCTATAGGATATAGTTGGCCGATCCTTAAGAAATTTGGCATGTCGTAATGTTATGCCAAAAAATGCTCTCATGTCGAATTTGAACTCTCTAACTTTAAAAACGTCAAAGTTATACCATTTCCGATCAATCAGTTATATGGCAGCTATAGGATATAGTCGGCCGATCCGGGCCGTTCCAACTTACATACTGCGTGCAAAGGAAAGAACGGTGTGCGCAAAGTTTCAAGACGATAGCTTTAAAACTGAGAGACTAGTTCGCGTAGAAACAGACAGACAGACGGACAGACAGACGGACAGACGGACAGACGGACATGCTCATATCAACTCAGGAGGTGATCCTGATCAAGAATATATATACTTTATAGGGTCGGAGATGTCTCCTTCACTGCGTTGCACACTTTTGGACAAAATTATAATACCCTCTGCAAGGGTATAAAAACTATACCGTCGCGAAAATGTCTCCTCGCAAGGAAATTTCTCTTTCTCTGCGACAGCTAGTCGTAAAGCATCGACAAGATAAAAAATCTTTTGGCGAAATTGCTAAATTGTTGAATTTGAGTAAAGCCACGGTTCAAAAAATTTATAAAAATTTGGAAAAAAACTAGCTCGTTTGAAAGCAAACCCCGCAGTGGCCGGCCAAAGAAGCTTGGACGTAGGGACATATCGTTTATTCGGAACGAAGTTAGCCAAAACCCAATGGTCCATGCAACGGATTTGGCCCAAGAGGTAGCTGAAAGGTCCCAAATTGTTGTCCACCCACGGACAATTACAAGGACTCTGAACAATGAAGGATTCCACAGCAGAATTCCTCGCAAGAAGCCCCTAATAAGCGAAAAAAACCGTGCGCTTCGTTTGGAATTTGCTAAAAAGCACAAGGTCAAGGATATTGGGTTCTGGAAAACAGTTTTATTTACTGATGAATCTAAATACAATATATTTGGATACGATGGAAGGGCAAAAGTTTGGAGAAAACCCAATACCGCTATGGATCCCAAAAATTTGATTTCTACCGTAAAGCACGGCGGTGGAAGCGTCATGGTGTGGGGAGCAGTTGCGGCTCGGGGGTAGGAAATTCGGTCTTCGTCGAGGGAAATATGGATCGTTTTCAATATAAGACCATATTAGAAAATAATCTGCAGGCCTCAGTTGACAAATTATGCCTCGGAACCAGCTGGATCTTCCAACAAGACAATGATCCTAAGCACACGGCGCATATCGTAAAGGATTGGCTACTTTAATCTGCTCCCCGGCAACTTTTTTCACCCCCACAAAGCCCCGATTTAAATATAATTGAGCATGTTTGGGAAATTTTGGAGCGAAAAATTCGTAAATTCAAAATAACTAATTCAGCTATGCTGAGAGAAAGGCTTCAAGAGGAGTGGGCCAAAATTACACAGGAAGAACTGGAGAATTTGGTTGCTTCGATGCCCAGACGCTTAGAAGCAGTTATTAATGCCCATGGTGGCCCAACAAAATATTAAGTTTAGCAGTTATTTCCATTATTTAAGTTTTTAGTTCTAAGTTACAAATCGTATGTTAACTTTTGTCAAAGCCTTTTTTTCAGTTTTTAGCTTGTAACTTTTTAAGTTGTTTATAAACTGAAATGAAATTTTGTTTTTTTATATAATAATAACATTTAAAACAAGACTGCATCCTTACTTTTTCTCTTAAAGCTATAAGAGTGGGTAAAATTAAAAAAAAGGGGGTCGGACTTTTGTCCGCAACTGTATAGTTGACATGTGTATGTGACACGCAAAGATCCTTGTATGTGGGAGTTTCATGAAGTAGCCCTTCAGTACCAAAATTCCCTCCCGTCCTTTTCCTGGCGACATGTCCGAAAAAAAAAATATTGCATGGGCTTTGTTTACTCGAAACGAAAGGGGAAACAAAACTTCTACCTGCTTTCGGTTTTTGACGATGATTCTCGAAGCTTCAAGGTCATATTTTCGGAGCATGGGCACGCGAGAGAGACAATTAGAGAAATGTAGATGAAGGGAAGGGAGAGAAAAACCTTAGTCGAAAACCAAATGAATGGAAGCGACGTCAGAATACCTTTTTTAAAATATGTTGAGATATTTATATATATGTATATAAGATTATATTTAATTAATTTTTCTTATCTAATCATATGGTATATTGAAATGTATTAATAATTTTCTTTAGGCAAAGCCAAAATGTTCGTGTTTGATTATTTGCCTTGAGCGTTTAGTGAAGTTTAAGTGACCAAAAAACTAATTCTGGTCAATACAATTAAAAAGTAATGTGCATATAATTAACGCCCCGCTCGCGACGGTAGCAGCGACAGCGGCCGGAGCCACGGAGACGGCCAGAAGGAAGCGCCGGTGTCGGAGCGGCAAGGACTCGAAGCGGAGCCCGTGTCCGGGATCAAGAATCAGATCTTTTGTATTGAGAAGAGCATACGAAATAAAGAATTTATCACGTTTTCCCTATTTGTATTATTTCTGGGCTCGGACAATCACGTCGAACTATAAATTCGGTGGAACAGACCCGCAAACTCTGTGAGCTAGCCGCGGCAAATACCGAGCGGTCGTTCAATATACATATGTATGTAAATGTGTACATACATATTTTTACATATGTACATATGTACATATTTACATATGTACATATTTTTAAACGGCATTTGCCGCTTGTACATATTATGTTATTATTTATTTATTGTTTATTTATTTATTAAAATAAATAATTAAAAATTAATTTTTAGAAATATATATTCTTCAAAAAAGGAACAAAGATGGAGCCTAACAAGAAAATATTAAAGATGGCGTTTAATTTCGATGGTAAGTAAATTAAATTAAATCTAATACATTAATTTTTTATAAATTTATTTTTTCAGACGATGACCTAATTGCGGAGACGCAGATGAACGAGGTCGAGATAGTCGAGGTGGGCGATTTGGGCGACTCAAAAATTGATCGCCTGGAGCGAAAAATTGATGAGCAGGCGAGGGAAATTGCCGCATGCACAAATCAACTGGCAAACATGACAGTTTTGATGTTTTTGTTAAGGGAAAGGCAACCAGAAATGCTGTCAATATGGAATTCCCAATTCCCACAGATGAGGCATTGGGAGCCTTAGATTTCGCCTTAGGCCGCGGCATGAAGGAAGAATGTTGTGGCCGATAAATAAGTCGGACTAGTGATGCCACCTAGTCGGACAAGATCTGCCTAGTGATGCCACCGGGTAATATATAGGGAAATTTGGGGTACTTTTTTTGAAGGGGTTGTTGACCCGGGACGGTTCATGTATGGAGTAACGGGCCTATCTGAATGACCGTTCCGGGGCCCAGGAGAACTGGGAAACATTAGAAAGGCAAGTGTCGAGTAGTGCAGGCGGCAAAGTCACCTGAATATACGAAAAGTTCAAAATGTGAAAAAAAGACGCAAAGCCTAATTCTCAAAAAAAAAGAGAGAAAAAAAAAAACCGATAGTTCCAAGAATCTCGAAGGAAGAGACGGAGACGGGAGGCAGGATCGGCAGAAAATATAGGTAAGAGGTCGGTCCAGGAAGAAGAGCCATGGCTAATGGATTTCTTCTTTCCAGACCGACCAGACCCATTTATCCTGACAAGGAAGCCAGGCCCGAAAAGAAAAAAATTGGGCCTGGCGAATTTTTGCGGTTTATTTTTTCTTCGCACCGCCAATTCCGGGGAGTGTGAACCTTGTGCCAGGGAAGCCGGCATTTTCCGTTTTTTTTTTTGGTTCCTCCACACGGTTTTTTTTTCTGCGGGCCATCGACTGTGCATACGCGGCCCGCCTGAATCAAAAAATTGGAAAATTAAACTGAGGCCAGAACTCTTGAACGAGGACATCCCTTCAGGAGGATCCCTCACATATAATTTTTTCGACGACTGCAAAAAAAAAAGGAAATCCCGCCATCGACTCCCCGATTAATATTTTTTTTTATATAGTAGTATTGATTTTATTGTGTATGTGTTTGTTAATTATTTTTTTTTTGTTACTTTTTTTTTTTTTTTTATTTATATTGTTTGTACCTAATTATAAGTCATATTTAATTTTTATTTATTTTCAATCTAATTTGTGAGTTCCGGTAGCGGCTGTGGAAGCTGGAAGATCTCCATATTATTTAGGAGATATTTTATTTCTAACACAATAAAAAATTTCCGTATGAATTTTAAAAAATGAACTATCTTTTTTTGGAATAGGAATATTAAAATACCTGTTTCCCTTCAATGTGTGGTTGTCCCAAATCCCAAGAGAGCTCTCCTAGGTAGGGAAAATTTGAAACCTTACTCCCCGCGTGGTGGGATAAAATTAGAAAAGGGAAAACGCTTCACAGCAAATCAAAAGCTCCAGAACGGATTCCAAATGTTAAATATTAGATTAAAAAAAAAAAGAAGTAATTGAGAAAAAATGAATATTAAATAGAGTGGTACGGAAGGGGGCATGAGGAAGGGATAATGGTAAAGTAGAGGGGGGGGGGGATCGGGTGCTGGACCGGGGGCGGACGCGAGAAAAGGCCAGCGTTCCGCCAAGGATGGGAGGGAAAGCCAACGAAACTTCAAGTCAAAAGGAGTATTAAAAAATCTGTGATTCAATAGGGTAAGCATAACTGTTACGTGTGTTAGTATTAGGAGTCTTGAATTTGAATGTTGTGGGAGTTTCAGTGTTGAGTAATGTCCGATAGACCTTTGTGTTTTTAGGATTAATTTATTGTAAACGTTCGGATGGGAAGGGTCAGGGAAGCCACGGCCCTGGATGAGCTAGGCGGAGCCAGACCCATGCCGATAGGCAGACCGTCGGACCCGAAGTGGTCATAACAATGTGTAATATAATATTTATAAATTAAATATAAAAAAATGTGTAATACCGATTAATTTTTGCAGACCACCGCAGTGACGAATTTATTAAAGCGCGGACCATTAACCAAATCATTAAAAAACAAGAAAGGAAAGCTAACTTCGGGCGGAGCCGAAGTCGATATACCCTTGCAGTTAAAACCGGATATATATCGCAAACATCGGATATAGTTGGCCGATCCTTATGGGAATAGGAAAATATAATCCAATTTTTTACAATACAAAATCTAAAAAAAGTCCCAAACTTCTATCTTCAAAAATACGAAAGTTGATAACCAAGTACCAAGTACCATTTCCGATCGTTCAGTTATATGGCAGCTATAGGATACAGTCGGCCGATCCTAATGAAATTTGGTAGGTCGGATCAACTGACCAAATATATAATCTGTACCAAGTTCCAGCTTTCTATCTTCAAAAACACGAGTTGGGTCAAAGATGGGTCATTACCGATCGTTCAGTTATATGGCAGCTATAGGATATAGTCGGCCGATCCTTACGAAATTTGGCATGTCGTATTATTTTACCAAAAATAGCTCTCACCTAAAATTTGAACTCTCTAACTTTAAAAACACCAAAGTTATACCATTTCCGATCAATCAGTTATATGGCAGCTATAGGATATAGTCGGCCGATCCGGACCGTTCCGACTTATATACTGCGTGCAAAGGAACGAAGGGTGTGTGCAAAGTTTCAAGACGATAGCTTTAAAACTGAGAGACTAGTTTGCGTAGAAACAGACAGACGGACAGACAGACGGACAGACGGACAGACGGACATGCTCATATCAACTCAGGAGGTGATCCTGATCAAGAATATATATACTTTATAGGGTCGGAGATGTCTCCTTCACTGCGTTGCACACTTTTGACCAAAATTATAATACCCTCTGCAAGGGTATAATAAATAAAGATTAATATAAAATTTTTAAAAATAGTAATAGTAAAAAAAAATATGGTCTTGTTTACCTATCTGACCCAATGCAGCTGATAATAAATATCGATAGGCTCAGCTGACCCCAACTGACATTCACCCCCCCCACAGCTGCTCCCCTTTTTGAAATTCACCCACCTGCGCATGCACCTGTCAAAAGGTGACAACCATAAGGTGGCATTTCCTGTCTGCCACCCGATTTCACTTTTCTTCTGAATCTCGCTGCGGGCAGATCATTCAATTCGTGCATAATAATTACAAGACCAGTGACCCAACCTCGTGGGGAAAAATTAGTGTGTATTTTTTTTTTTTAAATAGAGGTGAGCAAATATTAAGCTTCATGCCATTCCCTGCATTGGCTTAGTGTATATTTTCCCGTTTAGCGGATTTTTGCTGCTGGATGGCCATCAATGCCAGTGGATTTGGAGGTACCACCTGACCTAACCCCGGCATCCATCCACACGTGACGTGAGCACCACAGTGCCACGGTAGGCTCTTCTACAGGAGATCTCCCCAAGCTTCAGGGATTATATTTTTACGGCCCGTCGCTAAAAACCCGCCAGCAATATCAACCCCTCTGCCTGTGGAGTCTTGGATTTTTTATGTATTTTTTTCATAAACCAATAATTTCATAAACCCTAACGTATAGTTACTCAAATGAAAAAGAAAAAAAAAAAAACTTAAAATCCCTAATTATCAATTTTTATATAATTTTTTGAATACATTCTGAATTATTATCTCTAAGCAATCCAATTGAAATATTATTTTCTGTAAGCACCCAAACTGAATTACTATCTTTAATTATCTTTAATTATTATTATCGTTACTATTGAATTGTTATAATTACGGCCATATTAATATTAATATTAATTATTTTTATAAGAAATTTTCATGAATTATAACGTTAACTAAAATGAATTTGTAATAGATTTTTTGTTTGGGCACCGGAAGAATCTCGCCACCTATGTAGCCACAACATTTAGCCACCTCGAACAAATCTTTCAGCCAAGGAACCTTTTTTTTGTTATTCCCCCTCCCAATGCTATTTGGGTAACCTTCTCCCAGTCCCTTTTGCTACGATTCGATCTACGACGATTCGCGTGACGACCATGTCCCTACTGAAGGTACAAGAACCACTCCCACTTTCCCTGAGCACGGCTGGAGCCTGTTAGTAGATCGAAGTACCTTCAGGACATGTGCCAAACCGTTACAAATTATGCGGCATTTAAATGATTATCGTCGCTTTATTATTCGAGGACTTCATCACTCAATTCCTATCTCAAGTATTCGTGCGGAATTTGAGTTCTTAAACTTCACGTTATGCCATATCCGAAACCTGAAGTTTTATCGTAGCCATGAGCCAATGAACCTATTTAAGATTGCTGTAGCACCGTTCGACCTGGAACGTGTTGACGAATTCCTTGCTATCAAGAAGCTCTGCAACAGACCTGTTACCATCGAGCGCCAAAGGCAATCGGATGAGCCTACAATGTGTCAACGGTGCCAGCGTTACGGGCACACTAAGAACTACTGCCGTCGCGATCCCGTCTGTGTAATTTGTGCTGGCCCGCATCACAAGGCCGACTGCCCTCTTCCGTTGACTTCTCCTCCTAAGTGCGCCAACTGTGGTGGCAAACATGTTGCCACTTACAAAGGCTGTGTTAAGTTCATGGAAGCAAAGGAAAGTCTTTCTCAAGGACCAACCAACTCCTCGGCTCAGCGTCATCTTTCCACCTCGCCATCTCAGCAGTGTATATCTCCTCCAATGACTTCCCATCGTGCGCTCAATCTACTTAAACCGCTTCCTTCACCTACTAAGCGTGATCCGCATCACTCCAAGCCACCTCGCCGAGCTCCATCGCCAGCTCGGGATGACTTGAGCAACTCCAGCTGCGATTCTTGCACAACTAATCGACCATCTCGGCCACGCACAACATCATCTCGTCGTGTACTCTCTCCGTCTCGGCGCCATCGCCCCAGCCTGATTCCTCAACGTTCTGAATCCCCTCCAACTACATCCCGCCGTGCTCGGCAACTGAAGCCATCTACTCAGCTTAACTCCAAGGCACCTCGTGTGTCCTTTTTGTTAACCCATGGTGACCATAGCAGATCCAGCAGCGACTCTGGCCCATCCTATCTAAATTCTCAACCACCAAAAACTTCATCCAACCGAAAGCACTCCTTACTCCGCCGTCGCCACCACAGCGCATCCTCTCGGCGTTCAGGACTACCGGTCCAGGGCTATTCAAGCGACTCCAGTTATGACTGTGGTCCACCTATGCGTCGTTCTCCTCCAGAAAAACCCCATCGTGCGCCTGAGCAGCGGGAATCACGTTACAGGATGCCCTCTCCCATCGCTTTGGAAAGGCCATCTCAGCGGCTGTCCTCGTCGGACCAACCTGGCCACAGTTGTTCCCCTGGAAGTGACCTGGATTCCCTCTCCGGAGAGCCCCCTATGGAAGGCTCACCTCCTGAGGATCTACTCAAGGCTGTCCTTCGCAGCTGCCGCACTGTTGATGGACTGTCCAAAAAGTTGGACTCAATAACCAAACTGGTTGAATTTTTCACATCTGATCGATGATTTATTACATTTTATTAACACAAAATTACTTAAACTACTTAAATATAATTCATTAAAACTAAAATTGGTTTTCTTACTTCTGGAAAAATTCTGGAAAAAATAAAATTCTGGTTTTTTAATTCTATTTTTATGCTGCTGTTCCTGATCCTTTTTACTCGCCCTCTCCAGACATGATCGGAGTTAATTTCGTCGCTAATCCGTCTTAACAGATATAGGATTCTATAAACTGGTTAATTCCTGCAATCTGCTGCTAATTTATTTACGTTCCTGTAATTAATCCATCCTAAAATCTTTGCTGCAGCGGGATAACATATGTCTGCCCCTCAATTGGGAGTTAATCTATGATGGAAAATAAAATTATTGCTTCTGCCTTACTCCAAATCAACTTCTCTTACTTACTGACATCATTCAATCCAACAGCTGTTCATCTGACGGAATCCTGACCAACTGCTAAGCACCCACTTGAGTAACGTAACGTTGCAGTATCCTTGGATAAATTGACTGCTTTTTCTAGCCAATCTGCCAGTCTTAGGAATTCGTTTGCAGCTCCTATATTTGCTCTCTTCAGCCTGTTTAGTGTATTTCGCTGCTCCTATTCCTCCATAACTGAATCAGGAATTTAAAACTGGATTGATTCTATAATGTAGCAGCATACGGATGTAAATAGGCTTAAAGGAAATTAGCTACTGAAGCTTGTGAAGAGATTGAATGCCTAAAGCTTGAATGTGATCCTTTTCAGCGCTTCTTGATGTTCTGGGTAAACGCTCCACCATGGTGACTCCGTAGTAGTGTTTATACACGCAGGTAAACAGTGCAGAAAATCAAATGCCAACCAGAATACATTCAACGTCTTATTATGATTCCACTTTCTCCGAGTAAGATTCCACCACCTACTCCTGAACAGCAACTAGACGATAGGCTCTCCAGCCTGAAACTGCAAATTGAAAACGAATTTGATTAAGACCATGATTTTGTTCAGTCAAGAGATTGCAGAATTACCTTGCCAACCACAAATACTTTAAGTACTACTTTGTCCCAGGTTCCTTCAGCAATGTGCCTTGGCCGCGACTACCTGACGATCACATATTAACTTATCCTGTCATAACGGCTATTTGGAATACTAATTATTACGCATCCTGTACATCGCCACCAGACTTGGATTTGGGACCTGTTAATAAGTGCTGTGTGTCTACTGAGCGCGGTGCAACGATATCCGTGCATCGTCGCTGGACTTGGAGAATGGTTGTCCCACTGTGCCACGCATTTTTGACCCTGGTTAGTTGGCGTCGCGCTCTGCTTTTGGCGTCATCCTTGCTGCTAATATACCTCTACGGAAATAGGATTTTGGAAACAAATTAAACTCAGCATACTACTATTAATTTGTCTATATACTTGCGATTAATCCATCCCGGTGTCTGCCTTGCAGTTGGAATTCAATCACATACTAGTTCCTTGGCTGGCGTTAAATTGGAGATCGCCTGTTGCTCCTGTGTTTGCCATTCAGCCTTGCTCGTCGTTTCCTTTGTTGTTTATCTACACAACTAATACAAAAAATTACAAAAAAAAAAAAAATAACTTGGATTAAAACTTGTTATGCTACTACCTATATGTCTACATACTTGTGTTTAGTTCAAACTCAAACGACTTCTATGTATGTTGCTAGCTCTGGTACATTTGCTGGATACTCAAACAGGACACTGCATAAAACTGCAATTAGAAATACTAGACGAAGTCATTCCCATCAATCTGCTCCAAACGAATCTGCTTACCTAGTGAAATTTTCAATCTTAATTGTTCTACGCCTGCTGAAATGATATGGCGCTGCTAACTGGTTCCATATCGTTTTACTGGTATAGGTCGCTCTTGAAGATGTGCTTCCAAGGTGATGCTCCAGAGTTGTGTTACCTGCATCGATTCTGAATCTCAGCAAAGCCCTGAAATTCGTTTTGCACAGGCGTTTTATTTCTCTGAATATCTCCGTCATCTTTATGCCCGCGAAGTGGAATATTCTGCTTTCCGCAAAAAATTACCGTTTCAACAATGCACTATGGGAAAAAAGTCGATTTTTTTGGCATAAACTCTAGTTTTAAAGATAAAAACTTGAAATTTGTTATATATGCTATTAAGATTAATGTGTAATTTCGGAATTTGTTGCTTTTTGTTATTCTTTTTTGTTTATTATGAGAGATGTTGATTCTTTAATATACGAAATTTTCAGAGGACGGAAAAATCTTGTGGATTGCGGAGATTTATTCAGCCAAATAACTCTTTCTGCTTGATCTACCATTTTAATAGGTATTATTGAGGTCACAAAAAGAGAGTCATCTAAAGTTGGAGATTCAGTTACGTTAAATTTTTGTTTGTTAGCTATGACCTGTAGAACCATCAAAACCGTAGCTGAAAATAAGTAAGCACTGAGTTATATCTGTAAGCGATTCACAGACTCCCTCTTGCATGATTAGTATTCGGGAAGCGGTATGGTTCAACAAGTTTTGTAAGGAGACTTGAGCTTCATTTTCGCTGCAAACTATTCCATCAGGTCTACATATTAATTTCTCCTCCACTATTTTCGAATATGGTGGGTACATATCGCAGCCCTGTTGTTTATTTAGTTTTTTAATATTTTGATATTTTTGATATTTGATTTTCCATAAAAAAAGGATAGGGCTTTTTCAGACGATATGGGACTGGAATCAGTTCTGCTAATTTTCTCTTTTAACTGACCAACAGATTCTGTTAAAGCCGCTTTTAAAACAAAATGCCTGTTATTTTCATTAGATTTTCTTGCCGAAATGGTGGCAGCGTGGAGTAAAAGAGAACTTGAATTGTTATTTTCTTCTGCAAGTTCAGATGCTAATTTTCTTTTGAGCCTTACGCCAGCATCCTCATAATTCATTTTTGGGCGACCTCGTTTATTCGATGACATATTTTGAGCAAAAATGCTTAAACTCATATTGCCGGCTAGCCACAAAGAGTGTTTTTTCTTAAATTGGTCATTATACGGTAGCATTTTGGCCAATGTTTTTTAATATAACCAATGAAACATTTAATTTTGGTTGATATTTGCTGATTTAAAGTTTCATCAAATTGCTCGCCGTATTGTATTATTCAGTATATATAAGTTATATTTGTATGTAGCTTCTTAGAGCATCTTCCGAGCGCCTGTTTTTCTCCCAAACTTCGAGAAGTGCAGCGTGTGGGAGCTCATAAGTTGCTGGACATAAGTCATTTTTTTGAAGAAACGTTCAAAAAGTTGCAAAAAGGATTAGTTTTACGATATTACATTTGGAGTATAGGATACATTTGGTAATAACTTTGCGTTTTTACCTTTTTGCAACGTTGTGCCATTTATAAGTTATACACCACGGAACACAAACAAACTTGTTAGTTTTAAGCTAAAAAGATACACATCTAAAACAGTTCACAGTTGGACAACAAGTCATAATAATCGAAACATGTTATCTAAGATACATTTATAAGTACCTTTGCTACGATTTGCCATAATCAGAAATAATAAATCAATTTGTTGCTCCACAAAATAAACAATGAAAGTTCGCAAAGATTTTTCACTAATTTAAGCACACAACAAAGTCAATCGAACAGCTGACTTTGTTCGTTTATTAAAACTATAGTGTTGTTAGTGAAAAATCTTAGATAACGGCTCTTGGCTAATTAGGGTTTGAAAATTAAAAAAATATATTTTATTTTTAAAAATAAATTGAAAAATAATTTGATTTTATGCCAAAAAAATTGACTTTTTTCCCATAGTGCAATGGGGATAAGTCGTTTTCTGTTCTCTTGCGTTTGCGAAAGATGATTTTCGTCGAGAATATTACGGACGCTTCGTTGTGGATTGTGATAGTCTCTCACGAAGTCCTTCCCCGTTGCCATTGCATTCTTATGGTACATATTTTGAGAATGAATTTCTAACACACTCTTCATCCCAACCAAATTTTTGAAATCAGTCAACGGCTGCGTGACAAGTACCCCAAGCGGAGTATTCCCTCGATAACCTCCTTGATTTCGAGGCGTAAACCATGGACAATATTTGCAGAATAGCCCTTTTCCCACGTCAGATGGTACGAGCCACTCTGCATGAGAATCCAAGTGTTTGGAAGAGACGTAGTGTTTTATTTCTTTGCCAGAAACAACTCTCGACGAAAATGGGAAATTATAATTTTTTGGAGGAGTCCAAGGATTGAAAATGAGCTTGAAAATACCAATATTTTATCGTACTGAAAATAATAATATACTTGTCGCTTTTTATGCCCCCAAAAATGCCAGAAAGAACTTTCACTAATCATATTCTACAAATATTCAAATCCTTGATAGAAAATTTAATATGAAATGACATATAAATTTAATATGATGGTGAATGGCCGGGAGCCGAAGACCATGGCTTCACCACAGCTGATGAAATATTTAAAATAATCAAAGAAAAAAATATTAAGAAAACTATGTGTCCTGATAACACAAGTAATTTTATAATCAAAAATTTCAATATAATCCTAATTAGATCTATAACAAAAATCTTAAATCAATGCATAAACATATGATATTTTCCATCGGCATGGAAACATAAAAAGATAATACCAATACATAAATTAAATACCGATCCGACACAGCTTAAGAATTACAGACCTATCGCCATACTATCGGCCATCGCAATGCTGTTCGAATCAATAATACTTAAACTAATCAATGAACATATAAATAATAATAACATATCAAAAGATAACCAATTTGGCTTCCGCAAATTCTATAGTACTAGGCATGCACTCCTTGCGACCAAAAGTTTCATATATGGCAACATACATAACCGCAAAGCGACCATCGCTTGCGGTTTGGATTTGGAAAAGGTGTTTGACACCGTCTGGATCAAAGGTCTCCTATACAAAATACGTATAGAATATTACTTTGATCCATCGTTATCTAAATTGCTATGTTGCGATCGTCAGAAATGTGACAGCTGGTGTGTCTCAAGGATCATTATTAGCCCCAACCCTTTATAATTCATACCCAGCGGATATCCCAGACTACACTAACACTAGAACCACACAATTAGTTCAGCTAATGTACCCTGATGACATCCTAATTTTATGTTTGAACGCCTCAATGGCGCATACCCAAAATACCCTTAATTATCATTTAGACCATTTATCTTCTTATTTTCAACTGTGGAAGCTCAAAATAAATCCAAATAAATGAAATAGCATCATAATAAAAGGTCCAAATACCAATAAAATTTACAAAACCGCCAAAAAATACATCCCCAAAATCTGCATCAATAACAATGTACAGCTACAAAATAATACACAAAATAAATACCTTGATATAACCTACAATACCAATTTAAATTTTAACAAACCCACCAATCGCATCCTTAACACGATGAGAATGAAAATCAAAGAACTAAAAATTTTTGTGGCCGATAAATAAGTGATGCCACCTAGTCGGACATGGTATGCCCCAGTGATGCCACCTAGGATGCCATTTTTTTTTTTGGAGGGGTTTTTGACCCGGGACGGTTCGAGTATGGAGTAACGGACCTATCCGAATGGCAGTTCCGGGCCCAGGAGAACTGGGAAAGACAAGAAAGAAGGCGAGTGTCGAATAGTGCGTGCGGCAAAGTCACCTGAGTATACAGATATATCAAAATGTGAAAAAAAACTGAAAGCCCGGGCAAGCAAAAAAAGAAAATAAAAAAATAAAACAATTAAAAAGGATAAGACGGAGACGGGAGGCAGGATCGGCGAACAATATAGGTAAGAGGTCGGTCCAGGAAGAAGAGACATGGCTAAATGGATTGCTTCTTTCCAGACCGACCAGACCCATTTATCCGGATATTCTTCGCACCGTTAATTCCGGGGTGTATGTATGAACCTTAGGCCAGGCAAGCCGGCATTTACCTTTTGGTTCTTCCATGCGGTTTTTTTTTTTGCGGGCCATCAACTGCGCATGCGCGGCCCGCCTAAAAATCTGATATCTAAAGATATACATCTATCTACGATTGCCGAAGAGGAAATTCCGCCATCGATTCCCTGATTATTATACCCTTGCAGAGGGTACGATAATTCGTACCCCGCTAAATCGAAAATCGCGATAATTCGTAAAAAATTCTGTTTCCTTGAAAAAAACTCGTTAATTCGTAAAAATTTCATACATTTTGGTCCCCTCGTTAATTCGTAGTATTTGGCGCAAATCAAAGAATATTGAACCTCTTATAAATCGTAATTTTGTTTCGTAACCTCTTATAAATCGTAATACGTTGCGAAATTTTTTGTAGTTAAAGCACCGTTAGATTTTGCAGACAGCTATGCCGCCTTTATGTCGCTATGCATTATGAATTTTGTGTTTCTCTCAATGTTTTCGTTTAGTTTGCTGATTTTTTTTTGGGGAGTAACAACGTTCTGTGAAAATGTCACAAAAACGTACGCATAAGACGTTATCAATCGCGCAAAAACAAAACATTATTCTCGCGATTGATAATGGAACAAAAAAAATTCATGTGGCAAAACAATTCGATGTCGCTTCATCAACCATAACATCAATTCTACAGAAAAAAGAGTTTATAATGCAAGCATCATCTAGTAGTAAACTGAAACGACAGAAATATGCTGAATATCCGAATGTAGAAAAGTCTATACTTTTGTGGATTACACAATGCCGTCAAAGTAATGTTCCCATTGGTGGAAAGTTATTGTAAGAAAAAGCGTTGTTTTTTGCCAAAGCTATGAACATAATGGATTTTAAGGCAAGCAGTGGTTGGCTGGATCGTTTTAAACACCGACACAATATCGCATTTAAAAAAATGTGCGGGAAAGTTTTTCTGTTGATGATGACGTATGTTCTGAATGGAAGGAAAAGTTAAGTGATCTGATAAAAGATTACGAAGATAAGGACATTTTTAATGCAAATGAAACTGCGTTATTCTTCAAATGTTTGCCAGATCGAACCTATTGTTTCAAAAATGAAAAATGTCATGGGGATAAGCACAGTAAAGAAAGAGTGACCCTATTATTTGCAGTTAACATGGCACCGAAAAACTTAAGCCCCTACTAATCGGCAAGTCAGAAAAACCAAGGTGCTTTAAGAACATTTGCAGCATTCCAGGGCATTATCGATACAACAAGAAGGCTTGGATGACAACAACCATATTTAATGAATGGCTTCAAATATTAAATGACACCATGGCAGCTAACAATCGGATAATATTGTTATTCATAGACAATTGTACGGCACATAATGGCTACCCTCATCTAAGCCAAATAAAAATTGAATTTTTGCCACCTAACACCACATCCAAGCTGCAACCCCTTGACATGGGTATTATAAAAGATTTTAAATCATTATACCGCAAAGAAATGGTAATTAATCTGGTGAATAGTATTGACGAAAAAACCAAGTTTAATTGCACAATTTTAACGGCTGTACAAATTGCTTATAAAGCTTGGAAAAATATTAGCATAACGTGCATTCAAAATTGCTTTCGTGCTTGTGGTTTCTGTAAAATAAATAACGATAATATAATAAAAGACAGTCAAATAAACATTGATTATCTTTGGGCTACTATGTGTGATAGCTCTGAAAAGGCGGGTTCTTTCGAGGATTACATTAATGTTGACAATGACGTTGCTTTTGACGTTGAGAAGTTTTTCCCAACAATTCTGAAAGTGATGAGGATGGTGACGCCGATGGAGAAGAAATTTTAACGAATTTACAAGCCAGAGCATTAATTCCTCAACTTAAAAATTATTTTTCGATCCATGATGTGCCAAATAGTGTCTTTGACAACCTAATAGAATTAGAAAACGTAATGGAAAAAATAAAAGAAAAAAACACCAAGCAATCAAAAATTACCAATTATTTTAAAGCTTGAATTTTTTTATTTTATAATTTTATGTTTCTGCCGAATTGTATAATTTTTTGTATTGAATTTTTGAATTGTATAATATAACGCAAAACTCCAAGTCAACAGGAGCATTGAGATAAATAAATGTTACGTGTGTTAGGATTAAGAGTCTTGAATTTGAATGTTGTGGGAGTTTCAGTGTTGAGTAATGTCCGAGAGATCTTTATTTTTAGGATAAATTATTGTTAACGGTCAGATGGGAAGGATCAGGGGAGCCACGGCCCTGGATGAGCTAGCTGGAGCCAGACCCATGCCGATAGGCGGACCGTCGGAACCGAAGTGGTCATAACAAAATACTATTCCGTTTCATCAACACAATGAACAATGATCGCATAAAGAAAACCAAAATAATTTCCTACAAAAAATTAATAAATCCAATCATACTATACGGCCATCCAGCATGGATGTGCATCACATCGTTGCAAATGGAAAAAACCACTAACATCGAACTGATTGATATGAAAGCTATAAAAATATTAGAAAAATACATCACCAATAACAATATACCACAATATAACATACCGAATAACTATCCGCTACAACTATTAACCACCAATTATTATCATCACCTTAAAACTGTTAATAATATCATATATGATGCCAATGGTAAACTCATATTCTATCATCGCAAACATAATTCGATTGACCTCAATGATGGTCAAACAATGATTAAGTTTACAATACTTAACTTTTATAACAATACAATACAATACCACACATTCACTCTCTCTCTTTTCTCCTTATTCTTTAAATACAAACATTAAGGGAAATAATATAAACATAATAATAAATATATATATATATATAAGTAAATATAAATTGATTTGTAGGTAAATATAGTAGTAGTTAGTTATCCCTCGCTGCAGTCGGTGAAGCTGCAGACGTCGGAGATGTTTGTAAGATAATTACCCCTGGCGGTTGCCGGGGGTGTTGCTACTTCTGGTAGGTAGTGGTTGAGATTCCTGGCGGTTGCCGAGGGTAGATCCGCTCTGTGACGGGGGTTATGATGGGAGCACTTGCTCCGTTGCCACGGCCCTTGAGGCGCGGTGACCAATTCAACAAATGAATTTACAAATTAACGGCAGTGCCGGAGATTGGTTTTATGGTGCTCTTTATTGTATGAGACTCTGACACAAACTGAAACTTAAAGCTAACAAAAAGTATTTCATAGCGGCCACGCAAATGTGCAGTGCTTGCCGCTATGCATGGGCTTCCGGCCAGACGCTATGTCAGCAGTTTGGCCAGAGCGAGCTCTTAAGTAATCGGACATTGCCGTTGCTTGGTTAACTTCAGTTAACTACCCCCCTCAGGAATGAGGCCGCCCTCGGCCGACCCTATTTGGGCAATCATCTCCTTCAGCTGGGCCGCGGTTTTTCGGGCCTGAGTGACTCGCCGATAGGTCAAGCCGATGCAAATTAGAGCGCAGCATATTGCTCCCGCTATGAACACCAACTGATGTAGTCGCTGGTGATTAATTTCCTTCCCGAACTCTTTGATGTGCTCCAGATTACGTTCACTCAGCCGGTGAAGGTATGGAAGGCTAAGAATGTCACGTTCCATGGTGATGTTCAGGGAGGGTGAGCTGGCCACTCCTGGAGCCCTCTTCTGGGCCGTGTCATGATTGACCAATCGGGTTTCGTTGACCATGGCACTCTTTTCAAACGTGATGAGATATGTGCCTTTTATATGGGCACAGGTGCCATTGTCCACACACACGTGAGCCGAGCGATCATTCACAATTACTATTCCTTCATCAACATAAGTGATGGGATGTAAATCGCTTTGCTGGATCTCGCAATGCGCCGTGCCTCCAGCGTGAAGCTCTTGGGCGCATGATCTTCTGCGAGCCAATCGGCAAAATGTAGCTCCTGATGTCGGGGAGCACCTTTCCACGGTGTGGATCTCACTGTTGCATTCGGCAATGACGTTATCCTCCAGCCTGAGCATGGTGTCGTGATGTGACACTGGGAAAACGGTAATGTTGCTGCAGGCCGACTTTATCTTTGGAAACTTAATAATAAAGTGTAATATGTTATCGGACTGTAAGATCTTAACGGACGATACGGACAAAACATCCCTAATCGCGGTCTCGGTGGGCTCTTCCATCCACACACCTTCCAGGTCTGCATGATCTAGGATGCTGGGGCTAACAATATTAACTTTGGCAAGTGCCACTGCTAGCATCAAACCCTGCAGCTCCATTGCTATCATCCTATTTCGAGTTAAAAGCATCTCGAATAGGTGCCCAGTATCAATTTGGGACTTTTTTGTTGACCTCAGAAGTTGGTTGACGGTAGCGGAAATTTTATTGATTTGAATTTGTACTTTGTTGTTAATATTAATCTGCCTATTGTTTGCATTTGTTAATTGGAATTGATTAAATTTAATTTTTTCAAAATCTTCTGCGTCCGGCGTTCCTGCCACCACCTTTAGCGCAGTCCCTAAGAAGTCTAAACTTCTTGCTACTCTATGGTGGACGCTCAAAGAGTCGAGCATGTCGCGTAGGTGGGCGACGTCAACAACCAGGAGTTTCTGCACGTGGGATTGCGGGAACATGACGGTCATCCCATTAGTTTCTTCGATGACGCGCCTATATTCCGAGAGATTTGCCGAGTGCTTTACAAAGGCAAATTCCTCCCATATCAGGATTCGCCCATCAACGATGGGGATATATTTGGCTTTGGAATAGTCCGTGACGCGTGCCGAAGTTGTGGCCAAAAGGAGAATCAGGGATATGGTTGAAAACCTGTAATTTGATGTGTTATGAATTGTGTTGAAGTTGGGTAGCCCACCACCAAAGCATGATTAAAATAATAAAGGGCGCAAAACTTATGCCTAGTGGCTAGAAAAAGATAATAAAAAGTGGGATTATCAGGCGGGCGATAATATGGTCGCGCTCGGCCTACCTAAGGTTGTCTTTGTGGACCACCCTCCCCTTAATGAGGACTGTGGTCCCCATGTCCGCTTCAACGGTTTTCTCTTCACATAATGGTGAGAGTTTGTTGCCTAGGCGCCTGTTAGACTTCACTAGGACTTTCTCGCCAACCTCGAACACTCTATTTTGGCGGGAAGCGTTTTCTCTGTCCCGGAGCTTGTCTTGGGCGAGTTTAATTTTATCTTGAATTTCATATTGTGGCTCACCTGATTGTGCCTGAACCACGTCAGCCGGTCTCTTGTCGATGACCGAGTGGATGGACTTGTTATATCTGGCAGTGGCCAGAAGTATCAGCTCTACGGTATCGCTGATGCCTTTATCGATTTTAAGACATCTAGCCAGCTCTACCAGAGTGCTGTGGAAACGCTCCACTTGTCCATTGGAGACACTGTGTAGGGGCGGAGCATTTGAGATGCTAACGCCGAAATGGTTTTCCAGCATGGTCACGATGGTGTGCGAGTTCAACGATGGTTCGTTGTCGCAATATACGACCTTGGCCTTAGGGAAAATATTCATCAGCTGTAGTAATGCTGGTTTGAGATCCTCTATGGTCCTAGAGGGAATTGGTTGGACTACGGCAAATTTCGAGAATTTTTCGATGCACGTAAGGAAATATTTTTTTATCCGTGGAGAAGATGTCTATGTGCAGCATTTCTCCTACTTGAGATGGGATTGGGGTTTCGCCAAGCTCTTGTTTTTTCGGATGCCTGTCGTATTTTGCCTTGGCGCAAGTCTTGCACGAAATGACTATTTCGTTCGCTAGCTTGGCCATTTTCGGGAAGTAGTACTCGGAGAGTACCTGCTTCACGTTTTCTTGGGCAGATCTGTGAGCTCTGTTGTGTTCGACAGTAAGAATTTCCCGTCTTTCATCAACTGCAAAAATGTCCGTTACTCGGTTTTTGCAGTGCCAGAATCTGGTGGCAGGGAATTGTCGGATTAGTTTGTCCTGTATCACTGCGAGCGTATGCAGATCGCAATGAATGGCGTTTACACCTTTAGGAACTATTATGGTTGCGAGCTCCTCCAGCAATGACTCCTCGTGAGTGAAGTCAATAATATGCCGTCTCTTGTTTCCAAAGAGAACGAAGTTCCGCTTTGACGGAGAGCGTGCTTCCTCCAGAATTATCTGGTTTTGAAAGCAATTTAGGGGCTTGTCAGTGGATTGAATTGTGTGGGTAAGCGACAGCTCACTGTGAATTGTGGCCGCGCTTGAGAATGCCTCCTCTTCTTCTACAACGTTGAGTTGTTGCCTCGAGAGGGCATCTGCAACTAGGTTGGTCTTGCCAGGCATGTAATGGACTTTGGCACCACACTCATCGATGCGTTCTTTCCATCTTTTAATTTTTGTATTCGGATTGGAATCCGATACCGCGTAGGACAGCGCTTGGTGGTCAGTGTAGATGTTTAAATCTTTGACCCCATAAAGGTAGTGGCGCAGGTTCTCTAGCGCCCAAATTATAGCTAACAGCTCCCTTTCGTTGGTAGCGTAGTTAACTTCTCTGTCCTTTAAGGTCCTAGAGATCATAGTGATGGGGCGTCCCTCTTGTGAAAGCACCGCGCCAATGCCATATGCTGAGGCATCTGTCGTTAGATCAAACGCCTTTTTATAGTCGGGGTATCTGAGGATGACATCCTCAGAGGCCAGGATGCTACGTAGCTTTTCAAAAGCTTGCCGTTGCTGCTCGGTAAATTGTACCTGGATGCTTCTGGATCTGTGTCTGCTGACATTTCCGAGCTCCCCTTTTATAATGCTCGAAATGGGCTTAGCTATTGATGCAAAATCTTTAATAAAGCATCTATAATAGCCAGCCAAGCCCATGAACGATCTTACTTCGAAAACGTTTTTGGGCTCAGGGAATTCTTTAATGGCCCTGACCTTTTCCGGGTCTGTCGTGGTCCCCTCGTTGGTGACTACAAACCCCAAAAATTTTACGCTTTTTTTGAAGAAGACCGATTTTTCCGCCGACACTCTCATGTTAGCGTCGTGTAGGCTCTTTAGAACCCAGTCCACGTGTTGTATGTGGGCGTTTTCGTCCTCTGAGAAGACGATGACATCATCGACATAGACGTAGCAAAATTTGCCAATCTGTTCTCGCAGTACGTCGTCGATGGTTCTTTGGAAGATGCTGGCAGCATTTCTTAACCCGAATGGCAGTCGACGGAACTCGTATTTTCCCCCGTTTACGGAAAAGGAAGTTTTCTCACGGTCACGTTCTGCCAGAATAATTTGGTGGTAGCCGGACTTTAAATCGAGCGTTGTAAAGTATTTGGCTTTGCCTAAATTCCCTAGTATCATAGGGATAATTGGCATAGGGTAGCGATCCGGTATTGTCCTCTCGTTCAATTTTCGAAAGTCTAATACTAGCCGCATTTTACGGTTTCCAGCTTCGTCGGTGCCCTTTTTGTCTACTACCCATATTGGGTTATTGTAAGGGGATCTCGACTTCTGGATTATGCCGTTTTTTAGAAGGTCTTGGATTTCGTCATTGACGAAATCTGCCGCTCCCATCGGATACGGATAGGGTCTGGCATAAATGGGCTCCTCATCAACTGTCCTGATGGTGGCTACCACAGACGTGTTGTAAGGTAACGCCTCATTTGGGCTTGCGAAGGCGTTTTTCCTGTCGCTTAGCATTTTTGAAAATGCTCTTCTGACCAAAGGTGGTGCGCTAGAGCAGTCCACCTCAGTGAAATTTACATTGGGACATGACTGGAACTCTAGCTTTTCCGTCTCGGTGCCCCATCTGAGGTGCCCGGAAGCTAGGTTAAGTGATGCCCCTGCTTGTTTTAGCAGGTCAAGTCCGATGATGGCATCAAAGGAGGACAAATCTGGTAGGATGAAGAACGTAGCCTTCAAGTTAAACATGGAAACAAAGCATTTTTTTGTTATTGTGGTGACGCCATGTATGGAATGTATCGAGAATGGCGAATCTACTGGGCGGACGCCTTTCAATCCTTCGTATGGACGGATGAAATTTTTTGACGCGCCCGTGTCTATTAAAAGCTTCATTTCTACGCCTGCTACTCTTCGTCTGATGACGGGTAGCAGGGACTTTCCCTAAAAAATTTATGACGTCCGAATCGTACTCATTAATAGCGTCGTCGTCAATTTCTTGGGCCGCGCTTGAAGCTGCGGCGGTATATTTATTCCCAGTTTCACCCGCGCCCTGCGCGACGTGATTGACCCTCTGCCTTTTGTGTGGGGCAGACCGATCGGACTCAGCCGGCTTCCTGTTTTGGTACGCCGGGGCCTGGGATGGCCTAAGCATTTTGGACAGCGATGGGTCGATGTCCATGGGTTCAGGAGCGCCTCCACTGTGTGGGGCGGAGTGTACTTGCGCCTTGTGTTGTTTGACGTAGTACGGATTTTTTCCCGCATTTGTTTGTGCATTTGTCTGCGCAGAGGCCTGTCGGTACTCTTGCGCTTTCGGGTGCTGTTTCCTATCTTTATCCTCTTGGCTTTTGGCAAAAGAAGCCGCGAAGGAGTATCTTTCGTGGTTGGATTCCACTTCTTGTGCCAAAGCGAGAGCTGAAGGCATATCTTTCGGTTTTGCCGAGAAGAGGACATCCGTGAGGCTGCGCTTAAGCCCCGAGATAAATACTCGGAGTGCGTCATCCCGGAATTTGTCACACAAAACTTTTTGCCGCCGAGGCTTCGTACGACATGGTAGCTTTGTTGGTGAGCAAGGTGAGTTTTTTCTCGACCTCGTCATAGTATTGGAGAAGGGTCATGTTTCCCTGCCTAAGAGTGCCCATTTCCTGCTCGATAACGTGTATCTGCCGCTTATCATTGTACGTAAAATCGAGTCGATTTATAATCGCGTCGAAATTTAGTACAGTGCCAAACGAAGACAGTACGGCATCGGCAGGGCCCCTTATTTTATTCCTAATAATAATAACCGCCTTATAATGGCGCGAGCTATGTTCGTAATTTCTGAAAATGTAATATGCGGCTACTGCCGCTTGTCTCCAGGAGACGTATGCTTCCTGTGCTCCCGAAAATTCGGGGAGGGACTTGACGGCGTCTAGGGGCTCGTCACACTTAATGTCGTTCCTAATTTCTATAGGCTCATATTTTTTATTTTTGGGGAGCCTCCGCTTGGGCGGGAGCGATTTGTCTTTCGTTGACCAGTTCGGTCAGACGGTGTATAGCCGCTGGTGTTCGATATTGGCTTCTTGAACAGCATGTTGAACGGCCGCCTGTATGGTGGCTGCCATCTGATCCATGCTGAAAGCCATGTTCGCGTTAGTGTTAACGCTTTTAGGGGTGGAAGATCTGGCCGGCTCTTCGGTCTCCGACTCAGAATCGCTAGAGAGTTGTCTTATGTTTCTATATTGTTGAAACGGATTGCTCATGTGGAGCTGCGGCTATAAAGTCGCCCGAAATAAAAAATATTTATGTATGAATTATGTGCCGATGGAGGCGATTGAAAAGGTGAAGGGGCCGCGGGGGCTGAGCTGCCGCTTCAGTGTGCGGGCTCGTCAAGTTGCGCTACTGCTGTGTCAAGTAGCGGTAAGGCGAGGGGTGCGCGGGGACTGAGCCGCCGCTTATGCAAACAGAGAAAAAAAACAACAAAAACAACAAAGTGCCACACTGCATGCGCGGCCGTATCGTGTTCTCGAAAGTGGAGTGGGAAACAAAACGGAAAAGAAAAATAAATAACCAAAACTGCGCGGCTAATATCAAGAATTCTTGTGTAACAAAAAAGACATATAAAAGCTGAATTAAATACACGCGATTATATGAATTATTTCCGATTGAAATTTAAAATTTTCCGCCAGCGATTTTTTTGGTTTTGGTTAGGAATTTTTATTCCGCACTTTTTGTGTTATATAGAATATTCATTTATTTATTCACAAAAACAAAAATGCAAACAATATTGGGACAATAATTGGTTCACAAATGAAATGGTTTAAATATTTTATAATAGGTAAAAATGTTAATGCTAAACCGTCAGCCGACTAAATAAAGATTATTTAAAAATTTTTTTTTTTTTTTTTTTAAATTTTATGGGGCTGCAGTTTTTATTAGCGTAAGGCACAATAATTTACTATTCTTGTCTTTCTTTCTTTCTTTTTTTTTTTTTTTTTAATACACAAAGAAAAATTCATGCAGACTTGGAAAACTGTGTAAATAAAAGTGCTCACTTACATGGTTCTTTTACGATGGGCGCCAGTAAATATAAATTGATTTGTAGGTAAATATAGTAGTAGTTAGTTATCCCTCGCTGCAGTCGGTGAAGCTGCAGACGCCGGAGATGTTTGTAAGATAATTACCCCTGGCGGTTGCCGGGGGTGTTGCTACTTCTGGTAGGTAGTGGTTGAGATTCCTGGCGGTTGCCGAGGGTAGATCCGCTCTGTGACGGGGGTTATGATGGGAGCACTTGCTCCGTTGCCACGGCCCTTGAGGCGCGGTGACCAATTCAACAAATGAATTTACAAATTAACGGCAGTGCCGGAGATTGGTTTTATGGTGCTCTTTATTGTATGAGACTCTGACACAAACTGAAACTTAAAGCTAACAAAAAGTATTTCATAGCGGCCACCCAAATGTGCAGTGCTTGCCGCTATGCATAAGCTTCCGGCCAGACGCTATGTCAGCAGTTTGGCCAGAGCGAGCTCTTAAGTAATCGGACATTGCCGTTGCTTGGTTAACTTCAGTTAACTTTTATATATAAACACATAAACAATAAATAAACACAACTTGAATTATCCAACAAACAACAATAAAATAACATTGTCAAATAATACAATCTATATATATTAGGGCGGGTCAATATTTTTTCGCAAAAATCGTCCCCCATAATCGGAATCTACGAAGAATTCTAAGAAAATTTCACCAAGAAACCATGTGTCTAAAATGAATTCCTAGCTCGCGCCGAGAAGCTTCAAGATTGCACTATGAGGTACATAAGATATTTCGAGGTATTTAAGACATTTTAATGTATTTAAAAAAAACGTACGCATTTTCCAATTATGTTGGAGTCAATTCTGATTCATCTTTTTACAACAAATTTTATAATGTTTTTTTTAAATTTATTTAACTTATAATTTATTTTTAATTTCTAAAGAAAGAGTCAAACTAGCCATGTACTTAGCCTCATATATGAAAGTTGGATCAATGAGTCTGTAACTTTTTAACGAAGTACGGTATCGATCTGAAAAATTAATTATATATTCAAAGGCATTTTAAGCAACTAAATAAAAGTAGGCGTGGCATGATAAAAGGCGGAATTTAATTTAATTTTTTATTATAAAGTTTATTTGCTTGCAAAGAAATATATTATTACATTAAGAAGCTTTCTAAAGATAAGGTTAAGAAATATAATAATATTAAAGATTTTGTGAAGCTTTTTAGCATTCCTCTTATAACAGTTTATTTAAATGATAATTAATTTTGCGGTAAAACTTGTCAACCAACGGCAGTGGCGTAGGTGTGGGGGCGTCAAAAGCATCAGTCCCTATTGGTAAGTTATCCCTCTTTCGAAAATAGCTATCTACGCCATTGAATATCATAGACTAGTAAATTAAGTTCAAGATTGTTATCAGTTCTCGTGTAATAAATTTGGTTTACTTAGTATTTGACTGTTAACAAAGAAACGTGTGCTAATAATATAAAATTATGGAATCATCAGCGATGTCTATTGACAATTCGGAAATTGACAGTATTATTATGATGTCTACATCAAGTTTCAATTCAAAGCAGATCACAAATATCATTGGTGTACCTAGTGAATTTTCCGAGCTAAATTTGCCAACTTTCCGGGATGTACTTAAATATTATTTTTACGTGAGTGATCGCAAAAAACAGCAAACAAAAAAACAACACTCTTATGCGAGCCTTACTCCGATGATTACAGACAAAATAATTGAAATTTGGAGAAAGACGAATATTAAATTAATAAATATAAAAAGCATCATTAGAAAGCTTAATAAATTTATAAAAAAATATCAGCGAGAAATTAAAAACATTACTAGAACTAATTCAATTACTGAATTTGAGAAAAGCTTAAATGATTTGTTTTATGTCGCTAAATGCAGTTGTAAGAATAAAATGCTATGCTCCTGCGGATTAATTCCTGACCACTTGAAAATGTTCATGATTGACCAACACACCAGCAGAAGAAATACCATTCCCGAAGTTGTGCTAAATATAGTCGATCAACAGTCAAGCCAATTGCCAGAAAGCTCTGATCCTTCTTATAGACCCGAATCCGCGGATATGAACATCGAAAGTGATTTTGAGTTTGCAATGCCAGCAGCAAAAGATCAGAGTTTCAACAAACGGGGACCATACGTTAAGAGATACGACGCATTTAATTTCGCAATGATGTGTGATAGATTCGGCATTTCCGACAGAGTTGCCTCCTGCTTGGCTACAGCCTTATTTAAAGACATTGGATTTACTGCTGAAAATGGGGAGACAATTATTATGGATAAATCCAAAGTTGGACGAGAAAAATTGAAATGCAGGGAGACCGTTCGACGTATGCAGCAAAATGATTCAGCTTTACTAGCCTTTTCTTTTGATGGCAGGAAAAATGACGCTCTGACACGGAATGAAGTCAATGGAAAATACCATCCGAGAGTACAAAAGGAGTCTCATATTGTGATTCTTAAGGAACCGCAAGGCAAGCTGTTGGGGCACATAAAAGTTAATGCTGAGGATTCCAATACTAAGCAAATCCAATTATGTGAGTTCTTTAAGGAAAAAAAATTAACGCTTAGTAACTTGATTGGAGGCCGTCAGCCAACGGGTACAACAGGGGGACCTACGCGCAAGCAATTGCGTGCCGTAACTGTGTACACCGCTGGTAGTGCGACTATACTCTCCACGTGAGGGCGGCTGGTAACAGGTCCCGGTAAGGTCATGTCTCTGCCGAGGATGCTGGCTAATGGTAGTCGGGCGGGGAGAAGAACACTCCCTTCCTTAAATTACCCCAATCCAAGGTGGAACAGCATATGCCGAAGGATGCGTGTCCGAGGGGGGCTCGGACGCTAATATGCGAACTCTGGGGGACAGGCCGACCTCCCAGTTTTAACCAGGCTTATCGTGACAAGCGGGCTATGTCATGATGGACGAACCCCTTCCCGCCTACTCGTGGGACCAAAATATGAACACTTTACCTAACAATAAAAACCAAAGCGGAGACCGGAACTCCCTAAAAAAGACCGGAAATGGGGCCAACGGCCCGTCAAACTCAAGGCCCTCAAAAGCCAAGGAGTTGCTGAGATGGAGAAGTCCCCAATAGAGGGACAACATCTGGAGGCGGGACGCGCCGGTGCGGTGGAGGTTGCCAAGGCAACTTCTTCCAAAGCGGGGCTAGCTATGGGACCACCGAACGGTGTGGAGAGGAAGACCCCAGGGTCAACCTCTAAACCAACCGGCGGAGCCCCTAAGGCGAACCCTGGTCCGGAAGCGTCTCACTCGACGCAGCGTAAAGGGTCCTACAAGGACAGAAGAAGAGCAGCCTTCATTCTGATGAGGGCGGACCCATCGGCCGAAGCCAACCCGGACCAGGCCGAGATTATTAAGTGGGCAAGGGAGATCCTACCCGACTTCAATCCGGAAAAGGCGGGAGAAAGGCTGGATCCGAAGAGACGAACTGGGTCAGACCCTGCCAAGGAGGCCGCGCAAAGCGCGAAGAGGCAGAGGTCCACAGAGGGAGAAGCCCCCCAGGCCAAGAAGAGGAAGGCCCAGCCGCAGCCGCCCAACCGCTCGTTCGCTGAGGTGACGAAGGGAAGAACCCTAATTGGAGTCCTGGACAAGGGCTCCAAGGATGGGCTCATCCCCAAGGAACTCTGGCGACGAGTGGTAAACGAGTTGCATGGGCGCTTCGTGGAGGAGATGCTGCGAAGTGGAGGACCCCCACCAGAATGCGAAGACGCAGGATGGTACCAGGGTAGCGTCAAGGTGATTGCTTGCCAAGACGCGCGGTCGGTAGAGACTTACAAGCGGATGGTTGCATCGCTTGGAGAGGTCTACCCTGGAGCTAAGCTGGTGGCGGTTGACTGGGACGAGATCCCCAGCAAACCGAGGGCGCGAGTGTGGCTCACAGAAAAGCCAGCCGACCCTAAGACCATCCTGACAATGCTTAGGATGTGCAACCCGACGCTCCCCACGGCGGACTGGAGAGTCGCCAAGGTCGAGGAGGCGGTGGGACTGCGGAGGCAGGTCGTCCTCACACTAAATGAGGAGACCGTAAAAGCCCTGGAGAGGACGGAGCACCGGCTAAAGTACGGATTCGAGCATGTCTCGGTCCGTATCTATAAATCTGATGCGAAGGCCAAGCCAGGAGGTACAGCTCTGGAGGCGGACACACAAGGGCCAGACTTGGAGGAGCCGACTGAAGAGGGGCACCCAGAGGGAATGTCGGATGAGGAGGAGGACATTCTAGAAGGGTACACCTCGGAGGAAAGCGACTTGGCAAGGGCGCTTGGTGGTGTCGGAATGGAGGAGGACTCCCTGCTGGGCTCCGAGACGGAGGCAGAGATAACTGTGGTGGAGGTTTGTAAGGATGTCCCTGACGATCTTACAAATAAACCTCCACCACAGTAAAGCAGCGTCAGCTGCCCTCCTTCTCCACCTCGCCGAAAGTGGAGCAGATGTGGCCCTCATCCAGGAACCCTGGATCCTAGGAGAGAGGATTCTTGGGCTGGGGGCGTCGGAGTTCAGGCTCTGCAAAGCCAACACTACAGGTAAAAGGCGAGCCTGCATCCTCGCAAAAAAGAACCTTAACCTCTTTTTGCTACCCAATTTCAGCAATGAAGACCACGTAGCCGCAGCCGTAGAGAGCCCAAATGGCCCTCTAAGGATATGTTCGGCGTATATGGGCCACGACCAGGAGGCCCTTCCCCCCGCACCCACTGATCAAACAGCTGGTGGAAGACAGCAGGAAGCACAAGATCGACCTGATCATAGGTTGCGATGCTAACGCCCATCATCATCAGTGGGGCAGCACTGACACAAACGAGAGGGGTGAGTCAATTTTTGATTTTATCCTAGGATCCAATCTTTTGGTGGGTAACAGGGGTACCGAACCCACCTTCATAGTCAAGAACAGAAGGGAAGTACTTGACGTCACTCTTTACTCTGAATCACTAGCAGACAGGATTGTTAGATGGGGAGTCCTAGAGAAGCACTCATTCTCAGATCACCGCTACATAGAATTAGTGGTCAACTTCGAGAACTTTAATCGACTAACGGTACGCAACCCAAGAAAAGCGAACTGGGAGTTATATAGAAAGAAGCTAGATAGTTCCTTGGGAAATCCTCCAACAGGGAATGTTGATAGTAGGGCAGCCCTGGATGCCATGGTGGACACGCTCACGGCAGCGTGCGCCAGGGCATTCAATAAAGCTTGTCCCAAAATCAGATCGGGCAAAAGCAAGTCTAAGAAACCACCATGGTGGTCGCAAACACTTGAGCCCTTTAAAACCAAGGCCCGCAAGGCCTTCAATTTTGCCAGGAAAACAGACTCGGAGATAGCCTGGGAGTCGTACAAAGCGGACCTCAGGCGATATAACAAAGAGCTTCGCAAGGCAAAAAGGAATGCCTGGGCCGAGTTCTGCACGAACATTCAGCAAACATCAGAGGCCTCTCGACTAAGGAAGGTCCTTGCAACTACTGCACCAAATGTAGGATATATTAAAACCTCAGAGGGCAATTGGACATCGTCCAGCAAAGAAACCCTAGAGGCTCTCATAGAGACACATTTCCCGGGATGCTCTCGAGAAGGCACAACCCTGGAAATGCAGACACAGGGGAATATTGAATGATAGATATCTCAGCTGGGCAATAAATAGCTTCAAGCCCTTCAAATCCCCGGGCCCAGATGGCATTGTTCCGGCTCAACTAATCAAAGCCGGTCCCAACCTGAAATCTTGGGTCAAGATAGCTTTCTCAGCAATCTTCAAGATGGGCATCGTACCCCAAATGTGGTTGCGGACGAAAGTCGTATTTATACCCAAGGCGGGAAAACCATCTCACTGCACCCCCAAGGACTTCAGACCAATAAGCCTGTCGTCCTTCCTTCTCAAGACAATGGAGAGACTAATCAGCCTCCATATTAATCTTACTATAAACCCAGATGATATCTCGGGATCACAACATGCGTATAGGAAGGGCCGATCCACGGAAACGGCACTCCACGAAATCACTACTTTTGTCGAGAAGGCACTTAGTGATAAGGAATACGCACTCATTGCTTTTCTAGACATAGAAGGTGCGTTCAACAACATCCTACCAAGCTCGATAACAAATGCACTGACAGGACTAGGAATAGATAATCAATCCGTACGCCTTATAAAGCAGATCCTGGTAAACAGGACTGTTGAGGCGTCACTAGGAGGAGAATCTATTCATAGATACGTCAGAAGAGGCACCCCGCAAGGAGGCGTACTCTCACCCCTACTCTGGAACGTGGCGGTTAATAGCCTACTGCGATCCCTAGAAGGGGGTGGTTGCAAAGTTATCGCTTACGCGGATGATGTCGCAATTGCCTTCTCAGGAAAATTTCCCCAGACTCTATGTGACCGCATGACGGACAAACTTAGGGTCCTCTCAACGTGGGCAGCTAGAAATGGACTAGGTGTGAACCCATCCAAAACAGAGCTCGTCCTCTTCACCAGGAAGTACAAAATACCAAACTTAAGGCTTCCAAAACTATTAGGAGAAACACTATCTCTTAGCGATAGCGCCAAGTACCTAGGGATTACGCTAGACAGGAAACTGGACTGGAAATCAAACACTATGGATAGAGCCAACAAAGCTACAATCGCGCTCTATACTTGCAGAAAAGCCATTGGTCTTAAATGGGGAATGTCACCAAAAATAGTAAGATGGCTCTATACAGCGGTCATAAGACCCATCCTCTTCTACGGGGTGGTGGTATGGTGGCCTGCTCTCACCAATTCCACAATCAGGGAGAAGCTTAGAAAAACGCAAAGGATGGCGGAGGTCTGTATCACGGGCAGCCTACGTACCACTCCTACGGACGCACTAGACTTCATACTCGACCTATTACCGGTAGAGATAGTGGGAGTCAAGATGGCTACGCTATCGGCAATCAGGCTACGAGAGATGGGCGCATGGAAAAGGACTGACTACGGACATACCAAGTTAGATCTACACCACTGCACGCCAACGGGGTCTACGGACTACTGCGTACCTGTCGATAATCCCACCTTAAAATACAAGGTTTACATTCCAACAAGGGAGGAATGGGACACACAAATCCCGGGACCAGCCGGTTCCCTCCATATTTACACAGACGGCTCAAAATTGAATGGCCAGGTGGGAGGCGGTTTCCATTGCGAACAGCTGTGTTTAAATGAGTCCTTCAGACTCCCAGACCACTGTAGTGTTTTCCAAGCAGAAGTAATAGCTATCGGAGAAGCACTCAGATCCCCAGCACTTATTGGTAATCAGGACACGATCTGTATCTTTTCAGACAGTCAAGCGGCACTCAAGGCCCTTGACGGTCTTTCATCCAACTCCAGGACAGTGAATGACTGTCGCAGATCTCTTAACGAGATGGCAGAGCAGCATGACATACACCTCATATGGGTGCCCGGACATAGGGACCACGAGGGTAACTGCGCCGCCGACGAACTAGCAAGAGCAGGTACTACCAATCCTCTCCTACCGGAGAAGGAACCAGTAGGTATCCCCTTAGCTACGTGTAGGCTAAAATGCAGGGATCACTTTGACCGCGCATCACTTCGGAAATGGAGAAACCTCCAAAACTGCAGGAACTCCCGCATGATATGGCCAATCCGATCTAGGAAGAGGTCAATGATGCTTATCGCCCTGAATAGGCAGGACTGTAGTCTGGCGATCAAGGCCATTACGGGACATTGGTTAATAGGAGGACACGCGGCTAGACTAGCGGTGCCACATTATGACTACTGCAGAAGCTGTGGAGACGAAGAAGAGGAAGAGACAGTCGCACACCTCCTGTGTCAATGCCCTGCGCTGGGGCGCATCCGACTCAAATTCTTGGGCGCAGCAATACTCACAGACCTAACAGACCTCGCGGAGGTCGCTCCACACAGACTCGTAGCCTTCATCCGTAAATCTGGATGGGACCACGAGCCGCTTCAAGAAGGATAGAGCACCCTTGGGCACATAAGTAGTGGGAAGGGAGAGGTCCTCTTGTAGGATCCTTGCCTGTGCGGTATCACAAGGAGCCCCAGCGGCTCAAGTGGATGGGGGTCAGAACCGGCCCTCATCGCCGCCTCAACCTAACCTAACCTAACTTGATTGGAGTTTGCTGTGATGGAGAACCAACCAATACTGGAATTGAAAATGGAATAATTCGAAAATTTGAACTTTTTTTGAATAGACCATTACATTGGTTTGTTTGTTTTTTGCATTTTAACGAACTTCCATTTCGCCATTTGTTCAATGCCTTGGAAAATGCAACTACAAGTGGACCACGTACAGCTAGTGGGACTTTGATGAAGTTACTTGAGACCTGTGAACAACTTCCGGTAATAGCAATGTTTTAATAGAGCATTTTCAAATTGAAACAAACATTTTGTTCCTCATAGGTCATACCTGATTTTGAACCCATTTCATTGGGGAACATGCCTCCAGCAATGGATAACACAGATGAAAAAAGTCTTTCGACAGACGTTTTATATCTCTATCGAATAGCCAAAGCTGTATCGGAAGGTTTGTGTCCAGAAAATCTTGCCAGCATGAAACCCGGAAAAATGGTTCATTCTCGTTGGTTAACAAAAGCCAGCAGAGTTTTACGTCTTTATGTCGCAAGTAGTTTACCTTCGACAAATTTAAAAATGTTGGCTAATTTCATTATGAAAGTTTATATACCGATGTATTTTAATGTCAAATTTTTTAATTCGGTGGTATATGGCAGTAAACTTTTATTTAATTTTATTCAATCAACGCAATTTTTACCACAAAATCTGAGGGAAATTGTAAACAAAACAATCCAAAACAATGCATTCTTCGCCCATACGGAAAATATTTTGTTAACAATGCTTTTCGATGAAAGGAAAACAGTTCGCGAAAGTGCAATAAATAAAATTATGTATTATCGCGAGAAATTATATGACCCAACTAAACTTAGAACTTATAAAAAGAATCGCATTAATTTCGATTGCACCGATTATATGCATTTAGTTGACATGGATAATGACGACATCTTATTTGAACCTCCATTTACTGCAAACATCCCACACGATCACTTGTTGGAATACATCAATTCTGCTGAAATACCACTGCCAGATCCAGCAATTCCATCGCACATACAGGGCACCGAACGATGTGTGCAGTTGTTAACACATGTCTCACGACGAGTTATGCCACAGAATCGAGATGCTGTTATGTCATTGACTTTAGAAAGTCGTTCCAAAGTTCCTCAAATGGAGTCAAAGAAAGACTTGAAATTCTAATAAGATGTCGTTATAGTCCAAGTCAACAAAATGCAAAAACTACCTACTTGTTGGAAAGCAAATAAACTTTATAATAAAAAATTAAATTAAATTCCGCCTTTTATCATGCCACGCCTACTTTTATTTAGTTGCTTAAAATGCCTTTGAATATATAATTAATTTTTCAGATCGATACCGTACTTCGTTAAAAAGTTACAGACTCATTGATCCAACTTTCATATATGAGGCTAAGTACATGGCTAGTTTGACTCTTTCTTTAGAAATTAAAAATAAATTCTAAGTTAAATAAATTTAAAAAAAACATTATAAAATTTGTTGTAAAAAGATGAATCAGAATTGACTCCAACATAATTGGAAAATGCGTACGTTTTTTTTAAATACATTAAAATGTCTTAAATACCTCGAAATATCTTATGTACCTCATAGTGCAATCTTGAAGCTTCTCGGCGCGAGCTAGGAATTCATTTTAGACACATGGTTTCTTGGTGAAATTTTCTTAGAATTCTTCGTAGATTCCGATTATGGGGGACGATTTTCAGGATTTTTTGGACAGGAACAAATTGACCCGCCCTAATATATATACTCTATAATCTAATTCAACCTCGACATCTATGCTAAAAACTCAGTGGCAGACTAAGGACTTTTGAGGCCCGGGGCGGTTTTGTCTTCTTCTTCGTCGAAATCATGATACACTTGATTCAGTTCTCGTACAGCAGATGAAATATCCGTCTCCGACGCATTCATGAGAAAATTAGACTGGACGACTTGGAATGTATCGGAAATTTTCCTCATTGCGCTTAACCTCTCTTGAAGTTCCTGAATGAAACGATCCAAACACTCGTACATTGATCTTCGATTTTCCTCTGGGACAGTGACATTGGATTCTGTCTCTAGCTCGCCTGGTAAAAGTTTCCTCTTTCTTCGCCTTTGTCGATTTTCAATCTCAATGTCAAGTTCTTGACTCTTTTTAGTGCCAAAGGTGATAGCTTTACTGACAATGTCACTTCTTTCTTCAACCAAAAAAGCAGTAAAGCTTCCATTTTCTTCAGAGTCATGTCAAGTGTTATTCCTTTTTTTTGTAAATATATCTGAGCAGAATCAACTTCAGTTAGAATAATGAACCAAAATTCCAAAAAACACAAAAATGTGAAGTTGCACATTGGAGGCAGTAACGTGCCTGCAGCAGATTTACTATTCAAGTTTTCATCAGAAGAATCACGAATTGTTTCTATCGTTTCAATCAAATTGACGATGTTGTTTCTTGCTGCTTTTACGCTTTGATAATGTGCGCTCCAGCGAGTATCAGTTAATCTTTTCAAGGTCGTGTCTATGTTTTTCAGAAGAATTTCCCATCTATGAATGGAAGCTGCGAAGAAAGCGTATATCTTCTCAAGTGTGCCGAAGAATGTCACGCTGGAGGTCACACAACCGAACGAATGAATTCCACAGAGATTTAAAGAATGATTAGAGCATGGGTTGAAGATAGCTTTGGGATTTAGATCTCGAATCCTCGTTTGCACTCCTTTATGTCGACCAGACATTGTAAAAGCGTTGTCGTAACCTTGAGATGTGCACAGTTGAATGTCCAGTTTGTCTTTCTCCAATTCATTCAAAATATCTTCAGTTATGTCAGCTGCTGTTTTTCCATTCATTGCAAAAAACCCCAAAAACGATTCTCGCACTTCAACAACTTTTTCTTCAATGTGGACGTACCTTACAATTTTACACATTTGATCTATGTGACTGTTGTCTGGTGTGCTATCAAGTAGCAGGCCATAATACTTCGCTTTTTTGACATCTGATACGATATTTTCCAAAACGTGGTCCCCCAAAATGCAAATGAACTCATTTTGAATCCCATTTGATAAATACGAAGGCAGCCTTTCTGATCCACCAGCACATTTTTCTAATTTTGCCCAATGTTCTCTCAAGACAGGATCATATCCAGCCATCAATTTGATCAGCTCCAAAAAGTTACCCCGATTTTCTGATTCAATATCTTCTCTGTGGCCGCGAAATGCAAGGTTTTGTTTCGCCAAAAAAAGAGTCGCTTGTAATAGCCTGTGTAAAATATCTCGCCATTTCTTCGTTTCAACATTAATGGCTCTTTGGGTGACGTGGTCGTGGTCTATGGTGTTTTCGCTTTTGAGCCTGACTGTCAGCGTTTTCCATTTTTCGAAATTCGACAAGTGTTCATTAGATGACTCATGTTGTGCAATTTTAGGATTCAATTTCCACCACTGATCAAAACCGGAAACGAATGTTTTCTGAAGGTCGTTAGTGGTAGCGAAGATTCGACAGCAAAAACAGTATAACTTGTTGGTGGATGTTGAGTAAATCATCCACTTTCTCAGAACGTTGGTTCCATCTGATGAACTCGTATAGAACCATGAATTTGTTAGACTTCGGTGAGTGCCTTTAATCGATCCTCCAATTCTTTCAGCTGCCAGAAATGGTCCATCCTTGTTTTGGAATATTTAACTCCCTTTTAGGATAATGGGTAATCGAATACTATCTGGTAGAGGTATTTGCCAGGCTGCTGCATCATTTGAATATGAATGATGGCTTTTGGGAGTTCTTGAGTCGTCAGTTTGTATAGGTCTTTCAACATCTCTTTTTTCGTTTTCTACTCCAGACGTATCTGTTGACACATGAGTCGCAGGTTAATATAAATAAAAGAAAAATAAAACAGTTATAAGCATTTTACCATTTCGAACATGAAATTCTAAAGCCTCGACCGTATGGTTAGTCGTATCTGCTGCGTTGACATTGTTATCATCTGCACAATATAATAAACCGTATTTAAAAATCAACCTTATAAATTTATAATCATTTACAAAGTACAATTATGCTAAATATCAATAGATTATAACTGAGACACAGAGCGTATAAAGGCAAAAATAAATGAATAATACAAACTTGTGTAAGCAGCTGATCACGAATCAACTGTTGAACGATGTGACCATCCGTCTGGCACAGTGACCATCACCAGAAATACCAGGGCGAGACTGGTTACTGATCCAGCGAGTAAAGTTAGTTCTTAAGCTGGAGGCGAAGAGTAAAAGTCGCATAAGTTAAGACTCATTAAAATAAACGTAAAACTATATCCAACATATCCACTCAAGAATAAACCTGCGAGACCACTCGAAACAGCCATCACTTTACAGTTCAGAAGTGGGATACTCTTGTGTTGGATATGCGAAAGTCGGAGAGATAGTCGGAAAATTTGGAAAAACAAAAAAAAGCAGAATCGTCGGCGTGGAAAGTTGGTAATGGGAAGCAGTCCCAGAGATTACTCGTTACTTGTGCGTGGCAGACGGATTCAAAGTTAAGAAAAAAACCAGACAGTATACATACAAAAGGATCGTGTGTATATGGGCGTCGTGGTGAAATTGACAGTAACGAATAAAAAGTTTGAGAAGCAACACGGAAAAATGGTCAAGATAGCTGAACTCAAGGTAGACCAGTTGAGGTTTTTGTTGAGAGAACGAAATCTTGCAGCTGTGGGAACCAGAGCAGAGTTAGTGCAGCGACTAGTGGAGTTTGAGGATTCGGAAGAGGTGGAGATACCATCCAGTGGAAACATGAGTCAACGAGAGGAATCGATGACGTCACAAGCGGCAGCCATTTCACAACTGCAAAATGAGATGACCGAGCTGAAGAATATGATGGCGCAGTTGGTGAGCATGCAGAGGCAGAATGCAGATGCAGATACTGGAGCCAGTAGCCAGCAACGCGCAGGGGAAGTCAGTCGGAATGTCAGAGGTGAAGATATTCCTACTCTTCAAGCAGCAAACAACGTTCGACATGCGTCGGTAAAAGAGATTGCGGACACTTTGCCAGAATTTGATCCAGGAGACGAGAACGCCATATCGGTGCACCAGTTCATCGATCGTGTCGACAAAGTGGTTGGCGCGTATCGATGGGACGAGAAATTTTTATTACTAGCAATTTATACAAGGATCAAGGGACCAGCCAAGTTGTGGTTCGATTCATCGCCGGTAGTACATACAACATGAAGAGACTTCGCGCAAGCTATGAGGGACGAGTTTGGAACAAGTCCGGATGAAGCGGAAGTCCATTTCAACATGGCCAATGCAACCAGACGAGCCAAAGAGACAGTGAAGGAGTACTGTTTCCGAATGTCAGCCCTAGGAGTGCGGTACAATTTGAGCGAAGCAGCGGTTATTAGATATGTTCGCGCAGGTTTGCAGCACCGAGAGTTACAAAACAGCATTGCAGCTATACAATTTTCAACAATGAAGCAACTTAGAGAAGCAGCCGAATCTTATTTTGTAAACAGAGGCCGAGCCCTAACAAACAAAAAGGAGTTCGTACCGAAATTCACCAATATAGAGACCAAGCAAGATGGTGACACCAAGACAGCCAAATTGAAGGATGCTAAGACGTGTTTCAAGTGTGACGAGTTGGGACACTTCGCCAATTCGTGCCCGAGTAAGGAGCAGAAGCCTCGCTGTAACAAATGTAATACTTTTCACGCTATCATAGAGAGTTGCCAAGCTGCAAGGGTGATGCGTTTAGGAGCATTAAATCAGGACAAGTTGTTCACCAAAATCGTTCAAATAAATTCGAAAAACTATAACGCCTTTATTGATACTGGTAGCCAGGCTAGTATCGTGCGACAGTCAGTTGCCAAAGGATTAAATACAGATCGGCATAACTGCTGTATGAAGATAAGCGGCATATGTGGAGGATCATGTATTCTTACCGAAAAAATGGTTATACAGATGGACGTCGAAGGAAAAACTATTGTAGCGAATCTATACATAGCTGACGACAACCTTTTGCAAGAAGACCTTTTGTTGGGACAGGATGTCATTTTAAGCGCCCAGTTATCCCTTAAGTTTGGGCCAGGCGACGCCGAAGTCAAGCGAGCTGTACTACAACCAGAAACCATCACAAGCGAAAGTGGTACCCTTAAGCTTCTCGCTAATATGAGCAATGATCAGGAAAGAAACCAAATGCGTCTGCTGTTAAACAAGTTCGAGGATGTTTTCTCCACAGGACTGCAAGGATTAGGAAAAACAAACATCGTCCAAGCCAATATAGCTGTCGAGAGCAACCAGGTAGTTTCTCAACCACCTTACCGAATTCCCGAGCCGAAGAAGGAAGTTGTCGCCAAGATGTTGGATGAGTTGTTGCAGCAGGATATTATCCAGCCATCTACGTCGGAGTATGCCAGCCCGGTGGTACTCATCAAGAAGCCGAACGGTAGTGATCGACTGTGTGTTGATTACCGACGCCTCAATAAGCTGCTAAAGAAGGAGAATTTTCCTGTTCCTAATATCGAAGAACGCCTTCAGGAGGCAAAGCAATTTAAGTATTTTACCTCACTGGATTTGAATAGCGGCTATTACCAAATTGAAGTAGCCCCTGAGAGCAGAAAATTTACCGCCTTCATCACCACTGATGGACTGTATGAGTTTAAGCGACTCCCGTTTGGATTGAAGAATGCCCCGGCCATTTTCAATCGTCTCATGGCAGAACTACAAATGCGCGTGCAGAAAGGAGACATGATCCACTACATGGATGACATCCTAATTGGTAGCAATTCTTTCGAGGAAATGTATGAAAAGCTTGAAAGAGTCCTTACTGTATTGCGAGATTGCGGACTAACTCTAAATCTGGACAAATGTAAATTGTACGAGCAGTCTATTACGTTCTTAGGACATAAAATACACGCCGAAGGAATCAGCCCTGGAGAAGTAAAGATGCAAGCCATTTCCATGTTCCCAACACGAACTAATTTGTCGCCGGTTATGCCATAATATCAGAGCCCTTACGTATGCTATTGCGAAAAGCACAACCATTCCAATGGGAGCAGCGTCAAGAGGATGCATTCATCGAATTGAAGAGAAGTCTGACATCGAGTCCAGTTATCACAAGCTATCGCCTAGATGCTGAACATGAATTACACACGGATGCCAGTGCTGTTGGTTTGGCCGCGGTACTAATGCAAAATGAAGCGGGTCAATTAAAGCCAATCGCTTATTTCAGTCGAGCAACATCAAAGGCCGAAAAGAACTATCATAGTTACGAGCTGGAAGCTCTAGCTGTCGTTGAATCCTTGGAGCGGTTCAAGTACTACGTTTATGGAAAGAATGTTCGAGTCGTTACCGATTGTAATGCCTTGAAATCATCAATGGATAAAAAGGAACTTATACCCCGAATTGCACGATGGTGGTTAAGAATTCAAGAATATGATATCGAGATTGTACATCGAGCTGGAATACTAATGTGCCATGCAGATGCTTTGAGTCGAGCACCTTATGAGAACGCCCACGCCATTGAGACGGCATGTCTGAAGATTGCCAAAACCCTTATAGACGAAGCTGACTGGTTATTCGCAATACAATTACAAGATGAAAGGATTCGAAACATTGTCACTGAGATGAAAAGCGCGAAGAAAACTGAAAACGACGAGTATGTGATCGAGCAAGATCGCCTATTTCGAAAATACGACAACAAGTTACTGTGGGTTGTGCCGAAACAACTAAGATACCACATACTTCATGAATGCCACGACCAGTCTGGACATATGAGCACAGAGAAAACAATAAAACGCATTCTAAATTTGTTTTGGTTTCCCCGAATGCGAAATTTCGTCAAGAGCTACATAAAGTCATGCATAGGATGCGCTTATAATAAAATACCAGGTGGATGTCAGGAAGGAAAATATCACTACGATGACATCAAACCCATCCCATTTTCTACAATACACATGGATCACCTAGGACCGTTTCCAAAAAGTTCAAAGAGGAATGAACATATTCTGGTCATCGTGGATGCCTTTACAAAGTTTACAATCGTACGAGCAACAAAGAGTACTGCAACAAAGCATGTTCTAGATATCCTGCAAGACGTCACGAGCTACTTAGGAATGCCGGGACGAATCATCACCGATCGAGGTACCGCCTTCACTTCGAAAGACTTCGAAAAATACTGCAAGGCAAACAATGTAAAGCATATCCTTAACGCTGTAAGGACACCGAGAGCAAACGGCCATGCAGAACGAACAAATAGGATTATTTTGTCCATGCTACTGCCTTCAAACAACAACGAAAAGCGATGGGACGAAATGCTGCGATCAATCCAGTGGAGCATTAATACCATGGTAAATAGTACAACAAAATGTTCCCCATTTCAGCTTCTTTTTGGATATGAGCCCCGAGATATCCTGAAGAATACGTTGACGAGCGTAATCCAGAGTCCAGTGCAGGACCCGATGACTGATGTCGAAATGGAAAAGCTAAGAGCAGACGCTGCCACTAGGGTCAACAATCAAAGAGCTGCAGCCAAGAGACGTTATGCAAAACACGCGAAGCCAACACCCTATAAGCTTGGAGATATTGTGTTGGTGGAGAACGAGCCGAGTAGCACGGGAACCTCCAGAAAGTTGGAACCTCGCTATAAAGGACCTTTTATTGTCAACAAGGTTTTGCCCAACGACAGATATCTAGTTGAAGATATCCCCCATCCGATAAGATGAAGCGCTGGTGTGAACTTCCAGAGGACGACCAAGATGACGACGAGGACTGGAAGGACGACTCATTCTACGATTCTCGCGAGGACGCTGAGAATTTATCAGGAAAGGCCGAATGTAAGCAGCTGATCACGAATCAACTGTTGAGCGATGTGACCATCCGTCTGGCACAGTGACCATCACCAGAAATACCAGGGCGAGACTGGTTACTGATCCAGCGAGTAAAAAGTTAGTTCTTAAGCTAGAGGCGAAGAGTAAAAGTCGCATAAGTTAAGACTCATTAAAATAAACGTAAAACTATATCCAACATATCCACTCAAGAATAAACCTGCGAGACCACTCGAAACAGCCATCACTTTACACTTGTATTTAGATGCGAATCTTGATTTTCTGGGGAATGTTTCTCTGCAACTAAATATTTTAACAATGATTGTGCTTGCGACTGACTTTCTTCAGCTTTAACCTTTTGCTTCTTCCGCTTTTGCGCACCACTCTCGTAGTTTCGTTTCACTGTCAAAAAATTAAAATACAGATCTTTGATTAATATCTATGCATGGACGTCAGGTTTCACACTGTTTTTTTTTGTTATGATAACACTTTTCTGAAAGATTTTTAATCGTTTTTTGATATATTTTTATGTATGTGCCACCTACTTTTGAACAGCGAATGTTGCGATGAATTCCACATAATGATATCGAATCAAACGTTTGTAAAAAACGCGAATATATTGCACGATGTAAACTTGAACTATCCACAGCTGTGAACAATATTTTCCGAATATTTCCGAATATACGCAGACGTATCAACAGCAAGATGATAACAACAGTTAGTTTTCCGGGCGTTCTGCACTGTACACACCCAGTGTTTGTGAGTGTAGCTCAGTGCCATCACCGACAGATGGCACTGAGCGAGCGTGTACGAAAAAATGTTTCGAATTCAGCGAAACTTTTTTGATTTTTTATGTTTCATGATCGCACATGATTTTTAGCATTGCGAATGATACGTTAACAACATTTTTTTTCAATTTTTCAATAAATTGGGGGCCCCCTTGATCGCAGGGCCCGGGGCGGAACGTCCCCCCCCGCCACCCCCTTAGTCCTTAGTTTTTAAAAAACTATAAAATAATTAATCAATTAATGATCTAAATTAAAAAACTAAAATTCTAATAAAAAAGTTATATATGTACAAAAAACAATTAATTAAAATTATATAACACTTCACCACCTCTGTAAATACCTCCCTCCCCACAACCTTCCGTCTATTAATCTAAGCTAGCTTTTAATTAATAGTAGTAATTAATTTAATTAGCTTATTAGTTTAGTTTAGGTTAAGATACAAAACCACCCCACAAAATATAATCATACTGCGGTTTTTTATCTTAATGAAATTTTTTCCGCAAACTATAGATTGTTAAAAGTAATTAAATTTATTTAATTACAGCAAAACCAAAACGGATACAATACAATCCAAATCAAAAGCCAAAAAGTATCGGACAAGATCCACATCAAAATAAACTCACCTGCTGCAATTTCCCTGGAAAGCCGATAGGGACATAACATGTCCCTAGAATAATTAGTATATAAGAAAAATTGTTTAATATTTAAGCAAATATTTAAATCTCAAATAAATGACATTTATAAACTTTAACTTAGACTTTCGTCTTCAGCTTCATCTTCGTCTCAGCGCGCACTAATTTTGCAGCCTTATCCTTGGGGTCCAGGGTTCGATTTTATGAGTGCCAGGTTGTTTCAATCTTTAAAAGCTAATCTTTGTGTTATGATTATTCTTATAATATTTACTTTTTTTTTTTTATTATTATATCCTTGCAGAGGGTATCATAATTTTGTCCAAAAGTGTGCAACGCAGTGAAGGAGACATCTCCGACCCTATAAAGTATATATATTCTTGATCAGGATCACCTCCTGAGTTGATATGAGCATGTCCGTCTGTCCGTCTGTCCGTCTGTCCGTCTGACCGTCTGTCCGTCTGTCTGTTTCTACGCAAACTAGTCTCTCAGTTTTGAAGCTATCGACTTGAAACTTTGCACACACCCTTCTTTCCTTTGCACGCAGTATATAAGTCGGAACGGACGGGATCGGCCGACTATATCCTATAGCTGCCATATAACTGATTGATCGGAAATGGTATAACTTTGGTGTTTTTAGAGTTAGAGAGTTCAAATTTAACACGAGAGCTATTTTTGGCAAAACATTACGACATGCCGAATTTCATAAGGATCGGCCGACTATATCTTATAGCTGCCATATAACTGAACGATCGGAAATGACCCAAATTTCGTGTTTTTGAAGATAGAAAGCTGGAACTTGGTACAGATTATATTTTTGGTCAGTTAATCCGACCTACGAAATTTCATTAGGATCGGCCGACTATATCCTATAGCTGCCATGTAACTGAACGATCGGAAATGGTATTTGGTAGAAATATCAACTTTCGCATATTTGAAGATAGAAGCTTGGGACTTTTTTTTAGATTTTTTATTTAAGGTAATTGGTTTTATTATGATATTTTCATAAGGATCGGCCAACTGTATTCGATGTTTGCGATATATATTCGGTTTTAACTGCAAGGGTATATCAACTTCGGCTCCGCCCGAAGTTAGCTTTCCTTTCTTGTTTAGATTTTGTATTGTAATAAATTGGATTATATATTCCTATTCCCATAAGGATCGGCCAACTATATCCGATGTTTGCGATATATATCCGGTTTTAACTGCAAGGGTATATAAACTTCGGCTCCGCCCGAAGTTAGCTTTCCTTTCTTGTTTTTATTTTAATTAATTGGTTTTATTATGATGTAATCATAAGGATCGGCCAACTATATCCGATGTTTGCGATATATATCCGGTTTTAACTGCAAGGGTATATCAACTTCGGCTCCGCTCGAAGTTAGCTTTCCTTTCTTGTTATACCCTTGCAGAGGGTATTATAATTTTGTCCAAAAGTGTGCAACGCAGTGAAGGAGACATCTCCGACCCTATAAAGTATATATATTCTTGATCAGGATCACCTCCTGAGTTGATATGAGCATGTCCGTCTGTCCGTCTGTCTGTTTCTACGCAAACTAGTCTCTCAGTTTTAAAGCTATCGACTTGAAACTTTGCACACACCCTTCTTTCCTTTGCACGCAGTATATAAGTCGGAACGACCGGGATCGGCCGACTATATCCTATAGCTGCCATATAACTGATTGATCGGGAATGGTATAACTTTGGTGTTTTTAGAGTTAGACAGTTCAAATTTGACATGAGAGCTATATTTGGCAAAATAATATGACATGCCAAATTTCATAAGGATCGGCCGACTATATCCTATAGCTGCCATATAACTGAACGATCGGAAATGACCCAACTTTCGTGTTTTTGAAGATAGAAAGCTGGAACTTGGTACAGATTATATTTTTGGTCAGTTAATCCGACCTACAAAATTTCATTAGGATCGGCCGACTATATCCTATAGCTGCCATATAACTGAACGATCGGAAATGACCCAACTTTCGTGTTTTTGATGATAGAAAGCTGGCGCTTGGTACACATTCTATTTTTGGTCAGTTAATCCGATCTACCAAATTTCATAACGATCGGTTGACTATATCTTATAGCTGACATATAACTGAACGATCGGAAATGCTAATTGGTAGAAATATCAACTTTCGTATTTTTGAAGATAGAAGCTTGGGACTTTTTTTAGATTTTTTATTGTAATTAATTGGTTTTATTATGATGTAATCATAAGGATCGGCCAACTATATCCGATGTTTGCGATATATATCCGGTTTTAACTGCAAGGGTATATCAACTTCGGCTCCGCCCGAAGTTAGCTTTCCTTTCTTGTTTTTATCTTTTTTTTGTGTGTTGTGTACTACCTTTATTATTATTATACATACACCCATAATTTTTTTCAAAAAAAAACATAAAAAAACAATTACATTGTTTTAGACCCCATGCGCAATGTTTTCGTATTAAAACTAATAATAAAAACTGTAATATTTTAATTTTGTGATCCTTACGATCTCCGTCAAAGTATACTGGTGTCGATTTTTTACATGCGTCTATAGTTTTTGCAGTTAAACCAATTGTCTATGGGTGATCTTTAAAAATCTTATCGCAAACTCTTATATGCGTGGATGATGCGTTAATAAAATATTGAGATGAGCAATTTAATTGCAAGCAACAGAGCTTGCAAATAACTGTCGACCGTTTTTTTTCTTGTGCTCTCGTTGCAAGCACAACCGACTCTCGTACTCTCTCGCTCTCGCTTTGAGCAAGAGACTTTTGCTGTTTTCTGTTAAGCGCTTTTCGTTGAGCTCTTTTTATTTCGGTAGTTTAATGAGCAGTGCGTAAAGAGCGGAACAAGAAACGCTCGCACGAAGAGAGTCAGCAAAAGACCGATTGACCGAAAAACAATGGAAACGGTCTTCACATTTACTTTCGTTGTGGTTTGCAATTTTTTTATATTTATGTGTTAAGCTTTATAACTACTAAGGAGTTTAGATTTTCTGCACTGCTCGAAATGTAGGGCTGAGAATGCCCGTTCAACGGAGACTTGCGTTGCAGGTGTAGCCAGCACAACCTGCGCTAGTGCACTTACAGTGGGTCGCAGCTTATTTCGTGCAGGTGATTAAAAAATGTTTAAGTCGTTATTGCCGCTAAACGACTAGGGATATTTCAAAAATTTAAACGCAATATTTTCATTAGGGATATTAACATATTTAATAACTAAAAAATAAATTCATAAACATAAAAACAAAAAAGTTACATACCAAAAACGAAATTAACAGTCATTTTCAAGGTCGCAGCTTATTTCGTGCAGCATATTTATATACCAAAAATATTAAATTTAAAGCCAAAATTTCAATTTTTCTTTGGCTTTTTGGTATTATATAACTTTAAGTATTTATATAATCTCCATCTCGGGGATGGGTCACTCTAAATGCAAAAGATTACGGGGAAAAACTAAAATGGCACCACCAATAGAGCAGCGTGAACTCGTCCTGCACCACTTCAAAAGTGGCAAAAGTCAGCGTGCCATTGCTTAGATCGTATCCTTAAGTCCTAGTACTGTACAGTACATCATCCAGCGATTTGTTCGGGAGAATAGGATAGAGGATAAGGGCCGAAATGCGCCAAACAAAATTTTTACCGAACACGAGGATAATACGAAAAATTAAGGAGAACCCGAAGTTATCGCCCCAAAAATTGTGTTGTTAGTTGCCCAAGAAATGGGGAAAAAGTGTAGTGCTGATACGGTGCGCCGCGTGCTACACGATCACAACTTTAATGGTCGTGTAGCACGGAAGAAGCCCTTCATTAGTAAGAAGAATATAGCGGCTCGGCTAAAATTTTCGAAGGAGCATCTCCTTCATCCCATTTCTTTTTGGGATGACGTTATATTCGGGGACGAATTCAAATTCAATCTGTTTGGATCGGATCGGAAGCAATATGTCTCCGACGACCGAATGCTCGACACTAAGCACCTAAAAGCTACAGTGAAGCATGGCGGAGGTAACGATATGGTTTGGGCCTTTATGGCAGCTTCAGGAGTCGGAAACCTTGTTTTCATCGACGGCATTATGGACACCAAAAAGTATTTGGCTCTCCTAAAGGACAATCTGCTTCAAAGTGCTGATAAGTTGGGTATAAGGGACTGATTTAGATTCTTTCAGGACAATGATCCGAAGCATTCAGCCAGCATTGTGAAGACTTGGCTCGTCTGGAATTGTCCCCACGTGGTTATAACACCAGCCCAATTCCCAGACTTAAACGTTATAGAGAATTTGTGGGAAATATTGGACCAGGCTATCCGTAAAAGGAAGATTTCCAATAAAAATGAATTGAAAACGGCGCGGGAAAAATTCCCGTGGAAACGACGAAAAAATTGGTTTCTTCAATGCGAACCCGACTGAGGACCCGGCTGTCCAGACTAAATATTAAGTTATAAAATAAGAGTTTTATGTTAAGTCTAATTAAGTGCACGAAATAAGCTGCGGCCTTCAAAATGAATGTGATTTTGTTTTTGTTACGTCATTCTTTTCTTTTTTATGTTTATGAAGTTTTTTTTAGTTATTAAATATGTTAATATCTCAAATGAAAATATTGCGTTTAAATTTTATGCGGAATCTTAAGTTGCAAATCATTAAAAAAATCCAATATATTTGAATTTAATGGCAAGCGACCAAATGTTACGTCGAAGTTTTCGATGTCAGCATACATTTTGGCAAGTTTTGTAGACACAGGATCTTGTTTGCTCTCTGAAACTGTCTGAAAATCGTCCAAAAATGCCGAAAATAATTGACGAGTCAAGGGATGCAAACATCTCCTCATGCACAGGAGTCTCGAGCGCTGGAACATTTCGAGTTTGTGCCTTAAATAATAAAGCGATAATAAGTATAAAATGTATTTTGCATTTTAGTTTAGTAAAAGTATTAGTTTTTGACGAAGACAATTTTAATTAGATTCTCAAAACTACAACATAAACAAAACAGGACCCAAATATCAAACATTCTACGACATACAGCTACGACATAGCCTTTGCTCAGGATATTTGATTGTTCGACAACATACAATTTACACGAGGATCCATGTAAATCGCTACCAACAATGCATCATTTTCTAATAATTTGGTTTCTCTTATTTTGATCTGTGCCGATAGTTTTTTTTTAAATTAAATTGTAGCTTTTATCGCATTTCAATTTGAGTTCCATCCATACTACGAAGAACTCACTATAAACTAAATCTTTGTTGTGTAGCTTTAGGGTTGCCTATTATGTGTCACTGAAAGCGTCAATGTACGTCTCGATCCAATCCCAATCGGCCTCTACACAAATATTTGGGTGCGTTGCCAGGAAATCCTTTAAGTCCAATAACACAGTGCGACAGTGATTTGGAACTTTTGAAGAGACCTAGTAGGAATTGTTCATTAGGTCGAGTATAGTGTAAAACCATGTTTGAAATTTTTCAAACACCCTCAAAATCTTGATTTATTTGGAAAAAACGGTTTTTCGGGACTTTTTTGCTCTTAAAAATTCCTAAACGCGTAATTTTAAACCGATTTTTTTTTTGTTTTTCAATAGTTAACTGTTGCAGATTTTAAAAAAAAAACAAGAAAGGAAAGCTAACTTCGGGCGGAGCCGAAGTTTATATACCCTTGCAGTTAAAACCGGATATATATCGCGAACATCGGATATAGTTGGCCGATCCTTATGGGAATAGGAATATATAATCCAATTTATTTCAATACAAAATCTAAAAAAAGTCCCAAACTTCTATCTTCAAAAATACGAAAGTTGATATTTCTACCAAATACCATTTCCGATCGTTCAGTTATATGGCAGCTATGGGATATAGTCGGCCGATCCTAATGAAATTTGGTAGGTTGGATCAACTGGCCAAAAATATAATGTGTATTCAGTTTTAGCTTTCTATCTTCAAAAACACGAAAGTTGGGTCATTTCCGATCGTTCAGTTATATGGCAGCTATAAGATATAGTCGGCTGATCCTTATGAAATTTGGCATGACGTAATGTTTTGCCAAAAATAGCTCACATGTCAAATTTGAACTCTCTAACTCTAAAAACATCAAAGTTATACCATTTCCGATCAATCAGTTATATGGCAGCTATAAGATATAGTCGGCCGATCCGGGCCGTTCCGACTTATATACTGCGTGCAAAGGAAAGAAGGGTGTGTGCAAAGTTTCAAGACGATAGCTTTAAAACTGAGAGACTAGTTCGCGTAGAAACAGACAGACAGACGGACAGACGGACAGACGGACATGCTCATATCAACTCAGGAGGTGATCCTGATCAAGAATATATATACTTTATAGGGTCGGAGATGTCTCCTTCACTGCGTTGCACACTTTTGGACAAAATTATAATACCCTCTGCAAGGGTATAAAAATGTGCACCAATTTGGTGGTTATTACGACACATTACGACATGCCAAATTTCATAAGGATCGGCCGACTATATCTTATAGCTGCCATATAACTGAACGATCGGAAATGACCCAAATTTCGTGTTTTTGAAGATAGAAAGCTGAAACTTAGTACAGATTCTATTTTTGGTCAGTTAATCCAACCTACCAAATTTCATTAGGAACGGCCGACTATATCCTATAGCTGCCATATAACTGAACGATTCGAAATAGTATTTGGTAGAAATATCAACCTTCGTATATTTGAAGATAGAAGCTTGGGACTTTTTTTATATTTTTTATTGTAATTAATTGGTTTTATTATGATGTAATCATAAGGATAGGCCAACTATCCGATGTTTGCGACATATATACCGGGTTTTAACTGCAAGGGTATATCAACTTCGGCTCCGCCCGAAGTTAGCTTTGCTTTCTTGTTATTACTGTCTCTTTCCATTTTACAAAAATAATTACTTAACACAATTAAACAACGCAACTTAACACACTCAATACACGATCGTAATTAAACATCTAAGCCTTAGTTTCTAGAAGCCTTAGATATTGTAAGCTAATACATACGCAAAAGACTTTTTGCTTCACTGAAAACGACTAAACGGTCTTGGAACAACCGAAACAAAACAGAATAGAAAAAATCGATTTGCCTCTGAGCGCGAGCGAGCACATTCAAGGACCCATGAAACGGTTGCTCTCTGAGTCTTTTCGTAAAGAGTCACTTATTTGCAGACAACGAGAAACGGTCGAGTTATTTGCGAGCTCTGTTTGCAACCGAAGTTAGTCCTTAAATCGCTTAAGCTCCAACAAAAAATTTTTGTTTTTAAGGGGGGACATCTGAGTAGAGTTCTGAAAAATCGAAAATTTTTTTTCGCTTAAAAAATTCTTTAGGGTTTTAAAAATAACATATCAAATGATAGAGTCCGGCCAAAGTGTCTAAGTGTCGAAATTTTCCATTCTGCGGCGATGCTTCACAGGTATATCCCACAGTACTTAAAACTTTAAACGCGTTTTTCTCGAAACCGCTTTTTTTGGGTTGGCCGAACACATAACTCAAACAACTCTTAACCTCAGAATACCTATGTCTATCGGACACACGTAGGATTTTTTTTTATATTGCTTACTTTTTTTATCAACAATTTTGTGACTTTTTTTGTTCGTGAAAATTGAAAATTTTGTTCAATCACTCACCATTTTGGAAAAAATCAATATATCGAAAAAATCCTACGTGTGTCGATAGCTGTTGATGTACAGAAACTAACCAAACTTGATTTTTTGTTCTAGTTAAAAAATGAAGGACGTTAGGTGTTCGGCCATGGACCCTTTAAACAAATAGGGCCTACGAATAAAGACTGCAGAGCCGCCAATTTGTTTTCGATTTATTAAAAAAAAATTTATTTGGTACTTTAAGGGGTTATATACCTTTTTTATTTTCAAAAAAACGAAAATTTTTTTAGTGGTTTATCTTGAAGAACAACTCCTTGAGAACATTCTCCCAAATTTTCATAGAGATTGGAGCAGTAGAAACGCACGCCTCGTTGCGGCCTTGAACTGAAATTGAAACTTTAAACGCGAATATCTCGAAATGGTGTTTCTTGAAAAATGACTTTGCGGTGACATGGATTGGCGGAAAACTACTGAACCGATTTACTTCAATTTTTTTTTTAAATGTTCGTAATGAAATTCTCTTGTGCTTGAACGATCGACTTTTCACGCGCAAACTTTTTTTCGGCGAAATAATTTTTTTAGTGAAATTTCTAGAGACCAAAACGTTCATTTTTAGCATAAAACGCTGCCATATCCAAACAAAAACAAAAAATTTTAAAATCGATCGTTCAAGCACAAGAGATTACTCTAAACTAATGAAATATTTTTACTTTTATGGTTTAAGTTGACCTGTTTGACCTGGGGAACTGTCACCGCAAGGCTCTAAAAAAAAAAAGGCCTCTAAGGAAACAGCCACCCCTTAAAAACTATTTAATATTTTTCCACCAAATTTTGCACAAACATTGTTAATAAAGTGTACTATCAAAAAATTAAAACATCCGTGTAATTAAATAATTGCTACATACCTAAAAAAAAATCCGAACTTTGCTCATTTTCTTCGACAAAGAAGGTATATAACCCCTTAAATTAAAAAACGCCAATTGGGACCAGTACTTTGCCCTCACACACCAATATGACTCCAAATTTGCCCCCTCTAAAAATGTAAAAAAAGAGGCTGCCCAAATCAACAAAATTATTTTGCATAGTGCAAACAGCTCTATTCCGCAAACCTCACCAAATTCTAAACCATACAAGGTTCCCTGGTGGAATAAATACTTAGCCCACTTACAAAAAGAAAAAAAATCAGCTTGGAACACCCATAATCGCAACATAAACCTTCAAAACATAATAAATTACAGACGCAAGAATGCCAAATATAGATTTGAAATGAAAAAAAGTAAAATGAAGCATCCAACTCCTTTACATCCACCATAGATCCGTCAACACCCTCATCCAAAATATGGCACAATATAAGACGCTTTTGCGGACTTAACTAACACCGAAAATAACACCCCTACAACTTCTACCAACTAATAAAATTGCTAATATATTTGCACGGCACTTCTCAGAGCTTTCAAACGATCGGAACTTCTCCGAGGAGTTCCGAAACAACAAATACAAAAGCAACACATACGACTACACAACAGCCAAAACCATAGAGGAAAAAATTCACGTCAGCCGAACTAACGTCAGCCTTACAAACGCTTAAGGGAGCCACTCCAGGGCTAAATAGAATCTCATATTAAATGATAAAAAAACAGCTCACCTACCACAAAAAAAAGAATAAAAGACCTTTTTAACAAAATACTAGACAGTCACATCCGCAAGCCTATAAAACAAGCCTCGTCATACCGATCCAAAAACTGAAAAAACAACAAGAAAGGAAAGCTAACTTCGGGCGGAGCCGAAGTTGATATACCCTTGCAGTTAAAACCGGATATATATCGCAAACATCGGATATAGTTGGCCGATCCTTATGATTACATCATAATAAAACCAATTAATTACAATAAAAAATCTAAAAAAAAGTCCCAAGCTTCTATCTTCAAAAATACGAAAGTTGATATTTCTACCAATTAGCATTTCCGATCGTTCAGTTATATGTCAGCTATAAGATATAGTCAACCGATCGTTATGAAATTTGGTAGATCGGATTAACTGACCAAAAATAGAATGTGTACCAAGCGCCAGCTTTCTATCATCAAAAAGACGAAAGTTGGGTCATTTCCGATCGTTCAGTTATATGGCAGCTATAGGATATAGTCGGCCGATCCTAATGAAATTTTGTAGGTCGGATTAACTGACCAAAAATATAATCTGTACCAAGTTCCAGCTTTCTATCTTCAAAAACACGAAAGTTGGGTCATTTCCGATCGTTCAGTTATATGGCAGGTATAGGGATATAGTCGGCCGATCCTTATGAAATTTGGCATGTCATATTATTTTGCCAAAAATAGCTCTCATGTCAAATTTGAACTCTCTAACTCTAAAAACACCAAAGTTATACCATTCCCGATCAATCAGTTATATGGCAGCTATAGGATATAGTCGGCCGATCCGGGCCGTTCCGACTTATATACTGCGTGCAAAGGAAAGAAGGGTGTGTGCAAAGTTTCAAGTCGATAGCTTTAAAACTGAGAGACTAGTTTGCGTAGAAACAGACAGACGGACAGACGGACAGACGGACAGACGGACATGCTCATATCAACTCAGGAGGTGATCCTGATCAAGAATATACATACTTTATAGGGTCGGAGATGTCTCCTTCACTGCGTTGCACACTTTTGGACAAAATTATAATACCCTCTGCAAGGGTATAAAAATAAATTCATACAGACCCATATCCCTCAACTGCTGTCTTGCAAAAACTCTCGACAAGATAATTGCCAAAAGACTATAGTGGTTTGTAACCGTGAATAAAGTGCTTAATCAAAACCAATTTGGCTTCAAAAAAGGAAAATCGACTTCGGAAAGTCTACTCTACGTAGACTACCTAATAATGAAGTCAAAGAAGCACACATCACTCATCTCTTTTAACTTCTCAGGAGCCTTCGATCGAGTAGGAGTGCACACCAGTACAGACCAACTCCAGTAGTGGAAAATAGGCCCTAAAATAATAAATTATATACAAAATTGTATGCTCAATAGAAAAATAATTGTCCGTATAGGACTCCACATATCCAATTCTCATCCCCTACATAACGGTATCCCCCAAGGATCACCTATATCAGTTATACTATTCTTAATTGCCTACAATAAACTAGCAAATACTATAGCTTTACACAAAAACATTAAATTTAACGCATACGCCGACGATTATTTCTTCATAATAAACTGCCAAGAAAACAGAAATAAAAACCTCAACTTAGACTACATTGTAAATAATATAAACACCTGGTGCTCATACTCCGGAGCATCCCTTTCCCTAGCAAAGTGCAAACACCTACACATTTGCAAAAAACGCAACTGCACTTGTACTATAACCTGCAACAACGTACAAATACCCACCGTTACCTCGCTCAAAATCCTAGGATTAACAACCCTTCAGTACAAAAATTCCTTACCCCGACGTTTCCTGGCGACATGTTCGAAAAACAAAAACAAATTGCATGGGCTTCGTTTACTCAAGTTCGAAACGAAAGGGGAAACGAAACTTCTACCTGCTTTCGGTTTTCGACGATGATTCTCGAAGCTTCGACGTCATATATTCGGAGCAGCGGCACGCGAGAGACAATTAGAGAGATGTAGATGGAGGGAAGGGAGAGAAAAAAATCTGTGTCGAAAACCAAATGAATTGAAGCGACGTCAGAATACCCTTTTTAAAATATGTTGAAATATTTTTATATACAGTGGCGAACTAAATTTTTGGCACAGCGGGCTTCATAAACTTTTAGGCTTGATTTCTCCTTTTAAAATAAAGATAATTGAATGAAACAAATTTTATTTCTATAGATTAAAGCCTAGTACTGAGTTGACGAAAATCCGCTCTTGAAAATCTGACAGCTGTCAAACTCCATATAAAAAAAAACGGTATAAAAAAAAAAAAAAGAAGAAGAATTTTTGGTCTTCTAAATTTTTCGGGTACTGAGTTGAGAAAAATTTTTGGTCTTGAATTGAATGGCGTTGCCGGATCAAAAAAAATAAACAGCTGATTTTGGGGTCTTGAAATAAATCATTTTATTTATTTGAAGAGCTAAAACATGGAGGGAAAATTTTAAAGAAAAAAATTGTCGGACCGAAAAATTTTCGGCGTGCGAGGATAAATTGAAATTAATTAGCGCGGTCAGGGCGAAGCCCATAATATAGGATTTGACCCGCAAGGAGCATTTTAATGCCATAAAATGGCATTGAAATGATTTGTGATTGATTTTTATTTTGATTTTGACCCAGTTTTCTATTTCTTAATCAGCTTCTTAGGGGCGAAATACATAAACAAAACACCAAAATCCAATTGATTTGAATTCATATTTGTTTATTGTTTTTTTGTTTACAAGCAACAGCTGTTCAGTATTACCCTTTTTCTTAATTTTGTTGGTCACACTAGCTCGGTAGCCGAATAAAGTGCAATTTCACAAGCGGAATTTCAAGAGCGGATTTTCGTCAACTCAGTACTAGGCTTAACAAATGAACAAAAAAATAAAACTTATTTTAACATTTTATCTTAAATAACTAATTTATAAAATAAAAATAACATAAACAAGGGGTCAATTTCAACGAACAAAATTTTTGGCACACTTAAGTTGTAATTAACTTTTGGAAAAATTTCATCGATGTGGCCACTTTTCTTCGTCAAAAGTCCCGTTATCTTTTGACTCTAATTGGCATCGCCAAAAATTTCCATATTAAAAGCGTCGTTTTGCCTTGTTTTGGACCAAAATTAACAAATTTTCTTAAATATGACCGGGAGAAAGAAGGACACCACAGAATCGGAGCGAAAAATTATTCTACATTTGCACGATCAAGGCAAATCGTATGCTGAGATTGGTGAAATAATGGACAGAAGCCGATTTACCATTCGCAGCGTTGTCCAGCGTTTTAAGGGGGCTTCTTCACTAGAAAACGCCAAGCACACAGGCCGACCCAAGGCTTTGACCTCCCGGGAACAGGCCAACATAATAAAAAAGATAAAGGTGAATCCAAAATTATCATCAACCCAGATAGCTGCAGAAGTGAAAGAGCCGTTTGGCAAAGATATTCATCCTATAACGGTGCGAAGGACGCTACATGAGGCAAACTACAACAGCCGGGTGGCTAGAAGAAAGCCCTTAATATCTAAAGTTAACCAAAAGAAGCGTGTGGAATATGCAAAGGAGTATATTAAGAAGCCTGAGGATTTTTGGAATACCGTAATATTTTCCGACGAGAGCAAATTTAACATTTTTCAATCTGATGGCCGACAACATGTCTGGAGAAAGCCGAATACCGAACTTACAAAAAATAACCTTGCAGGGACGGTAAAACATGGTGGTGGAGGCGTTGTGGTGTGGGGCTGCATGTCCGCTTCAGGTGTCGGCGAGCTGGAGTTCATCGAAGGTATTATGGACAAGAAGTACTATTTGGAAATTTTAAAAAGAAACTTAAAAAAAAGTGCGGAAAAGTTGAACTTGCCACCCACATTCTCATTTCAACATGACAATGACCCCAAACATACTGCTCATGATGTACGTATGTGGATCGCACACAATGTGAAACACACTCTACCACATCCGACCCAATCCCCAGACCTCAACCCAATCGAACATTTATGGGAAGAGCTAGACAGGCGCGTTAAAAAACGCGCTATTAAAACAAAGGCCGAGCTTAAGGTGGCTCTAATAGAAGAGTGGCGGAATATCGGGGCGGAAACAACCCAAAATCTGGTATCTTCAATGCCAAGACGGTTGGATGCAGTAATTAAGCAAAATGGATTACCCACAAAATATTAATTTAACTTAGATTAATTTATTTTTTAGTTTTTCTGTAAGTGTGCCAATAATTTTGTTCGTTGAAATTGACCCCTTGTTTATGTTATTTTTATACCCTTGCAGAGGGTATTATAATTTTGGTCAAAAGTGTGCAACGCAGTGAAGGGAGACATCTCCGACCCTATAAAGTATATATATTCTTGATCAGGATCACCTCCTGAGTTGATATGAGCATGTCCGTCTGTCCGTCTGTCCGTCTGTCTGTCTGTTTCTACGCGAACTAGTCTCTCAGTTTTAAAGCTATCGACTTGAAACTTTGCACACACCCTTCTTTCCTTTGCACGCAGTATATAAGTCGGAACGACCGGGATCGGCCGACTATATCCTATAGCTGCCATATAACTGATTGATCGGAAATGGTATAACTTTGGTGTTTTTAGAGATAGAGAGTTCAAATTTGACAAGAGAGCTATTTTTGGCAAACCATTACGAATTTACGAAACCATGCCAAATTTCATAAGGATCGGCCGACTATATCCTATAGCTGCCATAAAACTGAACGATCGGAAATGACCCAACTTTCGTGTTTTTGAAGATAGAAAGCTGAAACTTAGTACAGATTATATTTTGGTCAGTTTATTCAACCTACCAAATTTCATAACGATCGGCAAACTATATCTTATAGCTGCCATATAACTGAACGATCGGAAATGGTTTTTGGTAGAAATACCAACTTTGGTATTTTTGAAGATAGAAGCTTGAGACTTTCTTTTAGATTTTTTATTGTAATTAATTGGTTTTATTATGACGTAATCATAAGGATCAGCCAACTATATCCGATGTTTGCGATATATATCCGGTTTTAGCTGCAAGGGTATATCAACTTCGGCTCCGCCCGAAGTTAGCTTTCCTTTCTTGTTTTTTTTTTGTTTTTGGAAACGACTCTTCAGTCGCCGCTACAAAGCCCCCCGAAACATTCAGGCTAGGGTATTCCCTTCCTGGTACGCTAGACAGATACCGACTGAAGAGGTGGTATTGTCTTTTATCCTTTGCGTGGTAAGTGCCTAACAACCGACCCTGGGGATCTTCCAATTCGTAATAGCAGTTACCCAACTTCTTGCGCATCCGGGCTTTGACAAACGAAGGCCCAAACTTGGCATTGTATCCAGATTGGAAGCAACTCTGCTTAAAATTACATCGAAAGACCTCTTGACCAACTTTGAAAGATACTAGATACTCCTCATGCATCTTTTGCATCCGTTTTGTAGCTTCCGTATAAACGTATGAGTGTATGATTAAATAGTACGGACTGATCGTCGAGCAAGTTCAACTTTCTTTGCAGAGAATATATTGCACCGGATTTGATCATATGTTGACCATAGACCATGCAGTAAGGTGACGTTCCGATACTAGAATGCGCAGAGAACACAAAGCACAACTAATCCTACTCAAATTCTCGTCCCAGTCCTTTTGATCAGAACGTACATAAGCCCTGATTCCTGAGATAACGGAGCGATGAACGCGTTACAAAGCGTTAGCTTGAGGGGAATGCACAGCTGTTAGTACGTGCGTTACTCCAAACTGCTGCATTAGCTTTTTAAACCCTTCAGCACGAAACCGTTGACTGAAACAATGGTCTCTGGCACCCCGTATGTCATAAAAAGATCACTCTCGAGATAGTTTACTACTTACGAGAGCGCGAGAGATAGTTTACGAGAGCGCGGATAGGGTCCGAGAAAATCAATAGATACTCGCTGGAAGAACCTTTGTGTTTCCGGAGCTTTTCCTAACGGCAGACGCAGTGAATAATTCGGCGACATGGTGGACTTGCACATTTCGCAAGCATTCGTATCGCCTAAACCTCTCTATAGTTTTGTGTATCCCGCCGTGTGAGCATAATGGACTGTCATGAGCGCGAACAAGGACTTCTGGGATCATTTCTTTGGGTATCCACAGCTTCCATGCATACTCATCATGAAGAGTTTCTCCCGTGAGATGTTCTACGTTTTTATATAAATACCCACTATCGGCTTTCAAATCAGGGAAATTGGTCTAGTTAGCGCTGACACTATCGACTAATGCCTTGTAACCAACAGACTTGAAATGACTAGAGTTTAAATCGTCAGAGAAATGGCTTTGAGAAATCTAGGTTGCACAGAACAGGCGCTTCCGTAAAACACTTCTTTAAGTCTTGAAAAGCCTTTATTGCTTCAGGGGTCAAACTAAATTTACGCTTTGTCGTCATCAGGTCTGTTAACGGTGCTGACAGAGATGCAAAATTCGGAATAAAGTTTCTATACCAGCCACAGAGTCCCAAAAAACTTCGTAGTCCACGGAGGGTTTTTGGAATCGGAAAATCTGTGATAGCCGCCACTTTCTCTGGATCTGTGCGTATTCCGCCATCACCAATGTGGCCTAAATACCGTACCCATCCCATGCAAAAATGGCTCTTGCCAACGTTGATTATCAAGCCTGCTCTTTTAATGTGTACAGCCAACTCCCTGAGCACCTGCGAATGGGTCTCGAAGCTTGACGAAACCACCAGTAAGTCGTCTAAATAAACGAAACTTCATATCGGTAATGCGGCGGTACCACTTTGTCCATCAGTCTAGACATTGTACTCGTTGCATTGCAAAGGCCGAAGAGCATCACCTTGAATTGGTAAAGCGGCCTACCGGAAACAGTAAATGCCGTTTTATCGCAAGATTTGATTTTTAGCGGTACTTGCCAATAAGCATCCTTCAAATCTAACCTAGTAATGAACTCTGCCTTGGGAAGTCGACTCAAAATCCCGTTTATCTGCGGCAAGGGATAAGCATCTTTTTCTGTGAAGCTATTTACCTTTCGGCAGTCAAGACAGATTCGGACTTTACCTGGCTTGGTTACCATAACTATTGGCGAAGACGGAGCACTTTGCGACACCTCTATAACGCCTAACTGTAGCATCCTGTTTATTTCGATATACATAGCCTTCTCCACGGCCGGCGAAAACGGAAAATGACGTTGTTTTATGGGTTCACTGGGTTATGGATGCGCTACCAACATCTAAAGAATGCGTGATTAAATTAGTCTACCTAAGACCTTTCTGCGTCAAAGATGGAAAAGAATTGATAACTTCCGAAGGTTTCTTTTTCTGGTCTTCGGATAAAACATTTCTGGTCTTCGGATGAAACATGGCCTCAAGTAATTCAAAGAATTCTACGCTAATAAACTCTTTCTTGATGGGGCATCACTTTACTACTACTACTACTGCTTTCACTAGCTTTGGTTTCAGCTAACTCTATTTTCTCTATCGTTAGACTTTTGGGAAGAAGGTCGTAGTGTTTCCAGAAATCAATCCTGAGGTATAAGTCGTGCTTCAGAGAAGGCACAATGTAAATAGGTAAGAATTTCCTAACATTTGCGTATTCTATTTCAATTTTGATCCGGCCTATTATGCGCTGAGGACTTTCGTCAGCCGTCACAGCATCCCTTTCCATCGCCTTAAATGGCACATTTCCCTTCATTACTTCGGCTGCTAAGCTGCCACCTACACAACTTATAGACGCCCCCGAATCAAGTAAGCCATACACAGTGCGATCCAACAGCCAAACTGGAATAAACGGTCGAGGATCTCGACGTACAAAAGGATTGGCACAAATGTATTCTAGGCCATTCTTCTTACTCCCTCGTTGTCCCTTGATGTCGTAAGGCGAAGGCGTCGATCTGAACGGCGACCTCGACGTGCCGGCATTTGCATACCCGTGTATCTTCTTGACTTCGTCCAAGAAGACCTCGCGTCTTCTGGAAGTTTCTCTCCGCTCTTACACCGTTCTGATCTCTACGTTAAGAATTACGTCCCTAATCTCTGGGCGTAAATTATTCTTTAAAACTCGTACAAGCTTACGAGCAGGCCAAGGAACTTCTAATTGGTCCACCAATCTCAATATGCTATCGTAAAAGCTGTCAAAAGATTCATTAGTCTTATGGTTCCTATTTCTGATAAGCTCTTCCACGTCCACATCGTCCCTTTTTTTCCCGAAATTAGGTACGTAAGGCGAAACACAACAAATCCCATTGTACTCTACTCACGGACATGTGGTAGCGCCAAAAAAATAGGCTCTATAGGCTTTACCTTAGAAAATAACACTGGCATTTCTGTACAGTACTGCGAAGTTTTCCTCTAAAGTCTGCTGTGTAGTTGCTTCAACTCTTTATATAAAGTTGTTCACGCTCCACTCCTTTTCCGGAATATTTAATTTTCCAGCCGTTAAGGATATGCACTTCCTTATCTGGGCGGTTCAACAAATCGGACGTATTGCTTCCCTGAGAATTTTGGGAACGCGGACTTAAAGTATGTTCTCTCACAGGTATCCTGAAATTTTCTGGGTCTATCCTGTCTTGCAGACTTTCCTCGGTTGGAGGTAAACACGGCTGACTCATTGCCGAGCTGTGATTTTGAGTTGCTAAAGTCCTAGTTAGAACGAGTTTTGGATTAACTCTGCCATCTTTTCCGAAAGCGACTCCAGCAATCTCCGCTCCATAGATAGAAGCGTTATGGCATTAGCCGAAATAATGCTTTCATTGTTGCTAATTGAAGTATACCCTCAAGTAGTAGCTATATCGTCAGACGTTTGTCTCCCGACGTTATCGGCAGGGACCGTAAATAATGATTATGAGTTTAAAAAAATTGAAGCCCAAAACAGTCTCCAAAAAAATTGAAAAAAATTGTCATAAGTTAAATTTTCATGGCGAATTCAAAAACAAGATAAATTTTTTTTTCAATTTTTATGAAAAAAAATTGATTTTTAATAATTAAAATTAATTTTAATAATAAAAATTTAGTAATAATTATTAAGTATCAATTTTTATATAAAAATTACGCAATAACTTTTATTTTGTAATTTTTATTATATAAATTGGAAAATAAAAATTATTCGATAACTTTTATTTTGAAAATTGAAAATAAAGATTGAATCTATATATCTTTTGATCCGTTGAAGCCAGATCCAATATATATGTATATATATGATCTACACATCAATACCTTTCAGATGGTATATAATAAGTGTGTATATATGTTTATCCGCGTATGTGCCTGTGCAGTATTGGCAGTATTCATAAATAACTATTTATAATAACTATACTATAAAAACTAACCCAACTATTGTTACGGCGGCTGAGAAAGAGTAGTTCATTAAATTATTGAAGACATTGCGAACACCGACTTTCAGGTAAGATTTCCAAAAGATTAATTATTTTAATAATAAAAAAATAATAAAACATATACTACATTAAGGCTAGCAATTGCTGCAACATCGTTACCGCTGCCCATAAATGATGTGCCAACAAGGTGGAGCTGGAGCTGGAGCCGATATCCGTGGCTACCAAAAAATTGCAGAGCGAACAGCTTTATTTTGGCGACTTTTTCAAGCTTTTGTTGGAGACGAAACTCATTATTAATTCAATTCAACTAATAAATTGTTGTAATTTTATCCACGCTTCAATAATTTAATGAACTACTCTTTCTCAGCCGCCGCAACAATAGTTGGGTTAGTTATTATAGTATAGTTATTATAAATAGTTATTTATGAATACTGCCAATACTGCACAGGCACATAAGCGGATAAACATATATACACACTTATTATATACCATCTGAAAGGTATTGATGTGTAGATCATATATATACATATATATTGGATCTGGCTTCAACGGATCAAAAGATATATAGATTCAATCTTTATTTTCAATTTTTAAAATAAAAGTTATCGAATAATTTTTATTTTCCAATTTATATAATAAAAATTACAAAATAAAAGTTATTGCGTAATTTTTATATAAAAATTGATACTTAATAGTTATTACTAATTTTTTATTATTAAAATTAATTTTAATTATTAAAAATCAATTTTTTTCATAAAAATTAAGAAATAACTTTTATTTTGTAATTTTTTGCTTTTTTAATTATAACCGTTACAGTCCCTGGTTATCGGAGATGGGCTGATTTCGGGATTGACTTCGGGTTCTTATTTTCGGGTCATCCATAGCCTTAGGTCCCTTGGGTCTCCATATCGCCCCGGATATATTGCAAACTCTTCTTCCAGTGAGCTTCTATGCATTTCCTATGAAACTCATGCTGACATGCCGTTACGTAAACCTCCGCAGCGTTTACCTCAGCGTTACATATCGGACAACAGGAATTATAACTGTTTGCAGCTCCTTTATATGGAGACCGGTCTATCTAAAAATCGTAACTTTTCAAAACAAACTGATGTGTTGGGTGTCACATCATCAGTATCAAAAATAAAAGGTAGATAGGTAATGACTTTAACTCAGTTCCTTTGAAGAACTAGAGATATTACTTTTCTTAGCTTTTAGTTTGGTCTTGGCCATCGACCTGTTTCCGACAGATTCAGAGACCTAGTAAGAATTGTTTAATTTGTCGAATATAGTACAAAACCGTGTTTGAAATATTTCTAACACCCTCAAAATCTTCATTTATTTAAAAAAAAGTTTTTTCGAGACTTTTTTGCTCTTAAAAATTCCTTAAGCCGTATCTTTAAGCGGATTTTAAAATTTTTAAACGTTTTTTAATAATTATATGTTGTAGCTTTTAAAAAAAATATATTTTTAATTAATTAAAACAAAAGAGATACAATTTTTACACAAGAAAATGACACTTTTGAATTTTTGTCGTGTTTTTCGGACTTTTACGCCGGTACAACTTCCAAGAAATGGTATCAGTTTTGATACTTATAAATATTGCCTTATTATTGCCATATAATCCTGAATAAAACGAGACCAATTTCATTAAAAAATAATAAAAATTGTTGAAGTTATAACGCTTTTCCCAAAACAAGTCAGTGCAATCCTGCTAGCGTTCCGGAGCAATAGTGTGCCCTTCCATTTCGCTTATTCCTTTTTTTTTACACACTTTTACGAAACACCGAAAAATTGTTTTTTTCTAAATAAATCAAGATTTTGAGGGTGTTAGAAATATTTCAAACACGGTTTTGTACTATATTCGACGTAATAAACAATTCCTACTAGGTCTCTTCAAAAGTTCATCCAATTTTGTTTTTTTTTCGCACTGTGTGATTAGACTAATATTAATTACACTGTTATTTAACTGATTTCCAAAAAAATTCCGGTGCCGGTGGTCCGGACTCTGGAATACCCTTTTGGGTGACTCTAATGGGGGTTTCGTTCCCTAGGACCTGTGGCATCACTTGAACGGATGCCATGGCGGACATATCAGACAATTGCTCATTTTTTCTAAGAAATTCTGACGAATTTTTCTCAGTTCTAGCCCTTAGGGTGGCCAGAGATATAAGCGGCTGCATTAATGTCGGCTGAGCAGGCTGAGGCGGATCAGAAACAGCGGATTTCTTACGCTTAGGGGGACTCATTTAGCAGCTGAAGGCCACTAAATTGAGTGTCAAGCGCACAGAGCTGGTCATTGATTTTACGAAAACCAGTGATAAGCTCTTTAAATCCATTTTTGGTCTGTCTCATGAACGACCTCATTTCGCCTTGGACAGCACGACAATTTTCAAAACACTAGGTTATACCCGACCTACGGGAAATGGCATCCGAAACTGAGGCAGTGAATCCGGCACACTTGGCGTGCACGACGTTTTCACATAACCAGCAATAGATGGTAGGCTGGGATGTGAAAATTGTCTTGTTACAAGACTTTATAGCGCAGATAAGTTAAAATTCCATTTTTATTTTTTTAATTAATAAAACAAAAATGAATATATAAAAAGTTAAAGAACACAATACCTTGAACCACTGTGCCAAATAGGAAGCCAAAGCGGGAGCTTTGAATAGTGCAAAAGAGAAATGCAGAAATAGAGTTAAGCCGGGGAAGAAGCAGAGCTGAGCTATGCCTGGAATTGAAATTATTCAATTTATTAATTCGACTCCAAATATACCACAGCACTCGCGAAGCGATACGGTTTAAGCTTAAGATTCACAATATATGTATGCAATTGATTAAGTGAGTAAACATCGGTTTACCAATATTTATAATAAAACGCAGTGCGCACAAAAAAACACGACCGTTCGCTTAAGAGAAGAGAGGGATAATTTTGGTCAAAAGTGTGCAACGCAGTGAAGGAGACATCTCCGACCCTATAAAGTATATATATTCTTGATCAGGTTCACCTCCTGAGTTGATATACAGTGCCCACAACATTTATTCGTACACCCCATATTTTTAACTTCAAGCATCTGAAACTTTGTTTATATTAACGTAACTAAAACAAAACTTTATTGAACAATAAAGAGAAGTATTTTTCCAATGCAGATTAACAAAAAACTTGAATTCATTTTCAAAACATATAAGAAATTTTCAAAGACAAAAATAAGGCACTTTTTTACGCAAACAAATTATTCGTACAGTAATAATAAAAATTTTGTTATAGAAATCGGACGAAAATCTTTTTTTAATACTTTGTAGGAGCACCTTTGGCCTTAATGACTGCCTCTAAACGTCGACGCATACTTTTGACCAAACGTTTGGTGTCATCAACCGATATTTTTTCAAACTCAGTTCGTATGGCTGTTTCGAGATTGGCCTTTGATGTTATTGGGTGTTTTCTGATCCTGCGCTCCATTAAATCCCTGAGGTGTTCTATTGGATTCAAATCCGGTGACTGCGGTTGGGTTTTAAACTGTTTGCAGTTTTAATCAAGAGAAAGCTAACTTCGGGCGGAGCCGAAGTTTATATATCCTTGCAGTTAAAACCGGACATGTATCTATTGCAAACATCGGATATAGTTGGCCGATCCTTATGGGAATATGAATATATAATCCAATTTATTACAATACAAAATTTAAAAAAAAGTCCCAAACTTCTATCTTCAAACATACCAAAGTTGGTATTTCTACCAAAACCCATTTCCGATTGTTCAGTTATATGGCAGCTATAAGATATAGTCGGCCGATCCTAATGAAATTTTTTAGGTCGGATTCACTGACCAAAAATATAATCTGTACCAAGTTCCAGCTTTCTATCTTCAAAAACACGAAAGTTGGGTCATTACCGATCGTTCAGTTATATGGCAGCTATAGGATATAGTCGGCCGATCCTTACAAAATTTGGCATGTCGTATTATTTTGCCAAAAATAACGCTCATGTAAAATAGTTTGAGACTAGATAGAATAGAGACTAATTTGCGTAGAAACAGACAGACGGACAGACAGACAGACGGACAGACGGACATGCTCATATAAACTCAGGAGGTGATCCTGATCAAGAATATATATACTTTATAGGGTCGGAGATGTCTCCTTCACTGCGTTGCACACTTTTGACCAAAATTATCCCTCTCTTTCTCTTAAGCGAACGGTCGTGTTTTTTTGTGCGCACTGCGTTTTATTATAAATATTGGTAAACCGATGTTTACTCACTTAATCAATTGCATACATATATTGTGAATCTTAAGCTTAAACCGTATCGCTTCGCGAGTGCTGTGGTATATTTGGAGTCGAATTAATAAATTGAATAATTTCAATTCCAGGCATAGCTCAGCTCTGCTTCTTCCCCGGCTTAACTCTATTTCTGCATTTCTCTTTTGCACTATTGAAAGCTCCCGCTTTGGCTTCCCATTTGGCACAGTGGTTCAAGGTATTGTGTTCTTTAACTTTTTATATATTCATTTTTGTTTTATTAATTAAAAAATAAAAAATGGAATTTTAACTTATCTGCGCTATAAAGTCTTGTAACAAGACAATTTTCACATCCCAGCCTACCATCTATTGCTGGTTATGTGAAAACGTCGTGCACGCCAAGTGTGCCGGATTCACTGCCTCAGTTTCGGATGCCATTTCCCGTAGGTCGGGTATAACCTATTGTTTTGAAAATTGTCGTGCTGTCCAAGGCGAAATGAGGTCGTTCATGAGACAGACCAAAAATGGATTTAAAGAGCTGATCATTGGTTTTCGTAAAATCAATGACCAGCTCTGTGCGCTTGACACTCAATTTAGTGGCCTTCAGCTGCTAAATGAGTCCCCTAAGCGTAAGAAATCCGCTGTTTCTGATCCGCCTCAGCCTGCTCAGCCGACATTAATGCAGCCGCTTATATCTCTGGCCACCCTAAGGGCTAGAACTGAGAAAAATTCGTCAGAATTTCTTAGAAAAAATGAGCAATTGTCTGATATGTTCGCCATGGCATCCCTTCAAGTGATGCCACAGGTCCTAGGGAACGAAACCCCCATTAGAGTCACCCAAAAGGGTATTCCAGAGTCCGGACCACCGGCACCGGAATTTTTTTTGGAAATCAGTTAAATAACAGTGTAATTAATATTAGTCTAATCACACAGTGCGACAAAAAAAACAAAATTGGATGAACTTTTGAAGAGACCTAGTAGGAATTGTTTATTACGTCGAATATAGTACAAAACCGTGTTTGAAATATTTCTAACACCCTCAAAATCTTGATTTATTTAGAAAAAACAATTTTTCGGTGTTTCGTAAAAGTGTGTAAAAAAAGGAATAAGCGAAATGGAAGGGCACACTATTGCTCCGGAACGCTAGCAGGATTGCACTGACTTGTTTTGGGAAAAGCGTTATAACTTCAACAATTTTTATTATTTTTTAATGAAATTGGTCTCGTTTTATTCAGGATTATATGGCAATAATAAGGCAATATTTATAAGTATCAAAACTGATACCATTTCTTGGAAGTTGTACCGGCGTAAAAGTCCGAAAAACACGACAAAAATTCAAAAGTGTCATTTTCTTGTGTAAAAATTGTATCTCTTTTGTTTTAATTAATTAAAAATATATTTTTTTAAAAGCTACAACATATAATTATTAAAAAACGTTTAAAAATTTTAAAATCCGCTTAAAGATACGGCTTAAGGAATTTTTAAGAGCAAAAAAGTCTCGAAAAAACTTTTTTTAAATAAATGAAGATTTTGAGGGTGTTAGAAATATTTCAAACACGGTTTTGTACTATATTCGACAAATTAAACAATTCTTACTAGGTCTCTGAATCTGTCGGAAACAGGTCGATGGCCAAGACCAAACTAAAAGCTAAGAAAAGTAATATCTCTAGTTCTTCAAAGGAACTGAGTTAAAGTCATTACCTATCTACCTTTTATTTTTGATACTGATGATGTGACACCCAACACATCAGTTTGTTTTGAAAAGTTACGATTTTTAGATAGACCGGTCTCCATATAAAGGAGCTGCAAACAGTTATAATTCCTGTTGTCTGATATGTAACGCTGAGGTAAACGCTGCGGAGGTTTACGTAACGGCATGTCAGCATGAGTTTCATAGGAAATGCATAGAAGCTCACTGGAAGAAGAGTTTGCAATATATCCGGGGCGATATGGAGACCCAAGGGACCTAAGGCTATGGATGACCCGAAAATAAGAACCCGAAGTCAATCCCGAAATCAGCCCATCTCCGATAACGTCGGGAGACAAACGTCTGACGATATAGCTACTACTTGAGGGTATACTTCAATTAGCAACAATGAAAGCATTATTTCGGCTAATGCCATAACGCTTCTATCTATGGAGCGGAGATTGCTGGAGTCGCTTTCGGAAAAGATGGCAGAGTTAATCCAAAACTCGTTCTAACTAGGACTTTAGCAACTCAAAATCACAGCTCGGCAATGAGTCAGCCGTGTTTACCTCCAACCGAGGAAAGTCTGCAAGACAGGATAGACCCAGAAAATTTCAGGATACCTGTGAGAGAACATACTTTAAGTCCGCGTTCCCAAAATTCTCAGGAAGCAATACGTCCGATTTGTTGAACCGCCCAGATAAGGAAGTGCATATCCTTAACGGCTGGAAAATTAAATATTCCGGAAAAGGAGTGGAGCGTGAACAACTTTATATAAAGAGTTGAAGCAACTACACAGCAGACTTTAGAGGAAAACTTCGCAGTACTGTACAGAAATGCCAGTGTTATTTTCTAAGGTAAAGCCTATAGAGCCTATTTTTTTGGCGCTACCACATGTCCGTGAGTAGAGTACAATGGGATTTGTTGTGTTTCGCCTTACGTACCTAATTTCGGGAAAAAAAGGGACGATGTGGACGTGGAAGAGCTTATCAGAAATAGGAACCATAAGACTAATGAATCTTTTGACAGCTTTTACGATAGCATATTGAGATTGGTGGACCAATTAGAAGTTCCTTGGCCTGCTCGTAAGCTTGTACGAGTTTTAAAGAATAATTTACGCCCAGAGATTAGGGACGTAATTCTTAACGTAGAGATCAGAACGGTGTAAGAGCGGAGAGAAACTTCCAGAAGACGCGAGGTCTTCTTGGACGAAGTCAAGAAGATACACGGGTATGCAAATGCCGGCACGTCGAGGTCGCCGTTCAGATCGACGCCTTCGCCTTACGACATCAAGGGACAACGAGGGAGTAAGAAGAATGGCCTAGAATACATTTGTGCCAATCCTTTTGTACGTCGAGATCCTCGACCGTTTATTCCAGTTTGGCTGTTGGATCGCACTGTGTATGGCTTACTTGATTCGGGGGCGTCTATAAGTTGTGTAGGTGGCAGCTTAGCAGCCGAAGTAATGAAGGGAAATGTGCCATTTAAGGCGATGGAAAGGGATGCTGTGACGGCTGACGAAAGTCCTCAGCGCATAATAGGCCGGATCAAAATTGAAATAGAATACGCAAATGTTAGGAAATTCTTACCTATTTACATTGTGCCTTCTCTGAAGCACGACTTATACCTCAGGATTGATTTCTGGAAACACTACGACCTTCTTCCCAAAAGTCTAACGATAGAGAAAATAGAGTTAGCTGAAACCAAAGCTAGTGAAAGCAGTAGTAGTAGTAGTAAAGTGATGCCCCATCAAGAAAGAGTTTATTAGCGTAGAATTCTTTGGATTACTTGAGGCCATGTTTCATCCGAAGACCAGAAATGTTTTATCCGAAGACCAGAAAAAGAAACCTTCGGAAGTTATCAATTCTTTTCCATCTTTGACGCAGAAAGGTCTTAGGTAGACTAATTTAATCACGCATTCTTTAGATGTTGGTAGCGCATCCATAACCCAGTGAACCCATAAAACAACGTCATTTTCCGTTTTCGCCGGCCGTGGAGAAGGCTATGTATATCGAAATAGACAGGATGCTACAGTTAGGCGTTATAGAGGTGTCGCAAAGTGCTCCGTCTTCGCCAATAGTTATGGTAACCAAGCCAGGTAAAGTCCGAATCTGTCTTGACTGCCGAAAGGTAAATAGCTTCACAGAAAAGATGCTTATCCCTTGCCGAAGATAAACGGGATTTTGAGTCGACTTCCCAAGGCAGAGTTCATTACTAGGTTAGATTTGAAGGATGCTTATTGGCAAGTACCGCTAAAAATCAAATCTTGCGATAAAACGGCCTTTACTGTTTTCGGTAGGCCGCTTTACCAATTCAAGGTGATGCTCTTCGGCCTTTGCAATGCAACGAGTACAATGTCTAGACTGATGGACAAAGTGGTACCGCCGCATTACCGATATGAAGTTTCGTTTATTTAGACGACTTACTGGTGGTTTCGTCAAGCTTCGAGACCCATTCGCAGGTGCTCAGGGAGTTGGCTGTACACATTAAAAGAGCAGGCTTGATAATCAACGTTGGCAAGAGCCATTTTTGCATGGGATGGGTACGGTATTTAGGCCACATTGGTGATGGCGGAATACGCACAGATCCAGAGAAAGTGGCGGATATCACAGATTTTCCGATTCTGAAAACCCTCCGTGGACTACGAAGTTTTTTGGGACTCTGTGGCTGGTATAGAAACTTTATTCCGAATTTTGCATCTCTGTCAGCACCGTTAACAGACCTGATGACGACAAAGCGTAAATTTAGTTTGACCCCTGAAGCAATAAAGGCTTTTCAAGACTTAAAGAAGTGTTTTACGGAAGCGCCTGTTCTGTGCAACCTAGATTTCTCAAAGCCATTTCTCTGACGATTTAAACTCTAGTCATTTCAAGTCTGTTGGTTACAAGGCATTAGTCGATAGTGTCAGCGCTAACTAGACCAATTTCTCTGATTTGAAAGCCGATAGTGGGTATTTATATAAAAACGTAGAACATCTCACGGGAGAAACTCTTCATGATGAGTATGCATGGAAGCTGTGAATACCCAAAGAAATGATCCCAGAAGTCCTTGTTCGCGCTCATGACAGTCCATTATGCTCACACGGCGGGATACACAAAACTATAGAGAGGTTTAGGCGATACGAATGCTTGCGAAATGTGCAAGTCCACCATGTCGCCGAATTATTCACTGCGTCTGCCGTTAGGAAAAGCTCCGGAAACACAAAGGTTCTTCCAGCGAGTATCTATTGATTTTCTCGGACCCTATCCGCGCTCTCGTAAACTATCTCTCGCGCTCTCGTAAGTAGTAAACTATCTCGAGAGTGATCTTTTTATGACATACGGGGTGTCAGAGACCATTGTTTCAGTCAACGGTTTCGTGCTGAAGGGTTTAAAAAGCTAATGCAGCAGTTTGGAGTAACGCACGTACTAACAGCTGTGCATTCCCCTCAAGCTAACGCTTTGTAACGCGTTCATCGCTCCGTTATCTCAGGAATCAGGGCTTATGTACGTTCTGATCAAAAGGACTGGGACGAGAATTTGAGTAGGATTAGTTGTGCTTTGTGTTCTCTGCGCATTCTAGTATCGGAACGTTACTTACTGTTCTCTGTTACTGTTCTCCTTACTTCACCAATATATTCTCTGCAAAGAAAGTTGAACTTGCTCGACGATCAGTCCGTACTATTTAATCATACACTCATACGTTTATACGGAAGCGACGAAACGGATGCAAAAGATACATGAGGAGTATCTAGTATCTTTCAAAGTTGGTCAAGAGGTCTTTCGATGTAATTTTAAGCAGAGTTGCTTCCAATCTGGATACAATGCCAAGTTTGGGCCTTCGTTTGTCAAAGCCCGGATGCGCAAGAAGTTGGGTAACTGCTATTACGAATTGGAAGATCCCCAGGGTCGGTTGTTAGGCACTTACCACGCAAAGGATAAAAGACAATACCACCTCTTCAGTCGGTATCTGTCTAGCGTACCAGGAAGGGAATACCCTAGCCTGAATGTTTCGGGGGGGCTTTGTAGCGGCGACTGAAGAGTCGTTTCCAAAAACAAAAAAAAAACAAGAAAGGAAAGCTAACTTCGGGCGGAGCCGAAGTTGATATACCCTTGCAGCTAAAACCGGATATATATCGCAAACATCGGATATAGTTGGCGGATCCTTATGATTACGTCATAATAAAACCAATTAATTACAATAAAAAATCTAAAAGAAAGTCTCAAGCTTCTATCTTCAAAAATACCAAAGTTGGTATTTCTACCAAAAACCATTTCCGATCGTTCAGTTATATGGCAGCTATAAGATATAGTTTGCCGATCGTTATGAAATTTGGTAGGTTGGATCAACTGACCAAAAATATAATCTGTACTAAGTTTCAGCTTTCTATCTTCAAAAACACGAAAGTTGGGTCATTTCCGATCGTTCAGTTTTATGGCAGCTATAGGATATAGTCGGCCGATCCTTATGAAATTTGGCATGGTTTCGTAAATTCGTAATGGTTTGCCAAAAATAGCTCTCGTGTCAAATTTGAACTCTCTAACTCTAAAAACACCAAAGTTATACCATTTCCGATCAATCAGTTATATGGCAGCTATAGGATATAGTCGGCCGATCCCGGTCGTTCCGACTTATATACTGCGTGCAAAGGAAAGAAGGGTGTGTGCAAAGTTTCAAGTCGATAGCTTTAAAACTGAGAGACTAGTTCGCGTAGAAACAGACAGACGGACAGACGGACATGCTCATATCAACTCAGGAGGTGATCCTGATCAAGAATATACATACTTTATAGGGTCGGAGATATCTCCTTCACTGCGTTGCACACTTTTGGACAAAATTATAATACCCTCCAAAATAATAATAAAAGGGTATAATAAAGAAATAAGATAAATATTTATATTGTATATATGGTATACTTTATTTTTTTTTAACCGATATTTAGAGTGGGAGCTTTTACTATGGGATTTGCCCAATTTCTGAGACGCATAATCAGCTGCATCAGGGAGGCTTAGAAAAGCTGCAATATCAGCTGCTTTCCATTTCCTGTAACCCTAATGAAATGTGCGCTGATCCGTCCTCGGTCTTTTTTTTCGAAATCGTCATTTGGTGCAGACGCACTTTGAGATTACTCTCCGCGAGCAATAGTTTTTTATCGGCGTAAAAGCCGCATCCCGCAAGTGCAAAGGTTGGTTTTTTGTTTATTCCACAGCGTCGGTTATTGTTTTATTTATTTGAATTCGCTTATCTAGGTTTTGCGCTAGTATACCAAAATTGAGGGCTAGCGAAAGGAAGTACGAAACAGACAGCCTAATCGGAGTCCCTTGGTTGGCCGCGGCCGGAAAACTAACGGTGTAATGGTTTAAGAGAATCTGGACAGAACCGGTGAATCACAAGTCCCGTTGAGCGTAAGGCTGTTGACCCCGTCAGCAATAGAAGCAATCGGCGTTTTAAGTGATGTTCATTGAAATATACCCTGTTCCTATCTCAGTATATTGATTTTCAATGATTCGTAAAAATATATGTACCCTTCAGTACCAAAATTCCTTACCCCGACGTTTCCTGGCGACATGTTCGAAAAACAAAAACAAATTGCATGGGCTTGGTTTACTCAACTCCGAAACGAAAGGGAAACGAAACTTCTACCTGCTTTCGGTTTTCGACAATGATTCTCGCAGCTTCTACGTCATAGTTTCGGAGCAGAGGCACGCGACAGAATGACAATTAGAAAGATGTAGATGGAGGGAAGGGAGAGAAAAAAAATCGGTGTCGAAAACCAAATGAATGGAAGCGACGTCAGAATACCCTTTTTAAAATATGTTGAAATATTTATATATATTTAAGATTTTATTTAATAAATTTTTCTGATCTAATCATATATTATATTGAAATGTATTAATAATTGGCTTTAGCCAAAGCCAAAATGTTCATGTTTGATTATTTTCCTTGTGCGATTATAACTACAAGGCATTGCGTTGGTCGACTATACCCTGGCACGCGCCAGAATTATCGGTTGTCAATTTTCGGTTTCGTCTTGCCTCTCCCCTTCTCTTTGCATTTGATGTTCAATTTGCACCAAAAGCACACGCGTTTGTGAAGAAAAGTTTAAGTGACCAATTAAATTAAATAACAACTAAAAACTAATTCTGGTGAGTAAAATTAAAAAGTAATGTGCATATATGTAATTAAGTTATTTATTAAATACCAAGCGGCCGTTCAATATATGTATGTACATATGTACATATATTTATTAAACGGCATTAGCCGCTCGGAAAAGTGCTAAATATTTATATATGTACATATGTACATATATTTATTAAACGGCATTAGCCGCTTGTACATATTAAGTTATTATCTATTTATTGTTTATTTATTTAATTGAGGAAATGATCGTGCAATATAACATCGACGGAGTTAGTGGGAAGAAGAGATTGAAGGCGTTTCCACATTTTTATGGAGTTTTGATCGGTATGTATTTTAATCACAAATAATGTAAACAATATCTAATTTCTATTTATTTTATTTACAGATAGTATATTAATTATAGTATATTAGTATATTAATAGATAGTATATTAATCAATTAAAATAATAAATTTGGTCGGAAAGGGGGGGGTTCCTCAGTGAATTCCTTGTGAATCCCACCTATTTTCTCAACGATTCCTCAGAGAATACCCCAGGGATTCCTTGGGGTATTTCCTCAACGATTCCTCAGAGTATACCTCAGGGATTCCTTGGGGTATTTCCTCAACGATTCCTCAGAGTATACCTCAGGGATTCCCTGGGGTATTTTGTTCGAAATTCTCTTCGAATACCTGCAGGAATCCTGCAGTATTCCTTGAGTTGTTCGAATTCCTCGATGTGAGGAACTCTTCTATGGAAATTCCTTGATGGTTTGTATGAAATATACCTAGAGGATTCCTCGGGTGGCAATACTAGTACCTAGACGATTCCTTAAGGAATCCTTGAGGTATGGTACTGAAGGGAATTAACAATAAATACAAGTGGAACACACACATTAACTCACTAACACCCTCACTCCATCAAAAACTAAATATAATAAAATGCCTATCCAGCCATAAATTTAATTGCAATACCCACACACTCCTTCACGTCGCCAAAGCAACGGTCATCGCTAAACTGGAATACGGTTTGTTCCTTTACGGAAACTCACCGAAAAGCACTTAAACAAATTAAAGACCCCGTTCAATGCTGCACTTCGACCAGCCCTTGGAGCCTTTCGAACAACCCCCATATCTATCTTAATCAACGAGTCCAGTATTCGAACAATAGAGCAAAAACGAGACCTACAAACAGCCAAGCTTAGCAAAAACTTAATTTTTTCCAGAGACACACCCATACACAAATTTGTTAGGCAACGAAAAATCAGAAAAAACCTAACCACCATAGACCGAACCATACAACTCTGCCTCTCACTAAACTTACCATACCAACCCACAAAAACAACAAAAATTCAATCCACCTTGGGAGATCCCTAATCTTATAGATACAACGTTCAGAATCTATATGAAACAAACAACACCCTCAGACACATATCGAAAAATATATGATACGAACATACCAAAGACAGACACAAATCCTACAAGTTTATATTCACAGACGGATCAAAAATAAATTCCACAATAACTTACGCAGTCACAACAGAAAACCACATTATAAGATATGGTATGCTTCCCCCATACTCTTCAGCACTCTCCGCCGAAATAATAGCCATCCAAGAAGCAATTGATCAAGTCAAAAGTTTGAGGGGTAAATTCATGATTTGCTCTGACTCCCTCTCAGCAATTGACTCCATAGAAAACAATAACAATAACTAACAATAACAACTTTTACTCAAACAAAATCCGATCACATCTAACAAAGATAGCACCAAAATAAAAGTATTGTGGATTCCTGGCCATGTAGGCATAGCAGGCAATGAGCTAACCGACCAAACCGTTAAGTCAGCAGCAAAAATCCCTCTCATTTTCACCCCAAACATAAATTTAACAGACATAAACAAACATTTAAGGTCAGAATTCTCAACAAGACAGGAACAAAACTTTGAACAATGCAGTCAATGGTATAAACAAAGACAACACGAACATCGACAAATACATAACCTCTTTTAACCCAAAATCGAGCAGGCTCGACCAAATAAAAATAGTACGCCTCAGCCTTGGCCACACAAAACTTACCCACGAACACTACTTCAACCAAAACCAAACATCCCCTTGCCCCTTTTGCCAAGGAGACAACACCATATCCCACCTACTCAACTCATGGGCATCACTCCACCAAATTAAACACTCGTATCTTTAAAAACACAAACCCACTTAACTTACTCAACGAACTAAACACAGATAACCTTCAAAATATAATATCTTTTCTAAAAGAATCAAATTTGTCCCGCAAAATATGAAGTCCAGCCTAACTCCAAAATCAGAAAATTGTAACTAAAATAGAATTATGTAAATAGGTAACCCACGAACCTCCGTTCATAGACCTAAGCTATTCATAACCTAAGACTTAAAACATGTATAAAATCTCATTATCAACTAGACTTTAAAGCAGTGGTCGGCACCCCAATACATTGATATGATTTTACCGCATTAGTGTTAGTAACGAATAGCAGAAAGTAGGCTGTGAGCATGACGTTTCACACATTTATACTGTGTGTGTGTGGCAGAGCTCGGGCAGAGAAATTTCCTATGCCCCCGAGATAGGGCCGTGCCGACCTCTGCTTTAAAGCCAAAGGCCCCGCTGCCAGTGCTATACCCACTAAGCTAGTTTAGTTTTGTAAACTGCTCTACCTTTAATAATAATAATAATAATAATCTTATGGGTAATTTTATTAATTATTTTGATTCGCCTGCCCGGCGTTGGCCTGGTTCGCCTCGTTCGCCTGCCCGGCGTTGACCTGGTTCGCCTGCCCGGCGTTGGGCTGGTTCGCCTGCCCGGCGTTGGGCTGGTTCGCCTGCCCGGCGTTGGCCAACCGGACTCTCCGGCGTCGGGGAATGGCTCCTTGGGGCAGCCACCGAATCCGCTTTACCTCCATTTTAATTTCCTTCTCCGGAGCTCCCTCCCAAAGACGGCATCTCCTTCACCACAAAAACTAGTTTCTAAAGGAAAAGAAGAAAAAGAATAAGAAAAAAAGAAAAAAGATTTATTATTTATTATTATATTTATTAAATTTGTTGATATTGTTAAATAAATACTTACGGCATTGGTGAAATTAAAATTCACTCCCCTCTCTTTCTTTCAAGCGAACGGTCGTGTTTTTTTTGCGCACTGCGTTTATGACAAATATTGGTAAACCGGTGTTTACATACTTTGTGAATTAAATCTTGTGAATCTTAACAATCTTAAAGCCTAAACCGTATCGCTTCGCGAGTGCTGTGGTATATTTGGAGTCGAATTAATAATTTGTCTAAATTCTATTCCAAGCATAGCTCAGCTCTGCTTCTTCCCCGGCTTATCTATATTTCTGCATTTCTCTTTTGCACTCTTTCAAAGCTCCCGCTTCGGCTTCTTGTTTGGCACAGTGGTTCAAGGTATTGTGTTTTTTAACTTTTTAAATATTAATTTTTGTTTTATTAAATAAAAAGAAATAAAATAAATAAAATGGAATTTAAACTGGTCTGTGCCATTAAGTCTTGTAACAAGACAATTTCCACATCCCAGCCTGCCATCCATTGCTGGCTATTTGAGAACGTCGTTCTATGTGAGAACGTCGTACATGCCAAGTGTGCCGGTTTCACTGCATCAGTTTCGGATGCCATTTCCCGTAGGTCTGGGATACATTATTGTTGTGAAAATTGTCGTGCTGTGCAAGGCGAAATGAGGTCGTTCATGAGACAGACCAAAAATGGATTTAAAGAGCTGATCACTGGTTTTCGTAAAATCAATGACCAGCTCTGTGCGCTTGACATTCAATTTAGTGGCCTTCAGCTGCTAAATGAGTCCCCTAAGCGTAAGAAATCCGCTGTTTCTGATCCGCCTCAGCCTGCTCAGCCGACATTAATGCAGCCGCTTATATCTCTGGCCACCCCAAGGGCTAAAACTGAGAAAAATTCGTCAGAATTTCTCAGGGATAATGAGCAATTGTCCGATATGTCCGCCATGGCATCCCTTCAAGTGATGCCACAGGTCCTAGGGAACGAAACCCCCATTAGAGTCACCCAAAAGGGTATTCCACAGTCCGGACCACCGGCACCGACTGATGCTGCAGTTCTCGTACCTGCGACACCAAAACCCTTGCAGGTGATTCCTCCATCGAAACATATATTTGTTTCTCGGCTTGCCCCTGATACTTCAGAGATTGATATCTCGGCTTATATCAAAGCCAAAACTAAAGCCGATATAAAGGTGGAGGACATACAAAAATTTAAATACAATTATACAAGGCGCACGTCTTCTTTCAAGATTCGTGTGCCCGCGCTGATGTTCAAGACGATTTGTTCTCCCAGTTTTTGGCCAGAGAATCTTTTCGTCCAAGAACATCAGCCTAGTTCCGTGAAAAAAAGTTAATAAACCAGTGGGAGTGAGACTTCCCAATATCGGAACCACTGACCAACCCTCCACCTCTTCTTTGGCCACTAACCCAAAAAAACTAGTTTCCTCACTAACTCTTACCTATCAGAATACTAGGGGGCTACGTAGCAAACTCCCCAAGCTATATTCTGATAGTTCTTTCTTTGCATCCCATATAATAGCATTTACAGAAACTTGGTTAAATCCGGAGATCTTTAGCTCCGAAGTTTTTCCAAGTAAGTACACCACTTTTAGACGATCAATCGATCCCAGCGAAGAGGAGGTGGAGTCCTCATTTCGGTAGACTCTACTTTTTCTTCTGAAGAGGTGAAATCCCAAGAGTTTGGTGACATAGAATTTATTTGCGTTAAAATCATTATGTCCGTGAAAGCTTTATACATTACATGTTCATATATACCTCCTATGTCTGAACCGCCCACATATTGGCAGCATTTGTCCGCTATTCGATACGTCTCTAATCTTATGACGGATCGTGACCAACTCGTAGCGGTGGGCGACTTTAATATCCCAGAATAAAAGTGGTCCAACGTCGATAACTCACCATCTTTGTCACTTATCACTCACCATGACTTCACCGCGAACATGTTTGACATGTCCCTAGGTCAGATCAATCATGTTAGAAATTAGCTAGGTCGGCTCTTAGACTTATGTTTTGTATCTGATCCTGATGGTACCGCTCTCTCCAGAGCTTTTCCCCTTTCAACCCCAGAGAATCCATATCACCCCACGCTGGAGGTCTCAATCGAAACCACTCCTGGTATCGATCAGATGTCTCCGAGCGTGGTAAATAAGATTCGCTGTTTCCGTAAAGCTGATTCACAGAAACTTAGCCTTATCGATACATTTGACTGGTCTGATATTCTGGCGTGCACTGATCTTAATGTCACTTTAGAAAAATTTTATTTTAATTTAAATACATTTTTTGACTCATGTGTGCCTTGGAAATATCCGTCCGCTTCAACAAATCCTCCTTGGTGCCTCACTAACCTAAAAAATAAAAAAAATAAGCTTTTACTTAAATATAAAGAAACATGCGGTAGTGTTGATTTCTCAAGATACCTACTAGCTCGGTCGATTTTTACCGTGCATAACGCTGAATGTTATAGGAATTGTATTGACCGCTGCCGGATTCAATTTACTCAGGATCCAAAGCAGTTTTATAATTTTGTAAACACTAAGCGTAAACACGTATCTTTTTCACCCCTGCTTACGTTTGAAAATTCTTCTGCGACTTCGGATCACGCCATTGCCGATCTATTAGCAGAATTTTTTCAAACAACTTATTCTCCTCCTAAATTGACTGATCAGCCTTACGCATATAACATTCAAGCAGCAAATCTTATTTTCTTAACTTTTATTTATTCGCCAGGCCCCGACGGAGTACCAGGGTGTGTGCTAAAATACTGCGCCAGGGCTCTGTGCAAACCTCTTCTAAGACTTTTCAACTTATCTTTGGAAACCTCGATTTTTCCCCTTAAGTGGAAGGAATCATTTATAATTCCCCTACATAAAAAAGGGAAAAAGTCCGAGGCTGCCAACTACAGAGGCATCTCTAAGTTATCGGCAATTCCAAAGTTATTTAAAAAAATTAATTACCCCTCATTTGCAACACCTTTGCTCTTTGATTATCACTCCTTGTCAGCATGGCTTTATTAAGCGTCGCTCCACCACCACAAACTTATTGGAGTTGACATTCTTTTGTCATAGATGGCTTTTGTAAGAGATATCAAACCGATGTAATTTACACAGACTTCAGCAAAGCATTTGATTCAGTTAACCACTCACTCTTGTTGAGTAAACTGAATATGCTGGGTTTTCCTAAAGACCTCTTAACGTGGATCTCCAGCTACCTAGATGGAAGGACACAAAGAGTCTTATTTAAAAACATACAGTCCCGTCTGGTCCGTGCTACATCCGGCGTCCCTCAAGGAAGTCATCTTGGCCCGTTATTATTTACGCTTTTATAAACGACTTGCCCCCTGCTTTAACGAACTCTCTAGTTCTTATGTATGCAGATGATGTAAAGCTTTGTCTTCAGTACAAATCCATCTCTGCCCAATGCAGTCTTCAGTCTGACCTTAATAACTTTCAAAAATGGTGTTTAGCTAATTATCTAATACTTAATGGATCAAAATGCAAGCATATGTCTTTTTATCGTTCTTGCCCTCTGCAAGCTACTTATTATACCCTTGCAGAGGGTATTATAATTTTGTCCAAAAGTGTGCAACGCAGTGAAGGAGACATCTCCGACCCTATAAAGTATATATATTCTTGATCAGGATCACCTCCTGAGTTGATATGAGCATGTCCGTCTGTCTGTCTGTCCGTTTCTACGCGAACTAGTCTCTCAGTTTTGAAGCTATCGTCTTGAAACTTTGCACACACCCTTCTTTTCTTTGCACGCGGTATATAAGTCGGAACGGCCCGGATCGGCCGACAATATCCTATAGCTGCCATATAACTGATTGATCGGAAATGGTATAACTTTGGTGTTTTTCAAGTTAGAGAGTTCAAATTTGACAAGAAAGCTATTTTTGGCAAACCATCACGACATGCCAAATTTCATAAGGATCGGCCGACTATATCTTATAGCTGCCATATAACTGAACGATCGGAAATGACCCAACTTTCGTGTTTTTGAAGATAGAAGTTTGGGACAATTTTAGGTTTGGTTTTTGTATTATAATAAATTGGGTAATATTATCATATTCTCATAAGGATCGGCCAACTATATCCGATGTTTGCGATATATAACTTTTTATAATCTCCTATAATCCTATAATTCTATAATCTAGGAAAAATGCTATTAAATACCTATATACCATTAAAATACTTTTGAGCAAAATCAGAGCTGATAAAATACCAAAAAGTATTAAAAATACCATATTCGGTCACGCTGCTCCCAAGCCTTGCTGAAAGTTCACTCAGACTCAGTTGATGTAGCTGCAACGCACAAATATTTCAAGGCACAATGTGCTAGCGAACTAAATTGTGTTTTATTGCTCTGCAAAAAATTCAAAAATGGTTATAGCTAAAAGATTCATATTTTAAATGTTACCTTCCAATACTCCAGCGGATCTGCTTCTCGCGATGATAGTATAGTACAGTGTTGCCGTTTTATCCTTTTTCAGCACAGATCTTTCCGGTTTTTAACTGCGTCAGCCGGAAAAAATTTAAAACATCCCCTAGCCTTTTGTCTGTCCTTTTTTTATTTTGGCCTGGCCTTTTTATCTGCTTTTTATTTTTGTGTAAAGTGCTGAAAAGTAATCCAAATGTACATTACTTTTATATCAATAGCAGCACTTGATAATTAATGCAACCCTGTTGTAATCGTAAATCGTATGTATCGATTAATACAATTGTTACTTTTATTGTGAAATTTGTGCGGGAAAGATGCCAAAAGAAATTTACAAGAAAAAGTTTCGTGATTCATGGCTAAATCCACCGTATCTGGTGCAGTGGATGTGTCGTGCAAATGCAGAAGTTCAGCGTGTTATTAGCCAAGCTAATTTGGTAAAACCCAAATTGCGCAACCAACTGCAAATAGAAACTTTAAATGCGATTTTATCGATCAGATAAATATTTTAATACTCTTTTGTTTCACAAATTTATTTAAATTGTTTTTTTCTTTTTAGGTTTGGGCTACGCAAGAAAGGCGTATGTTGCCGTGAATATGAAATTCCTAAGCAACAATCAAAAATGATTGGAAGCAACCAATCTACAGAAAATCAAAGTTTATAAGCTTGCAATGATGACATTGACGATGTTCTAAAGTTTAGAATTAAAGTTTAGTTTAGAATCTAAACGATTTGGCCATTAATAAAGAGTGATATTACATAAAATTTATGGAAAAAATATTTTGTCTTGTTTTTTGTCCGTTTTTTTTAATTTTTGTCCTTTTCTATCCTTTTTATACCCTTGCAGAGGGTATTATAATTTTGTCCAAAAGTGTGCAACGCAGTGAAGGAGACATCTCCGACCCTATAAAGTATATATATTCTTGATCAGGATCACCTCCTGAGTTGATATGAGCATGTCCGTCTGTCCGTCTGTCCGTCGGTCCTTCTTTCCTTTGCACGCAGTATATAAGTCGGAACGGCCGGGATCGGCCGACTTTATCCTTTAGCTGCCATATAACTGATTGATCGGAAATGGTATAACTTCGGTGTTTTTAGAGTTAGAGAGTTCAAATTTGACATGAGATCTATTTTTGGCAAAATATTACGTCATGCCAAATTTCATAAGGATCGGCCGACTATATCCTATAGCTGCCATATAACTGATTGATCGGAAATGGTATAACTTTGGTGTTTTTAGAGTTAGAGAGTTCAAATTTGACACGAGAGCTATTTTTGGCAAATTATCACGACATGCCAAATTTCATAAGGATCGGCCGACTATATCTTATAGCTGCCATATAACTGAACGATCGGAAATGGTACTTGGTAGAAATATCAACTTTCGTATTTTTATACCCTTGCAGAGGGTATTATAATTTTGGTCAAAAGTGTGCAACGCAGTGAAGGAGACATCTCAGACCCTATAAAGTATATATATTCTTGATCAGGATCACCTCCTGAGTTGATATGAGCATGTCCGTCTGTCCGTCTGTCCGTCTGTCTGTCCGTCTGTCTGTTTCTACGCAAACTAGTCTCTCAGTTTTAAAGCTATCGTCTTTAAACTTTGCACACACCCTTCTATCCTTTGCACGCAGTATATAAGTCGGAACGGCCCGGATCGGCCGACTATATCCTATAGCTGCCATATAACTGATTGATCGGAAATGGTATAACTTTGGTGTTTTTAGAGTTAGAGAGTTCAAATTTGACATGAGAGCTAGTTTTGGCAAAACATTACGACATGCCAAATTTCATAAGGATCGGCCGACTATATTCTATAGCTGCCATATAACTGATTGATCGGAAATGACCCAACTTTCGTGTTTTTGAAGATAGAAAGCTGGAACTTGGTACAGATTATATATTTGGTCAGTTGATCCGACCTACCAAATTTCATTAGGATCGGCCGACTATATCCTATAGCTGCCATATAACTGAACGATCGGAAATGGTATTTGGTAGAAATATCAACTTTCGTATTTTTGAAGATAGAAGTTTGCGACTTTTTTTAGATTTTGTATTGTAATAAATTGGAATATATATTCCTATTCCCATAAGGATCGGCCAACTATATCCGATGTTTGCGATATATATCCGGTTTTAACTGCAAGGGTATATCAACTTCGGCTCCGCCCGAAGTTAGCTTTGCTTTCTTGTTCTATTAATGGGATTGCCTTAGAAAAATTAACCCAGGTTAATGGTCTCGGCATCCTATTAGACATAAAACTTAAATTTACCGACCATATTTCCTTAATGGTTAATAAGGCTAAAGGAGTCCTTGGTTTTATCAAAAGGTGGTCAAAAGAATTTAATGACCCCTATATAAGAAAAACATTATTCATTTCTTTGGTCCGTCCTATACCAGAGTACGGTTCATGTGTCTGGAGTTCCCAATATGGAGTACATCAGGACCGCATTGAATCCGTACAAAAGAACTTTTTAATATTTGCACTTAGAGGTCTATACTGGGATGCAAATCTTCAGCTTCCATCTTATAATAGTAGACTCTTACTCATAAACTTACCTAGCTTAACAAATCGTAGGACAATGCTCGGTGTAGTTTTTCTGCATAACCTTATTAACGGGGATGTAGATAGCCAGCATTTACTAACACGCTTAAATTTCAACATTCCTAATAGAAGGACTCGAAACTTAAGTCCTCTGTTCCTTAGCCGTTGTAGTTCGACATATGCACTGCATGACACTTTTAGGGTATTATGTTCGAACTAAAATGGTCTCTACTTTATTACATCTCTTTCCTGTCCCTCTAATTTAAAATATAGAATTTTAAATTTCCTCACTAACTCCTCTTAGCTTAACAAATTTCAATTAGCTTAATATGTACTAACAAATCGTTTCTCGAGCGCCCCTCGGTCGTCTGGGCCTCTAAGCTTTATGATGAATACAGAAATGCTAGCTGATGCTCTTATTGATGCACAAGCCATTTCCAAATTCTAAAAGACCGCAAAAAAAAAAAAAAAAAAAAAAAAAAATTAAATGCCATTTTGAAAATGATGAACCGACTTGTGCTTGTGAAGTTAATGGCGAAATGTGAAGTTTTAAAATGGCGCTTTTTGGGAAAACGCGCAATAAATGTTGGGCAGCGTCAAAACTCGGGAAAATGTTATTGGCGAATCAGGGTCTGAAAATTTCGGGACTTGATTTCTCAATATCTGTGGGAGCGATTTTAATGGGACTGGCACCATTCGAATGGGATAAAAATTAAAAAAATAGCTTTCTCGTGGTATACCGTGCATAGTGGCGCATCCTCTGTAAAATAAGGTAACCATCCATAATGGCGGCTGCCGTGTTGGGCAGGGTCAAAACTCAGGAAAATGATTATGGCCAATATTGGCGAATCAGGGTCTGAAAAAAAATGCTAGAAATAGTTAAAAAAAAAAAAAATTAAAATGCTAAAAAAAATTGCTAAGTTTTGTATGTTATTTTTAAATTGTTTTTATTAAAATAATGCAGAAATGTTGTCAATATCAAGGTGAAACAACACATCCCACTTCTTTTGAGTCCATATCTGTAAATGAACATTCATTTTATTAGTTTTTTTTTTTTTTTTTTTATCAATCAATCAATAGTTTTATTTAAAATCTGTCCCAAGTTATGGACAATAATTAAATTCTATAATGGGACCTTAACTTAATGAAATATTGAGTAGTACAATGTTTGCTTATCCTAGGAAACTAATTTTAACAGTAAACCTCAGCGATAGAATTCAAGTTAATTATTGTCGGGCCCTTTAGTGGGCCTTGTTAGTTTTACAACTGCAGCTCAGTCCCGTTCGCCCGAGAGTATTAGTATAAATTTTAGAATTTAAGTTATTAATATAGCCTACCTTATGGCTAAAATAGCATTTAAAGTTTTCAAATGCATTCTATTTCTCATTTTATTTTTGACTATCTGCACTTGGCTAAATACGCGTTCTACCTCTGCGTTCGACCACTAACCATACAGCATAAAAGCATAAAACCAATGTAAATATATATATATATATGTATCTATCTGTAACAATTTTTTAACTTTTTTAAAGTTCCAAAATATATAAGGAAATTATTTAATTAACGACAATAATTTAATTAAATCTCACAATAACCCAAATTAATAACAAGTGCCTGAAAAATTGTAAACAAAAGAGGTTAACAAGTCCATCAGCTGTTTTCGTGTCTTCACCCTCCCCTAAAAATCATTCCATCGTTAGAGTAGGCATGCACATTCTCTTGCAGAACAACAAAAACTTAAAAGCAATCGGCGTTTTAAGTGACTCCGACTGAAATATACTCTGACACTTTCTCAGTATATTGATTTTTAATGATTCGTAAAAATATATATACAGAGAACATTTTACTACTAACACTTAATCTTATTCCTAAATGTAAAATCTTATTATTAAAAATGTATGCTGAAATAATAAAAAATATAATATAAAAAATAATATAATTTCTTTCGTCATTTCATCAAATAACGAATACCCGAATTTGGTTAGGGTAGCAAGCCTGAAAAGTAAGAAAAATCCAAATTTTGTGCGCTGGCTTCGAAACGAAATCGCACGCACACATACACCTGTGTATGTGAATGTGTGGCACGCATACATACAAAGATCAACCGAATCGCAGGCCAACCTTCTTCATCGCGCTCCGTTTAGAGACTGAGAAACAGAAAACATTTAATGCGAGAATGAGCGTAAGATGAACGAACGATGAGCGTAAGAGAGCGTAAGAAATCCGCTCTGGGGCCTGCTGGGGCCTGTCGCAAGAAATTTTCGCGTCCATTTTCGTTGTATGAAATGGGTTGTCTATATGCTTTATGGTTAGTGATATTACATAGGTTGTGATTGCTTCATCTGAAATAAAAGAAAAAATACTAAATGGAGACTACCAACTGGTAGAAAAAAGAGGGCGTAGTAATGTGTGGGAGTTTTTCGCCAAAATCAAGGACGAAAATGGAGAGGAAATTGACGGGTTTGTGGCATGCAAAATGTGCTACACCGTAATGAAATTTTCCGGCAGCACATCGAATATAGTGAAGCACAAATGCTACACCATTAATTCAAACAAAGCCCAAAACGCAGCACTCGTGGAAGTAAATCCTGAAGTGTAACAGGAGGGTGTTGCAGTTTTGACAGAATGGGCAAAAAAAAACTGCCGATCCTTCAAAATCGTGGAGGATAGCGGTTTAAAAAAATTTTTGTCGTACATTTTAAAGGTTGGAGCGACGTTTGGGCCGAACGTTGGTGTAGAAAAGCTACTTCCACATCCAACGACCATTTCGAGAAAAATATCATCCATGTATGAGACACATTTCGGCCCAATTAAACAAGAAATAGTCACGCAGAAATGTAATGGTTATGCTATAACCAGTGATACATGGACGGAAAATTTTTTAAATGCCGCATATATTTCATGCACAGTCCATTGCATTAAGGATGGAGTTTTGATTGAGCGTTTGATGGCCATGAAGTCGATGAAGGATAATGCGTGCACAGGTTTGCTATTCAAGTAACTCTTAAATCCAAGATTCTTATTTTTCCCCTTATTTCATAGGTGCAAATATTTTGTTAAAAATGGATGAAATTTTAAGCGAGTTGGATTGCAACTTGGAAAATGATAAGCCAGTAATTGTTACTGATCGCGGGTCAAATATGATTGCTGCCTTCCGGGACCACAATTAAATCCACTGTATTAATCATATGCTAAATAATACAGTGGAAAAAGCCATTAAAGAAATTCCAGAGATGGGCGAAATGGTGACAACCTGCAGCAAACTGGTTAAATTTTTTAAAAAATCTGGGAACAATTCGCTGTTAGGCTTCACGCTTAAAAGCTTCTGTCCAACTAGATGGAACACTGTGTTTTATTTGATTAAATCAATAGAAGCCAATTGGTTGGACATAAGCAATATTTTAATTGAGAAAAATCAAATTGGAAGACTAGAAGGCCTTCACATAGGTGAACTTTCATCTGTAGCAAAAATTTTAGAGGTATTTGAAAACGTCTCAAAAAAACTTGAGGCTAGCAAACACCCTACTATACATTTGGTAATACCCAATTACACCAAACTAAAAAAAACATGTTTGAGCGGCACAAACGACTCAGAAATAGGAGAGTCCCTAAAGATTGCCCTCTACACAAATATTTTGGCTGTGATAGAGCCAAATATTGAAATGTGGCACAAGATCGCTCTATTTTTGTTTCCGCCATGCTCATATCAACTCAGGAGGTGATCCTGATCAAGAATATATACATATACTTTATAGGGTCGGAGATGTCTCCTTCACTGCGTTGCACACTTTTGACCAAAATTATAATACCCTCTGCAAGGATATAAAAAATATCACCCAACAGTGTAGCCAGTTGTAAAAAAAAGGTAGCTGATGGCTGCTATTCAGGCGCATGTCTATAAATTTAATACTAATCGCCATCTTTCAATCTTGTCGACTGCTGCCTCTACCAGTGCCCCAAAGCGAGCGCACTTTGATGACCCTACAATTAGGGTTAAACTGTTACTAAATCGCCTCGTAGCCTCTGTAAATAAACTGACCCTTGCGTAAGTCGCTAAAATTTAAAAACACAATGCAACAGTACTTATGATGAACTTATGGATACTACCTCCTCTGTCTTGAGCCCCAAAACCCTTCTGATTCAAGTCTGACGATCTCAGAATTGGGAAATGCTGGCCCTGAACAAGGGGCCTGCGCACTATGGGGAATTTGACCAGTTTTTGTGACAAAAATTAATAACTCATGATCGGAGCAAAATATTTGACTTATGCTTTTTGCATGGGGTTATATTGACCAATATCTTTTACCAATAGAAAAATAGAGGGCGTGGCACCGCCCCTTTTTTTCTTAGCTAATGTAAATTTCTGCAGATTTTTAGAGTTCTAATAAACTAGTTCAGTGACAGTATTTGGTTTTATTTGATTGAAAATAGTGGGCGTGGTACGCCTTTAACCATGTATTACAGTTTATTACAGTTTTAAGAATAAGGTCCGTTTAAACCATCGTGTGCCCCTGTAATGAATGCCAATTAATAATGTATAGAAGACATATATTTTCCATACGCACCTCTTAAAAAAAGTCCAGCTGTTCGTTCTCCAACTTTATATTATATTGATGATCCAAATGCACAATATTAAAAGAGCTTTCAACCTCACCTGCCGTGGTGTCATCGGGATTTGATGAGCCCTCTAATAGGCCCAAAACCTCTTATGGAAGACACATTTTTTTGTCGCCTTATTATTCTATCCAAATTTAGTGAAGAAATGATCGGATCAGAAGTATCTGTAGCTCGCTGAAATACGTCTGTTTTCAACCCTACCACATTTTCTGGCGTGATGCAGCCAATCAGATTTGTAAAATGTTTTCCGAGATTCCGCTCCTTTCTCTCCAACTTTCGGTTCATCAAGTTCCCAAAATAGGCCTTGGATTTCCTTCTTTCTCTGAAGAACCTCTTCCTTATCATTTGCCTCAAGAACTCTCCTTCCTCTTCAAAATAACCAATAGTAAGGACAGTGTTTTCAATAATATCACTTCCGTGAATTTGAATTTTATGAACACTTGCCGTCATTGGCAATCAGGAGAATTTCCCACTGATTATATCGGCAGTCCTATAACAAAAGGGTTGAAATTTTGAAACAGCAATGAGCCGCTCATCGATAGCCGTGTAGTTTGAAAAAACATCAGGATCGGAAAATGCTCGCCAAGCAGTGTTATCATCGTTGGTACTGCCAAATCCTACAACTTTCGGTTTATCGACTTTCGACGAAAGGTATTCCCAAAATCGGCCTTGGATTTCCTTCTTTCTCTGAAAAACCTCTTCCTTATCATTTGCCTCAAGAATTCCCCATTTCTTTACACTATTTTTATACCCTGCGTGCAAAATGAATTCAAATACTCGAATCCAGCTGTGTAGAGGACAATCCGTATTTTAAATGGGTGACGATGGGCACAAACTTGGAACACTTGTAATTTCTATTATTGAGAAAGTCAGATGGTGTGGCTCCACAAATTGGGCAAGCTTGAGTAGAGTTTGTGCCCGTCAGCGCATTTAAGACCTTGCCATCAATTACTGTTAAATACAGATTAAACTTAATGTAAACAAACTTCCCGCTTTCCAAGATAATTTTACTGGCAATATCTTAGATATTTGGTTTTTAACGTATTCGTCTTCCTTTAAAATGCACTCCTTGCTCCCTTTGACAAATTTCAACTTTAACGGCCAACTTTAAAAAAATCAAATTGATTGCGGGGTGCGGTTATTCCATATTACATTTTGCGAAGCATCTATAAGCTGTACGGGGCTTCTGATTGTAATTGAATTGCCCAGAGCTTCCATCAAAGCCGTAGCTAAAAATCAGTTCCACCGATAAAAACCTTGTAACTTGATCTTGCATAATGTTCTCGACAACGTCAACTTTCAAATCAACGAGTCGTCTAGCTGTGTGGACTACAAGACTCTGCAGCGTTACTTCCGCTTTGTTACTGAAAAATCATCAGGTCGGCAAATTTTTTGTTTGTTCTGCAACGGTCTTGTATAATGGATACATATCGCATTTTTTTTTTTTATTGGTTCCGTACAGCTAAGTATTGCTCTTTTGTAAAATTTTGGTACAGAAGAAGAGCTAAAGCCTCATTAGGGGACAAAGCTTCTGGCTTTTTTTTATCGGTGCCGTTATGGCTTGGCGCATGCATTTAGCTTTTTCTGGGCATATCGAAAGAAGCTTAAGAATACTGGCAAGATCAGCTTGCTTTTTTTTTCGTGCGGTTAAGCTTGCCGCATGAATAAGCACACTTACATTTCCATTTTCCGACTTTGCCAGATCTGCAGCGTGCCTTCTGCGAGATATATTGCCCTTCGCATTAAAAGGCAGTGTTGGCCGACCTACTGCCTTCTTTTTTATCGGAAAATTTATACAAGTTTTTGAATTTAGCCAAACTGCATGATTCCGTCGAAAATGACTTAAATTATAAGACCAGCTCTTCTACATTTGCGCCACGTGGTAGAAAAATTTTTTCTCGCTTGGTCTACGACATCGCTGTAATCTTCAAAATTCACTCCTGAGATGGAATCTTTTATAAAATTAAAGACAGCATTCTCCTTCGCGACTTTTCTCTTTGCTTTGAACCACTTCGCAAACGAATCTGTTTGCCGAATTAAAGTTGTCCTAAAAATGAAAAATTCTCGCAAAATCTGGAAAAGTGGTATTTAAAATTACATTCATTCGAACAAGAATTTAATACTCTACAACATACAATACTTTTCGTGAATGGACTCTTCTAGACTCACTTTAAATACCTTATGGAACATGAGACATCATCCAAAATATGCATTGGCAAGGCTACTTACATTTTTGCTCGATTACGGGGACAACACGATTTTAATCTACAAATGACAAAATCTACAAATGATCCCAAAAATATAATACAAACCACATAGATTGGTATTCATTTCAAAAAAGTTGTTATATTGTTTAGATTTTTAATTCTAGCCTCTCAAACTTTGTTAACAAAACTTAATATTTTAGTCGCCTGTGCTTTACAATTGCAACAGCTGTGCTCCTTAGTAGTCAGAAGTATCAACTTGGCCCCCCATCGCAAGCTCCAGCCGAGCAGGGGAGAAGGCGTGGGAGAAGGCAGTCGGTCTTTTCAATTTTGAACTTACAAGTCGGACGTGCGAAGAAAAAAAAAAATAAAACTCTTCCTTTTTTTTTTGTCCGTTTCCACGCGGGTTATATCTGGCCCGCGGTCGCACAATTGTGGGCTCGGAAAAGCCGAAAAGAAAACTGCCAATCGGGACCGCGGGATCGTTGGAACACGCGGTCACCGTGCCGGACCAGAGAGACCAATTCCGATTCCGACCAGAGCGACGCTGGAAACTTGGCCAGGAGAACGAAGAACCCGACGTACGGGGCCCAACATACAATACTTTTCCCGCAACCCCGAAGAGACCCTCTCGGGGGAAACCTCTTGGGAAAGAGGGCCTTGTCACTGGAAAGCTACCTGGAGTGCCGCACGTGTAGAGCGAGAGAACGAGAGAAAGAGGCATCCACGTGGGACCGCCGAGCCCAGAGATAGAAGGAGGAACAACGGAGAGAAGCGAATTGGAAAACCCGTTGAGGAGCTCGGACTAAGGAAGACGGCAGAATCCACACGTGTTCCGCGCAAAGGAGAAGCAGAAAAAGTTGGAAGCGAATAAAGTTTAGTGGCCTAAGGAAGCGGCAGAAAAGTGAAAAGAGACCATGTGGTGAAGAAGCAAAGAAGCCGAAATCATGGAAAATTAGTAAAGAATTGAAGTTTGAAAGAAAAATCATTATTAAAAGAAATGTGGAAAAGAAAAGAATGAATTGAGAAATGTTTAAATTGAATGTTGACGATAGTGTTAAGTGGATCACACTGAAAAAAAATTAAAATTGAAGAATTATGAAGTTTTCTCTTCTTTAAACTCTTCTTTAAGAGAAAAATGTGGAGAAAAAAAATTTAAGCAAAAATATTTAATGAAAATTTAAGCCATCATTATTAATTAGTGAGATATATTGTTATCCTATTTTTTTTATATTTTATTTGATTTATTGATATAACGAAAAAAAAAAAAAAGAAGAAGGAATGATCAGAAGAAGATGCGTATCGGAAAAGAAGAAAGAAAAGAAGAGCGAAAGAAACAAGTGAAGTTTAGGTTTTTTTTTTTTGGTTGGAGTGAAAGATAAGCAAAAGAAAGTACAGTGGTATTAAACAGTTTTGTTCAAAAAAAAATTTAAATGTGAATACAAATTTTTTTTGTTCTTTTGGTTGTCTTGATTAAGAGCAAAGAGTAAGAAAAGAGTGAATAAAGCTAAGAATGAAAAGAGAATACAATACAAAAATGGAAAGTTTCTAAACAATTTAAAACGTAAACAATAATCCACATCTACAGCCACCAACGCCAAGAGGTCGACCTTTTCGCCGAGGAAGGCACGTAAGTCAGAAATTTTCCATTGTTAATGAAAGGAGAAGAGGATATTTAATTGAAGTTTAACAGCCATGCAAAGAATTTAATTTACTATGAATTTATTTAGTTTTCCTTTTTTCCCATCGTACGCACAACCTTAGACAGAAAACAAAGCTGAGAAAGAAAAATTTGAACAAATAAATTTCCCTAAACTATAAACACACATGCAGCCTAAATTTATTAGAAAAAAAATAATACAATATTAATAATCAAACTAAATAAATAAATAAGATAAGTGTCGGGTCAGGCAGCAGCGGTGTAGTTTTAATGTTTAAATATGTTAGCGTAATGTTTGGTAATGTTTATTTATGGCTTAAGTATGGATATATCGCCTTAGTTGGTCGTAAGCCGACTCTTTCTCGCCCGCTCGACTTCAACGGGCCTATTTTAAGAGAGCTTTAGCTTCGCAATCACTATGTCGGGCCGCCCTCTCCACTATCGAGAGCTTTAGCTTCGCGTATGTCTAGTCGAGCCGCACTCTCTGTCCATTAATTAGTCTCTGCATGCACCATAAGCTGGTTTATCAGATGATCATCCGGCTTCATCTGCAGGCAGAAATAAACATTTTTATAACGTTGAACCTAATTAAATTCGTCTTTTATTTACGGCATTGAAAACTCTCAATGACCAAACAATAAGAGTTTTCCTTAGGATTAGTAATTTTTCTTTTGTACCTTGTAAAAAATGATAGGATTAATTTAGCTATGTTTATTAAGAATTTTAAATGAAAATATAATGAATAAAATGTTACTGTAAATTTAACTGACGAACTTCGCCAATAAATCCTCGGGAATGAAATCCCCTCTACACGGGAATAGGGGCCACGAGAGTGACACTCTTCTGCTGTGACCGAGGTAGGGTTGGGGAAATAGAGAAAGGACACACCAACAGCAGTGCTCCTTTATAGAATCTTTCGAATCAGATTTCTGTCCTGTTTCAATTTTTCTTTTGAATTTGATGATGGTGAATACCAGCTCTGTAGCGGAGATTATACACGTCTCTCTGTCGCAGCAAGCAACCTTTCTTATACCGCTAAATTACTATTATCCTACGTTGCAACTTCTGAAGGACCTGTCCCAGCAAGACCACCACCCCCCAAGCCGACGAGCTAGAGCCGGATCCTTTCAGCGTGCCCGCGAGCACAGGTCCTCCCACTGTTCATACCCCCGTTGCACGTTACAGTCTCGCCCTGCCAATGATCATCGCCAACGTCAACGACTGCAGCAACAACACGCCAACGCCAACGATCGCAAAGGTTGAACGTCAACTATTGGCAGCTGCTTAAAGAGGATGTCCCCGTTAAAAAGAGTCCCCAGCAGCCTAATCATCGTCGTCACCCACAGCAAAGGATTTCCAGGAATCCTTTCCTGGAAATTTTCCAGCAGGCTCCCGAAAATTCTCGCCCAATTTTTAAAAGAAATTTCGTTAAACTCCAGCATGGAGACAACCTTTTCTAGGTTAAGCTAACCAGCTAAGCAAATTTACTCAAGCATTGACAGGGACGAACTATTAAAACGCAATGGCACCGATGCCTCCACCAAACAAAAGGATGCCTCATTGGATCCAGTCTCTGCCCATGTCACCGGTTACGACGCCGGCCGCTCGCAAGTCCCCCGCTATTGAATCAGAATCCTCCTTCCTTGATCCGTGCCATCCGTTCCTTTGAGGCAGTGCCATAGGTATCAGAAATTTAGACATAGGAAGGAGGAGTGCAGGCGTGAGTTCATTTGCATGAAGTGTGCTGGCTCTCATCCCACAACAGCATGGAGCAAGCCCAGAAATACTGTTGCTCGTTGTTGTAATTGTAGAGGCCAGCACATTAGTGGTTATGGAGGCTGCCTATAAGGACATCAAGCGTTAACAATATGGCTTCCACTATTCTGCCAAGTCCCAAAATCATCGGCATACAGTCCTCTCAGCGTTCCCAGCGTTCTTGGCAATCTTCAAGGCCAAATACTGACCATAAACAACAACAATATAGTTCTCAGAGGTCTAGTAATAACTACTAATACATACATAAAAACTGTTTCTTAGAGTATGATACCAAAAAATAAAATTTGACATGGCAAAACAAAATTGATTCTTTTTACTCTCAAGTGCCTAAGGGTGCCTTGAGGCACCTATTCAGTTTTTCTCACCTTACAGGTAAAAAAAAGGTTCTACGTTCTTTTTAATACCATTTTTGAGTTAAGAAAGCACAAATCAATTTAGAAAAAATTATTTCATTTAATTTCTTGCGTTATTGTGGAAAGTGGCATTAGAGGGTTAAATTGTTTAGAAATTTTCCATTTTTGTATTGTATTCTCTTTTCATTCTAAGCTTTATTCACTCTTTTCTTACTCTTTGCTCTTAATCAAGACAACCAAAAGAACAAAAAAATTTGTATTCACATTTAAATTTTTTTTGAACAAAACTGTTTAATACCACTGTACTTTCTTTTGCTTATCTTTCACTCCAACCAAAAAAAAAAAACCTAAACTTCACTTGTTTCTTTCGCTCTTCTTTTCTTTCTTCTTTTCCGATACGCATCTTCTTCTGATCATTCCTTCTTCTTTTTTTTTTTCGTTATATCAATAAATCAAATAAAATATAAAAAAAATAGGATAACAATATATCTCACTAATTAATAATGATGGCTTAAATTTTCATTAAATATTTTTGCTTAAATTTTTTTTTCTCCACATTTTTCTCTTAAAGAAGAGTTTAAAGAAGAGAAAACTTCATAATTCTTCAATTTTAATTTTTTTTTCAGTGTGATCCACTTAACACTATCGTCAACATTCAATTTAAACATTTCTCAATTCATTCTTTTCTTTTCCACATTTCTTTTAATAATGATTTTTCTTTCAAACTTCAATTCTTTACTAATTTTCCATGATTTCGGCTTCTTTGCTTCTTCACCACATGGTCTCTTTTCACTTTTCTGCCGCTTCCTTAGGCCACTAAACTTTATTCGCTTCCAACTTTTTCTGCTTCTCCTTTGCGCGGAACACGTGTGGATTCTGCCGTCTTCCTTAGTCCGAGCTCCTCAACGGGTTTTCCAATTCGCTTCTCTCCGTTGTTCCTCCTTCTATCTCTGGGCTCGGCGGTCCCACGTGGATGCCTCTTTCTCTCGTTCTCCCGCTCTACACGTGCGGCACTCCAGGTAGCTTTCCAGTGACAAGGCCCTCTTTCCCAAGAGGTTTTCCCCCGAGAGGGTCTCTTCGGGGTTGCGGGAAAAGTATTGTATGTTGGGCCCCGTACGTCGGGTTCTTCGTTCTCCTGGCCAAGTTTCCAGCGTCGCTCTGGTCGGAATCGGAATTGGTCTCTCTGGTCCGGCACGGTGACCGCGTGTTCCAACGATCCCGCGGTCCCGATTGGCAGTTTTCTTTTCGGCTTTTCCGAGCCCACAATTGTGCGACCGCGGGCCAGATATAACCCGCGTGGAAACGGACAAAAAAAAAAGGAAGAGTTTTATTTTTTTTTTTCTTCGCACGTCCGACTTGTAAGTTCAAAATTGAAAAGACCGACTGCCTTCTCCCACGCCTTCTCCCCCTGCTCGGCTGGAGCTTGCGATGGGGGCCAAGTTGATACTTCTGACTACTAAGGAGCACAGCTGTTGCAATTGTAAAGCACAGGCGACTAAAATATTAAGTTTTGTTAACAAAGTTTGAGAGGCTAGAATTAAAAATCTAAACAATATAACAACTTTTTTTGAAATGAATACCAATCTATGTGGTTTGTATTATATTTTTGTGATCATTTGTAGATTTTGTCATTTGTAGATTAAAATCGTGTTGTCCCCGTAATCGAGCAAAAATGTAAGTAGCCTTGCCAATGCATATTTTGGATGATGTCTCATGTTCCATAAGGGATTTAAAGTGAGTCTAGAAGAGTCCATTCACGAAAAGTATTGTATGTTGTAGAGTATTAAATTCTTGTTCGAATGAATTTAATTTTAAATACCACTTTTCCAGATTTGCGAAGTGGTTCAAAGCAAAGAGAAAAGTCGCGAAGGAGAATGCTGTCTTTAATTTTATAAAAGATTCCATCTCAGGAGTGAATTTTGAAGATTACAGCGATGTCGTAGACCAAGCGAGAAAAATTTTTTTACCACGTGGCGCAAATGTAGAAGAGCTGGTCTTATAATTTAAGTCATTTTCGACGGAATCATGCACTTTGGCTAAATTCAAAAACTTGTATAAATTTTCCGATAAAAAAGAAGGCAGTAGGTCGGCCAACACTGCCTTTTAATGCGAAGGGCAATATATCTCGCAGAAGGCACGCTGCAGATCTGGCAAAGTCGGAAAATGGAAATGTAAGTGTGCTTATTCATGCGGCAAGCTTAACCGCACGAAAAAATAAGCAAGCTGATCTTGCCAGTATTCTTAAGCTTCTTTCGATATGCCCAGAAAAAGCTAAATGCATGCGCCAAGCCATAACGGCACCGATAAAAAAAGCCAGAAGCTTTGTCCCCTAATGAGGCTTTAGCTCTTCTTCTGTACCAAAATTTTACAAAAGAGCAATACTTAGCTGTACGGAACCAATAAAAAAACAAGAAAGGAAAGCTAACTTCGGGCGGAGCCGAAGTTGATATACCCTTGCAGTTTAAACCGGACATATATCGCAAACATCGGATATAGTTGGCCGATCCTTATGGAAATATGAATATATAATCCAATTTATTACAATACAAAATCTAAAAAAAGTCTCAAGCTTCTATCTTCAAAAATACCAAAGTTGGTATTTCTACCAAAAACCATTTCCGATCGTTCAGTTATATGGCAGCTATAAGATATAGTCGGCCGATCGTTATGAAATTTGGTAGATCGGATTAACTGACCAAGAATATAATCTGTACCAAGTTCCAGCTTTCTATCTTTAACAACACGAAAGTTGAGTCATTTCCGATCGTTCAGTTATATGACAGCTATAGGATATAGTCGGCCGATCCTTACGAAATTTGGCATGTCGTATTATTTTGCCAAAAATAGCGCTCGTGTAAAATTTGACTCTCTAACTCTAAAAACACCGAAGTTATACCATTTCCGATCAATCAGTTATATGGCAGCTATAGGATATAGTCGGCCGATCCGGGCCGTTCCGACTTATATACTGCGTGCAAAGGAAAGAAGGGTGTGTGCAAAGTTTCAAGTCGATAGCTTTAAAACTGAGAGACTAGTTCGCGTAGAAACAGACAGACAGACGGACATGCCCATATCAACTCAGGAGGTGATCCTGATCAAGAATATATATACTTTATAGGGTCGGAGATGTCTCCTTCACTGCGTTGCACACTTTTGACCAAAATTATAATACTCTCTGCAAGGGTATAAAAATGCGATATATATCCATTATACAAGACCGTTGCAGAACAAACAAAAAATTTGCCGACCTGATGATTTTTCAGTAACAAAGCGGAAGTAACGCAGCAGAGTCTTGTAGTCCACACAGCTAGACGACTCGTTGATTTGAAAGTTGACGTTGTCGAGAACATTATGCAAGATCAAGTTACAAGGTTTTTATCGGTGGAACTGATTTTTAGCTACGGCTTTGATGGAAGCTCTGGGCAATTCAATTACAATCAGAAGCCCCGTACAGCTTATAGATGCTTCGCAAAATGTAATATGGAATAACCGCACCCCGCAATCAATTTGATTTTTTTAAAGTTGGCCGTTAAAGTTGAAATTTGTCAAAGGGAGCAAGGAGTGCATTTTAAAGGAAGACGAATACGTTAAAAACCAAATATCTAAGATATTGCCAGAAAAATTATCTTGGAAAGCGGGAAGTTTGTTTACATTAAGTTTAATCTGTATTTAACAGTAATTGATGGCAAGGTCTTAAATGCGCTGACGGGCACAAACTCTACTCAAGCATGCCCAATTTGTGGAGCCACACCATCTGACTTTCTCAATAATAGAAAATTACAAGTGTTCCAAGTTTGTGCCCATCGTCACCCATTTAAAATACGGATTGTCCTCTACACAGCTGGATTCGAGTATTTGAATTCATTTTGCACGCAGGGTATAAAAATAGTGTAAAGAAATGGGGAATTCTTGAGGCAAATGATAAGGAAGAGGTTTTTCAGAGAAAGAAGGAAATCCAAGGCCGATTTTGGGAACACCTTTCGTCGAAAGTCGATGAACCGAAAGTTGTAGGATTTGGCAGTACCAACGATGGTAACACTGCTTAGCGAGCATTTTCCTATCCTGATGTTTTTTCAAACTACACTGGCATCGATGAGCGGCTCATTGCTGTTTCAAAATTTCAACCCTTTTGTTATAGGACTGCCGATATAATCAGTGGGAAATACTCCTGATTGCCAATGACGGCAAGTGTTCATAAAATTCAAATTCACGGAAGTGATATTATTGAAAACACTGTCCTTACTATTGGTTATTTTGAAGAGGAAGGAGAGTTCTTGAGGCAAATGATAAGGAAGAGGTTCTTCAGAGAAAGAAGGAAATCCAAGGCCTATTTTGGGAACTCGATGAACCGAAAGTTGGAGAGAAAGGAGCGGAATCTCGGAAAACATTTTACAAATCTGATTGGCTAGAATAATAAGGCGACAAAAAAATGTGTCTTCCATAAGAGGTTTTGGGCCTATTAGAGGGCTCATCAAATCCCGATGACACCACGGCAGGTGAGGATGAAAGCTCTTTTAATATTGTGCATTTTGATCATCAATATAATATAAAGTTGGAGAACGAACAGCTGGACTTTTTTTAAGAGGTGCGTATGGAAAATATATGTCTTCTATACATTATTAATTGGCATTCATTACAGGGGCACACGATGGTTTAAACGGACCTTATTCTTAAAACTGTAATAAACTGTAATACATGGTTAAAGGCGTACCACGCCCACTATTTTCAATCAAATAAAACCAAATACTGTCACTGAACTAGTTTATTAGAACTCTAAAAATCTGCAGAAATTTACATTAGCTAAGAAAAAAAGGGGCGGTGCCACGCCCTCTATTTTTCTATTGGTAAAAGATATTGGTCAATATAACCCCATGCAAAAAGCATAAGTCAAATATTTTGCTCCGATCATGAGTTATTAATTTTTGTCACAAAAACTGGTCAAATTCCCCATAGTGCGCAGGCCCCTTGTTCAGGGCCAGCATTTCCCAATTCTGAGATCGTCAGACTTGAATCAGAAGGGTTTTGGGGCTCAAGACAGAGGAGGTAGTATCCATAAGTTTATCATAAGTACTGTTGCATTGTGTTTTTAAATTTTAGCGACTTACGCAAGGGTCAGTTTATTTACAGAGGCTACGAGGCGATTTAGTAACAGTTTAACCCTAATTGTAGGGTCATCAAAGTGCGCTCGCTTTGGGGCACTGGTAGAGGCAGCAGTCGACAAGATTGAAAGATGGCGATTAGTATTAAATTTATAGACATGCGCCTGAATAGCAGCCATCAGCTACCTTTTTTTACAACTGGCTACACTGTTGGGTGATATTTTTTATATCCTTGCAGAGGGTATTATAATTTTGGTCAAAAGTGTGCAACGCAGTGAAGGAGACATCTCCGACCCTATAAAGTATATGTATATATTCTTGATCAGGATCACCTCCTGAGTTGATATGAGCATGGCGGAAACAAAAATAGAGCGATCTTGTGCCACATTTCAATATTTGGCTCTATCACAGCCAAAATATTTGTGTAGAGGGCAATCTTTAGGGACTCTCCTATTTCTGAGTCGTTTGTGCCGCTCAAACATGTTTTTTTTAGTTTGGTGATATTGGGTATTACCAAATGTATAGTAGGGTGTTTGCTAGCCTCAAGTTTTTTTGAGACGTTTTCAAATACCTCTAAAATTTTTGCTACAGATGAAAGTTCACCTATGTGAAGGCCTTCTAGTCTTCCAATTTGATTTTTCTCAATTAAAATATTGCTTATGTCCAACCAATTGGCTTCTATTGATTGAATCAAATAGAACACAGTGTTCCATCTAGTTGGACAGAAGCTTTTTAGCGTGAAGCCTAACAGCGAATTGTTCCCAGATTTTTTAAAAAATTTAACCAGTTTGCTGCAGGTTGTCACCATTTCGCCCATCTCTGGAATTTCTTTAATGGCTTTTTCCACTGTATTATTTAGCATATGATTAATACAGTGGATTTAATTGTGGTCCCGGAAGGCAGCAATCATATTTGACCCGCGATCAGTAACAATTACTGGCTTATCATTTTCCAAGTTGCAATCCAACTCGCTTAAAATTTCATCCATTTTTAACAAAATATTTGCACCTATGAAATAAGGGGAAAAATAAGAATCTTGGATTTAAGAGTTACTTGAATAGCAAACCTGTGCACGCATTATCCTTCATCGACTTCATGGCCATCAAACGCTCAATCAAAACTCCATCCTTAATGCAATGGACTGTGCATGAAATATATGCGGCATTTAAAAAATTTTCCGTCCATGTATGACTGGTTATAGCATAACCATCACATTTCTGCGTGACTATTTCTTGTTTAATTGGGCCGAAATGTGTCTCATACATGGATGATATTTTTCTCGAAATGGTCGTTGGATGTGGAAGTAGCTTTTCTACACCAACGTTCGGCCCAAACGTCGCTCCAACCTTTAAAATGTACGACAAAAATTTTTTTTAAACCGCTATCCTCCACGATTTTGAAGGATCGGCAGTTTTTTTTTGCCCATTCTGTCAAAACTGCAACACCCTCCTGTTACACTTCAGGATTTACTTCCACGAGTGCTGCGTTTTGGGCTTTGTTTGAATTAATGGTGTAGCATTTGTGCTTCACTATATTCGATGTGCTGCCGGAAAATTTCATTACGGTGTAGCACATTTTGCATGCCACAAACCCGTCAATTTCCTCTCCATTTTGGTCCTTGATTTTGGCGAAAAACTCCCACACATTACTACGCCCTCTTTTTTCTACCAGTTGGTAGTCTCCATTTAGTATTTTTTCTTTTATTTCAGATGAAGCAATCACAACCTATGTAATATCACTAACCATAAAGCATATAGACAACCCATTTCATACAACGAAAATGGACGCGAAAATTTCTTGCGACAGGCCCCAGCAGGCCCCAGAGCGGATTTCTTACGCTCTCTTACGCTCATCGTTCGTTCATCTTACGCTCATTCTCGCATTAAATGTTTTCTGTTTCTCAGTCTCTAAACGGAGCGCGATGAAGAAGGTTGGCCTGCGATTCGGTTGATCTTTGTATGTATGCGTGTCACACATTCACATACACGGGTGTATGTGTGCGTGCGATTTCGTTTCGAAGCCAGCTCACAAAATTTGGATTTTTCTTACTTTTCAGGCTTGCTACCCTAACCAAATTCGGGTATTCGTTATTTGATGAAATGACGAAAGAAATTATATTATTTTTTATATTATATTTTTTATTATTTCAGCATACATTTTTAATTTTTTTAGGAATAAGATTAAGTGTTAGTAGTAAAATTTTTTCTGTATATATATTTTTACGAATCATTAAAAATCAATATACTGAGAAAGTGTCAGAGTATATTTCAGTCGGAGTCACTTAAAACGCCGATTGCTTTTAAGTTTTTGTTGTTCTGTAAGAGGTATCAGAAAACCAATGTAAATATGTTGGGCCTGCTGGGGCCTGTCGCAAGAAATTTTTGCGTTCATTTTCGTTGTATGAAATCGGTTATCTATATGCTGTATGGTTAGTGGTAAAACTCAGCACGAGCCACTCGTTGCAAAATTTTGTCCAGTATCTCTGCCCTGCAGGATACAATTAGTTGGTTCCGTATCGTTTTACTGGTATAGGTCGCTCTTGAAGATGTGCTTCCAAGGTGATGCTCCAGAGTTGTGTTACCTGCATCGATTCTGAATCTCAGCAAAGCCCTGAAATTCGTTTTGCACAGGCGTTTTATTTCCCTGGATATCTCCTTCATCTTTATGCCCGCGAAGTGGAATATTCTGCTTTCCGCAAAAAATTACCGTTTCAACAATGCACTATGGGAAAAAAGTTGATTTTTTGGCATAAACTCTAGTTTTAAAGATAAAAACTTGAAATTTGTTATCTATACTATTAAGATTAATGTGTAATTTCGGAATTTGTTGCTTTTTGTTATTCTTTTTTGTTTATTATGAGAGATGTTGATTCTTCAATATACAGTCACGCACTAAAGTGATGGCACACTTGCAATTTTTTACTTTAGTTGCTGTTTTTAGGCCTGTTCTGCATTTTAAACATTTTTATACCCTTGCAGAGGGTATTATAATTTTGGTCAAAAGTGTGCAACGCAGTGAAGGAGACATCTCCGACCCTATAAAGTATATATATTCTTGATCAGGATCACCTCCTGAGTTGATATGAGCATGTCTGTCTGTCCGTCTGTCTGTCTGTTTCTACGCGAACTAGTCTCTCAGTTTTAAAGCTATCGACTTGAAACTTTGCACACACCCTTCTTTCCTTTGCACGCAGTATATAAGTCGGAACGGCCCGGATCGGCCGACTTTATCCTATAGCTGCCATATAACTGAATGATCGGAAATGGTATAACTTTGGTGTTTTTAGAGTTAGAGAGTTCAAATTTGACATGTATAAATCAGACAGGCGTCACCATTCAAGAAAACACTACCGATTACATTCCATCGCTGATGTTTTCAACAGAGCTATGGATACATCAGATCCAATTATTTCGTCCTTAATTTATCGAAATGCATAAAAAACTAAAGAGTCCTTTACTTCCAATTGAGGTAATTGAGATGCTTTCGTACGAATACGAAAATAATGTTTGTCTCGAAGATGACGAATTTCACGATTCCAGCTTGTTTTTTTAGATAATATTGATATATTATAGAAAATGAAAAAAAAGAATAATAAGATTAGTACTACTGTATGAAGGAATTTTTCTTTTTCAAGTTTTATATGCATTTGTATGGAAGAACACTGAGATCCGGTATTTTAAACTGACAGTTTTCAGGGAAAGCGTTGTCCGATTTGGTTCAAAATTGCTATATCGTATTAAAATAGCAACAAATATCAGCTCCTTAAATTTCATTAATTTATCTTTACTTTTACCAAATCGTTCCTATGGGAGCTATAGGATATAGTTTCCTGATCCGAACGATTTTCATACTATATGTGCCTAGGATCAAATAATAACGATTGGTAAAGTTTCATGTCGATATCTCCAAAACTGACCGAGTTATTAATTAATGCCACAAAAACAGCTCAAAAACCCCATAGTGCCTTGCAGAGGGTATTATAATTTTGTCCAAAATCTCCGACCCTATAAAGTATATATATTCTTGATCAGGATCACCTCCTGAGTTGATATGAGCATGTCCGTCTGTCCGTCTGTCTGTTTCTACGCAAACTAGTCTCTCAGTTTTAAAGCTATCGACTTGAAACTTTGCACACACCCTTCTTTCCTTTGCAAGCAGTATATAAGTCGGAACGGCCCGGATCGGCCGACTATATCCTATAGCTGCCATATAACTGAACGATCGGAAATGACCCAACTTTGACCCAACTCGTGTTTTTAGAAAATAGAAAGCTGGAACTTGGTACAGATTATATATTTGGTCAGTTGATCCGACCTACCAAATTTCATTAGGATCGGCCGACTATATCCTATAGCTGCCATATAACTGAACGATCGGAAATGGTACTTGGTAGAAATATCAACTTTCGTATTTTTGAAGATAGAAGTTTGGGATTTTTTTTAGATTTTGTATTGTAAAAAATTGGATTATATATTCCTATTGCCATAAGGATCGGCCAACTATATCCGATGTTTGCGATATATATCCGGTTTTAACTGCAAGGGTATATAAACTTCGGCTCCGCCCGAAGTTAGCTTTCCTTTCTTGTTTTTTTTTTGTTTTCTTACCTTTGGTTTGTTATGGGAATGTTTTTAATGGGGTAATACTCTAGACTTCCTTCACTTTTAAAGTAAGAAGAGCCAGATCGTCGGTTTTAAATTTTTTCCAACTTTACGCGAATTTTTCGCATTTTAAAATTTTTAATATAAATTTTATATAAAATTTTTCGATGACCCTTGCAGAACCAATTATTTGTGGCAGAAGAAAATTTGTAAATATATAATTTGTGTCTAATCCCGAAAATGGATTTTCAATTTTTACGTAAAGTTTAAGTACAAAATAAAGTTTTTCGTTTGTCAACTTCCAAATTTTAATAGTTTTTGCATGAATATCAAAATATTTTATGTAATTTCTTATTACCTGAAAATGTATTTGGGCTAACATTTTCAATTTTTGAAGTGGGGAGCAATTTACCAGCTTTTAGCTTTTTCTCCTTAGCCTTTAAATCAGAGGTCGGCACGGACCTATCTCGGGGGCATAGGAAATTTCTCTGCCCGAGCTCTGCCACACACACACAGTATAAATGTGTGAAATTTCATGCTCACAGCCTACTTTCTGCTATTCGTTACTAACACTAATGCAATAAAATCATATCAATGTATTGGGGTGCCGACCACTGCTTTAAATTGTAAATTTTGCTTACAGCAGACCTGGATTTTTCCCGATGTTCTGCATATGTTTCCTATAAAAATATATTTAATAAATCTCACACATATTTGGTGTGTTTAATAATACTTTAATTTCGGTGTCAAACATCAGCTGAATTTCCGCGGCTATTGCTGATAACAATTCTTGTTTTCGTTGAACATTGTTAAATACAAATTGTCGCGTATCGATTATCGATAGTTTAGTATTTAGTATTTAATATTGAAATTTGGTATTGTGCCCTCATGAGGAGATTGGGAACACTAGATAGATAACTATGGCGTGCTCGGGGTGAGTTTGTCGTCGAAAACCATGGAGTGTGGGAGGTTATACTGCGGTAAGATATCTTTATTAGAATCATTTAGAACCTTTTTTCTATAACTTGTACTCTCACCAGAATAAAACATACATACATACATACAAGCATATACACCTTTGGCTTGTGTACTAAAGGCGGGTCGCCCCGTCGCCGCCGTATGTTAAAGGCAACTCCCCACCCGAGTGACGACAGAAGCTTTTATTCGCAGTTAGGCGACTGGCGATATTGATTTGGAATTGCACCGCAACCGAGTGCAGGGAAGACGCAAGACGGCGGCCGAAGCAGTGAAGCCCCGGTGTCATCTGCTCAGCCGGCAGCATCTGGAGCCGCCAAGAAACCGAAGCTGGTCGACCTCTTGGAGAGGATCGCCGAGCTGGAGAAGGAGTTGGATCGCGCTCGCAGTACTAACATGGAGCGCATTGACCCCTTTATGTCGAGTGAGGTTGGAGTAGGTCAGCCGCCATTTGCAATCGGCCTGACCGTACCTAACCCAACAAATGTTTTTCATGCGGCGTCAGGGAGACTGCCAGGAAAACTGGAGTAGGGTGACCAGATAGCTGAAATGGAAAATACGGACACTTTTCACCAAACCACTTTTTTCACCACTTTTGTTGCTTTTCTTTTTCATTCAAAAATTTTTTCAAATTAACAAACTGGTCGAACAATTTTGAATCATCAATTTGAATATTTTTGAATGCGAGAAATGTTTTTCTGCGAAAAACGACGATTTTTTCAACAGAGACCTACCTTTCAAATCTTTTCCTGGCTTGAAATTTAACCATTCCAAGTCTTCCAAGCGCGGGCGCTTTCGATTGTTTAAGTCTAGAAACTCATTTCGGAAAAATTGCAGGTGCAACCTGTTTTTTTGTCAAAAACTTGAAAAATACGGACATTTTACAAAAAAAACGGACTAACGGACATAGAGCTGAAAATACGGACATGTCCGTATTAATACGGACGCCTGGTCACCCTAAACTGGAGCGGATCTCAAACGGTACTTTGTACAGTTTCGCATAACTGTACCATAAGGAATAGTCACGCATCGCCATTTTGCGCTACCGGCACTACGGGTCCAGCGCTTGGTTTCGGGCTACACAATGAAGTGGCCGGCGGAACGTCGGTACGAGCGCCTTCTCCTGGAGACGGTGCTTGGGCGACGAGTATTGGAGGAAATACAAGCTGGGCGCCACGAAAGCTTCCTGAGCTGCCTTCGTTCGGAGGGAAGCCAGAGGATTAGCCCATCTTCTATTGCGCGTTTACAGAAACGACGGAAGCGTATGGTTGTACGGACTTGGAGAACAATCAAAGGCTACTAAAGACGTTAAAGGATGACGCGCGTGAGGTGGCGAAGTCGTTTTTGATGCACCCCAGCAATGCGAATGCAGTGATGGTCAGCTGCGTTTCAGATATGGCCGACCGGAGTAACTAATACTCAGCCAGCTCAACAGCATTCGATATGTGCCCGCAATTACGGAACACAATCTAGGAAAGCTCGTCGCATTCGCCACACATGTGAGTAACCTCAAGGCCTTCTTGCAGTCAGCGAAGGCAGAGCAGCATCTGGGTAACCCTACCCCGATGGAAGACCTTGTGGCCAAGCTTCTGATAATTAAACGAGTGAAGTGGGCAAGGAACGCTGCAACTATTCAGCCTTTTCCGACTATTGTGGACTTTAGTTCGTGGTTGACGGAACTAGCGAATGTGGTCTGCGTGGTGGCGGACATTGCTGGAAAGAAGCCAAGGCGTCGACTGCTTCATTCCAGCATCGACAATGAGCAGGACGAGCAACAGGAGAGCTGCCTTAGGAATTGTCCAATATGTGATGGTCTTGGACAACATGCAGTTTGGGACTGCCAACGATTTATTGGAGCCACGACTACAGACAAATGGAGGCTCGCAAGAAGACATCGTTTATGCTTTATGTGCTTGCAAAACGGGCATATGACTGGATCGTGCGCTGCGTCAGGAAAGTGCCCTATGAATGCATGCAGGAGGAAGCATCACCGTCTTCATCATGAGGCAAGCAATGAAGGCTTCAGGAGACCGCCACAGCGAGGCGGCCATTGGAGAAGCTACAACCGGGACCGACAGGCAGTCGTACCGAGGGAAGGCGTCCGATTCAATAAAGGAGCAGCGTCATCGGTGACGATGGTCGACAACGAGCTGGTTGCAGAGTTAGGCGTACAAGGAGGCGTCGTCAGCTGAATACTCAATGGTTCGGAGGCATGGCCACAAGAGAGCCTACTAACGTGGTACATCTGTAGATTAGCGGAGCAGGCAAGTCCTCCCGACATGTGCTGAGAAACGTGTATGCCATTTCGAAATTGAGTTTGCCGATGCAGAACCTGAATAAGGACGCTTGGTTTGCCAGAGAGGGACCGTACGCGGCCGTAACCGCATTAGGATGGGTCGTTATTGGGCCTGTAGAAGGACGACGAGACACGCCATCACCGAAGTCTTGTCTGCTATCCACGTCGTTGGATGATAATGTGGAACGGATCGTCGAGGACTACTTCGAGATCGAGAACTTCGGTGTGAAGGCGGCGCCAGCGGACGCAGCCAGCCACGACGTGAGGGCTCAGAAGATCTTGGAGGACACTACGGTGCGAGTTGGCCGCCAATACCAGACGGGGTTATTGTGGAAAACGGATAACATTGTGCTGCCACGTAGTTATGATATGGCGTACAATAGGTTGATCAATATTGAGAAGAAAATAAAGCGAGACGAGCAGTTCGCCCAGGGATACGCTCGGCGTCTGGAACGACAGGAGATCGCTATGGGAAGCGATAGGACATGGTACTTGCCACATTTTGGAGTGAAGAATCCCAACAAGACAGGGAAGATACGATTGGTATTCGATGCAGCTGGACGAGTTGGAGATGCAGAGTTGGAGAAGTCTCGCTGAATTCTGCGCTGAGCAAGGGGCCGCAACACTATAAGGTCTTGGCATCTATCCTCTTCCATTTTAGGAAAGGTGCTGTCGGAGTCTGCAGTGACATTAGGGAGATGTTTCACCAGGTGCTGATCCGACCCAAAGATAGATGTGCGCAACGATTTCTGTGGAGAGATGGGGTTGACCAACGGGACCCCGACGTTTATGAGATGTGCGTGATGACGTTTGGAGCTGCATGCTCACCGAGTGCGGCGCATCATGTGAAGACAGTGAATTCCATCGTGTCCGATGGGAAGAGAATTGCCACAAAAAGGGAGTTCTTGAGTATGATCATGTCAACGTTTGACCCCTTGGGATTTCTTTGTTGCCTGATGGTAACAGCGAAGTTATTGTTGCGAGAGGTCTGGAGAAGGAGGATCCCATGGGACGAGCCACTACCAGCTGAGATGTACAACGCCTTTATAGATTAGCGTAAGGAAATGGATAAAGTGGAACATTTTTGGGCTTATGCGAACGATGACGATTCCACGGTTGAAGCTGCAGGCAGCAGTTCTAGGAACGAGATGTCAGGCAGGACCATAGTGTGCCCATTGCAGAGATTGTGCAATCGACGGACTCGAAGACAGTGCTGCGTTGGATTGGCACCACGCACAGGCGTTACAAGCAGTTCGTAGGGAACAGAGTAGTCGAGATTCTGGAGTCAACGAAGGTGGCCCAATGGAGATGGCTACCGTCCGCCGACAACGTGGCGGAGGATGCGACTCCGGCGCAATGCAGCGTAGACCTGAGCGAGGAGTCACGCTGGTTAAAAGGGCCGGCATTCTTGAGGAGATCAGCGGGCAGCTGGCCGGGAGCTGCAACTGCCGACGAAGCGGATGCGGAAGATGAAGAGGAGATGCCGAGTGAGTTTGTGCTCGTTGGCACGAGTGACACGTTTATATCGCTACAGAGATTCTCAAGCTACAGGCGATTGTTGAGGACTACGGCCAGGGTCCTAAGGTTCACACGTCGGTGCCGTGGACAACGAAATGAACTTGAGAACTACGGCCTCACTGTAGCTAAGTGTGAAGCAGCTGAGGACTTGTTAGTCCGTATAGCACAACGTGAGGCGTTCTCGAGATGCAGGCCGCAGAGAATGGCCTGGATGTCGCTAAAGGAAGCGACGTGAAAGTGGAAGTGGACTGGCGCCATACCTAGATGGCAATGGAGTCCTGCGAGCGTATGGCAGGATTGATGCGTCGCTGTGTATACCGTACAGCGCCAGGAGGCCAGTGATCCTCTTCCACCGGCACGGTCTCACGGAGATGATTGTGCGTGGTGCCCATTCGAGGATGAAGCATCAAAACGTGAAAGCTACGATGACGGAAATCCGGACCAAGTTCTGGATTACGAAGCTGCGGAGAGTGCTTCGCAGTGTGATCTCGGGATGCAGCGAGTGTAAGCTGCACAGAACACGGCCGATGCCGCCGATTATGGGACCCCTGCCAGAGGATCGTTTGGAGGGCAATGGCTGGCCGTTTAAGAGCACGGGCCTCGACTACATTGGACCACCGTTGCTCGGCACCGAGAGAAACGGTGGGTGGCCTTGTTTACGTGCCTGACGACCAGGACGATTCATTTGGAACTGGCACATGACCTGTCCACGGATTCCTGCATAATTGTAATCAGGAATTTCATCTGCCGTCGAGGGCCTGTACCCGAGAGGATCCAGTCGGAGCTGTCAAGTAAGGGCATTGAATGGATCTTTAATTGCCCAGCGAACCCGTCAGAGGGTGGAGTCTGGGAGCGAATGGTGCAGCGCGTGAAGAGGGTGCTGCGTCACACAGTGAAGGAAATGGCGCCGAAGGAACTCAAGGGAGCAGCTTGCCCACCGGATACACCCGGCCTGGATGGAGGCCTCATTAAGGAAGGAGCTACACGAAAGCAGTAGGAGGAACCATTTCTGGAAAAGGTGGGTTTTGGAGTACCTACCCACGCTGACACGGAGAGAGAACGGAGGAGTCATCGTCTTCGTTTGCGATCCAGCCGTTCCGCGTCGAGACTGGCGGAAAGGCGTCGTAGAGGAGGCCTTTTCTGGAACGGATGGTGAGGTCAGACGAGCCCGCGTTAGAATCATGGATGGAGATCGGACTCGCTCGATAATGCGCCCCGCTTTAAAGTTGGCGGTTTTGGATTTGAGTGAAGGGGTTCTTCACGGAGATGGGAATATCGCGGATCGATTATCGATAGCTTAGTATTTAGTATTTAATATTGAAATTTGGTATTGTGCCCTTATGAAGAGATTGGGCACGCTAGATAGATAACTATGGCGTGCTCGTGGTAAGTTTGTCGTCAGAAGCCATGGAGTGTGGGAATTTATATTATAACTATCCTTTATTAGGATTATCCTTTTTACTATAACTTGTACTCTCACCAGAATAAAACATATGTACATACATACATACACGCATATACACCATCGGCTTGTGTACTAAAGGCGGGGCGCCCCATCGCCGCCGTATGTTAAAGGCAACTCCCACCCAAGTGACGACACAAAATATTCAGCAATAATACTACTTAAAACTTTGCGAAGCTCATTATACCCTTGCAGAGGGTATTATAATTTTGGTCAAAAGTGTGCAACGCAGTGAAGGAGACATCTCCGACCCTATAAAGTATATATATTCTTGATCAGGATCACCTCCTGAGTTGATATGAGCATGTCCGTCTGTCCGTCTGTCTGTCCGTTTCTACAAGAACTAGTCTCTCAGTTTTGAAGCTATCGTCTTGAAACTTTGCACACACCCTTCTTTCCTTTGCACGCAGTATATAAGCCGCACCCTCTAAAATTATAACACCCTCTGCAAGGGTATAAAAAGGAACTGACTAGTTTAATTTGCTTCTGAAGCCGAAACTCTAATCAGGCCCCACGTTGGGCGCCAATTTTGTAATGTGTTGGTACGTACTGCTGTTGATATTAAAACCAAGATGCAAGATCTTTTTCTGCAAGGTCCAGAGGATATTCCTTGGGGACGAATGGATGGAAGTGAAAGGCGTGCACTTCTTGTGTTCTTGTGGACCTAGTAAAAATTGTTTATTAGGTCGAATATACTATATTCAATATAGTACAAACCCGTGTTTAAAATATTTCTAACACGGTTTTTCGGGACTTTTTTGCACTTAAAAATTCCTTTACGCGTAATTTAAGACGGATTTTATGATTTCCGACGTTTTTAAATAGTCAAATGTTGTAGCTTTTGAAAAAACAAAAAATATATCTTTAATTAATTAAATCAAAAAGGATAACATTTTTACACAAGAAACGGACTCTTTGGCACCCTGTTCGTGTTTTTCGGACTTTGACGCCATTTTTTTGGTACAACTTACAAGAAATGGCATCATTTTTGACACATATCAATATTTGTTTTGACACATATTTGTTCATTATTTTTGAATAAAACGAGAGCAATTTCATTAAGAAATTATGAAATTGTTTAAGTTATAATGCTTTTCCCAAAACAAATCAAAGCTATTTTACTAGCGCTCCAGAGTAAAAGTTTGTAAAAGAAAGGAATAAGCGAAATGAAAGGGCACACTATTGCTCCGGAACGCTAGCAAGATTTCACTGACTTGTTTTGAGAAAAGCGTTTTATTTAAACAATTTTCATAATTTCCTAATTCAAAAGCTACAATATTTAACAATTAAAAAACGTCGGAAATTTAAGAAACCGCCTTAAATTAGGTTTAGTTGAGGCGGCGATGCGGGGCCAGTCATTGACACCACATCCACTTGGGCTGCATAAAGGCTGGATGACCACTTTTTCTGGCCAAAATTAATAACTTCTAAACGAAACAAAATATTTGGGTTCTGTTTTTTTGAATTGGGTTTCTAGTAAGCTAAGGAACATATATTAAGAAAATAGGCGTGGCACCGCCCCCTCTGGGCGGAACTAAATTTCCAAAGTTATATAAAAGTAGATAACAAAAAAAATAACTTAAAAACAAACAATAATATTAAATTCTGTTTTTTTTATTTTGGTTTTTCATAGGTACTTAATTCAGCAAAAAGGCGTTACACCGACACTTTCTGGCAGCAACTATGGACATGTTTTCTCAATTACAGTTGCTACGCCCGAACCATTTAAAGCAATTATTATTAAAAAGGCCTAAAAGGTAAAATATAAATAAAACTGTACTGAAAAAAATGTTTCAAATGTTTTGCGCCTTATCAACATCTTTTTCGGTCTCAAGTTCCATAACTCAAGTGGATCGTCTTCAATATTTTCAAAATGATCATCAGCGCTCCTTAAGCGATTGTCGAGCAATTCTAACACTTTTTTTGGAAGAAGAAATCTGTTTTGTAGTGTGAAGCTAGCTAGGTTAGCTAGGTTAAACAATGATATGATAGGATCTGATGTATCCAATGATCTGTGAAATACGTCCTTCAAACTGTTGCTTAGACTGCTTTTTCTCGCATGATGAAGACGATCCGATTTATAAATTTTATTCCTGGCCTCAGCACCCTCCGCCCCAAAATATCCATTTAAATTATATTCCATAAATATTTAAATTATCTTGATGTGGAAAAAACATTTCACAGTTGAAGTTTTTGGTGTTCAAAAAATCCAAAGGAGTTGTTCCACAAATAGGACAAGATTGGCTTGATCTAGTGCCTGTCAGTGTGTTTAAGACTTTTCCATATATTACTGTTAAGTGTAAACGGAACTTAACATATACAGTTTTTCCATTTTCAAAACAAATTTGGAAGACTGCAGACTCATAATTTGTTCTAGCAAATTTTGTGCTCATTAATTATGCATTCTTTGCTTTCTTTCATAAATTCCAACTTTAAGGATCTGCAGAACCTGACTGATTGTGGGTTCGATTGTTCCATAGAACATTACCGCTTGGATCAATCATTCGCATTGCATTGAATTTCGCAAAGGTGTGACTGTTGTGGCGATACTTCCATCGACATCACACATCTGTTTATCTTAAAAGAAGTTCGGTTAATAAAAAGTTCATACCTTGATCTGACAGTATCTTCAAAACAACTTCTTCTTGTAAAGATAGAATCCGGCTAGAAGAAAAAGGGCTAGTGCGTCGTTAACAGAAATCTGTTAACAGGAACAGGGACAAGAAACAAGGAAAATCACAAACAATCCAACATTTGAGATCGAAAACATATAGTACAAACTACTCCCTTTCGATGTCATAACAACTTTATTAATAAGTACTAAGTCTAGTGCTTTTTTTATTAACTTTAAACGGACTTTTTTTCCGATAACAAGTGCACGTGGTCACGACATTCCGATCAGCTGTTTTTAACAGCTGTTATACCCTTGCAGTTAGAACCGGATATATATCGCAAACATCGGATAAAGTTGGTTGACCCTTATGAGAATATTATTATACAGTCGAGTTGAAAATCGCTATAATTTGTAAAAACAAATAAAAAAACTCGTTAAATCGTAAAAATTCCATACATTTTGGTCATCTCGTTAATTCGTAGTATTTGGCGCAACGCAAAGAATTTTGAACCTCTTATTAATCGTAATTTTGTTTCGTAACCTCTTATAAATCGTAATGCGATGCGAAATTTTTTTTAAGTTAAGCACCGTTAGATTTTACAGACAGCTATGCCGCCGTTATTTATTTATTCATTTCGCCAACGGATAAATCCTTACATGGCTACATATTAACAACTTATACACTAATAAATATAAGTTAAATACTAATAAAAACTTAAGAAGTGGCTGATTAACATGCGTTTAAACACAATCTTATCAGAGCCCCTATCAATTCGGAGGCTAGGCGGCAAAGAATTAAAATAAGAAAGAACCCGCTCAAATGCTCGTTTAAAAGGTAGTTGGCCTTGTGATACTTGATCCGAAAAGGGGCAAAGGTACGAAGATCCTTTTGAGGAACATTAACAGGAGGAGGAGGTGACAAATGGACTTGAGATAGCGTCTCCAATAGAAAAGCAAGGTCGGACAGCCAGAAAGGAGTCGAACCAACTTTTGGCCAGAAGGGCAGCATGACACACTTTGTCGAAGAAGTCATGCTCTCAGAAGCTTTGGAAGCTTTGGAGAAGTCAGTGTAAATGGAATCAACCTGAAATCGGGTTTCAAAAGCTTCAAGCAGTGCTTAGAGAAGACCGCTAAATTAGTTGTAGTGTCCCAGGCAAAGAACCATACTGGTTGGGGGTTATAAAATTACGACCCAGAAAAGTCAATTTTTTAGTTACTATCCGCTCCAGTATCTTAGCGACGTTGCAAATTTTGGCTATAGGTCGATAGTTGGTAACATCACACCTACTGCCACCTTTGTGAATAGGCGTTATGGAAGTAATCTTCCACCGGTGGGGGAATCTACCAGAAGAGAGCGAAAAGGAGAACAGCAGTTGAAGGGGAGTAGAAAGAGAAGCGATACTCCTCTTAAGAAAGAATGGGGAGGTACCGTCCACGTCAGGTGTGAGCGACTCGGTCAAATGTCCAGTGGCTTCAACTAGGTCACCGTCCAAAACCTCCATGTTACTCACATTAAGAAAAGGCTCAATGCTAAGAAGAGTTTCATGATCACTCCAAGGAACCTTCGGCTCCAAGTTAGAGGCAAAGTGTTTTTCAAAAAGATCCGAAACCCCCTGATCCGAGTCGGCTGCTAAATTACCATAACATATGGATGAAGGTATGTCCAATTTTGACTTTTTGCTGTTAACAAACCGCCAAAAAGCTTTAGGATTGGATCGAAGGCTAGCTTCGACATCGAATATATACTGATTGTAATTATTGAAGAATTCAAATTCCCTCTTTAATTGCCGGTACAGCTCTCCTGCTCGACACTCCCCTGTCATTATAAATCGTTTGTAATGCTTATCACTTCTATTCTTTAAGTTTTTTAAACCTTTTGTATACCAGGGAAGCCTATAGGATCTTCGTACCCTCACAGGGGCATAAGTATCAATAATATTAAAAAGGGCAACCAAGAACTTAGTATAACAATCATCGATTGAGCCATCCGAATAAAGGGAAACCCAATCAAAGTCTGAAATAAAAGCATTTAAAAGTGACAAGTTAGTATCATTCAGATGGTAATATGGAATGGATAATATGGTGAAACAGAGGGCAAAAACTATAAAACTCAATATGAATTACTAACGGCTTGTGGTGCATATCACATGGACCTAATGGTACATTGCATAATTCTACTTTACTATTACCACATTATTTAAAAATATAAGATCAAGAATTTTGGATAAATCATTAAAAATATTATTTACTTGGGAGAGGCCCAGACTAAAAATATCATCAGAAACTAAAATTTCATGGCTCTGGTGAACGTTGCTAGGTAGCTTGCAGGGAGATTCCGGGTCCTAAGACCAGACAATGGAGCTTAGGTAAAACGCCAGCTACCATCAAAGCGGTAGGGTCCGACGTTCTAGCACAAACACTAGTTATATTTTCCATATGCGCATGATATATACTAAATGAGCTATTTGGAGGGATGTATGATGCAATGATGACGAACGGGCCATGGACGGCCTGAATTGAAACGGCAAGCTGATCCAGTAGAGGGCGGCCACCGGAAGACGCAGTGGTGTAGCCTGAAGAGATCTACGTATAGCGATGATCACACCACCACCTCGTCCACACTAAGTACTGAATGCATCTCGATCTTTTCGAAATACATGGTACAAGTTAGGCTCGAAGAACTCAGAGGAGTTAAATTGAGCCACGTTTCCACAAGGATGATTACATCAAAATCGCAGGCAAAAGAATTAAGGAATACCATCCGGGTCTTGGTTCTCATTCCCGATATATTTTGGAACAGAACTTTTAGGCTTTTCTTAGGGTCCGAGGACGACGAGTAGCTACAGTCCAAACTGGGAATTGGACGGCAAGGGAGCAATGATGAAAGTGCACTCCTGGTACTGGTGCATGTGGAGGCATATCCAATACGCATAGCTCGCAAGATAGCCGACGAGGACACATATAGATTTCCATTAGACTCATCAGTAGACCTGCGAGAGTCCAGTTGCAAGGCTAATCCAGTGCCAGGTGAAAACATTGAGCGTTCATAGTCAGCAGTAACTTTTAACTTCTTTCGCCCCATGATGTGCCAACCTTATAGACAACCTAATAGGTTTAGAAAACGCTATGGAAAAAATAAAAGAAAAAAAAAACAAGCAATAAAAAATTACCTTGAATAAGCTTGAATTTTTGTTCTTTTTAATTTTATGTTTCTGCTTAATTGTTTAATTTTTTTATACCCTTGCAGAGGGTATTATAATTTTGTCCAAAAGTGTGCAACGGAGTGAAGGAAACATCTCCGACCCTATAAAGTATATATATTCTTGATCAGGATCACCTCCTGAGTTGATATGAGTATGTCCGTCTGTCCGTCTGTCTGTCTGTCCGTCTGTCTGTCTGTCCGTTTCTACGCGAACTAGTCTATCAGTTTTGAAGCTATCGTCTTGAAACTTTGCACACACCCTTCTTTCCTTTGCACGCAGTATATATGTCGGAACGGCCCGGATCGGCCGACTATGTCCTATAGCTGCCATATAACTGATTAATCGGAAAAGGTATAACTTTGGTGTTTTTAAAGTTAGAGAGTTCAAATTTGACATGAGAGCTATTTTTGGGAAGCTCTCTATTTTTGGGAGCTATTTTTGGGAAGTTCTGGGAATGAGAGAACACATTACGACATGCCAAATTTCATAAGGATCGGCCGACTATATCTTATAGCTGCCATATAACTGAACGATCGGAAATGACCCAACTTTCGTGTTTTTGAAGATAGAATGCTGGAACTTGGTACAGATTATATTTTTGGTCAATTAATCCGACCTACAAAATTTCATTAGGATCGGCCGACTATATCCTATAGCTGCCATATAACTGAACGATCGGAAATGGTATTTGGTAGAAATATCAACTTTCGTATTTTTGAAGATAGAAGCTTGGGACTTTTTTTTAGATTTTTTATTTAAATTAATTGGTTTTATTATGATGTAATCATAAGGATCGGCCAACTATATCCGATATTTGAGATATATATCCGGTTTTAACTGCAAGGGTATATCAACTTCGGCTCCTCCCGAAGTTAGCTTTGCTTTCTTGTTTTGTATGGGGTCGTGAAATGGATCTGGACATCATTGTCCTGGAGGTATTCCTTAATTGTTAGTATATTAAATTCATTTTCCGTAACAATTTTCGTAGGTTTTCCTAGATATTGGAGTCAAGTTTAATTGCGTTAAGCAGAGAAATCCATGATCGGTCTTTTAAAAAATGTGTTGTTGCATATTTACTTAATTTATCGATTGTAGTAAGGTACATGATATTTCGTTGTGGAAACCGTTATGAATTATATCATTCAGTTATTCAGATGATTCGGGTATACAATAATTATATCTGATTGGGCGGCGATCATATTTAGCTGTGTTGCATATATTGCAGTTATTAATATACTTTTGAATTTCTTTTAACAAATTGCTTAATTTCTAACAAAATTTCATTTATGCCCCTGTGGTTGTTTTTTAAGTGTTCATTTTCTATAATTTTTAACATTTTCTCTCTATCTGTAACGTCTTTCAATAGTATACATGATTTCAGCACTCTTAAATTTGTATTGTTGGAGAAATATTATCTATAATTTTCTTGGAACATTAAATATAATTTTGTGTCTTCGCAATAAATTACAACTAGTCCTTTTTCGGGTATTATTTCTTGCATGACTTTTAACAATTTTTCGGCATCGCCTTTTGTTTTAACAATGTGTATAACTTTCTTTTTGTACAAGATCTTTGCGGATCGTGAATCATTTTCACCAATGTCAAGTATTATTTGAATTTTTAAAATATTTAGACATTTTTCGGTAATTGGGATAAAGTTTCGATCGTCCGATTGTGCAGTGTGGATGGTTTCAATATCGTCCAATTCGCTATTAAATAATTGTATTAGCTGTTCGGAGAAATCCTGATTTTCATCTACGACGTTTAAGACGTTGATACGGAGATTGTTTTCTATTTCGGCCAAAAAAATATCTTCGCTATCTATCTCGAGGCTGTCTTCGTCTGCTTTTGCGCTATTGGAGCTTGGGATTCTACTGAGGCCATCCGCCAGAGCGTTTTCTTTTCCTTTGATAAAGCTTATATCGAAATCAAACTCATTTAACTGAATTTTCCAACGTTGAAGTTTTAGGTTTGGCTCTTTTAAATTGTTTAGCCAAACCAAAGGTTTATGGTCTGTTTTTATCACAAATTTTCTTCCGTACAGGTAACGCTTAAAATATCTGGTTGCCCAGTAAATGGCTAGGAGCTCCTTCTCGATCGTACTATAGTTTAGTTCGTGAGTTTTGAGCATTCGACTCGCATAGTAAATGACTTTATCATCTTGCGTTAAGACGGCTCCTAACGCATAGTTGCTTGCGTCCGTGACGAGAGTAAATAGTTTTTAAAAGTCGGGGTATACTACAATTGGTTCGCTTGTGATTAGTAATTTAAGTTTGTCAAATGCCTCTACGAAGTCTTCATCTTCTAAGTTTACTCTCGAATTTTTCTTCAAATATTTTTTAAGGGGCTGTGCAATTTTTGAATAATCTTTTATGTACCGTCTTAAATACCCTGCCATGCCCAAGAAACTATTAATCTCTTTTAGATTTGATGGTAGTTTGATTTTGTTAATTGCTTCGATTTTGGTTTTAGTAGGTTTTAGCCCTTCTTGATTCACTATGTGCCCTAAAAACTCGATTTCTTGTTTTGCAAATTGACACTTGTCAATCTGGAGTTTTAGGTTTGATTTCAATAGACAATCAAATATGGCCTTGATATGTTCAACATGTTCTTCTATGCTCTTAGAAAAAATGAGAACATCGTCCATATATACCAAACATACATATGTGTCCTATGAATGGCCTAAGTACGTTATTCATAAGGCGTTGGAATGTGGACGGAGCGTTTCTTAATCCGAATGGCATACGCAAGAATTTGTAGTGCCCACTGGATGTAGAAAATGCTGTCTTATGTATGTCATCCGGATCCATCTCGATTTGGTAAAACCCTTTAGCGAGATCTAAGCTTGTGAAAAACTTACATCCACCTAATTTGTCAAAAATCTCGTCAATATTGGATATAGGAAAACGATCCTCGATTGTCTCTTTATATAATTTACGGTAGTCTATAACTAACCGCCACTTCTTGAGATTTGAGGCATCTGTCTTCTTCTGGACCACCCATAACCATATTATATGGACTATTAGACTGTCTAATTATTTTTTGCTCGAGCATCTCGTCTATTTGTCTGTTAACCTCCTCAGTATGGATCTCAGGATATTTGTAAGCTTTTGAGTAACATGGAATATCGTTTCTTGTTTTAATGCTATGTTTGACTTCGTTAGTAAAGGTCAGATTTTGATAATTCCTATAAAAGAGGCAATCATATTCATGTACAAGCTCTTCTAGCAAGGTTTTTGATTCCTGATTGACATCGATTTTTTGGATTGAGTTATTAAGAGTTATAAGTTTGTGTGTTATATTAATGTCGTCTTGTATAAAAAGTTTTAGAGTGACGTTATTAATTATTAACTTCTTGTTAGGATAATCTATGATGGCATTTAAATCGTTTAGAAGGTTCCCTCCTATTAGCCCGTCGAAATTTTGATGGAAATTATATTCGAGGAATTCACACCAATAATTTTTTATATTAAATTCCTTAAATGATGGGAATCTACATAATTTTTTTATTTTTATTTCGTTTCCTAGAGCTCGTATTTTTATATCAACATTGGTTTTCCATTTTGGGTTACAGACGTTTTCGTTAATGATGCTGAACTCTGCTCCAGTATCTATAACGAAAAGTAGTGTCCTAACGTGAGTTTTAATTTCTATATAGGGTAATCTTCTGACCCTACCGATTGAAAATTTCCACTCGATTGATTAATTTCCATTGGTTCCGAAAACAGTTTATTTTGCCCAGAGGACTGGCTGTTTCGGCTATTTGTTGACATTTTTGAGCATGCGCTAGCTGAAGTGTCTTTTGCCTGCTTTTGATTATCCTGGAACCTTGAGTTGGTACTGAGTTTATTATTGCCAGGTTTGAAGTGGGTTTGCTGGCCTTTATTAGAATCGTCCGTCTCGGGTATTAGTTGCTCATTAGAATTTTTATTATCATCGCTGAAATTTGACCTATAGTTTGGTTTACTATTTTTATTAGTTTTCCGGAAAGGTCCGTAAATCGTATAATTCTGATGTCTAGCATCCTCGATGATTTTATAGGCCTCACCTAATGTTTCGGGGTTTCTAGCGAAAATCATAGTCTTAGTCGGCTCTGGCAAGTTATCTCTAAATACTCGCAAGGCAATTCTGTTTATTTCGCCTGTGCTGTATGTCTCGTCGTTGTGTGTAAGTATACGATTATGCAAGCGATTTGAAACGTCGTTAATTTTATCATAATATTGTTCTATTGTACCGTCTACCCTACACATTTTAAGCATGTCCATTAAGTTATCGCTGCTTTCTTTTTCTCCGAAGTTTTTTAGCAAAATTTCTTTGAGTTTATCCCAATTTTCGATTTTACCGTACCTGTGAATAACTGGTCTTGATATTCCTACACATTTATTTCGTACAAAGCCGAATAAGATTTTTCCCGTTGCATCGTCGAAACCGGCGAGCGTTGGCATAATTGCTTCAATTTGCGAAATAAAGTCTGGCAATTGGTTAACGTCGGTACCATCAAAGTCTTGTACATTTTTCAAGCAGTTCAAAGTTAAATTAAAGGCGTTAATACTAGTAGCATCCATTTTTAACTTAGCTTAACTTAACTTATGTGTAAATTACCCAGACAAGAAAAAGTTTTAATTTATGTTTAGAACCACGGTTTGTCAATTGCTGCTTCGCACCGATCGCCTTGTTCACAGTTTCCAGTCGTAGCGGTAAGAAAAGCTTGTAGTTTACCTTCTCCACGTTCGTCTTAGTTTTTCGTTCTTCCTTCTTATCTTGTTCTGCGTGTTACGTAAGGTGCTTTTACCACGTGTGCGCTTTGTATTTAGCGATGTCCAATACTATATTTTTCCCTCTGTTAATGTAAAATATTGTACTGGAACACGCAATTTTAGAATTTATAATTGTCGATATTAGGTAGCTGTAGTTTTATGTTTTAAATCCTCGTCGCCTCTTTAGTGTTGATTGCCAACTTTCTCAGTTGGTACAAAAATGCTCTCATGACACTTGTAATTTGTTGTTTAATTATAATACGCGGGTTTATGTTTATAGTATAATTAATAACTTTATTAATTCTTCAATTAAACATCCGCTCTGAGTCGTGATCAGCTTAAGACTAACTTATGATCAAGGCTTTCGAAGCTGTGAAATTCTGCGAAGTAAAAGCTCACTTATACAGCATGTGTACATACATATAGGATTTCTGTGTGTATGCATGTAAGTATATATGACAATATAACCAAAACATTATTCATTTCTTTGGTCCGTCCTATACTGGAGTACGGTTCATGTGTCTGGAGTCCCCAATATGGAGTACATCAGGACCGCATAGAATCCGTACAAAAGAATTTCCTAACTTTTTCACTTAGAGGTCTAAACTGCGATGCAAATCTTCACCTTCCATCTTATTATAGTAGACTCTTACCCATAAACTTACCTAGCTTAACAAATCGTAGGACAATGCTCGGTGTAGTCTTTCTGCATAACCTTATTAACGGGGATGTAGATAGCCAGCATTTATTAAAACGCTTAAAATTTAACATTCCTAATAGAAGGACTCGAAACTTTAGTCCTCTTTTCCTTAGCCGTTGTAGTTCGACATAACAACGACCCTTTTTCAACGACCCGACATGACCCTTTTCTCCTCTATAACATCTCTTTCCTGTCCCTCTAACTTAAAATATAGACTTTTAAATTTCCTTACTAACTCCTCCTAGCTTAATAATTGAAAAATAGCTTAATATATTCTAACAAATCGTTTCTTGAGCGCCCCTCGGTCGTCTGGGCCTCTAAGCTTTATGATGAATACAGGAATGCTAGAGGCGGGAGAGGCGCCAAAAACTCTTCGACATGTCACTCGCCCGCCAAAAAAAAAAGCGCCTTACGAATGTAAACAAACCTTGGCGAAAGCGGTTAAAAAAGTGGAGAGAGCGATGCCCAAAGATTTTGATAAAAAACTTAAAGTTTTGGAAGTTTTAGCAAAAAAATATAAAAGATTTGATGAAAATGAAAACTCAAACGAATCCAGCAAAGCAATATCAGAAGTGCTAGTTACTGCGATCAAAGAATTTTATGAAAATGATGATGTTAGTGTGCAAGCTGCAGGCAAGAAAGACACTATTATAGTTAATGGCAAAGTAGTCGCTAAGCGTTTTATGATAATGACGGTGTCCGAAACCTATGAGCTGTTTAAAAAATATTTTCCAAGCGAAAAGGTAGGCTTTTTTCAAAATGCGACCTCGCCATGTACAATTGGCAAATAAAATGCCGCACAATATGTGTGTTTGCATGCATCATGCTAATTTCGGGTTTCTTTTGCAAAGTTGCTCGAAAGTGATTGCATCTTTTCCGAGGGATTTTGAAACTTTTCTGAAAGAAGTTTGCTGCGATATTAAAAATGAATATTGCATGACAAGCAATTGTAAGGAATGTTTAACAGAAGTTAAAGATGATTTAATTCCTCTTGCATATTTGGCAAATATGCAAGAAGAAATAAACTGGCAACAATGGCGTAAAATTGAAAACCACATACATTTGGACATTTAAAAAAATAATTTATATCCAAGTGCCGCAAAACTTGGGCTAGATCAGCAAAAGTTTTTGTTTCAACAAGATAATGACCCGAAACATGCTTCATATCTCGTACAAGAGTGGCTTATTTACCACTGCAAGCAGTTAAAAACCCCACCGCAGTCACCGGATTTGAATCCAATAGAACACCTCTGGGATATATTGGAGCGCAGGATCAGAAAACACCCAATAACATCAAAGGCCAGTATTAAAAAAAAAGTATAAGTATAAAAAAGTATTAAAAAAATATTTGCGTCCGTTTTTTTTAACACAATTCTTATTATTTTGTTACTGTACGAATAATTTGTTTGCGTAAAAAAGTGCCTTATTTTTGTTTTTGAAAATTTCTTATATGTTTTGAAAATGAATTAAATACTTTTTTTGTTTATCTGCATTGGAAAAATACTTCTCTTCATTGTTCAATAAAGTTCTGTTTTAGTTACACTAATATAGACCAAGTTTCAGATGTTTGAAGTTAAAAATATGGGGTGTACGAATAAATGTTGTGGGCACTGTAGTTCTCTCAAATACAACTTCAACTGTATCTGATTTGGTATTTGAACTAGAAGCAAAGCTGTCATCTTTTAAGACACATTTTTATGTAAAAAGAGCCCAGCAAAAGTATTTTGAGGAAACAAAAAGAAACTTAAAACCATCTGAGCTACTTCTTCAAATCGATTTTGCGGAGAACTACCGGTTGACACACCAAAACGAAATACAAAGTGCTCATTTCAGCTACAACCAGGTAACAATTTTTACCTGCGTAGCTTGGTTTGCTGGTGCTTCACAGTCGCTTGCAGTTATTAGTGACAAGCTCACGCATAATAAGCACGACGTATATATTTTTGTCCTAAGCCTTATAATTGAAATTAAAAAAATGTTTGGAGATTTTTCAAAAGTCTTCATATTTTCTGATGGCAGCTGCGCACAATTTAAAAATAAATATATTTTGACCAGTTTGGCCGATATTTTGAAACAAATTGGAAGTCAAAATATTGAATGGAATTTTTTTGCCAGTTCTCACGGAAAAGGAGCTGTTGACGGAGTTGGAGCCGTAATTAAAAGAAAAGTATGGCAAATAACAAAATCAAAAAATATGGTGTTACCTGATGCCCTTGCATTTTATTAGTGTGCAGAAAACAACATAAATAGAATTAAAATGTATTTTATGCCATCTGCCCAAATTGAAAGTTTGTCAACTTATTATAAGTTAGATGAAATTGGAAGGATGTGCAAAGCATACCTGGTATAAGCCAGATGCATTGGTTTGGTTGCAATGGCCAACAAACAGAATCTGGTAGGACAGCATATTCATTTAAAAATATTTCTTTTTGATAATGGTTTGATTAATGATAAAATTCGTATTAGATAGTTAAGTTTATCATATAAGATATTCATCTTTGTATATATATATGTAAATATATATTTTTGTAATAATATATTTGTTTTTGTTTTATTTTATTGAAGATATTTTGTTTATATTTAGTTTAAAATTGATTTAAGAAATAATAAAAAAATATTGATGCATCAAAAATAATTTAAATACTTCCTTTGCACTTCTCATTACCTAAAAAGAAACAAAAACAACACAAAAAGTATGGTGGAAGAAACTGTCGCGTGCGACATGTAGCGTGCGACAGTGAATCAAATTCAATTTAAAAAAAAACTACTCAATATTTTTAAGTCAAACGAAATGAATTATTAAGAAAAATCAATACTTAACATTTTAAAATTAATTGCATTAAAATTATCCATCACGTTTCGCTGAAATCAGTGCTTGAACTGGTTTTCGAAAAAGTGACTTCTGTTTTTGTCGCGTGCGAATGGCTCACATTTTTGTGAATATCTTGATGATAAACAATTGCCCAAAATCTATCTTAGCACAGATTATAGTGCTTACCAAGAGCCTTAAGATTTGCATTTAGAAAAAAAAAAAAAAAAACAATGCACATTTTTTTTCAGTTTGATTGCGTACAAATGTCGCGTTCGACATCAGAGAATTTCCCATATGGCAGCTATAGGATATAGTCGGCCGATCTGGGCCGTTCCGACCTGTATACTGCGTGCAAAGGAAAGAAGGGTGTGTGCAAATTTTCAAGACGATAGCTCTAAAATTGAGAGACTAGTTTGCGTAGAAACAGACAGACAGACGGACAGACGGACATGCTCATATCAACTCAGGAGATGATCTTGATCAAGAATATATATACTTATAGGGTCGGAGATGTCTCCTTCACTGCGTTGCACACTTTTGACCAAAATTATAATACCCTCTGCAAGGGTATAAGAAAGGCTCGGTTCGCTAAATTAAGGTTCGTTAAATAAGGTATTTGGTTAAACTAAATGTAAATAATGTGTTTGTGATCTATGTATGTATGTATGCCTAAAAATATATTGTTATTAATATGCTTTTGAAGTAATGATTTTTAAACGCTTTACTGTTTTATTGGACTGTAACTAGTGTGATTCAAGCGTATTCATGCTAATGTTAGTATTTGTGAGAAGTGTAAGTCCTTGTGTCTATTACAATTTATAGGTGGAATGTCAGTCCCCAAAAGAGGTAATTTTTGCCTTGTGGCTTAGCGAATGTGTAGCAGATAAAAAAAGTTTGGTGCTTAACGAATATGTATTGGGTGCAAATTTAAGAAATCAGCTGTTTATCTGAAGCTGAAGAACAAAAAATGTAGAAAAAATTGTCAAGTTTTGTTAGCCGGCTTACAACAAAATAAAAAATTTGCCATTACAAAAAACCATTTAAAAAAAAATTAGAAATGGCTTGATATGCCACTGATATTACGTAATGTAACGGCAACTATTGATATTCGCAGACCAAGGAAGAATTTCTGGGGATCTGTGCCCGAAAGCCCAAGTCGAAAAAGTATCTAACTAAGTTCAGGAATTACAGCTGTTGGTAGCAACAAGTAGCAGTTTGTACATGTCCGGAATGCGCACTGCTTAAAAAATAGTGTGTTCATTAAATAATGATGAGAAATCTGGAGGAAACATATGAAACACCAAGGAATATACCTATTCCTTTCACCCTAGAAGAATCGCTTGCATTCTATATTGATGTAGGTCACACAAAGCATACATAAAAACTAACCAGATGCGCTGCGAAATAAACGAACGCAAATATATACCTAATTTATCAAAAGCTGCATTCAGCAATGATTTTATGCTCCCCAAAAAATCTTAAATGTATGGATTGTTTTGCTGAAACGACATTGCAACGCTTAATTGAACATACGAAGCTAAATTGAACAATGAAGAGAAACTTTCATCAACTCGATATTTTCCGCCCATTAATCTAATTTGCCAAAAGGAATCGACTTAATTAATTCTTTCTGAGACTGAAAATATAAATAGTCAAATATTATCAATTAAACCAACAATAACCGATTCATATACAATTTTCCATAAATTTAATATGACCATGTTGGATGGAAAACATTTAGTGTCCTTGCAGCCCCTTGGCAAATATTTGGACTTTGTCGGGCAGCACCAAAAATATGAATAATTTAGATTTTGTGAAAAGTTATGAAGTTGATGCTGACTTATAAGCCAAATAAGAGGTTATATCAACATTTCAAGCCAGGATTCGATTTTTCGAATGTGTATTACACATTTCTTATCGACCTCCAATTAAACAAGAACGGAAAGCTAACTTCGGGCGGAGCCGAAGTTGATATACCCTTGCAGTTAAAACCGGATATACATTGCATAAATCGGATATACAGTGGCGAGCACATGTGGATACATGTTTGTCACTTCTGACTTCAAGCTGTTGTAAAATCCGTAAAAATGAATAAATCTCTTTAATTTTTTTTTTCTAGTAATCTTTATTAATATCTACTAGATATAAAAGGAACTAATATTTAAATAATAAGTTGCTTATATATATTTTTTTTTATTATTTGAAAAAAGTCAATGTATCCACTTTTGCACGTTTTGGTTTTTCCATGGTTCTAACATTTTTTTTGAATGCTAACTTTTTATAAATGGGGGAGTCCCAAAAATTCAAATGTTATTAACATGCTTCATTGTCTTAAACACTGTTAAACTATTTAAACTGAGCGAACTTGCCGTCTACCATCATCTTTTGTGCACATAGTACGATATTTCTCTAATTTCGTTAAAATGAGAAAAATTTCACCAAGCTTGGAAAATAAAATTGTGGAAATGACTAGTGAGAGCAAGTCAGCTCGGGAAATTGCCAAGGCACTGGGTATTTGTCACCGAACTGTCCTCCAAGTCAGAAAACGACGCAAGGTTACCGCGCCTGATCCGCCTAAATCGCGACCACGCCTCCTAACGGATAGGTATGCACGAGCTATGGAGCACCACATGACCGTTAAGAAGAAGACAACCCCCAAGGAAGCTGCTGCTGCCATAAACAAGACCGTAAGTGAGTGGACAGCACGCAGAGCTCTTCACAGAATCGGTCTGACATCGTCAGTTAAACAGAAGAAACCAGCTCTCTCTGACAAAAATGTTGCAGCACGTCTTAAATTCTGCAAGGAACACAAGTCCTGGACAGTAGACGACTGGAAAAAAGTGATATGGTCAGACGAGACCAAAATAAACCGTTTTCAGTCCGATGGTAAGGAGTACTACTGGCACCGGCCCCACGAAAAATTAAAAAAACATCAGGTTAAGGAAACCATGAAGCATGGAGGAGGAGGCTTGATGGTGTGGGGCTGCTTTACGTGGTGGAACAGTGGCCCGTTGGTGAAAATCGATGGGATAATGAAGAAGGAAGACTATCTTCGTATTTTGGAGACCAATCTTCATGAATACATAGAAAAATGTGCTTATCCCATTGAGGAAATCACTTTTCAACAAGATGGAGACCCCAAACACACGGCTAAAATCGTGAAGAATTGGCTAGGTCATCAAAGTTTTAAACTTATGCAGTGGCCAGCTCAGAGTCCGGATCTTAATCCCATTGAAAATCTATGGGCTCTGCTAAAGAAACGGCTGGCAAAGTATGAGAGTCCACCAAAAGGATTTGATGAACTTTGGGCCAGGATACAAGCGGAATGGAAAAGTATTCCAAATGAAATGTTGCAGAATTTGGTCGAGAGTATGCCCAAACGTATTAAAATGGTCATTAAGGCAAAGGGTCTTTGGACCAAATATTAAAATTTTTATAAAAACTAAAAAAAAGCCAAAACGTGCAAAAGTGGATACATTGACTTTTTTCAAATAATAAAAAAAAATATATATAAGCAACTTATTATTTAAATATTAGTTCCTTTTATATCTAGTAGATATTAATAAAGATTACTAGAAAAAAAAAATTAAAGAGATTTATTCATTTTTACGGATTTTACAACAGCTTGAAGTCAGAAGTGACAAACATGTATCCACATGTGCTCGCCACTGTAGTTGGCCAATCATTATGAGAGCATCATATAATTACCAATTTATTACAATAAAAAATTTAAAAAAAGTCCCAAGCTTGTATCTTCAAAAATACGAAAGTTGATATATCTACCAAATACCAAATATTATTTCCGATCGTTCAGTTATATGGCAGCTATAGGATATAGTCGGCCTATCCTTATGAAATTCAGCAGGTCGTGTTATTTTGCCAAAAATAGCATTCATACAAAATCCGAAATCTCCCACTCTCTAACAACACCTAATCTCTAAAAAAACTGGAGTAATAGCATTTCGATCAATCAGTTATATAGCAGCTATAGGATATAGTCGACCGATCCCGGCCGTTCCGACTTACATATATACTGCATGCAAAGGAAAATAAGGTGTTTGCAAAGTTTCAAGTCAAGTATAGCAGTTTTATCGCTTTAAAACTGAGAGACTAGTTTGCGTAGAACCAGACAGACAGACAGACGGACATGCTCATATCAACTCAAGAGGCGATCCTGATCAAGAATATACATATATATGTCGGCGGCAAGGGTATGTTGGTCGGCGGCAAGGGTATGTTATCCATGTTGATGCTTTTGATGATTGACGCAGCTGCACAGCGAGTTCCGATCGGCTCGAATACCCAAGCTCAACTAACTATTGCATACGCGATCACGTCATAAACTCACTCAAGTCGAGCGTATACAGCCATCTCTGTCTTACTCAAGACTCTTGGTATCTTACCATCGAACCTCACTCAGCAGCAGAGCGTCTCTGCCTCTGCTGCCGTGCTTTCGCTCAGTATCAACGGGTAAAGCAGAAGCAGGGAATTCCCCGAATTCCCAATTACCAGAATGCTACATTTGCTAGGAATCACACTGCGACACGGCCTTCCTGACCTATCAGACGTCCTCCTGTGCTACATCCACCACCCATGTCCAAGCCACTTACCAGACTCTTTAAATTATGGTATCCCTTGGTTTTAATAACATTATTTTCTCTTAAAATTTACAAACTTACAGAGCCGCTTACACAAACATTAACTGACAATTTTTCTTATCTAGGAAACACAATTTCCTTTTGTTTACTAACATAATACATTTTCAACTTCATGATCTTATTCATATCATTTAATTCTAATCAGAATTTTCCAATAATTCAGATTTTACATACATAACTTAGATTTGTCTCTTAATTTCTCAATTTAACCCTCTAGTGCCCAAATTTTCTTTTCCAAGAAAAAAATTATTTTTGGATTCACTATGTATCAAAAGTGAATGTTTGTTTTAGAAAAATTTTTATTTTTGCTCGGATCGAGTTTTATATGACTATATTCTTGAACCGCCAAGAGGCGGCTTTGGGAAGATAGGCCAACAAAAAATGATGTAATTTTTTTACATGTTTTATTGTAAATGATGATTTTTTTATTGTTTTCGGGTTTTTTTTATAAAAATCTGCGAAATCTGCAATTTTTCTCGTAGTTTTTCAAAGCGATTTCTTGACATTGTGTTTTGTATTGTTCTAAATGCGTACTCCCCCCAATATGAACAAGCATTTGGGTAGCAAAAAACTGTCATCAAAAATAGAATCCCAATAAATTTTCGAATTTCTAAATTTGTTTTGGAAAACGAAGTATTGACATTTTTTTCGGCAGCATACAAATTTGTTTGCTGGGTGATATGTTCAAAAATAGCATCATTCCAAAAAAAACTGAAAACACTTGAATGGTGTATCCAGATTTTTAATTTCTGCGAGGTCAGGCTCATTAAACGATATTGCTGATTTATCCACGACTAGGTTCGTTTGGCGCCGCAACATCTTTTTGAAAAGCGGTTCTTTTGGGTCGGTACTTCAAACAGATCCAAACACAGCTATTGTGCTTTCTTTAACATAACCGCTCAGCCGGCGCCTTAGGTTTGCGTTTCTGTGCTTGAGGTGAATTGGACGCAATCGAACTTGAGGGTGACAATAATTTAGCAAACGGAGTAGGACTTCCCCTTGAAGTTGCACAAACCTCTCTAGCCAACATAGAAACCGACATATGTATCACTTTTTCAATCGCTTCTTCATTTTCCTCATTGACAGGAAGTGCTGCCTCGCAAGCACAATTAGTCAAATCGTCCTCCAATTTTTCTTCTCTATCCGTATCAATGTCAAAATCAATAGAGTTTAATAATTTTTCAATCTCCACGTCGAAAAGAGCAGATAGCTTATTCACTTATCGTCGTTCCATGTCTACTGAAGCAATTATTTGTACTTAAATAAGTCATAGGTTGTTTCCCTTTTAAACTTACCTTATAAATTTTTTTCGCGAATTGTCCCATGACCGCCACTAGACGGGATACTTTTTAAAAGCAATAAAAAACTAACGAAAACTAATTTTCAGTGTGGGTTTCGTATTTTGCGTCCTTGAGTATATCAGCAACACGGTAACATTTTTTTTTCCAGCAGAAAACTATTAATAATATTTTAAAAAAATATTTACATTTTGCACTTGTAACAAAATAATTACTTCGTCCGATTTGCACAAATTTGCTGCTTCAAATGAATACAGCGGCTTGCGCAAGCTCTAGTATGTATTCCAAACGCAACCAACTTATTTTTTGGACTTCCCCAAATTAAAAAAAATTCCAAAAAAAATCAAAAAGAATGAAACTACATAATAAAATAACGGTATTTTTAACATTACCCGTCTAGAGGCGGTCTTGGGCACTAGAGGGTTAATTTGGTGTGCACACTAAATTACCCAATCACCTTGACCCCCGCCATAACACTTCTCATCCCTGTTAGACAGCTGTTATGGTGCGGTCTTCAATTCTCCTCTTGGGACACAGGCGCACGCTTACTAACGCCGTCTATTAGTTCGTTCCCCTCCTGGGAATCGCCATCACTTAGGTCATCGAATTCTTCGTTTAATTCGTTAATTATTTGTCTGTTTGGTAGCGCTCTTAGCCATTCATGTGAATATTTATACGTTCGCTTATTTACTAATGATTTTAGTTCATATCGATCGCCGTCTAAGACTTTGATCACCTCAAATGAACCTTTAAATTTGGGGTCGAGCTTTGTCTGATGCCGTTCTTCGTTCTTCAGCAAAACATGATCACCTACGTTATGCTTCATAATCTTTGCCTTATTTTTGTCAAATCTTTGTTTGTCATATCTTGCATTATTTTCCATGTTTTCCTTGGCTTGAATTCTAATCTTTTCTCTATCTACATCATTGTCTTCTTCGCTTCATCACTTCTTCTTCGAAGATGACATCATCTTCTGACAATAAACCTAGGCCTAGCTTCTTTTCCTATTAATAGCTCTAAGGCGCTAAACTTGGTGACTCGATTTGCAGTACAATTCATGGCCAGTTGTACTTCAGCCAATGCCTCCTGCCATGATCTCTGACTCGTTTTAACTGCTGTCACCATTGTCTTAAGGGTGCTCATCACGCGTTCAACCTGTCCATTTGCCCTACTAGCTCCGGTAGCGATCAAATGCAGCTAAATCTTTTGAGCGGAACAGAAATTGCGAAAGCCTGAGCTAGCAAAATAACGACCTTGATCCGCTATTATTCTAGTTGGCAATCCAAATAGCGCCAAAACCGATTTCACAGCTATAATACAGTTTTCGGTGTCTATATTCAGTGTGTGGTAAAAATAAACAATTCTATTAAAACAATGACGCTTTCCTTCAAGTTGTTTTTATACCCTTGCAGAGGGTATTATAATTTTGTCCAAAAGTGTGCAACGCAGTGAAGGAGACATCTCCGACCCTATAAAGTATATATATTCTTGATCAAGATCACCTCCTGAGTTGATATGAGCATGTCCGTCTGTCCGTCTGTCTGTCTGTCCGTTTCTACGCGAACTAGTCTCTCGGTTTTAAAGCTATCGTTTTGAAACTTTGCACACACCCTTCTTTCCTTTGCACGCAGTATATAAGTCGGAACGGCTCGGATCGGCCAACTATATCCTATAGCTGCCATATAACTGATTGATCGGAAATGGTATAACTTTGACGTTTTTAAAGTTAGAGAGTTCAAATTCGACATGAGAGCATTTTTTGGCAAAACATAACGACATGCCAAATTTCATAAGGATCGGCCGACTATATCCTATAGCTGCCATATAACTGAACGATCGGAAATGACCCAACTTTTGTGTTTTTGAAGATAGAAGTTTGGGACATTTTTAGGTTTTGTATTATAATAAATTGGGTTATATTATCATATTCTTATAAGGATCGGCCAACTATATCCAATGTTTGCGATATATATCCGGTTTTAACTGCAAGGGTATATAAACTTCGGCTCCGCCCGAAGTTAGCTTTCCTTTCTTGTTGCCACTCATTTTACCCGTTATACCGATGTGTACTGTGTGCCATGGTATCTCTATCTTAGGAATTGGATGCAATTCTGCCTGGACCTTTCCATTTGCGTGTTTTGCTAGTTTGCACGTGATACAATTTTCCACAAATCTACGTACATACTTGGTCATATTCTCGAACCAGTAATATTCATATGCCTTATCTAATGTTTTTTTCCCATCCCAAATACATAACAGATTCGTGTATGTGGTTGATCACTGCCCACCTAAATGCCCTTGGAATTACCGGCAAGCAAATTGTTTTACCATTCCTTTGTATTTTCCTATGCAATATACATACCCTTTCTTAATTCAAATGTTTTATTTAAATTTTCCGGTAACTCGTTATGGCGTAACTTGGATGAAATATTGAATATTTCAGGATCGCGCTGCTGTTCGGACACCAACCAATTGTCGGTCACTTCAGTAAGATTAATACGCTTCTCAATTATTTTATCCACACACTTTTTTCCTTCTGACAGTGGATTTCGGGAAAGGAAATCGACATGCGCCATTCGCTCCCCTTTTCAATATTCAAGATCGAAATCAAATGACTGTAAAAACACCCACCATCTATGCCAGTGGTGCTCATCCCATTGCTCTCGCTGCTCATTTGTTTTTGCAAATGCTCATGCCTACCGAGTTGTGTGAGTCTGCTCACGCCATAAGATTCGTTGCTCACGCCATAAGCATCGTTGGTCCCATCATAAGCAAAGGGCAATTACAATAACAATTTTTCGTGTTTTCCCTATTCTCCTCAATCGTACTAATCCGAATGAATTTTGTTGTTGGAGTGCCGAAAACTTTTCACTGCAAGAAATTCATTCTTTTTTTTGTTTCTGCCAAAATGGACGACCTGTAGCGATGAATTTGTTCTTCGCAGAACATTTCTTTTTTAACTAAGAAGCTCTGCATATTTGTCATAGTATAATAATAAGCTGTTCTAAAATTTGTAGGGCCTTTTTTTAATTGCTGTAATAAAATTTATTTTTTATTATATTGATATTTTTAAACCCCTTGTGAATGTTACTATAATTTTATTATTCAGTGCAGCCACATGGATGGGAAAAAAATTCTCGCACAAATGTATTGGTGATTTTTTGCATTGGTATGGGAGTTTGCTCTTCTGTATGCAGAGCTTGGGCACCACTGATGTAAACAATTGCGAATGTGTGTGACAACGGACCCAGGGCTTTTATTATTGTACGCTGAAACACAGAAGGTGCGTTCTTCAGACCAAAGGGCATGGTTAAGAATTCGTACTGTCCATCAGGTGTAACGAAGGCCGTTCGCTCAATTGAATCTGGGTGTACAGGGATTTGGTAAAATCCACTTGCCATATCTATACACGAAAAGTACCTTTCACCACGAAGACGAGCTATTTGATCCGAAATAAGAGGCAAAGGACATTTATCGGCAATTGTATTGTCGTTTAAAACGCTGTAATGTACACAAAGACGATCTGTACCATTTTTCTTCTTAATTAGCATCATGGGACTAGCAAATGGCGAACAGTAAGTAATGTATTTTTGATGTAAAGCAAAGTAACGAATAATTTTTAATGTAAGCAATTCATAAATTTTGCACCGAACGTGCTTCCTCTCATCTTCGCTAAGTCTATAAGGTCGGCGTTGCAGTCTTTTCTGGATCTTTTAGGCTAATTTCTAATTGACCTGTCGTCACACGAGTCATTGGAACCTATCAGAGTGACATCTCAACATATTGTTTAATATCGTCTTATCAGAATCGTTTAAATTGGTATCAGAATTTATGATTTCTTCATACTTCACTAGACTCAAAACATTTACTCTTTTTGTCTTATAAAAGCAAAATTTATCTGCATCAATTGATACACCAAAGCCCAGGCTTAAAACTTCACGGCCAATCAACACGTCATGCTTCAAATATTTGTCCATAACTACATGTAATAAAACTTCAAAACAATATTGTTCAATATTAATATTACTCAGAACTTGCGATGTGCTACAAATTGAATCGTTACTTATGCCATTTAAAGTTACAATATTGTGAAATTGTTTTCCGGTGAATTTATCCGCAACACTCTCCTTGACCAGTGAACATTCGGCTCCAGAATCGAAACAATATGGAATAGACTCACCGGATAAGGTAATTGTTCCACTTGGTGGAGCTACTGTACAAACGTCAACTCGCTTCTCGTAGCTCTAGCTGTTTCCACCAGTACGATTTTTGGGGCATACAGAAGCCACATGTCCGTTTTCTCCGCACTTTAAACATTTCATTTTTGATCGATCCTGCAATCCGGCCGTGCTGCTCACGATATAACTCTTTTCTGTTGGGGCTGATGCTTTCTCCATTCGAGAGCGGCATTCTGCATATTTGTGGCCAGCTTTTCCACAAAAATGGCACTTCACCTGCGACTGCATTCTTGTTTTCTTCTTATCCGGACCCGTCGAATATCCGTCCTCCTCGTTGTTGCGCTTCTTGAAAGCATAAGCCTGTAGCTGCTGCTGCAGCTCATTACGAGTCGTCACATTCGTTGTAAACAGCCAACGCAAGAAATTATTATCAATTTGAGTCATGTGAGCTAACGCTACTGATACCGCAATCTCCTCCAAATTCTTTGCCTTCCACTTAGAGAGCAATAGGGTGACAATGCGACTGCCGTACTCAGCGAAACTGTCTCCAGTTTTGGGGCGTCCGTTCAAAATGTTCATCAGTATGGCAGAAGTTGTCTCGATGCCCACGAAACGTTGGATGAAGAGTTTCTTAAACTGCTGCCATGTGATGCCAGCGAAACATATTTGGGACCAGTGCTGTCAACTTTTGATAAAAAAAAAAAAGCAGTTTTTAACTAGAAAGAAAGAAAAAAAAAGCTCAAAATATTAGGAAAAAAGCGCAATAAATTTTTTTTGTTTTAAATCTTCTTTAATTGTGTAATTTATACAATATTTAACAAGTTTTCCAATTCATTGCGACTATCATTAGATTCGCTATCATAAGATAAGTTTGTTCCGATCATGCGAACATAATTTAATGGAACTTCGTAGTCATAGCAGCATTTTCCCAGTCTTCGTAAACCATATCTGTATATTAAAATAAAAGATATAAAAATTGGATTCATCTTTTTACTTACAATAAAATATTACCTTATGCTAAGAATGCTGTTTGTCGTGCTTACGCTCATTGAGTTTCTTAGCTTGGATTTTACCAGGCTAAGCTGGCTGAATACGCGCTCAATCTCAGCGTTGGACCATGGCAACGATAGCATATGCATAGGGACAGATGAGAGTTTAAGGAATCTGCGGTTGCCACCAGAGTCCTTGTAGGTGGAAACTTCAATCTAAAACTTTGTGGTATCATTGACGTTTTCCCAATTAACCAGATTTATATCCCTGTACTGCCGCTCAGTGTCCTGCTATTTTCTCGATGTTTAAGTGCTCCAATATTTCCGTGATTCCCTTCTTGTTGGTTGACAACATTTTTTCGACGGAAAAAAGGTCAATGTTTTTTAAAATTTTAAAGTTTTCTGGGAGCCTGGAATTAAAATAAACATTATTTTACGATCGATAGAAGAATTTGCCAAATTTGCTACCTTTGCTTTAGCTGCTTAATAAGCTCAATTACAAAAGTGGAGCATTGCGCACGAATTTCTTTTTTAACTTCGTCATCGATCTGCAGGGAATAGATTTATCTTTCTAATTCTTATCCCAGAAGCATTGTCGAATCTGCATGATCTTCCAAGCAATCAACTTGAAATACATCGATGTCCTTGTTAGGGGGTATGATGAAGTTTTTTTAATGAATTAATGGCAAACATTAAATCATTCAACAATGCTGTGACATTTATATTATTGCTTTGAAAGCACTTATTTATTTTCTGCATGTCTGACAGAATTGGTTTCAAAAAGGTTAAGTATAAGCAAAGATTATAAAGTACATAGATGGGACATCTCATACAAAGAAAAATTTTCTATGGCGGGTTCCAGCAGTGGAACCCGCTGGAACGAGCGGGTTCCATTGCGCGACAAGTTAAGTTTGAGAAATTTTTTGCGCGACAACGAATGGGGAATAGCCGAGTGGTAGAGTGCTTGGCTGGTGTGCAAAGTAAAACGTGTTCAAACCAGGCTCGGGACATCCATTTTTTTTAATTTTAAATCTATTTATATTATATTTTTATTCTTTTAATGTGTTTTTCTAAATTTATTATCCAATAAAAATAAATACAAAATTGTAAAATAACCTTAACATCGTCTCAGTTCGTAGTGGAACCCGCTGTAAAAATGTCTATAAGTGCGGGTTCTACGGCATTTTGGTAGGCCGCGTCATGGAACCCGCTCTCAAATGTTTTCATTTTTTCGTCGTGGAACCCGCTGTAATAATGAAAACATTTGAGAGCGGGTTCCACGACAAACGGCTGGCAGATGAGATAGGGAGAGAGAGAATTCTATTTTTAGATCGTAACATCTTTGGAACGATGGAAGTTTGAAACGTTGTAACCGAACCAATGTGAGAGTAAAGAGATCAGATATATCTTCTACTATCCTTACTCGTCAGCTCTGTTTTTGGTATAGTTTCTAGCGCCTCCTTTAACACCAATTTTAAGTATCATAAAATCAACTTCGAGGGTAGCCTAGATGGATAGTGCGCGGTCCTTATTCATGGGGTCCTGGGTTCGATTACATCAGCGGGCGGTTTTTCCAATTTTGATAAAGTTTTAGTATTATGATTCTTTTTATACATATTTACTTTTTTTTTTTTTTATTTTATTTTTTTACTTTTAATTTTTACGTTATTATTATTATTTTTAATTGAATTCTAAAAATTAATAAAAAATTAAATAAATTATTAAAATTAAATTAAATTAAAATTAAATAAAAACATTACAATTAAAGGAAAAAAAATAATAATAATTATAAAAGAAAGAAAAAGTTCAAAGTCCTTACGAGGATTTGAACTCAGAAAAATTACACACAGAGTAACTACTCTATGCATTACGCTACCATCCTGTCTCGATCTGCGGCGATCAAAAATACTATTTGTTCTACCATCTACCACATCGGCGCATCGAAAACAGAAACGAGAAATTGAAATTGAAATTTGGAAGCCAAAACATTTTTACTTCGTCGTGCGAGCAGTCACACATACACACATAGGTTCACATTTTTGTTGACGGATACATGGTAAGAGTTCTAAAAATAGAATCGTATGCATGTGCGTTCCCCCCTCACCAACAAGCTCGACGCAAAAAGTTGACCGTTTTGGGCCCTGATGTCCCATCTATGGTATAAGTGATTTATTTTATCACTGTATAATTCGCCTAGAATTTTTGATTTATAGCATTTATCTTTAGTTGCTGCCAATTTAAAATGCAATTTGAGCTCGTCCCATTGGTCTAATATTCGCGAGACAGCAACCTCAATCGAAAGCCACCTGGTGTCGCTTAAGGGGCCCATCCACAGGCGAGCATGTTCGTCAACATGCTCGCCTACTTGAATCTCATTTTCCCCACTAACTAGAGCCAACATTCGTGCAAACATCATTTTTCGATAAATTTTCAAACTATCAATATGTCAACGGACAACTATAGCGGCACTCTAATTGCACTTATGGCAATAAGTATTTGCCATAAATAATATTGCAAAAGATTATTGCACTTTTTATTCATTTTTCTCTACCAAAACATTTTTTCAAACTGACGTTCGTGCCAACATTGCCATCCATTGGCGAGCATTACTTTCTTTTGCGTTCAAGTTCATTTCATTTTTGATTCTGTCTGGAAAGATTACAATGTCGTCGGAAATAACTAAAAACAAGAATGGAAAGCTAACTTCGGGCGGAGCCGAAGTTTATATCGCAAACATCGGATATAGTTGGCCGATCCTTATGGCAATAGGAATATATAATCCAATTTTTTACAATACAAAATCTAAAAAAAGTCCCAAACTTCTATCTTCAAAAATACGAAAGTTGATATTTCTACCAAGTACCATTTCCGATCGTTCAGTTATATGGCAGCTATAGGATATAGTCGGCCGATCCGGGCCGTTCCGACTTATATACTGCGTGCAAAGGAAAGAAGGGTGTGTGCAAAGTTTCAAGACGATAGCTTTAAAACTGAGAGACTAGTTTGCGTAGAAACAGACAGGCGGACAGACAGACGGACATGCTCATATCAACTCAGGAGGTGATCCTGATCAAGAATATATATACTTTATAGGGTCGGAGATGTCTCCTTCACTGCGTTGCACACTTTTGACCAAAATTATAATACCCTCTGCAAGGGTATAATCAAATAGAGCGTGGTGAATACACCGTAACTCCAGCACACAAAGGAAAAAGTGTAATATGGACCATATTATGTGATATTCTACAAGAAGACCAAACTGTCCTTCAAGGCTGGATATTTTGCAATACATGCAGAAAAGTTTTAAAATTTGTTGCCAACCAAACTTCGAATTTGTCAAGGCACAAATGTTGTCTGTCTTTGAGACATCCTAAGGAGGCAAAAAAAGTTTCGACGTTGGACAAAAAAACAAAAAAAGTGCAGTGAATGGGTTGTTCAGGATTGTCGCCTGTTTTCGGCAGTAAGCGGGACTGGATTTCGAAACCTGGTGGAGTTTTCTGTGAAAATTGGAGCTGCATATGGGGCGAATGTAGATATTGACGATCTACTGCCTGACCCAACTACATTAAGCCGGAATGCGGAAAAAGAAGCAGAAGAAAAGCGGAATTTGATCTCCAAGGAAGTAAAAGAAGCAGTGGATAATGGGGAAGTATCGGCCACTATTGATATGTGGTCGGATCAATACGTCAATAGAAATTTTTTGGGAGTCACTCTTCATTATTTAAAAGACTTCAAAATGATTGACATAATTCTTGGAGTAAAATCGATGGATTTCGAAAAATCTACTGCTGAAAATATTCTGAAAAAACTTAAAACTATTTTTTCACAATTTAATGTAGAAAATATAACTAATATTAAGTTCGTCACAGATAGGGGATCTAATATAAAAAAAGCGTTAAACAATAACGTACGATTAAATTGTAGCACCCATTTATTTTCCAATGTATTGGAAAAATCATTCGAAGAATCCCACGAACTTCAAGAAATATTACAGTTGTGTAAAAAAATAGTAAAATATTTTAAAAAAGCCAACTTGCAACATGGACTAAACACTACATTAAAGAACTCTTGCCCTACTCGATGGAATTCGAATTATACCATGATTAAATCTATAGTAGATAACTGGACAACAATTAATGAAATATTGGGAGATACCGAATGGGTTACAAAACTTACAAGCATTAACATATATTCATTAAAAATAACATTGATTCTGCTTGACGATTTTAAGAGAATTTTCAAAGAACTGCAAACTTGTAGTTCTCCTTCTCTATGCTTTGTGTTGCCGTCTATTACAAAAATAAAAACACTATGCGAACCACAGCCGGGAGATTTTTCATCAATTTCCGTTCTTAAGGAAAGAATTTTAATCAACGTATATACGATTTGGGAAAAAAAACTTAAGTATTTGGCATAAAACAGCATTTTTTTTATATACACCTGCAGCAACCATGGAACATGAGGATATAGTTGAAATTAAAAGTTTCTGTTTAAAAAAAAATGCATTATTTCAATGATAAAACAAATGAATTTTCCGGAGGCAATAGTTTTTCGAGCAATGAAACACGTCCAGGAAGTCCAAACGTCCAATTAGCAACAAGCTCTAAAAACCAAACAATTGTACCAAAGAATAGGTTTTTCTTTTCTCATCTTGTTGCATATTCAAATAAAATTACTAAATCTGCTTTTGAGGAATTGGAAAGTTATTGTATAGAGAGAGTTGCTTTATGCGAGGACTTCGAACCCATTGAATGGTGGCAATCCAAGAAAAGCTGTTATCCGCTTTTATCAAAATTAGCATTGCAACTTCTTTCTATTCCATCGAGCAGTGCAGCGGCCGAGAGAGTATTTTCATTAGCAGGCAATATTATAACCGAAAAAAGAAATATGTAGATTAGGGCCTGACACCGTAAATAATTTACTATTTCTGCATTCCTACATAAATAAATTTCAATAAAGTATTTATTATATTATTATATTATTTTGTATTAATTTGTTAAAAAAAAGAACGCAAGAAGCGAAATAAAATAAGCTTATTTATTTAAATAATAAAAAAGAAGGTAGGTATTGAGCAGCAGGTAGTGAAAAAACAACACAAGCGGACGCATATAAAAAAAAAAAACAATACGAAAATCACTCAACACATTTTCTGCCTACATTTTTGTGTCTTCCTTTTCACCCGAACTTTTTGGGACGCTTACTCCATATGCAATATGCAATACACACTAATGAAAAAATATACCTAATTAAGTTGATGCTTGCAACATCACACACCCATACATGCTTGCAAAGCAATCACTTATACGCAGTTGTCTGACAACTAAAAACACCAGGGTGTCAAAATCACCCTACATTTACCCGGTGCACCTTAAGTGCCGGAGGATTTTTGCAGTTCTCTGCTCAGTACTTGTTGTTTCATTACCTATTAGATTCCTGGCGACAGTTAAATCTTCGTGCTCGCCTTTTATTGATTGTATTATTTGTAAAGCATCAATGAAACTTGTTAAATTTTCATCCCTACCATCAAAAACTGGTATAAGCTTAGATGCTGTATTAATAAAATCAATATTTGATTGTGCCATTGCACACTGGTCCCAATGCCCAATATTCTTGCATAAACTAGAAAAATGAAGCTACAGACTTGAAACTTGGCACACTATATAGTTATTATAAATGCAAAGTCTGGACCAAATTTTGTGCAGATCGGGCCACGCCTTCCTTTCCGCCCCATAGAAAGCAATGCACTGTAGCACAAAAATTTTGAAATTATCCATGAAAATCTGGCCTATATATCAAATAAATTGTAGATATATATATAACATAATTTTAGTTAATATCGCCCCGATGCCCTGCCCCTCCCCCCTCTACCACTTTTCAAACTAAACAATTATTATATATTTATTTAATTCATTTTTAATCACTTTCAACATCTAAATCGTAGGAATATGAATCTATACATTCAAATGTATCCAGGTCATCTTCATCATCGTTATCTGTAGTAGGATAACTATGTACAAAATCTACATTTGGTGGTGTAAAAGATCAATAACTTCTAATGGATAACTGCTGCGTTTTTTGTTTTGCTGAACTCTTTCCTTGATGTGGATGCTGGAAACCATCGGATCTGATGAATCAAGTGCTCTACAAAAAACGTCAGTCATGGTGTTTAAACGACTATTTTGTCTTGCATGCGAACGTCTATCACTTTTATAAATTTTGTTCCGAGCTTCGGATGCATTTTCCCCTAGGCATCCAAGTGGAAGGGTCGATGCGGAAACGATCTGGGCCCCATGAGCTAGTACTTTATGTACCGTTGCTGACATTGGGTACCAGGGATATTTTTCTATATATAATGAGGCAGTTTTTGCACACAAACTTTTAAATTTTAGAACATCTGTTTCAAAGTTGCTTGAAATTGCTATTAAAATATAATAGAAATTTTGTAGAACCTCCTGGTCGAAGCCTAGAGCATTTGCAAATTTGAGGGTATGAAAAAATGCTCTCCTCGCTGTGTTCCCGTCGTTGGTACTGCCGCTTCCATTTGCTTTAGGCTTATCGACATGAAGCCCAAGCTCCGCCCATAATTTATGCTGAATTTCTTTTTTCCGGGCAGCCACTTTTTCTTTGTCTTGAGGGCCACGTATTTGCCACTTGTCTATACCAATTCTGTATGACACTTTTAAAACAAATTCGAAAAACCGGATCCACCCGTGTAGAGGACTTACGCCATACTCGAGCACTTGGGAATTCTTTGGCGTAAATTTGTCCGATTGAACATCAACGACAGTCATGAATTCCAGGGGCTTCGCTCCACAGATTGGGCAAGACTGGGTCGAATTGGTTTCTGTCAAAATATTTAGTACTTTCCCGTCAATTAATGTCATTTTCAGTTCAAAATTGATAATGAAAACGCTGTTGTTCTTGTTTGTAAAACCAAACGCCACTAAATTTTCAATTTCAGAATCCAGTCGTTTTTTCTCTGCTCTGATATGATTTTGTGTTTCTTTTATGAATTCAATTTTTAAAGGTCTGCAAAATCGAACAGACTGCGGAGATCGATTCATCCAAATAACTCGACCTATTGAATCCACTAACTTAAGTGGAATTAGTGTTGTCACAAACAGAGACTGATCGAATGTGTCTGTAGCATCCAATGCAAAATTTTGCTTGTATAGGCTTTGCCCAGTTGAGCCATCAAATCCATAACTGGCAATTAATGTTAAACCCGAAATGTCTTTATAAACACTGAACACGTCTTGTTGTAACAACATTATACGCTCGGATGTGTGGTTTAACAAGTTCTGTAAAGAGACTGACGCGACAGATTCCGTAATATATAGACCTTTCGGTCTGCATTTATCTTTTGCATCAATAACTTGATTGTAGCTTGGGTAAATGTCACAATTTCTTTTTTTGCTTTCCAGTCTAATGCTCATGTACTGTTTTTTTGTGAAGCCATTCTCCATTAAAAAATCTGAAGCTTCTTCTGGAGTTAAAGGTACAAGCTCAGCTTTCGTTTTTGCTTCCTCAACGGGCTTCAAGCGCGCTTTCTTGGCAGCGACAGCAGCTGCATGAGCAAGAAGATTTGCATCATTATCATTTTCTGCTGCAACTTCGCAAGCTAATCTTTGCTTCAATCGATAACGCCCTTCATCATAGCTTAATCATGGCCGTCCTCCACTATTTGAAGATTCTTTAACATAATCTGATTGTTGAAATGTTGCTTGGAAACGTGATGCAAGAAAACTTTCCTTCTGAGCCTTGTACCTTGGAACTATACGTGAGCATTTTCTTATTCCAGCATCAACATAGGCAGCAAAGTTCCTAATTCTCTTTTTTAATGGGTCCTCAATATTTTTCTTCAATTTTCCCATTCGATGCTGCAGTACAAAACCGAAAAGGCTTTCTGTTTGGCGTCCATGTGCCAGCCAAAACTCTAGCATTTCTGCATAACTGAGGTCTATGTTGTCTAGCAAAAAGTTTATTTTTGAAAAAAGGAGCAAAAACGAGCAAAAAAGATTTATGTCATCGTATTGTAAATAAATTTAAGAACAAAACTGCGTTAATAGTTTTTACAATCCGGCACAATCAAACCTACTTTTATTCCACGAAAGACGAAAAATGCTAGGTTAGAATTGTTAAATATACAACTTTACAAAAGCACATATAAACAAAGACACATCGCATTAAACAAAAATTGTATTAAACACTTATATTTTACATACCTTCACTAATATTTTCCATTTTACTTTGTTTTAAATAGTTACGTTGATCTTTCGCAATCTTACTTTAAAATGTGCTATTATTTAGCGCGCCAATAAGCCAATGTTTGTGATCAACGAACAGCTGACTTCCACGGCTCTCGAATTTCGCAGGGTTGCAATTTCAATAACGAAATATCGATTTTTAAATGCAACGTATATTATTCTATGGGAATAAAATGTTTTTTTTTCCTAATTTAAAAAAAAAAAAAAAAAAGGTTTTTGCAAGAATATTGGGCATTGGGACCAGTGTGCATTGTGATGGAGTTACTTATTTTGTTTTTTATTACACTCGAAGTATCTGAATCTGTAGAATTATCCAGATCAGTGTATACCGCCGGAATAGTAAGATTATTCAAATCTTCATCTTCTATTTTGGGGTTTACTTTGGGAAGCTCTTCTGACTCCGATTCGTTCGTTTCTGTTGATTCCGAGTCAGGTGCAGTGTCAACTGCTATTGGACTGCTTTTTCCCTATGATCATGTATTAGCATTCGCGCTTCATTAAAGCACTCTACTAATATTTCAACGTGCTTTCTAACCGTGTTCTTTTGAATAGGTCTATTCTGAGTTAGCGACTTGTACGATCTGTCAATATTAGTTTTAATGTTTGATAACTCCTCGTAAAATTTGTTCCATTCCATGCCTTTTATTTAGCCTTACTATGTAAGAAGAATTACGTAATATATTTTTATACCCTTGCACTATGGGGTTTTTGACCACTTTATGTGGCATTTAATCATTTTTTAAAAGTTCTCTGATTTAAAAAAAATTAATGGGAATGTATTAAGAAAACATCAAACTATTATGCCTCATACTCAAAATATGAATTATTAGCACCATATGCTAGCATAACAGCTGCAAAGTCAGCTGTTGCATCCGAAAGCACGTGCGTTAAGTTTGCAATTTTCACATAGTGATTTGTGAAATTAGATTATTTGTTTAAAACTCCATTTAAAAAGAAAAATAGTAATGGACACTGATTTCACAGGTTTGTACTACATGTTAAATGTATTAACTGTTTAAATTGTGCGTGTCTATACTAACATTTTGTCATTTTATAAATGCACCTTTAGCTGAATTTTGGGAAACAAATTTCAACTTTGGGAAGAGTTTTGAAATAGAAGGAATAAAAAGTTTTCAATGCGTCCAAGTGTATGTTGTAGCGTTGTCAATACTGAACAAAGGCTGTTAGTCTTATTGTGGACTTTTCTCCACTATTGGTGCAATTTGAATTTTTCTTAGATAACCTCACTTTCTCCAAAAGCCGACTTGGTCGCTGCTTGGAACAGCAAAAGGGGCCGGGCTGAGCATCAAATGGCTGTTCAATGTTTTTTTTTAACGCATATAAAACAATGTGGATAATGCCGTTTTGAAAAAAAAGCCACCAGTTTTTAATGGAAGTAATGGAAAATACGGTGCTTTCAGTCGGCTATTTTGGAGAAGAAGCGTCTGAGTCCTGAAACAAGCTGTATAAATCAGACAGGCGTCACCATTCAAGAAAACACTACCGATTACATTCCATCTGATGGATACATCAGATCCAATTATTTCGTCCTTAATTTATCGAAATGCATAAAAAACTAAAGAGTCCTTTACTTCCAATTGAGATAATTGAGATGCTTTCGTACGAATACGAAAATAATGTTTGTCTCGAAGATGACGAATTTAACGATTCCAGCTTGTTTTTTTAGATAATATTGATATATTATAGAAAATGAAAAAAAGAATAATAAGATTAGTACTACTGTATGAAGGAATTTTTCTTTTTCAACTTTTATATGCATTTGTATGGAAGAACACTGAAATCCGGTATTTTAAACTGACAGTTTTCAGGGAAAGCGTTGTCCGATTTGGTTCAAAATTGCTATATCGTATTAAAATAGCAACAAATTTCAGCTCCTTAAATTTCATTAATTTATCTTTACTTTTACCAAATCGTTCCTATGGGAGCTATAGGATATAGTTTCCTGATCCGAACGATTTTCATACTATATGTGCCTAGGATCAAATAATAACGATTGGTAAAGTTTCATGTCGATATCTCCAAAACTGACCGAGTTATTAATTAATGCCACAAAAACAGCTCAAAAACCCCATAGTGCCTTGCAGAGGGTATTATAATTTTGTCCAAAGTCTCCGATCATATAAAGTATATATATTCTTGATCAGGATCACCTCCTGAGTTGATATGAGCATGTCCGTCTGTCCGTCTGTCTGTCTGTCCGTCTGTCCGTCTGTCTGTCTGTTTCTACGCGAACTAGTCTCTCAGTTTTAAAGCTATCGACTTGAAACTTTGCACACACCCTTCTTTCCTTTGCACGCAGTATATAAGTCGGAACGACCGGGATCGGTCGACTATATTCTATAGCTGCCATATAACTGAACGATCGGAAATGAACCAACTTTCGTGTTTTGGAAGATAGAAAGCTGGAACTTGGTACAAATTATATTTTTGGTCAGTTAATCCGACCTACCAAATTTCATAACGATCGGCCGACTATATCTTACAGCTGCCATATAACTGAACGATCGGAAATGGTATAACTTTGGTGTTTTTAGAGTTAGAGAGTTTAAATTTGACATGAGAGCTATTTTTGCCAAAATAATACGACCTACCAAATTTCATTAGGATCGGCTGACTATATCCTATAGCTACCATATAACTGAACGATCGGAAATGGTATTTGGTAGAAATATCAACTTTCATATTTTTGAAGATAGAAGTTTGGGACTTTTTTTTAGACTTTATATTATAATAAATTGGGTTATGTTATTATATTCTCATAGGGATCGGCCAACTATATACGATAATTGCGATATATTTTCGCTTTTAACTGCAAGGGTATATCAACTTCGGCTCCGCCCGAAGTTAGCTTTCCTTTCTTGTTTGTGTTTATTGTAGGTGGATCAACATGGAACTCAAGCGAAAGCGAGAAAATTCACTCGTGTGGCAGCATTTTCAAAAAACTGGAAATTAGAGTGCAACTTGCAAGCGGTGCTGTAAGATATATAAAACGTGTGGGAACACATCTAACCTGCTCGATCATCTGAAACGGGCACATCCAGACTATCTAAGCACAGAAAAGACTTCGTTGCCCAATGTTTTGGAAAAATTTTTGGTAAAGGATCAGTTCTACCCAAATGATTCGGCAAGAAAAGCTGAATTAGACAAAGATGCAATGTTTATGATTGCTCAAGATGTTCAGCTGTTTAGTGTGGTTAATGATGTGGGGTTTCGAAGGCTAATTAATAAACTTGATCCACGGTATAAGTTACCCAGCAAGACGCACTTGAGGAATGTAGTTCTTCCATCTGAATACGCCAAACTAAAGCTGAAATTACAAACGGAATTGAGCTATGTTGAAAACTTAGCTATAACCACAGATTGCAGGACGTCCCGGGCCAATGAAGGGTATTTGACCGTTACCTGTCACTACATAAACTACAGCTTTGAGCTGAAATGTGTTGTTTTATCCACTGAAAAATTGTTAACGGCAACCAACCACACTGCGCCCAACATCGCAGATACACTTACCAGCGTCTTAAAAAGTTGGAACCTTTTTCAAAAAGGTGTCACAATCGTGACAGACAACGACGCAACTATGAAAAAAGCTTGTGATCTAATGGCAATTAAACATATGCCTTGTGTTGCGCACACAATCAATTCGTTGGTTCAAGAGCTTCTAAAATCGGAATCTCTATTGCCGTTGTTGAACAAATGTAAAAGAATTCTCTCATATTTTAAAAGCAGCTCAATTGCTTATGAGAAGCTAAAAGAAGCGCAGAGTTGCAGTGTACCATACGGTGTGATACAAGAAGTGCCGACTCGCTGGAATAGCGCTTATCTAATGATTCAACGCATAATTTTAATAAAAGATTCTATTTTGTCAGTTCTTTTGTTGTTGCATAAAGCGCCGAGCCCATTGTTAGCTGACGAAATTCAAGTTTTGGAGGAAGTTTGAGCCTCCTAACACCTTTTTATGAGGCGACAAAACAAGTATCTGCTAGCAAGAGTACAACTATTTCATGAATCATACCCGTCATTTGCGAGCTTCATCAGAAACTTAACGTTTTATCATCAAAACTAAACTCGAAAACAGCTTCTGACCTTCTTTTACAAACACGGTTGCCTGAAAGATTCTCTTCTTACGAAACGAGAACTACTGCACCCATTGCCACTCTCATTGACCCGAGGTTCAAAAGGCACGGATTTTTGTCTCCTTTTAATGCTAAACAAGCAGCAAAAGCAGTAGAAAAAGAAATATTCGCAAATTTAATTTCTAACACTTCACAGCAAATTCCAACACCACCTTCAACACCACTGGAATCAAAAACGAAAATGTTTACATTTCTAGAAAATAAAGTGTCTCAACAAAAAAACTCATTTAAAGCAGATAGCATTATTCTTCTAAGGCAGTACCTGGAAAATCCAAATGAGCCTGAGGAAATTGATCCTATCTTGTTTTGGAAGGTAAAATATATAATATATTATTCAATAGTAATTTAAAATAACCAATTCTCTTATTTTTTAGGAAAAGACAGATATAAAAGCAATACAAAGCATTGCCAAAAAGTTTTTATGCGTGCCAGCTTCCTCGGCAGAGTCCGAGCGTTCTTTTAGTAAAGCTGGCCAAATAATATCGGATCGTCGATCCTCGTTGAAGTCGAATATAGTGGATATGTTAATATTTTTAAACAAAAATCAAATGTAAAATGATCTCTAATTAAGTCTTTTTTCTAATTTTAAGTTTTCATAAATCAATATTTCTAATTTTTAGTTTTCATAAATGAATATATGTTATGTTTCTAATTTTTATATGTTTGTTTTAATATGTTTTCTAATTTTTAGTTTTTATAAATAACAGGAAAGGTAAGCTAACTTCGGGCGGAGCCGAACTTGATATACCCTTGCAGTTAAAACCGGATATATATCGCAAACATCGGATATAGTTGGCCGATCCTTATGAGAATATGATAATATAACCCAATTTATTATAATATAAAATCTAAAAAAAGTCCCAAACTTCTATCTTCAAAAGTACAAAAGTTGGTATTTCTACCATAAACCATTTCCGATCATTCAGTTATATGGAAGCTATAAGATATAGTCGGCCGCTAGTTATGAAATTTAGTAGGTCGGGTTAACTAACCAAAATTAGAATCTGTACTTAGTTGCAGAATTCTATCTTCAAAACACGAAAGTTGGGTCATTTCCGATCGTTCAGTTATATGGCAGCTATGGGATATAGTAGGCCGATCCTTATGCAATTTGGCATGTCGTAATGTGTTGCCAAAAATAGCTCTTATGTCAAATTTGAACTCTCTAACTCTAAAAACACCAAAGTTATACCTTTTCCGATCAATCAGTTATATGGCAAGTATAGGATATAGTCGGCCGATCCCGTCCGTTCCGACTTATATACTGCGTGCAAAGGAAAGAAGGGTGTGTGCAAAGTTTCAAGTCGATAACTTTAAAACTGAGAGACTAGTTTGCGTAGAAACAGACAGACGGACAGACGCTCATATCAACTCAGGAGGTGATCCTGATCAAGAATATACAGTCAGCAAAGAAATTATTCGGACACTGAAATATACTTATACTAAAGGCTTATTTCTGGGAAAAAAATAAATTTTTGGCAGTGTTTTTATTTTTTTCTATTAAAAACTGATTTTTCAAAACATATTATTAAATAAAAATTTAATTATTTTTATTTTGTATATAAATATAAAAATAAAAGCAAAACAAGGGCTTAAAATGCGGCAAAAAATTATTCGTACGCCTTTAAGATTATCTGTTCTCTTTGTGAATGCAACGGTAATCGGCGTTTTTTTTTGGAAATTTACTTAGAAATACTTCGATCTAGAAAAATACGTGCGTTTTTTTATGCTATTCTTTACTTTCGCTTCGTTTTTGGAGGAGATTGAACAAAATGGGACGCGGTCAAGATTTATCATTAGATTTGCGTAAAACTATCCTTAAACTACACTTAGAAAAGCGTAGTTTCCGTGAAATCGGTAGGATTATTGATAAATCACCTTCGACCGTACACAGTGTGATTAAAAATTACGTAAATACCGGTGAATTGTCAGCGAATCACAGGAAGGCTGGTCGACCAAAGGCATTAACACCTCGCGAAAAACGCAAAATGTACTCAACTGTCCTTCAAAATCCCAAAACAACATCTCAAGTGCTTCGGAAAAATTTAGAGGAAGCCACTAACAAAAAAATTTCGTCCCAAACTGTCCGCAACTACTTGCACAATGCAGGATTACGTAGCCGAGTTGCTAGACGAAAACCACTCATATCGAATATAAACAAAAAAAAGAGATTAGAGTTTGCAAAACTGCATCTAAATAAACCCTTTTCTTTTTGGGAGAATGTTGTGTTTAGTGACGAATCCAAATACAACATTTTTGGACATGATGGCCCTGCTAGAGTATGGAGAAAACCCAATGAAGCCATGAAGGAGAAAAACTTAATACCCACTGTGAAGCATGGAGGAGGGAATGTCATGGTTTGGGGGTGTGTAGCTGCAAGTGGGGCTGGTAGAATGGTGTTTATCGACGACAAAATAGACAAGGTGATGTACAAAAGAATTTTGACCGAAAATTTAATACCCAGCGTTGAAAAACTTGGCCTTGATCCATCAACATTCTTGTTCCAACAAGACAACGATCCAAAGCACGCCTCATTTTTAGTGCAGGAATGGCTCATTTACCACTGCAAACAGCTTAAAACACCTCCCCCAGTCACCAGATTTAAACCCCATAGAACATGTTTGGGATATTCTTGAAAAAAGAATAAGGAAGCACAACATTTCCTCCAAGGAAAGCTTAAAAAACGCTTTGCAGACTGAATAGGACAACATCAGTCCCACTGAAATATCCAATTTAATAAAAAGCATGGGTCGACGATTGCAGGCAGTCATTGATGCCAAAGGGGGGCCCACTAAATACTAAAAACTCAATAAATATTAAAAAAACAACTGTAGTTCTTAATAAAAACAAAACTGTCTGAATAATTTTTTTGCCGTGAAAACCTGATTGTTTCTTTTTTATGGTAGATTTAAGCAAGAAAAAAGTTAAAAACTAAGAATTTTGTTTTTCAAATATATTTCAGGAATCTCTACGAGTATTATGTAAAAAAATATTTTCGGTAAATTGTTTATTTTTTGAGTTATTAATAAAAAAAATTTATGTTAACGGGTGTCCGAATAATTTCTGTGCTGACTGTATATACTTTATAGGGTCGGAGATGTCTCCTTCACTGCGTTGCACACTTTTGGACAAAATTATAATACCCTCTGCAAGGGTATAAAAAGTGGTTGACTTTGAATGCAATGCACTATGGGGAATTCGACCAGTTTTTCTGACAAAAACCCATTTTCTGAAAGTCGGAAAATAAAAATAAATTTCAGTGTGTTTCACGCATTCCAAATTCACCAATCTTAAGTGGTGCATAACAGAAATTTTGACAGAGGGCGCTACAACAAAGGAATCAGCTGACAAACACAGCTGTTGCAATCGCAAAGCACAGGCGACTGAAATATTAAGTTTGTTTTACAAAGTTTGAGAGGGTAGAATTAAAAATCTAAACAATATAACAACTTTTTTTTGAAATGAATACCAATCTGTGTGGTTTGTATTATATGTTTTTGATCGTCATTCTAGCTTAAGTCAGAAGCGCCCGAATCATGCAGTTTGGCTGAGTTCAAAAACCCTTATAAATTTTCCGAAAACTAAGAAGCCAGTAGGTCCGCCAGTGCTGCAGTGCCTCCAAACTTGTAGTCCAGACGTATTTCTGCGAGCTACAGATACTTCTAATCCGATCATTTCGCCAGTGAAGTTAGATAGAAGAATACAGGGACAGAAAAAAATGTGTCTTCCATTAAAGGTTTTAGACCTATTAGAGGGTTCATCAAATCCCGATGATATTGTGCATTTTGGACATCAATATAATATTGAGTTGGAGAACGAAGAGCTGGACTTTCTATACATTATGTCTTCTATACATTTTTAATTGTCATTCAATACAGGGGCACACGATGCTTTAGATGGATTTTCTTCTTAAAACTGTAATACATTGTTAAAGGCGTGCCACGACCACTATTTTCTATGAAATACAACAAAATACTGTCACAGAACTAGTTAATGAGTACTCGTAAAATCTGCTTAAATTTACATTAGCTAACAAAAAAAAGGGGCGGTTCAACGCCCCCTATTTTTCAATTGGTAAATGATATTTTCTATTGGTCAATATAGCCCCATGCAAAAAACAGAAGTCAAATATCTTGCTCCGATATTGAGTTATTAATTTATGTCACAAAAACTGGTCAAATTGCAGTCGAAGTTTGTCAGAAAACAAAATCTGGAGCCTACTTGTAAAAACCGTAAATTCATTTCAAGCCTAGAAATGAATTAAAATAATAATTTTTAATTAATAAATTCCCTGTAAGTGCAGAAGAACATAAATCATTTAACACCTCCACAGAAGTCATCTACTACAACGATTTGCGTTACTTAGATGAAAACGAAATACTAGATGAACTAAAATTCCAAAAAGTAGTTGCAGTCCGCAAAATCCTAAAAAAAATAAACATAGACGTCAATAACAAGGCGCAAACAAGTTTAATTATACTCACGTTCGGCACAGTAACCTTACCAAAGATATTATGGATAGGCTACGAGAGCGTACAAGTAAGACCATACATCCTCCCCTCATCATGCCCCTCGTTTATAAAAAAAATCGAAATCACTGCCATCAAGTCACTAGAAAAGTAGACCACAAGACAGCCTGAATAATCTACAACTCACGACACATCCACCCACTAAACTCCTACGCCCAGAAAGTAGCGCTTCCACCATCCAGTACACTGCAACGATTAACACCAACATACACACCTACACCACAATCATCACCATCAACTCCATCACCATCAACACCACCAGTCTACTCTATGAGACATAGACGTTTTCCGTGCAAATTATTTAAAATGCCTAAAAAATTTTAGAGATTTATAAAAAGCATCATATATTCGATATTTCGAACTTTAGCAGCAGAAGAGAACATCCAGACATGGTTTATTATTATTATTATTTTAATAATTATTATTTTTTTTATTATTATTTTTATTAGTTTTATTATTATTGAAGTGCACATCTTCAGTTGCCTTCCATAACCGTAGAACAACGCTAAGTGTCATTTTCTTAATTAGAAGGACTTAAAACTTTTGACCTTTACTCCTTAGCCATTGCATTTCGACATATGCCCAGTATTAGCCCTTTAGGGTACTATGTAACTCTGTTACAACACTCTTACTCACTCTAAAGCTGAAGGTAAGCTCGCTGGTAGCAGAGACGCGCTAAAAAATGATGCCACCCACATTCCACATTCCTGACTTTTATACACGATTGCGAACAAGAAATCCCAGCGTTAAGGAGGCGTAGCTGCAAATATAGATATATGAATGAAATACTCCACCCGGCGCTAGGACAGATATAGGTCAGACAGGATATTTCAAAGCCGCTCAAAAAACTGGGATGTTTGTCGAAAGCAAAATATTAGCAATCAGATCGCACTTCAAAAGTTTTTTCTTTAACTTTAACTATACTTTACTATCTTAAACTAACTATACTACCTCATACAAATAATTAAATGTGCATCACGTTTTTGCGAAATAAAAGTTTACAAATTTTTAAAATAGTATTTCTTGATATAGAGTTTTATTATTATTATAATGTAACATATAAAAACAAAAAATTAACAAATTTCAAATTTTGTTTACCTAAAAAACAAAATTAAAACTTATATTCATAGTAAATAATTATGTATATGTGCATTTTTCTTTTCTTGTCTGTAAATCTGATTAATATCGATGAAACTCCTTTATTTTTATTAACTAAATTAAGTCGTTTTGGCATTGAATTAACCAACGATTGTAAGTTTTTGAAGTCAATATCATTCTTTTATTATTGCTGATCTTAGGTCACGTACACTCTCAAACTGTCTTCCATTTTTATATACACGACCAGCAAGAATCCACCAGAGGTCTTCAATTGGATTCAAGTCAGGACTCAGCGCAGGACATTTTAAAATAGGAATATTTCGGCTATTAAAAAATTCATTTGTGACCTTTGCTGTGTGGATTGACGCGTTATTCTGCTGATAAATCCAATCGTCGCCGTACAAATTCCCAGCAAACTCTATAAGTTCACTGTCCAAGAGCTCCACATACGTATTGGCATTCATTCTGGTGGATATAATGCATATATGTAGGTGTCTTTCCTTTATGACAGAATGCGGCCCATACCATTATACAACCACTTCCAAAGCCTCTTTTGTAACAGGACCGGCGTTCTTGGCGCAAATTTCTCCAATATTTTTTTGAATTATCTGGTCCGTCTAAGTTAAATTTTTCTTCATCACTAAAGATGGCATTTTCCCACTCTTCGGCCCAGAATTGATACTCATTGGCGAAATCCAAGCGTTAGCTAAATTCTCAAATAATTGAATACAAATTTAGCATAATTAATTATTTTTATATACTTTTCACATTTTAATATTTTCTACCACACTATCAGCACGAAAGATCAGATAGACTGATTTTGCACATACAGGGTGACAATAAATAACCCGGACAAACTTTGAAGCAATATATTATAAATGTGTTATGATGCAGCCCTTAAATAAATGCATTTATCGATAGCTTATAATTTTCTGGAACAAATTTATTTACATTTTTGTGATTCCCATTAATTTCATATTTGTTTCGGGATGTCTATCAATCGTTGTGCAATTTTAAAACTGTTTCAACAAGGAAATCACCAATGCGACATTGTTCGTTTGCTTGGCATACCAAAACAAACGGTCTCTGACGCTATCCGGCGATTTAATGAGCTTGACCGTCCCGGGCGAGGCAGACCATGCGCCGCTAACACTTCCAGAATTCGCCAGATCGTGAAAAAGCGGATCACTCGGAATTGCAGAGTCTCGGTCAGAAAAATAGCCCGTGAAATCGGAGTGAATGGAGAAAGTGTTCGGTTGATTGCAAAAAATGAAAGGAATATGCACGACAGGCAAAACACCCCTTGTTTTCATCGATCAAGGGTTCAAAATCAATCAGTAAGTGTATCTCCGGGTCATTTTGGAAACTGTTGGGCTTCCTTGGGCCCATCAGCACTTCGGTGATACGGTGTGGACGTTTCAACAGGATTCAGCGCCAGCCCATAGAGCCAAATTGACTCAGGACTGGTGCGAAGCCAATTTTCCGGACTTTATCACATCCAGTGAATGGCCACCTTACTCGCCAGATCTTAATCCGACGGACTACAGTGTGTGGTCTATTTTGGCATGTGCATGTGGCATTTTGGCATCCAGGGCATGTGCGTAACGCCACATACGTTTGGAGGCAATTATTGCTCCGAGAATGGGATCGATTACACAGTGCGACAGTGATTTGGAACTTTTGAAGAGACCTAGTAGGAATTGTTCATTAGGTCGAGTATAGTATAAAACCATGTTTGAAATTTTTCATACACCGTTTTTTCTAAATAAATCAAGTTTTGAGGGTGTATGAAAAATTTCAAACATGGTTTTATACTATACTCGACCTAATGAACAATTCCTACTAGGTCTCTTCAAAAGTTCCTCCAACTTTTCTTTTTTTGTCGCACTGTGTTACCGGAAGAACCCTTCAGCCCAATGCGCAAAATTTCCAGAAACGTTTATGGCTCTGCATCGCAACCCAAGGAAGCCACTTCGAAACCAGCTGAATATATGTTAACACAATACCTACATATTTAATAGTTGTGGATCTGCATTTTTTCTCAAAACAGTTCCTTAAAAAGATATGATCAAAAATGTTTGTCCGGGTTATTTATTGTCACTCTGTATATATATTTACTACGCAATACCCGAGGCACCAACATCTTTTTTAAATAACAGTTCTACGAAAGAGATTAGAACAGTGGTGCCAAAGCTCTGCATACGGAAAAGCAAACTCCCATACCAACGCAAAAAATCACCAATACATTGGTGCGAGAATTTTTTTCCCATCCATGTGGCTGCACTGAAAAATAAAATTATAGTAACATTCACAAGGGGTTTAAAAATATCAATATAATAAAAAATACATTTTATTACAGCAATTAAAAAAGGCCCTACATATTTTACAACAGCTTATTATTATACTATGACAAATATGCAGAGCGTCTTAGTTAAAAAAAAATGTTCTGCGAAGAACAAATTCATCGCTACAGGTCGACCATTTTGGCAGAAACAAAAACAAGAATGAATTTCTTGCAGTGAAAAGTTTTCGGCACTCCAACAACAAAATTCATTCGGATTAGTACGATTGTAATTGCCCTTTGCTTATGATGGGACCAACGATGCTTATGTCGTGAGCAACGAATCTTATGGCGTGAGCAGACTCACACAACTCGGTAGGCATGAGCATTTGCAAAAACAAATGAGCAGCGAGAGCAATGGGATGAGCACCACTGGATTAGAATGAAGCAATTTTTGTCACATAGCAACAGAAACATATGATGAAAACATTAAACATTCATCAATACATAAAAATTAACTCTGAATATGAAAAATAAGCTACAAGGTACAATACTAAGACTTTACATTCTTAATTCTTAAGGAGGAGGAGCTGGCAGGCAGGCTCTATTACACCAACTTCCCGACTTCTTGTTTTGTTCCACAATTTGACGGGGCTGTGATCAACCCTTGATAACTGTGAAGCGCTCGACCGCCGCTTCGATTGTTTCCAGGCCCCATTTATTCTGACTTTATCGGAATAAGAACTTTATCTGACTTTATCGGAATAAGAACTTCGGAATCATAGCGAAGTACAAACAAAAAATGAAACAAGCACTGAAAAGGAGGAGATAGCATGAGAAAGAGAATCGTAATATGTATACCCACCTAGTGTTGGCAAAAAAGTTCATTAATCAATAATAGATTATTATGCCCTTGCAGAGGGTATTATAATTTTGGTCAAAAGTGTGCAACGCAGTGAAGGAGACATCTCCGACCCTATAAAGTATATATATTCTTGATCAGGATCACCTCCTGAGTTGATATGAGCATGTCCGTCGGTCCGTCTGTCCGTCTGTCTGTCTGTTTCTACGCGAACTAGTCTCTCAGTTTTAAAGCTATCGTCTTGAAACTTTGCACACACCCTTCTTTCCTTTGCACGCAGTATATAAGTCGGAACGACCGGGATCGGCAAACTATATCCTTTAGCTGCCATATAACTGAACGATCGGAAATGGTACTTGGTAGAAATATCAACTTTCGTATTTTTGAAGATAGAAGTTTGCGACTTTTTTTAGATTTTGTATTTTAGTAAATTGGTTTTATTATAATGTAATCATAAGATGTTTGCGATATATATCCGGTTTTAACTGCAAGGGTATATAAACTTCGGCTCCGCCCGAAGTTAGCTTTGCTTTCTTGTTATACCCTTGCAGAGGGTATTATAATTTTGGTCAAAAGTGTGCAACGCAGTGAAGGAGACATCTCAGACCCTATAAAGTATATATATTCTTGATCAGGATCACCTCCTGAGTTGATATGAGCATGTCCGTCTGTCCGTCTGTCTGTCCGTCTGTCTGTCTGTTTCTACGCGAACTAGTCTCTCAGTTTTAAAGCTATCGTCTTGAAACTTTGCACACACCCTTCTTTCCTTTGCACGCAGTATATAAGTCGGAACGGCCCGGATCGGCCGACTATATCCTATAGCTGCCATATAACTGATTGATCGGATATGGTATAACTTTGGTGTTTTTAAAGTTAGAGAGTTCAAATTTGACATGAGAGCTATTTTTGGCAAAACATTACGACATGCCAAATTTCATAAGGATCGGCCGACTATATTCTATAGCTGCCATATAACTGATTGATCGGAAATGACCCAACTTTCGTGTTTTTGAAGATAGAAAGCTGGAACTTGGTACAGATTATATATTTGGTCAGTTGATCCGACCTACCAAATTTCATTAGGATCGGCCGACTATATCCTATAGCTGCCATATAACTGAACGATCGGAAATGGTATTTGGTAGAAATATCAACTTTCGTATTTTTGAAGATAGAAGTTTGGGACTTTTTTTAGATTTTGTATTGTAATAAATTTGAATATATATTCCTATTCCCATAAGGATCGGCCAACTATATCCGATGTTTGCGATATATATCCGGTTTTAACTGCAAGGGTATATCAACTTCGTCTCCGCCCGAAGTTAGCTTTGCTTTCTTGTTTTTTAATAATATGATTGATTGCAATTTATCGAAAAAAAATAAACTTAATCAATTAATCAATTGATTGTTCGTTTTCTGAATTTGTTATATATTTTACATTTATAGCAATAATATATAAATACATGAATTAAAAATCCTTGAATTTAAACAACCTTTATATGAATTTTTTATTTATATATGTATGTATATACGCTGCCATGCACTTTTAAATAGGGACAAGAATTTGTTCATGCTTCGTGTAATTTTTCTCTTAATCTACTAAAGCTATTCGAATGTGCCTTGCTTTTTTCTGAAGAAGAGAATAAAGGCAAACTATGGAAATGAGCCAGATGTCGCGACAATTTACCGTTAAAATTTAATTATTTTTTTTCGGTTTTGCTTTGACCATTCCTAGAATGCTGTACTTTTTTGCATGCACTTGAATAGGGACAGGAACCAAAAAATTGGTGTTTAGGGAATTATATGTATATCATCCGTCCCTACATATTCTCAATTATATTGAGATCCGGAGAATATGGGGGCCATTCCATAAGATCCACGTTTTGCTGCTGAATCCAAGCTTTGACCACTCGTGCTGTGTGGATTGGGGAATTATCCTGTTGGAAAATCCACGATAATGGCCCAAAGATATAACTTGCTTAAGGAAAAGCTTTCTCGAGAAAGCCTTTGTAATGCGTTGCGTTCATTTTGGAAGATACAATCTGCATGCAAGTCCCATAGTATCCCTGCAGAACTGGAGGTGACGATTGGCCAGTAGTCGACTCGAGTTTGCGATTGGCCCTGAGTAAGTGCTTACCTCGTCGATCACTACATGGGTACTTACTAGATTAACCCTATAGTAATCGAACGTCGAACCAGCCAGTAAATAAATACGTGGCGAACTAAATTTTTGGCACAGCGGGCTTCATAAACTTTTAGGCTTGATTTCTCCTTTTAAAATAAAGATATTTAAATGAAAAAAATTTTATTTCTATAGTATAACAAATGAACAAAAAAATAAAACTTATTTAAACATTTTATCTTAAATAACTAATTTATAAAATAAAAATAACATAGACAAGGGGTCAATTTCAACGAACAAAATTATTGGCACACTTAAGTTGTAATTAACTTTTTGGAAAAATTTCATCGATGTCGCCACTTTTCTTCGTCAAAAGTCCCGTTATCTTCTTATCTATCTTATCCATATTAAAAGCGTCGTTTTGTCTTGTTTTGGACCAAAATTAACAAATTTTCTTAAATATGACCGGTAGAAAGAAATGTAGAAAATAAAGTACCCGGTACATTATTAGGATGATGCAATGCACGCTTGTATGGTCCTAAGAAATAGAGAATAAGAAATATGTATACAAATTTTTCATTTTTCTTTCGCATACATTTGTCAGTCACAAATAAAGTTCCGAAGCATACACACGGTTTTCTGATTTTGGTGACTTCGAATTCTGCCGCTCAACAGGTTATGGGCCCAGGCACTAGAGAGTTCAAGTTATTCGGTGTGTGACTCAAGATTAAGAACAATGAGTGCTCTTTATCAAATTGATAAGTTAGAGGAGACAAACTATTACACATGGAAAATACAGATGCGATCTGTATTAGTGCATTCCGGTCTGTGGAGTGTTACGTCTGGAGAGCTAACTGAAACGAATGTTCCGGAAGGACAACAGTTTGCGGCCTTGGACAGTAAGGCGTTGGCGACAATAACATTGAGTGTCAAGACATCTCAATTGGCCTACATCAAGAATTGCTTAACGGCTGTGGAGGCATGGACCAAGTTGAAGGAAGTTCATCAACCAAGCGGACCTGTACGAAAAGTACAGTTATACAAGAAACTGCTCAATAAACGGATGAAGCAAGGGCAGAGCATGACGACCTACATAAGTGAATTTGTGGAAATTCTGGATTGTCTAACTGGAGTTGGAATAGAGATAAACGACGAACTTCGCACTATCGTTTTGCTATCAAGTCTTCCAGAGCAATTTGAACATTTCGTGGTCGCTATGGAGACACGAGATCAGTTACCTTCGTTCGAAGTTCTCATCATAAAGTTAAAGGAGGAGACCGAAAGAAAAGGAATAACAGAGGAACGAGTCGACACTAAAGCATTTGCTGCAATACACAAGCACAACTCACAGACAAAAACGTATGGACAGAAGAAACGAAAAAATATCGTTTGTTTCAAGTGTGGTGAGCAAGGGCACAAGTCCCAGTGTCGAAGAGAGGGTGAGGGAGATCATCGTAAGGAATCAAGAAGTATGGTGAATCGACAAAGCAGCCTGTTGCACGCCTGTGACGTCAACAAAATTGACTATTCAACATGGTGCTTGGATAGTGGCGCAACAAGCCATATGTGTTGCGCAAGAGAGCTATTTACAAAGTTTGAGAAGCACACTGAACAGATCGGACTGGCCGATGCTGGTTTCCTTCAAGCAGAAGGTATAGGTGACGTCAAGATACAGACAGGCCAGTGCATGTTGACACTAAAAGATGTTCTCTACGTTCCGAAGATGACCGGAAATTTCTATTCCGTGAGCAGTGCTGTCCAGAACAGGTGCAAGGTGACTTTTGACATAGAGAATGCCAAGGTGATGCAAGATGGAGAATGCATAGTGAAAGCCAAAAAGATTGGCAACTTGTACTTATTTGAAGGTGGCCGAAGTAAATGTTTTGCCATGTCAGCTGTTGATGGAATTTTGCTACACAAGAGGTACGGACATATTAATTTCTCTAGCTTGAAAGAGATGGTATCCAAAGGGATAGTTCGAGGAATAGATAATATTCGGTTGCCAGAGAATATTAGTTGCAAAACGTGTATGGTTAGCAAAATCCATGTTCAACCTTTTCCATCGGCAACGAGTAATCGGGCTAAGGAGCTTTTGGATCTGATACACGCAGATGTTTGTGGACCTTTTCCAACACCATCCCTCGGAGGTTCCAAGTTTTTTCTGACGTTTATTGACGATAAGTCCAGGAGGATTTTTGTTTATTTCCTGCATGGAAAGAACGAGGTGCTATCTAAATTCATCGAATTCAAGAATCTGGTGGAACGGCAGACAGGAAGAAGATTGAAATGCCTGCGGAGTGATAATGGCGGAGAATTTGTCAATAAACAGTTTGACGAATGTCTTAAGCAGTATGGAATCGACAGACAGCTAACAATAGCGTATACTCCCCAGCAAAATGGAGTTGCGGAACGGGCAAATCGTACGCTAGTGGAGATGTCAAGATGCCTTCTGGTCCAGGCGGGACTGGGAGATCGTTTTTGGGCAGAAGCTGTCAACACTTCGGTTTATCTGCGAAATCGTTCCCCTACCAGCGCATTAGAGAGTATGACTCCTATGGAAGCGTGGACGGGTAAGAGACCTTATGCAAAACATCTAAAGGTTTTTGGATCTCTTGCAGTTGCTCTGGACAAGGGTCCGAGGAAGGGCAGCAAATTTCGACCTAAGGGAAAGGAGTACATTATGGTTGGGTATTCTGTTGCAGCCAAAGGTTATCGACTGTATGACCCATCAACTGGACAATTGGTCGAAAAACGGGATGTATTATTTGATGAACATCATGACGTGGCATCCAAGGATGATACTGTGACGATCGAGCTGGAGGACCTGGAGGAGGACCGTCAGCAGCAGGGACTCGGAGATGCAGAAGTCGTTTCTGACTCATCCATCGACGCCGACAGCTCCGATGATAGCACGGATCAGTACGAGAGTGCTGAAGAAAAGGGTGAGCATGTCGAGGAGGAGGCACGCAGGGGCCCCGGCCGCCCTAAGATCATTCGGACTGGAAAACCTGGACGTCCAAAGAAGCAGTACAATATCCTAGGCGCCCTTATTTCGGAAAATGTTCCGATTCCGTTAACTTGCAAAGAGGCGCTGGAGAGTAAAAATGCAAAGGAGTGGCGTGAAGCCATGGAAAGAGAATATGATTCTCTGGTTGCCAACCAGACTTGGCAAGTCACTGATTTACCCAAAAATCAGCGAGCCATTGGATGCAAGTGGGTGTTCAACGTGAAGCGTGATAAAAATGGCCAAATAGAACGTTTCAAGGCTCGACTGGTAGCAAAAGGATGCGCTCAGCAGTTTGGCGTAAATTACCAATAAACATTTTCGCCAGTATGCCGATTGGAGAGTGTTCGCTTTATTATAGCACTGGCGGCGGAGCTTAAGCTACATCTTCATCAAATGGATGTATGCACCGCGTATCTCAACAGCGATCTGAGTGAGACGGTCTACATGAAGCAGCCGGAAGGGTACTCAGATGAATCGAATCCTGACAAAGTATTGCTTTTGAAGAGAGCAATATATGGCTTGAAACAATCAGGAAGGGCCTGGAACGAGGAGCTAAATGGCGTATTGGTCAGAATGGGATTCGTTGCCTGTGATAACGAACCATGTTTGTACAAACATTGTGGCGAAGGTAATCTTGTACTAATCCTTGTATATGTTGACGATATAATTATAGCTTGCCAATCGCACGAGAATTTGCTGAAAATCAAGAGCAGCATCTCACAATCATTCGAGTGTGTTGACAAGGGTCAACTTAACCATTTCCTGGGCATGGAAATCGAACGAGACGGTGATCTTGGAGCAATTACTTTGGGACATACGCAATATATCAAGGATCTTTTGCATACCCATGGAAGTGATTTTGCAAGTCGGCGAAGACACCTTTGGATCCTGGTTTCCAAGTAGACTGTACAAGCCCTCAATGCAAAAAGGTGGATCCCACTACGTATCAGTCCATAGTAGGAGAGCTTATGTGGCTAGCTCTAACAACAAGGCCAGACATATTGCATTCGGTGTCAAAATTGGCACAGCGGAATCAAAACCCGCATGCTGAACACATGGCTGGCATAAAGCACATCTTTAGATACCTCTCATCTACGATTGACATGAAACTACACTATCGGCAATGTGGTCAGTCGTTCTGTGGATACGTGGATGCGGATTGGGCAGGCGATAGGCTTGACAGGAAATCATATACTGGCTACATCTACTTGTTAGCAGGTGGTCCGATATCTTGGCGTTCGGAAAAGCAGCGAAGTGTGGAGTTAAGCAGTACCGAGGCGGAATACATGGCACTGTCGGCGGCATTTAAGGAGGCGATAGTCATGCGAAGGCTGATTATGGAGATCGGTTGCGGAGACAACGACACCCCGATCGTCGTGTATGGGGATAATCTGAGTGCGCAGGCGTTAACCAAGAATCCTGTTCATCATTCCAGAACTAAGCACATTGATATAAATTAACAATTAGTCTTCTTCGTCTCTGTGGCGGAAGTAGCCTTTGAGCTAGCGGCGCACCGGAATCTCGGTTTCACCCCTTTGGCGTAAGCGGCGGCGAAGGCCTGCAGCTATTAACGTGCCTCTGGCTGAAGCTCGATAGAGTCTTGGCCAGATGGGATTGGTGCCACGTGTGCTATCAGGTTAACCAGTGAGACTACGCAGTTTTCTTTTTCTAATTTATTGCTGCTTGACAATCGACTGCAGATCTTAGACTAACTTAGCCTGTCCTACTGTACCCTAAGTCCACGCCTAAGTTCTTCGTATTTTCCTTTACTCCATTCCGCTTACCGTTTGCGGTTAAACCGTTTGCGGTTAAACTATCCGCTAGTCGACTAACGTTGGATCCGTAGTGTTGATACTCTTTCAATAAGAGTGGCACCTACGAATACCAATCGATTTGGTATTACTCCGCTATAGGGAGTCCGAAAAAAAGAAATAGTCAGTTGACTATTGTTAACTACTCCCTCTTTTTAAATATGGCCGTCCTCGGCCATACTCATGTTGGCCAGGACGTGGTCCACACGAGTGCAAGCCAACAAAAGGTTTCCACAACCTTTGCACAGAGCGGAAGGCAAATAACCTTTTTGCAGTTTGTCCAATGACGCTTTAAGTGCGGAGCTCAATTATAGCCGGAACCGTGTATCATTGGGACAGGCCAGCGATGCATCCAACGGTACTTTGTGACATTGGCGTTGATGAGTCGGTCGTGAATAAACGGAGCAATGCTACATAACGCCGGCTGAAGGTTTTGGGCGCAAGTATCGTCTATAAGTTGCAGCAGCTCGGCCATTGCAAACTGTTTAACTGCATAGACCAGGAAAATGCTTATTCGTTAAAATTTACAAGGTGTAGGATATCTTAAAGACTAGTATCTAAGCGCTACTTGCAGAAATTTTCTTCATAATCGCCATTAATTTGCTTAAATCAATTACGTTTTGTCTTAATCTTACAACTTTTACGGCCATCTCTAGGTATATCGAGAGAGGTTAGCTAGCATTGCGTCGGTCAAAGCCGCTTAAATGAAAAATCAAAATGTGCCCAAGGATAGCAAGAGAAACAGAAGCCAAAAGAGTAAAAAAGGACTACCTGATATTATCTTTGTGCACCATCCTCCCTTTTACTAAGACAGTGGTTCCCAGATCAGCTTCAACTGTGTTCTCTACGTACAGTGGGGTAATCTTGTCTCCTAATCGCCTATTGGACTTTACCAGAACCGTTTCGCCTACCTCAAAAACCCTATTTTGCCGAGCTTGATTATTTCGATCTAGCTGTTCCTGCTGTGCTTTAGTTAGTTTACTAACTATTTCCGGAGCAAGATCAGCGCTCGCATGGACAATCTCAACTGGTTTTCTGTTCGTTACCGAGTGAAACGTTCTATTATACTCTATAGTGGCCTGGAGAAATAACTCAACAACATTATCTATCCTACGTTGTAGTTTCAAGCATCTAGCAATCTCCACTAGAGTGCTATGAAGTCTCTCCACCTGGCCATTTGACGTGCTATGTAACGGGGGAGCGTTAACTACATCTATGCCGTATTGCCCTTTTAGCAAAGATCGGATCGTTTCGGAAACAAAGGCCGGTTCATTGTCACAGTATATTGTTCTAATATTTGGAAAAACATTGACTAACTGCAGAATGGGGGCTTTAACATCTTCAATTGTGCGCGAAGGAATAGGCTGCACCAATGAGAACTTAGAGAACTTGTCAACTGCCGTAAGGAAATGCTTTCCCGCAGTTGAGAATATGTCGATGTGCAACATCTCGCCTACGCGCGTAGGTATTGGAGTCACCCCAAGCTCTTGTTTTCTTGGATGTCTGTCATATTTGGATCTATCGCATACATTGCAGTTTATTACCACTTCGGTTGCTATTTTGCCCATTTTCGGAAAATAGTATTCGAGTAACACCTGTTTAATATTTTCCTGGGCAGCCCTGTGAGCCCTGTTATGCTCTATAACCATAATCTCCTTCTGCTCGTCCCGTCTGACAATATCTGTCACCCTAGATTTGCAGTACCAGAACTTGGTAGCGGGAAATGTCCTAATCAAACTATCTTGAATATGAGCCAGAATCGGCAGCTCGCAGTGGATTGCATTTACCACGTTTGGAGTTACATAATTCTTTACCAAATCTGACAAACCCTCTCTACTGTTAAACGTGATTAGGTGGCGTGTCTTTGACCCGAATAGTATGAACATTCTGTGACCAGAGGTGGTTGCTTCTTCCAGAATTATTTGATTTTGGAAGCAGTTGACCGGCTTGTCACTTGCTTCGATAACATAGGTCAACGACTCTTCGCTATGTACCGTGGCGGCATCTGACTCCGGCTCATTCTGTAACGCATGAACGTTCTGGCGCGACAAAGCGTCCGCTACGTAGTTCTCCTTTCCTGGTTTATACAGGACCCTAGCACCACTCTCCTCGATGCGCGCTTTCCATCGCTTAATCTTAGAGTTTGGGTTTTTATCGGAGACTGCAAATGTGAGAGGCTGATGGTCAGTGTAAATGTTGATGTCATTTTTTCCGTATAGGTAATGACGCAGGGTGTCTAAAGCCCATACAATCGCCAAAAGTTCTCTCTCATTTGTGGCGTAGTTGACTTCCCCTGTCCTTCAGAGTTCGCGAAATCATGGTTATCGGTCTTTTATCTTGCGACAAAACTGCACCTATACCCGTAGAGGAAGCGTCTGTTGTCAGGTCAAATGGTCGAGAAAAATCAGGGTAGTGTGGGGTAACGTCCTCTGAGGCAAGAATGCTCTTAAGTTTGTCAAATGCGTTGCTCTGGGTATCATCGAAATCAATTGGCATATTCTTCGATCGATACTTGCTAACTCTACCAGCTTCTCCCTTTAGAATATTCGTCAAGGGCCTCGCTATCGTAGCGAAATCCTTAATGAAACACCGGTAGTAGCTAGCAAGGCCTATGAAGGACCTTAGCTCATAGATGCTACTGGGCTTTTTAAATTCCTTGATGGCCTTCACTTTATCTAAGCTCGTTTTTATACCGTCCTTGGAGACAACAAAGCCAAGAAACTCAACACTTTCCTTAAAAAATTGAGATTTTTGCTTTGAAACCCTCATATTAGCGTCGTACAATTTCTTAAGGACTTCGTCAACATGAGAAACATGCTCCTCCCTCGTTTTTGAGAAAATAATGACGTCATCTACATATACGTAGCAGGAACGACCAATTTTATCTCGAAGGACATCATCTACTGCTCTCTGGAAAATGCTGGAAGCGTTTTTCAGACCAAAGGGTAAGCGGCAGAACTCATACTTTCCACTGTTTACCGAGAAAGATGTCTTTTCTCGATCACCCTCCGCTAGGTTAATCTGGTGATATCCAGACTTAAGGTCAAGGGTCGTGAAATAGTTTGCCTTTCCTAGGTTTGAAAGTATCATAGAAATACTCGGCATCGGGTATTTATCGGCGATAGTCTTCGAGTTTAATTTCCTAAAATCAATAACCAGCCTTTTATTAGGCGACCCCGAGACATCGGTACCCTTTTTTCCTACAACCCATATAGGATTATTATAGGGGGAACGTGATGGTCGAATAATACCGTTTTTGAGCAGATCTTTGATTTCATTGTTAACGAAATCTGCAGCTCCCATGGGAAACGGATACATTTTTGAATATACTGGCTCATTGTCCTCTGTTCGGATATATGCCACCACTTTTGTGTTAAACGGCAGCAGTTTATCTGGGTTTGCAAAGGCATCTAAATTCGAAGACATCATATGCCTAAACTCCGACTGTATTTCAGGTGGAACAACTATGTCACTGATATCGGTAAAGTTAACCTGCGCACAACTGTGAAACTGTAGTGCCTCAACACCTTCATTTATGGTTATAGTTCCTTTTTCGAGGTCAATATATGCGCCTACCTGTGTTAGCAGGTCAAGCCCAATTATGCCATCAAAAGCAGTTAGTCCGGGCAGAAGAAAAAAGGGGCTTCTTACACCAAGGATATTCAAGTAGCACTTCTTTTCTATCTTATTACAGCCATGAATGGATTGTACATTAAAAGGAGACTGCACAGGGACTGGAATTGGCATTTCTATACTGTCTTTAATGTAACTTTTTGCTGCCCCTGTGTCTATGAGAAATTTTCTTAGTTTCCCTGCTACTGTTCGTTGCACGAACGGAAGCAGGGACGCTCCGCTAAAAAATTAACGTCGTCATCCTCATAGTTCGTTTCCTGGCCGGCATCTATGTCGTCTGCAGCGTCCTCGGCTACCTCATTATACTGTCTGTCCGCCTGCTCTTCTTGAGACAGATGATAGACTCTCTGGCGCCTCTGATCCGACACCCTCTGCGAAGTCGCAACTCTCTTATAGATTCCCTGTTGCTGACTACCTCCATACACTTGAGGCATAGCCGGGCCCTGAGCAAGCGTCTCTTGGCTTTGTTGCTGCTGGAAGTTTGTAGGCTGCCTATATCTCGAAGACGATGGATCTACATCCATTCTTTCCACTGGGTCACGTGCAGCTGTGCTGACCTGACGAGGAGCTCGCTCTCTGGCAAAAAAAGGATTTTTCCCACCATGCCTAGACTGTTGGTCAGAGCTGCCCTCAGCCCAACCATGGCCAGCACGCCCAGGATGCGGATGGGCCAGTCTGTTACCTCTATCCTCAATGGACTTAGCATATTGCGACGCGAACGCATACCGTTCATGGTTAGATTCTAGCTCTTGTGCCAGCGCAAGTGCCGATGGCAAGTCCTTAGGTTGAGTCGCAAATAATATATCTGTGAGATTCTTCTTTAGGCCTGAAATGAATACGCGCAATGCATTTGCCCTATGAGTGTCGTTCATAAGGCTAGCCTGATGAGGCTCATACGTCATAGTAGTTTTATTAATAATAAGAGTTAGTTTTTTTTCAACCTCCTCAAAAAACTGTACTATTGACATTGGGCCCTGTCTTAAGGTCGACAATTCTCTTTCAAGAAGGTGCAACGGACGTTTGTCTGAATAAGTAAAGTCGAGGCGGCTAATGATTGCATCAAAATTTAAAACTGTATTAAAGGAAGATAACGCACGATTCGCAGCTCCTTTAATACGATTCCGAATTATTAAAACGGCTTGGTGATGCCTTGAACTTCCGTTATAGGGTCTGAATGTTTCATACGCAGCCAATGCAGCTTGCCGCCACGAGACATACTCTTCCTCTGAACCGAGAAAGTCCGGCAGTGACTTTACTGCATCTAAACCTTCATCACAACCCACCCCGCTCACAATCTTTACTGGCTCGTACACTACTACATCGGGGACCGACAATGTTACCGCCCTGAACTGGTCTGTGGCTTGCTTCAGCTTAATTTCAAAATCTGCCTTCTGTGCCTGCAATGCAGCCGAGACCGCGGCACTTATGATAGCTTGCAACTGTTGCGGGTCCATCATACTGGCTCTTAGGCGCTCACTGTCAAATCTTTTCTTTTGTAGCACAAGTTTGTTAAAATGCTCGGCTAATTCGTCGGACTCAGATTCGGACATAAAGTTAGAGTACCACTAAAGAAGTCAATCAAAACGGAACACCAAACAATTGAACAAAGAAATTTATTTATATTTTTTATTTTTTTAATTAGGTATCTTTGCACGAACGTAGCAAAAAGGAAAATGGAATAACACATAAAAGATTCGATTCACAATTTTCACTCAATCAAACCTCTTATCTCTCCTACTAATTTAGAGCGCAAATTTAAACTCACTATATTATGCTATGACTCTCACTTAGTTTCATGCCGTTTTATTTTATCTTTAATTTTAACTTTAAGTTTAACTTTGGCGATAATGAAAAAAACTTCCACTTACACGTTTTTTAGTTTAACTAGTCCGCCCGTTGGCCTTGGTTTTTCTTCTCAGCGTTGACGATCGGCTTCGTAGCCCAGAGAGGCCCGCTCTGGTGTGGCAGTGACTTGGTGAATTGCCTGTTCAGCCTCTTGGCTGCGATCTCAGGAACAAGTCGGGGTTGCAGACTTTGTTGGGTGCCAATTAACAATTAGTCTTCTTCGTCTCTGTGGCGGAAGTAGCCTTTGAGCTAGCGGCGCACCGGAATCTCGGTTTCACCCCTTTGGCGTAAGCGGCGGCGAAGGCCTGCAGCTATTAACGTGCCTCTGGCTGAAGCTCGATAGAGTCTTGGCCAGATGGGATTGGTGCCACGTGTGCTATCAGGTTAACCAGTGAGACTACGCAGTTTTCTTTTTCTAATTTATTGCTGCTTGACAATCGACTGCAGATCTTAGACTAACTTAGCCTGTCCTACTGTACCCTAAGTCCACGCCTAAGTTCTTCGTATTTTCCTTTACTCCATTCCGCTTACCGTTTGCGGTTAAACCGTTTGCGGTTAAACTATCCGCTAGTCGACTAACGTTGGATCCGTAGTGTTGATACTCTTTCAATAAGAGTGGCACCTACGAATACCAATCGATTTGGTATTACTCCGCTATAGGGAGTCCGAAAAAAAGAAATAGTCAGTTGACTATTGTTAACTTATACGTTATCATTTTGTTAGAGAAGTTGTAAAGAAAGGGCAAGTTTTGTTGAAATACAAATGTAAAACTGAAATGATTGCAGATATTTTGACAAAAAATCTTCCTAAAACAAAACACGAAGAGTTTACAAAAATGTTTAATTTGTTTTGATAATAATTTTTTGTAAACAAGCTTGCATTGAGGAAGGGTGTAGAAAATAAAGTACCCGGTACATTATTAGGATGATGCGATGCACGCTTGTATGGTCCTAAGAAATAGAGAATAAGAAATATGTACATATAACAACTTTTTCATTTTTCTTTCGCATACATTTGTCAGTCACAAATAAAGTTCCGAAGCATACACACGGTTTTCTGATTTTGGTGGCTTCGAATTCTGCCGCTCAACAAGAAAGACACCACAGAATCGGAGCGAAAAATTATTCTACATTTGCACGATCAAGGCAAATCGTATGCTGAGATTGGTGAACTAATGGACAGAAACCGATTTACCATTCGCAGCGTTGTCCAGCGTTTTAAGGGGGCTTCTTCACTAGAAAACGCCAAGCACACAGGCCGACCCAAGGCCTTGACCTCCCGGGAACAGGCCAACATAATAAAAAAGATAAAGGTGAATCCAAAATTATCATCAACCCAGATAGCTGCAGAAGTGAAAGAGCAGTTTGGCAAAGATATTCATCCTATAACGGTGCGAAGGACGCTACATGAGGCAAACTACAACAGCCGGGTGGCTAGAAGAAAGCCCTTAATATCTAAAATTAACCAAAAGAAGCGTGTGGAATATGCAAAGGAGTATATAAAGAAGCCTGAGGATTTTTGGAATACCGTACCATTTTCCGACGAGAGAAAATTTAACATTTTTCAATTTGATGGCCGACAACATGTCTGGAGAAAGCCGAATACCGAACTTAAAAAAAACAAGAAAAGAAAGCTAACTTCGGGCGGAGCCTAAGTTGATATACCCTTAAAAGTTAAAACCGGATATATATCGCAAACATCGGATATAGTTGGCCGATCCTTATGATTACATCATAATAAAACTCATTAACTAAAATAAAAAATCTAAAAGAAATCCCAAACTTCTATCTTCAAAAATACGAAAGTTGATATTTCTACCAAGTACCATTTCCGATCGTTCAGTAATATGGCAGCTATAGGATATAGTCGGCCGATCCTAATGAAATTTGGTAGGTTAAATCAACTGGCCAAAAATAGAATCTGTATTAAGTTTCAGCTTTCTATCTTCAAAAACACGAAAGTTGTGTCATTTCCGATCGTACAGTTATATGGCAGCTATAGGATATAGTCGGCCGATCCTTATGAAATTTGGCATGTCGTAATGGTTTGCCAAATATACAGTGGTGGAAAAAATAATAGAAACAAGATTTTTGCGTCCGTTTTTAACATTTTTTTCTTAAGAACAGTAACAGATATTTATTCAATTATTTTTTTGTTAACAAACATTATAGTATGTATTATAAAAACAAAACAAACATTTTTTTCAAATTGGCAAAGGACGAAAAAAAATAAATTCAATTTGCTCTCCTTGGAAAAAAAAATAGAAACAAAATTAATAAATTCATCAACTAAAGGTATTTTCCTAAATTTAGTAATCGAAACATAGTTTTAGTTAATATTTAGTGGCACAGCCTTTAGATTTTATAACAGCAATGCACCGACGATGCATAGAATTCACCAGATTGGCGCAAATCGAAGGATTAATGGCATACCACTCGGATTGCACTTTCTGCCACAATTCTTCCTTATTTTTGGGCTTAAAGCCTGCAATTCTTTTTTTTAGTACACCCCACAAGTGCTCAATCGGGTTCAAGTCCGGTGATTGCGGTGGCCACTCCATTACATTTATTTTTGTGTCCTGGAACCATTTCTTAACTATTTTTGATGAGTGTTTGGGGTCGTTGTCCTGCATGAACTCCCACTTTAACGGCATTTCTTCTTCGGCAAATGGCAGCATAACATTCTTGAGTATTTCAAGGTATTGTGGAGCACACATTTTGTCGTTAATGCGGAATATCGGACCAACTCCAGAGGAGGAGAAGCATCCCCATAGCATATTATTACCTCCGCCATGCTTAATTGTTTTTTTTGTGTGGTTCGGTTTTAATTCTGTGTTTTTCGGGCGTCTTACATATGATCTACCATCAGATCCAAACATATTTATTTTGGTTTCATCCGACCACAGGACATTTTTCCAATTTTGGCGGTCCTTTTGACGATAAGCAAAAGATCGCCTTTTTTGAATATTCTTTTTGCTCAAGTTTGGTACTTTTCTGGGTGAATGTGCCTTCAAGTCCTTCTCAATCAGTCTGTTTCTAATTGTCCGACTAGTAACTGATGCCTGCAAGTCCTTTTTGAGCTCCACCGATGATAGGAATGGGTTTTTTTTTTGATTTTCGAGCCAACAAGTCATCAAATCTTGTAGTTGTTGCTCGTTTTCTACCGCGGGTCTCCTATCTCTCGGTAAAATGAAGGGCCGAAAACACTTTTTTTTAGTGAGCACTGCATTGTCTGAGAAATTTCCCTTAATGTTTTTCCTTCATTCTTCAGTTTTCTTATGATGACTCTTTCTTCTGCAGTGCAATGCATTCCGCGACCCATTTTTAATATAAAAGACGATTTTGTTCCTGAATTTTGACAAAATGTTTACTTTTGTGACAAACTTACATTAAATTAACTAAACTATACCTTTGCTTTAAATAAAAAACGAGACTGACCAAAAAATTTCGGAGCAATTTGGTCGTGTTTCTATTTTTTTTTCCAGCTAAAAAACGTGGTCCCTTACCAAATTACGAATTGCCGCCACAAATATGGGCGAAAACGACCCAAAAGGAAAAGCAGAATAAAGTTCCGTTATCGGTTATGTGTCTACTTTTGGTTTTAAGCCGTTTCCTATTGTACATACTTAAGAATCGGTTTAAATGTGCAGAGGAGAATCTTGTTTCTATTATTTTTTCCACCACTGTAGCTCTCATGTCAAATTTGATGTCAAACTCTCTAACTCTTAAAACACCAAAGTTATACCTTTTCCGATCAATCAGTTATATGGCAGCTATAGGATATAGTCGGCCGATCCGGGCCGTTCCGACTTATATACTTCGTGCAAAGGAAAGAAGGGTGTGTGCAAAGTTTCAAGACGATAGCTTCAAAACTGAGAGACTAGTTCGCGTAGAAACGGACAGACAGACGGACAGACAGACGGACCGACGGACAGACGGACATGCTCATATCAACTCAGGAGGTGATCCTGATTAAAAATATATATACTTTATAGGGTCGGAGATGTCTCCTTCACTGCGTTGCACACTTTTGGACAAAATTATAATACCCTCTGCAAGGGTATAATAACCTTGTAGGGACGGTAAAACATGGTGGTGGAGGCGTTGTGGTGTGGGGCTGCATGTCCGCTTCAGATGTCGGCGAGCTGGAGTTCATCGAAGGTATCATGTACTATTTGGAAATTTTAAAAAGAAACTTAAAAAAAAGTGCGGAAAAGTTGAACTTGCCACCCACATTCTCATTTCAACATGACAATGACCCCAAACATACGGCTCATGATGTATGTACGTACATATGTGGATCGCACACAATGTGAAACACACTCTGCCACATCCGCCCCAATCCCCAGACCTCAACCCAATCGAACATTTATGGGAAGAGCTAGACAGGCGCGTTAAAAAACGCGCTATTAAAACAAAGGCCGAGCTAAAGGTGGCTCTAATCAAAGATTATAAAGTACATAGATGGGACATCAGGGCCCAAAACGGTCAACTTTTTGCGTCGAGCTTGTTGGTGAGGGGGGAAACGCACATGCATACGATTCTATTTTTAGAACTCTTCACATGGATCCGTCAACAAAAATGTGAACCTATGTGTGTATGTGTGACTGCTCGCACGACGGAATAAAAATGTTTTGGCTTCCAAATTTCAATTTCAATTTCTCGTTTCTGTTTTCGATGCGCCGATGTGGTAGTTGGTAGAACAAATAGTATTTTTGATCGCCGCAGATCGAGACAGGATGGTAGCGTAATGCATAGAGTAGTTACTCTATGTGTAATTTTCTGTGTTCAAAACCTCGTAAGGACATTGAAAATTTTCTTTCTTTTATAATTATTATTTTTTTTTTCTTTAATTGTAATATTTTCTTTAATTTTACAATTGTAAAATTGTTTTATTCTTCATTATGTCCCGCTAATAAAATGCTAATAAAATTTCAAGGGAGTCCTTCCGGTATTTTGTTATCCGACACGTCCGTCACTTATTTTTACAACAACTGTAATAGAATGCTATTAAAAAAAATAATAATATAAAAATAAAAGTAAATATAAAAATAATCATAAAACTAAAACTTTATCAAAATCGAAACAACCGCCAGCTAATGAAGTCGAACCCAGGACCCCATGAATAAGGACCACGCACTATCCATCTAGGCTACCCTTGAAGTTGAATTTATGATACTTAAAATTGGTGTTAGAGGAGGCGCTAGAATCCATACCAAAAACAGAGCTGACGAGTAAGGATAGTAAAAGATATTTCTGATCTCTTTACTCTTACATTGGTTCGGTTACAACGTTTCAAACTTTCATCGTTCCAAAGATGTTACGATCTAAAAATAGAATTCTCTCTTTCCCTCTCTCATCTGCCAGCCATTTGTCATGGAACCCGCTCTCAAATGTTTTCATTTTTACAGCGGGTTCCACGACGGAAGAAATGAAAACATTTGAAAGCGGGTTCCACGACGCGGCCCACCAAAATGCCGTAGAACCCGCACTTATAGACATTTTTACAGCGGGTTCCATTACGAACTTAGACGATGTTAAGGTGATTTTACAATTTTGTATTTATTTTTATTGGATAATAAATTTAGAAAAACACATTAAAAGAATAAAAATATAATATAAATAGATTTAAAATTTAAAAAAAAATGGATGTCCCGAGCCTGGTTTGAACTCGTTTTACTTTGCACACCAGCCAAGCACTCTACCACTCGGCTATTCCCCATTCGTTGTCGCGCGAAAAATTTCTCAAACTTAACTTGTCGCGCAATGGAACCCGCTCGTTCCAGCGGGTTCCACTGCTGGAACCCACCATAGAAAATTTTTCTTTGTATGAGATGTCCCATCTATGTACTGTATAATCTTTGCTCTAATAGAAGAGTGGCGGAATATCGGGGCGGAAACGACCCAAAATCTGGTATCTTCAATGCCAAGACGGTTGGATGCAGTAATTAAGCAAAATGGATTACCCACAAAATATTAATTTAACTTAGATTAATTTTTTTTTTAGTTTTTCTGTAAGTGTGCCAATAATTTTGTTCGTTGAAATTGACCCCTTGTTTATGTTATTTTTATACCCTTGCAGAGGGTATTATAATTTTGGTCAAAAGTGTGCAACGCAGTGAAGGAGACATCTCCGACCCTATAAAGTATATATATTCTTGATCAGGATCACCTCCTGAGTTGATATGAGCATGTCCGTCTGTCCGTCTGTCCGTCTGTCTGTCCGTCTGTCTGTCTGTTTCTACGCGAACTAGTCTCTCAGTTTTAAAGCTATCGTCTTGAAACTTTGCACACACCCTTCTTTCCTTTGCAAGCAGTATATAAGTCGGAACGGCCCGGATCGGCCGACTATATCCTATAGCTGCCATATAACTGATTGATCGGAAATGGTATTACTTTGGTGTTTTTAGAGTAAGAGAGTTCAAATTTGACATGAGAGCTATTTTTGGCATTACGTCATGCCAAATTTCATAAGGATCGGCCGACTATATCCTATAGCTGCCATATAATTGAACGATCGGAAATGACCCAACTTTCGTGTTTTTGAAGATAGAAAGCTGGAATACAGATTCTGTTTTTAGTCAGTTGTCAGATCGGAAATGGTATTTGGTAGAAATATCAACTTTCGTTTTTTTGAAGATAGACGTTTGGGACTTTTTTTAGATTTTGTATTGTAATAAATTGGATTATATATTCCTATTCCCATAAGGATCGGCCAACTATATCCGATGTTTGCGATATATATCCGGTTTTAACTGCAAGGGTATATAAACTTCGGCTCCGCCCGAAGTTAGCTTTCCTTTCTTGTTATTTTATAAATTAGTTATTTAAGATAAAATGGTTAAATTTGTTTTATTTTTTTGTTCATTTGTTATACTATAGAAATAAAATTTGTTTCATTTAATTATCTTTATTTTAAAAGGAGAAATCAAGCCTAAAAGTTTATGAAGCCCGCTGTGCCAAAAATTTAGTTCGCCACTGTATATGCGCATTAAAGCATAAGTACAAAATAACGGCAAGCATTTGTTTTGTTTTTATTATTTTGTGGAAAGAGCATACACAAGATTAAAGACAAAACTTCGATTATGCTTTACATGGCTGTTTGTTTACGCGTCTTCGGTGCACTGCTTACAAAAACAATTGTCCAGAAAGAACAGTTTGTCATACCCTTGCAGAGGGTATTAGAAATTTGTCCAAAAGTGTGCAACGCAGTGAAGGAGACATTTCCGACCTTATAAAGTATATATATTCTTGATCAGGATCACCTCCTGAGTTGATATGAGCATGTCCGTCTGTCTGTTTCTACGTAAACTAGTTCTCAGTTTTAAAGCTATCGACTTAAAACTTTGCAGACACCCTTCTTTCTTTTGCACGCAGTATATAAAACGGAACGACCGGGATCGGCCGACTATATCCTATAGCTGCCATATAACTGATTGATCGGAAATGGTATAACTTTGGTGTTTTTAGAGTTTGAAAGTTTAAATTTTACATGAGAGCTATTTTTGGCAAAATATTAGGTCATTCCAAATTTCATAAGGATCGGTCGACTATATCCTATAGCTGCCATATAACTGAACGATCGAAAATGACCCAACTTTCGTGTTTTTGAAGATAGAAAGCTGAAACTTAGTACAGATTCTAATTTTGGTCAGTTGATCCAACCTACCAAATATCATTAGGATCGGCCGACTATATCCTATAGCTGCCATATAACTGAACGATCCGAAATGGTTTTTGGTAGAAATACCAACTTTGGTATTGTTAAAGATAGAAGTTTGAGACTTGTTTTAAATTTTGTATTATAATAAATTGGGTTATATTATCATATTCTCATAAGGATCGGCCAACTATATCCGATGTTTGCGATATATATACGGTTTTAACTGCAAGGGTATATCAACTTCGGCTCCGCCCGAAGTTAGCTTTCCTTTCTTATTTTTATTTCCTTATACTAAACATTTTCACTTACTTCAAAATCTTTCATTATTTTACATTCTACACAACATTATTGACAAATTTCAATTCTTATTCTCATTACATAATTAAATTCTTTTAAACGTTTAATTTATTTCATATTCGCTTCTCAGCAATTCAAAATTCGACTCTAGTTATTGTCACTATGATTTCCTCTTGATTAAGAGCATAGTCCCGTCAAGAGCGCCACACGCCATGTTCCAACTTTCGTCTTTCACTTGTGCTTGCCCAATGACGCAGATAGCTCAAATCTCAAAACCATATCTTTAACTCATACATTTCAATCAAATTTTGTCATGGTTCATAAACCATGCATAAACTTTACATCAGCCAGGTTATTTCCATTCGAATTCTCAAACAAATCCGCCATTCACAAACATTTCCTATCGAAGTCTATTGCAACTTTCAATCATTCCATACTCTATATGGACATTTGGTTTTCACATAGCATATCCTCTCACGCGGATATATCATAACCATTTCAACAAGTCTCAGGCGGGCACTCCAATTCACTCGGAACATAACCATCTGGCATCTTTCTCAAATCTTCATGAAAATATTTATAAGTTCTCTTATTATGCAATGACTTCAAGATATATCTATCTCCTTCTAGAACTTCACTAACTAAAAATGGCCCTTTAAACTTTACATCCAATTTAGTTTGATGTCGTTCTTCATTTTTCAGTAGCACAAAATCTCAAACTTTATGTCGTTCAACTGCTGCTTTTATCGAACCTTATTTTGTCGTAACAAGCTTGATTTTTCATATTTTCAATTGCCCTATCTCTAGCATTAACTTTATCTACCTGCATCTCTGTATCATACGGTGGAATTAAACCCAAAGGACGAGCCTCCCTGCCGACAAGTAACTCTAGGGGACTTGCTTTGGTTGCACTACAAACTGTGCAATTCAAGGAAAGTTGTATCTCACCTAAAGCATCCTGCCAAGATCGGTGACTCGATTCAACCGCTGACAGTAGATTCTTAAGTGTACTCATCACACGTTCAACGTGAACGTTTGCACGGCTTCCTCCTGTAGCTATAAGATGAAGCTATAAGATCTTCTGTGATGTACAAAATTTTAAAAATTTCCCACTAGTAAAACATCTACCCTGATCAGCGATTATACGCTGCGGTATTCCGAACAAAGAAATAGAACAAGTTTACACGCTTTTCAGGGACTAACGACTTTTCAACTTTGCTAGCTTTCTGAATATGATTTCTCGATAAAAAATCTACATGCGCCATGCGCTTTCCTTCTCTATTTTCTATTGTAAATTGAAACGGCTGCAAATACGCCAACCAACAATGCACTCTTGGTGTTAGATCAATTTTTGTCCGCGATGATTTAAGAGAATTGCAATCAGTATACACTACGAACGTACGACCAACTAAATAATGACGGAACTGTTTAACGGATTCTACCACTGCCAAGGTTTCTAATTCGTATGAATGGTATCTAGACTCTGCAGGGGAAGTAGTTTTACTAAAATACTCTATTACATGGGGAGTACCATTGATTCGATGCATTAATATTGCTCCATAACCGTAAGAGCTTGCATCAGTGTGTAACTCTATTGGATGTTTTTTCGCGGATTAGGCCTTAACTCTCCAACTCGTACCTCATACCCCAAGTATTGCTATGTTAAAAGAGAATCCCGCTGAAGTCAATACATCCAAAACAATCCTCGATATTTCCATACCTGATTCTATGGTAGATGACACCACAATTATATCGTCCATATAGACTATTACATAAGAATATGCAAGATTTCCCAATGCGTTTATAATGGCTCGCTGGAAAACAGACGGGGCGTTCTTGAGGCCAAATGGCATTGTCAGATACTCATAGTGCCCATCAGGGGTTACAAACGCAGTACATTCTACAGAATCGGGATGAATGGGTATCTGATGGTATCCACTAGCCATATCCAGACAAGTAAAATATTTTGCACCCGCAAGTCTAGCAATCTGATCGTTGATTAGTGGTAAGGGATATCTGTCAGAAACAGTATTGCTGTTCATTTCAGGGATGGAATCCGTTCTTCTTTTTAACCAAGAGTATAGGGCTAGCATAGGGAGAACAACTAGGTCGAATAATGTTACAGTTTAGCAACTCTGTTATCCTTTCACGTAAAATTTCTTTTTCATAAGGACTCAAACGATATGGACGCCGCTGCACAGTTTTGTTTGGATCAATTAATCTAATAGTCATTTCACCCGTATAAACCTTTGTGCAAGAGATTCCATCAATAAATGCAGCTGAATAGTCTTGAAGTAATTTAATTAAGTTTTCTTTGTCATTACCAATCACTTCAGTATCAACATTAAGTAGCAAGGCAGATGATTCAGAGACTTTACAGACGTTTACAGATTTAGACTAAACCAATTTAAATTTATCAGGTGTCAAGATGATTTCGTATCCTGGACTAAGGATTTCCCTACCAATTACAATATCATTTGTGAGATGTTTATCTGCTTGACGTGAAACAGTATTTCTACAATATTTCCATTAATAATACATTTAGATAGTTTTTGTAGCTTACTAGAAATGCCAGCGTCGCCAATACCTCGTATTATGACAATATTATTAATAAGTTTGCCATCAAATAGTTCGGCAACACTACTTCGAATAAGCGAACATTCAGCTCCAGAGTCAAAACAAATAGGAAAGATCTCACCCTGATGTGTTAAAACTCCTTTTGGCTCAGCCACAAAACAATGATTACATTTCTTCTCAGTAACTGCTTCAGATTTAGCTGCATTGTTCGTGCACCGATTCGCAAGATGCCCAAGTTGTCCACACCGGTAACAGGTCACATTCTGTAAACCGCGACGCTGTTTATTCTCCGGTCCAGACCGCTTTAATTAACACTCCTCCATTTTACGTCCTGGTTTCTTGCATAAGTGGCACACAATTTTGCAGGCGCTGCTATTACCATCAGTATTTCCAGCACTCCGCTTTTTGTCAAATGTAAATGCTTTCAGTTCCATTTGAAGTTGACTTCGAGTTTGTACATTTGACGAAAACACCATACGCTGCAAACGGTTGTCAAAATTGGCCATATGCGCAAGTATAGTGGATACGGCTATTTTTTCGACGTTCATATTGCGCCATTTTGTGGTCAATGACGTCACCAAACGGCTTGCGTACACTGCAGGGCACTCATTGTGGGCTGGACGGCTGTTCAGCAGATTCAGGAACATAAATGCCGGCGTTTCCTTAATCTCGAAGCGCTGTATAAATAGTTCTTTAAACTGCTCCCAAAACCGCTTGATTTTGTGGACGCACAGACGCTTGCATAGCTTTACACATCTCGACGAAATTGCGATTTTGTAGTTCCATAATGGTACGCCACTGATCTTCAGTAAATGCAGAAGTTGGCACTGATCCCACTTCTGATGTCGGGTTCTGGTTATGATTTTCCATATTTTTAACGGATTGTATACGGCGAATATACTTGATCGTGTCACTGCCAACTTGAGACTGCTCCAGCACTTCTCGCTTACCGAAAATGTCCTCCAGAAAAGCTACAGCGAACATACTTGTATCTCTGTCTTTCGCAGTGGCTCAAGCATACACGCACAACAATCGTAGTGCCCATCTCTCTTTCTCAAACCTCTAACCTCATGTCACATCTCTCTTCCTTATTCGCATCGAACTATCTTGACCATCTGGCGAATAGAAGGAACAAAGTGTACTAACAAACAACAATTGCGGGACGAGAATTGTTCTTTATTACATTCACTACCATAATTTAAGATCCGACATATATTAGATTATAAAAATATTTAACATAGGCATTTTTCAATTCATTTATAAAGTTTGTGGTTGATTATATCTAAAAAACATAAAAAAGGGTTGGTCAAAATAATAAGTACACCAATTCTACAAACTCAAAACTTAACAAGAACTTTTCAACATTTTCTTGATTTTCTTAATCGTTAACTAGTATCAAAGATTATACAGTACATAGATGGGACATCTCATACAAAGAAAAATTTTCTATGGCGGGTTCCAGCAGTGGAACCCGCTGGAACGAGCGGGTTCCATTGCGCGACAAGTTAAGTTTGAGAAATTTTTCGCGCGACAATGAATGAGGAATAGCCGAGTGGTAGAGTGCTTGGCTGGTGTGCAAAGTAAATAGAGTTCAAGCCAGGCTCGGGACATCCATTTTTTTTTAATTTTAAATCTATTTATATTATATTTTTATTCTTTTAATGTGTTTTTCTAAATTTATAATCCAATAAAAAAAAATACAAAATTGTAAAATCACCTTAACATGGTCTCAGTTCGTAGTGAAACCCGCTGTAAAAATGTCTATAAGTGCGGGTTCTACGGCATTTTGGCAGGCCGCGTCGTGGAACCCGCTCTCAAATGTTTTCATTTTTCCGTCGTGGAACCCGCTGTAAATGAAAACATTTGAGAGCGGGTTCCATGACAAACGGCTGGCAGATGAGAGCGGGAAAGAGAGAATTCTATTTTTAGATCGTAACATCTTTGGAACGATGAAAGTTTGAAACGTGGTAATCGAACCAATGTAAGAGTAAAGAGATCAGAAATATCTTTTACTATCCTTACTCGTCAGCTCTGTTTTTGGTATAGTTTCTAGCGCCTCCATTAACACCAATTTTAAGTATCATAAAATCAACTTCGAGGGTAGCATAGATGGATAGTGCGCGGTCCTTATTCATGGGTCCTGGGTTCGATTACACCAGCGGGCTGTTTTTCCAATTTTGATAAAGTTTTAGTATTATGATTCTTTTTATACAGATGTATTTATTTATTTTTTTATTTTTAATTTTTACGTTATTATTATTATTTTTAATTGCATTCTATTACAATTATTGTAAAAATAAGTGACGGACGTGTCGGATGAAAAAATGCCGGAAGGACTCCCTTGAAATTGTATTAGCATGTTATTAGCGGGACATAATAAAGATTAAAAAATTTTTACAATTGTAAAATTAAATAAAAATATTACAATTAATGAAAAATAAAAAAAAATAATTTTTATAAAAGAAATAAAAATTTCGAAGTCCTTACGAGGATTTGAACACAGAGAAATTACACATAGAGTAACTACTCTATGCATTACGCTACCATCCTGTCTCGATCTGCGGCGATCAAAAATACTATTTGTTCTACCAACTACCACATCGGCGCATCGAAAACAGAAACGAGAAATTGAAATTGAAATTTGGAAGCCAAAACATTTTTATTCCGTCGTGCGAGCAGTCACACATACACACATATGTTCACATTTTTGTTGACGGATACATGTGAAGAGTTCTAAAAATAGAATCGTGTGCATGTGCGTTCCCCCCTCACCAACAAGCTCGACGCAAAAAGTTGACCGTTTTGGGCCCTGATGTCCCATCTATGTACTTTATAATCTTTGCTAGTATCCAGTATATCCACTCTTATTGTGTACAACTTTGGCGATTAGTTTTGGCATACTAGCAATAAGCTTGCGACAAGTATCCCCTTGCAGAGGGTATTATAATTTTGTCCAAAAGTGTGCAACGCAGTGAAGGAGACATCTCCGACCCTATAAAGTATATATATTCTTGATCAGGATCACCTCCTGAGTTTATATAAGAATCCGTCTGTCCGTCTATCTGTTTCTACGCAAACTAGTCTCTTAGTTTTAAAGCTATCGACTTAAAACTTTGCAGACACCCTTCTTTCTTTTGCACGCAGTATATAAGTCGGAACGACCGGGATCGGCCGACTATATCCTATAGCTGCCATATAACTGATTGATCGGAAATGGTATAACTTTGGTGTTTTTAGAGTTAGAGAGTTCAAATTTTACACGAGGAAAGAGGGGTGTGTGCAAAGTTTCAAGTCGATAGCTTTAAAACTGAGAGACTAATTCGCGTAGAAACAGACAGACAGACGGACAGACGGACAGACGGACATGCTCATATAAACTCAGGAGGTGATCCTGATCAAGAATATATATACTTTATAGGGTCGGAGACGTCTCTTTCACTGCGTTGCACACTTTTGACCAAAATTATAATACCCTCTGCAAGGGTATAAAAATGAAATAATATTTAAAGGAAGCACATTAATCCAAAAGGAACCGAACAATTATTGTTACATCGAAGGGGATATTCCTATTAGAATAGAATCAATTATGGAAGATACATTTAGAGGTAGACGATTCAAGAATGTGCAGAATTTTTATACGGAGCCTATAAGATCCTCTGACTTGGGTATTTACTTAGTAGATGCGGAGCCCTTATCTTCTGAAGAAATTTTTGAATTAAGCCAGTTGATTTGTAAAGCAGTTGCAATACCATATTTAAAGGATGTGATTATAATGCCGTTACTTCACCATATTGATTATTGAGGATATTGTCGTACTTTTATCTGTTTAACCTTAAATTATGTCACATATATTATATAAAAGCCCCAAGAATCAACAAACGAGACGATGTCGGACAGCCCAGCCAGAAAAATTCAGCGATTGGAGTTTCTTAACACTGGTAAGTTTAAAAAAATATTTAAGACAGCTGTAGCAAATTATGTATTAGAACTGTTGTTTTTATACCCTTGCAGAGGGTATTATAATTTTGGTCAAAAGTGCGCAACGCAGTGAAGGAGACATCTCCGACCCTATAAAGTATATATATTCTTGATCAGGATCACCTCCTGAGTTGATATGAGCATGTCCGTCTGTCCGTCTGTCCGTCTGTCTGTCTGTCCGTTTCTACGCGAACTAGTCTCTCAGTTTTGAAGGTATCGTCTTGAAACTTTGCACACACCCTTCTTTCTTTTGCACGCAGTATATAAGTCGGAACGGATCGGCCGACTATATCCTATAGCTGCCATATAACTGATTGATCGGAAATGGTATAACTTTGGTGTTTTTAGAGTTAGAGAGTTCAAATTTGACATGAGAGCTATTTTTGGCAAAATAATACGACATGCCAAATTTCATAAGGATCGGCCGACTATATCTTATAGCTGCCATATAACTGAACGATCGGAAATGACCCAACTTTCGTGTTTTTGAAGATAGAAAGCTGGAATTTGCTACAGATTATATTTTTGGTCAGTTAATCCGACCTACGAAATTTTATTAGGATCGGCCGACTATATCCTATAGCTGCCATATAACTGAACGATCGGAAATGGTATTTGGTAGAAATATCAACTTTCGCATTTTTGAAGATAGAAGCTTGGGACTTTTTTTAGATTTTGTATTGTAATAAATTGGATTATATTTTCCTATTTCCATAAGGATCGGCCAACTATATCCGATGTTTGCGATATATATCCGGTTTTAACTGCAAGGGTATATAAACTTCGGCTCCGCCCGAAGTTAGCTTTCCTTTCTTGTTATTTATTTATTTATTTATTCGCCATCGGACAAATCCTAACAAGGCTACATAATAACAAGTTACAAACTAATAAATAATACTACAATACTAATACAAACTTAAGAAGTGCCTGATTAACATGCCTTTAAGAGCCCCACAACCTTTTCAGAGCCCCACTCAATTCGGAGGCTAGGCGGCAAAGAATTAAAATAGGAAAGAGCCCGCTCAATGGGCTCATTGAAAAGATAATTGGCCCTATGACACTTGACCCGAAAGGTACGAAGATCCCTTTGAGGAACACTAAAATTAATGAGCCCCAATAAAAAAGGACAATCAATGATATCAACGACTACATTGTTTAAAAAAGTTAAAGCTGCCAGTTTACGCCGATCCTCCAACATGCAAACATTCAGAAGAAGGCAGCGGCTCTGGTATGAAGGAACAGGATCCTGAAACCTTAGAGGCAGAAGAGCGAATTTTAAAAATTTTTTAATTGTGTTGTGTTTTAATTTCCTGATAGCATCCTTAATTTCTTTAATTGATGGTGTCGTGCAAGAGCGTAGTCAGAATTTTTCACAGGGGGGGGCAAAAATTCAGATTCAGTCAGAATTTTTCACAGGGCGAGCTCGAGGAGCCATGGCCTTGCCCATCTATGATCTAAAGTATATACATATATATATATATAAAATGCGCTGAAGTAATTCAACCATTCAAAAAATATTTTGAATCATTTTTATTGATTTTCATCCCCCCCCCCCCGGCTTACGCCCTTGGTGTCGTGTGTGCTATTCTGAAGTTAATGCTCGGTACAATACTACTGAAGTTTTCTTGCGTGCTGCTCGGTTGTTCTGTGCAGCTGATCTCCATAAAGTGCTGTCGCCATCTCTGTAGTTGTGCCTCATCATCAGTTAGGAGTCTTCCATCTGGGTCCCGCACTGGTTGTGTTCGCCTATGGCAGCTTCCGGTCAGTTGACTTATTATCTGGTACAATGAGCGCATGTTGTTCGTGTTGGCTGCGCTTTCTGCATTTTCAGCGAGCCTGTCCAGATATTTTCTTTTGTCGTTTCTTGCTGATTTCTTCACCAACTTGCATAGCTCTTTGCGTTCGTCGCGAGCTCTGCAGTCATGATCTGCTTTCGACTTTAGGCTGTTCCGTTTGCTAATAAGTTCCCAAGTGTGCTCTGATATCCATTCCGTGCGCCTGCGTTGTCGGGTGCCAAGCATCTCCTCCGCGGTGCTCCTCAGTATACTGCATGTTTGTTCCCATGAGTGATTCAACGGCTGTGCTGTCATCTGTTCACGCAACGTTGTGGCCATTCTGGTGGATAGGTTGGAGTCACTCAGCCGTTGTACGTTAAGGGGAGGCGATCTTCTTGTGGTCCTGTTGACAGTGTTGCTATTTCGTCTGAGCTTGATTAAAAGCTCTCCGATTATCAGCTCGTGGTCACTGTCGATAGACGCACTTCTCCTATTCCTAACATCCATTATCGAGCGTCTCCATTTCCTACTTATGCAGATGTGGTCGATTTGGTTGCGAGTATGTCCATTCGGAGAGGTCCATGTGTATTTATGGATTTCCTTGTGGGGGAATACAGTGCCACCAATAACCAGTTGGAAGGTCTGACATAAGTCGATTAGCCTGTCACCATTATTGCTACGTGTGCCAACACCATGTCGGCCCATGATTGTTTCCAATCCGTTGTTGTTGGGGCCGATTTTCGCATTGAAGTCTCCCATACAAATTTTTATGTCACCTCTTTCGATCCTAGTGAGTGAGGATGTGAGGGCGTTGTAGAAGTCGTCTTTGATGTCATCGCTGGCGTCTCCTGTTGGGGCATAGCACTGCACGATGGTGATGTGTCTAGCATTGCATCGGAATCTGGCAATGATGATTCTGTCGGATACTGGGCTCCAGGAAATTAATGCCTGTTTGTACCGTTTGGACATATATATCCCGACTCCGCTCCTGCCTCCATCATTGGTCCCGCTGTGCATCACTAGATCGCCGCTTGATGTTGTTGTTGTCCCGTTACCTCTCCATCTCATCTCACTGATGCCTGCGATTGCGATCTGCATTTTCTCCATTTCTCCTTCAAACTGCGCCAGTATGGTTGGTTCCATTAAAGTCCTCACGTTCCATTGTCCAATTCGTGTCCGTTTCGATATGCGAATGGTCGTCAACGGGTTGGGGGGGTGGTTGGTTTCTTCTTTTCTTGTATTAGTTTTGTTAATCAATTGTTTTTCAGTCGATCCGGTAATTAGCCAGGTGCAACCAATCCCAGAGGTGGGGCTGCCACCTGTCGATATCTGGGAATACCGTTTTTCGACCTCACATGTTTAGTAGCATCGGAAAAGAGTCCACTAAGCATAATGAAGCCGAAAAACTTTGGAGGTCATGATTGTCATGAGTGGGGTTCGAACCCACGACCCCACGCTTAGCGTGCAGCTACACTACCCTCTTCGTGTACCTGGTGTGGAATTCTTTACCTTTTGGGCGTCGTACATAACGTCTAGAGTCGTTACCTTTTTTATATAATATATATATCCCTTTATATATAATAAACCTTTTTTATTTTTATGTTTCGTCGCTCCATAACATATTGTTCCATTGTTTAGAACCTTCTGGTCCAGACCATGCCAAATGATTCTGTGCAAACTGGCACCTCATCTGTAAATTTTTTTTTCCGAAGTAAAGGAACTTTTCTGGCTATCTGTTCTGTTAGGCCGGTACCTTTAAGTCTGCGCCGAACCGTTCGAGATGATATTTCATTGCCGATTTCAGCGGCAATGGACTTGGAAGACATAAAGGGATCCTTTTTTGCCAGACTGACGATGCGGGTGTCCGTCGTTTGGGAAGATTTCTTCTTTCTTCCTCGTTTTTCGGTAGGATCTTTCGATTTTAAGGCATTCTGAACAAAACACACCGAGCGTCCAAGGCTTGTTGCCATTTCTCGTAGACTGTTCCTTCTTGTTAAAGATTCAAGGCAGTCTTCTTTTCTTCCAGGGTACAATGTTTTTTTCGGCCCATCTAAAGAATTTTTTGTAACCCAAATTTACTTAAAATGCAACAAATCATTAAAAATCAACATACCACAGTCCAATTCTAAACTTAATCCTTTCAAATTTGTGTATAATGGAAGTGTACTTATTATTTTGACCAGACCAAAAACGACCATCCAGAACAAATTTAGGCTTAGCATTGGATAAATGGGGTTCCCCATTTTCATTTTTGATTTAAATGTTTTACAACACTATAACCTTTAAAAATATAATCAACTAGCAGCCCTGCATTCGATAGCTTTCAAGCTATGGCTCAAGAAATGATACCTATACCTATGTACTTATTATTTTGGCCAGTATTGTATATATTGATGATCAGGATCACCTCCTGAGTTGATATGAGAATGTCCATCTGTCCGTCTGTCTGTCTGTTTCTACGCGAACTAGTTTCTCAGTTTTAAAGCTATCGACTTGAAACTTTGCACACACCCTTCTTTCCTTTGCACGCAGTATAAAATATTGCATGTCGTATTATTTTGCCAAAAATAGTTCTCATGTAATATTTGAACTCTCTAACTTTAAAAACACCTTATATGGCAGCTATAGGATATAGTCGGCCGATCCCGGTCGTTCCGACTTGTATACAGCGAGCAAAGGAAAGAAGGGTGTCTGCAAAGTTTCAAGACGATAGATTTAAAACTGAGAGACTAGTTTGCGTAGAAACAGACGGAAAGACGGATATGCTCATATCAACTCGGGAGGTGATCCTGATCAAGAATATACACAAAATAATAGGTGAGCATTTTTTTTTTTTTGAGGATATCGATTTTAATCGATATAAACATAACATATTATGGGAAAACTATACTTTTTTATTATGGTCACACAGTTACGATCAATTTTTTGTTAATTTCCGGAAGTCAAAAGCTCTCTGAAGAAAATTGTGGATATTTTATTGCTCAGACTGCAAATTCGCCTGGACAATAAAATAGGTGTGTCGAGCAAAACTTTAATTTAAAGCTAATTAGGATAATTGTTTGGTTGCAGAAGGTAAGGTATTACGATAATTTAACTTAATGGGGACTTAACAATCACTAAAATACACTATACAGAGACTTATTGGAGACAGTGATGCTGCCATATGCTGAGGATAATATGCCAATTTTATGGAAGTTCCAGCAGGATAACGACCCAAAACACGCTTCTCTACTAGTTTCTACACGTTTCGTGAGCAAAATGTGGATGTTCTTGAATGGCCGAGTCAATCCCCTGACCTTAATCCCATCGAAAATCTCTGGGGTGAACTCAAATGAGAGGTAGGAAAGTCTTCTTGTCAAAATAAAAACCAACTTTGGGATATTGTCCAAAGAGCATGGTACTCCATGCCAATTGGAACTTGGAGAATGGACGACGAATGGAGAAAGTTCTCAAAAATAATGGCGAGTACTGGCGGCTACTAACTGCTACATACTCAACTTAATGTACAACAAGAAAGGAAAGCTAACTTCGGTTGAAGCCGAAGTTTATATACCCTTGCAGTTAAAACCGGATATATATCGCAAACATCGGATATAGTTGGCCGATCCTTATGAAAATATGATAATATAACCCAATTTATTATAAAACATAATTTAAAACAAGTCCCAAACTTCTATCTTTAACAATACCAAAGTTGGTATTTCTACCAAAAATCATTTCCGATCGTTCAGTTATATGGCAGCTATAAGATATAGTCAGCCGGTCGTTATAAAATTTGGTAGGTCGGATTAACTGACCAAAAATATAATCTGTACCAAGTTCCAGCATTCTATATTCAAAAACACAAAAGTTGGGTCAATTCCGATCGTTCAGTTATATGGCAGCTGTAGGATATAGTCGGATGTAGGATATGAAATTTGGCATGTCCTAATGTTTTGCCAAAAATAGCTTTCCTGTAAAATTTGACTCTAAAACACCAAAGTCTACCTCTCTAACTCTAAAAACACCAAAGTTATACCATTTCCGATCAATCAGTTATATGGCAGCTATAGGATACAGTCGGCCGATCCGGGCCGTTCCCACTTATATACTGCGTGCAAAGGAAAGAAGGGTGTCTGCATGTTTCAAGACGATAGCTTCAAAACTGAGAGACAAGTTCGCGTAGAAACAGACAGACAGACAGACGGACAGACGGACATGCTCATATCAACTCAGGAGGTGATCCTGATCAAGAATATATATACTTTATAGGGTCGGAGATGTCTCCTTCACTGCGATGCACACTTTTGGACAAAAATATAATACCCTCTGCAAGGGTATAAAAATAAAAAAAAAAATTTAATAAACATGTTAATATTCCCTATTAAAATACTGAATTTAAATTGTTCTGTTATCTTGCTTAGTTTAGCCGGAATAACGAACAGACCGTATTTTAGGTAACTGCACGAAATAAGCTGCGAGCCATTGTATAACATATATGTATGAGCGTTGTAAATCTTAGAACATGTGTTATAAATTCATAGATTAGCATTATTTTTCATTACAGGAACATCGAATGTGTTGGGCAATGTGGACGAAAACGAACAAAGCTCCATTTCAAGTCCCAAGCGCAAGGAAAAAATTTCAGTAGTTTGAAAATTTTTTAAGAAAGGCACAAATCAAACAGAGGCTTGTACGCAATGTGGAAAGGCCCTTAAAACATCTGGAAATACCAGCAATTTGATGCAGCATTTAAAGATTGCACATCCTGTAAGTCAGCAAGCACGGAACATTTCAGTTTCAACATGCATGAACCAATTTCTGCAAAGTTCTAAGCAATATTCCAATGCCTCTGCTTGAAAAATCGCTATAGACAAAGCCGTAATGAGAATGATAGCATTGGACGTGCAACCTTTCAGCATTGTAACCGATTGCGGGTTTGTAGAATTAATGAAGTGCGTGGATCCGTTGTACAAGCTGCCAAGTAAGACCCATTTGAGCAACGTTATATTACGAAATGAGTATGAGGCTTCAAAAGAAAAACTCATTAAAAATCATTAGAGCAGGTAGATCACGTTGGGATTACCACGGACTGCTGGACATCTAAAGCCAAATGAAAATCCACTGTAACGGTGGATTTTATCTTGCCATCTTACGAACTTAAGTCAGCCGTGTTGTCCACTAAAAATTAATATCTCCGGAAAGCCACTCTGCTCTCACTATAGCGGATTCACTAAAACTAATACTGACAGAATAGAATCTCTTAAAAAAGCGTTAAATCAAAAGTAACGAACAATGACTCCAGCATGAAAAAGGCATGTGACTTGATGCAGATAAAACACATTCCATGTTTTGCGCACACTATAAATTTACTGATACCAGACAATCTTAAACTTCTAATGCTGACTCCAATGTTACAAAAATGCAAACGGATTGGATTGTAAACGGAACTACTTTAAAAGCAGCACAATCGCGTATGAAAAATTTAAGAAGGCTCAAGGTGAAACTGCATACAGTTTGATTCAGGAGGTGCCCACCCGTTGGAACTCTGCTCTATATATGATGCAGCGCATTTAATCTACTAATACCCACATATCGACAATGCTTTTAGGTATTCCAAAGACCTCACACCCATTGGGAGCGGAGGAAGTCCTTATGCTGGAAAACTTCATTAAAATATTAAAATAGAGCCTTTGTGAGCTCAACAAAAAAATGGCTGGCATGGAAAACAAATAAGTAACAACAAAGGAAGGAAAAACAACGTTTCAATACATTAAGAACCGTATGTCAGAACGCTTGAGCCAATACGAAACAAGGACAGTGGCTAGACTTGCAACCATTTTAGATCCAAGATTTAAAAAACTCGGCTTTCTTTCCCAAACACATGCGGACGAAGCAGCTAAGGCCCTCGAAATTGAACTGTACAATAAAATGTCCAAATTAACCCACGATGCGCCAACACCACAAACTCTACAGCCGGAGAACCGGCAGTTTACCTTTTTGCAAAAAAAAGTTGCTGAAAAAACGAAGTCTGCCAGGGCAGACTCTATTATAGCCCTGCGACAATTCTTAGAGGTTTCCAACTCTCCGGAGGATTGCAACCCATTAACTTTTTATAAGGTATTTTAAATTTAAACCCTAGATATTTTATATAAAATCCAATATTTATTTTATAGATGAGCCCTGACGAAATGGAACCTTTCAAAGCTACTGCAAAGCAGTACCTTTGCGTGCCAGCCACTTCAACTGCATCCGAGAGAGCGTTCAGCAAAGCCGGACAAATAATTAGTGACCGCAGAAGCTGTCTAAAACCACAAACTGTAGATAAACTTTTATTTTTAAACAAAAATGCAGATGATCTCCTGTAAATAAATGTTGAAATTTAAAAAAAATATTTTTTACTTCGATAATCGATTATAATCGATGTTTTCCTTCTCAAACATCGAAAACATCGATGTCACCGAACATCGATGTTTTTCCAGCTCTAGTCGGAGATGTCTCCTTCACTGCGTTGCACACTTTTGGACAAAATAATAATACCCTCTGCAAGGGTATAAAAAGTAAAAATTTAACATTTTTTATTTCAAATATTTTTCAGGAATCTCTACAGGTATTAGGAAAAAATTATATTTTCGGTACCTTGTTTATTTTTTGAGTTATTAATAAAAAAAAGTTTATGTTAACGGGTGTCCGAATAATTTCTGTGATTTTCCACTTCTAGTGCTCATCCTATTGCTCTCGCTGCTCAATTGTTTTTGCAAATGCTCATGCATACGGAGTTGTGTGAAACTGCTCGTGCCATAAGCTTCGCTGCTCACTTATGTATAAGGCACAAAAAATTCTCTCTCTCTGCCAGTGGTGTCACTTTTTTCTGAGCAAAAAAAGCTGGATCAACGAAAAAAAAAAGCTAAAAAAAAGCGGAATACCAGAGAAAAAAAGTTTAGAAAAAAACTGATTTTTATAAGGCAATGTACTGCATGTTATTCACTAATAAGACCTCAGCTCTAACGAATATCATTACAAAGAAACCAAAAAAAAAACAATAATGTACAAAAATTAAGATCTATATTATATTTAAGATGTCGTCAATATTATCATCATCATCAGTTGGATAAAATTTCTTGTCTTCAATTGTAGATAGGCAGCTGGGTGGTATATTATAGTTAAAACAACACATATTGTGTCGACGCAGCCCGTACCTAAAATGTTAAGTAAATTAATTTATAATTTGAAGATAAAAATAAATTAAAATATGGACCTTATACTCAGTATAGCGTTTAACTTTTCAACGCTCATGCTATTACGAATTTTCGTTTTTATTAAATTTACTTGGCTGAACACCCGCTCGACGTCGGCATTCGACCAAGGCAGGGACTGCATTTGCAGAGCAACTGAAGCCAATTCCTGAAAACGGCAGTTTCCGCCAGAATCCCGATATTTAAGAACTTCAGCCCAGAACTTAACAGTATCATCGACATTTTCCCACTCTACCAAGGTTATGTCGTTGTACAGTCGTTCAATTTGATCTATATTAGGAGTACCAAAATACTCAAGGATTGGAGAGATTTGTTTTTTTTGATTTTTAAAATATTTTCAACAGAGAATGCATCAATCTGTTTTAATATGTTAAAATTGTCCGGAAGCCTGAAATTAAAAAAAAAAAAATTATATACTACAAAATATAAATAAAAATAAAGATGATATTTACCTTTGCTTCAACTGTTTGGCTAGCTCTACTACAAAACCGGAACAGCACTCTCTTATTTCAATTTCTTCGACGGATTCTATATTCATTGATTTGACTTCTTTTTCAAAATCGTAGCCGAGGCCTAAATCGCTTTTGACGTGCTTTTCGAAGTCATCGTCGTTAATAATGTCAACATCAATATCAGGAGGAATTATTTTCTGTCGTAATGATCTGATAGCCAGTATAAGATCACTTAAAAGCATCGTCGCATTAGCCGAATTACTTTGGAAGCACAAGTTAATTTTTTGCATGTCCTGCAATATAGGCTTTAAAAATACAAGTACAAATAGTTTTTTTTTTCGCAGAAAGATTCGTACAGGATTTTTGCGGTTTTGCATTTTTCACTCATAGCAGCAATTTCAAAGTGACTTTTCAGTTCATGCCATTGATCTAAAATTCGAGTTACTGCCATTTCAATGGATAACCATCTAGTATCACAAACTCTTGGAATTTTAAGGGGGGCCTTTAATTAAAAATATGCTAATTAATTTTTTTAATATTTACATATTTTTGGGACAATCACTTCTACAAGTATCAAACACTTACCATAGGTAAACAATCACGTGGAATTAGTAGAAACTATACTTTTTTTTAACGATTTAGAAATATTAATACATAAAAAGATAGATATACACATATAAAACAGACATATTCATTTCTACTAAAAATACCTTTTCGTTATTGATAGACTCATATATTTGTTTATATAGCGACTGGCGAATTGAGCTTTTTGAAAATCAATTATGAGTTTCATAAATCAAAAATTCCAAATCATCTGGAAAAAAGTGCTTACAAGCGTAGTTTACTGCCAGTTGCACCGAATGACAAACACATTTGATTAAGATAAGAGATGGGGCCTCCTTCTTTAGTTCTGTGTAAACGCTTTTCTTGCTTCCAATCATCACACTTGCATTATCTGTTCCGATGCCAATTAAATTCTTTGTATCAAGACTTAAACGCTTTAACTCCTGTTTGAGACCGTTTGCGATGGACAATGCGTCCCCAGCTTCTAGCTTTACTAAGCTTAAAAATGTTGACTCTACTGTGGCTTTTTCTACAGAAAAGTACTTAATGACCACACCTAAACATTAAATTTAATAATATTTACATGTATTAACAAATAACTTTATATTTGAATATTATTAACTCACCAAGTAACTTTGTGACACTAATGTCTGTGGATTCGTCCAAAAGTAAACTAAACTTGGAGTCACCAATGTCCTTGCGAAGCTCTTCATTGAAGTGGGGAGCCAATGCATTTTTAATTATGTATGTGCATTTTGTGCGATGCATCTTTATTTTTGTCGCGGTGTTACTGTCATCAAACTTTTTTTGACAAAGGTCACTTAAATGATTTACAGGGGCTATTGCGCTATGCTGAGCAACAAATAGGCACAGCGCTACCTCCTGCTCAATTGTTTTTGAAGGCGTTTTGGCAAAATTTATTTTATTTTTTTGCACAAAGCCCTCCATAGCACGGGTGTGTTTTTTTGTTGCAGCATGTGCACGCAAGTCGCTTAATTTTGCAGTTATCTGCACTTGCAATAGCTGCAAAACACCCGCGTGAGGTCTGTAGGATCCTTCCTCATCCACTCCTTGAATTCTGTGCTCTGCAGCCAGACATCTCTCACTTTTTGTTTATAAGATTCCTTTGGCATCGTTAACTTGATATGCCGCAACCGAATTTCGAAATATTAGTGATGCAAGAAGCTCAAATTTAGGGGTGAACTTTTGAGGGAAGTTACTCGAAATAAGTAAATATCGATATTTTGTCGAGAGAAATACATTTTTAACATTTCAGCCATTAAATTCAATTTAAACATCTCTAAAATTTGAATAAAAGTAAATTAACAAAAAAAAAAGCTGCGTAAATTTGCTCCAAAAGCCAGAATTCCCGCTGCCCGCTGTTTTCATATTTTTCCCGCAATCACGCTTCAAAAAAACCCAGATCTGACGGGAAAAAAGCGGAAATGACACCACTGCTCTCTGCCCTCTCAGATCTTTGGCACAGCATTTAATTGGACAACCTTGAAAATGAATTGAGTGAGATAGAATGCTGATAAGGAAATAAATGAATAAGTGAATGCGACTGTCTAGGTCTCACTCGCACAACATTCGGAGGCTGAAAACCGAATTAAATGAGTGAGAGTTAAAGATCGCATTCGAATTGAACCATTTTTTTATTTTTAAATCCCCAAAATAAATGTTTTTGTTTTCATTTTGTTTTTTTATTAAACTAAACTATAATAGGCATAATATTATTAAATTAAGTACTTCATTTTACATTTTACATCTTAATATTTCTTATGCCAAAGTTATTTTTAAAAATCAATATAGACATTTCAAATTCAAAACCAAAATTCAGACTGTAGGCTGTTATTGTTGATGAAATGGGCAGTCACGGTGAGATAGGATCGAGTAGAATTGGTTATTGTTACATCGTCACAGGTGAACGCAAAGTCCTTTACGTCTTTAAAAAGGTTCTTCATCTTTGCTACACAGTTTTCGTACTTCGCCTCGAATAGGTCTGTTACCTGTGAAAATGATTTTATAAGATAAAAATTAATTATAATATCATATAAAAATCATAAGAACTTACCTTGAATCGGCTTGGTATTTTATATTTTGGGACACATGTATTTAGCAACTTTGCAAGACCTTCTTTCTCCACGCTTCGGACTGGAAAATTGTCCTTGTAGATCATAAACACGATCGCTTCCGGTACATCATCATTTTTTTCTTAAACGAAAAAAAAAAATTGTTTTTCTTATTTCATACCTAAAGTATGAAGATAAAACAATTTTTACCTTTAGAAGTTGACGAACTCTTAAACGCGTTCTCAATGGACATGTGCTCAATTTTTGTAGTAGGTTTGTCTAATTTTGTCGTTTTCTGAAAAAATAATAAAACAAAATAGTCAATTTAAATTGCATTTGCATTATACATTAATTGCATTATACAAAAACATTTTGTTCACAATTCACTGAATTTCGCGGGAAATTTACACACACACGAGGATATAGGCGTCACTTTAAAAAATATTTCGCGAAATTCACTTTACTTTTACACACTTTAAATAGGCATCTCGATGCATCTTGTGCGCGGAAGATTTTTTTCTGAACATTAACCCTTGTGTTAAAATGACATATGGCAATTTATGCCGAAAGCACGAAATATATCTTTAAAAAAAAATCGATATTCGATATATAAGTAGAATAAAATATTATTATAATAATATTTATTTTTTCCAAAAATATCGATATTTTGATATATTTTCCACATCCCTATTTATTTCAAAAAAACCGTTTTTCGTGACTTTCTTGCGCTTAAAAATTTCTAAACGCCTAATTTTTAACCGATTTTAAAATGTCCGACGTTCTTCAATAGTTAAATGTTGTAGCTTTTGAAAAAAATAAACCTTTAATATATTTCAACAAAAAGGATAAAAGTTTTACCCAAGAAACTCGGACTTTGACGCCATTTGTTCGGTACAACTTCCAAGAAATGGTATCATTTTTTACACAAAAAAAAATAAAAACATTACGCGCTTAGGAATTTTTAAGAGCAAAAAAGTCCCGAAAAACCGTTTTTTCTAAATAAATCAAGATCTTGAGGGTGTAAGAAAAATTTCAAACTGGAGCTCCGAAATCTTTTATGTATCAACCGCGAAATTGAATCAAGACCCCTTAGAAAACTTTTTTTATTTAATAAGGGCTCGCGGTGTAACAAATAGCAATCCATCGATAACAGAATTTAACATAATAAGCCTAGTACTGAGTTGACGAAAATCCGCTGTCGAAAATCTGACAGCTGTCAAACTCCAAATAAAAAAAACGGTGTAAAAAAAGGAAGAAGAAGAATTTTTCGTCTCCGAAATTTTTCGGGTACTGTGTTGAGGAAAATTTTAGCTATCAAATTGAATGGCGCTGCCGGATCAAAAAATATAAACAGCTGATTTTGGGGTGTTGAAATAATTCATTTGATTTATTTTGATAGCTAAAACATTGAGCGAAAATTTGAAAGTAAAAATTGTCGGACCGAAAAATTTTCGGCGCGCGAGGATAAATTGAAATTAATTAGTGCGGTCAAGGCGAAGCCCATAATATGGGATTTGACCCACAAGGGGCATTTTAATGCCATAAAATGGCATTGAAATGATTTGTGATTGATTTTGATTTTAATTTTGACCCAGTTTTCTATTTCTTAATCAGCTCCTTAGCGGCGAAATACATAAACAAAACACCAACATCCAATTGATTTGAATTCATTTTTCCCTATTGGTTTTTTGTTTACAAACAACAGCTGTTCAGTATTACCCTTTTTCTTAATTTTTTTGGTCACACTAGCTCGGTAGCTGAATAAAGTGCGATTTCGCTAGCGGAATTTTTAACAGTGGATTTTCGTCAACTCAGTACTAGGCTATAATGTCAAAAATGCTATCGATGAAAATATTAACGTCGAAATCATAATCTGGTAATTTCGGTAGGGCTGCAAAACTATCGATGTTACTATCCAAAGTATCGAGGTTTTCAAAATGGTCCGATGTATCGATGTTAAAAATTGAACATCGATATATCGGATGCTTCATTGCATCAGTGCTGCCAGATTTTTTGGGTCCATTTTTACAATTATTATTAGTTGAAATACGACAAAATTTAATTTGATTAATAAGCAAAAAAAAAAAAAGCTTACCCGCTCAAAATGTGGCTAGTTCTAGACACAAAGTGGCTGATTTGGCAGCCCTCCACTGCATGGTGATGCTTAAAGCTACGCGTAAGTGTTTGTTAAATTAAAAATGTGTATATTTTTATAAATTAATTTTTTTGGTAATAGTTTCTTACAGCAATAATTGACGGTTCTTCTGTATATACATATAATGGATAAGTTTTTGTGCACATCAAGTAAGTAAAAACCTTAAGAGCAGCAGTGTAAACTTTAAAGACATTCGATACATCATTTACTTTACTGAAAGTTACTGCGCCACAGATCATAAAAATGTAAGCGGTTTTTTAATAGTCCACTCGGTTCAGAAGTTATTCGATTTCAATTTTTATTTTCAATTTTTATAATAAAAATCGAATCGTAACACTTATTTTCAATTTTTTTAATAAAAATTTAATCATAATTTTTATTTTTATTTTTTTGTAAAAATTGAAAAATAATTCTTATTTGTAATTATTGCTATAAAAATTGAAAATAAGAGTTATATTTAAATTTTTGTCAAAAAAATCAACAAATAATTTTTATTTTAAAATTTTTATTTTAAAAATTATAACAATTACGGTCCCTGCTTTGAACCTAACGTATTTTTAGGGTGTGTTAAAAAATCAAAAATTGCATCAAAAACAAAAAATTAAAAACCACGTTTATAAACACAATCTCGCGGCCAATCGTGGACAAAATCAACACGATGGACTGGCAAGACGCCTCCCACTCCATCAAAATCAAGCCGCCTTCTAAAAAGAAGCCCTATTCTAACTTTCAAGATGTCGACTCCGAGCTTGGAGAAATGAAACGGAAGTCGGCTAAAAAAACCCGTCAGGGAAGACGAACCAACCACCAGCAAAGCAGCAAGAGCGGCATTGAAGGCTAATATTGAAAGTAATTTTTATGCTATTTTATCCGATCTTGAAGATGAAGCTTTAGACAACGGCACGGAAGCGGTCGATGATGAAGAGGTACTTATGTCTTCTAAGTCCCCCAAGAAGAAGGAAATCAAGCCACCACCGATTTTTATCCCAGATGTCTCTAACATTGCTGCTCTAATTTCCTGCTTCGAGAACATCGTTGGCAAAAAGAAGGACTTCTCTTACATAGCGCCGGGAAAAGATATTACACATTCCAGCCCAAGGAAGATAGAGCCTACAGAATTGTAGTAAAAGGACTCCACCACACCACCAATAAAGACGAGATTAAGGAGGACTTTTGGCGTCAAGGACATGCAGTCCGTGATGTGCACAATGCCATAGGGCAAATCACCAAGAATCCATTACCTATATTTTTTCTTAATCTAAAGCCGTCTAGCAACAACAAAGAGGTCTTTAATGTGAATAGAATTTGCCACTCTGTGGTTAAGGTGGAACCCCCACGCAAATTCCATGACGTGCCGCAGTGCTATCACTGCCAAGGACTTGGTCATAGCCAGCGATACTGTAAATTGCAGCATCGTTGTGTCAAATGTGGTGAACAACACAGCACAAGCGAGTGCAAGAAAAATCGAAAAAAAGCGGCAAAATGCGTGCACTGCCATGGACCCCATCCTGCCTCCTACAAAGGCTGCCCAGCATATAAGAAAGCCAAGGCCAGCATGGCCCCTAAAGATCCACGTCCAGCTCAACCAGGTCGTTTAGCTTTCCAACCCGTTCAACACTATCCAATAGTGGACACCTTATCAAGAAGCTATGCTGATATAGCCAGGGGAGGAGCCCGTTCACAACAGCAACAAGCGGCAGCACCCGAGATGCCACAAGCCGACCAGTTGGCAGCCTTTATGTCGAGAGTGGAAAGCCTCCTGGAAAGAGTTTTAGATAAGATGTTAGAACGTATGACAACAATGATGAGCGCCATCCTTACTCAGATATGCAACATGTAGGACTGCACGTAGCTTTCTGGAACGCTAACGGCCTAGTTAATAAAAGGCTGGAAGTGGAGCATTTCATCCACACCCGCTGCATTGACATTTTGCTAATTTCAGAAACCCACTTTACACACAAATCATTCCTGACTTCACACGGCTACAATATCATTCATGCTAATCATCCCAGTGGCAGAGGGCACGGAGGAGCGGCAATTATAATCAAGTCTAGCATTGACTACAGCGAGATCGCAAGAATCAAAGAAGAATGGATCCAGTGCGCCAAAATCAGTGTCTCCACCCTTGGGGGGAAAATTATGATAGGTTCCGCTTATATTCCTCCTAGACAGAGAGTGTCCGATAACCAATTTGATTTACTGCTGAATGACATGGGCGACAAATTCATACTTGCTGGTGATTTCAATGCCAAGCACCCATGGTGGGGCTCGAGGGTGACTAACCCTAAAGGATCTACGCTATTCAGGTGTATTCAGCGTAGAGCCTTCAACTGTCATTCAACCGGAGAGCCTACGTACTGGCCCACTGACCCCCAAAAACGGCCGGACCTACTGGACTTTGCTATATCCCACGGAATTCATCCGGACTTCATTGCCAGCTCGTCAAATGCAGATCTCCTTTCGGATCACAGCGCGGTGGAGCTCCACAGTAATACCCCTGTTGAAAAGAAGGTCATCAGTTCCCGGATGATAAAATCACGTACCAACATCGAAACCTAAACAGGGTGGCTAAATAACGCCCTAGGCAATACTCTGCCGGACCTCAAAACAGGATTTGATATTGACAATGCCGTGGTCAACCTCACTCAGGAGATGCACAATGCTGCCTTAGTCGCAACACCAAGGGCTCCATGCAATAACAAAATCCTTCAAAGGCACCTACATTTGTGGTCTCCAGAAGTAGCTCTACTGCTCAATGAAAAGCGACGGCTTAGAAGGATCTGGTTCCGAACTAGGTATCCCAGCGACAAAACAGCTCTCAATCGTGCGACCAAAATACTCACGAAGCTGCTCCAGAGGTTGCGGACTTGTGCTTTTGAAGAATACCTACGTCAGGTTGAGCCCGGCTACCCCGAGCACAACTTGTGGCAACTGACAAGTCACAACAACCGTCCAAAGAAAAGGGTGGCTCAGGTTAGGAAACCCGACGGTGAGTGGTTCCGCTCCGATCAGGAGAGGGCGGACGCATTTGCTGCTCATTTGGAAGACGCCTTCACTCCATTCAATAAATGCTCGGAGATGGACCAAGCTGAGACTGAGAGGTTTTTGTCTCTACCCTGCACGGATTTCTGTCAATTGGAGCCAGTCTCGGAAGAGGAAGTCCAAGAGGAGGTCGCTGGCCTTAACACCAAAAAATCACCGGGTGCGGATGGCCTTGAAGCACTTGCCATTAAACTTCTCCCCCCATTAGGTATCCAAAGGCTTACGAGCAAATTCAACGCGTGGTTGGAGATCGGCCATTTCCCTTCTGACTGGAAAAAGACGGAGGTCATCCTCATTCCGAAGCCAGGAAAGCCTGAAGCTGATCTTGCCTCATATAGGCCGATAAACTTATTATCAGCTACTAATACTATCCAAGTTACTTGTCTTGGAGTATTTCTGCGCAGATTTCAGACCGTATTAGACGAGGCTGGCTTGATTCCAGACCATCAATTTCGTTTCAGGCGTTGTCACGCCACCCCGGAGCAATGCCACAGGATTGTACAAAAGATTCTAAACAGCCTGGAGGAGAAGAAATATTGTTGCGCAGTTTTCCTTGACGTCAAGCAGGCATTTGACAGGGTCTGGCATCCAGGACTACTAATGAAAATAAAAAGGAGCGTACCCCATGAGCATTACGCCTTCCTCAAGTCATCCCTGAATGACAGGTCATTTAGGGTTAGATGTAGAGACGCAAGGTCAGATTATAGGCCCATTAAGCCAGGTGTACCGCAGGGCAGTGTACTTGGCCCCATTCTGTATACCATATACACAGCCGACATGCCTGTCGCTGAAGAGGAGGGCCTTCTAGCGGCTACGTATGCAGACGATACGGCATTTTTGACCTCTGCAATCTTTCCAGAGGAGGCCTCTGCGTCTCTCCAATGCCAGCTGGACATCCTTGATCCGTGGCTTTGAAAGTGGAACATTGCCGTCAACCACGAAAAATCAGGCCAAACGACTTTTACAATGAGGAGAGGCGACTGTCCTGGAGTCAGTCTCGGAGGCACTCCAATTCCAGCACAGTGTTGCCGTCAGCTCGTTACAGAAAATGGCTAAATTGATTATAAAAAAAAGGATAGAAAAGGACAAAAAACAAGACAAAATATTTTTTCCATAAATTTTATGTAATATGACTCTTTATTGGTGGCCAACTCGTTTAAAACATCGTCAATGTCATCATTGCAAGCTTCTAAACTTTGATTTTCTGTAGATTGGTTGCTTTCAATCATTTTTAAATATTGCTCAGGAATATCATATTCATGGCAACATACGCCTTTCCGGCGTAGCCCAAACCTAAAAAAGAAAACAAACAATTTAAATAAATTTGTGAAGCAAAAGATTATTAAAATATTTACCTGATCTATGAAATCGCTTTTAAAGTTTCTATTTGCAGTCGGTTGCGCAATTAGGTTTTTAGCAAATTAGATTGGCTAAAAACACGCTTAACTTCTGCATTTGCACGACACATCCACTGCACCAGATCCGGCTGATTTAGCCATAAATCCCGAAACTTTTGCTTGTAAATTTCTTTTGGCATCTTTCCCGCAAAAATTTCACAATACAATTGTAGCACTGTATATCGATATATACGATTTACGATTACAACAGGGTTGCATTAATTTTAAAGTGCTGCTATCCATATAAAAGTAATGTACATTTGGATTACTTTTCAGCACTTTACATAAAAATAAAAAGCGGATAAAAAAGGCCAGGCGAAAATAAAAAAAGGACAGATAAAAGGCTAAGGGATGTTTTAAATTTTTTTCGGCTGACGCAGTTAAAAACCGGACAGATCTGTCCGGAAAAAGGATAAAACGGCAACACTGTTCCAGCAAGCCCTACACCCAAATATCTGGGTATGACCCTGGATAGAAGGCTCACCTGGAGAACCCACCTGCAGCGCAAACGGACGCAAATCTGGATCAAGCTGCGTCAGCTGAACTGGCTCATTGGAAGGAGGTCCAGGCTGAAGCTAAGAGTCAAGCTCCTTATATATAAGGCCATTGTAAAGCCAGTCTGGACCTATGGTATCCAGCTATGGGGGACGGCGTGTCTAAGCAACCGAAGGATCATCCAGATCACCCAAAAAAAGGCTCTAAGAACTTTAACTGGAGCTCATCCGTTACACGACAATGCGACAATCCACGCCCAATTGAGAGTCCCATATGTGAGCGAAGAAGTTCAGAGATTCGCCAATAGGTACGTGGAAAGGCTGGACCGACATCGTAACCCTGAGGCCATCTATCTTCTGGACAACAGCTACACCACAAGGAGGCTGAAACGGACCCACCCACTGGACCTCTGCCACTCGGGCGAACGGGACTGCGCTGCAGTTGTAAAACCAACAAGGCCCACTAAAGGGCCCGACAGTAAATAACTTGAATAAATAATAAATCGCTAAGGTTTACTGTTAAAATTAGTTTCCTAGGATAAGCAAACATTGTACTACTCAATATTTCATTAAGTTAAGGTCCCATTATAAAATTTAATTATTGTCCATAACTCCGGACAGATTTTAAATATAACTATTGATTGATTGATAATAACAAAAAAAAAAAAAATTTAAAAACAGCACAATCGCTTATGTCAAATTAAAAAAAGCTCAAAATGTTGCAAAGCCATTAAGCCTGATCCAAGAAGTTCCAACACGTTGGAACAGTGCGTTGCACATGCTAAAGCGAGTGTTCTGTATAAGGGAACACCTTTTTATTGTTTTAATTTAAATACTTCAAAGGCACCATCGCCCTTAAACAAGGATCAATTTGGTTCCATGAAGGAGATATGCAGCGTATTGGACCATTTTGAAGCAGCTACATTAAACACTTCGTCTGCTAAATCCACCACAGTAAACCTAATTATACCCACGACACTTGGCCTTATGATTAAGCTGGACAGTGCTCTCCCAGGTATGAAAACAACTGTGGGGGTGGAAATTTGCAAACAAACTCGTCTAAGGGCAAGACTCGCATTTTATGCAACCCGAACTGGTACGCGACTGGCGACTATGCTAGATCCACGCTTCAAAAAGGAGGGATTTCGCGAGCAAAGTAATGCAGAACAAGCAGCAAAAATATTAGAGACTGAAGTTGCGTCTGTATTGCAAAATGTGCAAATAAGCAATGAAGAACCTCCGATTGAAAAAGAAAACGCTAGTGATCTCTATAGTTTTATGACAATAAAAGTTAAGCAAAAACCAAAGACACTTCGATCGGATGCAATAATTGAGCTGCGTCAATATTTTGAGCAGCAGAATGCATCGCGAGAAGCAGATCCGCTGGAGTATTGGAAGGTAACATTTAAAATATGAATCTTTTTAGCTATAACCATTTTTGAATTTTTTGCAGAGCAATAAAACTCAATTTAGTTTGCTAGCACATTGTGCCTTGAAATATTTGCGCGTTCCAGCTACATCCACTGAGTCTGAGCGAACTTTCAGCAAGGCTGGGGAGATCATCTCTAATAAATGTGCGGCGCTAAAACCAAAAGCTGTCAACGTTCTTGTTTTAAAAAAAAAAAACCAAGAGCTAGACGAAAATAATTCATAATAAGGCAATTTCTTCAAAAGATAACATTTAAATGGAAAAGACTCAATTTAAAAAATAATATTTACCATCAAAAATCAAATATGTGAATGGAAAAGACTTAATTTTAATGTTTAAAAATAATTATCTGTAAATTGAAAAGACTTACATTTTATGTTTATTTAGTTATAAGAACCAATTAATGAAGCAATTGTTTTTGTTCTTCTAATTTTAAGATATGAATATTAATGAGTGAGATTTGAATTATGAAGACATAATTTTTGTTTTTTAATTTTAAGAAATGAGCTTTTATATTTGTTTGTTTTTAATATCAAGAAATAAATATGAATACCTAAGCTTTAACTTGTGAAGACATTATATTTGATTTTTTATTTTATGAAATGAGCATTTAATATTTGTTTTTTTAATTTTAAGGAAATAAATGTGAATAAAATAGCTCCAAATTGTGAAGACCTAATATTCGTTTTTTTAATTAAAAAAAAATTAAAATATAAATTTTGTTCGTTTATTACTAAGAAATTAATAACATTATTCTACACAAACAAAATTAATGTTTGCCTTTTCTGTATTTTTCTTAATATAGCATAAGATGTGTGGTATTTACCGCTATCTAAAATATTTGTAATATTTTCGATGTTTTAACGATATATCGATGTTTTTTTGGAAAACATCGAGGTTTTGAAACATCGAAGTTAAAAACTATCGATGTACCCATTATCGATAGAAATCCACGAATTGTTTGCCCACAATTCCGGTCGTTTCCGAATTCTTTCACGCAAGCGCTGAAGTACAGTCAAGTAATACTCCTTATTGACCGTCTGTCCCGGTGCCACGAACTCATGATGCACTAGACCGTGAATATCAAAGAAAACAATGAGCAAAACCTTAATTTTCGACTTGCTTTGGCGCGGTTTTTTCGGTTTTGGAGCATCTTTCGGTCGCCATTCGGACAATTGTTGACTTGTAAGCGTGTCGTATTCATACATCCACGTCTCATTAGCTGTAATGATACGTTCCATGAACGCGGAGTCGGAATTAGCACGATCCAGCATGTCAGCAGACACCTGCTTTCGGTATTATCTTTGCAAGAAATTCAGCTCTTTTGGAACAAGCTGTGCAGCGACTCGTTTCATACCCAAACGGTCAGTCAAAATGGTACGAATTGACTCGTGAGAGATGTTCAGGACTTGTGCTATCTCTCGTAAGCTGACATGATGATTTTCAGAAATAAATTCCTTCACTGCATCGATGTTAGTGTCGGTGAGAGAGGTGGATGGTCGTCCCGAACGAGGCATGTCTTCGACAATCTCACGACCACTCAAAAGCACGTGTTCTCAAAAAACGCAACACAAAATTTAACACAAATTCTTTGTTCATCAGAACATAGACTGCGTAACCAGTAACTGCGACTGTAAACAAACTACATCACAGATTGAGGAAAAACAGCAAATAGCTAAAAGAAAAAATGTATTTCAAAGGAAAAGCTGTATCAGCAGCAGATTCAAGGAAACTACAAATACTCAAACAATAATTTTTGGTTTTGTAAATGTTTCATTATACCCTTGCAGAGGGTATTATAATTTTGTCCAAAAGTGTGCAACGCAATGAAGGAGACATTTCCGACACTATAAAGTATATATATTCTTGATCAGGATCATTTCCTGAGAGTCTGTCTGTCTGTTGTTACGCGAACTAGTCTCTCAGTTTTAAAGCTATCGACTTGAAACTTTGCACACACCGTTCTTTCTTTTGCACGCAGTTTATAAATCGGAACGACCGGGATTGGCCGACTATATTCTATAGCTTCCATATAACTGATTGATCGGAAATTATATAACTTTGGCGTTTTTACAGTTAGAGAGTTACAATTTTACATGAGAGCTACTTTTGGCAAAATAAAACGACATGCCAAATTTCATTAGGATCGGCCGACTATATCAATTTCATTTGATAAACATACTGAACTGATTAGAAGGCTTTGAACCTAACATATCGTTTTTATTGTGTGTTAAAAAATCAAAAATTTTATCAAAAACAAACAAATATAAAAACTACGTTTATATACACAATCTTGCGGCCAATCGCGTACAAAATCAACACGATGGACTGGCAAGACGCCCCCCGCTCCATCAAAATCAAGCCGCCTTCCAAAAAGAAGGCCTATGCTAATTTTCAAATAGACGACTCCGAGTCCGGAGAAATGCAGCGGAAACCTGCAAAAAAACCCATGATGATGAACCAAGCACCTAGAAGCAGCCAGATCTGCGCCAAAGGCTAAACTGGAAAAAAACTATTTCGCCCTCCTATCTGATGAAGACGACATGGAAGCGGCCGATGACGATGAGGTACCTATCTCTACTAATCCCCCCAAGAAGGACGACAAAGTATTCAAAGCACCCAAGGAGATCCAGCCACCACCGATTTTTATCCCGGACTTAACAAAAATGAAGGCCCTCTTCAAAGCCATCTCTGGCGCCCTAGGCGACAAGGTTGAGATCACTTATAAGGCCGACCAGAAAAACTCCATTCGAGTCATGACACGAAACAAGGACGCCTTTACCAAACTTAAGACTTTCCTTAGTGAAAATCAACAGAGTTACCACACTTTCCAACCCAGAGGCGAACGCGCCTACCGGGTGGTCATCAAGGGCCTCCATTACTCGACTGATCTGGAAGATATCAAAGAGGGACTCGGCCGGCTCGGGCACAAAGTCAGGGACTTACATAACCCCAAACAAAGGAGTACCTAGAAACCCCTAAACATCTTTTTTGTTAACCTGGAGCCAGCCAAAAAAAAAATAAAGAGGCGTTCCTAATCAAGCGGTTATGCAGCTCAGTAGTGACGGTCGAGCCGCCAATTAAATTTAACGATGTCCCGCAATGGTACTGCTGCCAGGCCTATGGGCACATCCAAAGATACTGCCAGCGTGAACATCGTTGTGTAAAGTGTGCAAGTGAGCACCCAACGGCCTCTTACAAAGGCCGCGCATCCTATAAGAGAGCGAAAAACGTTTTTGGACCCAAGCAGGCAGCTGCCCTACGGTACCAGCCGCCCCACTTCAACAGGATTGACCACAACGCTAGCAGGGTTAACCCAAATGTCACCTACGCTGACGCAGCAAGGAATGCTGCCCCACAACCGGAGACCAGCTCTAACGCCAACCCAATCCCGCCAGGTAACCCACTGGACGCGGTTATGTCCAGAATAGAGGCCATGTTCGAGAGAATGATGGAAAAAGTTATGGGTCAAATGACCCAAATCACCCAATCGCCACTGTCTGCAAGTCCTTATGCAAACGGGACTAGACGTCACAATTTGGAACGCCAACGGCCTGGTGAAAAGCAGGCCAGCAGTGGAGCTCTACTGCAAAACTGAAAAATCCGATATTATCCTCATATCGGAGACCCATTTTACAAACAGATCCTATCTAACCCTCAGAGGATACGACCTTATTGCTGTCAACCACCCAAACGGAAGAGATCGCGGGGGTGCGGCCATCCTCAGCCGCAGCAGCATCAAGTACGAGACCCTGCCAGCCATTAGAGAGGACTGGGTGCAATGCGCTAAAATTCAAGTCGCTACCACCAATGGAGACATTACCATTGCTGCTGCCTACTGCCCCCCTCAGACACAATGTCAGCGACGTTGATTTCGGGATGCTCCTGGACTTTAATGCCAAACACCCTTGTTGGGACTCCAGAGTCAATAACCCAAAAGGTGTGGCCCTAGTTAGGCAAATCTGGACTCGTAATCTCGGCTGCCATACTACAGGCGCTCCGACCTACTGGCCAACAGATCCGTCGAAGATCCCAGATGTTCTGGACTTCGCCATCACAGGAGGACTGGACTCGGCCGGAAGCCAGGTACGAGAGGTCGCCGACCTTAGCCCCAAGGCTTTCGAACCGCCCGAGAGCCACTGTCAGGGACATCCATTTTTGGAATCCCGACGTCACGTCTCTCAAGCTGGAAAAGCGGCGACTCAGGCGGGCCTGGATGCTGTCCAGAAACCTGAGGGACAAGACCAACCTGAATAGAGCCTCCAAGTGGCTCTCTGAACTCTTAGCGGACTTGAGGAAGGAAGCGTTTGACGCGTCACGAAAATCATATGACGTCCTCTTAAGAGGATCCTACCTGTTCAGCGAGCCGACGGCAGTTGGTGCAGGTCAGAGACGGACCGAGCCAACGCGTTTGCCGGACACCTGGAAAGCGTATTCTCCCCTATCTACCGCTGCTCGTCAGAAGAGGCAGCAGTAACGGAACAACTCTTGGCAGAGCCCGCACGACACGACGACAGAATATCACCTGTGACGGAAGGGGAGACAGCCGCCCAGATTTCAGTGTTGAGCAACAACAAGGCCCCGGGCGATGATGGCATCAATGCAGCCGCATTAAAACTGCTGCTACCTCCAAGCATCAAGATACTGACGAAAATTTATAATAAATGCTTATAAATTGGGTACTTTCCGACCAACCGGAAACATGCTCTGGTAACCATGATACCCAAGCCCGGAAAACCCGAAGCCGATCTTGCCTCTTATCGTCCGATTAGTCTATCGATACTCTCCAAAATACTCGAGAGTGTTTTTGAGTAGAGCATTGCCAGTACTGGACGAGGCTGGTCTGATCCCCAATCACCAGTTTGGCTTTTGGCGGTCCCAAGGAACCCCGGAACAATGCCAGTGGTGCAGTATATCCCGAATGCCTTCGAAACCAAGAAGTACTGCCTGGCTGTAATGCTGGATGTTAAACAAGCCTTCGACCGTGTCTGGCACTCCGGTCTCTTGCTTAAATTGAATACTAACCTGCCCAGACCTTACTACCTCTTTCTGGAGTCGTTCCTGAAGGACCGCAAGTTTGCGGTCAGATGCGGAGAGGCCACTTCCGGACTCAGGGAGGTCCGCGCCGGAGTCCCCCGAGGCACCGTGATAGGCCCTTTATTATACAATGTCTCCACGTCCGATCTCCCAGTTTTGCGGAGCCCCAACATAATGGCAGCGACCTATGCAGACGATACCGCCTTCCTGACCGCTGCTGACAGCGCTACAGAGGCAGCTGCTGTCATGCAGAAGCAACTAGATCTTCTTGGCGATTGGCAGAGAAGGTGAAATATTCAAGTGAATAACGATAAATCCACCGCAACCACATTTTCTCACCGTCGGGGAAATTGCCCACCGGTCCACCTCAACAGCTCCCCCATCCCACAAGTAGAAAACCCAAGATACCTGGGCTTCACGCTAGACAGAAGGCTTACTTGGAAGCCTCACCTAGTCAAAAAGCGTGTGAAGTAAGATTAAAGGCGTACTATTGGCTGATGGGTAGGAGGTCGAAGCTAAGGACCTCTATTTTTCCACCTCTAACTTAAGTTACAATAAAGCCAAGTTGTCTGCCACAATATTTAATGGTTGTCCCTGTTGGACAGTTTTAAATAAAACCACACATTTCATAATAAACAAGAAAGGAAAGCTAACTTCGGGCGGAGCCAAAGTTGATATACCCTTGCAGTTAAAATCGGATATACAAGTATATCGCAAACACCGGATATAGTTGGCCAATTTTTATGATTACATCATAATAAAACCAATAAATTACAATAAAAAATCTAAGAAAAAAAGGGCCCAAGCTCCTATCTTCAAAAATACGAAAGTTGGTATTTCTACCAAATACCATTTCCGATCGTTCAGTTATATGGCAGCTATAGGATATAGTCGGCCGATTCTAATGAAATTTGGTGGGTTGGATTAACTGACCAAAAATAGAATATGTACTAAGTTCCATGTACTAAGCTTTCTATCTTCAAAAACACGAAAGTTGGGTAATTTCGATCGTTCAGTTATATGGCAGCTATAAGATATAGTCGGCCGATCCTTATGAAATTTGGCATGTCGTATTATTTTGCCAAAAGTAGCATTCACGTCAAATTAGAACTCTCTTTCTCTTAAAACACCAAAGTTATACCATTTCCTATCAATCAGTTATATGGCAGCTATAGGATATAGTCGGCCGATCCGAGCCGTTCCGACTTATATACTGCGTGCAAAGGAAAGAAGGGTGTGTGCTTTAAAACTGAGAGACTAGTTCGCGTAGAAACAGACAGACAGACGGACAGACGGACAGACGGACATGCTCATATCAACTCAGGAGGTGATCAAGAATATATATACTTTATAGGGTCGGAGATGTCTCCTTCACTGCGTTGCACACTTTTGGACAAAATTATAATACCCTCTGCAAGGGTATAAAAATAAAAAAAAAAATTTAATAAACATGTTAATATTCCCTATTAAAATACTGAATTTAAATTGTTCTGTTATCTTGCTTAGTTTAGCCGGAATAACGACCAGACCGTTTTTTAGGTAACTGCACGAAATAAGCTGCGAACCATTGTATAACATATATGTATGAGCGTTGTTAATCTTAGAACATGTGTTATAAATTCATAAATTTAGCATTATTTTTCATTACAGGAACATCGAATGTGTTGGGCAATGTGGACGAAAACGAACAAAGCTCCATTTCAAGTCCCAAGCGCAAGGAAAAAATTTCAGTAGTTTGGAAATTTTTTAAGAAAGGCACAAATCAAACAGAGGCTTGTACGCAATGTGGAAAGGTCCTTAAAACATCTGGAAATACCAGCAATTTGATGCAGCATTTAAAGATTGCACATCCTGTAAGTCAGCAAGCACGGACCATTTCAGTTTCAACATGCATAAACCAATTTCTGCAAAGTTCTAAGCAATATTCCAATGCCTCTGCTTGAAAAATCGCTATAGACAAAGCCGTAATGAGAATGATAGCATTGGACGTGCAACCTTTCAGCATTGTAACCGATTGCGGGTTTGTAGAATTAATGAAGTGCGTGGATCCGTTGTACAAGCTGCCAAGTAAGACCCATTTGAGCAACGTTATATTACGAAATGAGTATGAGGCTTCAAAAGAAAAACTCATTAAAAATCATTAGAGCAGGTAGATCACGTTGGGATTACCACGGACTGCTGGACATCTAAAGCCAAATGAAAATCCACTGTAACGGTGGATTTTATCTTGCCATCTTACGAACTTAAGTCAGCCGTGTTGTCCACTAAAAAATTAATATCTCCGGAAAGCCACTCTGCTCTCACTATAGCGGATTCACTAAAACTAATACTGACAGAATAGAATCTCTTAAAAAAACCTTAAATCAAAAGTAACGAACAATGACTCCAGCATGAAAAAGGCATGTGACTTGATGCAGATAAAACACATTCCATGTTTTGCGCACACTATAAATTTACTGATACCAGACAATCTTAAACTTCTAATGCTGACTCCAATGTTACAAAAATGCAAACGGATTGGATTGTAAACGGAACTACTTTAAAAGCAGCACAATCGCGTATGAAAAATTTAAGAAGGCTCAAGGTGAAACTGCATACAGTTTGATTCAGGAGGTGCCCACCCGTTGGAACTCTGCTCTATATATGATGCAGCGCATTTAATCTACTAATACCCACATATCGACAATGCTTTTAGGTATTCCAAAGACCTCACACCCATTGGGAGCGGAGGAAGTCCTTATGCTGGAAAACTTCATTAAAATATTAAAATAGAGCCTTTGTGAGCTCAACAAAAAAATGGCTGGCATGGAAAAAAAATAAGTAACAACAAAGGAAGGAAAAACAACGTTTCAATACATTAAGAACCCTATGTCAGAACACCTGAGCCAGTACGAAACAAGGACAGTGCCAACTCTATAGCCCGAGAACAGGCAGTTTACGTTTTTGCAACAAAAAGTTACTGAGGAAACGAAGTCTGAGAAACGAACGTAAGAAAGAGAATAAGATTTCGCTCTGGGGCCCGTCGGAAGAAATTTTTGCGTCCATTTTTGTTGTATGAAATGGGTTATCTAAATGCTGTATGGTTAGTGATAAAATGAAACAAAATTAACGTGTAAAAAAACATTCCCAATTCGTGTTCAAAAGCCTGCTGAAGAATTGGCAATTCCTCAAAGTGTAGCGTTCGAGGAAAATAAACTTTTGGGCCACTCAAAAGATAGGTTTCAATTTTCGTTAACCTTTTCACGAGGCAAAATATTACACATAAGCCATATTTTCTTCGTGTCGAGATTTTCGTCTTGAGAAGTAAACAGTTTGTTAGGTATATAACATTTGCGATGACCCTTGCAGAAACAATTGTTTTTGGCAGAAGAAAATTTGCAATTATATAATCTTTATCAAAATCCCGAAAATGGATTTTCAATTGTGGGAACCATTTTTCAAAACATCGATTTTATTTTCACTATCGATGGTTTGAAACATTTGTCCATTTTTACTAAAATTGGCCATCTTTACTTTACTTTACTGAAAGCGTTGCTGGTTGATGTAAGCATGATACAATTATACAAGGTAGTCTCGTCAGCAAAATCAGTCCCTCTATAATCATAACAATGAGTGCGAGTAAAAGGGTATATCACCCTCTATAATCATGGTAGTGTGAGCGAGACGACTATAAATGTGTGCATTAACCCTTACACGATACAAGCGGATTAAAATTGCCAGCTATAAAAAAAGAGTTTGATTTGAGTTATAATTTAATTTTTAATAATTTTAAATTACATATTAGACGCTGTTTTTGTTTTTGTACAAATAATCTTTTGTTTAAGTTCTTAACTCTAAAGTATATTCTAATCTTAAAATAAAATTATTTTATATTTAAATTAATATTAACATTTTTTGCGGCTAATAATAAAGTCTCCTTGACATTTTTAGATAACGTAAATTGTTCCTTAATGTGACTTACAAATATATATTCAAGATCTTTTAGTTTTTTAGTAAATTCGATAGATGGTTTGATGAGCCCTCCCCGAGAAACTTCATCCAGATAAGTGAATGTTCCATTTTCTGCCAGCTCATTGGAAATCTTAAATTTTTTAATTATATAGCCCGCTATATACTCCATCGCATCCTCTGTAAGCTCGTCCATGTTGTACTCTTCTTTCCTGTTGCTAATATCTTTAAGAAAATCTTAAGGTTCGTTTTCTTTGTCAGTTTCGTTTTTCTTAGAAAAATCAATGTTTAGCCAGTTATCCGTATTGTCTTCATCTACGTTTCCATTTCCTGACAACAATTCAGTATTCTTGGCTGATCAAGAAATAAAAATACTAATAAACAATAATAAAACAACCACACAAAAAGAAACGAAATTTGGCCCTTGGTATAAGACCCATCAATATCCTGAAAATACCTTAGGGGCTTGGTGGGTCTCATATTAAGGGCCAAAATTTCTTTTCTTTTTGTATGGCTGGTTAATTAAATAAAAACATGATACACGTGAGACAACAAAAAAGACAAGACAAAGATAAAACAATCACGGCAAACACATTGCTAAAACATAAGGCTAAACATTAGACAGTATTAGTTATTTTTTAAGTGTCATACCTATTATGTATTTTCTTAACCTATACTTAAATTGAAAAGCAGTTGGATGGTCAAACTGTTCACCTCGTGCTCGCATGGCTCCAAAAAAATTTTCCAAAATGTCTTGATTAAGGAGACTTGTAAGAATATATTCCAAATTGTATTTTTTTGACAAATATAAAAGTAGACCGTCGAGCGAAGCATTGTTGACCAAAGTTCCTTTTTGAAATGGCAGCATATGTGCTTTGCCAACAATATCCTTGCGCATCATTTCACTTACTCTTGTCAAAACTGCTCTTTGGATGTTAATCTGTGTCCCATATGGCTGTGTCGTTTCGATGGAGTTTGATGAGGTCAATTTTGAGTTAAAAATATCGAACCAATCATTCAAGTCCTTAAATAAATCTGCGGTATCACATGCGTTTTCAATATCATAGCCCAACTCGTAGCATCGCCTAATGGAACTCGCTGTTGTGTTCGAAAACAATTGAGTTGACAGCTTCACTTTTTGTTTACCAAGCGAGCCAACATTTAAATGGTTGTCGGTAATCTTAAATAAGATGGACAGATCAGACTTAGTGCTGTGGCTCATTGCCTGTTAAACTGTCATCTTTGTTAAATATTTACCATTGATAAACAATCCATTACACAGCTCCACAAAAAAAAAAAAAAAAAAATTCAGAGATCAGACCATACCTCCTATATGGATTTGGGGTCGCTGAATCCGAATCCGTGGTCAGTTGGTCGCCATCACGTCATCACGTTTTCGAGAAAATAACGGTTGAATAGTCGAAAAACGCCGTTTTTGGCCATTTTCGAAAAATCGTACCGCAAAATTCTGATGTGTTACAAACCTAATTCAAAATGGAAAGGCTGATTTGTGATCTTTAAAACGAGCTCCATGCCAAATTTTTCGCATGCACCGTTAGGACAGGGGGTGCGTTTATATGTAGGCATCTTAGCAAAAAATGTATGCCGAACACAAAAATTTCAAAATTCAGCATATTCAAATAAAACATGGTACCCGGGGGTTTTTGGGGTCGCTGAATCCGAATCTGAGGTCAGTTTGACGCCATCACGTCAAGTTTCACGTCAACCTCAAAAAAAGTGAAGAGTGTGTTTCGTGTGTTTGCAAACTAGGGCACCTCCACGTGGTTGACGGCGGGCAACGGAGTCATCTGCAGATCCGGCAAAGACCCTAGACAACGATATTAAAGCCGTCATGGCAATCACACGGAAAAAAGTTACGATGCAGGTATACCCAGTATCGGCGGCTGGTCAGGGTGAGCAAGCGGGCCCGCAGGCGTCGTCATCATGTGACCGCAGCTTCGTAGATGTGGTGTCCTACGGAGTATAACACTACAAGACACGTTCACGATGATGTAAGCAAACCGGACAGTTTCTGCTATGTTTGCGGGTTGTTTTCTGCTTCTAAGTTTCGAAAAAAAATTAACGATACTGTCCACGACGCATACGAATATTGTTATTCATCTAAAATTTCAAATCAAAATGACTGCTTCAACATTATGAGAATATGTCACAATTCTAAGGACCTTACAAAATTGAATATCACATCACCAGTTATATGGAGCAGGCCAGACAGAAGAGAAGATTGTTTCTTCTGTATGACAATTACAGCGGGATTTAATTCCAAAAACAGACATCAAATTAAGTATATATACACAGATAAAGTGAAACCAGCTAACGCTTCAGGTTTGGAAAAACGTGGTCGTCGTAAAAAAGTCTCCGATGATCCAGCACCTGATGCAAGCGAAGAAGAATACGATGGAGACAGTGATGTGGCATCAATTGATGAAGAATTCAAAAAAAGGAATGAAATACCGCAAAAATTCAGTCAATCTGAATTGAGCAATTTAGGTAGAGAGCTGGGTTTGTCAAAGGAAGCACATGAGCTTTTGGCGTCAAGGCTAAAATTCAAAAATCTCTTGGATAAAGGAACAAGCGTTCTTGGAACAATCTCTTGGATAAAGGAACAAGCGTTACTGTATATAGAAATCGTGAGCGAGAACTGAGGAAATTCTTTATCCAAGATGAAACATTACATTTAGTATATTGTGACAATATCAGCGGACTGATAAATAGTTTAAAAAATAATAATGTATATAAGCCGACAGAGTGGCGTCTTTTTATAGACTCATCAATTCGCAGTCTAAAAGCTATACTACTCCACAACACGAACGTTCTAGCTCCGATACCTATAGCTCATTCTACAGTCATGAAGGAATCGTATGAAAACGTGAGTATAGTTCTTGATAAAATAAAATACTCTGATCATAACTGGCTTCTATGTGGTGATTTGAAAATTATAGGGATCATCCTGGGAATGCAAAGTGGTAACATCAAATATCCCTGCTTTTTATGTCTCTTCGATAGCAGCGATCGATCAAATCATTATAAAAAGAAGAATTGGCCAGAACGTAAGTCCTTGGAACCTGGATCACCTAATGTTTTGAAAGCGCCTCTCGTAGATGTATCAAAAATTTTAGTGCCACATCTGAAACTTGGGCTAATGACTCAGTTCGTCAAGGCTTTGGATAAGACTGGCAAATGTTTTGAATACATCGCAAAAAAAATGCCTACGCTCAGTGTGGCAAAATTAGAAGCAGGTATTTTTGACGGTCCAAAAATTCGGATACTATTTAACGATGGTAATTTTACAGATCATATGACGAAAACGGAGAAAGCTGCATGGACAAGTTTTCGCGATGTTTGCCAAAATTTTCTAGGGAATAAGAAGAGCCCAAATTACAAGAAGATGGTAAGTGAGATGATTAACAAATTTGATCTTCTAGGTTGCAATATGACTGTTAAAATGCATTTCTTGGATTCACATATTGATTTCTTTCCAGAAAAACTAGGCGACTTCAGCGAAGAACATGGAGAAAGGTGTCATCAAGACATGCGGGATATGGAAAAGCGATATCAAGGAAAATGGGGTGTCAATATGATGGCAGACTATTGCTGGAGTCTGAAACGGGATGATGTGAAAGACAAGAAAGGTTGTAAGCGACGTTCCCTGCGTCGATCGTTTGAATGCAAACAAGTGAGGTATCACAAGAGAAGCAAGGACCAGTAAATCTTGCTTCCATTTTTAATTAATTTAGATTAAGTTAGGTTGAATAATTTTAGGTTAGGTTAACTTAGAATTAGATAGGTTAATTTAGGTTAACTTGCGTTTGGTTATTTTAGGTAAGGCGTTTTCTGGGTTGACGCTATTTGTTTGAGGTTATGAAGAAACTTGACGTGATGGCGTCAAACTGACCTCAGATTCGGATTCAGCGACCCCAAAAACCCCCGGGTACCATGTTTTATTTGAATATGCTAAATTTTGAAATTTTTGTGTTCGGCATACATTTTTTGCTAAGATGCCTACATATAAACGCACCCCCTGTCCTAACGGTGCATGCGAACTCGTTTTAAAGATCACAAATCAGCCTTTCATTTCCATTTTGAATTAGGTTTGTAACACATCAGAATTTTGCGGTACGATTTTTCGAAAATGGCCAAAAACGGCGTTTTTCGACTATTCAACCGTTATTTTCTCGAAAACCTGACGTGATGGCGACCAACTGACCACGGATTCGGATTCAGCGACCCCAAATCCATATAGGAGGTATGGTCTGATCTCTGAATTTTTTTTTTTTTTTTTTTTGTGGAGCTGTGTTATCGATGTAGTGGTTTCTAACTAACTTGATTAAATGTGGTGTATCCGAAAATACATATATTTTTAATTGATCATCCGATGGATGACAAAACCAAGTTTTTTCTAAAAAAAAAATTTAGTTAATTAAATTCTTTTCGTTGCTTTAAATATTTATTTCAAACTCACTTTCCGATATACCCAGCTGTCTCCATAACTTTTGGTTTCCAGGTCTCAAATCAGAAACGATGGCTACTACTGGATAACCTCTTTTGTGGAGTTTCTTCACAATGTCATTCAAGGTATCCGCATCCATCCGAGTATCAAAGTCAAAGAAAACTGGCTGTTTCCATGACTTCTTCAACCCACGAACTATAGCCATTTGTACGTAGTTACCTATACAGCGTGGCTCGACTCGGCAAGGAATAACCTTTTTTGTATAAATGGTTATACGCACGTGGCCCTGCTGTATGCAGACAAATCGCACCAGAAATGTCTGTAGAGTTAAATTGTGATCGCTTTCCTCCGTTCTTTAATGTTTTCAATTGGGTCTCCGTGAAAATTTGGCTAAGAGACACATACAATTGCTTTTATTCCTCCAGCTGCTGCCGTAAAGACCGAATTTCCTTCTCCATTTCATGGTTTCTTTGCTTAAGGCTCTTATTTTCTTTAAGCATTGTTGACTCTAATATGTTGTTCCTTTATTAAAAATACATTCTTGTATTATATTATATCTTAATGTTTTAACTTAACACGTTTAACTTACTCCGTTTGAGTGCTAGAATTACCAAAGCCTAATTTTGTAATGCAGAGATCAGGCCCTCTCTGTCGAACAGCATCGTCGTTCAACCGCCTTTTTTTAAAACTGTGACCTCTTTTTGTGGCCGTCTTCCATTGCACAGTGGCCGGATTGACCGATTTTTTTGCATAAAATCCAAAAATTCATGACAAAAGAAACGTATTTGGTCAATGGATTCTTAAAGTAGCTTCTCCAACTAGATATAAACCATTAGTTTTATTTAAATATCTGCATCCCTGAGCTTTTATCAGGGCTGCAAAGTTCATTAACAGATCAGCTGGTTATCGCAAACAAAAAGCCGGGAAGCTGCACACAAACTTTGAACTTTTCGCAATTTGTAATACAGGCACCAATTTTAACGAAACAAAATGGAAAATATTATTTGTGGTATGTAAAATATAATTTAATGAAACCAATTTGTTATCAGTGTTACGTTTTTTTTCTGTGAATTGTTTTCGTGATGTCTTAAAATAGTTACTTTGTATTAAAAGTGTCTGTGCATTATGGAGTATAACTAATTTTCTGTCACCTTCTGTCACCATCTGAGTTTGCAGAAGTAATAATGTATATTTGTTCTTGATAAACTTATTAAAAACTTTTGCTCCTTTTTGCTCCATTTCCTACCGTTGTCGATTAAAGACAAGGTCGAATTCATCCACAGCACACTTTTTGAGGTTTGGCTGCGCAACAACAAAAACAAAGACGCTGTATCTGATCACATTTTGGAAAAACTGAGCATAAAAAAATCTTGACTCGGAAGCTAAAAGCAACATAGTCAAGAGTTTCGACATATATGTTAGCCAAAATTTAGCTTAATACAATAGAAATATAGCTCGCTTTAAAAAAATAAGACTGACTGGTTTAATTCAAGCATGATCATTGAATACAATATAAAAAGCACATCTTTATCCCAAAACCTTAAACGAGGAAGACCTCAAATAAGTTATGAGGGTGGAGGAAAACACGAGCTTGTTGCTGCATGCAGCTACACTTTCAGCAAAGAAAGCAAACCATAAAGACACCGTATGTGTTTTAAAGAATTCGGTGCTATCGGAAAATGGAGCTAAAGAGGCAAAACGAAAATTACTTGTACCCGAGCCAGTACCCTTAACTCCAAACGAAGCTTTGGCATTTGTCCTCGAAAATTCATTAAGTAAATCTCAATATAAAAACATACGAGAATTGAATAGCACTCATTTGTCTGCTATATATCCACCATATGACAAGGTCGTAAGAGCAAAGCTGGAGTGCCGGCCTAAGGACATAGTAGTTACCGAAGTTTCATGTAAAGTTACCCTGCAAGACTTGCTCAACCACACCGCAACCAGAATACTAAAAATGCAGGAAGATGTATTCAGTTCATTTAAAACGATCAAAGATTTGATTTTAATCGTGAGCTATGGGTTTGACGGATCTACAGGGCAAAGCATCTACAAATAAAGATATAAAGATGATGAACCAACCTCCAGCGACCACTCTTTATTTGCAACAACCATAATTCCACTCAAATTAGTGGATAATATTGGTACAGTTTTGTGGATAAATCGAACACCACAGTCTGTAAGGTTTTGCAGACCGTTAAAATTAGAATTTAAAAAAGAAACTTCAGAACATATTCTTACAGAAAAAAATGATTTGGATAGGCAAATAAAAAATTTTTCTCCTTTAGTACATAATATTACTAAAGAACAAACAGTAACTGTATTATTTGATCTTTATATGACTTTGATAGATGGAAAAGTGCTTCGAAAGTGCGCCAGAAGCACGAAATAAATTTTATAAACATTATAGGCGATCTCACGCACGACAGAATTCGAGACTGAATAACATGTTAGATGTGTTTCAAAGGTCCATGGACTCCTCTGATCCTTTATTGTCCAGCCTTTATATGAACAAAAGACTACGCAAAAATAAAAAAAAAGTTCTCCCACATGAGGTAATCGAACTTTTGGAAAGTCCTACAGTTCTTTTAAATTTGACGAGCGAAAGTACAACTGAAGTTGAACACAGCGACTCCAGCTCCGATTCAAATGATTCTTTTCAATTGGAACTGGACGCAGAAATAATATAACTATTACAAATAATATTAAGTTATAACATTAAAAACAAAAATAAAATATATAAAATGTGTTTTAATAATATTTATGCTAACATGGGTTTTGTTCAAAATAATGGAATTGGGGGCGGAAAGTGTGGGCGTGGTCAGATCGAATTCAAATTTTGGCAATTGTGCCCTACAGTGCTGTAGGGTCATTTTTGGATCTTATGCAAAAAAATCGGTCAATCCGGCCACTGTGCACTGTGCGCCCCTAAAATTCGTTTCGCAAATTTTGGAGTGATCACCTAGTTTGCACTCCAACGATTTCTTCCATAGTTTTCTTTTTTCCGAACACTTTGGCGCTTTCACAAATTTTACACCATTTACGTGTTTTCTGCACACATTACAAAAAGTCATTTTGCACAAGGGTTAATTACCGAAAAAATTCGTCCGCAGACAACCTTTCACGTCAAAAAACGAACACGCACTGATGAAAAATTGTGCTGACGAGACTACCTTGTATAATTGTTTCATGGATGTAAGTACATGCGATCAAAAATAGGCGAAAAATACTTATAATTCCTTTCCTAAATTAGCGGAACATTCATTTGGTGTTAGGGCTCGACTACAAAGATACCAAAAGTTTAAAAAAAAATGCGAAGAGTAAGTATATTTTACTCCTTTTTTCTATGAACTTCAAATTTACTTTTGGGTCTGTATGTGTAGGTGTGCTTGCAGAAAACCACATGGCGGACGATTCGGACGAAGAAGACACAACACAAAAATTGGAAAAATCGGAATCCTGGAAATTTTTTAACAAAGTAAGTGGCCTGAGAGCTAAATGCAAAATATGCGGTAAAATATACAATACTAGTGGTAATACCTCAAATCTAAGAGATCACCTTCGGATAGTGCATCCCAAAGTTAATTTATCGAATATACCGAAGCCGACTGGCACCATATTGTCATTCGTGAAAAAAACATACGATAAGAACAGTGCCCGAAAAATAGCTATTGACAATGGCTATTGAAATTTCAGAGTTTGTGGCGTGTATCATTCAACCGTTCAGTCTTGTCGAAGAACAAAGTTTTCGAAAACTTATGAAAGTTCTGGATCCTCGTTATTAAGTTCCGTCAAGGAATATGTACGTTTGTTTAATCAAATGAAAGCAAAATTATACATCGCGTTGACCGAGGTGGAACATCTTTCTATTACGACCGATTTATGGACTTCAACAACCAGCCAGTATTTATAACAGTCACGTGCCACTTTATAGATGTTGAATACAATCTGCGTTCAGCTGTTCTTTCCATAAAATTTTTGGCTTGACGAATCCAACCCCGAAACTGCGCATTGTTTTGAATAACTGGAACGTGTTTGACAAAGTGCATACAGTCGTAACGGACAACGACAGAACCACGATAAAGGGTATGTGCAAGGGTATACAAATGCGAAACATGCCTTGTTTCGCACATACCCTTAATATAATAGTTCAAAACGCACTTCAAGTAGAGACGCTGATTTTAAAATGCAAGCGAATTGTTACTTTTTTCGAACAAACTAATGTTGCATATGCAAAATTCAGAAGTGCACAGCTACCAGGTAAAATAAATATGTTAGAGGTCCCAACTCGGTGGAATAGCGCCCTAGCTATGATAAAGCGAATTATCCTGACTAAAGAGGCACTTGGAAAAACTCTTTTGAACATTTCTAAAGCACCTGCCCCTCTCACTGTAGAAGATATTTCAATTTTGAAAGACATTGTTAAAGTGCTTGAACCTTTCGATAGCGCAACAATAAAGGTATCGTCAGGAACATTAGTTACAGTTTCTATTATTATTCCAATGGTATGTAGATTACTTGATACCGTGGAAGATTTAAGTCTTTAAGTAAAATCCCCAGAAGGCCTTGCTGTGCTTAATATTCTAACAGATAATTGCAAACGAAGGCTGTTGGAATATGAAAAGCGCACTGTCACCAGGCTATCAACTTTAATTGACCCGCGCTTCAAAAAGGAAGGTTTGTTATCCCCTTTTAACGTGGCAGAAGTTTCGAAGGCCCCAGCCACTTCAGTGGAGAGTGAGAGATTTTTAGTAAAGCTGGAATTGTAATCAGTGACAAAAAGTTGGCGCTTACACCGTCGACAGCAGATAAAATTATTTTCATGAGCAGGAACAATTGGCTTATAATCAATTGAAAAGGAGAGCATTTGTTAAAAAAATATATATGAATTTGATCTTCTTATTTGATCTCCGTAAGATATTCCAAAAAGAAATGAAATTTTTTTTTAAATATTAATAGTAAAATAAAATACTAAAAAATGAAAAAAAAATTTCAGTTAAAAACATTTGGTTATTTTTTAATTTTCTACGTTAAACATATTAATATTAAGACGAAGTAATACAAAATGAAATGAACATTTTTTGTTAAAAAAATTGGGTTATATTTTAATTTTCTTTAATTTGTTACAAGTATTTTCTACGTTAATAAAAGTAAAATATTAAAAACTGAAAGGTAATTTAATTTGAATGTAAAACAATTTTAAATATTAAGAAAATAAAACAAAATAAAATGAGATTTTGTAATGAAAAATCGATAGTATCGATGTTTTTTCTATAAAAAATCGAAAAAATCGATGGTGGCAAACATAGATTTTTTGCCAGCACAAATGAGAAACAGAGATCATTAAATGAGAATATGAGCGTAATATGAACGACGATGAGCGTCTTACGCTGGGGCCTGCTGGGGGCACGAGAGTCTCGGTCGTGCTGGGATATACCAGTTCTGATATGATGGGGACTCAGGTTGCGAACTTGTGTTGTTGTGCTGGATCTGGTCTCTTTTTTTTCTCTCGTCTCTCGCCTATCTTTCCGAGCTTTAGCGTGGTGTTTAGTTGAGGAATGATAAATGAGTAATAATTATGAGCAACAAAGGCAACGAAGACTCGCAGCATCAGCCATGACTCAATATGGAAGAGCAACAAGCAATCTATCGAGCGCCTAATGAGAACTTGGGTGGAGAAGGCTTCAATTCTCCGACATACTTATAAATCAATTAAAGAATAATAGATATAAGAGGTCTGCAGGAATACATTCTTATAGCCTCAGCCGAATGGAATAGAATGAATAAGTACAAGAGACACAACAAATTGAGTGAGAGGGAGTGAGAGAGTAAGAGAGCATTCTAACTCATGGGCATTCTCATGGAGGAGTGCTTTTGGAATGTCTCGAATGGTTTTTAGCACACTCTATACCAGTGGTGCCCAAGCTCTGCATACGGAAGAGCAAACTCCCATACCAATGCAAAAAATCACCAATACTTTTGTGCGAGAATTTTTTTCCCATCCATGTGGCTGCACTGAAAAATAAAATTATAGTAACATTCACAAGGGGTTTAAAATATCAATATAATAAAAAATACATTTTATTACAGCCATTAAAAAAAAGGCCCTACATATATTAGAACAGCTTATTATTATACTATGACAAATATGCAGAGCTTCTTATTTAAAAAAAAATGTTCTGCGAAGAACAAATTCATCGCTACAGGTCGTCCATTTTGGCAGAAACAAAAACAAGAATGAATTTCTTGCAGTGAAAAGTTTTCGGCACTCCAACAACAAAATTCATTCGGATTAGTACGATCAAAGATTATACAGTACATAGATGGGACATCTCATACAAAGAAAAATTTTCTATGGCGGGTTCCAGCAGTGGAACCCGCTGGAACGAGCGGGTTCCATTGCGCGACAAGTTAAGTTTGAGAAATTTTTCGCGAGACAACGAATAAGGAATAGCCGAGTGGTAGAGTGCTTGGCTGGTGTGCAAAGTAAAATGAGTTCAAACCAGGCTCGGGACATCCAATTTTTTAAAATTTTAAATCTATTTGTATTATATTTTTATTTTTTTAATGTTTTTTCCTAAATTTATAATCCAATACAAAAAAATACAAAATTGTAAAATCACTTTAACATCGTCTCAGTTCGTAGTGGAACCCGCTGCAAAAATGTCTATAAGTGCGGGTTTTACGGCACTTTGGCAGGCCGCGTCGTGAAACCCGCTCTCAAATGTTTTCATTTTTTCCGTCGTGGAACCCGCTGTAGTAATGAAAACATTTGAGAGCGGGTTCCACGACAAACGGCTGGCAGATGAGATAGGGAGAGAGAGAATTCTATTTTTAGATCGTAACATCTTTGGAACGATGAAAGTTTGAAACGTTGTAATTGAACCAATGTAAGAGTAAAGAGATCGGAAATATCTTTTACTATCCTTACTCGTCAATTCTGTTTTTGGTATAGATTCTAGCGCCTCCTTTAACACCAATTTTAAGTATCATAAAATCAACATCGAGGGTAGCCTAGATGGATAGTGCGCGGTCCTTATTCATGGGGGTCCTGGGTTCGACTTCATTAGCGGGCGGTTGTTTCGATTTTGATAAAGTTTTAGTTTTATGATTCTTTTTATACATATTTACATATATTTTTTTATTAATTTTTTTTTACTTTTAATTTTTACGTTAATATTATTCTATTACAATTGTTGTAAAAATAAGTGACGGACGTGTCGGATGACAAAATGCTGGAAGGACTCCCTTGAAATTAGCATTTTATTAGAGGGACATAATGAAGAATACAACAATTTTACAATTGTAAAATTAAAGAAAAATATTACAACTAAAGAAAAAAAAATAATAATAATTATAAAAGAAAGAAAAAGTTCATAGTCCTTACGAGGATTTGAACACAGAAAAATTACACATAGAGTAACTACTCTATGCATTACGCTACCATCCTGTCTCGATCTTCGGTGATCAAAAATACTTTTTGTTCTACCAACTACCACATCGGCGCATCGAAAACAGAAACGAGAAATTGAAATTGAAATTTGGAAGCCAAAACCTTTTTACGCCGTCGTGCGAGCAGTCACACATACACACATAGGTTCACATTTTTGTTGACGGATACATGTGAAGAGTTCTAAAAATAGAATCGTGTGCATGTGCGTTCCCCCCTCACCAACAAGCTCGACGCAAAAAGTTGACCGTTTTGATGCTTATGGAGTGAGTAACGAGTCTTATGGCGTGAGCAGACTCACACAACTCGGTAGGCATGAGCATTTGCAAAAAAAAATGAGCAGCGAGAGCAATGGGATGAGCACCACTGCTCTATACATTCATTTATTTTCTTCTGTTGAGCAAAACGCGTCTTTTAATATTCTTTTAAAATGAGGGAGTTGACCGAAAGGTAAATTATAATGAAAGTGTTTTATACTTTTTAGCGAGTGTATGAATAATTATACCCTTGCAGAGGGTATTATAATTTTGGTCAAAAGTGCGCAACGCAGTTATGGAGACATCTCCGACCCTATAAAGTATATATATTCTTGATCAGGATCACCTCCTGAGTTGATATGAGCATGTCCGTCTGTCCGTCTGTCTGTCTGTCTTTTTCTACGCAAACTAGTCTCTCAGTTTCAAAGCTATCGACTTGAAACTTTGCACACACCCTTCTTTCCTTTGCACGCAGTATACAAGTCGGAACGACCGGGATCGGCAGACTATATCCTATAGCTGCCGTATAACTGATTGATCGGAAATGGTATAACTTTGGTGTTTTTAACATAAGAGAGTTCAAATTTGACATGCAAGTTATTTTTGGCAAAACATAACGACATGCCATAATTTCATAAGGATCGGCAGACTATATCCTATAGCTGCCATATATCTGATTGATCGGAAATGACCCAACTTTCGTGTTTTTAAAGATAGAAAGCAGGAACTTGGTACAGATTATATTTTTGGTCAGTTAATCCGACCTACCAAATTTTATAACGATCGGCTGACTATATCTTATAGCTGCCATACGATCGGAGATGGTTTTTGGTAGATATACCAACTTTGATATTTTTGAAGATAGAAGTTTGGGACTTTTTTTTAGATTTTATGTTATAATAAATTGTTTAAAAAATGTAATTGTTTGTAAAAAAATAAATTGTAAAAAAATTATAATAAATTGTTAACAAGAAAGGAAAGCTAACTTCGGGCGGAGCCCAAGTTTATATACCCTTGCAGTTAAAACCGGATATATATCGCAAACATCGGATATAGTTGGCCGATCCTTATGGCAATAGGAATATATAATCCAATTTTTTACAATACAAAATCTAAAAAAAGTCCCAAACTGCTATCTTCAAAAATACGAAAGTTGATATTTCTACCAAGTACCATTTCCGATCGTTCAGTTATATGGCAGCTATAGGATATAGTCGGCCGATCCTAATGAAATTTGGTAGGTCGGATCAACTGACCAAATATATAATCTGTACCAAGTTCCAGCTTTCTATTTTCTAAAAACACGAGTTGGGTCAAAGTTGGGTAATTTCCGATCGTTCAGTTATATGGCAGCTATAGGATATAGTCGGCCGATCCTTACGAAATTTGGCATGTCGTATTATTTTGCTAAAAATAGCTCTCACCTAAAATTTGAACTCTCTAACTTTAAAAACACCAACGTTATACCATTTCCGATCAATCAGTTATATAGCAGCTATAGGATATAGTCGGCCGATCCGGGCCGTTCCGACTTATATACTGCGTGCAAAGGAAAGAAGGGTGTGTGCAAAGTTTCAAGACGATAGCTTTAAAACTGAGAGACTAGTTTGCGTAGAAACAGACAGACGGACAGACGGACATGCTCATATCAACTCAGGAGGTGATCCTGATCAAGAATATATATACTTTATAGGGTCGGAGATGTCTCCTTCACTGCGTTGCACACTTTTGACCAAAATTATAATACCCTCTGCAAGGATATAAAAATGTTGTAAAATAAAAAAATATGTTAAATAATTCAATTTGGAAAAACTCTGAAAAAAAACTGGAAATATAACTGGAAACTGGATATATATCGCAAACATCGGATTTAGTTGGCCGATCCTTATGAAATTTGGTAGGTTGGATGAACTGAACCAAAAATAGAATCTGTATTAAATTCCAGCTTTCTATCTTCAAAAACACAAAAGTTGAGTCATTTCCGATCGTTCAGTTATATGGCAGCTATAGGATATAGTCGGCCGATCCTAATGAAATTTGGTAGGTTGGATCAACTAACCAAAAATAGAGTCTGTACTAAATTCCAGCTTTCTATCTTCAAAAACACGAAAGTTGGGTCATTTCCGATCGTTGAGTTATATGGCAGCTATAGGATATAGTCGGCCGATCCCTATGAAATTTGGCATGTCGTATTATTTTGCCAAAAATAGCTCTCATGTCAAATTTGAACTCTCTAACTCTAAAAACACCAAAGTTATACCATTTCCGATCAATCAGTTATATGGCAGCTATAGGATATAGTCGGCCGATCCCGGCCGTTCCGACTTATATACTGCGTGCAAAGGAAAGAAGGGTGTGTGCAAAGTTTCAAGACGATAGCTTTAAAACTGAGAGACTAGTTTGCGTAGAAACAGACAGACGGACAGACGGACAGACGGACAGACGGACAGACGGACATGCTCATATCAACTCAGGAGGTGATCCTGATCAAGAATATATATACTTTATAGGGTCGGAGATGTCTCCTTCACTGCGTTGCACACTTTTGACCAAAATTATAATACCCTCTGCAAGGATATAAAAATGTTGTAAAATAAAAAAATATGTTAAATAATTCAATTTGGAAAAACTCTGAAAAAAAACTGGAAATATAACTGGAAACTGGATATATATCGCAAACATCGGATTTAGTTGGCCGATCCTTATGAAATTTGGTAGGTTGGATGAACTGAACCAAAAATAGAATCTGTATTAAATTCCAGCTTTCTATTTTTAAAAACACGAAAGTTGGGTCATTTCCGATCGTTCAGTTATATGGCAGCTATAGGATATAGTCGGCCGATCCTTACGAAATTTGGCATGTCGTATTATTTTGCTAAAAATAGCTGTCACCTAAAATTTGAACTCTCTAACTTTAAAAACACCAACGTTATACCATTTCCGATCAATCAGTTATATAGCAGCTATAGGATATAGTCGGCCGATCCGGGCCGTTCCGACTTATATACTGCGTGCAAAGGAAAGAAGGGTGTGTGCAAAGTTTCAAGACGATAGCTTTAAAACTGAGAGACTAGTTTGCGTAGAAACAGACAGACGGACAGACAGACGGACAGACGGACATGCTCATATCAACTCAGGAGGTGATCCTGATCAAGAATATATATACTTTATAGGGTCGGAGATGTCTCCTTCACTGCGTTGCACACTTTTGACCAAAATTATAATACCCTCTGCAAGGATATAAAAATGTTGTAAAATAAAAAAATATGTTAAATAATTCAATTTGGAAAAACTCTGAAAAAAAACTGGAAATATAACTGGAAACTGGATATATATCGCAAACATCGGATTTAGTTGGCCGATCCTTATGAAATTTGGTAGGTTGGATGAACTGAACCAAAAATAGAATCTGTATTAAATTCCAGCTTTCTATTTTTAAAAACACGAAAGTTGGGTCATTTCCGATCGTTCAGTTATATGGCAGCTATAGGATATAGTCGGCCGATCCCTATGAAATTTGGCACGTCGTAATGTTTTGCCAAAAATAGCTCTCATGTCAAATTTGAACTCTCTAACTCTAAAAACACCAAAGTTATACCATTTCCGATCAATCAGTTATATGGCAGCTATAGGATATAGTCGACCGATCCCGGTCGTTCCGACTTATATACTGAGTGCAAAGGAAAGAAGGGTGTGTGCAAAGTTTCAAGTCGATAGCTTTAAAACTGAGAGACTAGTTCGCGTAGAAACAGACAGACAGAAGACGGACAGACGGAAAGACGGACAGACGGACATGCTCATATAAAGTCAGGAGGTGATCCTGATCAAGAATATACATATATACTTTATAGGGTCAGAGATGTCTCCTTCACTGCGTTGCACACTTTTGGACAAAATTATAATACCCTCTGCAAGGGTATTATAAAAGGAGGGAAAGCTTACTTCGGGAGGGGCCGAAGTTGATATACCCTTGCAGTTAAAACCGGATATTTATCGCAAACATCGGATATAGTTGGCCGATCCTGATGAGAATATGATAATATAACCCAATTAATTACAATAAAATATCTAAAAAAAAAATCCCAAGCTTCTATCTTCAAAAATACCAAAGTTTGTATTTATACCAAATACCATTTCCGATCGTTCAGTTATATGGCAGCTATAAGATATAGTCACCGATCGACCGGTAGTTCCAGCTTTCTATCTTCAAAAACACGAAAGTTGGGTCATTTCCGATCGTTCAGTTATATGGCAGCTATAGGATATAGCCGATCCTTATGAAATTTGGTAGGTTAGATCAACTGACCAAAAATATAATCTGGCAAGTAATCCTATTTGCCACATGAGAAAAAAGCACATATGTAGACATTAAGTGAAATTTTTCAAGAGAACAAATTAAAAGAAAATTAATATGTGTAAAGTATATTCCCACAGATCGGCAGCTTGGCTGATATATTGACTGATATAACAAAACCACTACCATCAGCAAGATTTATTGCCTTGAGAAGCTGATTGGGAACCTGAATAAAACGAATGCGAACGAAAAGTTTATTTTCTGGAAGAAGCAAAATGAACTGGATCTGTCATATATTTTGTTTTTTTTTTTTATCGAATTTAATACTACGTAAGTTTTTCCATTATCTTACATTTAAGTAGTAGAAATCTGTTAAAAATTCGTAAGCTTATTTTGTTCTATTATTTTATATTTGGTTGGTTTATATAAGTTGGGTTTTACTGGTTTTCCCAATTCTTTGCAGTGAATGCAGGATTTATCTAAACTTCTTAGAAAAAAAAATTTAATGATTATTACCCTTCAGTACCAAAATTCCTTCCCCGACTTTTCCTGGCGACATGTTCGAAAAACAAAAACAAATTGCATGGGCTTCGTTTACTCAAGTCCGAAACGAAAGGGGAAACGAAACTTCTACCTGCTTTCGGTTTTCGACGATGGTTCTCGAAGCTTCTACGTCATATTTTCGGAGCAGAAGCACGCGACAGAGAGACAATTAGAGAGATGTAGATGGAGGGAAGGGAGAAAAAAAATTCTGTGTCGAAAACCAAATGAATGGAAGCGACGTCAGAATACCCTTTTTAAAATATGTTGAAATATTTATATATATTTAAGATTATATTTAATAAATTTTTCTTATCTAATCATATGGTATATTGAAATGTATTAATAATTGGTTTTAGGCAAAGCCAAAATGTTCATGTTTGATTATTTGCCTTGTGCGATTCTAATTACAAGGCATTGCGTTGGTCGACTATACCCTGGCACACGCCAGAATTATCGGTTGTCAATTTTCGGTTTCGTCTTGCCTCTCCCCTTCTCTTTGCATTTGATGTTCAATTTGCATAAAAGTTACACGCGTTTGTTTGTTGCGTTTAAAGTTAAATTTTGTAAAAAAAAATTTAAGTGATAATACCTGGTGAGAATAACTAATTCTGGTGAGTAGTGCATATAATGAACTTATTTATTAGCAAGGCCACCAGCACCGACGAGGCATTGGCAGCGTTAGAATTCGCCTTAGGCCGCGGCATGAAGGAAGAACGTGTAAGTATAATATTTATAAATTAAATATAAAAAATGTTTAATACCTATTAATTTTTGCAGACCACCGCAGTGACGAATATATTGAAGCGCGGACCCCTTACCAAGTCGTTAAAATATATTTTCGTGGAGGACCTGATCGTCCATTACAATATTGACGGAGTAAGTGGGAAGAAGAGATTAAAGGCGTTTCCAAATTTTTATGGAGTTTTGATTGGTATGTATTTTAATTACAAATAATGTAACCGATATCTAATTTCTATTTATTTTATTTACAGATAGTATATCTATGGTGGATCCGGGGAAACCGCCGGAGAAAGTGTTGGGGCACGCTTTGACGTTTATAAAAAATAATAACAATAAAAAACAAAAAAATAAATAATAATTAATAATTAGTAATAATAAATAAATAATAAAAATAATTTGTAATAATAATAATAATAAAAATAATAATAATTTTAAATTTTTTTGAATTTTTTTTTATAGAATTGGAAAAAGGAGGGGGGTGGAATTCCTTACAGATTCCTCACGGTATACCCCAGGGATTCCTTGGGGTATTTCCTCAAAGATTCCTGAGAGTATACCCCAGGGATTCCTTGGGGTATTTCCTCAAAGATTCCTGAGAGTATACCCCAGGGATTCCCTGGGGTATTTAGTTCGAAATGCTCTTCGAATAACTGCAGGAATCCTGCAGTATTCCGTGAGGTGTTCGAATTCCTCGATGCGAGGAACTCTTCTATGGAAATTCCTTGATGGTTTGTATGAAACATACACCGAGGATTCCTTGGGGGGCAATACTATTACCTCGACGTTTCCTTGAGTAATCCTTGAGGTATTGAAGGGTAATGAAACTTTTTAGCGCATTGCAAAATGTACATATATTTACATATACCAGCAAAAGTAGCATCATAAATGTGCATGCTTGTGATTGTATGTGTGCAAGTTTAAGGAGAAGCGATTAAGTGGTCAAGGGCGATCCCAAAAAAACGAGACCCTCGTTCGATTTCTTCTTTGCTTTTTGTGTGTTAGTTGTTCGTCCTAGGGTTGTCAAATATTCAAAAAAAATATTGCATGGATGATCGACGAAAAATATGATGATATTATTTAAAATATCACTGGGAATTATCGATAATTGATATTTTTTGAATAAATTGTTTTCCTGCACAATTTGGGGATTCCCTTAAGCCTCCTAGATTTTGCCGGTACTCTGACGACGAAAATTATGGCTATCAAATTGAATGGCGTTGCCGGATCAAAGAAAGTAAACAGCTGATCTCGGGGTGTTAAAATAATTCATTCGATTTATTTTGACACCCCAAACAAAGTCAAGCTAATTAGTGCGGTCAGGGCGAAGCCCATAATATGGGATTTGACCCATGGGATTTGACCCACAAGGGGCATTTTAATGCCATAAAATGGCATTGAAATGATTTGTGATTGATTTTGATTTTGATTTTGACCCAGTTTTCTTTTTCTTAACCAGCGAAATACATAAAGAAAACACCAAAATCCAATCGGTTTGAATTCATTTTTGCTTATTTGTTTTTTGTTTACAAACAACAGCTGTTCAGTTTCATGGCATTTCAGGCTTTTCCTTAATTTTTGGTCACACTAGCTCGGTAGCCAAATAAAGAGCGATTTCGCTATCACACGTATTACAGCGTATTACAGACGAATTACGTATTTTCGTCGTCAGAGTACTAGGCTTTAGCTGTTGAATCTCCAACTAAAAAGACAAGTTTCCTAAATAATTATTTAATTATATTTTTATATATTAAATAAAATTAACTTATATTTTATGATATACAAAATTAAACCCAATGTTTTGAACTTAGGGATTTTAAAAATACCCTTTGCTTTATGTGTGTTCGTCATTCTGCTCCTCGCGTCGCACACAACACATTTGATAGCCGATGCCAGCCGCTCCGACGCACAGTGGTTGATTCCATAGGCCAAAAATAAAAAAACGAAATTCTGAAATTGGTTACTTTTTATGTTAATTGTAGTTCTAAACAGTGCTATAAAACGAACTGTATTTTCCATTTTGCTTTCTCCCATTCGTACGCGCTACGAATAGCGAGAGAAGAGAGACAAAGAAAACACGTGGTCGTAGCAGGGAACGCAGCTTGAAAATTAGCCTGGACAAACAAATAAAATTTTTATATTAAATCGCGTCCAATCCTTATCAAATAAAATGAATTTTGAAAGAGAAGGTATTTACTATAAAACTAAGTAATTTTTATGTCATAATATGTTGTGTTATTGTTTTAAATTAAGCGTGTCATCAGTGCCCTGCCGAGTGGTGTGTTTTTTTGTATACATAGATTTAAGATTTAATAGAGAAATAGTTGTATTGCCCGCCTCACCCCTCAATGAAACCTTTTTATTAATACTTGTGTATGTTTTCTTAGTATATGTTTTAAATTTTAGCTGCAACCTTTAGCAACTTTGTGAGTTACATATGTGCTTTTTTGTGTTCGTGGATATTGTGTGTTTTGTTGTGTTCGTCATATTCGTTTGTGCTGTGAAGTCTCAATTGCTCAATTGTGAATTTTTAAATTGCATTTTGTAATTTGATAAAACTTATTTTTTAATATATAGGCAATTCACATCGTTGCAAATTGCAACGATTATATATTTTTGAGATCTGGTGCTCAGTAAATGGTTCAAATCCTGATAAAGCTAAAATAGCCTATGCTGTCCTACAGCAAAAATTTCAATCTCATGGCTATGAAGTCATTGAAAATCTTTTTAAAAACCTATTGGATTATATATTCAAAAAGTTTACTGCACTGTGGAATAAATGCCATAGGATTAAAGGAAAAGTTATCGAGCAAAACTCTGACTGGTTGTCACAATTTGAATATACACCGCTAAGTCAATTTAGTGCTTCATCCAATCGAGGACGTCCAAAAATAAGTCTAGCAGAGTGCTCAGAAAGAACGAAGCGGCGACGGATAGCAGAACTAGCAGAGCTCGATAATTCAGCTTTGGATGACATACGTTGGGCTTATAGGCAACCGAAGCATTCGATTTGTCCAGCAAAGGAATGTGAAGTAGTAGCTCTTATGACTGAGGCCAATTTAACGAAGAATCAATATGAAATTATCAGAAGCTTCGTTAACAGTTAAATTGATGCTTACTTTTTTCCCTGTTACAACAATATTTTAAAGGAAAAACAGAAAAGCTATCCTGAGGTACTAAACGTTGCAGAAGGTGAAATAGAAGTTTCGCTACAAAGCTTATTAGACCACACCGTGTCGAGCATTACAAGGCGATGAAACAGAGAAGCTCGATAAGTCCTACAGTAACCTTACACTAATAGGGAAATGGGGCTTCGATGGCAGTTCCGGACACAGCCAATATAAGCAAAAGTTCGAGAACAATAATTTGGAAGACAGTTGTTTATTTGTGACTTCATATGTTCCTCTTCAACTTATTGCGAAAATTGATAGTGAAAAGAAAATTATTTGGAAAAACCCACGACCATCCTCAAAACGCTATTGCCGCCCCATACGAATTCAATATCAAAAAGAAACAATAGATTTAATTAAAAATGAAGAACTGTACTTTAAAAATAAAATTAACCAGCTGATTCCCACTGAATTTAAAACCCCTACAAACCGGACATTCTATATTGATCATATGCTTCAACTCACTATGGTGGATGGCAAAGTGTGCAATGCCTTGAGCGAAACACCATCTTCAAAGTGCTACATATGTCAAGCCAAACCTACTGAAATGAACGACGTTGACAATTGCCTACAAAAAGAAGTAAGAAAAGATCGTTACGAATTTGGATTATCTCCCTTACATTCGTTTCTTTGAATATTTCCTTCACGTTTCATATAAACTTGAAATAAAACAATGGCAAATAAGAGGTGAAGAGAACAAAGAACTTTTTCGGAGAAGGAAACAAATTATTCAATCTGAATTCCGTGAAAAAATGGGTCTTATTGTCGATCAACCAAAAACAGGTGGTAGTGGCAATTCGAATGATGGAAACACCGCAAGAAAATTTTTCAATAATTGTCAATTATCTGCAGAAATAACTGGCATAGAACAACGCGTTATTGAAAATTGTGCAACATTACTGCAAGCCTTGTCCTCTGGATGTAGAATAAATATTGAAAAATTTCGGAACTTAGCGCTAGATACAGCAAAAGAATTAACATCAAGATATGCTTGGTATTATTTGCCTTCCTCAGTACATAAAATATTGATTCATGCCCCAGAGATTATAAAATATGCATTAGTATCTATTGGAGAGCTCTCAGAATTCTCGTTAAGAATTACCGCCTAAATCATACACGGAAAATGTCTCGTATAGCCACTAACCAAGATCTTATAAGTCGTTTGCTATTAACTTCAGATCCATTTATAACCGGGCAGCGAAAATTACCCACTAAATGCAAAACGATTCTTTCGAAACATGTTCTTGATTTGTTAGAATAATTTTTGTCATAATCTTCTGTTTTCCATTGTTTTATTTAATTTAGTTTAATGTATTATTAAGTCTACTTTGTATATGAACAACCTATTTCATTTTATTTTGTATATAGATAATTAAATTAAAATAACTTATATTTTAATAATATTGGATTTTGTTACCCTAAAAGTATGCAATTGAATTTTCGTTATAAAAATCTATTTTCTGATGTTTTCGGGCTTTAACGAATGGTTTTTGCCTTACTTTTATGATTTTCTTCATGCTATTGGGTCTATCTAGCAGTACAGAAAATTTTAGCTCTCTATTCCAACTGGAAGTATTTTTGGCCGCCGTTCCCATACTAGATCAACCACTGTGCGACGGCACCGAGCTACCCGGGGTTATTAGATGTTAAAGGGCCACCTTATAAAGGCCAGGCATGGTCGCTTTATGGGATTTTAATATATATCCAATGGGTTGCTTTTGCACGCAGCTTGAGGCAAGCTGAAGTATGTATACAGTGATGGAAAAAATAATAGAAACGAATATTTCTATTTCATTTAAAGGCTTTTTTTTAGGTTTAGGCTTCAGAAATATTTATGAGATCCACTGAGTTAGTAACGTGGATAACGATACTTGGTCACGATCTTCTTTTTGAACGCTTTTCGTTCGCAATTTTTGTTTTTCATGGAAATTCGTCAGAAGACCTCGTGTTTGGGTTTGAAAAAATAATAGAAACGCGGTCGTATTTCGACAAAATCTGTGGTTATTGTTCGTTTAAATTAAAATAAAAGGTATTGTTTTAAATATTTTTATTACAAGGAGTGTTATTATAGCAATTTTTTGTAGAATTTATAAATTAATTTGCTTAAAAGCTTCAAAACGGGTCGTGGAGCACATTGCACCGCAGTAGAGAGGAATCTAATCCTCACATTAAAAGCAGAAGTCCAATCCATGGGACAAATTGTGAAAATAATTGTACATAATTTCAGCACCTTGTTTTTCTTTTTTTCTCTCAACTTGGTACAGAAGTTTAATCCGTGTTGCTTTGAAATTCAGAGTGACCAAGGAAAAAATATCAAAAACAAACATCGATATTTCGATATTTAGGAAAGAAAAATTTGCGATATAAATATATCATTATTAGAAAAAATATCGATATATTGATATTTTGATATATTATCAACAATCCTAGTTCATCCACTAGGTTGGCTTCACTTCTTTTCTGGCAACGAGTGCGTGCGGTTCACAAAATATAATATAATATTTCTGTTTTCTGTTAACAAACATTGAGTAAAGTCTCAAAATTTCGTCCTTAAAAGTGGGTACTTTTTATACTTTTGCAGAGGGTATTATAATTTTGTCCAAAAGTGTGCAACGCAGTGAAGGAGACATCTCCGACCCTATAAAGTATATATATTCTTGATCAGGATCACCCTCGAGTTGATATGAGCATGTCCGTCTGTCCGTCTGTCTGTCCGTTTCTACGCGAACTAGTCTCTTAGTTTTGAAGCTATCGTCTTGAAACTTTGCACACACCCTTCTTTCCTTTGCACGCAGTATATAAGTCGGATCGGCCGACTATATGCTATAGCTGCCATATAACTGATTGATCGGAAATGGTATAACTTTGGTGTTTTTAGAGTTAGAGAGTTCAAATTTGACACGAGAGCTATTTTTGGCAAATTATTACGACATGCCAAATTTCATAAGGATCGGCCGACTATATCTTATAGCTGCCATATAACTGAACGATCGGAAATGACCTAACTTTCGTGTTTTTGAAGAACGATCTGAACTGAACTGAACGATCGGAAATGGTACTTGGTAGAAATATCAACTTTCGTATTTTTGAAGATAGAAGCTTGGAACTTTTTTTTACATTTTTTATTGTAATTAATTGGTTTTATTATGATGTAATCATAAGGATCGGCCAACTATATCCGATGTTTGCGATATATATCCGGTTTTAACTGCAAGGGTATATAAACTTCGGCTCCGCCCGAAGTTAGCTTTCCTTTCTTGTTTAAATATATTTCCTTCCAAAACTTTTCACCACTGACCAACATTAAAATCGTTGCGCATTTTATTCAACTCTGCTTACAACGGAATGTCGAATTGATTTATGTTGCGTGTAAATGGGTTGGCATGTAACTCAATGTAACTTTGGATTAATTTGAAATCATAAAAATCTCTTCAAAAAACTGCTATGAATTCCTTTAATTATTTTTGTATTCTCACATTTTTATTTTTGATCTATTTGTAAATTTAAAAACGTTTCTGATGTATTATGAAGACTACAAAAATTACCTGATTCCAGTTCATTAATGAATATTACTAACTTCCTGCTGATATTTTGGATAATATTAGCTAATAAATAAAAATTTGTTCGGTTTTCCCTTGCAGAGTTAGGTTAAGTTTATTAAGAATTTTGGTTAAGCTACAAAAGAAAGCTAAGCTAATCAGGATTTTCCAAATGCGTGTGAAGTCCATTGGTATTAAATTTTGGGTTCAATTGAAAAAAATTTATAATATATTTCTTTTCGGAAATTGAAAATGCGCTCCAAACTATGACCTCGGCTGAGCCGTCGAACTTCAGTCAGTGTGCAACAAAATATCAAAATATTCCGCTTTAAGAGTTGATAAAAAATCCTTAAATAAGCTGTGTGTTAATGAATTGTGACCACCTCTTATTTTATTAATAATTTTAATTGAAATGTCCATAACATTAACCAAATGTAAGTGCTTTGAAAAAGAGCTTGTTGGTGTACTGCATCAGTGCAACGTGGAATAAACAATTCCAAGCTCTTTTAATACACCCACAAGTCCTTTCTAGTTTCCTTTAAATAATAATTATAATAATTAAATAATAATAATAATAAGTAAATAATTTACTAATTTAAAAAAATTTTCGTCGATACTTTGAAAAAGTATTTCTCCTTTTACACTGCCGTGCAATGAAACAACTGTGAAAAACTCCTCAAAAACATTAAAATCATCATCAATCGTATAGATACAAAGAATGAGTACGATGAACGAATGGAAGAATGAAATTACCATTTATGTCAATATTTTCAAGTACCACACAAACACAATTTTATATTAGGCAGTCTATTCTTTGCCTCAGAATGAATAATTTGCCTTATATGCTCTGCGTGTTATTGTACGCCGGGAAGAGGGAATATATTTACAAAGATTTAAGGCCTTCCGGCACTTTTCCCCAAAAAATTAAAGCATATCAGTGTCATCACATATGAAACTTTTTTCTTATTTTTTTGACCAGTTTAAAGTAGTGACAAGTTTAAATAATAAATTATATTATTGTTATTTATTATATCCTTTTCAGCTATGAAATTTAAAAATAAAGTCCTTTCAATTCCAAAAGCTTTTTATTTTGTAAATTCCCCTTAAAATTCCGAAAAATTCGAATGTAAACTATTGTAATACCTTTTTAAATAAAAACAAGAAAGGAAAGCTAACTTCGGGCGGAGCCGAAGTTTATATACCCTTGCAGTTAAAACCGGATATATATCGCAAACATCGGATATAGTTGGCCGATCCTAATGGGAATAGGAATATATAATCCAAATTTTTACAATACAAAATCTAAAAAAAAAAGTCCCAAACTTCTATCTTCAAAAATACGAAAGTTGATATTTCTTCCAAGTACCATTTCCGATCGTTCAGTTATATGGCAGCTATAGGATATAGTCGGCCGATCCTAATGAAATTTGGTAGGTCGGATCAACTGACCAAATATATAATCTGTACCAAGTTGCAGCTTTCTATCTTCAAAAACACGAAAGTTGGGTCATTTCCGATCGTCCAGTTATATGACAGCTATAGGATATAGTCGGCCGATCCTTATGAAATTTGGCATGTCGTAATGTTTTGCCAAAAATAGCACTCATGTCAAATTTGAACTCTCTAACTCTAAAAACACCAAAGTTATACCATTTCCGATCAATCAGTTATATGGCAGCTATAGGATATAGTCGGCCGATCCCGGTCATTCCGACTTATGTACTGCGTGCAAAGGAAAGAAGGGTGTGTGCAAAGTTTCAAGACGATAGCTTTAAAACTGAGAGACTAGTTCGCGTAGAAACAGACAGACAGACGGACATGCTCATATCAACTCAGGAGGTGATCCTGATCAAGAATATATATACTTTATAGGGTCGGAGATGTCTCCTTCACTGCGTTGCACACTTTTGACCAAAATTATAATACCCTCTGCAAGGGTATAACAAGAAAGGAAAGCTAAATTCGGGCGGAGCCGAAGTTGATATACCCTTGCAGTTAAATCCGTATATAGATCGCAAACATCGGATATAGTTGGCCAATCCTTATGAGAATATGATAATATAACCCAATTTATTATAATATAAAATCTAAACAAGAAAGGAAAGCTAACTTCGGGCGGAGCCGAAGTTTATACACCCTTGCAGCTAAAACCGGATATATATCGCAAACATCGGATATAGTTGGCCGATCCTTATGAATACATCATAATAAAACCAATTAACTAGAATAAAAAATCTAAAAAAAGTCCCAAGCTTCTATCTTCAAAAATAAGAAAGTTGATATTTCTACCAAGTACCATTTCCGATCGTTCAGTTATATGGCAGCTATAGGATATAGTCGGCCGATCCTAATGAAATTTGGTAGGTTGGATCAACTGACCAAAAATAGAATCTGTATTAAATTCCAGCTTTCTATCTTCAAAAACACGAAAGTTGGGTCATTTCCGATCGTTCAGTTATATGGCAGCTATAAAATATAGTCGGCCGATCCTTATGAAATTTAGCATGTCGTAATGTGTTGCAAAAAATAGCACTCATGTCAAATTTGAACTCTGTAACTCTAAAAACACCAAAGTTATACCATTTCCGATCAATCAGTTATATGGCAGCTATAGGATATAGTCGGCCGATCCGGGCCGTTCCGACTTATATACTGCGTGCAAAGGAAAGAAGGGTGTGTGCAAAGTTTCAAGTCGATAGCTTCAAAACTGAGAGACTAGTTCGCGTAGAAACGGACAGACAGACGGACAGACGGACATGCTCATATCAACTCAGGAGGTGATCCTGATCAAGAATATATATACTTTATAGGGTCGGAGATGTCTCCTTCACTGCGTTGCACACTTTTGGACAAAATTATAATACCCTCTGCAAGGGTATAAAAAAAGTCCCAAACTTCTATCTTCAAAAGTACAAAAGTTGGTATTTCTACCATAAACCATTTCCGATCATTCAGTTATATCAAAGATTATAAAGTACATAGATGGGACATCAGGGCCCAAAACGGTCAACTTTTTGCGTCGAGCTTGTTGGTGAGGGGGGAACGCACATGCATACGATTCTATTTTTAGAACTCTTTACATGTACCCGTCAACAAAAATGTGAACCTATGTGTGTATGTGTGACTGCTCGCACGACGAAGTAAAAATGTTTTGGCTTCCAAATTTCAATTTCAATTTCTCATTGTTTCTGTTTACAATACGTCAATGTGGTAGTACAACAAATAGTGCTTTTGTTCCGCGCCGATCGAGTCAGGGTGGTAGCCTAATGCGTAGAGTAATTGATCTCTGTAAAATTTTTCTAGGATCGAACCCTCCTTAGGACTTCGATGTTTTTCTTTTTTTTATATATCTTTCAGCTCTTTCGATAGATTATATAAAATGAAAATGACTTTGGATATAAAGAAAATACTAGGTTAGGTTTGGTTGAGGCGGCGATGAGGGGCCGGTTCTGACCCCCATCCACTTGAGCCGCTGGGGCTCCTTGTGATACCGCGCAGACAAGGATCCTACAAAAGGACCTCTCCCTTCCCACTACTTATGTGCCCAAGGGTGCTCTATCCTTCCTGAAACGGCTCGCGGTCCCATCCAGATTTACGGATGAAAGCTACGAGTCTGTGTGGAGCGACCTCCGCGAGGTCTGTAAGGTCTGTAAGTATTGCTGCGCCCAAGAATTTGAGTCGGATGCGCCCCAGCGCAGGGCATTGACACAGGAGGTGTGCGACTGTCTCTTCCTCTTCTTCGTCTCTACAGCTCCTGCAGTAGTCATAATGTGGCACCGCTAGTCTAGCCGCGTGTGCTCCTATTAACCAATGTGCCGTAATGCCCTTGATCGCCAGACTACAGTCCTGCCTATTCAGGGCGATAAGCATCATTGACAGCATCAGTGATGCGCGGTCAAAGTGATCCCTGCATTTTAGCCTACACGTAGCTAAGGGGATACCTACTGGTTCCTTCTCCGGTAGGAGAGGATTGGTAGTACCTGCTCTTGCTAGTTCGTCGGAGGCGCAGTTACCCTCGTGGTCCCTATGCCCGGGCACCCATATGAGGTGTATGTCATGCTGCTCTGCCATCTCGTTAAGAGATCTGCGACAGTCATTCACTGTCCTGGAGTTGGATGAAAGACCGTCAAGGGCTTTGAGTGCCGCTTGACTGTCTGAAAAGATACAGATTGTGTCCTGATTTCCAATAAGTGCTGGGGATCTGAGTGCTTCTCCGATAGCTATTACTTCTGCTTGGAAAACACTACAGTGGTCGGGGAGTCTGAAGGACTCATTTAAACACAGCTGTTCGCAATGGAAACCGCCTCCCACCTGGCCATTCAATTTTGAACCGTCTGTGTAGATATGGAGGGAACCGGCTGGTCCCGGGATTTGTGTGGCCCATTCCTCCCTTGTTGGAATGTAGACCTTGTATTTTAAGGTGGGATTATCGACAGGTACGCAGTAGTCTGTAGACTCCGTTGGCGTGCAATGGTGCAGATCTAACTTGGTATGTCCGTAGTCAGTCCTTTTCCATGTGCTCATCTCTCGTAGCCTGATTGCCGATAGCGTGGCCATCTTGACTCCCATTATCTCTACCGGTAATAGGTCGAGTATGAAGTCTAGTGCGTCCGTCGGTGTGGTACGTAGGCTGCCTGTGATACAGACCTCCGCCATCCTTTGCGTTTTCCTGAGCTTCTCCCTGATTGTGGAGTTGGTGAGAGCAGGCCACCATACCACCACCCCGTAGAAGAGGATGGGTCTTATGACCGCTGTATAAAGCCATCTTACTATTTTTGGTGACATTCCCCATTTAAGGTTAATGACTTTTCTGCAAGTATAGAGCGCGATTGTAGCCTTGTTAGCTCTATCCATAGTGTTTGACTTCCAGTCCAGTTTCCTGTCTAGCGTAATCCCTAGGTACTTGGCGCTATCGCTAAGAGATAGTGTTTCTCCTAATAGTTTTGGAAGCCTTAAGTTTGGTATTTTGTACTTCCTAGTGAAGAGGACGAGCTCTGTTTTGGATGGGTTCACACCTAGTCCATTTCTAACTGCCCACGTTGAGAGGACCCTAAGTTTGTCCTTCATGCGGTCACATAGAGTCTGAGGAAATTTTCCAGAGAAGGCAATTGCGACATCATCCGCGTAAGCGATAACTTTGCAACCACCCCCTTCTAGGGATCGCAGTAGGCTATTAACCGCCACGTTCCAGAGTAGGGGTGAGAGTACGCCTCCTTGCGGGGTGCCTCTTCTGACGTATCTATGAATGGATTCTCCTCCTAGTGACGCCTCAACAGTCCTGATTACCAGGATCTGCTTTATAAGGCGTACGGATTGATCGTCTATTCCTATTCCTGTCAGCGCATTGATTATCGAGCTTGGTAGGATGTTGTTGAACGCACCTTCTATGTCTAGAAAAGCAATGAGTGCGTATTCCTTATCACTAAGTGCCTTTTCGACAAAAGTAGTGATTTCATGGAGTGCCGTTTCCGTGGATCGGCCCTTCCTATACGCATGCTGTGATCCCGAGATATCATCTGGGTTTATAGTAAGATTAATATGGAGGCTGATTAGTCTCTCCATTGTCTTGAGAAGGAAGGACGACAGGCTTATTGGTCTGAAGTCCTTAAGGGTGCAGTGAGATGGTTTTCCCGCCTTGGGTATAAATACGACTTTCGTCCGCAACCACATTTTGGGTACGATGCCCATCCTGAAAATTGCTGAGAAAGCTTTCTTGACCCAAGATCTCAGGTTGGGACCGGCTTTAATTAGTTGAGCCGGGACAATGCCATCTGGGCCCGGGGATTTGAAGGGCTTGAAGCTATTTATTGCCCAGCTGAGATATCTATCACTCAATAGGTATTCAAGTGGGTTAGTGGTGGAGGGGCTATTCCCCTGTGTCTGCATTTCCAGGGTTGTGTCTTCTCGAGAGCATCCCGGGAAATGTGTCTCTATGAGAGCCTCTAGGGTTTCTTTGCTGGACGATGTCCAGTTGCCTTCTGAGGTTTTAATGTATCCTACATTTGGTGCAGTAGTTGCGAGGACCTTCCTGAGTCTAGAGGCCTCTGATGTTTGCTGAATGTTCGTGCAGAACTTGGCCCAGGCATTCCTTTTTGCCTTGCGAAGTTCTTTGTTATATCGCCTAAGGTCCGCTTTATACGACTCGCAGGCTGTCTCCGAATTTGTTTTGCTGGCAAAATTGAAGGCCTTGCGGGCCTTGGTTTTAAAGGGCGCAAGTGTTTGCGACCACCATGGTGGTTTCTTTGACTTGCTAGTGCCCGATCTGATTTTGGGACAAGCTTTATTGAATGCCCTGGCGCACGCTGCCGTGAGCGTGTCCACCATGGCATCCAGGGCTACCCTGCTGTCAACATTCCCTGTTGGAGGATTTCCCAAGGAACTATCTATCTTCTTTCTATATAACTCCCAGTTCGCTTTTCTCGTGTTGCGTACCGTTAGTCGATTAAAGTTCTCGAAATTGACCACTAATTCTATGTATCGGTGGTCTGAGAATGAGTGTTTCTCTAGGACTCCCCATCTAACAATCCTGTCTGCTAGGGATTCAGAGTAAAGAGTGACGTCAAGTACTTCTCTTCTGTTCTTGACTATGAAAGTGGGTTCTGTACCCCTGTTACCCACCAACAGATTGGAGCCTAGGATAAAATCGAAGATTGACTCACCCCTCTCGTTTGTGTCAGTGCTGCCCCACTGATGATGATGGGCGTTAGCATCGCAACCTATGATCAGGTCGATCTTGTGCTTCCTGCTGTCTTCCACCAGCTGTTTGATTAGCGGGTGCGGGGGAAGGGTCTCCTGGTCGTGGCCCATATACGCCGAACTCTCTCAGCAGAGAGTCCTCCTCCATTCCGACACCACCAAGCGCCCTTGCCAAGTCGCTTTCCTCCGAGGTGTACCCTTCCAGGATGTCCTTCTCCTCATCCGACATTCCTTCCGGGTGCCCCTCTTCGGTCGGCTCCTCCAAGTCTGGCTCTTGTGTGTCTGCCTCCAGACCGATAGCTCCTGGCTTGGCCTTCGCATCAGATTTATAGATACGGACCGAAACATGCTCGAATCCGTACTTTAGCCGGTGCTCCGTCCTCTCCAGGGCTTTTACGGTCTCCTCGTTTAGTGTGAGGACGACCTGCCTCCGTAGTCCCACCGCCTCCTCGACCTTGGCGACTCTCCAGTCCGCCGTGGGGAGCGTCGGGTTGCACATCCTAAGCATAGTTAGGATGGTTTTCGGGTCGGCTGGCTTTTCTGTGAGCCACACTCGCGCCCTCGGTTTGCTGGGGATCTCGTCCCAGTCAACCGCCACCAGCTTAGCTCCAGGGTAGACCTTTTTTTAGGGAGTTCCGTTCTCCGCTTTGGTTTTTGTTAGGTAAAGTGATGTTCATGTTTTGGTCCCACGAGTAGGCGGGAAAGGGGTTCGTCCATCATGACATAGCCCGCTTGTCACAATAAGCCAGGTTAAAACTGGGAGGTCGGCCTGTCCAGAGCCCAGAGTTCTTCGGAGAGTGTTCTTCTCCCCGCCCGACTACCATTAGCCAGCATCCTCGGCAGAGACATGACCTTACCGGGACCTGTTAAAAAAATTTAGCGATTTCTGGAATGAAATGCTGCGTTAAATCCTGCATGAAATCTAGGCGTCATTTTCCAAACCTAAAATTTTTTAAATTTCCGTCCGCGGATTTAATTTTAGGACAAGTATGGAGGAAAAAATGTGGCATTGTCTTGGAGGACTATAATAAGAATCTGAGAATTTGTGAAAACCATTTTTCGACGGCTTATATTGGGAAGAAGTTCTTGAAAAAGGAAGCTAATCCAACATTAAATTTGGATATGGCGTTGGAAGATGTGGCCTATAAGGAAACCTTTGAGCCAATCGGCGAAGCATATATTACAGAAGACCAGTGTAGGAAATGCGAAAAAATATTAAAAGCCAACAAGTTCTTTCAAAAAAAAAAAAATCAAGCCCTATTAAAAAAAGTGCAATATCTTCGAAAAAAATTATCACAAAGATATCCTTCAGTTCGGCTTAAAAAAAAGGAAACTTCAAAAAGTGGTATAATTGACAGAATTGATTCCATTGAACACATTAGTCCAGAAACAAAAACGTTTTGCAAACTACTTTTGAGTAGACGACCCTAGGAGTACTCCCCAGAGGTACAATGGTTGGCCCAAAACATTTTCTATATGTCGCACTCAGCATATGCTTTTCTAAGGGACAATTTAAATTCGAACATGCCCCACGTAAAAACTCTATACCGATGGGCTCCTATGAAATTACTACAACCGGGTTTTACAAACAATTTCTTTGAAAACTAAAAAAAAATGACTGCAGAAATAAAAAAAAATAATGATTCCCAAGTCGTCCTTGTGATGGATGAAATGGCAATTAGAAAAGAGTTGAGGTATAATGTTAATTTAGATTTAATAGATAGGTTTGAATGCATAGGACTACAAAGAAATAATAAAGTAGCTAACGAGACTTGCGTATTTTTAATAAAGTCAATCTTCTCAAATTGGAGTATGATTTTAAACTATTTTGTTTCCGAAAATGGCCTTTCAGCGAATGACCTATGTGAGATTATAAAAAAAAATTTGAAAATTTTATTTAATTTAGGTATAGATGTAAAAGCCATAATATGTGATCAAGCTTCTGCCAACCGAAGTTGCTATTTTCAGCTCGGGGCTACTACGGAAAACCCTTTTTTTATATTTCAAAACAATCGTATTTTTTGTATGTACGATTTTCCACATTTAATAAAATCATTATGAAATGGTCTGCAGACCTGCGACTTAAATACACCAGACGGGCAGGTTAGCTACCAGGTCTTGAAGGAGTTGTGGCAGAAGAAAGAAGACCAAAAAACAAAAATGTGCCCAAAATTAACAAGAAAGCATATATTTCCAAACACCTTTGAGAAAATGCGAGTGAAATATGTGACACAATTGTTTAGTAAAACCGTTCAGGCGGCCATTAAAACCATTTGTGATACTGTGAAATTTAGTTCAGTCTCTAACGAAGTAGCCATATCTACTGCAGAATTTATAGAAAAGGTGGATACAATTTTTGATTGCATGAATAGTGGGAGTTTATATGAACAAAATAAATACAGATCAGCGTTGCAAAAAAATAGCGAGTCATTGGAATATATAAAATATTTTAAGAATTACATAAAGGACGTTCATTTCGTAAATGAGAAAAAAAAAGTTTTCTTTTTGGATGGAATTGGGATGACTTTAAATGCTATTGTCATGTTATCTTCGGACCTTTTTAAGAACGAAACTAAATTTTTTATTATGACAAAATCCTTCAACCAGGACTGCCTAGAAAATACTTTTGCTGTGCTAAGACAGAAGGGGGGAAATAATCATAATCCTTCAGTGGCTGAATTAAACTCGACTATGTCAAGAATAATGTCTTTTAAAGTTATTAGATATAGTTCATCTGCAAATTGTGAAAATGACGAGCCTCTTGAGCGACCAATTATATCAATGACCGCTGAAGAAAATTCTTTTGACGAAGCTCAATTACTTGACGAAGACATCATAGACAGTTGCAACACAGATACCATACTTGACATTGATAATGACTATTTTGGATCTCTTAATTTTAACTTAAAACTTGTGTCTGAAAGGTATTTTATAGGTTATGTGGCCTCAAAGACCCTTCCAAAAATAAATTGTGACGCTTGCAAAAAAGGACGAAAGGATATCGGCGCCGAGTGAAATATTTTTATTCCACAAAAATTATCACTCGGATAGTGATTTCGGCAGTCTAATTGCCCCAACTCAATATTTTGTAAACGCCTCATCGACGCATATAGAAGTCTTTGATAAGATTTTTAAACAACATCCAGAGGCGATTGGTTTAAGGGCCAAAATTGTAGAAGCCTGTAAAAAATCGACACCGGTATACTTTGACGGAGATTGTAAGGACCACAAAATTAAAATATTAGAGTTTTTGTTTAGTCGTAACTTGCTTAGAAAATAATAGGTGAAGGAAATACGTAGAACTCGCAACTCGGGCTACTTAGCTATGAGACGGGGCATAGCAAGCTACGAGCAAATAAAATAACCCCCAACGAGCACGAGCTGCAAGATCTCTACGTGTGTTCCTTACTCCCATACTTATGAGAAATATTTGAATTTTACCGCCTAAAAATGTTATCACTCTGTTAAGTAGTAAGTAGTACTCGCTCTTGTTACTCGCTGCGTCGCAGTTTCGAAGAAAAGAATAGAAGGAGCAGATAGGAGACAGTAATAAAAGAACTTTGATTGAATTCGGTTGATGCGTTGTTACTGGGACCATAGTTGCTGGCCTGAAACAGGCATTTTCGCAGTTTGCCAATTTGGAGCAAACATTTTTTTGGCGCCCCCGGGTGGACTCAGAAGGACGTATCATCATATATACATAGCAGATCAGCTGTACATTCACCGTGGAATCTCAGTTCGGGCTTGTACTCGACACGCCGCTGGAATTCACCGTTCATATAGCAGATCAGCTTTACATATATACATTCACCGTGGAATCTCAGTTTGGGCTTGTACTGGACACGCCGCTGGATTTCCTTAATCGCTAAGTAACAAATTGATAGAATTTCGGTAAATGACCTACATACATAAGCCTGCAAAAATCATCCAAGGCGTAAGTTTTGAGGCAAACACGTGTCAAGATTACAGGTTGGTTCTTTAGTTGCTTGGTGCCGTTCTTTCTCTCTTCACATGCACATACCATCGCACACATCACACACACATACATACAGCAAAAATACAGTTCATCGATCAGAGGGAGCTTTGGAAATCGTTGCAGCACCTTAATTGCGCTTAGCCCGAGTTTCGTGGATTCGAGTTGTTCAATTTGTCTCTCTGCTGTATTTGTCGTCACCTCACATACAATTCGGGTACAGTTATAACAAAGTTCCAAAGTTAAAATAAGTTCAATCAATAACCTATCGTAACACTAGATAACTGTGCTTTCTACTTGAGAATTCAATTTAAATTAAATCAGTGGCTGGCAAAGATTCACTTATATTGACATTTTAGCGTAAAATTGCATCATGGCTCCGAAGCGACGTTTAAGTCGTCAACAAAGTTCAAGTGCACATGATGTCAATGATGGCAACGATCGTGCTAACACATTACTCTCGCGTCTTGAAAGTGTTAAGGGTGACATAGACCGCATGGGAGAGTTTATGCAACAACAAATCGTATCCATTCGAGGCAGCGAATTAGAGTGCAGATTAGACATTTTAAACAATTACATAAATCGTGCATTTAACCTTCAAGATGAAATTGAGTCCATTAATCCGGCATTGTCCTCGCGAGCTGAGCTTGAGGATAAGTGTGTAGCCACAAAATCTATTTATATGTCAGCTAGTGGACAGAATTCAAGACCACCATTACTTAACTCGACCCTTAATACCACAAGCTCCCATAATAAAAATTTACCTCGAATGAATTTACCTAAGTTTTCCGGATGCTACTCAGAGTATAAGAACTTTATTGGTTTATTCACTAGTCTCATAGATAGCGATCCAACTCTTAGCGACGTCGAAAAATTTAATCACCTGTTGTCATGTCTGGAGAAAGAAGCATTGGGGACCGTGAAAGCATATCAAATAACTGAGACCAATTACCCAAAGGCACTAGCCGCCTTAAATCGGGTGTACGACAATCAGTGTTTAATTTTTTTGATTGTATCTCACGCCTCTTCGACATTCCCTCAATGCAGGGTCCGTCCGCTGTGTCACTGCGTCACATGATAGACACTGTCACAGCTATCTACGAATCCTTGCTTTCATTAGGCAGTGACAAAGTAATAGCAAATGCAATGCTCATACACATCGTCATGACCAAGGTGGACGCAAAAACTAAGTCTAAATGGGAAGAAAGTTTAGACTTTCAAAACATCCCCCTTTGGCAGGATTGCCAAGATGCACTCAATAAACGCTACCAACATTTAGCAGCAGATGAAGCTACGTCAAGCACGCAAAAGTCTCGTAAGCTGGGGCGGCCAAATTCTGTAAAGAACTTTAGTAAAACTTCCTTGTCCGTTGCCAATACTACTCGAACCCAGGATCCAAAATGCTATTATTGCAAAGCTGTGGATCACTACATTCACGCGTGCAGTTCGTTTGTGGCCGCAACGGTTGCTACACGATTCAAATTCGCTAAGACATTCCCATTGTGCATAAACTGCCTAAGGAAAGGGCATTCCGTTCTTACGTGTCAATCCTCTAAGTGCCGCGTGTGTTCGAAGCCACATCATTCACTGCTTCATAGATACAGCTCCGACTCTTCACCGTCAGAGCTAGCTTCCACTCAAGAGCCGTTGGTGACACAAACTTTGACCACCTCTGCCGTCCACCACGCGATGACAGCCGACTCAAATCAAATTGTATTAGCTACAGCCCTTGTTAACATCACAGGTAGTAATGGTCAAATGCACATTGCTCGTGTGCTTTTAGATTCCGGGTCACAGGTGAACTTTATAACAGAGGAGTTATCCAAAATTCTAAAACTTAAGCGCGATCGAAAAGACATAAACCTTCTTGGAATAGGTCAATCAGCTGTATCAGCTCGCCATGTAGTTCAAGCAACTATACACTCCAGAACACAGGCATTTCAATTGGAAGCTGACCTTATTGTTCTGAAGTCAATATCATCGTCCCAACCAGAGAGGGCAGTTCAAGTGTTAGACTGGAACCTCCCTGACAACATAAAGTTAGCTGATCCACTGTTCCACAAATCTCAGAGAATTGATATATTGCTTGGTGCTGACGCATTTTTCGAGTTGTTAAAGGAAGGGAAATTCAAGCAGGAAACATATGGTCCAGTCCTACAAAATTCCGTTTTTGGATGGATCGTATCAGGTCGGTGCAAGTCATCAAAAACAAATTTCAAACAGGCTACCTCAATGTTGAGCACGGTTCAAGATCATTGCAGTGTAGACATGTTGATTCGAAAATTCTGGGAAATAGAAAGTCTCCCGAGCATTGCACAGAATAAACTTTACACTCCGGAGCAAATTATGTGCGAAAAGGCATTCATCGAGAGTATTGTTCGGTTACCCTCCGGTCGACTTCAAGTTTCATTGCCATTTAAGTCCAGCCCTACTTGTCTCGGCTCGTCGTTTGAAATCGCAAAAAGGCGGTTCTTAGCACTAGAAAGGAGGATGTCCAATAACGCAGAAATAAATTCCATGTATGTCGCCTTTATGAAGGAGTACATTTCCTTAGGGCACATGACGTTGGTCAATAATGAAATTCCTACTGAGCCTCATTTCTTCATTCCTTATCAATGTGTGCTCAGGCCGCAAAGTTCAAGCACTAAACTTAGAGTGGTTTTCGATGCATCGAGTAAGACAAGCTCTCAAGTGTCATTGAACGAATTGCTGATGATCGGACCAACTATACAGCCGTGTCTATACGCGACATTGCTAAGGTTTCGTTTTCGCAAATACGCTATTACAGCAGATATCGTCAAAATGTATAGACAAGTCGAAATAACTGAATCCCATCGTAATTTTCAACTAATAGTATGGAGACAGTGTAAGGATGAAAAATTGCAAGTCTATCGTTTGAATACCATTACATACGGCACGGCCTGCGCACCGTTCTTAGCTATCCGCTGCCTCAAGTATCTTAGTGAGATATATTCAGTTTCCCACCCTCTAGGATCCTTAGTCTTATCGAATAGCTTCTATGTTGACGATCTTTTGTCAGGCGCGGATACAATCGAAGAACTTACGTCGATGCGAAACGAAGTAGTTGAAATCTTAGGCTCGGCCGGGCTTGTTCTTTCGAAGTGGGCAACCAACTGTGAGCAGTTAATAGATCTTAATCAGTCTACAGATGTATCTGTCGGGGAGCACGAAGATACAAAGGCGTTAGGCCTCGTTTGGAACCCAAAACATGACATCTTTAAGTTTTCTTCGCGAGATATGTGTACAAGCCATGCGCCAACAAAAAGATCTATGTTGTCCCTTACTGCTCGCCTATATGATCCTCTCGGGCTTATCTGTCCTGTGGTCACAAAGGCAAAAATTCTCATCCAACAGATTTGGCTGCTCAAGATAGAGTGGGATGATCCAATTCCTGAAAGCCTTCAGCAGAAATGGCAATCGATCACAATTGGTTTGGAAGAGTTGGATATATTGACAATTCCAAGGCATGTAGGTACGACAAAAAATACCGTATGTCAAATACATGGCTTTGCGGATGCCTCAACTGAGGCATACGGATGTTGCCTGTACATCCGTGTCGAACATCCACATGGTGTGGAAGTTAAATTGCTTACTGCAAAATCAAGAGTGGCCCCTCTGAAAACAAAGTCGGTACCACGACTGGAGCTTTGCGCGGCGCACTTGCTAGCCAACTTGTGGGAAGAAGTTCGTCCATTGATCGACTCTCCAGTTGAACGAGTTGTAATGTGGTCCGATTCAGAAATCGTCTTGTATTGGCTGCAAACACATCCTTCAAAACTAAAAACCTTTGTTGCCAACCGCGTCAGTGAGATTCAAGAGATGACCTCATCGGCTAGTTGGCGCCATGTACCCACTGACAGCAATCCAGCAGACTTTCCATCTCGGGGTTGTACAGTTAACGAATTAAAAAATTCATTTTGGTTTGATGGTCCCCACTTCTTGACTCAAGATCAAAGGCGTTGGCCTCAAAATACAAAAATTCAGCAAATCAACACTAACGAGGAGTTAGAGATTCGGAATATAACTACTAGCCACATTACAACACAACTCGAGCCGAATCCGATAGAAAAAATTGTCGAAAATTCATCTTCATTTCTTAAAGTAATGCGCATTGTTGCGTACTTCCTACGATTTGTTAACGCATCAAAATCTCGCTCGTGGTCTTCGCTAAATCCTACCTCGGTTGAGCTCGGCTCGGCCTTCTTACTTGTTGTAAGCGTCATCCAGCAAAATGCATATAAAAGTGAACTCATAAAATTACAAAAATCAGTTAAATTGCCAGACTCACTTCAAAAATTAAGTCCATTCGTTGTGACGGAATCAATCGGAAAGCTCGAGGTGTCTTTGTTGCGAGTAGGAGGTCGATTGTTCAATGCACAGTTAAGCTACAGCGTAAAGTTTCCACTTCTTATGCCAAAGGGCAACAGATTCGTGAGTTTATACATTCAACATCTGCATAGAACAAACTGTCATGCAGGACCCAGAGCATTGGTTGGTCTTATTCGCCAAACAATGTGGCTCATAAATGCTAGGCGCGAATGTAGCGCGGTCGTACGACAATGTGTACATTGCTTTCGATACAAGCCAAAATTAGCTTCACAAATAATGGGTAACTTACCAGCCGACCGTTTGATAGGAACAAGGCCGTTTGCAATTAGTGGAGTTGACTTATTTGGTCCGATTCGAGTATCGCTAGGAATTCGTGGCAAGCCTCCAATCAAGATGTATGTATCGATATTCATTTGCTTCCTGTCAAAAGCCGTTCATCTTGAACTTGTAAAAGATCTCACCGCTAATACATTCATTATGTGCTTATCTAGATTTGTCGGAAGACGTGGACCCATCGAAAAATTGTATTGCGATAACGCCACGAATTTCTCGGGCTCGTCTCGCATCATACATGACCTAATGAGCAAATTGGAAACCCATAAGGACGCAATGACAGCATTCGGAGCACCTCGCCGATTCGAATTTATCTTCATCCCTCCCAGAGCCCCACATTTTGGAGGGCTCTGGGAGGCGGCCGTTAAATCGGCTAAACACTTGTTTCTCCGAGCTGTGGGTAACGCGTTACTAAAGGAAGACGAGCTCCAGACGGTGATCGTAGAAGTTGAAGCAGTGCTGAATTCGCGGCCGATTATCGCGGACGGCTCAAGCCCAAACGATGGTGAAGCTATAACCCCTGGGCACCTCCTCGTCGGGACCAGTTTGGCGACCTTGCCTCCAGCATCCGCTCAGGCAAATGTGGAACCGAATTTATCGTTTCTTCAGCGCTGGCATTTGGTGTCTGCGATAAAACAACGCTTTTGGAAGGATTGGTCACGAGACTACTTGTTGAGCTTACAACAACGCGTGAAATGGAATAAGGAGTCGCCAAATGTAACTGCTGGAACCGTTGTCGCAATTCAGGAGGACAATCTGCCACCTCAGACATGGCTTCTGGGCATCATCACTGAAACGATTACAGGTGCTGATGGAAGGGTCCGAGTGGCCATCGTAAAAACTAAAAATGGAATCTACAAACGTGCTATCCATAGACTAGCACCATTACCTATCAATTGAAGCCCTTCGGCCATTCAACGCGGCCGATGTTTAGTCGTAACTTGCTTAGAAAATAATAGGTGAAGGAAATACGTAGAACTCGCAACTCGGGCTACTTAGCTATGAGACGGGGCATAGCAAGCTACGAGCAAATAAAATAACCCCCAACGAGCACGAGCTGCAAGATCTCTACGTGTGTTCCTTACTCCCATACTTATGAGAAATATTTGAATTTTACCGCCTAAAAATGTTATCACTCTGTTAAGTAGTAAGTAGTACTCGCTCTTGTTACTCGCTGCGTCGCAGTTTCGAAGAAAAGAATAGAAGGAGCAGATAGGAGACAGTAATAAAAGAACTTTGATTGAATTCGGTTGATGCGTTGTTACTGGGACCATAGTTGCTGGCCTGAAACAGGCATTTTCGCAGTTTGCCAATTTGGAGCAAACAGTTTTTATTATTAGTTTTAATAAGAAAACATTGCGCGTGGGGTTTAGAAAAATGTAGCATTAAAGAAAAAAAATTAAAAATTATGTCCGGTAAATAAAGTTCCAAGGGAGTCCGTCCGCCATTTTGTCATCCACCACGTCCGATACTATTTTCCCCTTACCGCTAATTTCTCATAATTAAATTAATAACAACAAAATTATTTTTACAACAATAGTAACATTATGAATTTAAAAAGAATAATAATAAAGTAAATATAAACAAATTAATAATGAAAACTAATTAAAGTTTAATAAAACTAATTAAATATTATAAATAAAAACAATCATAAAATCCATTTTCCTAATAACAGCATGAACCACCTTCTCTTACCCGTGGAATCGAACCCTGACCCTCAATGTTAAGGAGCGAGCGCTTTCCATCTAGGCTATCGACGAAGTTGATTTTATGATACTTAAAATTGGTGTTAAAGGAGGCGCTAGAATCCATACCAAAAACAGAGCTGACGAGTAAAGATAGTAGAAGATATATCTGATCCCTTTACTCTCACATTGGTTAGGTTACAACGTTTCAAACATTCATCGTTCCAAAGATGTTACGATCTAAAAATAGAATTCTCTCTCTCCCTATCTCATCTGCCAGCCGTTTGTCGTGGAACCCGCTCTCAAATGTTTTCATTAATACAGCGGGCAGTGTTGCCAATTTAGCTATTTTCCCACTAGATCTGGCGTTTTTCAATAGCTAAATGCGGGATATTTTGTGAACTAGCGGCTAGCGGAAATTATAGCTATTTTTCAAGAAAAATTGGCGTAATTTTAGCTTTTAGACAACATCTGCCATCTTCATGTATTTTTATGTTTTACGATGCCACACTTAAATACTTCATAGCATTTTTCCATTTCAATGGTAAAAAACATCGATATGCCAAAGAAGCATTCAATTTTTGCTTATCGATTTTTACTATGAAATCCATTGAATAGAGTCTTATACCATCACTAACAAGGTATTTCACAATTTTTGCAACGAGCGCGAGTGATACATAAAATGCCTAAAATTTATAAGCAAAAACCGCGAAATGCGTGGATGCAAGACCCTGTGTTTAAAGCTTGGTTGAGTGTAGATGCGGCTGATGATAGCAAATGCTTTTGCAAATATTGCAAATCCTCTATAAATGCAAAACTTTCAGATTTGCACGCACACGCCAAGACAGCCAAACATAAAGCATCGTCCTCTGCATTTTCACAGACAAACAAACTACCATTTGTTGCGTCTGTCTCTTTAAAAACTTGCCAACAAGAGGCGGCATTGTGTTTGTATATTGCCGCGCAATATACAATATTGTTACAAAAAAAACAATAAAAAATATTGTTTCACTACTCTAGCGTTATTTTTTAGCTATCAACAAAATTTTCTGGCTATTTCTACCTTTTTTCGAAGGTGGGTTTAGCTTTTTTAAGCCCTGAAGAATTGGCAACACTGACAGCGGGTTCCACGACGGAAAAAATAAAAACATTTGAGAGCGGGTTCCACGACGCAGCCTGCCAAAATGCCGTAGAACCCGCACTTATAGACATTTTTTCAGCGGGTTCCACTACGAACTGAGACGACGTTAAGGTTATTTTACAATATTACAATTATTTTGTATTTATTTTTATTGGATTATAAATTTAAAACAAACACATTAAAATAATAAAACAATAATATAAATAGATTTAAAATTAAAAAAATTGACTTCCCGAGCCAGGTTTGAACTCGTTTTACTTTGCTCACCAGCCAAGCACTCTACCACTCGGCTATTCCTCATTCGTTGTCGCGCGAAAAATTTTTCAAACTGAACTTGTCGCGCAATGGAACCCGCTCGTTCCAGCGGGTTCCACTGATGGAACCCGCCATAGAAAATTTTTCTTTGTATGAGATGTCCCATCTATGTACTGTATAATCTTTGGTTATATGGAAGCTATACGATATAGTCGGCCACTAGTTATGAAATTTAGTAGGTCGGGTTAACTAACCAAAAATAGAATCTGTACTAAGTTGCAGATTTCTATTTTCAAAACACGAAAGTTGGGTCATTTCCGATCGTTCAGTTATATGGCATCTATGGGATATAGTCGGCCGATCCTTATGCAATTTTGCGTGTCGTACTAATTTGCCAAAATTAGCTCTCGTGTAAAATTTGAACTCTCTAACTCTAAAAACACCAAAGTTATACCATTTCCGATCAATCAGTTATATGGCAGCTATAGGATATAGTCGACCGATCCCGGTCGTTCCGACTGCGTGCAAAGGAAAGAAGGGTGTGTGCAAAGTTTCAAGTCGGTAGCTTTAAAACTGAGAAACTAGTTCGCGTAGAAACAGACAGACACACAGACAGACGGACATGCTCATATCAACTCAGGAGATGATCCTCATCAAGAATATATGTATACATATACTGTATTGGATCGGAGATGTCTCCTTCACTGCGTTGAACACTTTTGGGCAAAACTATAATACCCTCTGCAAGGGTATAAAAACAGTATCACCTCCTGAGTTGATATAAGCATGTCCGTCTGTCTGTCCGTGTGGAATTTGTTTGTTAGTCTACAAAAATTTTTTTGTCGAAAAAAGCCTACAAAACTATCGGAAACACCTTGAATCTCTATGACCATTTAAAGCGTCAGCATCCAACATTAAACGTTGGAGATTTACCGGTGTCTTCATCGAAGATTGATGCTTTTGTCAGTAAATGCTATGATTCGGGCTCTCGTCGTAAAGCCGTAAGGTATGCAGAATGAAATACGAAATAATTGAACGCGCTCGCAAAAAATTCCAATAGCCGACAGAGCAAAACAAAAAATGCAATAAATAACGGTACTATTCCAGCCTGCACAGCAATAAAAATAAGCTTTCTAGTTAATGCGTAGTTGCAGTGATGTCTCTAAACACAGTAGAACGTCGAAAATAGATTTGCACATATTGCGAAAATAACCCATCCAGCTGAAAAATGAAATTATCCATCACTTGTCTGCTATGGGATTTAAGAAAACTTTTATTTATGAAGTAATTTCGGATATTCAGAATGGGAAAAAAATGGAAAGAGCCCGTGGATCCGGAAAAAAATATCTATTACAGCAGTCTCACGTAAAAGCCAAATTAAAGGCTGAAATTGTGGGTCACTAAGCCAAATCGTATCGTGCGCTTGCTAAAAAATACAATGTGAGCAGTGTTGCTGTCAGCTCGTTACAGAAAAAGGCTAGATTGATTATAAAAAAAGGATAGAAAAGGATAAAAATTAAAAAAAAGGACAAAAAACAAGACAAAATATTTTTTCCATAAATTGTATGTAATATGACTCTTTATTGGTGGCCAACTCGTTTAGAACATCGTCAATGTCATCATTGCAAGCTTCTAAACTTTGATTTTCTATAGATTGGTTGCTTCCAATCATTTTTGAATATTGCTTAGGAATTTCATATTCATGGCAACATACGCCTTTCCGTCGTAGCCCAAGCCTAAAAAAGAAAAAAACAATTTAAATAAATTTCTGAAACAAAAGAGTATTAAAATATTTATCTGATCGATAAAATCGCATTTAAAGTTTTTATTTGCAGTCGGTTGCGCAATTTGTTTTTTACCAAATTATCTTGGCTAATAACACGCTGAACTTCTGCATTTGCACGACACATCCACTGCACCAGATCCGGTTGATTTAGCCATGAATCACGAAACTTTTGCTTGTAAATTTCTTTTGGCATCTTTCCCGCACAATTTTCAAAATTAAAGTAAGAATTGTAGCACTGTATATCGATACATACGATTTACGATTACAACAGGGTTGCATTAATTATCAAGTGCTGCTATCGATATAAAAGTAATGTACATTTGGATTACTTTTCAGCACTTTACACAAAAATAAAAAGCAGATAAAAAGGCCAGGCCAAAATAAAAAAAGGACAGATAAAAGGCTAGAGGATGTTTTAAATTTTTTCCGGCTGACGCAGTTAAGGACATGATACAATTATAATGTATCATGGTTAAGAATGTAGTCTCATGTTCCGGCCTACTTTTTATACCCTTGCAGAGGGTATTATAATTTTGTCCAAAAGTGTGCAACGCAGTGAAGGAGACATCTCCGACCCTATAAAGTATATATATTCTTGATCAGGATCACCTCCTGAGTTGATATGAGCATGTCCGTCTGTCCGTCTGTCTGTTTCTACGCGAACTAGTCTCTCAGTTTTAAAGCTATCGTCTTGAAACTTTGCACACACCCTTCTTTCCTTTGCACGCAGTATATAAGTCGGAACGGCCCGGATCGGCCGACTATATCCTATAGCTGCCATATAACTGATTGATCGGAAATGGTATAACTTTGGTGTTTTTAGAGTTAGAGAGTTCAAATTTGACATGAGAGCTATTTTTGGCAAAACATAACGTCATGCCAAATTTCATAAGGATCGGCCGACTATATCCTATAGCTGCCATATAACTGAACGATCGGAAATGACCCAACTTTCGTGTTTTTGAAGATAGAAAGCTGGAATTTAATACAGATTCTATTTTTGGTCAGTTGATCCAACCTATCAAATTTCATTAGGATCGGCCGACTATATCCCATAGCTGCCATATAACTGAACGATCGGAAATGGTATTTGGTAGAAATATCAACTTTCGGATTTTTGAAGATAGAAGTTTGGGACTTTTTTTAGATTTTGTATTGTAATAAATTGGATTATATATTCCTATTCCCATAAGGATCGGCCAACTATATCCGATGTTTGCGATATATATCCGGTTTTAACTGCAAGGGTATATAAACTTCGGCTCCGCCCGAAGTTAGCTTTCCTTTCTTGTTAAATATGTTTTTATAGGCATCATAAACTATTTGAAAATATTTTGTTTTATTTCTTCTTGTGTAGTTTAATACACTTTATAGCATGCCAAAGTATGCATATAAAAAAAAAGGTAGGTCCCTGGCGCAGGTGATTTCGACTGCTAGAGTCATCCGAAACAAAAAATTTGAATAGATTATTGTTTTGTAAGCTTATGGCTCTGTTCCGTACTAGAATGAAATATTTTCATCAATAAACAACAAAATGGCGAACTTACAAAACAAAAAATTTAAAAAAATTTATCTTAAATAAATGATAAAAAAAAACTAATCATTAAAAATAAATGATTCTAGTACGGGACAGAGGTGTTACTTTTTAGAACAACATATCCAAATTTCAGCTAGATCGGTACCATAGAATTTTGGGAATCACCTACGCCGCACACAAAAATGTCGTTCCGAGAAAAACGCGTTTAAAGTTTAGACGCTACCGAGAAACTCATACTTTTCGGTGTAGGCACGCTCTCAATTATGGGCTGTATCTCTGTCATTATTTGATATTTTTTTTCGAAACTTTAACAGTACATTCTTAATAAACAGTACATTCGAAATATGTGAAAAAAAAATCGATTTTTTCAACCTCACACATGAGACTACATCCTTAAAAACCGGACAGATTTGTCCGGAAAAAGGATAAAACGACAACACTGAATGTGAGCGACAAAACTGTTAAAAAGTATGTAAAAGACATGGGAGTGATCAAATGTTGCAAAAAAACCTTTTCTAAAGTCGCAGAAGAACAGAGAGAGACAATAAAAGTTCGGCTACGTGCGCTCTCTAGAAATTTGTTTTCTGCAAGCCGCTCCACAGTGGTCGCTTTGGCCTCGCTAGCGGCATTTAATTATGATTTTCAAATTTAAATAAATGTTAATTTAAGTTTACCTATCGATAGTATACACCTTGATTAGATGCTAATTGATGTTTTCTAAGCACATCAATAAGCTGATGATCAGCTGTGAACTGTCAAAGTCAACATATGTTTCAGCAGTTGATATTTACAATTTTGGCGCCCTTTTACTTATTGGTTGGATATTTGAATAAATAGTGCAACTTACGAATATTCTAGTGCAAGTTTGGTTTTTAACAACTATTAAGGTATGTGCTACATAAAAAATCTGTGCTTGTGACGTGTCAGTATATGTGTTACTTATAAATTGTAGTGGATTTGGAGTGTCCGAAATCTGTCCGAAATGTCAAAAATAAAGTGCGTAGTCCTGCGTATCTACAAGTTATCTTACTTTTTAGGAAGAATGTCAGTGTCGAAGCGCGCACTTTTCCTAGTATGGCACGGCGAAGCGATCCCCACTAAAAAGTTCTTCGTAATGGAAAGCTTTGCATTAGGAGAAGTTTGCAAGAACAATGATTGCAACGAAAAGGAGCTTTCAGAAATTGCGAGAAAGCTTCGCAATTTCAATAGTAGGCTTGTCCAGAAGTGGAAGAAATACGATAGAAATAAGGCAGCTTTTGAGAATAGTAACAAAGAATGGCTAGACACGCCTCTGGTGTTGATGGAAAGCTCATCATTTAGAAATGATGGACGCCCAGTTCGAGGCAAGTTCGAGGTGCTGATAAGGATATTGTTGAGCAAAATAAGAGAAGTATTCAGCAGAAGCTGAGAGATGAAATGAGTTTATTGGTGGACATACCAATCGCCGGTACTGGAAGTACAAACAATGGTAATACGGCACGTAGATTTTTTCAGCAACCAAATTTAGCTGCGCGCATAACAGGAGTACACGACATTTTAATATTCCGATTTAGCGTTGTCCTGCGAGCATTGGCCTGTGGACATTATTTAAACTCGGATGCATTCGGATCGTACGCTATGGAAACTGCACAAATTTTTGTAAATGAATACCCCTGGTTTTACATGCCATCGTCTGTTCACAGAATCTTAATTCATGGAGCAGACATCATAAACAGTTTTTGTCTTCCAATTGGTATGATGTCAGAGGAAGCGCTTGAAGCAAGGAATAAAGATTATCGAAACATACGCGAGAATAATACAAGGAAAAATTCAAGAAAAAACACAATGGAGGACATAATGAATACCCTTTTTGTTTCTTCTGATCCTCTAATATCTTCAATGTCCAATGGCTCTTCAATGTCGTCATCGAAAAATATTATTATGGACAAAGAAGTTAAGAGCTTGCTTTCAGCAGAAAATCTTGACACCGATTTGTCTGACTCTGAAAGTCAAGATTCAGAATAATAATTTTTTTTTTTAATTTTTGTATATAATGTATATGTTTATTATTTCCTTCTTGTATAATATAAGTTATAATTATATTTCTTACTCTTTTTCTTTAGAATACAAAAATTTAATAAAAGTCTTTTTTTTAAATATAAAAAAAAAAATTACAAAAAAACACTATAAATTTAATTTTTGTCCACATAATGCAAAATTGAGTAACAAACCGAAAAAACCGATTGAAGATATCTCTTATATTTCAGAAGTTATTAATTTAATGCCGCTAGCGAGCCCGAATCGACCACTGTGCGCTCGAAAGTTTGCATAATGGAAGATGAGACGTATTTCACAGTGGAGGGTCATGAATGGACTCCGAAACATTACTTTAATTTAAAAAAAAAATGAAATTCTTTAAAAAGAAATGTTTACAGCCAAGGATATAAGCCAAAAAACATTGACTGTTTAATATTAAACATCAAAAGATTGCTAAAATCGATACAAATGGAATTCAGGAGGCTATCCGAAAAATACCCAAAAATATAAGGAAGGGTGATCGCAATGGTCATGAATATTTTTTGTAAAAATATCATATAGTCTAAAAAAAAAACAACAAATTTAAGTTAGTCGTACTTATAGTGTTTTTTATATATGTATTGCAACAATTCTTCGTATTTAATTCCGCATACCTTACTTGATAAGGTAGTCATGAGCTTCACACATGCGTCCGTTTTCAGTTGTAGAAGACACCGGATTCCGCGAAATGCTGAAGGCTTTTGATTCTCGCTATAAATTACACATGTCCTAACTGATTTTAGGCTGCAAACTGCAGTTTTGTCGACAAACAAATTACTTTGTGAAAAAAAACCACACAGCACAAAATGTTCAAGAGACTTTACAAGCCGTTTTCGAGAAACACTTGTTCGTTGTCTAAAATATTAGCCATAGTAACGGATAATGCAAGCTCAATGATTAAAGCGTGTGAATCGCTTCAGAAAAGAAATATACCCTGCTTTGTAGATGGTTACAATTCGGAGCCGGAAATTAAAAATTTGATTGTGAAGTGCAAAAATATTGTGAGTGCCTTACGATTTAAGACACATGTCATGAGATGTCAAGCTGACGAACTTCAAAATGAAGTTTTGTCAAATATCGACAATTTAAAAGAACTGCTGGCATCCGAAGATAATGAATGGGTTGACTACGAAGATGATTTTTTCCCGTTAGAAGATGTTCCCTTGCAAACTTACAAGAATATTAACAACCCTAAGGACTTGCAAAGTAGTTTGGTGGATAAGAGAAATGTTTCTCTTAAGAACCAGGTCCTACCAAAGTGGCACAGCGTGTTAACAATGTTACACAGTCTTGGGTGCCGCAATAAATAAGTTTCTCACAAGCAGCAATAAGACTCATTTAATATTATTAGAAAATGAAGCACAGCTTTTATATAAATTATGCGACTTCTTAAAAAAATTTAAAGATGCAGTTACCGTTTTGTCTGGAGATTTTTATCCATAAATAAGCCTTGCGTTAGTGATTAGAACAGAAATCGTCTCAATATTGGAAGAACCTGAGAACAATGAGCCGCTTACTTTGACTCTTATGAAAACCAATACAAAAAAATAGATTGGAATTAAGGTTCCCGATATCGGATATATCATACTAGTCTGCGCATCCGCGATTCAGCTCACTTGATTGTACGTTGGAGTATAGCGAGAAACAAAGTTTAAAAAGAAACGATTTTTTGTTAAAAATGTTTAAAGAGCTGATTGGAGATGTTGAACAAGATAGCGATCAGCAGCAAAAGTCTCATTCTGCAAGCATAATCTTAAAGCTTGCTTAACGGCATTCGACCAACACCAAAAATAGCAATTTGGAAGCTGAATGCCATCTACTCTTAAGTTTGTCTTCATGTTAAGATGTATTAACATTTTGGAAGGAAAAGGCACCTGGAATGCCCTTACTTTCGAAGCTGGCACAAAAACGTTGTGTATTCCTGCAACGAGCACTCCAAGTGAGCGAGTGTTTTCTATTGCTGGTCTAACAATTACGCAGAAATTACTCGCAGCTCGCAGCTCACAACGTAAAGTAATTTTCATACATGACAATTACGGCACTTGCAAAGAAAGTTTAACTTAAATTTAAAAATTGAAGAGATAACAAGAAAGGAAAGCTAGCCTCGGGCGGAGCCGAAGTTGATATACCCTTGCAGTTAAAACCGGATATATATCGCAAACATCGGATATAGTTGGCCGATCCTTATGATAATATAATAATATAAGGTTGTCAAATATCTCCCTTCCGCTTTTTTGCTCTTTATTCAATGCTTTATAAAAAGTGTTACAGTGATCCGATTTAGTTGAAATATGCGCCGTTTTGTTCGATAATCCGTTTCCATCTAGACGGCAACTTCATAATACCTCCCTCGTAGAAGCCCCCCTCCTTATTTGCGAAGAACTCGGACAGCCACTTTTCACAAGCCTCTTTTGAGTTCAACTTTACACCACCAAGGGCGTTCGTCATGGACAGGAACAGGTGGTAATCACTTGGCGCTATGTCCGGGCTATATGGTGGATGCGATAAAACCTCCCATCCGAGCTCCCGTAGCTTCTGACGAGTCATCAACGAAGTGTGTGGTCTGGCGTTGTCCTGGTGGAACACTACACCCTTCCTGTTGGCCAATTCTGGACGCTTCTGGTCGATCGCCTGCTTCAAGCGGTCCAATTGTTCGCAGTAGATGGTAGAATTAAGCGTCTGGCCATATGGGAGCAGCTCATAGTGGATGATTCCCTTCCAATCCCACCAAACACACAGCAAAACCTTCCTGGCCGTCAATCCCGGCTTGGCCACTGTTTGGGACGATTCACCGGCCTTCGACCACGACCGTTTTCGTTTGATATTGTCGTATGTGATCCATGTATTCCATGATTTGATCGGTATTTGTCGTCACAGGTCTTCCGCCGGCTGGCTTATCCATGGTGTCGTTTTCACCGGCTCTGAATCGTCGAAACCATTCCTCCGCGGTTCGAAGTGATAGAGTACCATCCCCCAAAACCCCATTAATCTCACGGAACGTTTCTCTAGCGGATTTGCCTTTAACGAAGGAAAACTTTAAAATAGCGCGAATTTCGGCGTTAGTGAACTCCATGTTTACACGTCTATAACTGGTGAACGCAATATCCAAACTAATCATGCATAGCGTCGTTTTGTAGGTTATGTCAAGACCTTTTAAATTATGTATAGTGTTGCCAGATACGAGCTCTGTAGCGCTTTGTACATAGCCGCGAAATTCAAAAGACAAAAAGGCGGAAGGGAGATATTTGACAACCTTATATAATTCAATTTATTATAATATAAAATCTAAAAAAGTCCCAAACTTCTATCTTTAAAAATACCAAAAATACCGATCGTATAGTCAAAGTTACACCATTTCCAACAGTTATATGGCACTATAGGATATAGTCGGCCGATCCCGGTCGTTCCGATTTATATACTGCGTGCAAAGGATAGAAGGGTGTGTGCAAAGTTCGCGTAGTTCGCGTAGAAACAGACAGACAGACGGACATGCTCATATCAACTCAGGAGGTGATCCTGATCAAGAATATATATACTTTATAGGGTCGGAGATGTCTCCTTCACTCCGTTGCACACTTTGGACCAAAATTATAATACCCTCTGCAAGGGTATAAAAATCTATCTTATTATCTTATTATCAAAAAATTACTTTCTGATAAATTCCCATTACCTAGAATTGATGATATTTTAGATCAGTGCACTATGGGGTTTTTGACCACTTATGTGGCATTTAATCATTTTTTGAAAGTTCTCTGACTTTAAAAAAATTAATGGGAATGTATTAAGAAAACATCAAACTTTTATGCCTCATACTCAAAATGTTAATTCTTAACAGCATATGTTAGCATAACAGCTGCAAAGTCAGTACGATTGCCCTTTCCAGATACTGCCTCTTAGTTAAAATTGCATCGACTTTTGAGTTTAAAACTTTATTAATGGAACGCTCACCCAAATAATCGAAAAAAAAAACAACTGGAAAATTGGCCAGCTAATTTTCTAAAAATCTTGCTGCTTGTTCAGCGTTTGAGCTGTCTTGAAATCCACTTTTTTTTACCGTGGATCCAAAAGCGTAGCCATCCTGCAGACTGTTCTCTGCTCATATACGGAAAGACATCTTCGTCTTCGTCTCAGCGCGCACTATGTTTGCAGCCTAAATGTTTTCCATCCAACATGGTCATATTAAATTTATGGAAAATTGTATATGAATCGGTTATTGTTGGTTTAATTGATAATATTTGACTATTTATATTTTCAGTCTCAGAAAGAATTAATTAAGTCGATTCCTTTTGGCAAATTAGATTAATGGGCGGACAATATCGAGTTGATGAAAGTTTCTCTTCATTGTTCAATTTAGCTTCGTATGTTCAATTAAGCGTTGCAATGTCGTTTCAGCAAAACAATCCATACATTTAAGATTTTTTGGGGAGCATAAAATCTTTGCTGAATGCAGCTTTTGATAAATTAGGTATATATTTGCGTTCGTTTATTTCGCAGCGCATCTGGTTAGTTTTTATGTATGCTTTGTGTGACCTACATCAATATAGAATGCAAGCGATTCTTCTAGGGTGAAAGGAATAGGTATATTCCTTGGTGTTTCATATGTTTCCTCCAGATTTCTCATCATTATTTAATGAACACACTATTTTTTAAGCAGTGCGCATTCCGGACATGTACAAACTGCTACTTGTTGCTACCAACAGCTGTAATTCCTGAACTTAGTTAGATACTTTTTCGACTTGGGCTTTCGGGCACAGATCCCCAGAAATTCTTCCTTGGTCTGCGAATATCAATAGTTGCCGTTACATTACGTAATATCAGTGGCATATCAAGCCATTTCTAATTTTTTTTTTAAATGGTTTTTTGTAATGGCAAATTTTTTATTTTGTTGTAAGCCGGCTAACAAAACTTGACAATTTTTTCTACATTTTTTGTTCTTCAGCTTCAGATAAACAGCTGATTTCTTAAATTTGCACCCAATACATATTCGTTAAGCACCAAACTTTTTTTATCTGCTACACATTCGCTAAGCCACAAGGCAAAAATTACCTCTTTTGGGGACTGACATTCCACCTATAAATTGTAATAGACACAGGGACTTACACTTCTCACAAATACTAACATTAGCATGAATACGCTTGAATCACATTAGTTACAGTCCAATAAAACAGTAAAGCGTTTAAAAATCATTACTTCAAAAGCATATTAATAACAATATATTTTTAGGCATACATACATGGATCACAAACACATTATTTACATTTAGTTTAACCAAATACCTTATTTAACGAACCTTAATTTAGCGAACCGAGCCTTTCTTATACCCTTGCAGGGGGTATTATAATTTTGGTCAGAAGTGTGCAACGCAATGAAGGAGACATCTCCGACCCTATAAGTATATATATTCTTGATCAAGATCATCTCCTGAGTTGATATGAGCATGTCCGTCTGTCAGTCTGTCTGTCTGTTTCTACGCAAACTAGTCTCTCAATTTTAGAGCTATCGTCTTGAAACTTTGCACACACCCTTCTTTCCTTTGCACGCAGTATACAGATCGGCCGACTATATCCTATAGCTGCCATATAACTGATTGATCGGAAATGGTATAACTTTGGTGTTTTTAGAGTTAGAGAGTTCAAAATTGACATGAGAGATATTTTTGGCAAAATAATACGACATGCCAAATTTCATAAGGATCGGCCGACTATATCTTATAGCTGCCATATAACTGAACGATCGGAAATGGTATTTGGTAGATATATCAACTTTCGTATTTTTGAAGATACAAGCTTGGGACTTTTTTTAGACTTTTTATTGTAATTAATTGGTTTTATTATGATGTAATCATAAGGATCGGCCAACTATATCCGATGTTTGCGATATATATCCGGTTTTAACTGCAAGGGTATATCAACTTCGGCTCCGCCCGAAGCTAGCTTTGCTTTCTTGTTTGATTTTTATTTCATCACAAAGGATCACTGCTTCTTTACCTTTCTCGCTCATTTCACCAACAATTTTCTGGAGGTTTTCTAGAAAATCAGGTTGAAATCCTGATTTTCTACTATTTCTCATACCCTTGCGTCTACTAGAACTTTTCATTAAAACAAAAGCCCTTCTCATTTTTTGAATTTTTTCTTAGTATTTTTTTAGTTCAAGAGACATCTCATAATTCTTTTTTCTGTAAAATCTCTCATTTTCTTCCCTTTTCTGGCAATTCAAATAAAAATCTTCTAACTGAGGTGAAGTTTCTATGTTGGGAGTTTCTAAATTGGAAGGGCTACCTACCCTATTTAAAAAACTCTTTTCTTCCTATTGGGTTAATATAAGTGCCAATTGGTTCTTCCGCCCCATCATCACAAAATTCAAATTGTTCACATGGAACAGTACTGTTCGGACGCAATAGTGAATTGTCACATAAATTTAAAGTGGGTACGGCATTGCTTCTAAGCCTACTTTTCCCAATATATTTACTTTCACAATGTCTGTTACAAATTCGCGCAGTTCGTCTATTAAAAGTGTCATCCAATTGGCACAATTCAACCCATTTCTTAAGATTCATATCATCTGATGGAAAAGAAAACAACCTAATTGGAATGGAGTGTGATGAATCCCTGTAACTCCCCTGGCAGGATGCAATAATGCACTTGCGTCCATTTTTCCTAACATTAAGCCGATTCATTTCAAAAATATTTAAACCGAATATTTAAATAAATTATTTAATGTTTAAATAACTATATTTATTCCTGCAATTGATGATGATGTAGCCACGGACCCTCGGAAAGCTTACAAGAATCAAAACAAACCAGAAAAAAAATAGTTTTGGCGCGCAAGTTAACACTTTCATTGCCAAGAACTCCAAAGGCATACCACAGGGAAATGACGGTGTGTAAATACGGTAGTGACATTTTTATGTTTATGTATATATTTTAAATTACACTGCAGATCATACAATAAGATATGCACTATAGATCATAAAACCATATAAGAATCCATATAAAAGCATAAAACCAATGTAAATATCTGTAAAAATTATTTAACTTTTTTAAAGTTTCAAAATATATAAGGAAATAATTAAATTAACGACAATAATTTAATTAAATCTCACAATAACCCAAATTAATAACAAGTGCCTGAAAAATTGTAAACAAAAAAGGTAAACAAGTCCATCAGCTGTTTTCGTGTCTTCACCCTCCCCTAAAAATCATTCCATCGTTAGAGGAGGCATGCACAAGCCTCTTTCAGAACAACAAAAACTTAAAAGCAATCGGCGTTTTAAGTGACTCCGACTGAAATATACTCTGACACTTTCTCAGTATATTGATTTTTAATGATTCGTAAAAATATATATACAAAAAACATTTTACTACTAACACTTAATCTTATTCCTAAATAAATTAAAAATATATGCTGAAATAATAAAAAATATAATATAAAAAATAATATAATTTCTTTCGTCATTTCATCAAATACGAATACCCGAATTTTGTTAGGGTAGCAAGCCTGAAAAGTAAGAAATATCCAAATTTTGTGCGCTGCCTTCGAAACGAAATCGCACGCACACATACACCCGTGTATGTGAATGTGGAACACGCATACATACAAAGATCAACCGAATCGCAGGCCAACCTTCTTCATCGCGCTCCGTTTAGAGCAGTGGTGCCCAAGCTCTGCATACGAAAGAGCAAACTCCCATACCAATGCAAAAAATCACCAATACATTTGTGCGAGAATTTTTTTCCCATCCATGTGGCTGCACTGAAAAATAAAATTATAGTAACATTCACAAGGGGTTTAAAATATCAATATAATAAAAAATACATTTTATTACAGCCATTAAAAAAAAGGCCCTACATATTTTAGAACAGCTTATTATTATACTATGACAAATATGCAGAGCTTCTTAGTTAAAAAAAATGTTCTGCGAAGAAAAATTCATCGCTACAGGTCGTCCATTTTGGCAGAAACAAAAAAAAGAATGAATTTCTTGCAGTGAAAAGTTTTCGGCACTCCAACAACAAAATTCATTCGGATTAGTACGATTGAGGAGAAGAGGGAAAACACGAAAAATTGTTATTGTAATTGCCCTTTGCTTATGATGGGACCAACGATGCTTATGGCGTGAGCAGACTCACACAACTCGGTAGGCATGAGCATTTGCAAAAACAAATGAGCAGCGAGAGCAATGGGATGAGCACCACTGCTTTAGAAGAAGGGGTATTCCATGACATTAACATCAAGGTATGATAAAATCTGTTAGAAGATCTTCACGCTTCGATGTCAGCTCAAAGGCACAGGCGAGGTTAACAGTTGGAGGGTAAATACACCATAATATCTGGTAGTGCCCGCAGCGTGGCCACAGTGATGTGGCCGGAAATATTTGTAGGCTCAATGCAATTCCGGTGGAACAAAAAAATGTCATATATAACCCAAAGCCATTATTATTTATTTAAGCCAGTATTATTATGAAGTAAGGCCTTTTCAAGCGCATTTTTTGCTGACACGACTGCTTCTTCTGCACAGACTGCAAGCTACAAATAATATCATTAAAACTCGCCTACTACACTGAAGTTGTTATACCCGGTACCCGGTGGTCGTGTGAATGTATGTAACATAGTGAAGGAATCATCTCCGACCCCATAAAGTATATATATTCTTGATCAGCATTAACAGCCGGGTCGATATAGCCATGTAAGTCTTTCCGTATGAGCGCGTGGATCTCAGAGACTATAAGAGAAAGGACTGTAAGATTTGGCATGGAGACTCCTACAATGCCCACGCAGTTAAAGTTGGTTCAATTCCAAAAATTTTCCATGCCCCTTTCCGACACCACAAATAGCGAAATTCTGTAGCGCAAGTACTGGAAGGTTTTTTGAAAAACTTTTGATGACTATTTCTATAGTTAACATATAACTGAGAAACAAATTTCATTCAAATCGGACGATTTTTTGAGGTGATACAAAGTTTGTATTATAAACGCAGACTATAAAAGATAGAACTATCAGACTTGGAATTGGGGATCGTCCACGCAAATCAAGTTTTTATCAAAATTTTCTAACGCCCACTCCCGCCCCCAAAACAGAAATATGGTTGTAGAGACTGTTCGTTAATGTTTTGATGCCAAGCTGTTCCAATGGCTAATCTACACCCACAGAGATGAAAGATGAGCACCGGGTATAATATAATCGGGAAACTCGACTATAGCCGTCCTTTCTTTTTATGGTATTTTACCCATTGAAATGCGATTTTTAATGTATTTAAGACGGTTATAAAATTTACATTGTTCCATGTCATGTCAACACTATCTACCTTACAGGTTTGTAAGAGTGGCACCCTCTATTATATTAACATATCCTCATTATACATGCACAATTACATTTTTTTTTTTAAATTATATATTTACAAAAAAAAAGGCGTAAAACTAAAATGTAACATATGGGCAAACCCTGTGTGACCTGAAAATTAAAAAAAAAGTACCATGCTACCTAAATCTGACATTTTTTTAAACGACCACTGTGGATTATCAGTTAAAGTCATGTATCTTCTCTCGAATAAGCGAAGATACCCTACAATAACACAAAAAAGAACCAGATAATAAGTTTTCAGTTTGTTAAACCAGCATGAAATTGCAAATTCTTAAAGTTAGTGATTTTAAGGTCATGTGTGGAATTCTGGAATTCTGCTGTTAAAATCTGAACAGGCTTCTTATAACGTTTCAGCATGATTTTACTAACAGACCCACCTTATGCTAGCCTATATATAAACATATACATACATATGTATATAGTCGTAACATGTTAACAGTCGTACAATTTATATGTAGTCAACGGCTCGGTGTATTATTTCAAAATTTATCAAATAGCACAGAATTATTTAACGTTCTTGAATGTGCAATTAAAACCATCAACAAATAATTCGAAGATTTTTTTAAAATTAGAATCGTTTATCGTTTTTAGGGATTTATTTTCACCATGATTTTATTTTTAACATTAAACAAAAAACTACTGAATTCTCAACATTAACGAAATAGCTACAGAATAACATACGATTTTTCTTCGACATAAAAAATGATGGGTATTTATAGATTTTTAATTATTTTTCTGTTAATAATTATATAATTATTATAACGCAACGCAGTGGAGGAAACATCTCCGACCCTATAAAGTATATATATTCTTGATCAGGATCACCTCCTGAGTTGATATGAGCATGTCCGTCTGTCCGTCTGTCTGTCTGTTTCTACGCGAACTAGTCTCTCACTTTTGAAGCTATCGTCTTGAAACTTTGCACACACCCTTCTTTCCTTTGCACGCAGTATATAAGTCGGAACGGCCCGGATCGACCGACTATATCCTATAGCTGCCATATAACTGATTGATCGGGAATGGTATAACTTTGGTGTTTTTAGAGTTAGAGAGTTCAAATTTGACATGAGAGCTATTTTTGGCAAAATATTACGACATGCCAAATTTCATAAGGATCGGCCGACTATATCCTATAGCTGCCATATAACTGAACGATCGGAAATGACCCAACTTTTGTGTTTTTGAAGATAGAAAGCTGGAACTTGGTACAGATTATATTTTTGGTCAGTTAATCCGACCTAAAAAATTTCATTAGGATCGGCCGACTATATCCTATAGCTGCCATATAACTGAACGATCGGAAATGACCCAACTTTCGTTTTTTTGATGATAGAAAGCTGGCACTTGGTACACATTCTATTTTTGGTCAGTTAATCCGATCTACCAAATTTCATAACGATCGGTTGACTATATCTTATAGCTGACATATAACTGAACGATCGGAAATACTAAATGGTAGAAATATCAACTTTCGTATTTTTGAAGATAGAAGCTTGGGACTTTTTTTTAGATTTTTTATTGCAATTAATTGGTTTTATTATGATGTTATCATAAGGATCGGCCAATTATATCCGATGTCTGCGATATATATCCGGTTTTAGCTGCAAGGGTATATCAACTTCGGCTCCGCCCGAAGTTAGCTTTGCTTTCTTGTTTAGATTTTTTATTGTAATTAATTGGTTTTATTATGATGTATTCATAAGGATCGGCCAACTATATCCGATTTTTGCGATATATATCCGGCTTTAACTGCAAGGGTATATCAACTTCGGCTCCGCCCGAAGTTAGCTTTGCTTTCTTGTTTAGATTTTTTATTGTAATTAATTGGATTATATATTCATATTCCCATAAGGAGCGGCCAACTATATCCGATGTTTGCGATATATATCCGGTTTTAACTGCAAGGGTATATACACTTCGGCTCCGCCCGAAGTTAGCTTTCCTTTCTTGTTTTTAGATGTTTTATTGTAATTAATTGGTTTTATTATGATATTCTCATAAGTATCGGCCAACTATATCCGATGTTTGCGATATATATCCGGTTTTAACTGCAAGGGTATATCAACTTCGGCTCCGCCCGAAGTTAGCTTTCCTTTCTTGTTTTGTTTTAATTCTCATTGTATCGTATTTATTGTCGAAAAACGGGAAATTAAAATTAAATTACTTTTTATTATTTTAAATTAAATCGGTTTAAATTAAATTAAATCGGTTAATTTAATCGGTTTTTTTCTTTAGAAGACTTTCAGGTCCCTTAAGTTACCGCCTCTTTTTATATACCCTCTGCACATATGTATATACACAATATAAATATAAATATATATACATAAAGTATATAAAAACTATTATTTTTTAAACCTCAAAAATATCTTTGCTTTCCTTTCTCAAAGAAAAACTTTTTTGAACAGGTTTTTAAATATAAAATCCTAGTTTTTAATCTGTAGAATATACATTAAATATAGATTATATCGAGGTATGCTATTAAGATTCTATGAAAAATATTGGGTATATTTTCTATCAGAATAAAATGAAGTACAGTTATAAAAGTAATCAATATTATTAATTATTGGTAACAAAATGTTAATTTTTCAGGTTTTTCATATTTTCAAATAAAACAGTTACACTCCTTGTGATAAGTGTGTTTTTGAGAGGACCCTTCGTGGTCCTTGCACTTAAACTTTCAACGCCTACGCGGCCCCAATTTTTCCCTTTTGCTAACGCTCGACCGGCTTAGAAAGCTGTCTTGTCGAGAGGGGAGAAATCATCTACTCATTGTTTATACATATGTATGTATACTTAAACAAATATTAACAAAAAACCAGCTCAGTTACACAAGAATTATACGGAGTTGTCAATAAATATTAAAAAAAAATCTTGTTGCTAATCAAGTGTTTTTTGACCTTTGAAATCTTATCAGTACGCATTGTGGTTGTGGAACATTTTGACTTTTTTATATGTGTGCGCCCACAGTCCCAATTCCGCAAATGACCGTCTTCTTATCAGAAACTTCGAGCTCAAGATTAGTCTCAAGACCAGGGATGATTTAAAAGCCCGAGCCACGAGTCTCGCAGCATTAGTTGAAATTCTTCCACTGACTAAATAATAAAAAAGTCTCCTCCAAACGCAAATATGTATACAAAATTTTCCTGTCCATGGTACTCTTTTCTGCAAGTTATTTAATTTCCGACCAGGGATCGGAAAGAAGTAAGTGTTTCTATGTGTTTCTATTTTTAAAATTTATTGATTAAATTAATTTCAAAATTCCACAGTCGTGCTATCTATCGGAAGAAATGAAGGACCAGTGTACTGCCGTCTGATACCATTGTAAAGCCTCTGTTGAGATATTTTGAAAACTCACGGGAGATGGATCTCCAGCCACCACAGTGCCAGAAAGACCACTCGGACTTGCAAAATAAATTGCACTTAAATGATCGGAAGCTGACATGAAGGAATAAGAAAATATCTACAAAAACAGTACAAGTTGGGAGAAATTGAAAAAAAAAATCAATTGGCTAATTTTCATAGTTGGAAGTTTTCAAAACAAACACCCTACGTAAGTTGGCAGAACCCAAAAGTTAAAAATAAAATCCATAGCTGTTCTTACTCTTCCAGATCCTGGTCCAACAACCCCAAATAATGAGTCCAAATAATAATGACTATCCAGCAATCCAAGTTCCAGGATGAGATCCCTTTAAACTCTGAATTCTCTGTGGGACTCGACGAGTCCTACGAGTCCCTTCTGACGAGTTACTTGTTTTAATATCAGAATTTTTGTTTTCTGACAACTTTGCTTCAGAAGAATTCTACGATTCTGCAAATCCAAGTAGTCTTTTTGGCACTGTGATATCTGAGAATTCTTCTCCAGAAATTTTTCAAAATATCTTAGAAGAGGTTTAACAATCGGGTAACACACGGCAGCACATTCATCTTCCATTTCTTCCGATAGATAGGACGAGTATGGATTTTCCACTTAGAATAACTTTTTAATAAAAATAATAGTAATAGAGTCAGAATTTTAACCAAGAGCAGAATGAAGTACCACCGGAATGATCCTTAATTATTTTTGCATTTGGACGAAAATTTCTTCTTAAAGAGTCACTGGAAAAATTTAAACTGATGCTTTTAAGTCAATCTTGACCTTTAGCTTGAGAGTTCCTGATAAGAAGATTAGTCTTCGGAACAGTCTTAGTGTTCGAAAATGAGATTATACACAACGTATATACATATATAAAGAAAAAAAACCATAATTTGTAAAAAATTTTAGATTTTGTTTTTGTTTTTCCTTTAATATTATATTATAGAAATTTTTATGCAAGAAAAATGTAATTAGTTAATTTATTTTAAATGAAGACAAAACAATAAAGACTATTAAACTAAAAAGGCATAAAAAAATCAACTGATGACCTGATGAAAGAGGGAGGCTGCTGAATTCAGCAACGATACACTTTGCCTGATCGCGCTTATAAGATTCCTGTATCACCAACAACATTCAATTCCTTTTGAGCCTTTATTTCTTCTAACCCATGTAAATGCAACCCATGACACCAACATCCACATCCGATCAAATCTATTGGAAGAGCTCCAGATTCAGTCAGCCAGATTAAACGTCATTGGAGACAAGCACTTTGGTTTTGGTCAATTTCATCGCAGAGGATCCATTTTTCCCCAGCCATAGGGATCAGGCTGAATACATTTGCAAGCTCAATGCAACTCAGGTCGGATAACCCACGACACTCCTTATGAGGCCAGTTCGTGCGGAACCAACAGCTTCCTCTACAGGGAGTTCAAAGCTTAAAAGCTTATAAAACTGCATAATATGCACATTTATAAGAACATTTTAAATGTTAACATCATCTTGTGTATATTTTCCCATTTTTATACCCTTGCAGAGGGTATTATAATTTTGTCCAAAAGTGTGCAACGCAGTGAAGGAGACATCTCCGACCCTATAAAGTATATACATTCTTGATCACGATCACCTCCTGAGTTGATATGAGCATGTCCGTCTGTCCGTCTGTCTGTCCGTCTGTTTGTCCGTCTGTCTGTCTGTCTGTCTGTTTCTACGCGAACTAGTCTCTCAGTTTTAAAGCTATCGTCTTGAAACTTTGCACACACCCTTCTTTCCTTTGCACGCAGTATATATGTAAGTCGGAACGGCCCGGATCGGCCGACTATATCCTCTATCCATCGTCTGACTATATCCTATAGCTGCCATATAACTGAACGATCGGAAATGGTATTTGGTAGAAATATCAACTTTCGTATTTTTGAAGATAGAAGTTTGGGACTTTTTTTTAGATTTTGTATTGTAAAAAATTGGATTATATATTCCAATTCCCATAAGGATCGGCCAACTATATCCGATGTTTGCGATATATATCCGGTTTTAACTGCAAGGGTATATAAACTTCGGCTCCGCCCGAAGTTAGCTTTCCTTTCTTGTTTTTATTTTTCTTTGTTTGTCATAGCGGCGGCTCAGCCCCCGCGACCCTTTCACAAGACCAATCGCCTCTATAGGCATGCAATTCGAGCATGCATTATTTCTTTTGGGCAATGTTATGGCTACAGCTCTACATGAGCAATCTCTTTCCCCAGTAGAGGAGTACAAGGCAGCTCTCTAGTGATTCTGAGTCCGAGACCGAAGGGCCGGCCAGGTTTTCCACCCCAAAAAGCGCTAACGCTAGCGCTCTCAAATTCGCGAACATGGCTTTCAACATGGAACAAATGACGGCCACTATACAGGCGGCCGTTCAACATGCTGTTCAAGAAGCCAATATTGAAAGCCAGCGTAGACAAAATGAGCTGCGTCTAGCTATACAGCAACTGAACGCCCGAGTCAATGCGGTACAAATCGCTCGCGCCCAAGCGGAAACCCCACAAGCTAAGGTTTATGAGCCAATAGAAATTAGGGATAATGTCAAATGTGACGAGCCCCTAGATGCCGTTAAGTGCCTGCCCGAATTCACCGGAGCACAGGACGCATACGTCTCCTGGCGGCAATTGGCAGTAGCCGCATATTATATTTTTAGGAATTACGTAAATAGCTCGCGGCATTATCAGGCAGTTATTATTATTAGGAATAAAATTAGAGGCCCTGCCGATGCCGTGCTATCCTCGTTTGGCACTGTGCTAAATTTCGACGCGATTATAAATCGACTCGATTTTACGTACAATGATAAGCGTCGGATTCACGTCATCGAGCAGGAAATGGGTACTATCAGGCAGGGAAATCAGACCCTCCTGAAATACTACGACGAGGTTGGGAAAAAAATCACCTTGCTCACCAACAAAGCTAATATGTCGTACAGCGCTTCAGCTTCATGTGCCCCTCAGGAAATTTATTACGACGCCATTCAAGAATATGATTCGGACGGCATTCATTTTTTAAGGGAAAATCCCTGCTACACGTCGGCCAACGACAAGAGGCCAGCCGAAGCGGTTTACACGGAATCGAGAGACCCGCAATACGCGATGCAGGATACGATTAAGCACGCCCAAGATAAGTTCCGAGACAGGGAAAACGCTTTCCGGGGAAACAGGGTTTTCGAAGTTGGCGCAAAAATCCTAGTGAAGTCTAACAGGCAACTGAGCAACAAACTACACTCAAAAAAAAATTAACCCTAAGATTTAGAAATTCGCCCTATTATTGTCAACGGCACCGCACCATAAAATTTAGGGTAAATTTTTCTAAAATTTATGGCATTTCCTTTCTAAAATATAAGGAAAATTGCCCTAAAAATAAGAAAAAAATTTCTAAAAAAATAGAAAAAAATTTCTTTAATTTAGGGTAAATTTTATTTTGAGTATATCACCTTTGTGTGAGAAAAAACCCGTAGAAGTGGACATGGGGACCACAGTCCTAATTAAGGGGAGGGTGGTCCACAAGGAAAACCTTGAGTAGGCCGAGAATAGCAATAGTATTATCGCTCGCTGATAATTTTTCATTTTTTATTATCTTTCTTCCTAGCCACTTGGCATAATTTTTTATTACTAATAATTTTATTCGTACCTTATTTTCCATGCTTTGACGGTGGGCTACTCCGTTTTGAACAAAAATCCGAGTTAAATATATCCGGAGTTAAAGATTTACATCCATACCCCTGATATTCCTTTTTGAACAAATTAAATTCAAAGCATTTCAATTAATAAATGCAAACAATAGGCAGGTCAATATCAACAATAAAGTACAAATTCAAATTAATAAAATTTCCGCTACAGTCAACCAACTTCTGAGATCAGCTAAAAAGTCCCAAATTGATACAGGGCATCTATTCGAGATGCTTTTAACTCGAAGCAGGATGATTCCAATGGAGCTGCAGGGTTTAATGCTGGCAGTAGCACTTCCCAAGGTTAATGTTGTTAACCCTAGCATCTTAGATCATGCAGACCTAGAAGGTGTGTGGATGGAAAAGCCCACCGAGACCGCGATTAGGGTTTTTTTGTCCCTATCGTCCGTTAAGATATTACAATCCGATAACATCTTACCCTTTATTATTAAGTTTCCACAAATCGACACCATACTCAGACTGGAAGACAACGTAATTGCTGAATGTGACGGTGGCATCCACACAGTAAAAAATTGCTCTGCGACATCAGGGGCTACATTTTGCCAGCTGGCGCGAAAAAGATCATGGGCTCAAAGGCTCCACGCTGGAGGCATGGCGTATTGCGAGATCCAGCAAAGCGATTTACACCCCATTACTTACGTTGATGAGGGGATTGTAGTTATAAATGATCGCCCGGCTCGCGTCTGTGTGGATAATGGCACCTGTGTCCATGTAAGGGGCACATATCTCGTCACCTTTGCAGAAGGTGCCATCGTCAACGAAACCTGATTGGTCAATCATGACACAGCCCAGAAGAGGGCTCCAGGAGTGGCCAGCTCGACTTGCCTGAACGTCACTATAGAACGTAACGAGTTCGGGGAGAAGATTAACCACCACCAGTTACATTAGATGGTGTTCATAGCGGGAACAATATGCTGCGCTTTAATTTGCATCGGCTTGACCTATCGGCGAGTCACTCAGGCCCGAAGAACTGCGGCCCAACTAAAGGAGATGATCGCCCAAATAAGGTCGGCCGAGGGCGGCCTCATTCTTGAAGGGGGAGCAGTTAACTGAAGTTAACGGAGCATCGGCAATGTCCGGTTATTTAAGAACTCGCTCTGGCCAAACTGCTGACACAGAGTCTGGCCGAATGCCCATACATACATAGCCGGCGAACACTGCATATTTGCGTGGCCGCTATGAAATACCTTTTTGTTAGCTTTAAGTTTCAGTTTGTTCTTGCGCTTCATTCAATAAAGAAGGCATTTGTCCCATACTCCGGTACTTCCGGTTAAATAGTAAATACATTTTTTAAATACATTTTATTGAATTGGTCACCGCGCCTCAAGGGCCGTGATAACGGAGCATGTGCTCCCACCATAATTCCTGTCATAGAAGAAATCTCCCTCAGCAACCGCCAGGGACCCAATCATCGCTTACTACCTACAAGGAGCCTACCCTACTACACCATAATCTTACTAACGCCTGCGACACCACTTACTGTAGCGAGGAATAGCCGAATATAATCCACCACCCCATAATATAATTAACTTATATATACATATATACATATATATACTATATATATATACTATACTATACTATTACCAACTGAATATCTAACATGGATGCATTGATTGTGTGTAATTTTATTTTTTTGCATTGTATTGTATTACATAAATATGAATAAAATAATACTAGGTACATACCAATATGTATTCGAAATGTTACGTAACAGCCTAATGTTAATATACCGACTGTTCTGATAACAGACTGATTTACAGATGAGAATATATGTATGTTAAAATATCACTGTTATTATAAAATAACATCTTACTGTTAAGATAACAGCCTGTTAGGACAAATGATTGACGTTGTTTCTACATCTTACAAAAAGATTTTCTATTTGGAATATTCTTCTTCAGTATATCTGTATACCTTAAGCCATATTTATTAATTTAAATACTTTGATCTTTTCTATTACATTTCTGCTCGAAAAATTCGAAAAGTGGACAATTTTCATTAAAAAACTAAGGCATTTCGTGAAAAGTTAAACGAAATTGTTCCAAAACCACTTGCAATTTCTCTTCTAATGTTTCTACTAATTTTATTTCTAGCACTAATAAACTTTTTCTTCTATCAATGAATACAATTCCCATTAACTTAAGTAACAGTTCCACCTCTCTTCAATGTCAGATCCTAGAATTGTTCTACTTACAGTTTGATCCGCAGCTGAATGAAAAATCCTAGGAAGCCTTCAGAATTTATCCAGAAAATCAATGATTATCCAGATTCTCAATTGGATTAAGGCAGAATCAGTTGAGAATTTTGGGTTTTGCTAAAAAAAATTAAAACATATATGTATTGTATAACAATAAAAGTATAACATAGGAGTGTCAAAGTGCTACTTTTTCAAAATTAAAAAAAAAAATTCTAAAAAAATTATATTAATTTTGGTACATGGCCTTTCTCAGTGTATATTTTAATTTAAAAAAAGGCCTAAAAATAGCCTGAAAATTTAACATTTTATTCGATTTTAGATTTTTTGCCTCTTATTTATGTCTTTTAAAAACGAAATATTTAACTTTTGTGTGTCATGGAAATATTTATTTAAAAAAAACACAATTATACCAAAGGAACATACATATGTAAATATAAGTGTTGAATTAATATTAATTTTAAATATTAATTTTAATTTTAAATGTTTGTAATCACATTTTAATCATTTTGCTTAGAAGCTAAGTGAAATAATCCTAGAATTTCTTTAGGGAGTACTCCCCCGGGTAGTTATCCTCGTTTTCGCCGTAAGCCCAGGTGTCCTCGTCCGGCTCCTCGGGATCGAAATCAAACAACTGCTCCAGGTCCTGGTCGGCTTCGTTAGGAACGTGCTTTTCGGTGAGTAGGTCGTCCTGCTCCTGTTCATCCGGGCACGACCGGCACCGACTCTCGTTGATCCCGTAGTTAAGGCACTGATCCCCGACACACTGGCAGCAGCCGTCGTGGAACCACCGGTAGCCGCTGGCGCCCATGCTCTCGCACTGCTGCCGGCACTTGTTCGCCCGGATGCAGCTGTTCACATACACGACGGTGCAGTAGGAGTTGCCCCCGGCGGGGGGGGAGGCCGGGGCACTTCCACCCTGGACGCGCTGCTTGAGACCCGGACGCATCAGGAACCGGATGGTGGACCACTGGCTGTCCTCCTCGGCGGTGAGGGTGTCGAACAGCTCCGGCAGCCCGTCAATGTCTCCGATCTCGGAGCGGGGCGTCAGCGAGGGCAGCGCGTCCTTGTGCTTGGGACACATGTCCAGGCAGCCGCAGCACTCCGTGTACAGCTCCCCAAGGCAGTTAAGGCAGTCCTTGCAACAGTGGCAGTCGTTCAGCTTGCACTGGCAACTCTGGGTGATGAGGCACTTGGACACCACGGAGCCGCACACCACCTCGTTGCACCCATCGTCGTTGCCCACGGCGGAACCGACAATCACCAGGAAAATGTACACCAGAAACAGCATTCTCGTCGACTTCTCGATGTGCAATGATGCAACGGGCCCAATTGTGGCACGTTTTTTATTTGGCACAGGTGCACCCATCCCACCAGGTAGGCCCTTAATTGGCGGTTAACAGTTGCCTCCCAGGTAGAGTCTTCCATTTAAAATCAGTTAGGCCTCTCGCAGTCATAAAATAAATCCACCACATACCTCTCCTTCGCCAAATAGTTCTTACCTAAGTAGACCCAAGTCTTCCAAAACTCTAAGCCTCATTAAGCAATTCGAACAAGGGAAAAGGTAGTTTTAAACTGACTAAAGTGTCGAACACACCTATATAGTTGTAAAAGTACCAGAAGCCTATGATTTAACCAATAGACTTTCAAATAAATATATTAAAAGAAAAAAAAATTATTAATATTTTAACTGTAAGTTCGTATTTAAGTATAATCAACAAAAAATATATAAACCAAGACACTTATAACTCTGGAGGAATAAAAATAAATTAAAACATTTATTGTTAATTTTTTTTTATTAAAATTTAATTGAAAACACATACAAATTTCCGTTTTTGTTACCGCTTATACAGGTGAGTGTGGTAACTTCAATAATAAGACAGAAAATATAAACTTCCACCTAAACATTATAAGTATATAAAAATAAAATATCTCTATCTGAAAATACAAAAAGTTGTTCCTGAAAGGGCAAACAATCATCGAGGGCGTGAGAGTGTTATTTATATTTAAGAAAGATTACCTGAAAAGAAAGATTCACAGTATAATTAAAATTAAACTAAATTTAAATTATATTTCTTTTACAAAGTATTTTTTAATATATCTACATTAAAAATACATCTTGATGCGAATTTTCTCCAACGTAAAACAAACCATTTTTACAAACTTTTTGATTAAATACAAATTTAGATATAAATATTTCAAATAGAATCCAACTTTATGAACTAATTATTTACATATATGGGGTTAATTTTAAATCTTAAATAGTGTGCGCCAAACACATGCTACATATCGATATTGCCTATCGATACACACACAGAAAAATACCAGAGTGGTATTTTTTGTTAACGCATTAGTCTCATATCTGGGCAAGGGGAAACTTCACACACAGCAGCTGGGCACACGGTGCTGAGCTTAAAGCTACAAAAATAAAAGAAAACATTTCACAAAATTCAGATAATAAACAAAATCAAAGATAGTTGTATTTGGAAAAACATGGAATACGAAAGTGTGCTGATCGTGAAGCCCGAGGTGTTCATTTACAAAATACCGCCGCGCGCCAGCAATCGAGGCTATAGGTGAGTCAACCAATGCGGAAAGAGCAAGAGAAATGAAACACCCGAAAAATTAATTTTTTTTTTCATCTTAATTGATGCAAACGAAACGCCCCCACATTGCATTTTGGGGCTTTTTTCTGCGCGATTGGTTCGCTGAAAGAGTGCTTGTCAAATATGAAAGAATTATGTTATAGCCAAGGCTGATTGCCCAGACGACTCGTGGCTGCTGCCTTCGCCACTTTTGAAGTTCATTTCCAATTGATTTTTTTTTCTCGTTTTGTGCAGCTGCAACAACAATTGCTATTGTTGTACTTTTCACTTACACGTATCCAAAAAAAAGCTCCTCTGCGTGTGTGTAATTGTTGTTATTGTTGCTTTCAGCTTTCTTTGTTTTCCTTTGCGCTCTGCTGGGCAAAAAATACAAAAATACAAGCTACACGCAAAATAATAGTTAGCCGGAACATATAAATTAATGATTATTGAGTCCGCTTGCCCTAGAAGCTGCCGGCACTTAAATAAACTAGAATAAACAATAAATGTGTTATATGCGCTCTAAAAACGTTTTTAAAATTTAAAAAAATCTAAAGAAATATAATTTATTTAATTATTAATTTAAAAAATGTTATTCCATTTTATAAAAATTAAAAAAGCAAAACCTATATCGCCTGCAATTTCCAAAGCCTTTTTACATTTCATTTATTTTTACCTAGAAAAAATTAAAAACTACACAACAAAAAATTTATTTTACATAAAACTATTTATTTTATTAAAAATTTGTATTCGAAATTATAAGAAAACGCCCACTAATAATGTCATGATTTAATCACAGGGCGGCTGACTGGAATCTGAAGGAACCGACCTGGACGGGCAGGATGCGGCTGGTGGCCAAGGGCACCGCTTGCATCCTGAAGCTGGAGGACAAGACCAGTGGCGCCCTGTTCGCCAACTGCCCCATCGACACATATCCCGGCGTGGCCATCGAGGCGGTATCTGACAGCTCCCGTTACTTCGTCATCCGGGTGCAGGACGACAACGGGCGGTCCGCTTTTCTCGGCCTGGGATTCGGCGATCGATCAGACTCATTCGACTTAAATGTGGCGCTGCAGGATCACTTCAAATGGGTGAAGAACCAGGAGCAGATCGAGAAGGAGAAGACGGAACCCAAGCAGGAACTCGATCTCGGTTTCAAGGAGGGCGAAACCATCAAGATCAACATGAGGATCACGGTACGTCTTAAATCTTAAAAAATTAATTTTTATTACGAAAGAATATGTACTAAGCGAATCATTACAATTACCTATCAACCTTTTTGTTTTGTTTTCTAGAAAAAGGACGGTTCCGAGGGCAGCTCGCGCACGGGCAAGAACAAGGGATCCTCGGGCGTGTTGCCACCGCCGCCCGGTGGCCTCGGAAAGATCGCTCCACCACCGGCCGCTGCCCCAGCGACGACGGTGCGGCAAAGTCCCGGCGTCTCGCCCGCCCACAGACCCGCCGCTGGAAACTCTGAATGGACCGATTACGCATCCGCCGGGTGGGTTTCCAAGCTGGATTGATTTATGATTAAAATACGACTAGTTTCAAGCCAAATTCAAGTTGCCAGAACAAACTTTCACGGCGGAGACCAAAATGATTTAGAGAAATTGTATTCTTTTTATTTTATATTCCTAATTATTATAATGTTTACCCACAGCCAAGGATTAAAGTTAAGTTCCTTGGTCGAATCCTTTATTGTTCGAATGGCAAGAACGGAGATAATAGTCTAACTTTAAATAGTAACTATTGAAGCATCTAACATAGCTCATCTGGATAAAGAGCTTGTGCTTTCTTCTGGCGATTCCGAAATAATGAAATATTTCCTTCTCTTTTCCAGTGGCAACCAAGGACAACAGAACTCAGCCAACGCCAACTGGGTGCAGTTCTAAAGAGAAATATCCTGTTCCTGCTGCTGCTGCGCTTCTAATCCAACACTATGTTCTAAGATTTATCCAATTTTTCTTTATTTCTTATACAATTCATAATCGATTTGTTCGATTTATCATTATTATTATGATTATTATTTTTTTTTTTTTCGATTTAAATGCGACCAAAAATTGAACAGAGAACACACATTCAGCAAAGCGTCAAGCGTTAAAGTTAAAGTTTTTAAATTAAATGGAATTTGTGTATTAGTTTCCCCTCCCCCGCCTCCCATGCTCGCACGCCTTTCGTCTCTTTCTAATTCAATGTCGCGTCTCTTTCGGATTTGACTGGAAGGCCAGAAGGAGACAGCGGGTGCGGATGTTGGAGGACGGGCTCTCAGTGGGAGGGGATTTGTAGCAAACTATTTAGCCTGGTTGTTATTTGTATAAATACTAGTAACGATAATTTTTTTATATACAAACTTATTCTAAAACGTAATTTGTTAACGAGAGAAATAATGCAACTTACATAAGCAAAGGAAAATTAAGTTTAAATCAAGTTATAACATGCGAGAACTGCAAAAATATTAAAAACAAGTTTTCGAGTACTTACACACCTACGCCAACACACCAACACCAACACCAACACATACGCACGAAAGGACATTCCGCGGATGGGAGAGAAGTGATCGTTGAAGGACGGCATTGCATACAAATTTAATTTATTGTTAATTCCCCGCCTAAATCTCCACCAAATCTCCTCGTCCCCAAACCCAAGACCCCAGCCAGACCCGATTCACTTGGAAAATATGCAATAATTTACGAAAATATTATTTTGCTCTATTATTTTTTGTATTGTTTACAAAACGGCACACATGCATAGCAAATAAGTAAATCAAATGAATTATAAATATATATATGCATATACTCTTGTATGTATGCAGTATGAAGAAATATCCATATGTATTTAATAAACCACATAATGTATGTATGTAGCTTGTACAATGCATTACGAAAACAACAAAACGAGTCAGATATATAAGGATACATATGTACGAGTAGCGACGAAAGTCTTGGTAACTCCGAATGCAATTGTTAAATGTTAGTTTTGACCCCGAAACGAACCACCACCCCGTCGACGTCGAAAAACCGAACTCGAAATCAATATCGTACTAAAAGCTAAGGAAAGATCTTCGTTTTTGCGGCACGCCGTAGCTATCGCTCTGTGTTTCCGTTGCTGTTGAAATATTATACAAAATCAAAAACAAAAAAAGGACAAAAATATGAAAAACCAACAAAAAAAAATAAGAGTTCTATTTGTTCCATTAATGTTTCATAATTAAAGCTGCAAGCTGGCACTTTCTTAGCTTTATCTTCTGAGTTGTTTGCGCCCCAGCCGCAAGAGTATGCCAAGGGCAGTACGTTTCATAAATATAGTACTGGGAAAGATTTTAACTACATACTTTGGTGTGCATGTTTTGACCTAAATCGGACTACAAGTTTTCATAACCTAATTATGTATATTCTATTGCACTGACCTGCCTTGCTGTTATGAGACGTACTGTTTGTCTAGAATTTCGACACGCCATCAAAACAACAAGATCTGTACAAATATTTTATTGGGGCTATCGTTTCTTTTTTCGCAGCTCCGTCGAGGCAATTTTCAAATCATATTCGCCAGCTTTGGGCAGCCAACAAATGATAGATAAATTCGGAAGGAAATAAATGATATATATATATATATACATATACACATGATATACACAAAATGTAATGAATAATGAAAATAAAAACAAAATAGTAATGAATTTAAATGTGAAATTCCCGAACGTTCTTATTTCTTCGAAATCTTTGATAATAACTTCACCTGGTTAGAATTTTCACTTAACGGACTTCAGTTCCGAAACTATAACATGAAAAATAGTTTAAATTTACTGATTTTTCCCAAACATATCTTTTTGTCTAAAATTAAGGTATTTTGAGAATTTTTTGTATCAGTTTGAAATTTTATTATAACAAACTGTCATTTTATATATGTACGAAATTTATATAGGGTTATAGATATATGTATAAGTATGTATGTATGTATAAGATATATGTTAAATTTTTAAAAATTATCCATCTTTCTTAACTCTATCGAAAAGATCTTTCATTTTTGTTTTCTTCTCATGCCTGTTCCTAGGCAAGTACTTATATTCAATTTTTTACACCGTAACGTAGAGAATATTAAGGGTATTCACTAACTACTGGTTGTTGTGAACAACCAGTGTATTTTGAGAACCTTCTTAGAAAATTCAATCGAATGTAGAATGTAGAACTCGAATGTAGGCAAGTGTGCGGTTCGTGAGTTGGCGCTCTATTTTGATAGTTTGAACTAAATAGAACTCGTAAAACGGAAAGAAAGAATTTTGGTGGAAAGAAACAGCTACGATTGTCTCCCGAGACGGAGGTTTTGGGTAAATATCCAGTCCGCCAACAAGTTTCTATTCTAACTTTCAGAGATACAGACAGATAAAATTTCCCATGCCCATCCCAGGATTTGGATCAAGTTTAGGTTCGAGGAGTACGGATTCTTAACCTAGACCTAGGGAGTCTAAATGAATCCCTTTCTCTGAGGGAGCAGTATAACATTGGTGAGTGAAAATTGGTGCGATCTCCTAGGATTGGCGTTTTGAATTTTCCACACTGAGAAACTATTTGTATTTATGGCAGAAAAATAATTTTTTTGTATTTTTTTAGAGAATCTTATCTTATTGTAGTGAATAACAATTAATGATAAATAAAAATTAATTTTTCCTAAATTTTTAAAATATTTAGTTAAGCAGCATATTCTGTGAAGCATTAAAACTGTGGCAAAATGACCGTAAATGACAAATAATTACGGTTATATACAAACGTTAAGGAATTTTTTTATATTTATATTATTTTTATAATATTTTTATTTTTATGTATTAGTCTGTATATACATATATTTAAAAATTACCATTGAAACTACAAAACAACAATAATCTATTGCTCTCAATCCATTGGTTTTTAGACGCACAGACGGACATGCTTATATCAACTCAGGAGGTGATCCTGATCAAGAATATATATACTTTATAGGGTCGGAGATGTCTCCTTCACTGCGTTGCACCCCTTTGACCAAAATTATAATGCCCTCTGCAAGGGTATAAAATGATTCTACCGGCGTTACTCCTTTCTGCAAAATTTTATGTCTGCCTCTCTGGGATTGGAAGAAGTAAGAGAAGTTTTGGGCGCTTTTATTTTTAAAATTAATTATAAATTTAAATTCAACAGTCGGGCTACCTACCGGAAGAACAGGAAGACTAATGTACCGCCGTTAGTTCGAATTTATGGTGCACCAAAGATGGTACCAACGCAGCGAAATTACGGGAACACAACGAACTTTGTAAATCGATTGGCTCCATAAGTAAAAGAATTGCTACTTTTTGGACTCGGTATGATCGAATACCGGTATGAAAAATTATACAATATCAGTATAATTGGCTAAATGCAGTGGAGTCAATTTTCCTTAAGTCTACTAAAAATTCATCTCAGGAAACACGTCCATCGTGGTCGTCAAAAGGTTGATTTTCGGCGTCTTCAGCTAGAACGAAACGAAGTAGTATAGCGCGGATAATTGAAATTGATGAGTTTCTGCCTTGCGCAATGAAAATCTGCAACAGCCGGCGATGCTTGCAGATCCCACTGAAGTGATTTCCCTCATATGTATTGGAGACTGCCATGTCCACAAGTCAATATTTGCTTATAAGGAATTTCGTAAATAGCAAAATATCCTTATTATCCTTTGACGACTAACAAACCACAGTAAAGCAAAAAAAGCGATACCCTAAAAATATATCAGTGGATGAATCTCAGCTTAAATTTAGTTGCAAAGTTTACTGAATAATAAGGCATCGAGCATATATGAAGAATGTTAAATCAATCACGGATGAATCTATTGAAAACCTAACGATAATTGAAAAATGGGGTTTTTATGGAAGGACGGGCCATAGTGAGTACCAAAGATTTTCAAGTAACGATTCAGAAGACGAGAGCATAGTTGTCGAATCATAACTTACCTCTCCAACTAATTTCAAAAAGTAGCCATTCAATTATTTGGAAGAATTCGCGGAACACATTACTGAAGGCCAGTTCGTTATTAATTAAAAAAAGAGACAACTGAACTGTCAATCGAAGAAAAAAAAAAATACAGCCGACAGGATTTTTGATTCACAATATAAAAAAATAACTGTTTAGCATAGTTTATAACTGACTATGGTAGACGAAAAAGTATGCAACGCTTTAAATGAGATAACCTCTTCAAAATGTAATAAATGTAGAGAAAATGTAGAAAACTTTTTACATTTTTTTTCTATCTAAGTCCGTTATCAAAATGTGGCAAGCCAGAGGTCCGGAGCCAAAATTAAAAGTTGTAGACCAAAAATATAAAATTCAAGCGGCGTTTCGGGAAAATTGGAATAATAGTGGACAAGCCCAGAGACGGAGCTATTGCTACTCCAAGCTATTGCCTCGGGCTACAAAATAAATTTGTACAAATTTAATGAATATGCCATCGATACTGCCAAGGAATTGATAAGGAAGTATCCATGGTACTATTTGTACCTACAGGCCATAAGGTGTTAGCTAATGGATCTTCTGCGATTGAGCATGCACTCGTATCAATCGGAGAGCTTTCGGAGGAAACTGTCGAGTCGAGCAATAAAGAATTTAAAAAATTTAGACAGTATCACAGCCGAAAAATGTACCGCATCGAAACAAACACAGAAATATTACACACACATTTTATGGTCGACCCATTTATCACTGGACAATGAAAACATGGAAAGAAGGATAAATCAACGTTACTTGAACCTGTGTATAACATACTAGAAGAAACATTTTAAATTTTTGTTATATTTATATTGATTTGTTGATGGCTGTGCAAATATCAATTAAATAAATTGATTTCGGAGATTTTAATTTAAAATTGTTATACCTTTGCAGAGGGTATTATAATTTTGTCCAAAAGTGTGCAACGCAGTGAAGGAGACATCTCCGACCCTATAAAGCAGTGGTGCTCATCCCATTGCTCTCGCTGCTCATTTGTTTTTGCAAATGCTCATGCCTACCGAGTTGTGTGAGTCTGCTCACGCCATAAGATTCGTTGCTCACGCCATAAGCATCGTTGGTCCCATCATAAGCAAAGGGCAATTACAATAACAATTTTTCGTGTTTTCCCTCTTCTCCTCAATCGTACTAATCCGAATGAATTTTGTTGTTGGAGTGCCGAAAACTTTTCACTGCAAGAAATTCATTCTTTTTTTTGTTTCTGCCAAAATGGACGACCTGTAGCGATGAATTTTTCTTCGCAGAACATTTTTTTTTAACTAAGAAGCTCTGCATATTTGTCATAGTATAATAATAAGCTGTTCTAAAATATGTAGGGCCTTTTTTTTAATGGCTGTAATAAAATGTATTTTTTATTATATTGATATTTTAAACCCCTTGTGAATGTTACTATAATTTTATTTTTCAGTGCAGCCACATGGATGGGAAAAAAATTCTCGCACAAATGTATTGGTGATTTTTTGCATTGGTATGGGAGTTTGCTCTTTCGTATGCAGAGCTTGGGCACCACTGTTCTAAAGGCTCAAGAGGAATGGAATCTTGTTGGTAAAATGGGTACGTGGCTGCTCTTCAGTGGTTTTGCGAGTACCACTCGCAGGACTTGCCATCTATGGTTTCAAGACGGGACAAGTATGCTGCTGTTGACTGTATCGTAATACAGGTAAAGGATATTGGGCATTATCCCCCTTTCTAGGTAATTGATTTATTTTTTCATGTCTTTCAGTTTTAAGTCTTTATTTTGTCGGTTTAACTTAAAATGGAAATAGCTTACATTTTTTACATAATATATACTCATAACCTCAAGGTCAAGTTCGACCATAAAGCATTAGATGAAATTTTTCCAGTGACTCTTCGAGAAGAAAGTTTCGTTTAAACGCAAAAATAGAAAATGATCCTGCCTGTGGTACTCTTTTTCCAATTTATTACTTGTGCTATCTATCGGAAGAAATCGAAGACGAGTTTGCTGCCGTTTGTTATCCCATAGTGAAACCTCTATTAAGGTACTTTGAAAAGTGTCAGGAAAAGAATTCCCAGATATCACAGTGCATGAAGGATTATTCGGACTTGCAGAATCGCAGTCACAAACCGAAGAGAAGTTGGCAGGAAACTCAATTTCGGATAATGAAACCTCTGATATTTTCTCATTCGTCAGAAGGTGTTATTCCTCGTGTGGATATCTACGGATCCACGTTCATATTCTACGTCCTTGGGATTAAAGATATTTTCGTAGAAATATTTATTGCAAACCCTCTTCTGAGTAAGCTTAAAGGGATCTCATCCTGCAATTTGGATTGATGGATAACCATCTTGTTCTGAAAGCTAGAAGAGGTTTTGTTTTATTTTGTAAAATATTGGGTTCTGCCAATTTACCTATGGTGTTTGTGTTTCGACATCATCGGAATTTTAATATTAGCAAGTATTAGCATATTTTTCGTTGATCGTTGATCTATTTCTAGTCCTCTATTTCAACTTCCTGATTATTTAAGTGCAATTTATTTGGCAAGTCCGCATAATCTTTCTGGCACTGTGGTGCCTGAGAATCCTTCGCCTGTCATTTTTTGAAATACCTTAACAAGGGCTTTACTATGGTATCAGACGGCAGTTCACTGGTCCTCCATTTCTTCCGATAGATAGCACGACTGTGGAATTTTAAAATTAATTTAATCAATACATTTTAAAAATATAAACACATAGAAACACTTACTTCTTTCCGATCCCTGGTCGGAAATTAAATAAATTGCAGAAAAGAGTACCACCGACAGGAAAATTTTGTATACATATTTGCGTTTGGAGGAGACTTTTTTGTTTAAGTGTCAGTGGAAGAATTTCAACTGATGCTTCCAGAGTCGTGGCTCGGGCTTTTTAAATCATTCCTGGTCTTGAAACTAAGTTTGAGCTCGAAGTTTCTGATAAGAAGACGGTCTTTTGCGGAATTGGGACTTTGGGCGCACACATATAGAAAAGTCAAAATATTCCACAAACACAATCCATACTGATAGAATGACATGAGTCAGACATTTTATTTTTAAAGCTTAATTTGAAAACTAGAAGTCAAACTTCAACGGTGTTATAGACACTTATATATACATACATGCATGCATGCAACATCTTATTTTTCGAGCTCCTATAGTCTCATAGAACCATCTACTTGAATTGATGCTGATCTATAATATATATATGAATGTACATACATACATATATATACTTTAAGCTCACTAATAGAGTCTCTACGATAAACACAATATACCCTTGTATTCTATGAATACCTGGTATAAAACGGAATAAAAGAAACCCTAAGTATAAAATATTTTAATTATTGGACTGGTTTCAATTTTAGAAATAGACTCGCTCTAATTTTAAAATACTTAGGTGAAAAAATCCTCAATAAAAATTTAAAATATCTTTTAAATTAAACTCAGAATATGATGTTATTGTATATTTTTTAGAATTATATAAAGAAATATATAAGCCAAATATACTTTTGACCCTTCACGACTCATCCCAACTCATCGACTCGTGTGCACTCGACTCGACTCGACCCGTTGAAAGCATTCCGTACGAAGACTGAACTTCTTATCAGAAATTAAGTAGATTAGGCTTGAGCTCAAGGCGAACATAAAATATCGGGTGAAAGAATTTCAAAGTGACATACATAGTAGGAATTGTTGATCAGGTCGAATATAGCACAAAACCGTGTTTGAAACATTTTGAAACATCAAAATCTTGATTTATTTAAAAAAAAACGTTTTTCAGGACTTTTTTGCGCTTAAAAATTCCTAAACGTGTAATTTTGAACCGGATTTAGCATAAATGCTATTTTTGGCAAATTAATACGACCTACCAAATTTTTTATTTATTTTATATTTTACGATCAGCCGATTATATCTTATAGCTGCCAACGATATAACATGATATTTGCTAAAATTTTGTGATATTTGGTAGACCGGCCAACTATATCCGATTTTTGCGACTTTTTTTTTAACTGCAAGGGTACCTATATCAACGTCGGCTCCGCCCGAAACAAAAACAAAACTATTAAAGATTAAAGCTGTACCCTGCCATACTTTTAGAATTATGAACACCATTCCCAAATAAAATATACTTTTGGAATTTAAAAGTTATATAAGATATAGCTATAACCTATAGCTACATATATATAAATATATTACCCTCTGCAAGGGTATGAAAAGATCTAAAATAATTCAAATGTATTGGAAACAATTAGACTAAAAACAAGAAAGAAAAGCTAACTTCGGCGGAGCCGATATTGATATACCCTTGCAGTTAAAACCGGATATATATCGCAAACATCGGATATAGTTGGCCGCTTCTTATGAGAATATGATAATATAACCCAATTTATTATAATAAAAAATCTAAAAAAAATCCCAAACCTCTATCTTCAAAAATACCAAAGATGGTATTTCTACCAAATGCCATATCCGATCTTTCAGTTATGGCAACTATAAGATATAGTCGGCCGATCCTTATGATATTTGGTAGATTGGATCAACTGACCAAAAATATAATCTATAGTCGACCGATCCTTATGATATTTGGTAGATTGGATCAATTCTATCTTCAAAAACACTAAAGTTGGGTCATTTCCGATCGTTCAGTTATATGGCAGCTATAGGATATGTCGGCCGATCCTTATGAAATTTGTGATGTATTATTTTGCCAAACATAGCTCTCATGTATAGCTCTAACTCTCTAACTCTAAAAACACCAAAGTTATACCATTTCCGATGGTTCAGTTAGATGGCAACTATAGGATATAGTCGGCCGATCCCGGTCGTTCCCACTTACATATATACTGCGTGCAAAGGAAAGAAGGGCGTGAGCAAAGTTTCAAATCGAAAATCAAGAATATATATACTCTATAGGGTCGGAGATGTCTCCTTCACTGCGTTGCACACTTTTGACCAAAATTATAATACCTTCTGCAAGGGTATAAAAAATATATATGTATGTGGCAGAAAAAATATGTATATATACATGTATATGTATAATATGTATAGGAAAAAATAATTATGTGGCAGATGCTTTATCAAGAATAAGCATCGAACAACAAGTAATGAATTCAACAAGTATAAAAAGTCACTACAAGAAATGAAAGTACAAGAAAGTGCAGGAAAAGAGAAATTCGATTCGATATTTAATATTTAAACATTTAAACTATATCCAAACATCTTACCAATTTTTACATTTAATCAATTTTTCTATATTGAATTTTGAATGTTTATTTCATTTTATTTCATTCATAGTGCTTTATTAACATATGTATGTATATATTTTTTTAAATTTTAAAACCCGGCTTACATATACATACATACATATTTTCCTAATTACGGTTTCGTATAGCTTTACGGGCTTATCTTATGATTAGGCAGAAAAGGTTCCGCTCAATTTTCTTAATAATATAATTAATATTGTAATATGTATATGTATTTTTATTTTACATATGTTTTTACCTATTGATTCGCAAAGCTTTACAGGCAATGCTTCTGATTAGGGGAAAGTAGTTCCGCGCAATCGTACATAAAAATGTTATATATATCTCTTTTTAAATTTTTCATTGTTATTGTTATATGTGTCCGAAATGATCGCTGTTTGGCACCCTCTATTGCATCAGCTGGACGTCGCCGGGGTTGGCACGCTGATGCTCCATCGGTGGCGCAAGTGGCGGTTGGCCGCTCGGACTTGTAGATTTTCTGCTGCTGCAGTCCGGGGCCTCTGGGATCGGGCCCTGCCGGTGCTGGTCTTCGCACAGGCTGTCGGTTCTAGGTGGCACGTATATTTGCAGGTAATTATCCGGCATTCTCGGTAGTTGCTTGGGGGTTGGAACTTTAATTATTCGTTTCTCATAGGTTGTTGGTATGGGCGCTGAGTGAGTTTCAGATGGTTGTGTTGTTTTTTCTGTTAATTTCGTTTTTAGAAAGTCAACTTCAGCTTGCAACTTTTGCCTTGTTGACAACGCTAGAGGCGATGTACTTGTATACAGCAACCATTTGAGGTGTGCTACTCTCTTTTTAATTTTGTTTTTTATACCTCCGCGTCTACCCATCACTGCACTCTACTCACTCAGATTCTTTTTTTCGTCCGCAATTCTAAAAAAAAAATTCCAAATTTTTTTTTTAGTTTTTCCGGTTTTCCAGTTTTCTTAAGTGGTGTTCCTCGGCTATGTCCTCCGCGGTGTGTCCTTCGTATCCTTCGCCTTGTAAATCCTTGTAGTCCTGATTGTCTTAGGTGCTTATAACGTCATGTTAATAATTTATTTACATACATATGTGTAATAATATGAATCTTTGCGTTTTAATGTGAAGCCCACAAGTGTGCGCTTCCACTGATTTTTATTCTCTGATTCTGATTATGATTTAAGGACTTATACTCGTTGCCGCTGACGGAGTATTTTATGCACATATACATACAAGTTAACACAAAACGAATTCGCATCCGAAGTTGCAAGCAAAAGTGAAATTTCCCGGCTTTGGTCAATAGCTCCCAAAAGGTGCTGACTGCAGTGTCTGATCCACTTCCCGCTGCAGCGAAGACAACGGCAAAGCTCCGACGGTGGCAGAGGCAGCGACAAAGCTATTAGGTATAAATATGCCAATTTTTGTAAACATAATTTAGTTCCAATTTTTGTACTAATAAATACAGACCAATTGTCCAACAAAATTATATTTTTTACACATGTATGCGAGCCGTCAATGCTCGAGAACCGCTTACGCTTGCGTTTTAGCCCAGGCATACTTGGGTGGTTCGTATTTCAACCACTTAAGGAATGTGTGGGGCCTTTGAGCTTGTGTGTATACACAATAGTATTTAATGTATTAGTTTGTTGCTATTTCTTTATTTGGTACAGTGATACGTGCATATTAGAGCCTATTATTTTATTTGGTACCGTGACATGTGCATGTTACAATATATTCTTGATCAGGATCACCTTATGAGTCTGTCTGTTTCTAAGCGTACTAGTCTCTCAGTTTTAAATCCATCGACTTGAAACTTTGCACTCACCCTTCTTTCCTTTGCACGCAGTATATACATATGTAAGTCGGAACGGCCGAATCGGCCGACTATATCCTATACCTGCCATATAACTGATTGATCGGAAATGGTATAACTTTGGTGTTCTTAGAGTTCGAGCGTTCGGATTTGAGTGCATGAGTACTCATTTTGGCAAAATAATACGACCTAGCAAATTTAATAAGGATCGGCCAACTATATCCAATAGCTGCCACAAAACTGAACGATCAGAAATGACCCAACTTCCGTGTTTTTGAAGATAGAAGGTTAGAACTTTTAAATACAATTTATTTGTAATTGATCTAATTGATCCAACCTACCAAATTTCATAAGAATCGGTCGACCATATCCTACAGCTGCTATATAATTGAACGAACGGAAATGGTATTTGGTAAAAATATTGTAGTGTAATAAATTGTTTTATTATGATATAATCATAAGGATCGTCCAACTATATCCGATGTTTGCGATATATATCCTGTTTCAACTGCAAGGATAATTCATTAAAAGTGGGACTAATCATTTAGTGGGACCGTATAGCTAAACTAGCATTTTTCAACACAGCAACCCAACCATATTTATGCGTAACCCAACACCGTCACATGTTCAAACATTGGTTTGACAATTGAAAAAAAAAAAATAAAGCAAATAAAAAATCATGCCGCCGGAGATGCAAATAACTAGTGACAGCGATCTGGACAATGTCTTGGAGGAGTTCAATCTTCGCAAGGAGCGTAGGAACAGCGCCGGACCTGCGAAATACACTTGCAGTATTGAAAAATGCGAGGCCACGTTCAAGCGCCTGGATCAACTGGATCGCCATGAGTATCACCATACGGGAATTGTTTGTATAAAATCTGCCTTTAATTAACAGACACTAAATAAAACAATTATTGCAGAAGAAGCACGCCTGCTCCCACGAGGGCTGCGATAAAACCTATTCGATACTCACCCACTTGAAGCGGCATTTGCGAAGCACCCACGAGCGTCCAGAGGCGGCGGCCCAGAAAACAGTCAAGTGCTCGCTCTCGGAGTGCTCCAAAATGTTTACTTCGTCCTGCAATATGCAGCGGCATGTGCGCGAGGCCCACGAAAAACCCAGGGTCTATCCCTGCGAGCACTGCCCGGCGAAGTTTTCACAGAAACTGAAACTTAAACGTCACGAAATCAAGGAGCACACCCAGGACTATCCGTTTCGCTGCCAGAAGTGCACCCGTGGATTCTACCAGGAGTGGCAGCGAGAGAGTCATCAGGGCACTTGCAAGCTCTATGCGTGTCCTGCGTGTCCACTTAAGTTCGACAAGTGGACTCTGTATACCAAGCATTGCAGGGACACGTTGCATGGCAAGAACCGATATAAGTGCGACCAGTGCGACAGGTGCTATGACAAGCCCAGTGATCTCAAGCAACACATCGAAGCCAAACATAAGACAGCGGAGGGCTCAGAGTTCATCTGTCCGGAGGAGGGGTGTTCGAAAAGCTACTCCTATGAAAGGAATCTCCGCCAGCACATGCTGACTGCTCATTCAGGTCGGCGTTTCGAGTGTCAGGCTCTGGACTGTGGTCGCTGCTTCAGCAGTGCCCAGAACCTATCGAAGCATGTTTTACGCGATCACCAGGATGGGCAGACCCACAAAGAAACAGTTGCACACAAAAAAGAGGAAAGTCCTGGAAAGAAGTCAAATCCTCGCAAACGCAGGCGTGACGCAGGTCGTCCTAAACATTCCAGACTCTCAAAACTAGCCTGCCTGCAGCTGGGCAAGGAGGAGGATTTAGCTGTAAGAGAGCGTCAGCCTTTGGCACTTGAAAAAGTAACCCAGAAACTAGAGAAAGGCACCCAGGAATTGGACATTGTTGACCTGTAAATAGAAGCCCAGGAAAAGGTTGATGGCACTGAAGGCAACTGAGACCTTATAGAAAAACTGCCGGTTCAGCCACTTTATAACGAAAATTCTAATCAAGATTGAGATTCCTTCAAAAATATTCTTAATTTCAAACGCAAATGGTTTCCTTATTACTTCTTAAAAGTATAAAACCCAAAGAAACTTTTAAAATCAATAAGTTGATTTATAAAGACTTATGATATGAAAATTGTAGTCATTAAGGGTTCACTACTCCAATAATTAGTCTTCTAACAGAATGACGCAACTTCTTGCCCACATCTCCTAATAAAACATTGCGTCTCTCTTACTATGTAGTTTATTTTCCTTATTATCCTTAATAGGCCAATTTTTAAGGGTCGTTAAAAGGTACTCCACATGCCGCCCGTACTCTTCAATAACAACATACAGTTCGATGCCTATCTACTCTTTTCTTTTTTTTAATTAAACAATCTAGAAACAAAAAAAATGCTTGATGAGGGACGAATTGAAAGAGGAGCAGGAACAGGTGGATAAGTGGAAGCAACGGGATTGGACTACAGCGAGTTGATGATCTTCCGGCTGCGCATCTGTTCCAGCCAGTGCTCGTACTGTTGCTCAGGCGTCTGTGGCTCCTGGTAGTAGTGCTCCGGTGGATTGCCCTCCTCCAGGCGGACAAAGTAGTGACAGTGCTTGTACTCCACAGTGCCAAAACGACCGCGGGCATGCCGACGCATTCCCTTGAAGACACGTCCCTTGCCAACAAAAGATTCAGCTGAAATAGATAAAATATATATTATTTGGGATCCATTTATTCCGTGGAAAAAATTATAAGATTTTTCTTTTATAATCGGGGTGAGTTATTCCATTGTTGGGTGAAAATAACAACCCCAAATAAACCTCGGAAATCGGCGACATTGCTTACCTATCCACAGATTGCTTTTGTACTCCACATTGTGCCTTTGGACGGCCATCTCCTGGGCCTCTAGAATGGTCTCCCGCACATCGGTGGCTCCCTTCTTGAGGACAAAGTTGAGCTGCTTCAACGCCTCATCGACGGACATGCCACGAACGAAGGCTGCGATGTACCACATCTTGTCCGGACTGTATTTGATGTTGGTGCGCATGTGGCAAACGTACTGAAAAGGGATGAAGGTTTTTAGGATACGTTTCATAAATAGTGGTCAGACTTTCAAACATCAATCATAGAGCGATAGCATCAAAATGTAGATAAGATTTCTATTCAAATATTAACAAATTTATCTTTTTCGCACACGTACAAAGTTATGTGAGCTTTGAGTATCAATGTCTTTAGTTTCTATCTAAATGGGTGTCCAGACAAATAAAGCATATATGCTCCTATACAAGAAATATACATCTGAATAGTTGACTGCCCTGCCAGGTGATTCTGTTTGTTTTGGTTATTCCTTACGGCTTTGCGGGGCTCCTCCTCCGGTTCCTGCGGCGGATGGACCGTCTTGTTGTACTCCAGCCACTTCCTGGGTCCGTAGTTGTGCTTGTTCCACTTGGTGCAGAGAGTTCCGCCCGCAGTTCCTGCTGCCGTGTGGATACTTTTTGGGAGCGCAGGTGGCGATTGGCTCAGATGGGGACTGGACGTGTTTGCTGGCTTAAGGAGCGCTGCACCCGGAAGCTGGGGCTGCACGCGCAGCTGGGACATCTGCCGGATCACCTTGTGCATCGTATTGTCGGTCTCCTATCAGCAAAGCAAGGAATTTACGCAGACCCCTTTTCGGTCGCGTAATCTGAAGTAGGGATGATAAAAATCAAAAAACCAACATATCGATATTCTTTTGCACCACAATTGATATATTTCTATCGTGGTATGTATTTTTGCCGTAAAACACATGGTATGTTTTTGGTATTTTACGACACATTGTTTCCCAACTTTTACATATTGGGTTTTACGTGGCCAATTCTTTAAATAATTTTTAGTGCCTCAAAAATTTTACTTACAACAGTTTGATTTTAAAACTTCATATTCATACATTATACACATGTCGAGGGCAGTGTGTTTTTTTACATGTTTTGCAGTTTACATGTTTGGTTTTACATGCCAAATTGTTTATACACATGTCAAGAGCAATTTTGCCAAGGCGCCAAATAAAATGTTTCTTATTTTCCGGCGTAACCCCTTAATAAGGCCCTTAAAAAAAATAAATAAAGACCCGTATTTTCATGGTATTTTAGATATACATCGGTTTTATCTCATAAGATTTTATAACAAGAAATGATCGATATGAACTTTTTCCAATTGGATTGCTTAGCTTATAAGAAAACTGGGACTGCCAACTTGTGTTTAGCCGCCCTTTAGGGAAATGGTGGGTTGTATATCTTATCGGTACATATATCGATATCTGGTTGTGAATTTCCAATATTATGGCAACATTTCTATGACTTCAAATTTAATATTCACAATTTTTTTGAACCTATTTTCAATTATTAATACATTTTTTTAAAACTCCTAATTGAGATTTTCGCAGGCTTTAAAAAATCTTAGGCTTAGGAACACAATATGTTTATGAAGGGCTACATTTTGGACGATTTCGTAACTGCAGAAAGGGATTTGAAAACTCTGGTTTTCGTTTCGAAACGCTCAGGCATATTATTTTTTTTATTGAGGACTCTGATATAGGTTTTTTTGTTTTAAAAAACAATTATAAATATAATGACCTTACTCTTACAAAAATTTCAAAAAATTTCAAATTTCAGGGTATAATTTTATAATATAAAATATAAAATTTATATTAAGCTTCAAAAATAGTCAAAGCAAGATCTTGTATCATTCAATGGCTTAAATATCTCAATCTAATAACTTTAAATGTTAATGACTTTAAATGTTTGGAAAAATTTCAAAAATAATAATTTTTTGCAAGAGTTCGTTACTACTGCTTACCCGCGCTATTTCGAATCCAGCGGTCTGGCAGCACTGGGGGCGCGTAAGGTATCTCCGGGCCTTGCATGAATGAAGGCTCATTCTCATTTGAACGCTGCAGCGAGACTGGCAGCTGTGAATGCGGAGCGCGCGCGATCGAAATATTTAAATCGGCAGCAGAAACCGCGATCGCTCGAATAACAATAAACAGGCCCATCGCGTGTATGCAAATTGATTTGGTAATTTGTAGTATTACGGCGAGCCGACACTAATTCCGTTGTTATTTTATTGTGGAGTGGAAAGCAAAGTGCTCTGGTGTTTATTTTAACTCGAAATAGCTTTTGCCTCGAATTGCAGACTGCCGGCAATCCGTCTAATGATTGTGATGCTTTTAAGTTGACGATTGCAAATTCCTGGCACCAGGACAGATGATCATATCTCTGTTTTCTCATTTTATCTAAATTTCTGTGTATATGTAGACGAGATAAATAAAGATACTGAAACGACTCCGATGACACACCAAATGGTCCAAACTTTTGCTAACGGAAATCACATTTGAAATGTTGTGTCTTCCTACACAAAATTCACCTCAAGATTTGAAGCCCACACACTAATTTCCGATAGCCTTCCTCTTTGCCTCGAAAGACACATGAAAAAATTTTGATCAAAACTAATTAGATGGGAAGTGATCGATAGACAGGTTTCCCCATTATTTTTAGCAGTGGGTGGTAGGGAAACAGTTTTTCAAAAACCTGAAAAAGTATTTCGAAAAAAGTTTTTGAAATGCAATTGAACTAAGCTCCAAAACTTGTAAATTCTTGAAATATTTAAATTTGAAGCCTTAATGCTAGTTTCATTACTTAATTGCTTTTATAATTGTTTCAATAAGTAAAGACTTGTTTGTTTGGCTTCACTTTCGCTTAGCACCTGCATAGCAGTATTTGCACGACTCGACTATAAACATACAATATTGTAAAAATTGTATTTTTTTCTGTGAAAACTTTGCTATCATTTTCGATTTGAAAAAGCTTTGAGATTGTGTCTCTGTCGCTCCCCATCGCGGCGTCTCGTTTCCACTGAGTAGGCGATCCGTGAGCGGTGTTCACCTATGTATCTATGTATCTTTGTATCTGCACCGTCTACCCTAAGATGAATCTAATGGATGCTTCGGCTCTCGCTAGTCGGTGCTCGAAATTCGCTGCGTTTGCCAGGCGCTCTGACCAAATAATAGAGTAAAAATAAAGTAAATTCTAAAAACTGAAATACAAAATTTAACGCGGCGGTTTTCTAAGCTTAATTAAAGGAATTTTTTTAGAGTGAAGCTCAAGTGATGAATTCAGTAAACATGCAAATATGTGACAAGATCAATAAAGTGACTCCAAATACACAAAAATATATATAGAATCAGCTTTAACCTTCTGCGACAAACACACCAGCACACCAACCCACACACACACACACTCTGCTGTCTGCTGTCTCAGCTGTTTTGGACCTTTTTTTTGTGCAGTGTAGAAAAGATCTGTATATGCAGGTCTATATATACTATACATGTACAACCTATAGACTGAGTCTGGGCGTGTAGAAACAAAAAATCTCCAACATCTCACCAAGAAACAAATTTTCAAGATTTATTTTTAGATAAATGATCGGTTTTTGTTGTTTTTTTTCTGGCGATTCTACTAATTTGATGAGAGTTTTTTAAAACATCTGCTTGATGTTTTCGAATTCCCTTCAAAACAGTGACTGGAAAGTTTCACTTTTCAAAGGTGGATTGTTGAATATTAGAGCGAAATATCGGTAGTGCAGTTGGGTAGAATTTTAAAGACTCTATCTTAAAATATTTTCTTTTAATGACTTGGCCTCAAAAGCCCTAGATTGCCTTATCAAGTGTCTCTGGCACTCATTTGGAAAGGCTATGCTAATTTTTCAACAAAAAATATATTTTGCTTCCAAATGAGTTTTTTGTGGAATTCTTTTTCGATTTTTGTAACGGTCTCTCAGCCAAGCTGGCGCATTGCGAATTCCGCTCACATGATCGACTCTGGATTCAGTCGCCATATGGCGTTCTGCAACAAACTCTTAATTATAATTCATTTTCGTGTCTATGAATGGCAGCCGCCCATCAATGAGTTGCCAGCGCCCACAATCTGCTAGTAAAAATACAACAAAATATATATGTATGTATATCCGAGTAGCTAGAAAATGTGTCAAGTGTCACCTGCACTAGAGGCACTAAAAAACGCCAACGCCGCCCACTCATTTTTGCGCATTTCGAATGCAATTTGTCTCGACGGAGAGGAAAGCTGGCTAGAAAGGGCCTGCTGTCTGATGTTTATCTAATTTTCGGGTTTTGGTGGCTTTTTTCTGCCTCGGCCGTTATTTTGGGCAACCTGTTTGGCGGCCCATTACGTCATCTGGCCACAATCTGAGATGCTGATCTGAGAACCGAGCGCCGAGAACGCGCCAAAAAAGCTTTGCACGCAGGTCGGCGCGGCGCAAACAAGAAACCGTCAAAACGCTTTAAAACAACAAATCAGATCTCCAAATTGGCCAAGACACAGGAACAGACATAACGACCCAGCTGCTACCCTGGCCGAGAGAATTGTAGGACTTCGATTGAAAGGTTTAAAAAATGAACGCGTGGTTTTAAATTAAAATAACAATCAAAGTTATATTAAAATCTTAAAACAAAAACTATACTAAAAGGAACATTTTTTAAAGCTTTGTATATCTATTAATACAAAATTTAAACATTTAAAATTCAAAAAAGTAAAATTAAATGGTTTCTACAAAGTGACTACTGAAAAGTGATAACCAAAAACTTAAAAAAGTTTATTTAAAACTAAAAGCTAAAATAAACAAGAAATAACTATAACTCAAAAATAAAAAAGTGTTAAAAAATATTCTAAATATCTAAATTAAAGCAAATAAACCGAATATTTCACTAAAACTGCATTTAATAAAAATAGAACAAAAATCGAACTATGGTAAATGATATTTCGAAAAAATACTACGCGATCTTTGAAACTTGAAAATAAATTAATTTAATAATCTAATATTTATTAAAAAAATATTTAAAATCTTAGAAACATTTTAAAAATTTTCCAAGATAATTCAAAACAAATTTTTCAAAATTTGCAAAACCCAATCAGCAAAGAATGTGATCTCTGATCATAAACTGAACCTTGTAATCGAAAACCATTTTTGGAAAAATGATAGATTCGGTGCCCGGCCAGCCCTAACCACCTCTCCGCCCACAGAACCAATGCCTCAAGGTCGATTGTTTTCTTGCTTTGCACTGGAAAAAAATAGGTTTTCTTTCAAGACCATTAGAGGGACATAAAGAAAAGTCTTCCTCCAATATAGTCATCTGGCCCCTAGAAGCCCAAAGCATCCGACCAACTATTTTTTGAGAGACTTGTCTTTGACCGCCAGAGACACTGAGCAAGAGACCACTTATTTGTCTTTGCTGACTTGGAGAATGTTTGTTTTTGGCTCTGATTGCTGGGCTCTCTTTTTGTCTTTAGTTTTTTTTCGGAATCTGAATTCATTTCGGCCAAGGTTGAGATTCGTATAAAGAGTGTATGTGTGTGAGGTGCGGTGTGTCTTGGCGACCATATGTGATATTAATTCCGAATCTCGACCAGCAGCTGTGAAGATGCAAGCGTAAAAGTGCCATAGTTCTTGATGCAAAACCGACGAAATCGCCTCCAACGAAATCCGAAATCCCCAAACAAGGACTCCTCCAAAAATTGTGAATCTCCGAGAAAAACAAGAAAAGTAGAGGGCCAAGAACTCACGAAAATGTGCACGGATCTCCCCCGTCTCAGGATGGGAATGTCCTGGCTGGTGATCCTGCTGGCGATCGCCGTGGCCACCAACGCATACAACATCGACCTCCCCAGTTACGTCCGGTTCCGGCAGGCCGCCAACTCCATGTTCGGATTCAGCATTGCGATGCACAAGTCCCGCAGCAACTTTTACTCCAATCAAAACAAGTGAGTTTTCAAGTTAAAAATCCTACGCTTTTCACAAAGATTCCTTTCAAGAATCAATTTAATAATAATAATAAATAAATTAATGAATTTTTACATATATATTTACAAAAGTTACTGATAAATGACAAAGGTACTAACTCTGTACTGCAATATAATACATTATTTCCTACAAAGTATATAAGCTTTCTTAACTTCCGATTCCGTCATCGCTGCATGGCTTTTCCCCTTTTCTTGATATCATAATTATATATATTTCGTATATGAATAAACATATTTTTGGGATAGTCTTATCGAGTCTTTCCGAAATGCTGCGTCAATGCAACTTAATCACGCTCTTTGGCGAGTTTCCGGATAAGCCCACTGCATTCAATCACCAAGCCTCGAGCATAAGTGTGAGGCGTGATTAACTCCCAAGCGATTTAATTAAATATCAAATAAACTTGTTGAGTTCTTGAGATGCAGGGAGACGTCTTGATTATTTTTGAAAAAGTGTCAAATAGTTTCTGTCTTCGTTCAAGAATCTTTCATCGTTTTTTGTTGGGCTGTCGGATGAGATAATGCTAATCTCGGAAGATTCCCTCTATCAGGGAACTTGACTCTCTTGACTTTCTCTCACTTTCCCAACGAGCGTGTAAATATGCATAAAGAATTCTAAACGACCATTAATTTCAATAACGCCTAGATAGCGACCGGACTCGAGCCCAAAGAGATTCATTGATAAATTTACGAGTGCCACAGGGTGCACCATAGCACTGCCTCCATTCATCCAACCATCCATCTGTCGCGGCATTTATGTGTTTGAGGCCTGTCTGGTCGATTACCGAATGTGGGACACAGATATGACAGTCTGACTTTGAACCGGAAAGTTTATTCGGGAACTTCGCGGTGACCCCTTGACAAATGGCACAAAATATTGCCGGGCCCACCTCTCGCCCAGCATTTTCCACACTATTCATGTGAGCCGTTCGAATATTCGAACGGATCGATCGATAGCCTTTCTGAACCCTCAGAGTTCAGCTCGATGGAGCGTGCTAATCAGCCTGAGCCTCTCGTACTCACAGTGCTCACTGAGAAAAAATACTACACCCATTGGGGATATTTTAAAGAAATTTTTTTTTTACTTTTAAACAAATATGAATAGCTATTTTGGTTGTTTTTTATTCAGGGCCCGTTTCTTGTGTTTTTTGACTTATTTATTAAAAATAAATAATACTATGTAATTCTTCAATAATTTAGTTAATAAAATATATATAAATATTTAAAATAGAAAATCTGCATCCCTGATTGTAAAATTTCTCTGTGTAATGGGTCTAGTCTGCTAGACTTTTCGCACGTTCGGAGGCCGTAGAATTGGTGGGACGCTCTTTGTAGAGCGGCGGGAAGAAAGACAGTAGAGGCAGTTGAAGACGCGGCTACAGATACGTAGCATCGATAGAGAGAGTGGACGGAATGGATGGGTGGAAAGTGCTTTCCGGGAGGAGGCTATCAAAGAAACAGCATCTGGCTACGTGTGTGAATGGCCTTTGGGCCTCCAACAGCTCTTTCTTTGCCATATTCCCTATAATCCATATGTTATACACATACATATGTGTAGGCTTGTGTATGAAGACAGGTCGAGTTACAGATACAGATACATAATGCGCTAAGTGCACTTAAAAGCAACGAAAATTATTTAAATGCAACCTTAAAAATTGTTTACAATTCAATAAACAGACGCAAACACACAAAAAGCAGATCGTCGGGGCATTTGGTTAGAGCCTGCCCTAAAAGATGCGACACTCTCAGCTACAGATACAGATGTTCAGATGCAGAGATACAAAGATACAATGGCACTGAGTTAGCATCTTGCGACTTCTGACTCTGACTCAAGTTGTTTGAACTTTGAATGCTCTTTGTGGATTCACAAAAGCAAAATAAAGAGATAACTCCTAAAAGTATCTTCAGCTTTGAGGGTTTCTGTGTTTGGCGAGCAGTGTGCGTACGAAAAAGATAAAGATACAAGTAATCTGGGGTTACATTTTTTGTTTCTGTGTTTCGTTAGAGGAGAAAGCCAGTAGAATACTTTGTTGATCCTCAATAATGGCAACTAATAATGTTTTGTATTTTTTATTGCCGACCGAGAATTGATAAGTCTATCTGCTATAGCAGTGATATATGTACCCTCTTCGGAACATAGGCAATCTCTTGTCTAGATTTAAATTCACACAAAGAACCATTTCTATGTGGTTTGTTTATGGACCTGCGAGAGGGCATTACGATATTTTGTATTTGCTTTTTTAAAAGCTTAAAATTACCTGACTCCGTTCTGCTGCCTGGTGAGATAATTATGTGTTAAGTGCCGCGAAGACAAAAGCCCAAGACGAGGCTACTTGGGCGACAACCAAGTGAGGAAAAGTGGTAAACAAAGGCCATACACTGGGGGAAATAGTGGGGGTATTACAAGATTTTTAAAGGCATTCTTACTTTGTACTAGCACTAGTCATAACTAGTAGTACTACTTGTATGAAAATAATAGATATTTCGGGTCATACCTTTTTTTTCACTTTCAACAATTTCTCTCTCTGTACTCTACTAGTTGTGGTTATTGTTTATAAGGCAAGAGAGCCAAAGCTGTTGGCCAATATGTGGTTTGCCCTGAGGCAGCCAGCAATTAATACAGCACATAAATGTATCCGTATCTGCAGACAAATGCTTTAATATCAGTGTCTCAACCTCCCCCGCACCCACCTTCGCTTCTTGGCCATGTATCTTTGTATCTGTATCTCGGCGTGACATAGTTCGAGTGCGCTATTTACGGTCAAGTGTTTGCTTGGCAAGGTTGTTGCCACTTCGGCATCAGCTTCAGCTTCACTTCACCCAATTGGCCAAATAAAGTAGTTCGTCCGTTAACCAGACCAAGTCCGAGACTGGGACCAAGAGAGAGAGAGGTTCTCGGGCTCGGGTTTCCTTATAGACGGATCTCATTAGTCTGACCCCGATCCCGATTGCGATGCCGATCCCTGATCCGAGCTCCATGCCTTGCCCGCTTTTGGGCTCTGGCCATTACAGTTGCCTTACCAGAAAGTGTTCTAAATGGCTCAGATTGTCATTCTCTTGGCCAAATCGCTTTACTACAACTATTTGTTTCTGGAAATCTCATCAGTAGATCCAACACAACAGTAGAGTACAATTATTATTTGCAAGAAATGTTTATGCAATATTTGCTGATGGCTTCATTACTGAATTGTGTGATGAGCTAATGATATGCTGGATAAACAAAATAGGAGCCTGGGCAAACAGAGTTCTGTCTCCAAGAACCGCCCTTGTCGTATTTATAGCCAACTTCCCCGGCAGGCCACCAACATCGATCGCGTCCGCACTTGAGGAGTTCATTTAGGCTGCTTTCCAGTGGCAGTCGCAGTCGGAGTCCCCCTGATGTTTCCATGGAGCTACCCTCGGTTCTGCCGTAAGTGGGTTGCATCGGACCTAGGCCATTTATCTATTGCATAAACTACTGTCAGCTGCTGCTGGAAATCCACAAAAGATCGTGTCGATCGTTGATCGTTTGTCTGTCGGCTGAGCGGCGTTTGTTTTGTTGTGGTTATGAAATGGCAAAAAAAAAAAGAAATAATGAAAATAAAACGGCGGCAGACAATGAAAAATGTAATTGATTTCAAATTTTTATACGTACGCCGTCCATGCACTGCGACAAAAAACGGGGCTCATAACTAGTTTCAAAAATATTTATGGCCCATCAGACCTTCACTTTTAAAAATATGTTTCGTTTTTTCCCCCTTTTTTGCTAATTAGCAGCAAATAATTCATTATTATCGTTATTTAACAATTTGCTAGTTTTTTCACTTCGTAGAACTTAAGATTTATTTCGATTTTTGGGGCTTTACGATTTTTTTATAATTTAATTTCAAGTACTTCCTTGAAAACTAACCTATAATGTGGCTTGAAATTTAATTCTAAAAAGAGATTTTCACATTTTACATTTCATTCTTACAGAATGTATTGGTATTTTTAATTTCCAAGAATTTTTACAATTTTAATAGCCATTGAGAGGATTTTTTTTTAGTTTGTTTTAAGAAATATTATTATTTCTAGTCTAATGAAGCTTAAAGTCAAGAATCTTTTAATTCATTAAAGAATGTAAAAGAAGAACATAAAAATGTAGTTTTTTAGTTATTTGATAAGACATATACTAAATTACATTTAGGGACATTCTCCTTATTTCGACTAATAAGTATTTCATAATCTATAGTAGAAAAATAATGAATATCAAAGTCAGGAAGGGAAGATTTTCGCTACTTTTTTCACTATGTATTATTACGCTTAAAAAATACACTTTTCAAATAAAAATTATAAATAAATAACTATTGGTATAGCTATTTTTGGTCTAGGCTAACAAAAAAGTATCTTCTGGCACACTTTGTTGCATTTAAGAAATTTCGACCAATAGATAGGAGATACATACTTTTGATAAAATTGGCACTGTATGGAAATTAGTGTTTCATGAAAAAGCGCTTAAATTTGAAAGAAACGAACCTCAAGCGCATGTGGCATATACACGCTCTAACTCTTAAAAGGTGTGTCGTATCGAAATATCCTTTGAAATGTATATTGTACACCTAAGTAGGTCATTCATTTTTTGTAAAAAAAGACACATTTAAAAAAAAAGAAAAACTCCTTAAAAGGGATATTTATTTATTTGTATTTGTTTTATTCAAGTTATAGAAACTCTTCGAAGAACTTTATATTTTTAAAAATACTTTTTTATGTCCAATGAATTAATAAAAATATCATATCTCATAAATCTAAGAAACAACACAAAATATTCCCAATTATGGCCTCTATCATAGGTAAACAAATACCCATTTCAATTCAAATATCTGATTTTACGCAATTTCTTATGATATGAAATCCAAAAATATACCTTGCAAGCCACACTTTTTGGCTCTGTGTAGACTCTAAGCCCAGATACTTTGCCATTTCAGCGGTTGGCTGGGCCTGAGCCTGGGCCTTAATTGCCGCTTGATTGCGGAGACCCAGAGGTACAGATAAACCACAATATAGTGGATGGCTATCGGAGATCTGCGATCGCCAGCAGATCAGCTGGCCAGATAAAGTCACAAAAAAAAAAAACGGAAGTGTGTGGCGTGTTAAATAAAATAAAATTGAGAAAATAGAAAAAAAAGGTGCTGGAAAACCACACACGCCCCGAGTCGAGGAACAATGGAGAGTCGGAGGGAAACCGGCTTAAAACACATTTGTGCACAGCATGTCATTACGGTGACCGGACGGACTGTCACGTGGGCCAAGGGTTCCCATTTTCCCAGACCTCCGGGGATAAAACGAAATAATATTTTCAAGGCGCACACATGTTTAGCGCCGACACGCCCTCCCAACCCTCAGTGCCGCCTACTTTTTTCACTTTTATTTATTTATTTTCGTTTTTTTTTCCTCACTTTTCCCATTCACTTTCGAGTCCTCGCACCCACATCGGAAATCGAAAAGTCGTGGAGGGTTCTGGTTTGAGTTCGATCCGATCGTCGCGGTTCTGACTTTGCTGTTTCTGCGTGAAATGTACCCTTTCATTTAGTTGTTTTTTAAAGGTTGATGGACAGTCTCTGTTCAAAGTTAGGGTTCAGGGGGTTAGGGTCAGAAAGCGTTTCCTGATCGACACAAGAATGCGGCTGAATCTGAGAAATGTTTACCTTGTTTTTTAAATATGTAATCGACCTAATAATATCTTTACATGTAGAACTGAATGAAAGGCATAATCCTATTAGTATTTTAGAAGCATTTTTGATCTTACTTTTAATAATATGAATAACATAACATTTAGAATTTTATTTAAACAGATATCTATTCAATGATCTTTGCATCTTATAGTTCTCATTTTCTGAAATTGTTTCTTTCCTAAAACTAATTTATTATCTGTATAATATTACCTGATATTTGAAACCTAGAAGCAAAATAAATATACAAGTATGTAAAGCATATTCCAAAAGTATCCAAACAGTACACCTTTGTCCGCTAACTTCTGCTAAGCAGTGTGGCCTGATGGGGCAGGAAGCATGCGCAGCTTCACACGAGGCACCCACATCACACATTACAAATCAGATCGGGGGACAGGAGTCGGGACTCGGACTGGGAACTGGAGCTGAGACTTGATCCGGGGACTGGGACTAGGAACTGCCAAGGGATAAAAATACACACTCGATATATAATTGTTCCCCTTTTGAATGTTGCCCTCTCACTCGTGCCACATCCTGGAATCATCGAGTGGCATGAATGAATGTCTGGCATATGTGTGCTCTGCTGTCGGATTCCCCTGAAAACTCGGAAGTCGGGCCTCGGGAGAGACTCAGAACCATTATCGAAAAATGTTATTTTTAAAACATTATTTTTATTGCGCTTCATTCCGAGTCCAAAGTCAGAGTGCAACCTTTAAAATTCAAGACACAGAGGCCGACAGAAGGTTTACACATTTTTCTCCTGAACTGTTCCAGGGACATGTGTGCGGGAAATTGCTCTTTAAATTGATCCCTTCCCTATCCCTATCCTTTCTCTGGCTTCCTCTGAGGGTCAACAAAAATTGAGACATTCCAGTTGGTGGCTCGGAGGCGTAATGAAAAAATTAAAATTCAAAACAATCGGCTTTTTGTTGGCCTGGCGCCGTTTTCCGTGTTATTTTTCACTTTTCAATTGGTTTGCATTGATTTTGATTGTTTAGAGGCCGGCACTGTCATTGGTTTTTATTTATTTTTGTGTTCTGGTCTTTTCTGTTTTTTGTTTTGATCGGAGGTTTTGATCTCTTTGCGCTTCAATGATCATCGCTGAAAAAAATGAATAAAAATAAAACGATTCAAAGGCAGGCGCGTGCTCTTCAATTTTCAAATTAAAAAAAATTACGTAACTGGCAATGCTCGACTGCTCCCAATTCGTTTGACTATTTGTTTTGAGTCTGGGGTATGTGAGAGATCAGATATTCAAATCAGTAGAATTCGCTTGGTTTTTGGAAGGCGGGGGAATCTTCAATAAATAATAGCGCAATAAAATGCGCCATGAATAGAGAAATGATCCAGTGAATAAATTTACTAAAGGGTCTTGCCCTTCAAGATATTATACATTCAAGATCTGTTGGTTTATGCATGACTTTCGTCACTGCTGTTCTCACACACTTTTTAAGATGGCATTGCTAGAACTTTTTGGAAGAACTAAGAGCTCGTAAGTAAAAACGAACATGATCCACGATCATGATCAATAAGTTAAAAACGCATTTTTAGTAATATTTTAGTAATGGCTTATTCAATGAGTAGACTTCTTGGAACGAAATGACTCAAATGCAAAACAAGGATTAATCATCTATTGATGAAAGGCTTTTTTTGAGAAGATTTGGTTATTCATTCATCGACCGAAATGCAAATGTGACTTATAAGCGCCCCCTCAGGCCAAATAATAAATAAATGAAAATCCAAAGACTTTGCGGAGGAGTGACTGAGGGGAACTTGTTTAAGCTTGTGGCATTTTTTGTTTGTTTGTCCATAAATTAATATTAATTACGTTGAGAATTCAGTGAGCGAGAGACTGATCGAATCGCTATGACAACTTGTTCGATGGGTGCCAATGATGTCACCCAGCAGATACACAGATACGAGCTTTTATTTACGTTTTTTTTTAGAACACCAGAAACCAAACAAAAAACTTAATTATTAGTCCCTTTATGGAATTAAAAGCGGCTGCATATTTGTTTATTTTAAAACTTATTTTAATGCAAGCCAAATGCCACTGTAAGGCATTGAAGGCCTGGAGCATTCAGCTTCATTCATCTGAGGGTTCTAATATTTACTCTAAATGTACTGCAAAAAAGATTTCAAAAATAAACTAAAAAATAGAAAAATTGATTTTTATGTTAATTTTCTGAAAATTTTATACAAGCTTATACCAAATGGTACTTCATTTTATTCTGGTTTAATTAAGACCAAATAAAAATTTTTCGAAATTAGCTTGAGATAGCAGAACAGAGATTCATTGCCTACATTTCTCTCAGTGCATCGATTTGCCCATTCATAGGAAGTTCAGTTCGCGATCTTCTCCGGGTCGCTCCCTTCTCGAGTTTCACGCATCTGTGCGATTTTTACTTTAGTCATGCGTCAAATTGTTGCATGTGGGCCGTTGGTCGGGCAGGTCGCCGAATGAGGGGCATGGTGGGTGGGGAGGGAGTCCAAAGACAGGGGTGAGGGAGGTGCTAGGGTGAGGGCTAGGCGGGCACGGGACAGAGCCCGTTTTTAATCAACTCTCAAGTGTGTTTGATTTGGACCGTTTGCGGCTGGCCTTGTATTCGATACACTGAGAGAAAATTGTAAGAAACTTATTGAAAAATTAAAAAAAAACAATGAAGACATTGTCTCTCAAAATGGAACTAGCACTTCTTTATTATTAGAACAATCATTAAAGAAATGTAGTGCCCTATAATTTCTCCCAGTGCCTTTATTCACTTTCCGTTTTATTATTTCCAATTTTATGGGTAAATGGGTGCCCATTTAGGGCACCCTAGGGTTAAGCCTGGCCAGGCAGAGCACCCTTTTATTTGGCTTTGTTCGCCGAACTTCCGCATTCATGAATTAATGACAGCTGTCAATGTGCGTGCCACAATGAGTTGCATGTTGCATTTGCACTTCACTTCAGATCCACCGCCAGAGGAACCACCAGAAGAGCCACCAGGGGAACCACCAGAATCCGGCCAGAGCCACCGACCAGAATTTCGGGGTTTGACCGATCGGACTGACTGCCACAGAGGGTTGCAAGATGCAAACATTCTTCTTGGGGGCGACTCTACCAATTTCTACTCTACCGACTCTACCGACTCTAAGGACGCATTGATGGATGATGGCCAGTTGACTTTGTTCGAATAATTGCAGGCATTTGTTTAAACATTTGTTCTCCAAAATACGGTAGTTTGGTGGTGAAAACTGAAGATACTTGTGCCAAATGGTTTTGCGAAATATTTTCAATGGGGGTTCCTACGGGTGCTCAAGATACTGAATATTAAAAATATACAAGCGTTAAATAGGCACTGTCTAGCTTTGGATTGTTACTTGTCTTAATGTAGAGTATAATATAATCCTGGATAAATCCCTTCACAATTGAAAAACTTATATACATAGATATGACAGCTCCTATTAAAAATCAAAACGAAATCAAACCTAGTTTATTCATAATTTACATTTTGAATCATTATTTAAATATAAAGCTCCAACATTCATATAAAATATAGATAAGTAGTAAAGATTAGATTTCATAGCTAAAGTTAAGAAGATAATATATTTAAGTATGTGTAAGAGTTTACAATAAAATTTATAAGAAACGCGAATTAAACTGCCAACCATAGTTTCCCCTGAGATTATGTATTCAATTACAATATTACATTTAATAGATACAAATTTCAAACCAATACTCAGCGCAGACCCATATGGTTTGACTAAAATGGGAAACAATTAATGTATAGTATTTAGTACTCTCTTTTTTTTATAATTTCTTTTGAAATTTGGTTCTACTTCAGTTTCACACTTTTCCAAAACTTCAAAGGGGCTGTTTCCTACCGCCCTAGCCATCCCTGGCCAATTTCCCATAAGTTGGCAATTGGATTAAAGTCGAGACCTTTGGCCAGGCCAATACATAAGTATAAAATTTGTATTTTAAACATTCTCTCACGATTTGAGGATCATTGCCTTGTTTAAAAATTAATTCCTGTTCTTGATACGCTTGTTTTTAAGAAATAAAATAGGGCAGATTTTTCTTCGAAATATTTAAATAATATTAAATATAATATATGAAATATTCGTTGACAACTTTAATTTTTCAGAAATCCTAATCTTATTTCAAAAAGCCTATAAGACAACTTGAAGTACCAGACCTCTTATTACAATCTCTTGTTCAATTTTCTTGTAGATACATTTAAATAAATTCTTTATATTACTTTTATTTGCAGTTGCAGCCTGATTGTGGGTGCCCCGAAATTGGACACTTCCCGCTATCAACCGGGCGTGTCGGAGGCGGGAGCCGTGTTCAAATGCAGCCTCAACGACGACGACTGCAAATTGGTGAAATTCGATTCGAAAGGTAAGAGGAATTAATGGAACCATTCACTCGCCACGAAACTGCAGAGACCCATAAAGATGAGTTCTTCTTCGTCTTCTGTGTTTCTGTAATGATGGGTCTGAAGTTGTGGGTTCTCTAGTGGAGAATGTGGCGCCAGCTAACACTTCTCCGACCGTGTCTCCGACTCCCCGGGAATCGAAAGTGCCATCAAGTTGGCGCCAGAGGAGCACAAATTGCAATTAGTTTATTTATGGCCAACACGCATGCGCAACCTTTTAGTATGCAAAATGCGATGAATTCAGGGGGAAATATAGGCAGCAATGCAGTGCACAAATGCAGGCACAAAATACAGGAAAAAATTACAGAAAAACATATATATTTTTAGACAATTGCCAGCGGCCGAACGTCCTGGGCATAAAACGGAAATAATAAAATTTATTCGCTTACATTGCCGCGAGTAGGAACTTCCTTTTTGCATTCGAAATGATGCAATATATCGTTTCTAAAGTTTTTGCATATTTTTCCCATTAAATCGTCAGTCCCCAGAGTCGCTCAGAAGTCTTCGTCTGTATGCCATAAATATACCCACATGCCAAAAATGCAATTTGATTTTGCAACTGGGACTGGGGCCGTAAAAAGCTACCTTGGGGGAAAAGTTATTGACACGTCGCCTTAATGGATTTTCAGAGCTCATGGGGAGGTGTGTCTCCGAGCCTCAGTTCTTTCTGTAATACGCTAAAATAATGCATAAATTTCTGCCAAAAATCATGCTTCAAAATAAACACAAAAAGAAGGCAACAAGTGCTTCATTCAGCTGGCAGGTTCGTCCGGAAATTTCTCCTTTTTTTTGATGATGCACCCACTTCCATACTTGTGATTCACTCCATGATGCAGTCACTCATTAGAATCGTTAATCACTATTGAGATATTAATCACGATGGACTATATCAACGTTATCTTTTAATTTTTTTTTTTTGTGACTTAGTGTTGATATATTATACAAAACAAAAAATCTTATCCAACATTCGTGGTTTTGCAGTCACTATTTTTTTTTTATTTTTTGAAGAGATTCATTAAAATTCCTTAATACTTTTTTATGAAAAATGTTTCTCAAAATGAGTATCAAAGTATATTTTAAATTCGTTTCAATCTAAAACTCATTCATCGCAATTACTGTCCACCAATCTTTCGCATTCTATTTCGCCACATTTATTTTTTGTAATTAGTCCCGAACTATTGAAATCATCCATCAAATGGCTTTATTTTTTCGGACGTTCATCCCCTCATCAAAAACACTAGCACCACCCACAAAATTCTGTACAGTTTGCACCCTCGAATTTAAAGAAAACCAAAATAATTAAATTAAAGTATATACATAATTTACAAAATGAACTCCCCACTGTGTCACCTTCCTCGTCGAGAAGGCTCCCCTAAAAACTTGTGTCATAAATCACCGAGAAACGGAAGTGACCATCATTGTTGTCCTCAAGTGTCTTGTGTTTATTTCTCAGTGTAGCTTAATTAGTTTGCTTTCCTCCGCCTGCCTCTTAAAATACATATTAATTTCACTAAATTGCTCATTTCCGTCTATTTTTGTGGGCTTCTGAGCTTTTGTTTTCACTGCCTCCGTGGTTTCTTTATTTGAAAATTGGGTTTCGTTTTTGACATTGCAGTTCCCCTATATTTTTTGCCACTTTTCAGTTGCCTCTTAAAGATGTCCGCCTTTATATTTTGCTTAATTTTTTAACATTTTATTAATTATGTTGTTATTTTGTGTGAAAATAGGTAACATTCGCAATTCGGATCACGAGATTGTGGACAGGAAGTCCAATCAATGGCTGGGAGCTACTGTGGCCACTGGACGCGATAGTGATTTGGTTGTGGTAAGTAAACATAACAAAACAATTTTTTATGAAAAAAAATAAAAATAAAAAAATAAAAAATTCTAAATATTTTACCTTTATTAGGTTTAAGGTTAGATCAGCTATTAGCGGTATATTGAAATTCCAATAATAACAGTAATCCGATATTTATTTTTAATAAAGAATAGGTAAATGATCATCAATTATTTTCCAAATTATACTTCGATAATAAATATTTAACAAAGAATTTAAATATTAAAATGCGGGATAAAATGTATTTATTCATTTGGAAATAAAACGTGCCTAAGTCCTAAGACCACGTCCCTAAAATGCAACTACAATGTTAGTCATTATTCCAAACTTTAATTACTATTCAACAGAATACAACTCACCCTAGACACTTTAATGTGTTAAGTAGTAACTGAAAGTAATTAAAAACAGAAAAGAGGGTAACTTTAAAACTACCCTGCATCTTGTATATTTTAAGATGTCATCGAACATAAATTCCCCCGAAACACTGTGCATTTATCGCCCTTTTTTAATTGCCACAAAAATCTCATTATCGTGTTTTAAAATGCATAAAAGTCAACTTTATGGGGCAAACAGAGTGTGAGGTCGCCGAGGAATCCGAAACAGTGAGATACTTTCATTTTCCGCAGACCGCAAGTGACCCACTAACTGGAGAACCCAATACCCCCTTTTCATTTTCCACCCACAGCCCAGAAAAGCTGCCAGTTTGATTTTCATTTCTGGTCTTGTTATTTTTTTTTAATGTGCATCGATGATGGCATCATCGCCCAGCGACAGAGCTCGTTAAAATGTCAAATCACATTGAAAGTGCAAGGGAAAAAATAAATATATATACCATATACCAGCACTTTATAGCCGGCGAGTCGCCCACCTGGCCTGGTAACTGACACCTTTCCATAAGTCTGGAAAATCTCCCAAGAAATCACTTTTTTTTATTGGGCTTATAGCATTTGCCGTTAGATGTCAGTAGGTGTTCAGAGAAGAAAATGAAAACAAAGTTCTCAATGGTTTCGGATTCGGAATCGGGCTCGGATTTTGGTTTTCATATTTTTGTATCGGCTGGTTTTGTCATCGCTGCGGTTCACCTGGCTCACCTGGATTGCGTCAAGTCGACCACAAAAGAAAACCCAGACGATTTTAGATACCAGGCTTCAGATAGTTTTACTTTTGCCGCCATTGCTTTGTAGCTACACTGTAAGAAAATACATTCAATGTGGATAATGTTAAACGTAGAAAAAATAATATGTATTTTGTATATGATTTTAAAGTTAAAAAAATAGTCTAAAGTATATAGTTAGTTCTACATTATGTTTCAGCTGCAAAGTTTGTATCATATAGTGAGAACAATATAGACCTTGTTAGTCAAAAAAGGATTTTTTTTTATCAACAAAAAACAGTATTCACTTTTTATCATATTACATAAATTTTGTAAAAAGATGGCATCGATAACACCCCCAAACCCCTAATTTTTCCCTTTTGTGACGTTCTTGAATATTATCTAATATAATCTATAATCTAATTTGGTTCAGTGTACTTTACTTCAGTGCCACAATGCTTTTGGTGCTTTGTGGTTGCCTGCTTTTGGGACGAGTCTTGAAGGTGCGCCCTGGCCTGGAGACTCGCAACTTTGGTTAATTGCGTTGGCGTTGGCTTCTTTTGTTGGCCCGGCCGCTTGTTGACCGCCCACCCACCATAAACATTTGATTTTCACTTTAGTTCTCAATTAACTTTGATTTGGCCCATTTGATTTTGGCCCTGGCGCACCAAGAGCCGTTAACATTGATGGCCAGTACAATATTTCTTTTTTCCCGTTTTTTTGTTTTGTTTTGCTGGCCAGGTCAGGTCACTTCCGCCACGCATTTCAAGTTGTTACTTCAAACTGGGTCTGGGCCTGGTACTGGCCTTCAAATGACCATTAACCGGATGGGGCGGAGCCGATTGGGCAGGATCTGGGCGGCAGAAGGCCATCGATTGATTCCAAAGTGTCGAGGGAAGCCCCACAGTATTACAGGACTACATCATCTTGCATTACATCAGTCATTGGGTTAGTGGGACATTAGGTTTCAGTCACTGCGACCAAGGTGTGAGAAATAGGTTACCCCAACACCTAATTATATGGATAAATTTCATTTAGGTTTTTTATCAAAGTTTTATTAAGCTTGCAACAATTTAAGGTTGAACCTTGCCGAGTAGGATTTCCCAATGAGGATTTATATGTAAGTTTTAGAACAGGAATTTTTGTTAGAAAATATTAAAATTATTTTGCTTAATTTTCCAATTATCTGGCATTAATTGAAAGCTTTATCATGAATCTCTAATTTTATTATTGAGGACTAATTTTAAAAATAAAACACAATTAACCCACAACGAGGCAGTTCTGGGAAGCATAGGTGGAACTTGCTTAGTCTCGAGAAGTCTTTCTATAAAAATCTTATAAAACATTTGATAAAAATGTTGTCTGTTTCTGGCTAATAGCAATCCCTAGCTTAACCCCAAATGACCCCAAATGTGATCCTTTTTTTGCCATTTTTGTTGATTTTTGGCAGGCCAAGCAATTCTATTCTTTATAACCAAATTGTTTTGTCGTTGTCCAGGTTTATTTCCTTGGCAGCTTAACATATTTTGGAGGATTTTTTCGGGGCTTTGTTTGGCCTGTTCGGGCTTTCTTTTCTTTGCGTGGTTTTTGTTTGGCTTTTAGTAGTTTTGAGGTCCCTGTCTGTATTTGGGCTTTTGTTTTCTTTGGCTTTGTTTTTGTGTTTTAGCTGGATCTCTTTTTTTGATGTGGTTTATTGCCCATGTTTGGAGCAGAGTGCATACCAAAACGCCAACGATAAATTTTTGAGACATTAAACTGCACTTTTGCAGACGCCGTTGTCGGTTCTACTTCTTCTTTTCATGTTTTTTTTTTTAGATTTCTTTTTTTTTTGTTGGGGGAGCAGGAGCACAACAACAACAACAACAACAAGCTACAGCAAAAGTCAAAAGTCAACACGCTTGACATGGTCGACATGCAGACGTTACCATTGCCAGAATGCCGGAGAATATCTGCTGAAAGGCCCTGGGCCAGATGCAGATACAGATACAAATGCAGATGCAGATGGAAAATCATTGGCTAGGCCCATGTCAGGTCTCCCCCCTCCACCCCCTCAGCTTATTCGCTATACTTTTGCACAGATATTGCAAATAAATATATACACATGCCTATATCCGAGATCCAGGCCTTATTCGGGTTCAATAGCTCTGGCAATTCCACAGATCGTGTCGATGATCATGTCGCAATCGAACAACTTTCAGGATAACACAAAAAAATCGTAGGGAAGTGTGTGCTAAATTACCGACTGGAGGATACCCTCTGAACTATATTTAAGAGACCTTAATTCAAAGTTTAGTTAGATGAGGTATGGTGATATTGTTGAGAAGTCTCAATCTTCTTAAGGACTTATTTTAAGGACTCTGAGAGTAATAAAACTCTGAGAGAAGTAGAAATATTTAAAAGGTGTGAGCTTGGTTTCAAAATTATTTTGGAAAAGACTTACTCTTACCATAACGTTACAAGTTATAACTCCCCTATAATAACACCCCAAGTCCAGTGTACACTTGTCTTCCGAGCCGTAATGGGTATGAATTATAAAAACGTAGCGGAACGAGACCGCACGACATGCGGCACATGCCCCAAGCTCGGGGCATCTGGCGGCGAAAGAGAACGCAACACTAGGTGCGAGAGGGAGGGACGAGTTCACGGTGATGTCACCTTGACTGCTCCGTTGATTATCGATATTGGCCATGGTGGGCAGTGGTCACGCCTACACCCACCCGACCAGCACCCGACAAGCGGTCTTAATTGCTTTAACTTTGAGTGTGATCTCATTCCCATTTATTTATATTTTTTTATTTTTGGCACAGCATCCAGCTGGGAAGTGATCCTTGACCCACATTCGAAACAATTAAAATCGAATGCACAACTCACGAGTTACAAGCGAAAACAATTAATGGAATGTGTAAAGTAAATTTTATTAAAAATTTAATATTTTTTTAGCAAATGTAACACTGAAAAGCAGATGTTTCCAGATGAGATCACCCCGGGATCATAAATTCTTCGCCATTTGGATTCGCTCCATTTTGCATTTGAAAAATGACTAAATCGCAGAAAAAACTATAAACCTAAGCCTGAAATGGGTAGAAGCTACGCCACACTTGGCCAAAAGTTATTACCATTTGGGCCATCATTTTTGATTTCATTGCCTTGGAAGAAGATCAACTTGTTGGGTTACCTGTTTGGCTCTAAGCGTTTTCCCCGTCCAACCATCTCGGGTGGGGAGCCCCTTTCATTTGCATATCTAACTATTTTACCGCGAAATGCAGTCTCGGCCAAGAGCTCGCTGCGTTGCCTGCCTGGCCAAGAATCCCTCCAGGCCAACTGATAATAAAGTTTTTAATAGGAAATTGCTATTAACTTATTGATCATGGCATGGACAATGGTCCACTTGGGCAATTGAATTGTTCATCGCTCCCCCGAGTGGCCAGCGGCAGGTCGATTGTCTGTCGATTCTCCTCCAACGACTCCCCGGGTTTCGTTTTTATTAGTTCTCCATTTTTTACGGCTGCACTTTAAAGAATTACGAGGAACTTAAGCAAAAAAAGGTTGAATTTTCAATAAAGGCTGAATACTTTGGATATTTTCCTCAAATATTTTTAGATGGGAATCATAAGATAGAACAGTGTATTCAAAAAAGTATCCAATTTTAGTTTAAAAGATATATATGTTTTTTGGTGAAATTAAAATTTTTTCATATATTTTTTTAGTTTTAAAATTTTTAATTCTATGTGGTTGTTGATTTCGAAATGGAGTTTGAGGAATTTCAACAATAAACTATTTGGAGTTATTTCCCCTCTAAAGAGTCTACGATTTAATAGATAAGAGCCCACTGGATAGTACCGGATATTTATTTTTATTAACGTGAAAAGTAAAATAAAAGATCTCACCTAAATGTATACTTTGATTAAAAGATTATTTTAATTTTGTATTTTAAATCCTTGTAATTTGCAAGTTGATCATAAGTTAAAGCTGGGATTCTGATTTTGCATCAAAAACAAATTTTTATAAATACAATTTTTTTTCCAGTGCCCGAATAGCAGGACTGTGATTTTTTTGTTTGCCCATTTCTGATCAGGCTTGCATAATATGGCCTGGCCCATAGATTTGTGATTCAATGGGGCATTTGAATGGCTCCGGCCTGGTCTCTCCTTCCATTGAATCCAAGGCCCAAACCGACTCCGAATCCGAATCCCATCCGATATCCGATCAGCATGCATTTTTGGCGATAGCGCGTCATTTTGAGTTTATGTCAGAGTTTCCAGAGGGGGTGGCGTGCTGGAAATAAAAGAAAAATGAAGAAAAAAAATGAAAATAAGAGGAAAACGCGACAGATACAGAAAGGCAGAGAGCCACAGGTTGCCATAAATGGCACAATATGTATAAATTTGTAAAAGTAATTGCAGTGCGGAGACAATGGAACGGCCTAAGATCTTGACGCTGATGCCTCATGCCTCATGCCGCATGCCCCATGCCGCCGGTGCTGGTGCCGGTCCTGGGGCTGGTGCTGCCTCAGCTGCCTCATGCCACAAACTCCAACGGCTAACCATATTTGGCCGGAGAGCCATGGTCTCAGTCCCGTGCGTGTTTTATGTCCAACTGCCAGCCATTTATACTTACATTATAAAACTATATAAACCCACAGAATGGCAGAGATGCGGAGCGATGCGATGCGGCGACCAGGTTGCGCCCCACTCCCCACGCACAGTGACATTGTATGTCAAATTGGATGTTCAAATATCATTTAAGTTTCACTGTAGAGATATTATTCGATATTTGTGGGCTTCAAAGACATACAAAAAATCGATAGTTTAAAGACAGATCATAGATTACAGATATTCAATCGTAGATAGAGGTCTTTATACCTAAGTATAAGTGTCTTAAGTGTCTGCAAAGTCATCAAAAAATGAATACCTAATGAGAATTTTACTTTCGAAATTTGATTTCAAGACAAGCCTTACTTGTCTTATTAGATCCTAGTTAAAGAAAGTGAAAATTATTAATACAAGTTTTATGCGTAATACCTGTCCGTTACTCTTACCAACTCTTCTACATCTTAAGTGTCTGCTTATCGAAAATATCTGAATTATTTAATGAAATTTTTCTATTCTTTTTTGAAAGAGATTAAAGATAATGTAGTCATACCTTCATACCTTCATCATACCTTCTTTAAATAATGAAAAAAGTCAAAACATTTAAAGGAAAGATCTTGTTTGAAATAGAAAGTTAAAGGGTTTAAATTGTACTTTAATTATCGATGACTTCAACTGCAATGCCTGACTGCAATCTATTGCATCTATTACTTTGACTGCAACGTAAACGAAATAATCGAAAATTGATTCAAGATAGATATGGTTAGCTTTTTGATTCGTTTTTTTTATAATTTTTTATAAATACGATAAATTAGATTTTCCCTCCAAAGTATTTTTCAATATTTTCTTTATCTGAGCGATGTTTTTCACTGCCCAAGCCCCACTGTTCTTGGGAGGCATGAGTTCTGTTAATTCGCTTTGGCCATTTTGGGAGGAACGACGCTCCATGACGATTCCATTGCCGTTGGCCTGCCATTGTCTCACATCTTCACCAAATAATTTTCATGCTCGACCCTGGCTTCTTTTCTCTCACACAGTAAATAAAAGATGATCTATTCGGTGTTGCTGGAAAATGGAAAATAAATTATGTAAAGACATACATTAAATATATTATTTAAGAAATATAAATACATATTAAATTTATTATTATACGTATACTAGCCATATACTTTCTTTGAGAAACATATAGGTTTCTTTCAGAAACATAAAGGAAGGGTTTCTCATATTTTTTAGGGAAATATTTTAGATAAACTCCTGTAAATGAAATCCAAACTAAATTAGTTATTATATTTGTTGTTATATTGATTTAGAAGAGAATGATTTAGAAGCCTCTATTATATTTTAAATATGGTTTTTAACTCTCTAATTACAGGCTTGCGCACCGCGTTACGTTTACCACACGATGACACCATCGAAGGCCTTCCGAATCGACCCCGTGGGGACCTGTTTCACGACCCACGACTTTGAGAACTTCAACGAGGTCTCCCCCTGCCGCACAAGTGAGTATATCATTGCACTTGCACTCTATATGTATTTGATCACTGGATCTGTATAAACGGGATTAACTCACACCAGGCATAACAATACAACCCCTGAATCGGTGTGATTCTGTAATTTGAGCCTCAGGGAATCCCCTGAAAAGCGAAATTAAAGCTGTCAGTCAATGACTTTCTTTGGTTCTCTTTGGCTTAATTTTTGTTGGGTTTATATTTTGGGTAATTCGTGGGTATCAAGTGACGGAAACCACGGGGTTAAAGGGAAAAGTGTCAAGAATACTTATGAATGGGTTTTGACAAAACTTAAGAGAGTCCTTTTTTTGGCTTTTGAGACTTTTTAAAGGTCTTGGAAAATAGTTTTTACAATAATAGTAAAAGCTTTATTAAAATATTTATTTTTTTAAGACTTAAATATTTGTAATTTTATGACATCGGGGAGAAATGTCGCAAGTTCTAGGCACTGTCCAGGAGTCCTAAAATTTTCACATGCTTCTAAAAATACTAGCCCACAAGACCAATGTTTTGTATCACTCATAAAGGTAGATCCCCATAAGGGATCTATAAATCCATTTAGTACAAGAAATACATTGTAAACTTAAGCTTTAAGTTTTTTTTGAGAAAAATCTCCATTAGGATGACATGTTATGGATGTTCTTGCATTTTTCCAACACAACCGGCTAGCTTGTCAGAATTATTTACCCAGAGACGGTGACTAATTTGACGTCATTTGGAAATATAAACCATTGAGAGATCAAATCGTAAACCCCAATATCCACACCCACCTAGCATCCTCGCCCAGCCCGCCGCCAATGAAAGTTCCAATGAAAGATTTATGCTACTTGACAGCCGACAAAATACACGGGTTCTCTATCCCTAAATAGTGTGCAGTACGATGTTTGTATATATCTAAAAATATTTAATCTGATGTTCAAAGTTTTATTTCACGCGGAGCGGGAAATTAGTTTTTCTTGATATCTTCCTCAGTTTCCTTAGCTTCCCTAGCGGTGCTTTTTGTTTTCTTTTATTTTTCGCTTTTGGGACAGCCTGCCAAATTTGTTTGGTTAGTCATCGCTTTATGCCCCACTATATCTGGGTCTATATAAATCGGTGTATATATTCGGAGGTGTGTGTATACACACATGTGGCATTCGCCACCAAGCACAGCATCCACCTCCACCTCCGCAAAGTTCCGATGAGGTGTCAGTATTTTTAGCATCGCCTCGCAGATGCAAAGCATGCTATATATCTTTTTTTCAAGTTAGAAAGTATAAGGTCTATGTATATATACGGATATATGGACTTGCCTACAGAGGTATGAGTGTTCCTCTATGATGCTGCTGGCATATGGCCATTAGTCGGGGGTTGTGACTCTTGAACTAGTTTATCCTCATACGGAAGAATTGCTCTGGCTTTATTGCTTATTTGCTTTTTGGTTCTTGGAATGTCGGAGGAAATTATTGCAAATGCATACAAAAATGTATATAAACATGGGGGCACTCGTTTGAATCAAATTAAGTGATTCACTTTGAGAATAATTAGCCAAGAATGTAGCTTTCGAAACTAAAATTTGATGGAACTTTGAAATTTTGAAGTTTGGCACTAGAAAGATTTTAAAAAGGCAAAATTCTATATAAATAATCTAAAATTATATTTTATAACTATAAGGTAATCCTGTCGAGAATTTAGTCCGTTAACAAAATTACATATTGAGAGTAAGGCAGTGCAGTTTAGCAAGTGAGTTGATAACAACCCTTAAACGGTAACAAGGGTTTAATTTAGCCTTCTATATAAAAAAGCTCAATAATATAATTTTTAGGTTTCTTCCTAATTTTTTTTTGCCCTAGCGATGCTTTTGTTTTCCTTTATTTTTCGCTTTTGGGACAGCCTGCCAAATTTGTTTGAAATCATAGCTTGCACTTATTTTCTAAAAGCTAAGGGTAACCTAACGAACAAAGTAAGATTTAGAATACATCCATACATAGCAGTCTAGTACCTTTAAACCTAAATATCTCTTAGAAGCCTATAAGTTATTACCCATTCAATAGAATTCCATGTAACCCCAATAAAGACTTAAATTTGTAGAGCTCTGAAAAAACATAATTCTATGCATAAAATGCATAAAATTTAGGATAATTTTTCCAAAGAACAAGTTCATTTCTCTACGTTTGTTGCCTTGAATGATGGGCCGATTACTTAATCCAGAGTGCTAGAAAGGCCCATGGGGCCTACCAAGGGCATTTTATAGATTCTAAACACATTCGATAGGGCCAAGTTGATTCCCATTGGTCTCGTTGTTGTTGCGTTATTAATGCTGCCGCCAATGTTGGCGATGTAGCTGCCGTTGTTGTGAAATGATTAGCAGCAACGGCAGAGGCAACTCATCCTGACAGTTGCCCCAACACATTCCGACATCACTGAAAGCAATAAATACCAACTTAACGCACAAAATGCCAAACTAAATAGTTAAACGAAACACAGACGGGCAAAAAATAAATATATTTAAAAAAGAATTACAAATAAAGGAGGGAAATATTCTAGAAAAGTCGAACTTTGGATGCTCTTATGCATTTAAGTGTCTAGAAAATATAACCTATCTCTATAATATAAAATAGACATGATTTGTGGTATAAATATGGGCCGATTTTTTAAATTTACGAGTGGACAAAGTGCTAACAGGGACAGAAGGACAAAGGAAATCACAAAATATTAGAAATATTTTGGATTTCATTCATTTTTAACCATTAGATTCATCAAATAATAAAACTGATTCAATTAATGGGCAAGCTAGCGGACATAGAAGTTAAGTGATTGCCTTAACTTCACGCCAAATTTATTGCCAAAATGATTAGACCCCCATTGAGAGTATCAAAAGAACAAAAGGGTAAATCAAAGTAGAATGAGAAGAAGCACCAACAATCGTTGGAGTGGACAAGCCAAGTCTGAGAAGCCCGTGGAGTCGGAGACGCAGAAGGATAGGGACGTCGTTCCCGGCGTGCCCTTGCTAAAAACTAATTGTAATTCAAGACGAAGACGCTTTTTATTATGGGAATTACTACAACGGCAGAGACAATGCCTTGGGTATGCTCACGTACGAGTGCGAGTACTAAGTGTACGAGTGTCTTTACCTGTAGTACCACAAAAAAGTTGACTTATGCGATTGCCGCAGCAACATGTTGCTGTTGCTGCTGCTGCCGTCGCAGCGCTCAAATTGAAACACTTCGAGACAAATTGTTATCGTTTAATTTGATCAAACGCACGATCTGCCTGTTGATTTCTCAGTTGTTTTTGCTCTCAGTCCCCGTAGTACTCTAGTCCCCCTATAGCCTTTTCCTCTTCCTTGTCTTACCAATTTCCATTTGAGCGCCTCTGAGCCTTGCTTTTGTGGCCACATCAGCATAGGTAATACCCTATCTTTTGGTTGGAATTTCTTTAAAGCTTTATTTAGATTAGATTTTACTTAATGTTGATTTTAAATGTTAACCTTAAGGATAACCTTTAAGCTGGGGTTCCTTGAAATTAAAAAAAAGGACTTAGTTTTGATCCTAAAATTATCAGTAATAATTTTCAATCAAGTCAAGTTGTAACTTCAAATAGAATACTTGGGCATATATAATAAGTTCCCAGTGGTCGACTACCGGGGTAGTAAGATTTATATTTTGTATACAAATAAATAAAATTAGAAAATTACCCCATCAGAGTAGCCTTAAGCTTACAGCCCAAGAAAGAGTATTTAAACTGCGTCAATGACTCATAAAAAAAGCAAAAAGTTGTGTTTAAAAAACAGTGTATCTAAATCTTCGATCATCGATCATATTTATTCGAGTCTTTTTTGCCGATGTTACGTGATTTCGTATTTGGTAGCAAGGCAACATTCGCCAGACACTTTGCCGGACAAACAAACGGACACGCGGACAAACAAACAAAAGGCGGGGCCAACAAAAGGATGTATGGATGGGGACCTGGATGTGGATATTGGATGGGGATACGGATGGCGATATGGATGGGGGGTTATATAGTGTGTGCGGATGTGCTTGTGGCTGCCGCGTCTCCACTTTGGGCCTCGTCTTGATCTTTTTGTTTGCCGCTTTGGAAATCGGTTGAGAGAGGGATACGTCAGAGGTTCGGTAGGGAGTCCCGGGGCGAGTCCAGGCGGATCGCTGGCTTATTGTTGTGCTTTCATTTCAATGTCCATCAACTGGCCCAACGGCAGTGTGCGCTCTAATCCTTTTATGTTGCCCCCAACCCTCCAACCGGGTCTGACAAATAGCAGCGCAATTTATTGCATTGCATCGGTAATTATTTGCAATTTATTGTCCCACACACTAAACTGCAGACTCGGGGGCTTAATGACGAAATCACACACAATTCCTAAATGGTCAACTGCGACTGGACCTGGTCTCGTTCCCACTTCCACTCCAAATGCCTTTCCCTTTTGGCCCAATCACTCACTTATGCCATGAATTTCCATCTTTCTTTCGTTCCAGACAACTGGGGTTATCATCGCCAGGGCTCGTGTCAGGCCGGATTTAGTGCAGCGATCAACGGGGTAAGTACTCACTGGATATACCCTAACAATGTGGTCAAGTCTCTTAGGAGTCTTGGTTAAATAAGAGGTTAAAGATGTTATTGAAAAAATAATTCTCAAATTTTATGGAATCCTATGTTCATAATAAGAGAATAGGAATATGAATCTGATATTTGGGATTAAGTCCAGCCATTAGTTTTTCTTTTTTTTGAGTTTCATAACTTTCAAAGTAAGAGTTCGACCACGCCAATCATTTTTTTTCCAAAAATTAGTTCAAATTGCTTCATTTACTTGGTAAGCTTTAACCTAAATTTTTAAATAAAGAAACCACTATTTTTTGAAATAGAAAAAAAAAGTAAATCGACTATGCAGCAAAAAAATACATATTTTTTATATTATTTGGTGTATTTTATTATTAAATAACTATAGTAAATTTAAATAATTGAGAAAGGCACCATAACCCAAGTGTATTTACAAGTCGTTTAGAGAAAAACCCAATGTGTGTCTAAAAACTGAGCCCAATCCATGCCTTTCTTTTTGGTTTCATTGAGTTATTATATGCATGGAATGGAATGGAAATGGCTGGGCAGGACAGACGTGGGCACGTTTAGTTGGCACCTCGTTGGGATCGTGGCATAACATTTGCATTCACAATCGCATCCCCAGCATTCAATCCGATCACTAGACGCTAGACATACACCTTTTATAACTCTCTGTGTTGTATATATTTTGTATATTTGGTTATTTGTAACCCGGTTTCTTCTGTTTTAGAATGGATCGCGTTTGTATATCGGCGCACCTGGCAGTTGGTACTGGCAAGGTAAGTGCACGTTTTTCCCACTCGTACCGCCTATACCGTTGTTCTACTTCTTTATTTATTTTATTTGTTATTTTTATTGTTATTGTTTATCCGTACCTCTCTATTTTTGTATTTCTCTCGAGGCGAGTTACTATCACTGAATACTATATGTGCTACGAAGTTGCTTTTCGGTCTAGTATCTCGCATCTCTCTGAGAAATCCTATATTTATCCAATGTATTTAGTTATAAAATTGATACGATTAAGTTATATCCCCACACTTGCCCACAGAACACACACGTAGTATGGTTTGAATTTCGTTATCCTTGTTTATCATTAGCATTTGTCCCCGTCCTCTATCCTTTGCGTAGAGCTTCCTCAAAAAATCCCCCATAAATCGACTTAATTTTGATCCCGCTCCTGTGTAAAAAAAAGAGAAACCTATTGCATTCAATTTTTACCCCTTGTCTATTTTAGTTTTCCCCTATTTCGTGTGTTAATTTTGTTTTTGTCCCAGTACCTAAATACTATTTTATATAATATGGAAATATATTTATGTTTGTATTGTAATATGCCCTTTTCGGTAGGAAAGAATATTTTCTTTCCCAGATTCTAACACTTGATCTCTATGGATCTATATCCCTGATCCTTTGAACTATGTATACGATTTAATCTGTATGTCTAGAAGTCGGAATGATAAGTCTAGTCGTAGAATTTGATATAATGTGATGTATTACTATATCGTGCATGTCGCATTGTACCGTCGTGTAGTCGGGAGATCGTAGACGTAGGCGTAGAATTTAGCATTTTTTTGTAAGCATCCAGACAATTTTACATAAAATTTACAAAAATGCGCATTTTCAAGTAAATGTAAAAATAATTTGTAAAAGTGTAAAATTGTCATGGTATATAGAAAATAGTTTTCATTAAGAGATGATAACTGAGAACTTGGAGATTTTGATCTAAGGTAAATTTATTTTTAAAAGCTCCAAGAGTTAGTTAATTTTTTTTTAAGTATAATAATAAAGTGTGCATCAATTGTACCTAAATTAGTCGAATCTTTGTTTTAAAAGTACCTAACATCAGGCGTACCTTAATTTATCAAATTTGCACCATTTTATTCAATTAATTTTATGTTCTAAAATGTACCAAATTTATGTACAATAAAATTTACCAAACCATTTAAAAAGTACCTAAATTGTTGAAATTAATATTTTCTTTAACTCTTAGGTACATCTTTCAAGTACTCAGTTATCAAGTAGCTTTACTCTAAGTACAGTATTCCATAGATATTGTGTTGTCGAGTTGTTGTCAACCAAATTCTTTTAACCCTAATTGGCCTAACGTCGCACTGTTGTCGCTGCCAAAGCTAACAAAATTGTACCGCCAAATAGGCGAACCAAACCTAAGAAGTCTATTCGCTAACTCCGAACTCAACCACAACTCGACAGCAGGAGTCAGCGAAATAACCTTAAAAATTAATTATTCTTTATCGTAATTATAGCCTATATTTAACCCAAATACGAGTTAGTTGCATTTATGGTACCGTATTACACAGTTTCTACTGTACTTGTAACTTTAATTGTATCCGTAACTTTAACTATAACTGTAACCGTAACTGTATCTGTAACTGTACCTGTACCGTATAACGCGTCATGTTCTTCCTTATCTGATTAATCTAAAAATGATGTTCTCTCTTTCTCTTTATATTTTTTGCTCCTCCCACTCCTCCCAATCTGTCTCACAACACTCAATCAATCAATCAAACAATCAATCCTGTGCGTCGGGACAAAATGCATGAAATTTTGTACCGAAAATGTGAAAATGCATTCTGTAACGATTCCCAAAATAAAAAAAATAAAAAATTAAATAATAATTGAAACTCAAATCTAAACCGAATCGAACCGTTTACCCCACCAACACTTTGTTTCTATTAAAAAAAACAAACAAAAACCATAAAAAGGACAAACCTACTCAATACCGCCCGACGCCGAGTTTCCATTTAAGCCGCCTTATTATCAGCCCTTCGGCACTGGAGGTAATAATCTTAAAAAAGCCATAAAAACACAAAAAAAAAACAAAAGAATAAATAAATAAAATATAATTGTGTTTCTCACTCACTGCCTCAAAACTCAAACGAAACTGTACATGCGAACATTAACCAAGCTGCAAAAAATATACAAAATATTACGTACCTAAACATAAAACCACAAAAACACACACGGAAAAGCCTCATCAATGGTGTCTTATAATATTAAAAAAAAAAAAAAAAATATTAAGCCTCGCTTTGCTCGATGGGTCTCCAGAGTGTTCATCCAATAATTTCCACAGGACTAAGATCGCTTTTTGCCCAATAGCTGTGTTTCCCCCGCTTCTGCCGCTGGTTGTTGTCTCCGCTAACCCACATATAGGGAGGAATCAAATGAAAGGACTATTTTTATATATTAAAATAATATACTTACAAAGATATATAAAAATTCAAAGCTATGTTGCTTAGCTCAAGTTTCTTTCATGCGATTCGGGTTTTTTGAAAATAAATTCATGATAGACAAAGGAGTAAAAAAAATGGAAAAATATAATTTACATGTTTGTTTAATTTTGAATTTTTAAAGAATTTTAGTTACACTAAATTTTAAAAAACTTTTTTATGTTTTCTCAAGGAATGTTTCAACGTCAGAAATTACTTAATCATCTAAAAAACCTTTGGGCTAAACATTTTTTTGTCCAAAAATAAGACTTTTTGATACACTTTTAAAAAATAATAATTGAATAATAAATTCAATTGATTATTTTTACACCTACGAAATAGATCCTTCTTCAATAAAAGAAGCAGTATTTTTTTCTAACTCAAACAACCACATAATAAATATGTTTGAATAAAATTTTAAGGAGAAAGTATCCTCTCTCCATAAATCCTATTTTTTCAAGCTTCGTCTATCATCTCCTCTTAATTTTATAAAACTTACAAAGAACCACTTGGATTGTTTTGGTGTATGTTGTTTTGGTGTATATTGTATTGTACTAACTGGAATGTATACTAACGGTAGTTTAAGCATGTTTTCCAAAGCACGAAGAAAGCTTCATTAAATATTAACAATTTAAAACGTAGTCTTAGCATTTCGTAGTGGCATCCTTGGCTGGGAGTAGTTTCAAAATATGTAATTTCATGTGCTATTCATATCTCTTTAGTGCCTTTCATTGTATATATACATAGTTGTTGTGTTTTTGCTGTTGTTGTTGTCTAGCATGCCCATAAATCTATAAAGCTTTACATACAGCTGAGGCCATAAAAATAGCAATTTTAAAAAGAGTCCTTAAGCTTAAAAAATGTTTTGTGAAATGAAATATGATGAAAAGTGACAGATTTTTTTTGAAGTCTATCGTCTTTTAATAAATAAAGATTTAAAAATTTAAATACATATATTGATTTAAAAAATATACATCAAAATTGAAATCAGTTAATAAAATTTGGATTACTTTCCAAAAAAAATTGTTTTAATGGAAAAGAATTACAAATATATATTTACAAAATTTCTTAAAATCCAAATCTCAAAAGTATATTATAAAATATATAACAAAATATTCACTTTAAAAATCTGTGACTCTTTAAAATTATAGTTTTTTGACCTCCGCTGTTACTGTCCAAAAAAACCATAAAAACCAGTAATCTCACCCATAATAAAACAAGATGTCAACCTGCCCAACAGGACATCTACGAAGACCATACTCTAATCCAAATCGTAACATCCTAATCCACAGGAAAAGCCAGTTCCCATGACGTGACCCGGCCGGAGAACCAGGTGTTCTCTACGGGCGAAAGCCCCTCCGCCAACGACGACTCTTACTTGGGTTACTCGATGGTCACCGGGGACTTTGACGGAGACCGCAACGAGGACGTGGCCATCGGAATGCCCCGAGGTGCCAACCTGGTCGGCAAAATCGTGGTGAACAGCTGGAACATGTCAAACATATTCAACATCACGGGTCGCCAGATCGGAGAGTACTTTGGCTACTCTTTGGCCACCAGCGACGTGGATGGCGACGGCCTGGACGACTTGATCATCGGGGCGCCCCTGTTCACCGATCCGGACAACGTGGAGGGCAAGTACGACGTGGGCAGGGTCTACATCCTGCTTCAGGGCGGACCCAATTTCCAGAAGCGCTGGTACATCGAGCACATCCGCGACGGATACCTGAGCAAGGGACGCTTTGGCCTGGCCCTGACCACCTTGGGCGATGTGAACGGCGATGGCTACGGTGACTTCGCCGTGGGTGCTCCTTACGACGGACCCGAGGGTCGTGGTGTGGTCTACATCTTCCACGGCTCCCCGCTGGGTCCATTGGCGAAGCCCTCGCAGGTGATTAAGTCCGAGCAGCTCGTGGAGGGGGCACCCTACCCCCGCACCTTCGGCTTTGCGCTCTCGGGCGGCGTGGACATGGACGGCAATACCTATCCGGATCTGGCCGTGGGAGCCTACAGCTCTGACCAGGTTTTCATCTTCAAGGCCCGCCCGGTGGCGGCCGTGGACGCCTCGACCAGCTTCGCTAGCTCCTCTAAACTAATCAGTCTGGACGACAGGTCCTGCCAATTGCAAAGAGATCACAAGCAGGTTCCCTGTATGCTCCTGACCACCTGCTGGAGCTACACGGGTCGCTTCCTGCCCGGCCAACTGGACTTTGACGTGTCCTGGCTGCTGGATGCCAAGAAGCTGCCCAACCCCCGCCTATTCTTCCTGCGCGACGAGGGAAAGAACATCAGGAACCAGACCATCCGGCTCAACTACAATCAGAAGTACTGCCTGAACGAAACTGTCTACCTCATGGACAAGGTCCAGGACAAGCTCACGCCCCTAACCGTGGAGGCCCGCTACAATCTGCTCAGTCAGCGCAACCTCAACCCCGTGGTCCGCACCAGGCGGCAGGCCCTGGAGCCGGTGATTGATCAGAACCGGGACATCGTTCTCACAGATGCCATCAACATCCAGAAGAACTGCGGCCCGGACAACATCTGCGAACCGGACCTGAAACTGGAAGTCAAGTAAGTATTACACACCATGCCCTAAAAACGAATCCATCTAATGAAAAAAATATTCCCCCAGGACCGTGGACAAATATCTGTTTGGCTCACCAGAGCCCCTGGTCATTGAAGTACTCATTTCTAACAACAACGAGGATGCCTTTGAGGCTGCCTTCTACATGATAACTCCGCCGGATCTACAGTTCCGGAAGTTACAGCAACTGGGTGAGAAGAAGGATGCCCCCATCACCTGTTCACCGCCCACGCCGGAGAACAACCACACGCTCAAGTGCGACATCGGCAATCCCTTGGAGTCCGGAAAGATTGTAAGTCCTAAAGGGTTACCAACCATGTCCGTCTGTCCGTTTAGATGTCCTTATGAACATGTGGACTTATAATCCCATAAAAGAAAGAGTTATTATCTTTTGAATAAACACTCCTGGGGTTCTTAAGAAAGGTTCAGGGTTCTATTATAACCTATTTTTTAGACAGGAACTCTTGTCCGCATATGAGAGGGACCGCTTGTTAGCGTTCAAATCTAACCCTATTCTCTCCTCAGGTTCACTTCAAAATCAGCCTTGTGCCCGAGGAGAAATACGGAACCTCGTCCAGCTACGACTTCTATTGGGAGGCCAACTCCACGAACCTAGAGAAGGTGGGCTCCGACTACGACAACAAGATCCGTCAAAGCGTGGGCATCTGGGTGGACACCGACCTGGACATCAAGGGAACCTCTCTGCCACCCTATCAATTGTACAAGGCTGACGAGTACAATGCCTTGGAGAACGCAACCAAGGAGGAGGAGATCGGACCCCAGGTGGTGCACATCTATGAAATCCGCAACAACCGGCCTTCGATCATCGAGGAGGCGGAGGTCTTCATCCACCTGCCCTACCAAACCATCGTAGGCGATCCTCTGATGTATCTGCTGAACCAACCTGAGACTGGCGGTCGCATCCGATGCGATGAGGTGTTGGCCAACGAGAACAATCTGGTGCTGGACGAGAAGCTCCGCCGGAAGTCATATCTGCAGGCCCAGGGAGCCATTTTCAACTCCGCTGAGGCTGCTGGCCAAACGGGAGCTGCTGCAGCCGGTGGAGGTCTATCCGGCGATGAGGGTCACTTGCAGGTGTCCCAAGGCGGCGGCGGATCTGGGCAGTCAGTGTTGTTGAGCAACCGAACCGAGCCGCAGAACCGCCTGACCCCGAAGCAGGTGGCCGAGCTGGAGCGGGAGGATCAAATGGAGGTGCCTGGAGACGCCTCCTTTGTCCATCGAGATCGTGCCAACCAGGCACAGGCTCAGGCCCAAGAGGAGCCCCGTGTGAACCACAGTAGCTACACCACCTGGTCAACATCCACTTCGACCGCTCCAGGATCGGGTGCGGGAGCTTCTGCTGCGGGTCACAGCACCCAGGGACACATCCACATGGCTGGACCCACGATCCAGCAGAACTTCAACTACCGCTATCCACAGCAACAGCAGATCGTACTGGCCGGAGCAGGAGTCGGAGCCGGATCCGGAGGACAAGGAGGCAGCTACCAGGACAAGTCGCAGTTCGGTGGTCGCCCTGGTAACTTCCATGCCGGAACCCTGGACTTGGGAACTCTGAATCGCGGCAATGTGGACAACGAGCTCTACAGGAGCCAGGGTGTTCAATATCCGTCTCAGAACCTGGGACAGTTCCAGACTCAAAGCCAGGGGCACATTAATGTGCAGCCACCAAGACAATACCAGAGCCAGAACTATCAACAGCAGTATGTAGCTCCCGGAGCTCCTGGCGGTTACCACCATGTGAGCTACTCCTCTGGCAGCAAGCCCTACTACGGACTGGAGAACGAGAATTTCTACGACGAGAACAACCTGCAGAGGTCGCCCGGACAATGGAGCAGCTCCTCCAGTTCTTCCCAGCGTCGCTTCAAGAGGTCTCCGGACGAGGACCAGGGTCAGGAGCCGCAGCAAATCGACCTAAACTCCCCATGCAAAGCGGCCCGGTGCCAGACCATCCGCTGTGTGGTTAGTAATCTGGGAACCGATGACGGAGACGCCGCCTTCGTGGCCATCCGGGCACGCATGGTGGCCAAGACGATGGAGAAACTGGCCTCCAATGTCCCCTTGAACGTGTCCACCCTGGCGGTGGCCAACATCACCAAGCTGCCCTTCATCGGGGCTCCCAAGGATGCGATCATCAAGTCGCACGAGATCTTCTACAAGGCGGAGCCGGAGCCACAGCCCGTTCCAGATGTGGTGCCTCTTTGGGTGGTCGTACTGGCCGCCTGTGCCGGTGCCCTCATCTTCCTGCTCCTCGTCTTGCTGCTTTATAAGGTGAGTAGTCTATCCAGTCTTTAACTTACTTAGTGACTAAGTAATCCTCTAATCAATCTATTTAATATCAATTTTATTATTTTACAGTGCGGCTTCTTTAACCGCAACCGGCCCACGGACCACTCGCAGGAGCGACAGCCTCTGCGGAACGGCTACCACGGCGACGAGCATCTGTAGAGTGTCCTTCGCGAGGACAAGGGAAACTGCAGCAGAATAGCCGGAATATTAACAACAAAAACGAAATATTCTAACATCGCACTAAACCAAAATGTACTAAAACCAGAAAACATCTAAACGGACTGGTTCTCAGCTAAAAAAACAAAAAAATTCCAAAACGATGTAAAGTACGAGGGGCTCCTGAGGATAATCCTATAGTGAGGATTGTCCAAGGACTCCAAAAATGTTGTGCTGCTAAAGAAAAACCCGGAGACGGAAATACGGAAAATCTTGTCCTCTGCAAGTATTTCCAGTTAGGAAAAAAAGAGAAAATAGTTGGAAAAGAAAACATTTAAACTTGCCTAGTCACGACATGAAGAACTTTCTAATGCGTAAAGGTTTTATTTATAACATTTAATTTTTTGATCACTTCTTATTTTTCAGTTTTTGTGTTTGTTCTTTGCAAAAATTTTGTGGAAAGTTGAAAAAAGTGCTATATTAATCTGTACTAAAGAACTAATCGGGGGAGTTGAGAGAACACTAGGCTAAGGGAGTGACTGAATGCCTGACTGATGAAAGTGAATTGTGTGATTGAGCGACTGATGCGAGTGATAGCCTTTATTGAAATATGGGACGATTGCGTCCAACTTCTGCGTTTCCTGGAGATGCTGTACAAAGATACTGCCACGCCCTTTCGAGGCAGCATCCCAGGGACGATGGGTAAAGAAAGAGAAAAAAACACTTAATAGGTGCTACTCTAGAATTTTTTTTGTTTTTTTAAACTCTAGTAATCGAACATTTTCATAACTAGCGTCTATATGTCTTTAAAAAATCGTAGGCGTTTTCTTTTTTTGTGAAAAATTGTTTGCCAAACTTAAAGTTTGCCGGTTTGAAGAAATGTTACAACGCCAAAATGTGTTAAAAAATGCAAAACAAATTATAAAACAAAAAGTAAAAACTAAAAAAAAATATTATTGATTAATCTATGTAATTTTCTAATGTAAACTCTTTGTGTAAATACTAAACAAACAAAAAAAGAAGGAAAGTTGAATCGTTATAATTACCTAAAAATAATATTGCATTTATTTCCAAACTACAGTGGGAGAAGCGCTGACCGACTTCTTGCAGTGTACTCTCGAAATAAAACTAAGCTATTATTATTTATTTTTTTTTTGTCTGTACTACGTAAAACCTATACTAAAAATTAGTTTCGCCCACTGCTCACAGTTAGTTTAGTTCAATTATGCTATTGTTTAATTTATTAACTGTACTTATTAATGCGTGTCATGAATAATGATTAAATACCTTTGTTTTTGCTAATTTCTGTATTAAATTTAATTATTTACCATAAAATACAAATAAAAATGACGGTCGAGTTGTAAAAGAAATCCTTTTGTTTTAATTTTAGTTTCGTTTTCGTCAAATTTGAATTTCAAATTCAACCGTCGCAGCGCCACCTGCAGCATTTTACTGAAAGCTTTAATTCAAATAAAATAGTACTAAAAAATCCATCAGAATTTAAAATACTTTTTTTTTTGTTTTAGTATTTTTTATTTTACATATTTAGTACATTTTTTTATTTTTTACAACATAAGGGTGGTAAGTTTTCATGGTAAAGAGGAGAGAAAGAATGAGCAAATGAAGAATGAAATAATATTTAATATATTTATCTATATATTTTAATATAGAATATCTAATATATTTGTATTCAAAAATCCACGCGCCTTCGAGTTACAGCTTATTTTTTCTTCGATAATAACTTTATACCAGATTGCATTTAAATACTTAATACTGAATTTGAAATTAGCTCACATTTGCTTTACTATTTGGAAATAATAACGACCGTTAAGGTCGTTTACAATGTCGGTGGGCGGGGAGTGGCCAAGCAGAAAAATATTCAACCACATGGATGCGGTTTTGGACATCGCTGCTTTACAATAATACTGCCAAATATGGACATAGTTCAACACTAAACTTTGAAAATCCAAACATCGATATTCCTATCGATACTTCTCTGGTCATACTCATTTTCAACTTCACGGGAAAGTAATTATCGTTATCAATTGGCTACCTTGGCCTGGTCATACTTCATTTTAAAATTCATTGAGAAAGTCGTTTGACGTCGTGCGTTTTGTTGTTGTTTTCGCTGGGCTGAGCGCGTAAAATTGAAAACTGTAACTTAGAAGTGCCCACTAAAAATAAAATCGGCCGTGTGTATTAGCCATTAAAAATATTTTTTTTCAGTGATTTCAGTACAACATTATCGAATTGGAGTCGTGAAAAATGCGCTAAAAAGGTTTGCGAAAACCTGGGTGTAATAAAAAATAACGGGTGTTTCCTACTGCCAACTGGTAGATGAGCTATAAACAAAAAGGTAAAAACCAGCAGAATTCTTCTGATCTTAAGGAATTTCCACAAATACTAATGCACTCGTAGGTGTGTGTGTGTTTATGGTGTGTCGTGTGTGGTGTGTGTGAATGCACGTTCGTGGCCAGAAAATATATGGAGCGAGTACATCTAAGCGCACTTTAAAGGTGGAAAACTGCCCAAGTGTACGTAAGCGGGTGTACCTGTGTATGTGACGGTGTGTGTGTGTTTGTTAAATGCCGGCAGAACCGGTTCAGCAAGTGGCCAAAGCAAAAACAAAAAGAAAATAAAAAGAAAAACATAAAAAACAAAAGAGATGAGATACACGTTCCCACGTCGATGGGGATCGGGATCGGGATTGGGATCACGATCGAAAATTTGTCACCTCATTGCAAAGGGTCGAATGAAGAAAACCGATCTTCAAACAATTGTCTTTTGAAGACTCGAAATATGAGTTTTTCTGGCAGGTCATTTAAGTTCAAGTAACTGTCACGACCGCAGAATGTGTCAAATCATTGCGGGAATCCAACTTTAAATATTTGTTTATTTATGCATTCTGGGATGGTACACGGAGATGGTTTATCAAGACCGCGAGGTATTGAGTTCGAAAATGTTGGCTGAGAAAGCAAAAAAACGCTGTTGAAACCTGAATAGTTTATGAAAACTATAACCGAAAAAAAGATTAATAAAGTGTCAGGAACAAGAGCTAAATGGTATTATTTTTAAATAATATTAAAAATAGTGCTTTAAATTTGTTGACTATCATAATATTTATAAAGTTAATGCATAGTTTTATATACAGTGACCTAAATTACGTTTGTTGAGTAAGAATCTTGATAAGTAAACATTGTAAATTACCACCGTGTAAACGCAACAACACCAACTGCGAGTCGTGCGATGCTGCAAACGGGCTCTCCCTTCTCCTTCTGCCACTCTCTTTTTGTTTGTTCTTTTCATTTTATTTCGTTCCCCGAAAATTCCCCTAATTAATGCGTAAGAACGCCGGCAGCAGCAACTGCAACGCCGGCAGAGCAAGAGTGCAGCACGTACCAGCCAACAACAACAAGAGCTAGAGATGATAAGCCAGTGACATTGAAATAGCAGGGAATAACCTTGAATTTTGTAATTTAATTAATCGTCTGTATTATTCAACAGTTAAGACATGGCGCTTTGAAGAAGTTACCTCGCTGATAATGCCAAAAAGCAAGAAGATGGATTTCCAAGAAACCTCATAATTTATTTTCTTTTTTTTTTTGTTGATTTTATTTTGTTTAGGATCCCTTATCGGGCTAATTACATTATTCGAAGTGCTTCCTGTTCGGGTTTCCCTTTTGAGCTCCTTCTTTTGCGTTTTACTGCCGCGGCTTCCGTTTTCGCGACACGTCTGCTTTTCTGGTTCTATGGATTACCGTTATTGCATATTGAGCATGTGCAAGCGGCCCTCTCTTCCCCCTACTGTTGTTGTTGTTTTTACCCCTCTGCATTTGCGCATTGTAATGCTCACGCACGAACACGAAAAGTGGGCTTAGTAAGCCCCCCATTCCCTGGATGTTCTACCTTTGCGGCAACCTCCGCCCGCATTCGTCACTCTGCCATTGTCCCCGCCTCGTTACGCATTTTTTGTCGCTGCCGCTGGCTGGGTTTGCATTGTTTTCCCCGCCCGGGGGAAAAAGTACTCGAAAAGCTAACCTTAACCGCACCTTTTTCCGTTAAACGATTTACGGTTTCAACTTTGCGCTCGAGTAGTTTGCATATGAACGGTGGAAAGAGATGGGAGTGCGGTGGAGGTGGGAGTGAGATGGGCAGCTATAGTGATCTAGAGATGGCACTACAGATACCTTATGTGAGCTTGTGGATAATGGGTTTATAGTCTGTTTAATATGTAATATTATTTAAATTAAAACTAGGATTGGTTTGATGAAAAATGTTTAAAATTATTAAAAATATTTATGTTTTTTACAAACATTTTTAATTCAATTTTTATAAACTTTTATAGAGTATATAAACATTTAATAAATAAATAAAATTAAAGAAATACATTTTATTTTTATAACATTTGTAATAAAGTTGAAATTATTCAAAAGTCTATATTGTAAGGTATTTAAAGAATATGTATGTATATGTGAATGTTCTATATATTCTTCACTTCAGGGTGTACCAGAAAGGTATGCTCAAAAAAAACTAAAAGAGACCCTAAAAGAAAATATCTAAAAAATTCAAGAATGTCATTTAAATTGTTTTTAGGGGGTCATGCCATGTGAAAGTCATATTTTTCTGATTTTTTGTGATTTTTGTACTACGACTCATTAGAAGATAGAGCTTTGAATTTTCTATAATATTTTAATATTTTATTTTAATAAATAAAAGCGCATTTTTCTAGTTTACAAAAAAGGTAAAAGTTTTGAAAATTATTAAATTGAATTTGAATTAAATTTTCTAAAGAACAGCCTTTTTTCTATTTTTGTTTTTATAAAAAAGATACATACTTTTAAGAAAAACTCCTTTAACATTTAAACAATTTAATGCTTTAACTTTGTAATGGCATCGAATATTAAAATACCCTTATACTCACATATTCTACCAAAATTATAACAACAAAATATGGAAAATATTTTTTAATATAATTTATTTTAACCCACCATGACCCCCTTAAAGGGTTCTGTGAAGTCACCAGTTTTATGATAGATTTTAGGCATTAGTACTTTCGTACTTTTAGTACTTTTAATTTTATTAAAAACTCACTAAATGTGCATCCATCAGTTGGCATTTGTTGGCAAATAATCGACTCATCAGAATCGCTGGCCAATTAATTACGGTTTCATGTTTGGAGTGTGTTTGCGGCTCGAAGGCAGAGTTGCATAAGCAGACATTCTGCCTCGCCGTGCAGTTCTCGCTCCCAATTTGTCACTTTTTAGTGGCTTCGACTAGCTGACGACAAATTGTTGACACATTTAACAAGCTGATTGTAGAGTCGATGGGCCGGTGGGATCGATGGGTGAGCAGGAGGGCGGGTGGATCGGTGGGGTGCGACAAGGTTATCATCGCGCCCAAAGCTGGCCAATACAATCGGCATTCAGTGGGTTCTCCGCAATCAACACTCTTGATAGTACAAGCGACGATTGGCGTGCCATTAGCTCGAATTAAATGTCAATGGAGTGGCCCAGAGCCGAAATAAATTAGGGTGTCAGCCGGGTGACAGGTGAGCGAAAAGCGCGCGCCACACTCAATTACCCGCAAAGTCAAATTGATTTCCTAATGGCCGCTATTGTTTTGTATGGCTGGTAATTGTCAAGAGCCCGTCCAAATGGGTTAGCATAGTACACATGTCCAGCAGGGCTATCTGCCGGGATATATATGGTGGGTCATGATTTATGCCCGGCGTGCTCGAATATGGTAACCTGAACCCGTGAGGTTCCCGACCGAGTCTCTTTTTGGTTTCACAAAGAAAGAGCCGATTTTAAAATAATGCCAGCAGCTGGAATGTCTTTATTTGTGGAGAGAGTTATGGCCTCAAAATCGTGATAAACTAAAGGAATAATAAACAAAGTGGAGCTTCATTAGGACTCTGTAACTTGTGCTATAGCTACTGGAAATACAAGCAGAACCGCCGACTTGCACTTTCATCAAAGATGTATCTCAAGTCTTATCGGAAACTCCCACCCCCAGAATAGCACTCGTCTTCGCTTTCATCGAACTGCGTCGCAGCATTGAATTGCGCGCTTCTTGGATTCCCAAGAAGGAAATGCGGAAAACAGCAGAGGAGGGGAGGGGGAATCCACCCCAAACCAAATGACGCAGCAGCCGCTCCAGTGGCCGAGATAAACGCGTTCTCAGGCCACTCTTCAAATAATAACACCCCCTCCAGTTGCCTTCGATGACTGCCTCCGATTCACAATGGAATCGCGCCGCATAAGCATAAATCAGCAGAAATCATAAATCAGAAATCAGGAATCGGCAAGAAGCCGAAATCAAAGACACTGCAACTTGATGAGGCGCGATGAAATCGAGATCCCTTTGGCGGCTTGTATTACTGCTGCAAGTGCAGCTCCCAGTACCCATGTGTCCCCGATTTCCGTTTTTTTTTCGCGGCGAGAGTTCTTTGAACTGCCAAAGCGACCCATTAAATCCGAGCAAGAATAACACACAAAAAACCAGGAAATTCGCAACCGAAACTCAGCATAAAGTTGGCGAAATAATGACTAATGAGCAAGGGGATACTTCTAGGGGGATAATTGGTAAACATTTTGTTTATTTTCTATCAGTTTGGGAAGGTATTTGAATGCTAATATGACTATTATATGATACCGCCGATAATATCATTTTAATATATGATATTATATGGACCCCCATAATTCACTTTTTGACGCAAAACTGTTCTAGAACTCATAACCAGAAATATATTAAGATATTAAAAAAATACATAGCATTATACTGCTATTTTCAAATTAAAAAAAAAATTAATTAAGGCTTTGTGCTAAAAACTAAACAGTATGGGCGGCTGGTAAATGGTCTACACTTTTAATGCACTTTTTAAGAATGTCTAGATATGAAGGACCCACAGATTTTTATAAATTTTCATTACTCACAGATTTTTGCATCAAAACTTAGATAGTTCGTTTTCAAAAAGATCGTACATATGTGCATAAAAAATGATATTCCTTCAGGAAAATATTAGTTTTAGTAATTTAATCTATTTACTTTCGAATAAAGTAAAATAAAGTTAATAATGAAAATTCAATCAAATTTAGACAATTTTTGGTCCATTCCCTTAAGCTTTAGTTACAAAATCGACACCTGACGAAGGTTATATTTCTTGGTTATGATGTAATATGTTCAAGTACAAGTACTACATAACTAGACTATTTCTATGACGTACTACTTCTATATAAAAAATTTCATTTAATATAACTTTTAAGGTTAAGGTACCTGGTTTTCAAAAGGCTTAAAATAAATGCTAATTAAAATTGAAAAATCGAAAAAAGAAGATTTTTGCAAACCACCTTCTCCTAAAAATGAACGCATAACTTTTAATCCTACCTCATATATAATATCTTTAATATATATTTGTATAACCCATCGTATGGCGTAAACCGTCAAAACCTATCCCATATACATATAATGAATTGTTTAAAGGGGTAAGGTTTATTCAGGTTTTTGAAGATGGTGAGGGCGTGACTTAATTATTTGAATTGCAATCTAATAACACAACATCTCAAGAATAAATTCTTGTAGATTATTATTGAGAAATATTAACAATTTTAGGCGTTACAGGAAACTGTCGGAAGTGCCATTAGAACATGTAGACTTGTGTTGTACACCAGAATTCGCCACAGGATCATTCTAAGCCAAAAAACCAAAATTAATTTGTTAAACAAGTTTTTCAGTAAGAACCAAAAATAATCACCTAGGGAATTAGTTAATGAAGTTCTGGGTTAAATTTCAAGGCAGTAGATTGGTTCAAAAGATTTTGGGAATTCATTTACATCAACTACCAAGATGGCACTTTTCAGAAGAGCCAAGTTCAGGTATTGGAACCAGGTCAATATCGAAAGGTGTTATACAACTAAAAAATAATTTATTAACTAACAAGAAAGGAAAGCTAACTTCGGGCGGAGCCGAAGTTTATATACCCTTGCAGTTAAAACCGGATATATATCGCAAACATCGGATACAGTTGGCCGATCCTTATGATTAGATCATAATAAAACCAATTAACTAAAATAAAAAATATGAAAAAAGTCCCAAACTTCTATCTTCAAAAATACCAAAGTTGGTATTTCTACCAAAAAACATTTCCGATCGTTCAGTTATATGGCAGCTATAGGATATAGTTGGCCGATCCTTATGAAATTGAGTAGGTCGGAGTATCTGAATATAATCAGTACTAAGTTCCAGCTTTCTATCTTCAAAAACACGAAAGTTGGGTCATTTCCGATCAATCACTTATATGGCAGCTATAGGATATAGTCGGCCGATCCTTATGAAATGTCACGTGCCTAATGGCATGTCGTAATGTTTTCCTAAAAATAGCTCTCATGTCAAATTTGAACTCTCTAACTCTAAAAACACCAAAGTTATACCATTTCCGATCAATCAGTTATATGGCAGCTATAAGATATAGTCGGCCGATCTAGGCCGTTCCGCCTTATATACTGCGTGCAAAGGAAAGAAGGGTTTGTGCAAAGTTTCAAGACGATAGCTTTAAAACTGACAAACTAGTTCGCGTAGAAACAGACAGACAGACGGACATGCTCATATCAACTCAGGAGGTGACGAATATATATACTTTATAGGGTCGGAGATGTCTCCTTCACTGCGTTGCATACTTTTGACCAAAATTATAATACCCTCTGCAAGGGTATAAAAATGGCAAATAAACAGAAAACACCTTATTCGCTCTTAGATTTAAACGCTCTTAATTTAAAAACCCCATCTACCTGCAAAAAGACCTAAATTCTAGACTGTGGTATTAGCCAACTGGCTGTAGTGTGTCATCCCAGTATTATCTTTATGTGCGACTTTTGATGATCTTATCGCCTTGTTTAAAGCCATTCTCCGAAGTGTGTGCTTACTGTTCTCTCATCATTACTCAACACAGTGAGATAGCTCCCACCATATAAGTAGTACAGCCCCCGGCCCTCTTCAACCTTCAGACTCTCAAGTGGCTCCGGCCCTAGCGACAGATAATGTCCAAGATAATACCGAGATAATGGTTTATGGGCTACCGATTTTCTCCATTTTTTGGCCAGGACTTCTGCTTTGAGTATTTATTTAATTAGGCCCTTGGGCAATCTGCTGGAGAATCTAATCTGGCGGAATATTACAAAATTGATTTATGCTAACCATGAGGCACATACATATATGTATATGTGGAGAGAAGGCCTTAGTAGCAGCTCCTAAAACGAGCAATGTATTAGGCAATAATCTCAACTCGATAAGATAGCCAGTACTAGGTCTTTCTTCCATTTCCACTTCTACTTCTACTTCTGCTTTATTTTCAGTGCTAGGGCGGGGAAGAAATCTCCAAAACTGACCAATACTTATCGCTTAGTATTTTTTTTGGCGGCCCCGAAGATTTGCGTAGGCTTCGAAGAACTAATCTTGATTGAATATTCCCAATTGGAAATGCCATGGCGCTGAGGGTTTTGCTAATTAAATTGATTATGATTCACCTTGCGGCTTTCGAGCTTAATTTTTGAGATAAAATATTGCCTTTTTTAGTAAAAGAATTATAGAAAATGTTTACTTAGGTCCAGTTGGGTGTTGAGATTCAAAAAATGAAAATAATTACTGCAACTATAAATACTTTTACGGTTTTTATACCCTTGCAGAGGGTATTATAATTTTGTCCAAAAGTGTGCAACGCAGTGAAGGAGACATCTTCGACCCTATAAAGTATATATATTCTTGATCAGGATCACCTCCTGAGTTGATATGAGCATGTCCGTCTGTCCGTCTGTCCGTCTGTCCGTCGGTCCGTCTGTCCGTCTGTCTGTCTGTTTCTACGCGAACTAGTCTCTCAGTTTTAAAGCTATCGACTTGAAACTTTGCACACACCCTTCTTTTTTTTGCACGCAGTATATAAGTCGGAACGGCCCGGATCGGCTGACTATATCCTATAGCTGCCATATAACTGATTGATCGGAAATGGTATAACTGTTTTTAAAGTGTGTTTTTAAAGTTAGAGAGTTCAAATTTTACATGAGCGTTATTTCTGGCAAAATAATACGACATGCTAAATTTCTTTAGGATCGGCCGACTATATCCTATAGCTGCCATATAACTGAACGATCGGAAATAACCCAACTTTCGTGTTTTTGAAGATAGAAAGCTGGAACTTGGTACAGATTATATTTTTGGTCAGTTAATCCGACCTACCAAATTTCATAACGATCGGCCGACTATATCTTATAGCTGCCATATAACTGAACGATCGGATATGGTTTTTGGTAGAAATACCAACTTTGGTATTTTTGAAGATAGAAGTTTGGGACTTGTTTTAAATTTTGTATTATAATAAATTGGGTTATATTATCATATTCTCATAAGGATCGGCCAACTATATCCGATGTTTGCGATATATATCCGGTTTTAACTGCAAGGGTATATCAACTTCGGCTCCGCCCGAAGTTAGTTTTCCTTTCTTGTTTTTATTTTTGTAATGGACATCAAGCACTAGGATGAGTTCCAAAAAAGTACAGCTCTTCTAATCTCAGTTCGCAATATGAACATACATTGTATGTATATGTATATCTCATATCTTCTTATAAAAGATATAGGATGGCAGATAGATAGAAAAGGATAATAGATGGATGGAGTATAAGATAGGTAATGTAGGATATAAGATAAAAAGGTTAAGATGGAAATATATTGGATAGAAGATATATTCATAAATGGGATATAAGGTGGATATAATAGGAAATAAGATAGATAGAATCGAAAACTGATAGAACACAACATTGATGGAAAAGAACATAGATATAATAAAGAAATGTAGATACAAATAAAATGTATATGGAATAGACTATAGAATAGGTAGGTATAAAATAAGTTATGTAGATCGAATATAAGATCTTTAGAGAAGGATAGAATAGATAGATAGAATAGAAGATAGATACATGGGATAGATGTTAGATGGAATACAAGATTGAATAGAGGATAGAAAGAATAGATAGAATAGAATAGAAAGAATCCCAGATAGATAGAGTAGCAGATAGGAAGAATATAAGGTGAATAGAATAGTAGATAGGAAGAATAGAAGCTAGATGAATAGGAAATAAAATAGATAGGTAGGATAGAATGTAGATAGAATAGGAAGATAAATGAACATGATAGAATAGAAGTTAGAAAGAATAAGTAAATATATAAATATGTAAAATATTAAAAAAGATAAATAGATGAAATAGAAGATGAGATAGAAGTTAGATCGTTAGATCGCTATCCTAGATACTTAGAATCCATTTATAGAATAGAGGATGGATAGGACAGAAGATAGATACTTATATTGTAAAGATAGATTGGATATTAGAGAGATTTAAGGGAAAGAATAGAATAGAAGATATGTATATACATCACATATATATATGTACGTATATCTATAGAAGATAAATAAATGGGATATACAATTATCATAGATTTTCTCATCAAAAACTAAATTTAATTTCAAGATTACTTCCTCGAAAACCAATCTGAAGGTTAACACAACCTACCCATCCTTTAAAAGGCAACTCGGAAAGTAGCTGCCCATCCCATATCTCACCATATTTAAGCAAAGCATATTAAAAGCAAAATGAATATAATATAATAATTAATTGAATTTATGATTATCTCAATAAAATGCTCTCTTTTTAGAACCCAAGAGGCAGAAAATGAACTTCTCATTAATGGTCTTGAGCCCCCACCCGAACAATCCCATTTTAAATAATATATCTAATAGCTAAGCATTATTCCTCATTGCGATATGAAGATGTCTATCCGAAGCTGCGCGGCCTCGATTTTGCACTTGCCGATGCTCCAGACTCTGATAATTGCGCCTCATAAAGTGTCGCGTGCGTTGCAGTTGCAGTTTCATAATTAACCTGCCTGGCACTTTCCGGGCTGCGGGTGCGGGTGGACTGGCTGCTTTCCTCGCAGCCTCGCAGATTAAATGACAAGCATGCTATACGATTTCAGGGCGAAACATCAACAAATCAGCGAAAAACAAACAGGAAAGCTGAAAGCTGGAAACTGAAAGCCAGCATAACCACAGAGCTGCAAGCCAAGCGACGCCCTCTGGCGGTCAGCGAAGCGCAACTAAAGCCACCTAGAGTTACAAAAAGATCAGTTTAGAAAATCATATTATTTGCAGTAGCTCCGGGGACCAATGGCCACGCAGTCAGTGAGCAATGCGATATGCAAACACATTTTTTTAGAACCCTGCGATCAGAGTTTTCCTTTTATTTCTTGCTGGAATTAGCAATTAACCCAGTTTCCCTATTTTTCCAAGACAGCTCGCCTGCATTTCTAATTACTTGCACGGCGCTCAATGGAAATTTATGCAAGTCTCCAAAAACAAAGCCCCAGACCCAGACATTTGCGTTTATTCCATAGCCCAGCCAGCTTCTTAGTCTTATTCGGATCTTTTCGCCAGTCGATGTCGAAGGCTTTTATTCGCCAGTGCAAATTGCCGGCAATTGTTGTCAATTTAAAATTGAAAAGAAGTCAAATGTTGAACAAGAACGCCTGCAACATATATTCAGGGGTATAAGCTGCAATGTATGTATTTTAGATATATACTTTGATACATAAACAATATGATCTTTTGGGTTTATGTGCGGATCTGCTTAGAAGAGTATAATAGCTGAAGAAAAAGGCATAACTAACATACTATACAGATATCATTTATAAATTAGACAGGGTTTTAATAGCATAGTAGTATAATTTTAGTAGTGGAATTTTGAATACAAATAACTTAAGAATTTTTAAATAGATAGTAGACACTTGTTCTACACCTATTTCAAAGAATTTTCCATAGGATTATCATTATATAATACAAGAAGTCATTAGAAAGGCAATGTTCTTAAATATTGAAAACTATAATTGGCTTTCAAAGTTCATTTTTGGGATTAATTCTATTTATACATATGTATAAGTTTGTCCAGATGTTTTTATATTTTTATATTAAAAAATTTAAATTCTTAAAAATAAATACTATGTATAAAATTTTATATTTAAAACTATGTTTATTTTTCAAAATTAGTTGCAATTATTGTGATTAATAGAGGCCATTTTCCAAGTTATTATTTCTAAGAAATTGTATTAATATCTATAAGAGTATATAGAAATATGTCATATACACCTTATAGACATTAAAAGCCTAAATATCAATCTAAAAAATAGAATTAATACCCAAACCTAGTCAAGTACCACCATAATGCCCTCTGCTGTGGATCTGAATCAAGTGGCTATCTCAGGCTATTCGCACTTATCACTGATGCTTCGCATAACGCCAAGGTTTCTTTATTACTGGAGATAGATGGGTGGATGTATGGATGGGTGGTGTGCATGGATGGGTGGATAGATGGATGGGTCGGTAGGTGTGTGGGTTTATGTGGCAGACTGTGTGCAACACTGTAGTACTGTCGTATATCATGTCTCAAGGTAATCTTTTCATTATCAAGACGGTTGAGCCGCCGAGAATTTCAGTTATTTTTCCTGTTTCTTCATTGTACTGATTTCCTCTTTTTACCATTGAACAGAGCTACTGTGAAAGTGATTAAAAATGCCGAACCACCTGGACTGAGCCGGGACCGCAACCACTGCGACCACTTAGCCGAGAAGCCAACCGACAAGCAGCAATAAGGGTGGACCTGCAACCGCAACAGCATGGCCATAAACCAGGGCAAATACAAACCGACGATCTGCGCCATCGACGAGGTGGACGACCGCAGCTACAAGCTCCACAACAGCCAGGACGAGATGGCCAGCAAGCAGCAGCTCCAGCAGATCGAGGGCAGTGAGACGGCGCCCCTAACCACCAACCAGCAGAAGCTCCACATGGACGACGGCTCCCACCTGACGCCCAAGGACCTGGAGGCGGCCCGGCAGGATGCCCTCAACGAGGTCAGCGGCGGGGGCGGCGGCAGGACTCCTGCGGCGAACACCCCCAACTCCACACATCCTTCGGCCAATGGACTGAGAGGTAATCCTTGGTTATTATACTCTTTTGAATGGCATTTTAAAACATTTGATTTTGGAACTAATTTTAGGTTGAGGGTTTATTAAAGCATTTTGGAATAATATCTAAATAATACTATATCATAAGTTATACACAATTTATTATTATAATTATAAAATTATATATAATTTTTATAATCTTAACATGAAAAAATTTAAAGATATAAAAAAAGAGGAAATATGCAACAATGTAGGAAAAATGTAATAACATGTATTTAAATATGTATATAACAACGATATACTTAAGAGACCTTTTTCTGCATGTTGTTTAAAAACCATTTCCTTTTAATACAATTAAATTTAAAGTTAAAATGAAAAATTGACACACGATTTAAATTTAAATTCCAAAGGATATTTTTCTACTTAGAGCATCTGGAACGTACCCATGTCACATGCGCTCTTTTCGAACTCATTTGTTTTTTAGCTATAGTCAATGATATCTCAAGTTGATTGAAATTCCTTGAATCAATTCCATTTTGGAGGTTTATACAGTTTTGTATGCCATGAAGTAATAAAGCTTTTAAAAGTTATTTATGTATATTTTATAAAATATTTCTATTATGATAAAATAGTTGCGACAAATTCCACGTTTCGATTGAATTAAGACCCAGGATTGACAAAGTAGGAAGAATTGTTTCGTTAAAAATGATCAATTTGATTAAAGCCGTCATTTTTATATTTAAGTATCCAAAAGTCAAAATGAAGGGAGATGGAGTTCCTCTTAAGAGAGTTAAAATACAAATATTAAACTTAAAATTTTAAAATGTATGATGCAGAAGTAAACTTGGAAGAAGTTCGATGTATGTTTGTTAACAAAAAAAAAATATATTGTTGACATCTTCTTTGTCTTCTTGTCTTTCAAAACACACTACTTTCAAGGCGTATTATTACAAAAGGAATCAACATATAAATTTGGAATTTTTAACAAGGATTTTTACAAAACTATGTAAATATGAACTAAAATCTCGAGGAATTATTTAAGATATGTATTCTTCATTCAATTCATATACGATTTATATTTATTAGATTTATATTTTTAAAAGTTCAAAAGGTAAAACTTTTGGATAATCGCATTTAAAGTGGCAGTGGAACTATAGTAGATGATCTTGACTGAAAAAAGCTCTTAACAAGAAAGCAAAGCTAACTTCGGGCGGAGCCGAAGTTGATATACCCTTGCAGCTAAAACCGGATATATATCGCAAACATCGGATATAGTTGGCCGATCCTTATGATTACATCATAATAAAACCAATTAATTACAATAAAAAATCTAAAAAAAGTCCCAAGCTTCTATCTTCAAAAATATGAAAGTTGATATTTCTACCAAAAACCATTTCCGATCGTACAGTTATATGTCAGCTATAAGATATAGTCAACCGATCGTTATGAAATTTGGTAGATCGGATTGACTGACCAAAAATAGAATGTGTACCAAGTGCCAGCTTTCTATCATCAAAAACACGAAAGTTGGGTCATTTCCGATCGTTCAGTTATATGGCAGCTATAGGATATAGTCGGCCGATCCTTATGAAATTTGGCATGTCGTAATATTTTGCCAAAAATAGCTCTCATGTCAAATTTGAACTCTCTAACTCTAAAAACACCAAAGTTATACCATTTCCGATCAATCAGTTATATGGCAGCTATAGGATATAGTCGGCCGATCCCGGCCGTTCCGACTTATATACTGCGTGCAAAGGAAAGAAGAGTGTGTGCAAAGTTTCAAGACGATAGCTTTAAAACTGAGAGACTAGTTCGCGTAGAAACAGACAGACAGACAGACGGACAGACGGACATGCTCATATCAACTCAGGAGGTGATCCTGATCAAGAATATATATACTTTATAGGGTCGGAGATGTCTCCTTCACTGCGTTGCACACTTTTGGACAAAATTATAATACTCTCTGCAAGGGTATAAAAATAGGGTTATTTTTAAAACCGATTTGTTTTTTCTAAATTAATTTTTCAGAGGGATAATAAAGATAAGTTAAAAAGGGTTTTTATTTACTTTTTAGGACTTTAACTATTTTTATACCCTTGCAGAGGGTATTATAATTTTGGTCAAAAGTGTGCAACGCAGTGAAGGAGACATCTCCGACCCTATAAAGTATATATATTCTTGATCAGGATCACCTCCTGAGTTGATATGAGCATGTCCGTCTGTCCGTCTGTCTGTCTGTCTGTTTCTACGCGAACTAGTCTCTCAGTTTTAAAGCTATCGTCTTGAAACTTTGCACACACCCTTCTTTCCTTTGCACGCAGTATATAAGTCGGAACGGCCCGGATCGGCCGACTATATCCTATAGCTGCCATATAACTGATTGATCGGAAATGGTATAACTTTGGTGTTTTTAGAGTTAGAGAGTTCAAATTTGACATGAGAGCTATTTTTGGCAAAACATTACGTCATGCCAAATTTCATAAGGATCGGCCGACTATATCTTATAGCTGCCATATAACTGAACGATCGGAAATGACCCAACTTTCGTGTTTTTGAAGATAAAAAGCTGAAACTTAATACAGATTCTATTTTTGGCCAGTTGATCCAACCTACCAAATTTCATTAGGATCGGTCGACTATATCTTATAGCTGCCATATAACTGAACGATCGGAAATGGTATTTGGTAGAAATATCAACTTTCGTATTTTTGAAGATAGAAGTTTGGGACTTTTTTTAGATTTTGTATTGAAATAAATTGGATTATATATTCGTATTCCCATAAGGATCGGCCAACTATATCCGATGTTTGCGATATATATCCGGTTTTAACTGCAAGGGTATATAAACTTCGGCTCCGCCCGAAGTTAGCTTTCCTTTCTTGTTCAAAAAGTATTCAATTTGCTTACAAATAAAGGATATTGATTTAAGTCTTTTGTGTTTGAAAGTTGTATGTTTAATGTAATTTTAATTTATCTTTTCATTCATTTATTTTTGATAAGGACTTAAGAGTCTTTTGGTTTAATTTATTTTATCATTTACATTCCTTAACACACTCATCTAATTACATCCTCATTTCATTTCTCATTCGTTTTCATGTGTTTCGTCCTTGGAAAATGTCCTGACGCACTAGCCTTGCTGCTTCCAGGCCGACGATCCTTCGACGCCCTGATGAGTCTGTCGCGAAAACGACGCATCCTGTACGTGACCACCGCCTGCCTGTGCGCCCTGCTCCTACTGATCATTATCCTGCTGCTGGCCTTCTGGCCGGAGGTGCCCTTCTACCTCCGGGCGCCGCTCTGCCTCGAGAAGGAATGCGTGGAGAGCAGCCGACAGCTGCTCCTGTGGGCCAACACCTCGAAAAGTCCCTGCCACGATACGTACGAGTGGGCCTGCGGCAACTTCGCCTCCGACTACGCCAGCCACGACTACTTTGTGATCAAGCGGGGCGAGTGGAACTACAAGACTTACAACGAGTACCAGGGTGAGCTGGATGGACCTGCTTTTCCACCCACTTTTGTCACTTTTCACTGACTCGTCTCTCCCGCAGAACTCAATGAACTGAACCGATTTATATCCATGCTGCCGAACTCCGGGGAGGGAGCCTACTCCGTCGAGTCCACGGTGACCAGCTTGTACCGCAGTTGCCGAGAGATCGACTCCCTGGACAAGAGCCAGTCGGATTTGTTGCTGAAGCGGGCCATCAAGTCCGTAGGTGAGTTGGAGATCTGTGAGATCCCTTCTATAGAGGGACAAGATCATTAAAGGTTAAGTGTCTTCGGGTTTCCTGTTGATGCTTTAAGTTTCCAACAAAGTCCCTCCCCAAGGATCGCATTCCTCCATAATTATTCTTCTATTTCGTTTAAAGTTTATTCAGGTATTCACAAAAAAAGGCTATTTTCGCTAAGTATTGCATTACTGTACAGAAAGAATTGTCTCTAAAGATGAGCCACTGCAGTGAGCAGCCTATTTGCCGTTGGGTGGTAGATAGGTGGCACTCTGGGCGTTCTTGTGGGCCACAATGGTGGCGCCGCCGGAGGTGCCGCCGGTGACCGAGGTGGTGTAAGAGCCACCAGTGGATCCAGAGGTGCCGGTGGTGTAGGAGCCGCCAGTAGATCCAGTGCCGCCCGAGACGTACTGAGTGCTGCCCGAGTTGCCAGACACGTACTGAGAGCTGCCAGAGCTGGCGGCACCAATAGCACCACCGTCCAGGATTCCAACCACCGACTGGGCGGGAGCCACTCCACCGTCCTGGTGCTCCGAGGTTCCCTCGATTCTGTCGTACTCGGCTGGTGGAGAAATGAGAGGTTACTTGGGGGTTCTAGGCTTAGGAGCGCCCTCTGGTCTAACTCACCCTGAATCTGCTGCTGGGCGTGGGAGGCCTCCGCGTCGGTCTTGTACTTGATGAAGAAGACCTCGGGCTTGCTTGGCACGGTGGGAGCGGGTGTGGCAATGTCGTTGACCTCCAGCTGGTTGTCCTTCTTGCTGAGCACGTAGATGACGGTCTTCTCCTCCTTGGGAGCGTACTCGGCGGAGAGCTTGACGTTGGCGTTGCTGGAAGATGGGGCCTTGATGAAGACGACGCGGTAGTTCTTCTGGGGGCGTCCGATCACCAGGTGCTTAGTCCTCTCCAGGTTCTCGTGCTCCTCGGGAGCGGCCACGGTGAAGAACTGCTTGTGGATGAGGGGCTCCTGGAAGCCGCGCTGCACCTCCTGCTCCTGCTGCTGCTGGTAGCTGGGTGCCTGGTAGCCGGACAGGGCGCCGAATCCGATGTTGGGCGAGGGCCCGAAGCCGGTGAAGGAGCTACCGCCCGAGCTGGCGCCGCTGCCATAGTTGGAGCCGCCGCCATAGTTGGAGGAGGAGCCAGTGGAGTAGCTGGCGCCATGACCGCTGCCCCCACCGCTGGTGTAGTGGGTGACGGTCTGGGGAGCCTGGTAGGTGGAGCTGCCCACCAGGGAGCCAACGCTGGCGCTCTGGAAGGCGCCGAGGGGTCCATAGGAGGCCACCGAGTTCTGGGAGTGGCTGGGGGCAGTCAGGAAGCCGCCGCTGCTTCCGCCGCCGGATGTGGTGGTGGTAAGGGAGCCGGAGAGACCGCTGCCATAGTTATAGCCCTGGGGCTTGGCCTGGCTGAGAGCCACAAGAGTGCAAAGGGTCTACAGAAAAAAAAAATAAAAAAAAAAATTATTTCACTGATAGGTCACTGATTGGTTTTGTGTCTCTTTGGTTGGGTTTTATCCTTATGCTTATCCTGGCACTGGAACTTGGTCCTGGCACTGGCCAACTCACCACAAACAGACGCATGTTGAGTGGTTTTCAGTTGTTGGCTTAATGATGCCCTCCCCAGGTGGACGATGGCCTTTTATACACTGAATGTTTTGGTTCCGCCGCTTCTCACTATCCACTATTTTTCTATAATTTTTTTCTTACCCTCCTCGCCGGTTTAATTAATTGCTCAATTATTTCGCCTCTACCTACCACACCATACCATACCATAGCGTACCTCTGAAAAAAAAACCTCTGACATTTGACTTGTTTGTTTGTTGCCTTCTCTGTTGCTCAGCGCTCCTCTCTGTCACGCTTCCTTTAATGTGACCTGTTGTCCATCGATATTCGAATTTTTTTCTTCTCGGCTCGATCATAAATCATAGTCGAATAATTCGCCGGTTTGCCAACTTGATCGCCGGTGGATCAGTTTCCAGCTTGAGTGTTTTCTTCGCTTCGTTTTCAATTTCGACAAAAACACACGAAATACGGTTGCATTTTTTCCGTTTTGTCGCATTGTCTCGCCTCGATTATCATGTCCCCGCCATTTTCAAGTTGAATGCAAGATTTTGCATAAAATCCTCACTTGATTGATTGCTCATTTGCGGTTTATCAATTATGACCGTCCGCTCGGCTCATGGAGCGTGTTTGTGACTTAATTTGGTCAGCATTGAAGCAGTCAGCACGTTTCTGGGGCTTTCAAGCTTCGATTTAGATGTTTTAGAACGTTTTTGGCTATTTTCTGTCATGATTTTCTTAAGATTGTACTTAATTGTTGAAACAATATTTCAAATCCTGGTTCTCACTATTTATTTTAAATGGCTGGAGATTCTAGTTCTTAATTTATAAAAATGGAGGTATACTTCACGAAATATTGAAATATTTTTGTTTTGTCAATAGTTTTTCGAAAAGTTATGCATTTTTTGTTTCAAAAGGTGCTAATATGAAAAAAGGAAGGAAGGCTATAGTCAGGGCCGTAGCTAGAGCCTCGGGGGCCCTGGGGCAACAAGTAAATTTTGGGCCCCCTATACGGAAGTCTTTTGTCCCGGCGGGGCCCTTTCCCTTCGGGGCCCTGGGGCACCGCCCCACCTGCCCCATGCTAGCTACGGCCCTGGCTATAGTCAAGTTTCCCGGCTATATGATACATGGTACTTCTCTATTTCTCTCCCATTTCTTTATATAAGTAAGTCTTCAACAATAAAAAGTACTGACACATTCGACCAACTTGTATCCAAATTGTCCCCACAATGGTAAGGAATGTTTGTTATGATATTTTAAATTTTGTGTTATAAATTCTAAAACATAGCAATTTAAAAAAAAAGGTTTATTTCAAAAAAAGGTCGATATACTCTTAAAATAAAATTTTGTTTCAAACTTTTGGGGGTATCGGCACAGGATATTGAAATAAGACAGTAGAGCCCCCGAATATATTAAACTCCTGCTCGATTTTGCTGAATTTAACTTTCTAGGACGAACTAGGACTTTAAAATAAGAAAAAGGCATATCTCGACGTATTTACCCAAAAGTATCTTTATCTCTTAAATATCTTATCTCGCAAACAATTGCTTTTCCTGACAACGAAAATTTGTTTAACTTTAACGAAAATTAATTTACTTTATGTGGTCGAAAAGATTTATTCTTCCCTTTAAATATATTGGCAATAAAACCAAATGTTAGTTGGGGCGCTCTGCGAATTGAGGCATTAAAGTACTGCCCATTTAAAAATAATTTTTTGTTTCATATAAGATTGCAAGTTACTTTTGAAAATCATTCAATAAGCCCTTTAAGCTATTCAGAAAGTTTCACCACATTTTCTGAAATCAAATAACATAATATTTTCCATTTGTACTAAAGTTTAGTATCTAAGCTCTTATGCCTGATTATCGGTGGCACATTACCACAACTGTAGGAGCTACTGGGACCTAGAAGAGGAGACTTTTGTTCACAGGCCCTAAGGCGAAGCCTTTTTTCTTTAGGCCCCCAAAACTCACAGACTCCGGGTAGATTAGAAGACTTCTTCAGAAAGCTGGGTGGGACCACGAACCGCCACAAGTAGAACCTTACGAGCACATCAGAGATCTATAACAAGATCCTTGCCTGAGCCTTGGCGGCAGTAGTAGTTGCGAGAGGTTTTGGCCACAAAACATTTACTTAAATTTCATTCCACAATTTCAAATACACTTTTATTGTTTAAAGAAATCAAAAGTGTCTTACTTTCCCACCCAAGGCCCTTTCGATTAGAAAACTTTCTTCTTCAGTGCTTTCGTTTTTCGCCCCAAACTTCTATCTCTGAAAGTCCGCCTTTTTTGTGGCTCAGTCAAAGCAAAGATGTATTAAAGTACCAGGTGTACCGGAAAGTCCTTGCCGGTTTTATTCGGAAAGAAACTTGTTAATTGTTAGAATATGGTAAAAAATATTTTATTCAAAGTATTGCCCATCGCTAGCCACACATTTTTCCCAACGTTCTGGCAATTTATGGATGCCAAGCCAATACCACTCTTGGTTTTTCGTGGCGAACCATTCATCAAGCCATTTTCCGACTTCCTCGTAGTTGGCGAAGTGTTGCTCTTTGAGTGCATGCGCCATCGATGAAAACAAGTAGTAATCGGAAGGCGCCACGTCTGGTGAGTATAGCGGGGGGGCTAGGATCTCCCAGTTTACTGTGTCCAAGTAGTTACGAACCAATAATGCGGCAATTCCGCCTCGGTCAATTCATGCGGCACCCATTTACCCGACTTCTGGATCTTTCCCATCGCACGCAGACGGTCGCTGATGCTTTGTTGGGATGAATTAAGTTGCTCTGCCATCATTTTTTGTGTTTGCGTATCATCCTCGTCCAAAAGCGCTTGCAAGTCGGTGTCTTCAAACGTCTGCGGCCGTCCAGAGCGTTTTGCATCGTCAGTAGAGAAATCACCATTTTTGAAGCGACGATACCACGTTTCCACAGTGTGGATAGCTAGACCACAGTCACCGTATATCTCGTGAAGAATTCTGTGACATTCAGCCGCTTTTTTCTTTTGATGGAACATGAAAATCATCACTTCCCGCAAATGGCCATTTCCAGGCACGAAATTACTCATTTTCAAAGGCAAAAATTGGCAAGACCACGATAAATTTTCGATTGTTGTTATGCACTGTTTTGACACTTATATCAGTGGCAAACAAAACGTCATAGAGGTTATTAGCAAAAACAACGCGTGTGGGCTAGCGACATCTATTAAGAAAACCGGCAAGGACTTTCCGGTACACCTGGTATAGTTTACATATCGTGATTGATGGAAGCAATTTGTTCGCTGTCTGCTTGAGCAAACAAATGGTCAGAGGAATTTATTCAATCTCCTTATGGTTCTTTTCTTTTCGGCGGTGATTTTTCTTGATTTTTTTAATAATTCTACATGTTTGGTTCTTGGAAGAGAACCTGCTTCCGCAATGGGACGTAGTATGACGTATTAAGCCATTGTTAACAAGAGCTTAATTATGTTGGAACAGCACTGCGGATTGGCAGCTTATTATATTTATTTTTAACTGGCCAAAGGCGCAGTAATTTATTCCCATTAGATTCCAAAAAGCTTTTAAAAATTGCCAATATAGTGTGTATTTCTGTGGCTGCATATTTCGCATACTCTCGGGTCTAAAGTCTACAGTCTAGAATGCCCGCAACAATGCTTGGATTGGCATACTTTATTTTAATTATATTTTATAAAGTCTCTTAATTTATGCTTTTTATTTTTCGCCTTGCTCTCTGATTCGATTTTAATAGTGCTTTAATATAACATTTTTGCATATTGGGTTTTTTTCGAATACAAGACCAAACTAGTTGGCTCTTTATTGTTGCAATACCACTTCAATTATTTGTTGGGCTTCTTTTCATAATTTCCGCTTTGATCTTCGGGGGCTGAGCAAAGTTTTGACAAATCTTTACCGGCCCATAAATTATATCATTACCGTTGATAAGCTTCAAGTGGCGGCATCGGCAAACGAAGGTATTATTTCTCTGAAAATTAATCGAAGTAAAATATGCTCTTTTTTATGGTTTTCTTAAAAGCAATGCCCGGTACTTGGGATAGAGTTACAGATGATAGATTTTTATTATATTGCGAAAATTTTAAAAGCATTAGAAGTCCTAAAATAATTTTTCTATAAATACCAATCTACAATTGTTCAAAACAGTACCGGGTATTAATAGTCAAACCATTTTATAAAAATTTCTAGGTCTACATTTTTTTTGTAGGAAAACCGCCAATAGAAGAGTATTTAAATATGTGGATACTTTTCGTTGTGTCATGGTCTATTTTTAGTAACAGTGACTAAAAGCAGAAATTCCAAAACCACAAACCAATGGGCGAAATTCCAAATCAGCGACCGAGTGTCTCTTGGGGCCTGCTGATGAAAAATTTCAATATAATTGCCATAATTTGAATGCGTTTTGGGCAGGGCCGTTTTAGGGCCATTGTCTGTGTTTGCGCTTTTGGCCAAAATATCGAACGTGTGATTTATGCACTGCGGCATTTCGGCCACCTTGATATGACGAATACCACACATCCAATACAATACAATATGTTATAAAATATTTTTCAAAATAAAGGTGCGCTCAGCCCTCTGATGGCTTAGAACCGAACCTTTGTTTTTTAGTTTTCGGATCTTCGGAGCCCCGACCTTGGCGAGAGCCACTGATTGCCTAACATTTTCGAGGGGGGGGGGGGGGCTTGCTTTGTTTAATTTTTTGGCAAACCCCTAAGATTAATTGCTGCCAAATTGTTGCTGCTGCCAATCAAAAAAAGGTCGCCCAGTTGATGCCCAAAAGTGGCCTGAACCGTCTCCGATCCGAGGTGGCCAACAACAAATTCCCATTAATTAAATGCAAATGCAAATAAATCCAAAGAAGATAAACTGGCCGGTCCGCGGAGGAGAGACACATCATAAAAAAATGCATTGCCGTTTTGCGGTTTCTTTTTTCGGTTGCGACTTGCAAAATTTATGCTGATTTGGATTTTGGCTGACGGTTTTTTTTTTAGTTTGACAAATCTTTAAATAGAAGCTTAGATTCTCTTAAATTTTCGTAAAAAAAGGCTTTGGACCAAAACTATAATCCTTAATTTCAACAGAATAAGCTGTTAGTAGAAATAATATTCTGGTGCTTATTTTGATGAATATATCAGATGTTGGAATAATGTTGGCATAGGAAAACTTTTTTAATTATAATTATTTTTAAAAAAATAAAAAAAATATTACCAATGCTACTAAATTTACATACTATATTTTAATTAGTTTCTTTAACTATTTATATTTGGTATTTTATTTAGACACGATGCTTTATAACTTTAAAAATAACTTGTTTAACAAAAAAAGGCCGAAAATTTCTTCTCTTAGTTTTTACTACAAACCATATCATTGACTTAATTAACAATTAACCCTCCCTTATTTCATTAATTTATATTTTGTGTGCTTCTAATTTTTTTCACTTTTTAATTCCATATATATTTTAATCACAAAAGAACAAATATTTCAAAGAAAAAACCAATAAGCTCGTCGCTTCACTTCTTGCGAATTCCTCTCCTTCGTCACAGGGTCAAAGCACTTTTGCAAATATTTTTTATTTGCAAAAAAGAAATAATAAAAAACACGCACCAATCTGATATCACCAAAAAAATAAGAAGAAAAAAAGTTTGCCAAAATTATACAACAAAAATATAATTAAAAGAAACCATTTTTATTTACGCGTTCGCCAGCTTTTATGATAAATTCGTATCTGGCTGTGGAAATGGCTTAACAATTATATGCAAATAGCATGGAATATTCAACGACTGGGGGATATATCTGTATAAATTGTGAACCCTAGGGTTTGTGGGTTGTGGTGGGTTTTGGCAGAAAAAACAAAAAAAAAAAAAAAAAACAATATAAACTGTCAGTAAGATCGCTCCACTGGCGCCAACAGCGTTGAAGTTGGCCTGTCATAGTGATAGCCCGGTGACGCTGTCTGCGGCTGGTACTGGGGACCCAGGGCTCCAACCACCGACTGAACAGGTGCCACATAGGGGGCTGCTATCTCGCTGTTGCCACCCAGGGTGTCGTACTGGTTCTGGATCTCCTTCTGGGCGGCGGCCGCCTCCTCGTTGGTCTTGTACTTGATGAAGAAAATGTCCGGCTTCTGCTCCGACTGGTGGCGTTCCGGAGGCGCCACAATGTCCGCGGCCTCCAGCTCCGGTTGCTTCCTGGTCAGCACGTAGATGACGGTGCGCTCTTCCTGGGGCGCCACCTCAGCAGTGTACTTGACTCGCTCGCTGTGCGCCCCCGGGGCCCGGATGAAGATCACCCGATAGTTCCTTCGAGGCTGGCCAATCACCAAGTGCTTGGTCCTCGGCTCCGAGTCCTCCGGGTCCTCGGCGGGGGAGACGCTGTAGAAGTGCTTGGTGATGATCGGCTCCGGGGCAGCGGGGTTCCCCGGCGGCAAGTAGGATCGCGATCCCTGGCCCAGCGCCCTGCCGAAGAGCAGCGTAAGGGAAATTAGCCAAAATAAGTGGAACATTTCGCGGTTTCTAAGAGACTGTTTACGAAGCAGCCCCTGGACTCTACTTTTAAACGGTGATTTGTGGAAATTTGTGAAAAGTTTGTGCCAATTAGCGTTTTCTTTCCTATTTTCCAGCCGCAGGTCGCCAATTACGGCTGCCGAAACAAAAGACTTAGGCAACGAACTTGCTCGACAAAAATGCAAAATTAATTGTGCATGAAAATGGGGGAACAGAAGCTACAGGTCTGGGTTTTTATGAGCCTTTTATTAGAATTTCGTAATTTTACGAGGCTTTGTAAACTTTTTATTAAAAAATAAACAAACAAATTAATTAAATCGGACCAAGTTTAAGGCCCTTTAGCCCTGAGCTTGATTAATTGTTATTATTTCTTTAATTTTGTGTACAACTTTCGTTTAAAAGATGAAGTTTCCAAGAAACTTTAAAACTCGTTTTTCATTTTCTCGGCCCGTAAGAGTTCACGACCCGAGAACAACCTTGAAAATGATCAAGAAAACTCGATTACCCAGAACCGGCAGACCCAGAAAAATCCCCCAAACAAATTTTGGAAGCTCCAGTAATTAATTCTGAGGCATATGTGTTTGAAGATACAGGCAGACATGATGTGCCCCCCAATGTTTTGACACGACTTTTCGTTATGCTCTTCTCACATCTCCAATCTCACATCTCGGGTCGGCGATTTGCAGATCATTTATCATCCGATGGTTTTTGGTTTTCTATTTTTGGGCGGGCTTACTAAAACATTAGATATAAAAGCCAAATGCCAACAAATGTATTTAAATTCAACGCCCTCGCCTCTTGACTAATGGTCTCTGGACCGAGCCAAATATTATTGTATTTAGCGCCAGTTGGGTCTGCATTTTGGCCGAACTCTGCTCTTCAGTTATTAGGATCGCACAGCCTCGATGCTGATTAGTAGATTAATTTCGACTGGGCTCTGTTTGTGGCTCCGTCGCTGGCTGCTTGTTGTCAACAAGAGACAATTAAAATATCAACAATGCCCCGGTATTGGGAACTGGTTCGATTGTCTGCGCCTTGCCTGCGTTTGTGTGTGCATCGGATTTGCATAAATTGGTGAGTAATTCCCACACTTTCATGTCGCATTTAAGCAAAATGGTACAGCTAATTTGATTTATGCTCGCTTTTATTAAGAAAAATTGCGCCTAGCTCTGGGTATGAAGATGTTATGGCTGTATCTTTAATCGGGTTTGCCTTTTCTACAAGGTATTTTTCTTTTGTTGGGGGAGGTCAAGCCATGTGCGTATTGGCAATGGAGTTAGATTTTTACACGGGGGTTTGGGCTTGTTTTACACATCTATATTGGTTATTTTCTTGAAAATGTTGTTATCTTTTTGAATATTTCTTAGAGTCTTTTTAGAACAATATAACGATGTCTTTCTGCTAAAGCACTTAATAAAACACTTTCTTTAACCACATTCCTTTTTAATTTTTGATCAAAAGTTTCGGTGGTTTTAGTTTGAGTACAGAATATTTTGTGGTGCTTGAATATTTTTATTATAATCTACAGTATATCAAAGCACGGCTCTTTGCTTCTTTGTTGCTCCATAAACTTAATGTCTCGAATGAACTTGCAACAAATATTTAAATAAAGTAATTTTTTTCACACGCATTAAAGACAAGACTTAATGCACAATATTTTAATTTAATCTTTTATTTTCTCTTATAACGCTTATACACATGCCTTTAATTTTGGATTTTCAGACTTATTTTTAAAATATAATGATATTAACACTTAAACGATTTAAAATGCCCAATATTTAAACAATGATTTCAGTTTATTCACTAACTTATTTTACTATCAATGATCATAATTACTCTTAATATATTTTTAACAAATACGTTATCTAGTTTTTTATTTTTACCTTAAATACAAGATTCATAATCACTCCAGTGGATAGAGTTATAGACCTTATATCTTAATTTAATTACTTTCTAATAAAATCCTAGCCCACTTAATAATTTGATAGACTGATTACGATAAACAAAAGTTATAATTTATTCATTAAAAATTGACGCCCTGGTTAGAGGAAAGAAACTTATTTAAATCAAAGCATAGTATGCAATTCTAACCCAAAAAGTTCACTTTCAATTTCGTTGCCAAAAAACAACTCCTCGAGCTCATTTTTCATCGCCTCCACTTGTCATTATTGATTTAATGGCACAAATTACTTCCATTAGACCGCAATTAATAATTGAAGAATAGCCAATTCTCTGACGGATTACCCCTTCCTTTGTGTACTTCCCGCGTTCAATTTCACGACTTGTCTTTGGAGACTTGGGGGTCCAATAGCTCCGATCCGACATTAATCAGCCCCTGGCCTGGCCGCCCCGGGTGGCTCGGATCCGAGTTTATTCAGCGTCAGTTTAATGGCCCAATCAGAGCAACAAAACCGGGGGTTGGCGGACGAAAAAAACGAGGAAAAAGCTAAACAGAAATATAAAACTCCACTATTTAATTAAATTTGATGAGCTTATTTTGATTTCTCACTTCATTTAAGCTAATTTCTGGTGGAAGTTTTGACGGCAGCCGCGTTTTTGTTCGTGTTGTGGCGCCTCGATTTTGATTCCGATTTGGATTTAGATTTGGATTTCGATTCGGATTTTGACATATTGAAATGCGAGTGATGATTTGAATATCGGGAGAGACAAAGCCAAAGTGGCTGGGCTGTGGCTTTGATTTCGACTGGACTTTATATTTCAATTCGGCTGACGTTGTCGTTGCTGAAACATTTCAACTTATTTATAGGATTTTTATTAATTTATTTATTTTTTCTAAACGACTGACCTTAGCCTAAAGCGTAAAAGCTGTGGCTATTTTCAAATTTGTTTTATTTTTCTTTATGAACAGAATTAATAGAAATGACGATATATTTGCATAATATTATATGATATAGATATCTTTAGATTTTTGCACTTTAAAAAGAGAATAATAAATTCAAAATTAGAAGAAGGGCTTTTATTTGTTTTTTAATTTATATTATTTTAAGAGAATCTTAATATTTTGGCAACAAAACAATGTTCTCTTCCTGAGCTTATCTTTGCATATAAGGGTCGGTGCCAATATTTTGTAGGAAGAAGTATAGTATAATAGTTTTATTAATAAAAAAATTAAATATTTTCATTTTCGTAAAGAAAAAGTAAATGTTTAAACTTTAAATTAATATTTAATATTATCCAGTTAAGTTTAAACTTTAAAGATTTGAGTTTAAAACGCTCTTAAATTTTGAAAAACCTTCGTATTTTACTAAAACACATCACTTTTCTGGTATTTTTAGAGAAAGACTGGGAGTAGTAGTTCTCAGCTTTTAGAATTGACCCACTTTTGGAAGCCCTTTTAATTTAATAACAACTTTTTAATTATTTTTTATATAGGCTTTATTAACAATTCGATGTAACAGAAAAAAAAAAAAAAAAAACAGACTGATTTCTTAAAAATAAGCAACACAACAAGGGTCGATAATGGGAAGTTCCTTGGTTTCGTTTGGGGGTTTGGGGACTTGAGGACTTTGTGGGTGAGGGGTGCAGGATTGTGCAGGGGGGTGCAAGGTGCAAGATGGGTAGTAATCCTCTAGTGTTTCAGGAGACTGGGGAGGTACTGGGCACTAGGCGGACGGTTGGCGATCTGCCTGTAGTTGTAGCTGCCGTCGGGGTTGAGGCCATCGAGGCTGCCGATCACGGAGGTGATGGGGGCGTTGTTGTCCTCCTGGTACTCGTTGGTGCCGCCGAGCTTGTCGTACTGGCCCTGGATCTCCTGCTGGGCCTGCTTGGCCTCGTCGTCGGTCTTGTACTTGATGAAGAAGACCTCGGGCTTGCTGGGCTGGGTGGGGGCCGGGGTGGCGATGTCGCTGGCGTCCAGGTCGTTGTCCTTCTTGCTCAAGACGTAGATGACGGTCTTCTCCTCCTGCGGGGCGAACTCGGCGGAGTACTTGACGTTGGCGTTATCGCCGGCTGGGGCCTTGATGAAGACGACGCGGTAGTTCTTCTGGGGGCGTCCCAGCACCAGGTGCTTCACCTTGCCGTCGTTGCTGTGGTCCTCGGGGGCGGACACCAGGTAGAACTTCTTGTTGATGATCGGGGCCTGGGTGGTGCTGGCTGGGGGCAGGTACTTGTCGCCGCCGCGGTGTGGGGCAATGCCTCCGGAGATGGCGCCAATGCCTACGGGGCTGGAGCCCACGCCGATGCCTCCGCCGCCGCCTCCCAGGAATATTTCCTGCGATCCCGATCCGGAGGCCAGGGGCTGCTCGTATCCGTACTGAGGACGAGCCTGGGCCAGGGTGGCCAGGGCCAGGCAGCCGACAATCACTTGTTGAATGAACATGGTCGTGGGTGTGTAATCCTTGGTTATCCTTAGTTAGATGGTGGAGTGCTTGAGTGAAGCTGCTTCGTTGACGGATTGCTGCGAGGCAATGATTGCATTTCGGGGCGCTCCACTTGGCTTAAATATGCTCTGATTGGCCCAGTGCCCACGGCCCACTGCCCGGGCCTCTGCCGGCGTCGCAGTTTATGCAAATGTCACCGCTCGAGATTCAAGATTCAAAATCTCGGTTTCAAGACTCAGAGCCCAAGACCTAAGGTGTTTCGCCGCCAGGTCTTTGGGCCTCTTTTTCTCGGCTTCGGACTCGGACTGACCTAAAATTTATTCAAATTAGAACGATCGACTGCTCGAGCGATGGAGCGATGGCTCGAATGGCTTGAATGCTCGAAGCGGCTTACATTCAGACACCGCAGACTTATCTGACATTGAACTTGACTTCACAATGGATTAGCGAATATCTAAATATAAGTCTGCATATGTCCTCTGGCCAAAACTATTGAATGGCGCCTCTAGTGAATCGAATCTCATTAAACGGCACATCGTCATCAACCATCCATCCAACCACCCATCCATCCATCTGATCAGATCCATCGGAATCATCTGCCATCCTAAGCCTAAACACGTTTGCTGGGTTTTTTTCCCCCTCGATCGGGTCTGTCATTAGTTTCGGGCCTATTCGCCCATCAATTAATTTGCGAATATCTATAACAGTTGGATTAATTAATGCGACTTGAAGCCACAAACCATAAACGATTCGGATCGGATTGTAGCTCTCTGATTTCGCCAGTTTCTTTGGTAAAGAAAACTCTCTTATCTGGAGATCATATCTTAAATATCGCGTCTGTTCTTATATCATAATCTTTAATTCTTACCACATTTACTGAAAAATACCCTTTTTAAAAAATAACCCTAATTCGAAAGTTAAACGAAACAATTAAAAAAAAATTGGATTGGATTAAAAAAAAATAATAATTCCACGAATACACAAAAATTTTATCTTTTTAATGATAGTATCTATATATAGCAAATCTTATCCCTATATTATTATCCAATATTATTTTTTTATTTTAAATAAAATGTAAGTACATTATATTATGATGTATTTATTCCTATTTTTAGAATTTTTTTTCCAACTTGTTTTCTTTATTAAAATATACTATAATTATCTAAAAAACAATACAATTTTTTAAGACAAACTATATTAAAAAGAATAATTTTAGCGGTTCGAAATTAAATCTAGAAAAGGACTTGTTTCGTGTTAAGATATTCATCATTTTTGTAAGTCTTTTGTCTAAATTTGAGATTTAAAACTTCGATTGGTATAAAAAAGTCGAAGCTTCAGCAAAATTTGACGAAAAGCGTTCTCTTTGAATAGCCACTCTTTCTCCTCTTCCAATCTCCTTAATCCTTTTTGAAAATTTAAATAAGCCAAAGTAAATTATATGATGTATACTTTATCACCAACTAAATCTTTACAGTTACATATAAACTTCAAAAAATTAAAAAAAAAAATACAATCAATTTAAAAAACTCTTTTAATAAATATTATTTTCAATTCTTCAGCTATATATAGGAGCCTCGTCGCTAGGGTGACCAGGCGTCCGTATTAATACGGACATGTCCGTATTTTCAGCTCTGTGTCCGTTAGTCCGTTTTTTTTGTAAAATGTCTGTATTTTTTGCGTTTTTGACAAAAAAACAGGTTGCACCTGCAATTTTTCCGAAATGAGTTTCTAGACTTAAACATTCGAAAGCGCCCGCGCTCGCAGTTGACATGTCGCTAGTCATGACACGTCACACGTATAAATGACGCGAAATCAGTTTAGCACGCGTTATACGGTAAAATTCCCTACAAATATGGGACAATTGCGTCTGGTTATTCGGTTTGCTATGTACATATGTATGCATACAGTCGCGTACATATGTATGTACATATGTCCCTTTAAATATAGCGTTGTTTTGTGTATTTCTGTAACAGCCGACTTTTTTATGCAGATTGTCAATCAGTCAATCTGTAACAAAACAACCAACTCGTAAGCATTCTGAATGTTTTATAAACGCTACTTACGATTAGATTAGTTAAGAGCTTTATTGTAAAAAAATTTTACTTGTTGCAGATTCTGGAAGTTTGGGTTTCAGGTAATCGAATGGTCTGAATGTTTTCAACGCGAAATTCGGTAAAGCAAAATCTAACCTGACACCCGACAGGGACAACAAGCTTGTGACAATTAACACGTCCGCGAGAAAAGTGTCCGTATATTCCACTTCAGCTATCTGGTCACCCTACTCGTCGCGCATACCAAGGCATTCGGTTCGTTATTGTACTTTTTATTAAACAACAGATTTACCTTCTAAATTGGCACATGAGGGTATGAAGGATTGTGACAGATGAGGACATTCAGGAAAGGCAACAAAAAAAAAATTAATATCAATCTTTGCAACGATTCCTTTGCAACGACGAACATGCTTATTTCACACTAACTCTTTTTTTTTGCTAAAAATGAATAATAAATTATAGTAAGTAATTGCACAGAGTTAAATAAAAACACGAGACCAAAATTGATTATAAAGAAAAGTCTATTCTGTACACAATACCCAAAGGATCTTAAATAGACCATAATTATCAAACACTACTTATATTTAAACTTTAAAAGAGCTTATACTATTTTTTGTTGAAAACACTCCAGTATTCCAGATGCACTCCAGTTATGTATGTGCTTGGCAACATACATAACTGGAGTACATCTTGACCAATCGATTTACCATAGTGAAGAACAAGGGACTTAGTTAGTTGCCCAGTCATGAAACCCTTTGAAAAATAAATGTTTGAGTAAATGGTAGGAGTACGATTACTTTCCAGACCTCCAGACCGAGACCTTCCAAGAGTTCTGTAAAAGGTAATTCGAGCGTATTTTGGGCTAATCTGGCGAGACAAAAGGCAAATGCAAATGCATTTTCCTGCCTTGCTTTCAATATTCGGAGAGACTAAGTTTGGGCCCAAATCAGCCAAAGCCAAAATCGGCGAAAAGACAAAGCCCCTCGGTTCGGTCACCGGTATTTCCCAGCGTCTCCGAGTGGTCCGAGTGCACCGTATAAGGCGATGTCATCGCGGAATCGATCGCTGACTCAGACCTGAGACATATTGTGTTTTTGGATGGAAATCTAGATTCACATTCACCTGATCGGCCCCTTGGAGGTCGCAAAATATGGCCACTAAATAAAAACCAAGAAGATGAAACATAATTTGGTGGCAAGTGTGGCATGGCGACTGATTAACGCCGGCTCTTGAATGGATTTACGACCTGGAGATGGATGACAGAACATAAACGAATAAAACTGATTGACAATTTGGCGACAAAAGGCTAGGAAATATGGCCAGCCACTAATGCATTCTAATCGATTCGGACTAATTTAGCCATTAGAGATCGGTGGTAGATCGGAGATCGAAGATCGCATATCTCTGCTGTGGATTATGGAAAACCGAACAAAATGATAATTATCAATTAGGCATTCCATATTTATAACCCGAAGCGATCGCTTGCTGTGCTGAAAATTTATGTAATATTTTATTGATGATGACAGTAATAGAAATCGAATCGAGGGACAAATCTGGCGCGGTGCCTAGGCAGTATCTCTCAATCTTGAATCTTGAGTCTCGGGTCTTGGAGATTCAAGATCTGAGATTCGAGGGCTACCGTCGTTTGCCGTTTGTCGGAGTTGTTGTTTCTTTTATTTAGTAGGTGTGATTATCTTTATGCAAAAGATGCTGGCTGCCGCCCCATTGATATGCAGATATCACAGATCTCAGATACAGATATAGATACTGCTCGTACAGTGAGAGATATGCTGGGAACTATCTCTACTGCGGGACTGCCCGAAAAAGGGCGTCGTAATTGATAATAAATTTGTTGGCGCCATCGGTGTCCATCCATCTGGGGCATTAGATGTCTCCTCCGACTAATTTCTCACTTAATACTCTGTGGTATTTTAATGCGACTTGCATTGGCACTGACTGACCTTGGGAGGCCGCATTTTCAATTCCAATTCCGAATCCGAATCCGAGTTGAGTTTCTTTAAGTCGCTAATTTATTTATGGATCGGCCGAGTGATTTCCATTTGAGTCGAGTTTCTCGATCTCGGTTGGCTGTTCGATCAGGTTGGACAATTATGAGCAGCTTGCCAAATACTTGACGCTGTCACACACATAGATTAGCTTCAGTTTCAGATTCGGCTTTTTATTTTATTTGTTGGTGTTTGTTTTTGTCGGGCAGGTGATGAGCGGGCAGGTGGTTGCTTTGTGGGCTTTCCGATTTCCGACTATTCCGATTGTGCAAGCTGCAATCCGGTGGAACGGGTCGGGAACCCAGATGATGGGGTCAAAGGGCTTGCACTCTCCTCGATCTTGAGCATTCCAGTAAAGTCTGGCTTTTTGGAGAGTCTTACATTAAATACTCCTCCATCTTTCATCCAAAATAAAACCGCAAGCTCCTCTACATTTTTTGAATGCCTATGAAAACTCTTATATTTTATTTAAAAAAAAAAAAGGTTCTTTACAAGAAGTATCTTGCCGATTGCAAGAATTTAAGTAGAATAGAAAAATCGCGCAGGTCTTCCCGGCGGCACTCCACTGCGATAGATCCCAAAACCGCGAGGGGATTGGCCATCCAGTCCCGATTCCGCCGGGGCTCCAACCGAATCGAATGTCCTGGCAGTGGATGGAGATGTGGCTGGGAGGCGGCCTACTTCCTGACCGGCTTCACGGGCAGATAGGTGGCCTGGGCATTGGTGCCGGTGGTGATGGCGCTGATCACCTGGCGCTGGCTGCCCTGGGCATCGAACACTCCCGAGGATCCGGATCCGGCGCTGTAGCTGGCATCCACGCTGGGCACTCCGCCGGTGCCGACGATGTTCAGGGCACCGCTGGCATCGGTGACCACGCCGGAGGCACCATTATCGCCCAGGCTGCCAATGACCGAGGAGACGGGGATGACGCCCTCGTTGCTGGTCTCGGAGCTGCCGCCCAGAGCATCATAGTTGGCTGGAATTGAAGGGGAATTCGAGAGATTATATAAAGGGTTTTCGGGAGGGTTTCAGGGAAAGGCTTATTAGAGAGTTGGAGGGTAAAGCCTTTCTGGACTGAGTGAAGTATTTGGTTTCTTGCTTATTTTATAAACACAGCTTTATCTTTATAGATCGGTTGGGTTAGATAACAAAGCTTTTCAAAACGGTTTCTCTAAAAGCTTGATTCTTAGTATCTTTTGAATAGAAAACTAAGAAAAGGGAAAGACTTGCTTCAGACTGGATATGAAACCTTAACTAGTTAGGTTAACTAACAAACCCAATAGCACAACTACTCTTACCCCAAAGACTACCCTTTCTTTGGAGCCTACATAGAAGAAGGATAAACTCACCCTGAATAGTCTGCTGGGCATGGGCAGCCTCCTGAGGCGTCTTGTACTTGACGAAGAAGACCTCCGGCTTGTTGGCCACTGGACGCTGAGTAACCACCTCGGCGCTGACGTCCAGGGCGTTGGACTTCTTGGATAGGACGTAGATGGCGGTCTTCTCCTCGACAGGAGCCACGTTGGCAATAATCTTGGCCTTGCTGGTGGTGGAGGTGGGGGCGTTGATGAACACGACGCGGTAGTTCTTCTGGGGACGGCCCACGTTCACGTAGCGGACGATCTGCTGCTCGTCGTGGTCCTCGGGGGCGCTGTGGATGTAGAAGTGCTTGTTGATCTGAGCGGGCTGGAAGTTGGCCAGGTGGCTGATGTAGGACTCCTGCTCGTTGTAGTTGATGGTGGGTCCAGGCTGGAGGCCGGCCAGTCCGATGCTGTCGCTGGCGCCGGCGGCTCCCACCTGGTAGTCCGAGGAGCCGGACTGGTAGTTGCCCACTCCCGAGGTGACCACGGAGGGAGCCAGGTTCAGCTGGCCGATGCTGGGGGCGGAGCTGAAGTAGTTGCTGCCGGCGGCGGTTGGCTGGTACGAGGTGGTCACCACCGGGGTGCTCACCACCTGGTTGGCCACCAAGCCACCGTTGTAGCCGCCAGCCTGGTAGCTGTATCCCGCCAAGTGGCTAACATCCGGACGGGGGGCAGCCAGTGCGCCGCCAATCACAGCCAGACAGGCCAAAACCTGCCCATCAATTCCACGATTAGTAATTGAATTCGGGAGCAGTCCTCCAGAGGTGATCTTACCACAAACTGCTTCATGATGAAATCCAAATGAACGAGAAATGACGGCGGAGGAGCAACTGTTGCCCTGGAGCTGCTGCTTCGGATTGATATGGTTTCGCCGGCCAACTGTCACCTTTTATACAGAGACCTTTAATTGAAGTTAATTAAAGTGGTTTGCAATAAATCGTTAAAAAACTATAACATCCCCAGATCGAAAATCCATCTTGGCGCAACTACAAATCCGGCTAGCACGGCTGTCTCCCGGCTTTGTTTTTTTTTGGGTTTCTTTCTTTCGATACAGATTGCCGCAAGTGCTAATTGCTAGTCTCAACAAATATTAAAGCAAGAAAACACAATCAGTTTCTGTGTCTGCAGCGGTTGGGTTTTTGGCCTTTGGAAGTCATCCGGTGAAATGATGAAACCCCATAGTCACAAGCTAGGCGCCACCCAGGGGTCAAGTGTGGGCCTATGAGGGTTGGCTGTGCAATAGTTTGTGAAAACTGCGAAGGTTCTTGGGGATAGGGTTGCTGTGTAACTTACTCCATGATCCATTAAAGTCCATTAGATAATATTAACTCTTGGTTACTTTCATATAATATCACAATATAAAGTTAGTAATGTAAAATCAAGAATATCACAATATAAAGTAAGGAATGTAAAAATCAAGAATACTAACTATTTTGTGATTTTTAAAATGCAACTCATAATAACTACATACGTTCCTTAAAATCCTCAAGTAATCAAACAATCTTTTAAGGCTTGTATTGGCCATTTATTATTTCTTGCGTGTAATATTTCCTTATATTTAAAAACAGAATTTACACCTTCTGACATCTATGATTTAAATTTAAAAATTCACTTTTTTGCGTCAAATTGCAAAAGCTTTAACATATGTAGGTCAACATAGGCACTATTTCTATGCTCTTTAAAAAATAGTTGAAATATTTTAAATTTTAACAAAAGTAAAATTAAGCCAATATCTTTCAATTAATAATACCTCTTAAACTTTATTAAACAAATCTATATTTTCACAAAGAAAAATTTCAGTGACGAATGCACATACATATAACCACATAGAAACATCTTTCATTTTGGTAACGAAAATAATCGTATCTTCTATATCTTATTCATCTTATACATATGTCGAACATGAGAAAAATAAATATAAAATTAAATTATGTTATATAACTAACAGTTATATTTCTCATTTGTTACTGTAAAACAGAGGTCGGCACGGCCCTATCCCGAGGGCATAGGAAATTTCTCTGCCCGAGCTCTGTCACACACACACAGTGTAAATGTGTGAAACGTCATGCTCACAGCCTACTTTCTTCTATTCGGAACTAACACTAATGCGTTAAAATTATATCAATGTATTGGGGTGCCGACCACTGCTGTAAAATAATACTAGACTAATAATCAAAGTAACAGTTGCAGAAACATTACTTTTAAATGTACAGTTCTACACTTTTAACCTACACTTCTGAAATGTTTTCCTAATGATTGTGGAATGTTTCATAAAATGCTTCGAAAATGTTTTAGACAGATTGGACAAAGTACAAAAAAATGAAGACTTTTTTAAATTATTTTGGTAATGCAAGATATATTTTCTATGAAATATTTCTATGAAAAACTACAGAAGATTACTATGACCTATTAAATATTTAAAAAGAAAGATTTTGGAATGGTTTTAAAAAGATTTCGTGCCGGGTGGGTATGTATGCAACTGATTATACTGATGCTGTATTCTACTGATCTCGTCACTAGGATATTATGGTATATGAAAAGAGTTATTTTTTTAACTCAACATATTTAAATGGATACAAAAGCATTTCAAAAGCAACATAGTATATCTTATTTGAACATGTAACTCCCCTTGTTGAAGTTTCCTTTTAATTCCTATTTGAACTTACAGCTTTAGTAAAGTCCTATTTTGATGCCGTGCCTTTTTGATCATTTATTCTATGAGGGTTTAGGCCCGAGGATGGATTTAACCCCTAGACTCTAGGGGTTAGCTTTGTCCATCTTATAAATATAACATTTATACATATAATATATTATATAAACACAAGCATTCGTCACTAGTATTTCATTTGGATTGTCAGCCCAATCTACACATTAAAATGGCTACTAAATCCATTTAAAACGCTTCATATATATTTTTTAGCTTGTATCTGCCCTTTAGGAAGTGTTCTTGTAATTCCTCTATAAACTTACAACTTTAGTCACGGGTTATTTTGTTTTATTACATTTTCGGTCAGTTTGGTATTTTATGATTGCAAAAGAAGTCGCCGAACGACCAACTGAGCGCCCTGGAAATTTCAAACAACCAAACATTTTAGCGCCTTTAATTGTCATAAACCGGCGAAACAAAGCCATAACAATATAAAACCGTTTTTTGCCGCGGACTTTAATTTTATATAGACACGGATCTATGCTTTACGATATATAATATACATGCAACTGATTTCTTGCCAAACTTCATGGACTTTTGGTTCTGGGGAATTTCGATTAGAAACCCGTCTCCGACCGCCGGGGATCTCCCCTCAGAATGAACTAGAATTGGTGCTAATAGTTCTGGTAATAATCTATATACGTTCTTGATTGCAGGAGGATGGCAGGCGTTCCGCGACTCCAAGAGACTTCAGGACTGGGACTACAAGAAGGCCCTGCCCCACATCCACACCAAGTACGGAATATTTCCTTACTACAGAGTGAGTGTGGAGAACGGCTACAACCATCCCCACGACTATGTGATCACTCTGGATGAGGGCGAGATCGGTCTGCCGGACAAGTACTTTTATGGCAGCGATGTGGACGAGGAGGTGGTCCGGGGCTACAAGCTGCTGCTCAGGGACTTTGCCATAAATATGGGTGAGCTTAACCACAGATTGCATTCAGAGCATTATTAGCTTGAGCTTTAATAGATGTATTTATTAATTTAATTAATTAATTTTAAAATAAACTTCAGCCTGTTATTAATGCATTAATTAAATGGCGTACAAGATGCGAAAGTAGAAAAACTTAATTTCATTAAGACATGTATTAGCACCATTCTACTTTTTAATTAAAAAAGACTTTTGGCCTTTCGGGCTTGCTAGTATGATATAATTTTGGATATAAAACCAACAACTTGTAGAGCCTTTTCTTGTATAGCCTTCTTGTATGAGCCTAAATAAAATAATCTTAATAATAATGTTTCTTTTATAGGCATTGTCTCCCGGGAGGCAGACCTCTTTGCGGATGACATCTTCCACTACGAGAGGCGGATTGTGAAGCACATCGAGGATGCCAAGGCTTCGGGCGATCGCCAGCTGAATAAACTAATGCGCTTGGCGGATCTCAAGACCACCGCTCCTTCGGTAAGTTACCAAAAATGTAACCTTGAAATAAATAAATGAATAATTTTCAACGGAAATCCCTTTTCAGCTGCCCATCTTGGAGTCTCTGCAGACCATTTTCCCCAAAACTAAGATCACCGAAGAGACCGAAGTGCTGGTACGAGACGTTGAGGTTTTGCATGCTTTGTCCATTTTGCTCTCCACTTCGGACAAAAAGTGAGTAGGGCTAAAAAATAGTCATCACGACTGATTAGGGTACTTTGTTGAAATTATAGTTTTAGTGAAAGTTTATTTTGTTAAAAAGATAAAAAAATGTACATATTATTATAATATTTGTATATGTTATAATATTTGTATATGTTAAGCCTTTGCATCTAAGTCTAAGTCGAAGAGAAAACCATTTAATAAAAATTTGTATTATAAGCTAAGGTCGAATAATTCCTCAATTTAGTTAGGGAACAGTCTCTAAGGACCAATTTAACTCTATTAATTTTCTCGAACTTTTTATTAACTTTTAACTGAAAGTCTTGACGGTTTATACTAGAAAACCCCGTCTACTTCGACCGTATGGACTAACAGGTTTCCCACCCAGCTGCTTGGCTAAATGTCTGTATCCTGTTTGAGTCTAAGCGCGACACCTGCGAGATGTCTTTATAAAATATATTTCCTTTGGTAGGTAGGAGGTAGTCTAGACACTGTGGGGTCCTTAAATTTGATAGGTAGTCTGAGAGACAGTAGATGAAGTATTAGTAGAGAGACTCTACTTGAAGATGAAGATCTTTGTCCCTACCATCACTATAGTTAATTTATTTATCAAGTCTCATATTTTTGATGCTTTGCTGTCTAGTGTTCTAGATTAATTAAAAACTAAGCTTTCATATCAAATATTTAGAAAAATAAATAAAAAATTGCATAAATTGGAGTTACATAGAAAAACATATATATTTTTCATAAAAATCGTAATCGTAGCTTTCATTAATTTGTTTTTATGAAATTTTTTTCGCAGACCCATTAACAACTTTATAGTGTGGTCCTTGGCCCGGCAGATGCTGCCCCACCTGTCCAAGGAGTACCGCATCCTGGCAGAGCACTTCGATCATTCAGTTTACGGCAGGACTGCCAGCTACCCCCGCTGGCTGATCTGCAGCAAGGTCGTGCGGGACTGGCTGCCCTTCGCGGTGGATGCACTGCAGCAGCAGCCGCCCAGGCAGCAGTTCGAGGCGGCACCAGTCTCAGTAGCCTCCCCCCTGGGCGGCAGCCTAAACAAGACGCATGGCAACGAAGAGTTCCTCCGCCTGATGTTCTACAGCCTGAGGAGCCAGCTGAAGGACTCGCTGGGCCAGGCCCATTGGCTGGAGCCGGCGGCCAGGCAGTTCATCCAGAAGAAGCTCACCGAGATGCGGCTGCAGTTTGGCATTCCGGACGAGGTGCTGCAGCAACCGAACTACCTGGCGGACTACTACTCGGACCTCATGTTGAACAACCTGTACTTCGTGGAGCACCTGGAGTCCATTTGGGCCTTCCGGCGCATGCGCATGGAGAAGAAGCTGACCACTTTGGGCATGCTGGATGTGTGAGTCTCGAAACTTTCTATTTGCACTTTCTCCGCGGTCCCATTATCCGCCATCCACGCTCGCAGATCTATAGCCATCCCTTTCCCTTTGACAGCATTGTTTCCGAGATGTACACAAGGGACGATCCGCAGGCCATCGCCTACTCCAACAAGCTCAATATGCTGCTCGTCTCCAGGGTGCTCATCAGCTCCAACTACTACGACTATCGGTATCCCGTGTAAGTAGCCGTAATAATCACACTAACCATCTCCGGCTCACGAGTCTGTCCTCTTCTGTTTCGTGCAGAGCTGTGAACTTTGCCCGTATTGGAACCGACATACTGGAGGCCCTCATCGACAACTTCTCCACGTTCCTGCTGCAGTTCAACGCCCAGAGCGTAGACGTAAGCGATGCCGTCCCAGAAATCCGCTACGCCCAGCCGGACGTCAACTGTTTGGCGGCGGGCCAGCCCCCCAGATTGGCCCACGAGCTGAGTGAATTGTCCAGCAGCGCCCTGAAGAGCTTCCATGTCACGCTGAGTGCCGCGCGGACGGCGGCCAGGGCTCTGAGCAGTTTCGTGGGCGCCGTCGACGCCGGCAATGCCATCCAGGGGGCGGGCATCGACCAGGTGAACACATACGAGGCCCTCGGCCTGACCAGGAGACTAAGGGTTCCCGGCCTGCGGTCCTTCAACGAGAACGAGCTCTTCACTTTGGCCTACATGCAGCAGCACTGCAGTACCACCATTGCGGACAAGGACTATGCCAGGATCAAGCCGCATGTGGAGAGCCAGCTGGCTGAGAGATATCTGTAAGGACTGAGATCTTAAGAAGCGGAACTTTATACTAAAATGTTATAAATGTTTTGTTGCACTTGCAGATTCAATGCCACCTGGCAGCACATCCAGTTCCTGCCGCGCTCCACAAACTGCGCCGTTTCGGAGGAGAGCTGCTCCAACCTGCTTTGAGAAACGTTCACCCATCCACCCGGACCCCTGCCGCCCCCCGATCCCTGTGGATGAGCCCTCGATAGATACGAAGTTGGATGAACAACCTATTTATTGTACTTTTTTTTACTTCCCACACATTACCCGAGACAGACAGAGAGATACCACAACACACAAAAGAAACACGCATGCATCGCCTTAGCCCTAGTGTAGCATTAAGCTTAGTCTGTAGGTTTAAACCGGAGGACTAACACCGACTAGCCACTGTTGACATCACTTCGCACAGAGGAACCAACAAACACACCAGACAAAACATTAACCATCCAAACCAACTTACTATTCCCCGACTTAACGACCCTAACAGGAAGTTGTTAACCGCGTTAGCTGTGTAGCAAGTCGATTAAGTACGAACCTATTGGCTGGGTTAGTCCGTAGTTACTAGTTAGTTGCTAAGCAAAGATTGCCACCCTGTATAAATTGATGAATTTGATTTGATTGAGTTTCTGAAGAACAATTAAACGGGAATAACATTTCACCGAAATGAGAAAACAAAGGGCTGTTTCAATGGATGGAAAATACCTCACAACATTGCGGTGTGAAATGAATTTAATGCAGATCAGATGCTAGACTGACCCTAAAGGTCTTTATTCCAAAATATATTTTATTTTCGGTCAAATACAAATTTTTATACCCTTGCAGAGGGTATTATAATTTTGGTCAAAAGTGTGCAACGCAGTGAAGGAGACATCTCCGACCCTATAAAGTATATATATTCTTGATCAGGATCACCTTCTGAGTTGATATGAGCATGTCCGTCTGTCCGTCTGTCTGTCTGTTTCTAGCTATCGACTTGAAACTTTGCACACACCCTTCTTTCCTTTGCACGCAGTATATAAGTCGGAACGACCGGAATCGGCCGACTATATCCTATAGCTGCCATATAACTGATTGATCGGAAATGGTATAACTTCGGTGTTTTTAAAGTTAGAGAGTTCAAATTTTACACGAGCGCTATTTTTGGCAAAATAATACGACATGCTAAATTTCGTAAGGATCGGTCGACTATATCTTATAGCTGCCATATAACTGAACGATCGGAAATGGTTTTTGGTAGAAATACCAATTTTGGTATTTTCCAAGATAGAAGTTTGGGACTTTTTTAGATTTTTTATTATAATAAATTGGATTATATATTCATATTCCCATAAGGATCGGCCAACTATATCCGATGTTTACGATATATATCCGGTTTTAACTGCAAGGGTATATAAAATTCGGCTCCGCCCGAAGTTAGCTTTCCTTTCTTGTTAATGTAAATACTCGGGCATACTCGGATCAGCTGCATTTTTTGCGGCTTTAATTCTTAATACTTTTGGATTTTCAATAAAATATTTTGGCAACGAATGCAACGAATTAATTCCCATTAATAGGGTTTCTAATAGAGTATGGATTTTTTGGATTTCTCTCTAGGATTTAAAGGAAATATAAAAGATCTATAGAAAAAAACATTGAAAGTGCTATTTTTGGAAAAAAAACTACATAAAAAGGATAAATTTAAAATTTAGAACCAAAAGTGGTAGTCTTATGACCTTTCACCTAAAAAAAAATAGTTGTTTATCCATACAAAAAATAACTTTTTCATCTTTTCAATTTATATTAGTGTTTTTTATGAAATTTATGATTTATGAAAATAATATTATATTGTAACAAGATAATATAAAACATAGTAAGATAATATATATTTTTTCAAATTAATATGAATTTGGAATCTTAATTAAATCCTAACTAATGGATCCTAATTCAAACTAAATTTGGCCTTCGGATGCTTCATCTGTCAAGGTGAAAACATAAAATGCCTTCTCCAAAGATAATTAATATTAAGGGGACCCCCCCATTCTCGGTTTCAAAAAATCGATTTTTTTTTTAAATTTTATTCGAATTATTAACTATTCAAGAATGTTCCCTGAAAATTTCAAGTGAACATCTCAAAAACTCTTGAAGATATAGCCGATTTATGGTGGTAGCCTCAGGCGACGGCGAGAGCCGTCTCAAAACTTTAAACGCGTTTTTCTTGAAACAGTGTTTTAACGACTGGCGCATGAGGTTACTCAAAAACTATTAAGGGGGGACATCTGAGTAACAGGCCAAAAAAAAGCGGATTTTCTCGAATTTTTTTTGGCCAAATCAAAACAGCTAATCGAAAATTTGTAAATAAGGTTTTATATTATTATATTTAAAGTACAAAATAAAATTTTTTTTAATAAATCGAAAACAAAATGGCGGCCCTGCAGCCCTTATTCGTAGGCCCTATTTTTTTAAAGGGGGTCCATGGCCGAACACCTAACGTCCTTAATTTTTGATCTAAAACAAAAAATCAAGTTTGGTTAGTTTTTGTATCTCAACGGCTATCGACACACGTAGGATTTTTTCGATATTTTGATTTTTTGCAAAATAGTGAGCGATTGAACAAAATTTTCAATTTTCACTAACAAAAAACGTCACAAAATTGTTGATAAAAAAAAAGTAAGCAAAATAAAAAAAAATCCTACGTGTGTCGATAGACATAGGTATTCTGAATATACTGTTAAAAGGTTAGATCGATAGGTTAAGAGTTGTTCGAGTTATGTGTTCGGCCAACTTAAAAAAAGTGGTTTCGAGAAAAACGCGTTTAAAGTTTTAAGTACTGTGGGATATACCTGTGAAGCATCGCCGCAGAATGGAAAATTTCGACACTTAGACACTTTTGCCGGACTCTATCTTTTGATATGTCATTTTTAAGACCCTAAAGAATTTTTTAAGCGAACAAAAAAAATTTCGATTTTTTTAAAATTCTACTCAGATGTCCCCCCTTAATCCAATCGGTTCCAAATTAAATTAACGCGTTATTCTATACATATATAGCTCTGGTATGAACTAGGATAAATCAAATCGGTGAAGATCTTCTTTACTTTTCAGCTTGATTTGTGGCTATAAAAAACTCAATTTTTAAAAAATAATTTTCAAAGGTCCGCCATCTTGTTAATTTTTGAGCAAAGTTAATAATCCTAGTTCATACGAGAGCCAAACATGTACTCTTTCTAATCCCGTTGGAATTTTTGGTTTCACATGTTCCAGTGCACAGTGGTCCAGCTTGTATGAAGAGAGCGGCCAAAAATACTTCTAGTTGAGGTAGGGACTGGAAACTTGGCACAAAATATTAATATTTTTATTCTAAAATAATATGTTAAAATCAGCCAGATCGGGCAACTATATCATATAGCTGCCATGTAACTGATTGATCGAAAATGCTATAACTTTGGTGTTTTTACAGTTGGAGAGTTTTTGTACGAATGCTATATTTGACAAAATAATACGACCTACCAAATTTCATAAGGATCAGCCGACTATATCCTATAGCTGCCATATAAATGTTTGATCGGAAATGACCCAACTTTTGTGCTTTTTAAGATAGATAGTTGAAACTTCGTACAGATTATATTTTTGGTCAGTTGATCCAACCTACCAAATTTCATAACGATCGGCCGACTATATCTTATAGCTGTCATATAACTGAATGATTGGAAATGGTTTTGGTAGAAATAACAACTTCGGTGATCTTGAAGATAGAAGTTTGGGACTTTTTTTAGATTTTGTATTGAAATAGATTGGTTATATTATGATATTTTCATAAGGATCGGCGAACTAAATCTGATTCTTGCGATATATATCCGGTTTTTTCAAATTAAGGTTAGGTTACCTTTTTGTATTTTGCAAGCCGCACGGCACCTTACGGCACCTAAACTAAACTTTCTTATATTCTTAAAATGCTTAAGAATATTATACAAAAAAGATTTTTGAATGCCAACGAGTGCCATCACAACTAAAACTCTAACCAAACACAGAGAAGACAAACTAAGAACGTTCACAATTATGTACTAAATACAACAGTGATTTACACAAAACACAACAAATACCACATATACTTTTTATTGAAAAGAGAAAGTTAATACCTTTCTTTACAATATTCAAACCTTCCATGGCAGAAACACTTGTTTAAAAAATGTTTAATAAGCTTTTTGCGGAGAGCTTCACTTGCACGTTGCTTACGCTGCAATTTACAATGAATATCATGCTATCACTTTCGATGCTATTCTTGAAGCGGACAGACAGATCAAAAGAAAAAGATGAATTATTTCAAATAGGTAGACCAATTATAAATAAGAATTGGTACATTTAAAGTCAAAATTTGGACTTTGGTTTTTTTATTTTTGGCCTACGGGCTGGACCACTGTGCAATGGGTTAATCATTATGAGAGATATACATGTAATATTTAAAGAAAAAAGAGCATACCTTTAGGCTCTCAAAGAAAAATATCATTTTATGTTTATCTGTGTGTTTTTTAGGCTTAAGACTCAAAACAACATTAGTAAATACTACTTACAATAATTTTTATTTTCTATGCAACCACAGAATTTTTCAGGTATCAAAATTTCTGTACACTTTCAATTTTTTGAAGGAACCGACATGCAACGCATATCCTAAATCTGATAAAAGTTTAGAAAAGGGATAGACCATAAAAATACTTGCGTTATGTTCTTAGAAATCTGTTTAAAATTTGAGTGCTATTAGTAATTTGATCAATTACTAAATCTACTTCTATATAGTCATTCCTCCTGCCACAAAGTCTTTGATGTAGCTGGCCACGCTGCGATTGAAATCAACATCGATGCTCTCCATTAAATGAGTGCTGAGGCTCGCAGCCACTCTGAAAAGAAATTTGTATAATTATATTGTATTATTTTTTAAATATATATTACACATTAGGAACAAAATTTTGTAAATAAATATACTTAAAAAATCTATGCGTCTTAACTATAAATATGTACTTTTAAATTGTACCCTTTAAACGGATCAAAATACTGTAAATAAGTTTCAAAATAACAAGGAAACGCTTTATGTTTATGTTTATGTTTCATAAATGTTGATAGATTATTGATTATAAAGACTGATTATTGTACTTACTTGGCATATACCTTCCAGGGCGCAGGGCTACGCGAATGACTGTAGAAGCAACTGCCCTTGCATTGGGCTTGGAACCGATTCCGTTCCCAACAGAGCTGCTCCCAAGGATCGGAGGGGACGACGGCGGAAAGAGGATCCTTAAGTTGGATCGGTTTGCGTTCCTGCTTCACGTCGTCCGCTTGAATCCTAAGGTTGGCATCTGTGGCATGACCGTTGTCCGTCTGCTCCTTGATCAGCTCGACCATATGTTTCTTGAACTCCCGCTGTCGTCGTCGCTCCCGGCACTGGGTCACCTTCTGCTTGTGCTCCTCCAGCTCCGCCCGCTCCCGCATTGCCTGCTCCTGCCGCTCGTTCAGAGGATTCTCACCGTCAGGTTCTATAGCCGGGGGCACTATTGAGTGTTGGTGCCGTCTGCGCATCTCCAACTCCATGTATTCCAGCGCCAGCTTCTCGTCTTTCAGCTCGTCCTCCAGGTTGCGCGAAAAATAGTTGTGTCCGTCGGGGCTGTGCGGTAACTTACCATACTTGAAGCGCTCCTCGGTTCGAATCTTCGGGCGCAGCTCCTGGCACTCCTTCAGATACCGGTGTCCTTCCCAGAATTTTTCAGCATAGGGTGAGTCCTTTAAGCTGAGGGGACTGCGGAATATAGAATTTCTGGTTGAGTTTAAGAAAAATAGTACTATAAAATAAAGGTTTAAATTTTGTGATTTTTAAAATATGGGGATGAAAAGTCGTTATTCAAAAAATAAATAAAACTATTCAATTTACTCTTGGCACCACAATTATAATTATATTTATCTTTTTTTTACACTTTCGGTTCTAAAGAAGGGTAAAAAAATTGGACAAACCAAATAACCCCTTAAACACCTTAATCCCTGTGATGACACTATAAAATTGATTTTGCTGGCTTGGTCTACTTCCTCGCATTCGGATAAAGTTGAGTTATTGCATCAGCTTTGGCATTTGGGAGAAGACAACACAAGGGACTACCAGGACTATTACCTTTCATATGGGCTGCCGTCACGCAAGCTTTCTTGCCCCCCCCCCCGAGAATTGCACACTCTGGTCCCACGCACGCAGCACCAGGCCTCCCAATCCACCCCCTTTTATCCATCCTCTTACTCCGACAATTCTTTCAGTGATAGTAGCGTAAGGAGAACTCTCAAGGCCAATGACGAAAATAGGCAGTCATTCAAATCGCAGAATGGATAAACTTCTATTGGATACTCTTTCTAGCGTATCGTTCAATATTATTTTTCTTATTATTTCAAAATAGTAAAACTTATACGAAGTCACTCTCATATGTCACTAACATTGTTTATAGTTACCTTTTTAACTTTTTTTATGAGGTTATTAAAATTTATTTTAAATTATTATCACATTATTTTGTACTAACATTCTTTCTCTTTCCTAACAAAATTATTTTACAATATTTTATGGCATCTTTTGCTAATAGTTTTGAAATAAAAAGGTTTTAAAATTAATTTTTAAATATTCTAGTTTTTAAGATTGTTGATTTTAGGGTTAAAGTATAATAATGTAACCAAGTATAATAATGTAACCTGGTATAATGTAACCAAGTCGGACTAAATCGGAGTTAAGTTGAAAAAGTTAGCAACTTCATGATATAGCTAATGCCACTGGTTACCATTTAAGAGTATGATTACGTTTTTCATTCAGTCATTCATTTGGTTGCTTCTTTATTCATAGCCTGGGTCACTGGGGTTAAGGTTGAGCTATCCGCACCATAACGCCCCCAACCGATACCCCGCGAGCCGGCATTCGCCGAAATAATACCCCCATCCTCACTGGTTCCCCTGGAATCCCAGTGATAGCGCACGTAAATAATATGACACAATCAAACTTGGAAATGGAGACGCCAAAAACCGTGGAAGAATTAATTAATAAACCTCGCCAGAAGCCACTGATGAGGCAACCCTCCGGCAATAGAAAGAGATGGTGGCCGATAGGGAGAGCGAGACAGGGCCAATAGGGGGGGACATGCTAAATGGCAGCGCCGAATTTATTGATCAAACAAATAAAGCGCATCACCAGCAGAAAAACTTTTCCAAAAAAAAGGATAAAATTTAAGAAATGACGGAATCGGAGGGGCGCTATAATGACCGATTTATAGGAATATCATATGGCACATACCTAGCATTCGCGTATCTAACGCCCGAAGGGGTTAGGGCTGTAAAAGTGAACAACGAGCCACAGGCACCACCGCTATTTATAGTCACTACAAAATCAGACGATTGCCCAAGTACATAGAGAACTATATGGAAATATGTATACACTATATATACATATAGATAGACTATGCAATATCGGGGTGTATATAACAGTAAGAACGCAAATTCCAACTGCAAACAGTTGTCGATTAGCGCCCGGCGATCGTAGTATTTGATTACGAGCGTTTTCTTCATATCAGCAGAAGACCAAACTGCAAAAAAAAAACCCGAAAGCACACATTGCGAATAAAAAACGGGCAACAGCAAATTTGCACACTTCAGAACGTGAGACATGAGACATTAGCAGGTCCAATAAAATGGCCCAAAACCAGCACCAGCACTGGAGAGAAGAAATGATGCTCTGGAATATACGTATATGATTTGTATGTTCTGGGGGGAAGTGACCCTGAACTTATCATTAATTACTCAGTGACTAATCAACAGTTAGATGCGGTCTAAGACTATCTGCCAGATATAACTCAGGCGGCGAGAATATCAATTGAATAAATATATGGACGGCTTAAGATGTTCCCAAAAAAAATGTATCCTCTAATTTTTTGGCTATTAAAGAGAGCTTTTGGCTAGATTAAAATAAGACTTAACTTAATTTTAATCCATCCAATGTATATTCTATTTTTGGAATATTACACAACTATAGACGATATTCCTTTGCAATATACAGAAAAATATTTATTTGCTTAAAAGCCTAATCATAAATCACTTATACTTATTCATATATATATTATTATTCTTATTATACACTTATTATTCATACTTATACATATTCATACAAATTCATATTTTAAATCCATTACTAAACTCGAATTAATCAACTAAATTAATCGTTATTAATACTTGGCAACAATTGGAAGAAAAATCTAACGGTTTTATAGAAATAATAAATAATAATAAATCACAAAGTAAACCCCAGTGCATCATTGGACTCGCCAGTCATTATTTTTTATTTTCAATAATAAAACTATTGTCATTATCAAGCAAATATTTAGTAAACAATAACTATCATTTGAATGCATAACTGATAAAAAAAGAACCCCATTCAAGCTTACTTTTATCAAAGAAATTATATTATACAATAAACGAAAATAATGGTACTTTTGTTGCCAGTTTGTTTATTTTAATCTAAAAGAAAAAGTTGATGGTTGGGAAAAATTAATTTTTTTTTTTAAATATTCAAAAATTGGATATTTTATTTAGTTTAACTTTTGTTTATAAAAAAACTACAAATTTGTATGTATGTATATATTAAAATATATAAAAATTTAAACAATTGTGTTTTTGGTAAATTATTTTCGACAATTTTCTTAAAGTTCTACTAGAATATTTTCCGAGTGTTTAATATTTCGAATGCGGCTTAGTTGCATTGGCCAAGTTAACAGAGATACGAGAGAAAGAGAGAGTTACTCACGATGGAAATAGAGAAGGGCCTAATGGTTGTTGTAAATACTTCTAATGCCACTGAAGGCAATGTTAACAAAAAATCTATCAGTAACTGCTTAGAATCTACACGGTCTCGATAATAAATACCCTGTTTTAAATGTGAGTGAAATATATTAATTTAAATAGAGTATTGATCGACTACTTCGATTTATTTAAGATTATGATTTGAAGAATAGGAATATGATCCTGCTTATAGTTTTAAAAAGATAATTTACATTTTTTTCTACCTAAAAAAATAAAACTTTTAATTAATATGAACTAACATTAATATTGTCTATTCCGTATGAGTAATGTGTAGCAATAATACACGTACGCAGTCTAGTCCCGTTCTTAAATTTTTGTTTTAAAAATATTCTTTACATTTAATGCATAATCTCGTTTAACCTAAACAATTTCGCATTAATTAAAGTTTTAAGTAACGATTTCAAGTTTTTTTTTCAAATTTATTTGGTTTATGGTAGTAAGCTTCAGTTGCAATAACTTGTATTTCTTTTTAATAATTAAAATTATATCCCAAAAAAATTTTCAAAATGTACATATAAATTTATAATTTGTTTATATCCGACTTTATATACCCTTTACTTTTTGGAGTAACGGGTATTACAAAAAAATCCAAAACAATAGTCAGCAGAAGCAGCACAAATTTTGTTGCTGCTCCTGCTTTTATTTTTATTTTTTTTGTATTTTGTTTTGTTTGACGCCGGCTGAGGTGAGTGAGTAACTCCTCCATGTTACCCCTCTGCCGCTGCCCACCTCACCTACTCTGACTCCCACAGGTAGCAGAGCAGTCGCGGAGCAGAGCGCCGGCAGAGACGATGGCGTCAGCGGAGAATTGCCAGCTGACTAGCTCTGGAGAACGAGCCACCACACACACATACTCTCTCCCACTCCCCCATTCTCCTACTCTTCGTCTCCTCCACAGGCTCCCACTCTCCCCCACTCTCTCTCAGCTGACGGCCGGCGATGACATCATTTTGGCGCTGCTTTCTGCCTCAGCTGCTCTGCAGTCGCAGCAAGCCAGTGCTGCGGCTGAGCACACTTGGGGGCAAGGAAATAGTAAAGAAAGTGTACTCAGATTCCAAGAATACTTAAATTTTGTGAATATAAAAAATTAATAAATGCATAGAACCTTAATTTCCGACTCCTCTAAAAAAAATTTTTTTGTTCTAATAATTTGAGGGTGTTAAAATATTACTAATATGATGAGTTCTCTCTCTTAAACTTTATTTTGTTAGGATAGACATACATATAAAATAAATATTATAATACATTATATTCACAAAGAGAAAATTTTATAAAGTAATAAGCTAGATTCAGTACTGAACAAATTCAATATAAACTTAATTTATGTATTTTTTAACTAATAATTTTAAAAGTAAATTTAATTTTTTAGTTTTTGTTCAAAAGTAAATTTTTTTCATGTTTCGCTTTATGGAATATTAGTTTATATGTTTTTTATTCGGACTTAAAAGCTTACCCCCATCTGTGGGTGGTGTGTAAAATTTGCATACTTACAGCATTTGGAGCATCATGAGTATGGTGTCCCGTGGCGCATCTCCCGTCACTCCCCGCACAATGTCCACGATGCCCTTGTCGTGCTGGTCTGCCCCCTGCAACAGCTTTATCAGCGCTTCCCGCTTCGCCGGCGGCAGATGCTGCGGATTGCAGGTGAGCGGTACGATGCCGGTCGGCTTCTCGACCTTGTCCTGCGTTCCGGATCCGTCACCGGATGAGCCGCCCCCCGATTCCCGAACTGTAAATATAAATAATAATTTCAAAAAATAATATACTATAATATAAAAACACAAACAATTTAAACAAATAATAAAAGTATTCAAAATTAAGTTCTAATTATATTGTAATTATGGGATTGTGTAATAAATAATTGTGTTTTTAAAACCGAACTAGAGAACTGCCTTGGCCTAAAAGTGTCTATAAAAGCACCAACGTGTTACTGCCTAAAAAGAGTAAATATATTATCAACATTATGCTTCACAGAATCCTATAACTTTGTATCTTTTAAAAAGATCATAGTCATAAGTGTACCGAAAATAAAGTGATATATAAAATACCCGGTACTCAGAGGTCCTACAAAGTAGGGAGCATTATTTTGGTTTCTTGGAAGAGTATCGGTTATTAAATCTATTAGTATTAAATCTATAATATCCCCTTTTTCTCGCAGTGCACACTCACCTATTCTGCTGCGGATCTTCATCTGCGCCTGGGAATAGGTTCCTCTTGCGCTTGCCATCGGCGACCCGGCTGGAGCCGGTGGTGTTGGCGCCCACTGCCGCCGCTGCCCCTTGGCTACTCTGGCCGCACCCTGGCCCTGGCCAGCCCCCAAGCGGCGGGCCCCATGACGGGTAGAGCCGGCGGGTGAGCAGCCGGCATGCAGTCCTGACAGCGGCATCTGCGGCAGGTACTCGTTCGCCCGCTCGATCCGCGTCAGCAGCAGCTCCAGTTGCTCGTGCGCCTCCGCCAGGGACTTGTTCTGGCCACCTCCTGGCAGGGTTTGGGGGCTGGGCATAGAGGAGTGGGCGTAGCCGTGTCTATGGGCGTGACAGTGACTCTTTGAAGGAGGGCACAAGTGGCAGTCGACCTTGGGCTTGATGGCCTTCAAATTGCAGCGCGTCTTGGTGCCGGTGGGATGGAGGGCAGTGGTCCGGGTGCGGGTGAACGTGGTGGTAGCTTGGCGGCCAAAGGATGTACGAAATTGCTCGGCGGGAGGCCGGTTGCGGGTCTTGGTGTCGGCTAACTTACTCCGCTGGGCTAGAGGTCGCTCCCCGCGGGTGGGGATGTTGTTCTCGTAGGGATTGGAGTTTGCCAAGGACTATGCAGTTTTTGAGTGTATAATTAGTCTAATAATTATAAAAAATTTGGGAACTCACCTTTGGGTTGAGCATCTGACGCGGCGGCTTTGGGACCGTCACCCGGCCGGAGTTTGCGCTGCGCTGGGTGGTGCGTGTGGCACCGATCCGGGTGGAGGTGTTGCTGGGCCGCACTACGGCGACGAAGGTGGAGACGGTGTTGGCGACTGGGGCCGTCCCCAAGCCCCGCTTCAGGGCGCCAGGGGTGCGGTAGCTCTTATCCCCCATGTACCGCTCCACCCCTTGCTGGTGGTGCTGCTGCAGGCTCCTTTGGGCGATGCCTTCGCGGCGCCTGCGTGCCAACAGACGCTGCGTCGCTGTCGCCTCCATAGCTCTGCTCCGCTTCTGCTGCGCTGCCGCTGCTGGCGCTCTGCCGCTGAAGGCGCCGACTGAGCGTTTCAGTTTCAGTTTCTTGGCCGACGCTCGCCGGTTCGGTTCGACTTCGATCCGATAAAGTAATATATATAATTAAATATATATTTATACGATTTCGATTGAACGGTGTTTGTGCTTTTCCTTGTTTTCCTTATTTTGCTATTTTTTAAAATTTTTTTTACTGGCCTTTGGTACTTTTTTCGCGACCTACTCTGCCAAAGTTCGCGAATTTTGCATTAGCTGCCCTTTCTATCCCGTTTTTTTAAATAATTTCTTTTTTCAACTGAAATTTGTACGATACACAAAAAATAAACAAACAAAAATTCTACGCGAGGCTCTCGAAAAAACTTAGTATTTGCTGCAATTGCTCAAATTGTTTGATTTCGTCTGTTTTTTTTATTCATAGTTGCCTTTCATTGACGTTTTTTTCCTAGCCGGTTACTTTGTTTTTTTTTCGTGCTTGACTTGGTTTTTTTGACGAGGTGTGACTGTGAAGTTTTGGGAAGAGAGTTGCAATCCAAAAAGTTTATGTATCCAAAAGATATGATTTGGGTTTATTTTTTTTTAATACTTGTACATACATATGTACATTATGACAAAGTTCCCATTATTAAAAAATAAAAATTACTCAAAGCTACTTTTTTTTCCAATTTTTTTTTAAAAATTTGATTTTTTAATTTATATTCAAGGTGCATTGTTTCTAATTATTTAAAACAAAAGACAAACTTGTAGTTAACTATTGCTAGAAAAAAGTATGAAAATATGATTAGAAATAGAAAATAAGTTTAGAAAATGAAAATATCGAAGACTTATTTTTAAGTATTATTTTTAGTATATTAAGTGTGTTTCCTTTTTTTGTTAGCTATCGAGTGCTTGTTTTTTATTCAAAACAAGCAGGCCCATAAATTAATGTCGTGTTTTTTTGTGTTTTTGAAGTTCAAATTTCAACGAGAATTCACTGGAGCAAGTGTATCAAGCCGAAAACAAAATGGTGAGTAAAATATTTGAAAAACTAAATAAAATACAAATAAAGGGGGCGTGGGTGGCGATTACAAAGAAACAAACATTGAAATCACTTTCCAACTGTTCGTCCAGCTGGCTGCCACAAAACAAATTCCCATAACCATTACCACTCGAAAACCCAAAAAAAAACCAATCGGTGTCCAAGATCTCCGGCGTGGGCGTTTTTCAAACAGGTTGGAGACTGCTCATACGCCGTGTTGGCCACCCATTTATTGGTGGGCCTGCGTCCAGCGTGTCGTTTGGGTTTTCCGCTTTCTGTTTTTGGTTTTTCGATTTTTGACATTCGATTTCCAGCTTTCCATGCGCCAAGATTCATGGCAAAAGTGTGTGAGCGGAATTTTCGACACAGTCGCGAAACTGAAATTGTCATCCATCTGGTATTTTGGCTATGAAAACAAAACCAAAAAATAAAACAAAAATAAGACTCACGCACACTCGAATATGGCCGCCGTTGCCTTATTAGACTTTATGTTAATTACCATACTAAAATAAAAACAAAACGGTAAGCCAGACGGAAAAAAATGATCTTCAAGAGTTACCAAGTGCCTGCCAAGTGGGCGTTTCAAGTTTTCGTGTCTATAACGACTCGATTTTCGGGGGAAAATGTTAGATTTTTGGAATTTCGAAAGGCGTTAGCTTAGTGGGCGAAAGCCACAGCTTTGGATTAAGGGCCGATGCTTTCCATAAACAACCAGCCCGGGGAATATTTTTGATCCGATGATATCATCTCACTCACTCGCTGATTTCTGCTTTTTTCCCCGTTTTTTTCAACAAGAATATCATCAATTTACAAAGCGATTTATTCGTTGTCCGCTTAATAAAATGAGCCATATAAATCAGGCACTTGGCCAGAGCAGGCTTAGCCAGAGGGTTTTGAAGAGTCATCTCGGCGATGGGATGGTCGTTATTGTCTTGGCCATTATAGTCACCAGTGATCACCGAACACCCATCACCGAACCCCGCCGGAGATCTCCGGAGACGGTCTGGCCAAAGTCTCGCCAGAAAGACTGATAAATGGAATTGGTTTATTCACCCGACTAACTGGCCGCAGATTAATGTTAGTTGTGGTCGGTGGGCTTGGCTTTTGGCCCAAAGGGTTTTGGCCTCACACTTGCCTCTGTCTGGGCCTTGTTTTGTTTGTCTAGTTTTCACAAATAAACACAAAAACAAGTAGTTTTAGGCCAGTCAGTCATTTGTTTGGCTTGTAATGGTTTTTCGTTGAATATATTTAATATTACCGATTCATGTAGGGGTTTGTCAATAAAGCTTTTATATATCACTCTGGTTTTTAGGCCTTTCAAAATATTAGTTAAATTAAAAATTCTTCAATAAATTTCTCACTTTAACAAATACCCATGTACAACATTGGAATACGGGAACATTTTTTAAAATTTATTTTTAAATTTTGAAGATTTATGAATTTGTAATTTCTTACATCAATATACAATAGTACTAAATGTTAAAATGTAGATGTATTAAAATTTCAACCATAAAAAGCGTATATTTATAAAACTTTATTTCACAAATAATAAGTACTCAGCTGTTATCTATTTTTAATATTTCAATACATTTAATGGTAGAAATGTTTTGGTTAAGACCCTAAGATTTTTTATTAGAAGTCTTACCCCTAAAACCCCCTGAAAAATTTGAGTATTACTCATGAATCACGACAAGTCTCGAGTTAATGATTCCAGATTGGCAATAGTCAGCTGTTGGCTATTTATAATATTTGTTTACATTGCTGTAGGCTTTTTATTCATTTCCCAAAGACTTTTTGTCTATTTTGAAAGCAAATATGATTTTTAGATTTTTAGGCGTGAAATTATTCGAAAGATCCGAGTACCACGCATAATAATCAGCCTCTGGGTACTCGAAATATCCATTTAGACTATTTCGTAGCGCCTTTATCTGATCGAGTAATTACCTAGGGATACAAAATTTCTATTATATCCGACAGTTTTCAGTGGTTCAGTGCGATCTGCAGATTATCTTATTTATATACAATTGGCCATATATTGCAAAGCCATTTCGGCATTTCGCTCACAGTTTAAATGATTTTATGACCATTACGTATACGCAGTGTGTGCTTCGTAAAGATATGAAGACGATGGTGGGGGAGGCAGCTGGGGTGGTGGGTGGTTTCTGCCGCTTTTTTTGGAGGCGTCTGCCACAAAGTACTACATCTGATCCAAGGCAACAGGCCGAATGTGGTGCCCTCCTCCACCGCCGACCTGATGATCGACACCTTTGATTGATGGCCGCGGAGAAAAACCCAAAAAAGCAGAGCACTTTACTCCTCTATCCCCATCTCTTTCTATTTTCTCCCTCTCTTTCGCACTAATTGTGTTGAAATGATTCAAATTTTAATTATCGCCCATAAATGTAAATACTTCCGCGGTAGCCTATGAAGTATTGTAACTATTTGTTTTTATTTGTTTCAATTGTTTTTTTTTTTTAATATAATGCATTTTCTTTAGTGTTGCTGCAGTTGTTGTTGTATCTTTGGTGTGCTAGCCTTTTCAGGGAAATATGAAAAAATCGCTGGAAATATTACGGCAATTAACTGATAAGAAATGTAAATCGTCAACAGAAAAGCAAAAAGCTCGTAAATACGAAAATTACAATTCAAGCTGAACTGCGTTGCCAAGACAAACACATCCCAGGTTGCAGGCAGTGGGTTAAGTGCTGTTAAAATCGTGCCAAACAAGGGTTAACTATGACTTCTAAATAAAGAAGTTTTTACTTTTTTACCAGCTTTCTTTCAGATCTTTAAGGATGAAAATTATAAATCATAAAAATTATATTAATTATATATATATATAACTTTTTGCTTTAAATTTATTTTTTTGTAATATACATACAAAATATGCCCAAGAATTAGACTAACCTTGTCTATTATAGTAGTGTTTAGATATTTATGATTCATAAATTTTATATTTATACCCTTGCAGAGGGTATTATAATTTTGTCCAAAAGTGTGCAACGCAGTGAAGGAGACATCTCCGACCCTATAAAGTATATATATTCTTGATCAGGATCACCTCCTGAGTTGATATGAGCATGTCCGTCTGTCCGTCTGTCTGTTTCTACGCAAACTAGTCTCTCAGTTTTAAAGCTATCGACTTGAAACTTTGCACACACCCTTCTTTCCTTTGCACGCAGTATATAAGTCGGAACGGCCCGGATCGGCCGACTTTATCCTATAGCTGCCATATAACTGATTGATCGGAAATGGTATAACGTTGGTGTTTTTAAAGTTAGAGAGTTCAAATTTTGGGTGAGAGCTATTTTTGGCAAAATAATACGACATGCCAAATTTCGTAAGGATCGGCCGACTATATCCTATAGCTGCCATATAACTGAACGATCGGAAATTACCCAACTTTGACCCAACTCGTGTTTTTAGAAAATAGAAAGCTGGAACTTGGTACAGATTATATATTTGGTCAGTTGATCCGACCTACCAAATTTCATTAGGATCGGCCGACTATATCCTATAGCTGCCATATAACTGAACGATCGGAAATGGTACTTGGTAGAAATATCAACTTTCGTATTTTTGAAGATAGAAGTTTGGCACTTTTTTTTAGATTTTGTATTGTAAAAAATTGGATTATATATTCCTATTGCCATAAGGATCGGCCAACTATATCCGATGTTTGCGATATATATCCGGTTTTAACTGCAAGGGTATATAAACTTCGGCTCCGCCCGAAGTTAGCTTTCCTTTCTTGTTTTTTTATAAATTAATTTTTAGACCTAAAAGTATTTGTGTTTTCAAAGGTTAATGTCGTTTTTCATATGTAATTTTATAATTTATGATTAAAGTTTAGACTTTGTTTTCTATAAATTAAATGAATAATAAATCATGTGATTTATATGAAAGTAAACCTTTTTGAATTAGTAAGTAAGCCTTTAAGGCTATGCGTCTTTCGTATTATTAATAATTTTGAGTAAAATGTATAATTAATGAGTTATGGATCATTTATATGTCATAAATCGATGATTATTATATTGAATTTCTTATTTAGATATATGTATATCATTGATTTAAGTGACTCAACTCAATAAATCAGGAATAATTTGTAATAAAAATATTAAATTTTCATAATAAATACAGAAACCACACCTAAAAGGATATACGTATTCATATATTTATTGATATTTAATTTTTTTGTTTATAAAATATTAACAAAAATCTGCCAGACTTTCGAATTCCCAAAAGAGGCATCAATTGTTCGATTTACTTTTTTGGTAGCACTCGGTGGATACAATGCCACTTAATTTTTTCTCTTATTTTGTTTGCTCATTTAACACTGAAAACAAAATGTGTATTTTTTGTTTGTTTTGTGGGCATTTGCTATTGTTTTATTGTTGTTTGTTGTTTGTTGTTTTTTGTTATTTGGGCAGGAAAAGGCATTTATTTGAAGTGCGAAGTGAGAGCGAGAAGGCAATGCCCTTGGCCCCCTGAAAATGCCCACTCCTGCTAGGCCCGTCTCTTTCTTTTTTTGTACTGCCATCTCTTTCCGTCGGCGGTGTGTGTGCGTGTTTGTTTAATTCGAATTCTAACTCTAGCGATGATCTAAGTGAGACGTCGTCTAATGCAAAAAGAAATGATTGTTGTTTCTACATCTGGCGCAGAAACTTTAAACAAGAAAAAAAAAAAAAAAATTAAGAACTAAGTGAGCTAAGAGAAGTAACGGCGGGGGAGGAGGCGATCGGCTGCTCGAAAAACTTAATGTGCGTTTAATTTGTTCAAATTAAATTTTTGGAAATTGCCACAAACCGCTGCCAGAAATTGTAAATAAAATCGCCAAGCGAAAATGGAAAAGCAAAACACCTCGCGGATATTTCACTTTATTTTCATCATAATTTATGCATTTTATTCAATTACAATTTTTATGTGAAATCGTTGCGGTTTTATAGGCCATTTGTCTTTGTTGGCTTGGGCTCCTAACTTGGCTAAAATGGGGCTTGCCTTTGGCTAAGGCTCCTTGGATGGCCTCCTTTATCCCAGGTGTTAATGGCCCAAACGTGCTAAGCTAGTTAATGTTAATTCGAACTGAATTTGGTCTTAATGTTGGCCATAATTAGGGCCATACATACAAGACCTAATGTCTTGACTGGTTTACAAAAGGTAAACAATTTCCACAGATTTTGGTAAGGGTTTCTTTTTTCGAATTGGTTTTATAATTTTTGGTTTTAGGTGCATACTTTTGGGGTCAACTTTCATTGGTATTCCGTACAATTTGTATCTATGGAACTTCATAATCTAAAGTATTTTAGTTTTTCTTATATGGAGGGAGTATAAGACAGTTAAACTTAAAAATTTTTACATAAATTGTAAAAAAAATGATTAGTTTTGATATTATATACTGATATATACTGGTTAAAATGTCTATATCCCTAAAAACATTTTAACATTTATACTTGACATTTTTTATATTTATAAAAAAAAAAAAAAAAAAGAATTCAATGAAATTAAATTATTTTAGGCATTTTATTTTAGATTTCTAAAAGTTTAACTATTTACTCCAAACATTTCAAAGTTTATCAGCCATAATATTATGAAACATTTTTATACAACGATAGGAAAGATTACGTACATATGTAATCTTGCAGTCGAATTCCAGTGTTGCAAGATATATTTAGCTGATCCTTAGCAACATTTTGGTATTAGGTCAATTTTTTATATACATTTTGAAAAAGCGAAGCGTTCCTCCGAACAAGGAAAAAATTGTATACCTTCTGTATGAAAATCACTTTTTCTCAATTTACAAGGCAACAAGATGAAGGCATTAATTTAAAACTACCTTAATTTTTTCAAACCTTAAATATTAGAGAGTATTAGTAGGACTTCCATTAAAAATAATGAAATAAGTTTTATAGTAAAAATATAGAAGAATGGCAATACCTTTAAGTATTCTTTTTAATAATTTAATTAGAATTTTTGAGAATCTATATTCATTAATAGTTTTGTCTAAAATATAAAGTTCCCAATTTAAACACTTTTTTTTGTCAAGAAGCTTTTGTTAAAAATTTTATTCGTATGAAAAATTGAAATATTTAAGTAATTAACTAACACTAACATACATGTAGTCTACACTTTAAAAATGACTGAAAGATCATTTATTATTTAATAATCCCATTTCAAATATTCCGCTCCATAGAACTGTGATAGCAACCCGCGGGGACAACTCATTATTGTATAATATGTTATTATTTTTCTGCTTTGTAAACGATTTTACGCCGATGCTCATCATTTATTGTGGCAGACAAGTATATTAATATGTGAAGAGATACATATATATATTTTATATGCATATTCATGTGCCGGAGGGGTTCTTTGTGGGGAGGCCTTTGGCATTTGAGTTGGTGTTGGGAATCGAGAATCAACAATTGAGTATTGGGTTACGTAAAATCGAGCTAGCAGCTGTCTTTTGCGGTTTTTGAACTCGATTTGAGTATGAATTGTCAGAGACACACAAAAAAACATAAAGAAAAGATGCCAGCGGATGGTGTATTATGAAATATTTTATGTACGTGATTTCCATTTAAAATGTATTTTAATTTGAATTGAAATTCTGTTCCTCCCGCCCAGTCGGAGCCATCCGTCTGTCACAAGTGCAATGAGGTCATCCAGCAGCGGATCATCACGGCTCTAGGCAAGACCTGGCACCCGGAGCACTTCGCCTGCAAGGAATGCCTCTGCCCCATCACCGAGGCCACTTTCAACATCCAGGACGGAGAGCCCGTCTGCTCTGACTGCTTCGTCAAGATCTACTCCGGCACCTGCCATGGCTGCAAGAAGCCCATTCTAGAGGTAAGGAATTACTTTAAGAATACTGTAAGTTTAAATACTTAGTGTGAATTCTATTCAAACAGATATCACTTTCTCCAAAATATTTCTAACATTTTCATAACTTGTTAAATAATTCATATTCGGAAAGTTAAATATTCTAAATCTATAAAAGTAAAAGACAAACTCAAAGACAATAACTATCTAAAAAAAATTCATTACACGGTTTTTTTTTCGTCACCAAAACGGAAACATCAAACTGATTTCTTAACTGGTTTCTTACCTTCCAGGAATTATAAAATAAACTTATTATTCATTAATTATTAAAATTATTGAAAAAATTCAAATTTAATAAAAAGTTTTACCTGAAATTCAGCACACTTCATAATTTTAGATGAATTATTAGCATAGTTAGAAAAAAAATAAAAATATATTGTTTCATAATTGGCAATTTTTGAGTTACTTTTCTCAAAATATACTCTAAATTAGTTTTCCATAAACTATTTAATTTAAAATCAAAAACTAAAAAAATCTATCAAAAATGGTATAAAGGTTTCCCAAAGCTTTCCCATTCCGGCAAGTTTAGTATTTTTATCCACCAAAGTAACCAAGTATCGCATCGATTCTTTTGTATCTTTCCACATCCCATATCTATCTATCTCCCAGGTGTATCTCATAGGTCTGATCGTCTGTTTGCCATAAACTCTGCCACTTTACGACCTCGGAATAATGTAATGAATATTGTCAACATTTACCCAGAAACGCCGTGCCATAAAACTGTTCAGATATCTCTGCAAATTTGCTCATCTACAAATTAATTAAGGAAGTGATTGCGAATTCTGTCTATATTTAGACTCTTAGATTGAATTGTATCTTGAAAACGGACAACTGTTGCCGGAAAAGTATCTACAAGATTTCCAGGAAAGTTGTGCTGAGTTTTGTGCAAAGCACACTAAATCACACAGTTTTTGTTTTTAAATTATGTAATTGCGGGTTTTTCGAGAATCTTAAGTGATTCAAAACCCTCTACAAGATTGCAAAATACATTTTTATTGCTTTTGAGAATTTTGTTGGATCGATGTTTATTTTTCAAATAGCATAAAGTTCTTCCTCGATTCGGAGAGATTTTTAAAATTGTATTACTTTTTTAAAAGGGTCTTTGAGGGTTAGTTAGACAATTTGATTTTTAGTCAAAGTAATAAAAGTTTTTTTTTTTGTTTTTGAATGGAAAACGGATTGTTTATAATGCTAAATTATTAAGAAGGAAGAATATATATATTTAAACAAAAAAACATTATTAAAAACCTTTTTATGAGTGTATATATTTTCCTAACTCAATTTTCGAAAATTTATAATATATAATATATGAAATATATTATATAAAACGCAAATTAAAGAGAATTCTATTTGGATAAAATAGACTCTCCTTGCCAATTTTCTGTTTGCGGCCATTTGGGGCGAGGTCAGTGCACCCCATTTGTGGGCGTAGGTGTGGGTGTGGGCGCGATTGATTGGCTTTGATTATGATTATATATAAATATCTCTCAATATGTGTAACGAACAAACACTGAAATACTTCAACAGCACAAAAGTATACTAACCAACTGGGCTCATTTTCGATTTCTGACCCACTTTTCCACTCACTTCTCAGCGCACCATCAAGGCCATGGAGCAGTCATGGCACGAGGAGTGCTTCGTGTGCAACGGCCCCTGCAAGAAGCCGCTGGTGGGCACCTCCTTCTACGAGCGCGACGGTCACCCCTACTGCCGCGCGGACTTCGAGCATCTCTTCGCCGCCCGCTGCGCCGGCTGCACTCTCCCGATCACCGACAATGCGATCGTCGCCTTGAACGCCAAATGGCACCGCGACTGCTTCAAGTGCAAGGTGAGTCAACTACAGTGCCTCCTTCCTTCAGGTACCTTCAGCTGATCCAATAAGCAGGACTAAAGCTAAAGCATGATACATAGGAATAGCAAACGGATTATATTTTTTACTAATTAGGTATTATATAGGACTTTGATTTATGGAGAGCGCATTTCAGGGGCTCTTGCGGGAGTATTTTGAGAATATATAACAAGAAAGGAAAGCTAACTTCGGGCGGAGCCGAAGTTGATATACCCTTGCAGTTAAAACCGGATATATATCGCAAACATCGGATTTAGTTGGCCGATCCTTATGAAATTTGGTAGGTTGGATAAACTGACCAAAAATAGAATCTGTACCAAGTTCCAGCTTTCTATCTTCAAAAACACAAAAGTTGGGTCAATTCCGATCTTTCAGTTATATGGCAGCTATAGGATATAGTCGGCCGATCCTTATGAAATTTGGTTGGTTGGATCAACTGACCAAAAATATAATCTGTACCAAACTCCAGCTTTTTATCTTCAAAAACACGAAAGTTGGGTCATTTCCGATCGTTCAGTTATATGACAGCTATAGGATATAGTCGGCCGATCCTTATGAAATTTGGCACGTCGTATTGTTTTGCCAAAAATAGCTCTCATGTTAAATTAGAACTTTCTAACTCTAAAAACACCAAAGTTATACCATTTCCGATCAACCAGTTATATGGCAGCTATAGGATATAGTCGACCGATCCCGGTCGTTCCGACTTATATACTGCGTGCAAAGGAAAGAAGGGTGTGTGCAAAGTTTCAAGTCGATAGCTTTAAAACTGAGAGACTAGTTCGCGTAGAAACGGACAGACAGACAGACAGACAGACGGACAGACGGACAGACGGACAGACGGACAGACGGACATGCTCATATCAACTCAGGAGGTGATCCTGATCAAGAATATATATACTTTATAGGGTCGGAGATGTCTCCTTCACTGCGTTGCACACTTTTGGACAAAATTATAATACCCTCTGCAAGGGTATAAAAATATTTAGGAATTGAGAAATTACTAAGGATACTTAAAATACTTCGTTCAACTACATAAAAGTGAGAAGTCTGAATTTTTTCATTATTATCATTATTATTTTATTGTTAATTTTGTTTTTTTTTCTCAAAAAAATAATTTATTTTTTGCTTTCATTCGATTTTTTAAAGTTCTTGCTGAGGCTATCTATTCTGGGTAAGCCCAAAGTGTTGCGATGCTTGAAAGGTAGAATGTTATAAATAACATACAAGAACATTAATTTATTTAATGAAAAACAAAAATCCAAAAGTGTGTCAAGGATAATACTCAGGAACGAACCTGATTCGATAGGTCTCCTGCTCTCAGCATAATACAATTTTTGAATATTTAAAAAAAATTTAAATAAAGTCACTGCTTGCTGACATTGAAGTTATTTCTGTAAAAATATTTAAGTCCATCAGTTCATTGGATCAAGTTTTAAAAATTTAAGTAGATTTTTTTCAGTAAAATTTTAGCTATTACTAATTGTATAAACCTTCCTGCAGAAATGCGCCACTCCCATCACGGCCAGCACCTTTGCCGTCGAGGAGAACAAGCCCTTGTGCACGGAATGCTCCGGCTAAGAATCGGAGCCGCCTCCGGATGCCAGAGTCCGTACAACACACACACACGGAACCATTCGCATCGATATCGATATCTATGTACATTATTTACTATCTATTATAATGGTATTTGTAGTCATCCAATTTTTCAAGAGCTAGCCAAAAGGATCAAGGTATTGGAGGCCTCCCCGCCTTCGTGTTGAAAATGAAATGAAAATTGAAAAATGCAAATTGGAAACTTGAAAATAGAAATTGGATAGACAGGAACACGAAAAACGCATTCGAGGTGTGGGCGAGCAACAAACTAAATCCAAGAATACACTGCTAATGGAAATTGAAGGCGGAGAAGCGATCGGAGGACACAATGCTAATGCTTTAAATAATTGTAATACTTTTTGGTAGAAGCACCGCGCAAGCGACTGTTGTTTGTCTTTTCCTCTCTCTCCAATGTCTTGTTCCCTCTCTAGCTCTGCTACTCAATCCCTTTCCCTGTATCTCCCTCGATATATGTAAATTATCTTCATCGTTTTCGGGACAAAGTATCTGATAAATTATAAATACAAATGCAATTTAATCTTGAACCATTGTTGATATCTCTTACAAAATAAACTAAAACAAATAACTTAATCTATTCTTTTATTGGGTTAGGGGTATACAATATACAACGGGATATAATACATGGGATACAAATACACACAATTCCTGTGCCAAACCTTCGCGCACACCCAGAGATATTGCCAGTTCGAGCGTCAAGTGTGAAGGCTAGCACTCGACTGCTGAACGCAAAAAGGACGCCAGCGAACCGGCCCTCTGGCTCCATTGCGATGGCCCACATGGACCCTCATAAAAAGGCTGCCCAGCCTACAAGAGGGCGAAAAGTGTTTTCCCCACTTCAGCAGGATCGATCACAAGGCAAGCAAGATCGACCTCAACGTAAGCTACGCTGCCCTGCCTGCAGTAAGATACGCTGCCCCACAAGCCAAGACCAATCCCAACGACCATCCAATCCCGTCAGGCAGTCCGCTGAACGCTGAAATGGCTAGTATGGATGCCATGTTTGAGCGCATGATAGAGAAGGTCATGAACCAAATGACCCAAATGATGGCTACCCTTTGCAAATCACTGTACAAACGGGATTAGATATCACGATCTGGAACGCTAATAAATTCACCAATTGTATCATACTCGTTGCAGATCTCTGGTAGGGGGGCTTCGGTTGTTTTTTCCCCAAACGAAAAGTATATAATATACATACTTATACCAAAAGGCATTAATGTGAAAACTATATATTTATATGCTAATATGTATGTGAAGGTACATAGATTTCGTCCCTAAAAAAATAATAAGTTTTGACTTTAATTTTTAAAATTAAGAACTGAGTTTTACTTTTATTTATTTTTAATTCATAATTAGTTTTGCAGTCCCTTGATACTATAACACAATACAAACAAAATAAGCTAATAGCACATTAAATATATTTAAATATGTGATTATGCATTTCAAAATACAAACAAAGTATATATGTATGTGGTTTATTGTACATAGTAGTATAGTTCATAATATATAGTAGTAGATAGTATGAACATGTACTACATGTACATGTAGTTCCGTCGCCGTCCCGCTGAATTAATTCATTTAATCGATTGCTGGGAGTGAATCCATGCAGATGTCTAGTATGTACTCGTATATGTATATACAGTGTTTATTATGTTTATTTTACACTTTTAATGTATGTATAAATGTATAGGAATTATCGATTCTATCTTAAAAATAAAATTACATTTAAATTCATATTATTTAATATTCGGGCTATTTTTCATCCAAAATTATCCCATGGTCATTTAGAATCGCTGTTCGTCTCTTTTAGTTTTTTCTTCGGATATCTTCGGAGTTCTATCAAATGAAAGATTTTACAAAAAATATTATTTCGTATCTGTTATTTCAAATAACTTATTTTAAAAATATACTTTTACAGATTAAATAAAAGGTAAAACAAGAAAGGATTAAGTAGATTCTGTCAGTTGGTCAAAAAAAAATCTTTAGGATTGTAATGACAATGTAATAACAAGAAAGGAACCTTCTATCTTTGTAAATACGAAAGTTATGACATTTACTATCAATCAATTATGTATATGGCTGCTATAGGATACAGTCGGCAGATCCTGGCCGTTCCGACTTACAGTCAGCGCCACAAAAAAAGCCGCACTTTGAAGGTTTACGAATTCTTAACTTTCCGGGCCTGTGGTTTCTTTATGTGATTGCGAATTCGCCCAAGTTTTTTTTTAATAAGTTAACTGATGGTATCTTAATAAAAGTGCATACCAATTTTTAATTTAAATTTATTTTTAATATTAAAAAAATTTTGTTTTTTGTTTTCACCCTGGTTTTAACGACTTTTCACTATTATGGCACTCTTAAGGAAAAAAATCATAAAAGTTATAATAATGAAAAAATTCAACAAAAACTATTTATTTCCAATTGAACACCTTACTAACTATAACAAAAATTTAAATCTAGGCAATTTAACAATAGAAATATTTTTTAAATTTAGAAAGAAGGAACAGGTAAAAAAAATGCACCACGTCAAGAGAAGATCGCTTTATTATGAGGACGAGCCTGCAGGATCGTCTCAAAACTGCAGTGCAGATAAGATCTGAGGTTCAGGAACAGTTTTCAAAAGATATTTCGGAGCGAACTGTTCAACGTCGGCTTAACTCTATGGGAATGCTCGCAAGATCACCTGCAAAAAAGCCACTTTTGAATCCGCGAATGAAAAAATATCGTCTAAACTGGGCCAAGGACAAGGAAAATTGGACTGCTTCTGATTGGTCAAGAGTGCTATTTTCAGATGAGTCAAAATTTAATTTCATTGGGTCTGATGGAATCCTCAAGGTGCGCCGTAGACGTGGGGAACGCTATTCTGAAAATTGCTGCATAACCACAGTAAAGCATTCACCGTATGTTATGGTATGGGGATGCATATCCAAATATAAAACGGAATCAATTTTAATGGTTCAGGGTATGGTCAATGCAGAAAAATACAAAGAAATAATTTTAAGTGGAGTTGTGCCTAGCATTGAGTCCATAAGTGAAGAAGAACAAGAACCCATTTTTCAGGACGATTCTGCACCTTGCCATCGAGCGCGATCTGTGAGTTACTCAATGTCCGATTGTTATCAAAACAACTTATTCAGTTAAATTTATAATTTTTCTATCTAAAGATAACAAATTTGAAGGAAGAATTGGGCATTAAGTCCGTAGATTGGCCAGGAAACAGCCCAGACCTTAATCCAATCGAGAATGTTTGGGCCTATATGGGTGCCAAAATAAGAAAGCGAAAGCCCAAAACTATGGAGGATCTAAAACAAATTATAGAAAAAGTATGGATACACGATATAACGAAGGAATATTTGTGTTCCATTTACGATTCTATGCCCAATAGGGTAAAATCTGTAATTAAGGCCAAAGGCGGAATTACTAAGTATTAAGCTAAATTTAAAAAATATTTCTATTGTTAAATTGCCTAGATTTAAATTTTTGTTATAGTTAGTAAGGTGTTCAATTGGAAATAAATAGTTTTTGTTGAATTTTTTCATTATTATAACTTTTATGAATTTTTTCCTTAAGAGTGCCATAATAGTGAAAAGTCGTTAAAACCAGGGTGAAAACAAAATACAACATTTTTTAATATTAAAAATAAATTTAAATTAAAAATTGGTATGCACTTTTATTAAGATACCATCAGTTAACTTATTAAAAAAAACTTGGGCGAATTCGCAATCACATAAAGAAACCACAGGCCCGGAAAGTTAAAAATTCGTAAACCTTCAAAGTGCGGCTTTTTTTGTGGCGCTGACTGTATGTACTACAATGGAAAAAGGGATGTGTCCAAAGTTTCAAGTTGATATCCTAATAACTAGCTCAAAACAGACAATACGTCAGGACGTGCTTATGTTGACTTAAGATTGGTTTTCAGTGACGAAATTATGGATGCTAAAGTGTACCTCACCATTTAAAAGAAAATTTAGCACAAAGCGAGGAAAACATTGGTACACTGGACCGATTTAGGGTTACAAGAAAATGAACCCAAGCACATGTAATATAAACACCAGCACAGTCTCCAGACTTTAACGTAATTGAGAATTTGTTTGAGATTTTGGACCAGGCCATCCGATAAAGCAAAATAACGAACAAAAATGAGCTTAAGTTCGAGGAAAATTCCTGTTGAAACCACAAAAGATGTGCAATCTACGGGAAACGAATACAAGCAGTAAAAAATCAAAAGGGAGGCCTGACAAAATATTAAATTTAAGAAGTACATATAATATTTAATAGCTCATTTTTTTTGCACGAAATAAGCTTCGACGCCAGAATTGCCTTTTTTATACCCTTGCAGAGGGTATTATAATTTTGGTCAAAAGTGTGCAACGCAGTGAAGGAGACATCTTCGACCCTATAAAGTATATATATTCTTGATCAGAATCACCTCCTAAGTTGATATGAGCATGTCCGTCTGTCCGTCTTTCCGTCTGTCTGTCCGTCTGTCCGTCTGTCTGTCTGTTTTTACGCGAACTAGTCTCTCAGTTTTAAAGCTATCGTCTTAAAACTTTGCACACACCCTTCTTTCTTAGGCACGCAGTATATAAGTCGGAACGGCCTGGATCGGCCGACTATATCCTATAGCTGCCATATAACTGATTGATCGGAAATGGTATAACTTCGGTGTTTTTAGAGTTAGAGAGTTCAAATTTTACACGAGCGCTATTTTTGGCAAAATAATACGACATGCCAAATTTCGTAAGGATCGGCCGACTATATCCTGTCATATAATGTCATATAACTGAACGGTCGGAAATGACCCAACTTTCGTGTTTTTGAAGACAGAAAGCTGGAACTTGGTACAGATTATATTCTTGGTCAGTTAATCCGACCCACCAAATTTCATAACGATCGGCCGACTATATCTTATAGCTGCCATATAACTGAACGATTCGAAATGGTTTTTGGTAGAAATACCAACTTTGGTATTTTTGAAAATAGAAGCTTGAGACTTTTTTTAGATTTTGTATTGTAATAAATTGGATTATATATTCATATTCCCATAAGGATCGGCCAACTATATCCGATGTTTTCGATATATATCCGGTTTAAACTGCAAGGGTATATAAACTTCGGCTCCGCCCGAAGTTAGCTTTCCTTTCTTGTTTTAGTTTCATATAAAAAGTTTTTTCTTTTTTGTAGATTCGTAAATTTTTTTCTTGTCATATTAGTTAATAAAGTATTTTTTTACGGACGTAAAAAGATCATTGAGACTCGCTGCGCGTTAGGAAAATATAAAATGGCGGATGAATCTAGCCCTCCTCGCCGACATATGTTCATGCATATCTACATACAATGTCGGACACGTCCCCGATGTGTTCACTGCGTTGCACACATTTGACCAAAATGATAATACACTATACACAGGTTATAACAAAATAAGAATACTCACATAGAATCGAACCACCAGCCAAAGCTTAACTCCATTGCCAAATTACGATTAGATTGAAATCAATCTTGGAAAGCCTCATGAGATATCTTTATGGAATTATACGTTAAATGTGACAACTTTGTTGTTGGCAATCGAAGCGAAGGATATAAGGTGAAAGATACTGGAGTGTGTTCTGGAGACTCATATGTACCTAAGCCATAGGATGGGTACATTTTCGATATATGGATGATTGACTATATGAACGCGAATAAGAAGTGGTAAAACATTTTGAACACACGCCAGTATCTTTTACCATAAATCCTTCGCTTAGATTTCCAACAGCAAAGTTGTCACATTTAACATATAATTCCATAAAGGTATCGCACAAGGAGGAATCTATCGAGTCCTATGTGGAACTCATCGCTATCATCCATTCCGACTTCTTCAAATCCAGTTCCATATTCCATATAGGTGAGATTTAAATATGTTTCATTTTGGCTTCGTGAGCAACTATCTGAAAGAGCTAAGGCATTCGATGTTCTAATTTGCAAATTACAGGACTTTATAAGCATACCTTGGGTTGGTGTTTCCGTCTTCCTTTGATTATTAATACAAGCCAGTTGATTTGTTAACTTTGCTCCAGCTTTTATTATTTCTCCGAATTTTTCACTGCCTTTGCTAAATTTATTTGTTAACATTCTAAGCTCAATAACCTCTTTTAGGTCACAATTTTTATATTTAAATCGCTCGATTTCCTCATATTTTTTATTTATTACAATATCGAGATGGTCAAATTTATTAATTTAGAGTTTAAACGAAACTTTCGTCTTTAAAAGTCACTTGGAAAATTTAAACTGATGCTGTGAGACTCGTGGCTCCGACTTTTTAAATCATCCAGCTTGAGCTTGAAGGTTTCTGATAAGACGATCAGTCTCCATGCGAGTGCTTTCTTCGGAATTGGGGCTATATGTGCCTATGATCGAATGCATACGGATGTGATGTCAAAGATCAAAAATCATTTGATAAGCAACAAGAATTTTGTATATTCTTCTTGTTGCCATCTCGTACAATGACGTTTATAATTGGGCTTCTTGTTTCGGGAATATATAATATATATCCATATATATATATATATACCTTGGAAAATACTTTTTCATCTTTTTCCAATCACGTTAAAGTCGCCTTATCTTTGGCAATTAAAAAATGTGTGTATTAAGTTATTTACTAAATATATTTTACGCAACTATCAAATATAATGATTATTTATGATTTAAATTTTTTTCGCACAGTGAATAAAAGCTTTTTGAAAGCTTTCGCTCACAGCTTCAATAAGAGTATATGTAAATATGCATATATAATATTATAAATTATTATTTTTATACCCTTGCAGAGGGTATTATAATTTTGTCCAAAAGTGTGCAACGCAGTGAAGGAGACATCTCCGACCCTATAAAGTATATATATTCTTGATCAGGATCACCTCCTGAGTTGATATGAGCATGTCCGTCTGTCCGTCTGTCCGTCTGTCTGTCTGTTTCTACGCGAACTAGTCTCTCAGTTTTAAAGCTATCGTCTTGAAACTTTGCACACACTCTTCTTTCCTTTGCACGCAGTATATAAGTCGGAACGGCCGGGATCGGCCGACTATATTCTATAGCTGCCATATAACTGATTGATCGGAAATGGTATAACTTTGGTGTTTTTAGAGTTAGAGAGTTCAAATTTGACGTGAGAGCTATTTTTGGCAAATTTCATAAGGATCGGCCGACTATATCCTATAGCTGCCATATAACTGAACGATCGGAAATGACCCAACTTTCGTGTTTTTGATGATAGAAAGCTGGCACTTGGTACACATTCTATTTTTGGTCAGTTAATCCGATCTACCAAATTTCATAAAGATCGGTTGACTATATCTTATAGCTGACATATAACTGTACGATCGGAAATGGTTTTTGGTAGAAATATCAACTTTCGTATTTTTGAAGATAGAAGCTTGGGACTTTTTTTTAGATTTTTTATTGCAATTAATTGGTTTTATTATGATGTAATCATAAGGACCGGCCAACTATATCCGATGTTTGCGATATATATCCGGTTTTAGCTGCAAGGGTATATCAACTTCGGCTCCGCCCGAAGTTAGCTTTGCTTTCTTGTTACTGAAATATATTGGCCAATAAGCCAATAAGCCAATAAGCCAATAAGGGTAAGCCGATAAGGTACTTGATTACTTTGGTATTTTTCTCACGCCCTTCTCACCGTTGCCCAAAGTATAAGGTCCTAACTGTCCTACGGCTAACCATAGCTATCCTATACATATCTATGTATAGGGAAACACGTTTATTTAAAATATTAAAAAGATTTTTGGTGGCATTAAAGAATGGATTGTTCTTTGATGGATGAACGGGTGTTTTTTTTATTAAAAAATAAAATTAAACAAGAAAGGAAAGGAAGTTTATGTACAGTTGCAGTTACAACCGGATATACATATATCGCAAACATTGAATATAGTTGGCCAGTCCTCATGAGAATATCATAATATAACCAATTTATTACAATAAAAAATTAACAAGAAAGGAAAGCTAACTTCGGGCGGAGCCGAAGTTGATATACTAGATATAAATCGCAAAAGTCCGATATAGTTGGCCGACCATTATGAGAATATCATAAAATAACAAATTTTAACAAAAAACAAGAAAGCAAAGCTAACTTCGGGCGGAGCCGAAGTTGATATACCCTTGCAGCTAAAACCGGATATATATCGCAAACATCGGATATAGTTGGCCGATCCTAATGGGAATAGGAATATACATATATTCCAATTTATTACAATACAAAATCTAAAAAAAGTCCCAAACTTCTATCTTCAAAAATACGAAAGTTGATATTTCTACCAAATACCATTTCCGATCGTTCAGTTATATGGCAGCTATAGGATATAGTCGGCCGATCCTAATGAAATTTGGTAGGTCGGATCAACTGACCAAATATATAATCTGTACCAAGTTCCAGCTTTCTATCTTCAAAAAACACGAAAGTTGGGTCATTTCCGATCAATCAGTTATATGGCAGCTATAGAATATAGTCGGCCGATCCTTATGAAATTTGGCATGTCGTAATGTTTTGCCAAAAATAGCTCTCATGTCAAATTTGACACTCTCTAACTCTAAAAACACCAAAGTTATACCATTTCCGATCAATCAGTTATATGACAGCTATAGGATATAGTCGGCCGATCCGGGCCGTTCCGACTTATATACTGCGTGCAAAGGAAAGAAGGGTGTGTGCAAAGTTTCAAGACGATAGCTTTAAAACTGAGAGACTAGTTTGCGTAGAAACAGACAGACGGACAGACAGACGGACAGACAGACGGACAGACAGACGGACAGACGGACATGCTCATATCAACTCAGGAGGTGATCCTGATCAAGAATATATATACTTTATAGGGTCTGAGATGTCTCCTTCACTGCGTTGCACACTTTTGACCAAAATTATAATACCCTCTGCAAGGGTATAATAACAAAATTTATTACAAAAAAAAAATGAAAAAAATAACTAATTTTTTTTGGTAAAAATGGGTAAAACAAAAAATTGGTAATTGGTTTTTTTTATTTGGAAGATAGAAGCTTGGGACTTTTTTTTCCGATTTTTATACCCTTGCAGAGGGTATTATAATTTTGTCCAAAAGTGTGCAACGCAGTGAAGGAGACATCTCCGACCCAACAAAGTATATATATTCATGATCAGGTCATATATATATGATATATTCATATCATATATATTCATGACCTCCTGAGTTGATATGAGCATGTCCGTCTGTCCGTCTGTCTGTCTGTCCGTTTCTACGCGAACTAGACTCTCAGTTTTAAAGCTATCGTCTTGAAACTTTGCACACACCCTTCTTTCCTTTGCACGCAGTATATAAGTCGGAACGGCCCGGATCGGCCGACTAAATCCTATAGCTGCCATATAACTGATTGATCGGAAATGGTATAACTTTAGTGTTTTTAGAGTTAGAGAGTTTAAATTTGACATGAGAGCTATTTTTGGCAAAACAATACGACATGCCAAATTTCATAAGGATCGGCCGACTATATCTTATAGCTGCCATATAACTGAACGATCGGAAATGACCCAACTTTCGTGTTTTTGAAGATAGAAAACTGAAACTTAATACAGATTCTATTTTTGGCCAGTTGATCCAACCTACCAAATTTCTATAGGATCGGCCGACTATATCCTATAGCTGCCATATAACTGAACGATTGGAAATGGTACTTGGTAGAAATATCAACTTTCTTATTTTTGAAGATAGAAGCTTGGGACTTTTTTTAGATTTTTTATTTTAGTTAATTGGTTTTATTATGATGTATTCATAAGGATCGGCAAACTATATCCGATGTTTTCGATATATATCCGGTTTTAACTGCAAGGGTATATAAACTTCGGCTCCGCCCGAAGTTATCTTACCTTTCTTGTTTATTGTAGTAAATTGGTTATATTATGATATTCTCATAAAGGTTAAACAATCAACCGATGATTGCGATTGTATATCTGTTCAAGCATTGAACACTATTTTATATAGCAATTCCTAAGTTAGAGTTTCAAGGGATCGGACCCATGGAAATATGAGATAAACAGCATGGTCTAAAACCGATCCCCTGCATCCTAACATAAATAACACAAAACAAGAAAGGAAAGCTAACTTCGGGCGGAGCCGAAGTTGATATACCCTTGCAGTTAAAACCGTATATATATCGCAAACATCGGATATAGTTGGCCAATCCTTATGAGAATAAAATAATATAACCCAATTTATTATAATATAAAATCTAAAAAAAAGTCCCAAACTTCTATCTTCAAAAATACCAAAGTTGGTATTTCTACCAAAAAAAATTTTCGATCGTTCAGTTATATGGCAGCTATAGTTAGTCGATCCTTATGAAATTGAGTAGGTCGGATTAACAAACAAAAAATATAATCTGTTCTAAGTTCCAGCTTTCTATCTTCAACAGCACGAAAGTTGGGTCATTTCCGATCGTTAAGTTATATGGCAGCTATAGGATATAGTCGGCCGATCCTTATGAAATTTAGCATGTCGTAATTTTTTGCCAAAAATTGCCAAATTTGAACTCTCTAACTCTAAAAACACCAAAGTTTTACCATTTCCGATCAATCAGTTATATGGCAGCTATAGGATAGCCGTTGCGGGCCGTTGCGACTTATATACTGCGTGCAAAGGAAAACAAGAAAGGAAAGCTAACTTCGGGCGGAGCCGAAGTTTATATACCCTTGCAGTTAAAACCGGATATATATCGCAAACATCGGATATAGTTGGTCGATCCTTATGATTACATTATAATAAAACCAATTTACTAAAATACAAAATCTAAAAAAGTCGCAAACTTCTATCTTCAAAAATACGAAAGTTGATATTTCTACCAAATACTATTTCCGATCGTTCAGTTATATGGCAGCTATAGGGTATAGTCGGCCGATCCTAATGAAATTTGGTAGGTTGGATCAACTGGCCAAAAATATAATCTGTACCAAGTTTCAGCTTTCTATCTTCAAAAACACGAAAGTTCGGTCATTTCCGATCGTTCAGTTATATGGCAGCTATAATATATAGTCGGCCGATCCTTATGAAATTTGGCATGTCGTAATGGTTTGCCAAAAATAGCTCTCGTGTCAAATTTGAACTCTGTAACTCTAAAAACACCAAAGTTATACCATTTCCGATCCATCAGTTATATGGCAGCTATAGGATATAGTCGGCCGATCCGGGCCGTTCCGACTTATATACTGCGTGCAAAGGAAAGAAGGGTGTGTGCAAAGTTTCAAGACGATAGCTTCAAAACTGAGAGACTAGTTCGCGTAGAAACAGACAGACAGACGGACAGACAGACGGACAGACGGACAGACGGACAGACGGACATGCTCATATCAACTCAGGAGGTGATCCTGATCAAGAATATATATACTTTATAGGGTCGGAGATGTCTCCTTCACTGCGTTGCACACTGTTGGACAAAATTATAATACCCTCTGCAAGGGTATAAAAAGGTGTGTGCAAAGTTTCAAGACGATAGCTTTGAAACTGAGAGACTAGTTCGCGTAGAAACAGACAGACGGACAGACAGACGGGCAGACAGACGGATAGACAGACGGACATGCTCATATCAACTCAGGAGGTGATCCTGATCAAGAATATATATACTTTATAGAGTCAAAGATGTCTCCTTCACTGCGTTGCACACTTTTGACCAAAATTATAATACCCTCTGCAAGGGTATAAATGTGTGGTGCGCTTATCGCACTTGAGAAAGGGTCGCATGGCAGGTCAGCGTGCAGTGCGTTGATAAGTAGTTTTAAATAGATTTAAGATTTTCATGTATCTTACTTATAAGAGAATTGTACAGAATAAAATCAGTTTCTAAACGGAATTCATTGGAGTGCGACCTCATTATTTGGGGCTCCTCTTAACAATATCCGATATTAACTGCAAGGGTATATTAACTTCGTCTCCGCTCGAAGTTAGCTTTCCTCTTGTTTTTTTTATTTTCTCACAACTCGTCGACTTTCTTAACCCTACTTCCGCGGAGTATCTTTTTTTATCCCATTTTTAATCGTTTCTCCCAAAAAATATTGTGTGTTGGCTATGTAGCCCGACAAATTCCTTGTGAAGGTAAAAAATTATTCCTCAGATACAAAAGTTTTTGTGATCAGATACAAAAGTTTTTAGCTTAGTTTTATGTTATAGTGACACGGAGGAGGATTTCGAGGACGATTACGTGTTATAAGATCCGAATAGGCTCTGAAGAAAAGTCTTTAGATGAATTTTATTTGGATTGGAGGAGTCACGAAAGGAGATTGAGGAAAAATAAGGAAATATTACTTACGCTCGTAATAAACTACGTTAAATTCGATTCAGAATGGTAAGAAAACCAAATTAAATAAATAAACTAAACTAAACTAAGAAACTAAAATTAATTTTTAACTAAACTAAAGGTGTGAACCAGCGCATCCATGTGTATGTTTCAAGTCTATTAATAAATTAACCTGCACTTATAGGCAATATTCAAAACCAACACTTACAAGTAAAAAACCATTGTTTTACCTTAAAAGTTTAAACCAATTTCCATATTAAATATATGTCGCTTGGAATTCCTCTACGAACCAACAAGTCCACAAAACCCCATACGAAATACAATTTAAAATTCCTATTTCCATGAATGATCCAATAAAATGAGCGTTTATTTTGTGAGCGTACTTGATACTTTACAATTTAGTTTCGCATTTCACCAACGAAAGTACGAAGCACAAAAGAACTATTGATTGAACAATTTGGGGGAACCGACAGTCCTGGATGTGAGGGAAATGTATGAGGTTATATGGACATCTACTGGTTGTTGTCATGGGAGTGGTAATTGTTTCCCGAATCAGAACGCCTTAGTCCTGTTCCTGAGCTTAAGCCCCCGCCAAAGTTTTCGCTGAGGACGACGCCGAGAGATCGCATAAGGGGATCCAAGACTTGTTGGACTTGCGATCGGGAAACCAAACGGAATGCATCCAAAAGTGCTTGATGCAGTTGATCCTCCCGGAATTCTTTCACTCTTGGTTCCGGCCAGGCTAAGGAATGGTTCGCCACGGCGTCTCCCTGGGCAGTCAGCGCTACATTGCTGAGGGAACTGCTGACGACAGCTCTGTCGCCGGCCATGCCCATTTGCATTTGGGTTTGGACCTCCTCTCGGTTGCTTTGAAGCTCTAGGTCGGACGGTAGCTCGACGATTGTCGGGCCAAGTCCTACAGGATTGGAGTTGGCATTCGTTGTGCTTCGAATGATGCGACGAACTCGACTCTGGGTGCGGTTTTGATTCTTCTTTCCGGTCTGATGTTCCTTTGGCACCAAACGCGGCTCGTAGAGCTTCAGGTCGTTGAGACACATCTTGAGGTCGTAGCGCTCGTGGGAACGCAGCTTCTCCTGCCTGGGTTGGGTTGGCACCCTCTTCGGTGGAACAGCCTTGGACTTGGGCTTCTTCTTCGCATGACTCCGATTGTGACTGTGGTGCCGGGGATGCCCCAGAGCATGAGCATGTCCTCGGACGTGGCCGTGTCTCTGAAGGCGTCTCAAAGTCTCTCTGGCTAGCTTGAAGCGCTCCTCTTGCATGTCCTCTATAAAGCTCATAAACCGAGTGCAGCGTTCCAACAGGCACTCCACAACTGGATCGTGTCGGTCCAGCATTCCCTTGTCCAGACAGCAATTGGTCATGGTATATATCATTTCAATAAGGGCACTCAGCTTCTGGGGCACCTTCTCCAGGAGGAAGTAGCGCAGTTGACGTTGGTAGGTCTGAATCGATTGCTGCATCAGTCCGTACACACAGACCACTCGCTGGCAGGCTTCATTGGAAGTGGCGCTATTGAAACTAGCCACGGAGGTAAACCGGACATCGTCGATCATGCCCTTGAGGGGATACAGGAAATTCCTTGAAAAGCGCACACAAAACTCGAAGGCATTCCTCTGACGCTTCTGACGTTCCTGGGCATTGCAATGGGGTACTTGAAGGTGCAGGAGACTGTTTTGCAGTTTGTCCAGGGAGTTGATGATTCTCTCCTGGGTCATAGTGATCTTGTTGTAAATTCCCAGTTTCTCGAACTTCAAGTCCTCCAGAGATTTGCTGTAGACGACAGTTCGGGGCCTACGACGCTTACTCTGACGTTCCGGTGAGATGGCGAGGGGTGTTTGGGTCGTCAAGGTCGTCATGGATGCGTTTATGTTGGAACCACCAGGCTGACGAACCTGGAATGACGAGGGGGCGATTTCTGCGGAACCCCCACCTACTGCAGATACTGCTGCTAGTCCAAAAACTCCAGACTTGACTGGACGTCGGTTCCTTGATGTTTGAAGTTTGGTGTTGGCCTTGGCTGTGGGGTTACCCTGTGTCACTAGGATCTTGTTGCCTGCTCCTTTACAAGTACGTCCCTTGGTGGCTCTTTGGGTTGCGTTGCCCTTCGATTTATTGTTGGTGGAAGTCTTGGGACTACTCTGAAGCTCCAACAAGGACGTATCTATTCTCGGAGCCTTAGGGGTCTTGCACCCACGAGTCTCGTCTTCGGGTGACTGAGTCCTCAACGTCTCCTCCGATCGCTGGGAGGTGTATCTCATGGGCGAAAGACTTCGCAACAGACTAAGCCGGTATGGACGCTTTTCTAGCTCCACGAAGCAAGGCGCGTTCCTTTTCTCGATGTGATCCACGTCCGTATCGGTGGCGTCTAACTCGCTTGAGGGATATCTGGGACGCGGCTCCCTGTAGCGGAAGTAGCCCTGGCGATCCGCGTACTCATACTCCAGATCACTGTCCTCGAGAAAGAAGGGACCAAGTGGCTCCGGTTCCAGGCTTCCATGCTGTTCCATGAACTGGTAGGCAGTAAGTGGCGTGGCGTTCTGGGCCTTGCAAACGTTCACCTTGATGGCCTGTGACATCATAGCCGACGGCATTATGTCCACCCACTTGGCTTCCGGATGGTGGTAGTCCTCAAACGAAACCAAGTTTGGGTCGACCATCGAACTGTCGCCATCGACCTCGTCCCCGGACCGAAAATTGTACTGTTCCACCTTGGGCTTCTTGACCTTACTGCGTCGGGTCTTCATTGCTTTTTTGGCTGGGGCCTTGTTGGGTACTGTGCTCGGGGGTACGGGTTCCTCCATTGATTGCAACTCGGCACAGACCTCGCGGTGTAGCTCTTCGAGTCTCTCGAACGTGTGACACTTATCCTTGGTATTCTGGATCCGACGTTTCTTTGGCTTTGTCAGCGACTGAGGATTCTTTTTCTTTCCCTTCGACTTCGCTTTTGAAAAATCCTCAGCATCAGCTCCGCCGCACAAGCGCATGGATTGAGCATCATTGACAGAGTAGGTTCCTGGCGATAGAACTTCATCATGTCGCTTGCGAGCATCAAAACAATTGGTTTCTTCGTCGTTGGACTCGCCGGACTCATAGGAAATGGGCTCCGAGTCTAGGGATAGCTGGGTGACGACGTCCAGATCCCGGGATGTGACCATACAGGTGATATCTTGACCCGGACGACGAACCTTACAGAAACGCGGCATGGTGGCTACACCGTGCTTACCCGAATCACGTTGACGTCTCAGCTGGGCCAATTCAGCTCCACGCATAGCATTATAGCGCTTGACCGCATTTGGAATAGACTCCGGACCTGAAAACTACAAGGCGATTATACGATTGGTGACCAAAACCAGATAGTTAGTTCTGAAAGTGGACCAACTTACCCGGAACTCAAAGTTATTACTTCGACAGGAATTTTCCGAATCAAATGCGCAACAATACGTATCTTGGTTGTTCATTTCCCTAGTTTTACGTCTACTGCTCAGTATTTTTAGGGTCACTAATATATGTGTATGTATTCTCTGATCTTCTCCAATTCCAAAGTCAATATCTTCTGCTACTATTCGCCTAATTGGTTCGAGTGATTACTTGGTGCCTCATTTATGCATTGGGTTTTTGTTGCTTTAGTTGCACAAAATACGGTTCTCTGTTTTGGTTTTTAATCGGAGATTTTAGTCGGAGGGGGGAGAGATTACCGGATAGAATTTTGTTCTGAGCTTACTTCCAAAAAATAAGAAAAAGTATGAGTCGCCGGTATTTGAGAGGTTTAGCATGAATGTTTCGATCGACTTAATTTTTTTCAAGTCTATAATCTGTTTCTCCATTGAGACCTAACCAATTCCGACGACATTTATTGCAAGGCTAGTTTGAGCTTACTTTTTAAATAAATAATACGATTTTAAGGTTTCTTAAATTTTATTTTTTTTTTCTTACCTCATCAGGTGAAATCGGTGAAATTAGTGAGTATCCATTCCATTCCAAAGTAACCTAATTATTATAAGTTATGGTAAGAATTATGAAAAGAGAAAAGAATTATGTGTGTCTGTGAAAGAAATCTTTTAAAAAATCTGGGTCTTAAAAGAGTCTTTAAATACTGTTTTCGAAAACACAAAGACACACTTTTCCTCTCGTTCTGATGTCCGATCTCTGATCACCGATCGGAAGAATTTCCTGGTGTGATGTACAAATGCAGCCATTATATTAGGAGCAACTGTCACGATCCAAGTGGCGTAATATGCTTTGATAGATGAGTTCAAACTGGTTTTAATTGGAAAAGGTTATTTTGGAAATTATGGACCCAGAATCCCCTTAAAAGTGGTTTGGACTTGGCAGATTTTATGACACATATGTATGTAGGTGTGATCTGTAATAGCTAATAAAGATTATGTATATTGTGTAGACCGTGAAATTCCAATTGTAATTTTAACACAAAATAAACGAATAAAATAGGAGATTCAATCTCAAAATGAATATTCCAAAGATTTGGTAATACATAAATTAGGTGCTAGGACACCGGACACTAGAGTGGAGCGTGGGAAGACATATGCTCAATCCACTCGGCTTCAGTAAACTCTCTGAACTAAAAAAAAATGGTCATCGGTCTGCCACAGCCGAATTTATTATTTTCTTTCTCGTTGGCTCTCCCTGAGGTCGGACATTCAATACTAAATATTCTGTAAACTACTCAACCTTCAGATGTACAATTTTTGTTAAAATATTTTGTTTAATTCTCAAACTACAGAGAAATGATTGGATGCAAATTGTTCCAGCACAGAACCAAAACACGCGTTTATGATTATTTTTGATGTTAACTAATCAAAATTTCACGAGCTTTAAAAAAATCTTCCTGTTCTTGTGGGATTTTTATTCTTCTAACGAGTAGTGATTATATTTCGGTTCGATATTTTTAAAGGATATTTCGGTGTTTTTGAGTATTACTACCGCCCGTCGTCTTGTTGTGGCGCTAATATCGTTTAATTTTGACGCTAACACTAATAGAGTGTGTATAAATTTTCATTAAACTGATAACTAACCAAATAACTATAGACTCAAATAATTATACACAAAAAGTGCGTCATATTCATTAAATTTATATTAAATAATTAAATATATTTTTCAATTATGAATATAATATTGAATATGAATATAGAGCCAGGGGTGCTCATTCCTATACTCACACTGCTCTTTTGTTTTTGAATTCGCTCACGCCCTATGGGACGGTGTAAGCTTGCTCCGCCATAAGGCTTATGCGCTAGCGGGCTTTTGATATCTTTTTATAACAAAATTACTGGCCAATTCAATAAGAACTTCATTTTTTTTCATTACTACTCACAATTACTACGCTTTTTTTTGTGGGGCAATTGTTTAGCAAGTAGTGTGGGCGCATAGACTTAATGAAGCAAAACAAGTAAGGATAGGAAAGCCATTTCCTTACTTCTTATTAAATTTTTATTTTAAAGATTTATTTTTTCCACTCGCACTCTGGTCCCAATGTCCAATATTCTTAAATAAACTTGCATAAACTAAAATGAAGATAAAAATGTGAAACTAGGCACACTATAAAGTTATTATATATTCAAAGTCTGGTCAAAATTTCTAACGATCGCCTTTCTTTCCGCCACCAATGCACCCTGGGACAAAAAGGTGCAAAATCTCCACGAGAATTTGGCCAATATATCTAATTAATTTTAAATATATATATAATAACTTTAGTAAATATCCCCTCAATCTCCTATCCCCTCCCTCCCTCCAATCTTCAACTTCCACACTAAATAATAATCTTATGGTAAAGTGGAGCATAAACGAGCAAAAAAGGTTTTTGTAATCCAACCTACGTTGGATTAAAAATAAAAATAAATAAATATCCACAATAAATTGTAACCTTAACTGTGAGCAAAAAAATTACTTATTTTTGTTGCAAGCACATACCAGATTGTTATTTGAAACCACTCTAAATAAAACCACCTGGGGTGTAAGTTGAATAAACTGCCATGCTGCATAAAAAACATTTTTTAAAACTTTTATAAATTTTTAATAATTAATAGTGAAAAATCAAGGATTAAGCCGCAATTCAAAGAAAAATTGAATGCTTAATAATAGGGTTTCAAATAATTAGAACTTCAAAATCGGAAAAAAGGGCATCACTGCAAATTAAACTCAGCTTTAAAACTCTGAAGCGATTTGGCCTACTGTATAAGAGGCCTGTTATTTCACTTGTGTTTCATAAACATCTACATTTTACCAATTAAGTCCACGAAATGTGTTAGTTTATTAATTAATAAATTAATAATTTTAATTGCAGTTTAATTACAAATTCAACACTTTTCACGTAACACTTTAACCGAACTTTTCACGTAAAAGTGCGATTTCATTTTAGACAAAACACTGGCAAGATTGTCGGTGTTTTTGAAATAACTCAGAACAGGCATGTGTGGGATCCTAAAGTGAAATTGAAACGAAATTAAGTGGAAGTGTTTTGTGGGGCACAACTGATCGTTCCTTTTTCCTTTTTTTCTTTTCTTTTTCTAAAGCTTTTATTCAATGGAAATATATTATCGCTTACAACATTGGGAAAACATTGATTTTATTGTAGATTGTATGTTTGAAGCTTTTTGATGTTAATGTTTTTTTTTTTGTGCTACGCGGACTCGTTCGTTTACTTCTTAATTGTCACATTATCCCTTTCTGCGTGAGAGTCGTTCTTTCTGCTCACTGCTGCCACCATTGGCCTTGTACTCCCTCATGGCGCAAACGTAGTCCCCCTTGGCCTTGGCAGCCTTGGCCTCCCACTCCGACTTGTCCGTCATTGAACGCCATAATTCACCTGCCTTCCTAGTCACCTCGGTTACTTTGATCCCGGGGTTATCTTCTTTTATGGACTCACGGATACTGCTGAGCCACAGCATGTAGGAGGAAAGTGGGCGTTTCGGTCTTTCGCCCATTTCAGTTTGTTTTTTCTTGTTAAATATATCGAGGTTCTCATGTGAGTTTGAAGTTTAGTACTGGTTTTCCCAATAATACTTTTCTCAGTCGTTTGACAATTATAGAATATAGTCTACTGATTTCAGTTTTATTTCCTAAAACACGAAATTTACGGCATGATACAATTATACAAGGTAGTCCATTCGTTGACTTAAGTCCCTTATTATACCCTTGCAGAGGGTATTATAACTTTGTCCAAAAGTGTGCAACGCAGTGAAGGAAACATCTCCGACCCTATAAAGTATATATATTCTTGATCAGGATCACCTCCTGAGTTTATATGAGCATGTCCGTCTGTTCGTCTGTCCGTCGGTCCGTCTGTCTGTCTGTTTCTACGCGAACTAGTCTCTCAGTTTTAAAGCTATCGACTGGAAACTTTGCACACACCCTTCTTACCTTTGCACGCAGTACATAAGTCGGATCGACCGGAATCGGCCGACTATATTCTATAGCTGCCATGTAACTGATTGATCGAAAATAGTATTACCTTGGGTGTTTTTAGAGTTAGAGAGTTTTACAAATTTTACATGAGCGCTATTTTTTTACATGAGCGAAAATTTCGTTAGGATCGGCCGAATATATCCTATCGTGCTGTTGAAGATAGAAAGCTGGAACTTAGAACAGATTATATTTTTCGTCAGTTGATCCAACCTACCAAATTTCATTAGGATTATGATTATTAAATTTCATTATCATGATTTACGGCACCGTTGCTTACAAATTTTATATGAGAGTTCCCCCATACCAGCTATTCAGACTTTACAATAGTCTATAATACATATGTTTACATTAAATATATAATATGCATATATACAATATTACAAAAATATTGTATCTATATCATAAAAAATTAAAGCTGAACATGTAAAAAATTTTAAGAATATAAAATGTGTAAATTAACAATTAGTCTTCTTCGTCTCTGTGGCGGAAGTAGCCTTTGAGCTAGCGGCGCACCGGAATCTCGGTTTCACCCCTTTGGCGTAAGCGGCGGCGAAGGCCTGCAGCTATTAACGTGCCTCTGGCTGAAGCTCGATAGAGTCTTGGCCAGATGGGATTGGTGCCACGTGTGCTATTAGGTTAACCAGTGAGACTACGCAGTTTTCTTTTTCTAATTTATTGCTGCTTGACAATCGACTGCAGATCTTAGACTAACTTAGCCTGTCCTACTGTACCCTAAGTCCACGCCTAAGTTCTTCGTATTTTCCTTTACTCCATTCCGCTTACCGTTTGCGGTTAAACCGTTTGTGGTTAAACTATCCGTTAGTCGACTAACGTTGGATCCGTAGTGTTGATACTCTTTCAATAAGAGTGGCACCTACGAATACCAATCGATTTGGTATTACTCCGCTATAGGGAGTCCGAAAAAAAGAAATAGTCAGTTGACTATTGTTAACTACTCCTTCTTTTTAAATATGGCCGTCCTCGGCCATACTCATGTTGGCCAGGACGTGGTCCACACGAGTGCAAGCCAACAAAAGGTTTCCACAACCTTTGCACAGAGCGGAAGGCAAATAACCTTTTTGCAGTTTGTCCAATGACGCTTTAAGTGCGGAGCTCAATTATAGCCGGAACCGTGTATCATTGGGACAGGCCAGCGATGCATCCAACGGTACTTTGTGACATTGGCGTTGATGAGTCGGTCGTGAATAAACGGAGCAATGCTACATAACGCCGGCTGAAGGTTTTGGGCGCAAGTATCGTCTATAAGTTGCAGCAGCTCGGCCATTGCAAACTGTTTAACTGCATAGACCAGGAAAATGCTTATTCGTTACAAGGTGTAGGATATCTTAAAGACTAGTATCTAAGCGCTACTTGCAGAAATTTTCTTCATAATCGCCATTAATTTGCTTAAATCAATTACGTTTTGTCTTAATCTTACAACTTTTACGGCCATCTCTAGGTATATCGAGAGAGGTTAGCTAGCCTTGCGTCGGTCAAAGCCGCTTAAATGAAAAATCAAAATGTGCCCAAGGATAGCAAGAGAAACAGAAGCCAAAAGAGTAAAAAAGGACTACCTGATATTATCTTTGTGCACCATCCTCCCTTTTACTAAGACAGTGGTTCCCAGATCAGCTTCAACTGTGTTCTCTACGTACAGTGGGGTAATCTTGTCTCCTAATCGCCTATTGGACTTTACCAGAACCGTTTCGCCTACCTCAAAAACCCTATTTTGCCGAGCTTGATTATTTCGATCTAGCTGTTCCTGCTGTGCTTTAGTTAGTTTACTAACTATTTCCGGAGCAAGATCAGCGCTCGCATGGACAATCTCAACTGGTTTTCTGTTCGTTACCGAGTGAAACGTTCTATTATACTCTATAGTGGCCTGGAGAAATAACTCAACAACATTATCTATCCTACGTTGTAGTTTCAAGCATCTAGCAATCTCCACTAGAGTGCTATGAAGTCTCTCCACCTGGCCATTTGACGTGCTATGTAACGGGGGAGCGTTAACTACATCTATGCCGTATTGCCCTTTTAGCAAAGATCGGATCGTTTCGGAAACAAAGGCCGGTTCATTGTCACAGTATATTGTTCTAATATTTGGAAAAACATTGACTAACTGCAGAATGGGGGCTTTAACATCTTCAATTGTGCGCGAAGGAATAGGCTGCACCAATGAGAACTTAGAGAACTTGTCAACTGCCGTAAGGAAATGCTTTCCCGCAGTTGAGAATATGTCGATGTGCAACATCTCGCCTACGCGCGTAGGTATTGGAGTCACCCCAAGCTCTTGTTTTCTTGGATGTCTGTCATATTTGGATCTATCGCATACATTGCAGTTTATTACCACTTCGGCTGCTATTTTGCCCATTTTCGGAAAATAGTATTCGAGTAACACCTGTTTAATATTTTCCTGGGCAGCCCTGTGAGCCCTGTTATGCTCTATAACCATAATCTCCTTCTGCTCGTCCCGTCTGACAATATCTGTCACCCTAGATTTGCAGTACCAGAACTTGGTAGCGGGAAATGTCCTAATCAAACTATCTTGAATATGAGCCATAATCGACAGCTCGCAGTGGATTGCATTTACCACGTTTGGAGTTACATATGTAATTCTTTACCAAATCTGACAAACCCTCTCTACTGTTAAACGTGATTAGGTGGCGTGTCTTTGACCCGAATAGTATGAACATTCTGTGACCAGAGGTGGTTGCTTCTTCCAGAATTATTTGATTTTGGAAGCAGTTGACCGGCTTGTCACTTGCTTCGATAACATAGGTCAACGACTCTTCGCTATTTACCGTGGCGGCATCTGACTCCGGCTCATTCTGTAACGCATGAACGTTCTGGCGCGACAAAGCGTCCGCTACGTAGTTCTCCTTTCCTGGTTTATACAGGACCCTAGCACCACTCTCCTCGATGAGCGCTTTCCATCGCTTAATCTTAGAGTTTGGGTTTTTATCGGAGACTGCAAATGTGAGAGGCTGATGGTCAGTGTAAATGTTGATGTCATTTTTTCCGTATAGGTAATGACGCAGGGTGTCTAAAGCCCATACAATCGCCAAAAGTTCTCTCTCATTTGTGGCGTAGTTGACTTCCGTGTCCTTCAGAGTTCGCGAAATCATGGTTATCGGTCTTTTATCTTGCGACAAAACTGCACCTATACCCGTAGAGGAAGCGTCTGTTGTCAGGTCAAATGGTCGAGAAAAATCAGGGTAGTGTAGGGTAACGTCCTCTGAGGCAAGAATGCTCTTAAGTTTGTCAAATGCGTTGCTTTGGGTATCATCGAAATCAATTGGCATATTCTTCGATCGATACTTGCTAACTCTACCAGCTTCTCCCTTTAGAATATTCGTCAAGGGCCTCGCTATCGTAGCGAAATCCTTAATGAAACACCGGTAGTAGCTAGCAAGGCCTATGAAGGACCTTAGCTCATAGATGCTACTGGGCTTTTTAAATTCCTTGATGGCCTTCACTTTATCTAAGCTCGTTTTTATACCGTCCTTGGAGACAACAAAGACAAGAAACTCAACACTTTCCTTAAAAAATTTAGATTTTTGCTTTGAAACCCTCATATTAGCGTCGTACAATTTCTTAAGGACTTCGTCAACATGAGAAACATGCTCCTCCCTCGTTTTTGAGAAAATAATGACGTCATCTACATATACGTAGCAGGAACGACCAATTTTATCTCGAAGGACATCATCTACTGCTCTCTGGAAAATGCTGGAAGCGTTTTTCAGACCAAAGGGTAAGCGGCAGAACTCATACTTTCCACTGTTTACCGAGAAAGATGTCTTTTCTCGATCACCCTCCGCTAGGTTAATCTGGTGATATCCAGACTTAAGGTCAAGGGTCGTGAAATAGTTTGCCTTTCCTAGGTTTGAAAGTATCATAGAAATACTCGGCATCGGGTATTTATCGGCGATAGTCTTCGAGTTTAATTTCCTAAAATCAATAACCAGCCTTTTATTAGGCGACCCCGAGACATCGGTACCCTTTTTCCTACAACCCATATAGGATTATTATAGGGGGAACGTGATGGTCGAATAATACCGTTTTTGAGCAGATCTTTGATTTCATTGTTAACGAAATCTGCAGCTCCCATGGGAAACGGATACATTTTTGAATATACTGGCTCATTGTCCTCTGTTCGGATATATGCCACCACTTTTGTGTTAAACGGCAGCAGTTTATCTGGGTTTGCAAAGGCATCTAAATTCGAAGACATCATATGCCTAAACTCCGACTGTATTTCAGGTGGAACAACTATGTCACTGATATCGGTAAAGTTAACCTGCGCACAACTGTGAAACTGTAGTGCCTCAACACCTTCATTTATGGTTATAGTTCCTTTTTCGAGGTCAATATATGCGCCTACCTGTGTTAGCAGGTCAAGCCCAATTATGCCATCAAAAGCAGTTAGTCCGGGCAGAAGAAAAAAGGGGCTTCTCACACCAAGGATATTCAAGTAGCACTTCTTTTCTATCTTATTACAGCCATGAATGGATTGTACATTAAAAGGAGACTGCACAGGGACTGGAATTGGCATTTCTATACTGTCTTTAATGTAACTTTTTGCTGCCCCTGTGTCTATGAGAAATTTTCTTAGTTTCCCTGCTACTGTTCGTTGCACGAACGGAAGCAGGGGACGCTCCGCTAAAAATTAACGTCGTCATCCTCATAGTTCGTTTCCTGGCCGGCATCTATGTCGTCTGCAGCTTCCTCGGCTACCTCATTATACTGTCTGTCCGCCTGCTCTTCTTGAGACAGATGATAGACTCTCTGGCGCCTCTGATCCGACACCCTCTGCGAAGTCGCAACTCTCTTATAGATTCCCTGTTGCTGACTACCTCCATACACTTGAGGCATAGCCGGGCCCTGAGCAAGCGTCTCTTGGCTTTGTTGCTGCTGGAAGTTTGTAGGCTGCCTATATCTCGAAGACGATGGATCTACATCCATTCTTTCCACTGGGTCACGTGCAGCTGTGCTAACCTGACGAGGAGCTCGCTCTCTGGCAAAAAAAGGATTTTTCCCACCATGCCTAGCCTGTTGGTCAGAGCTGCCCTCAGCCCAACCATGGCCAGCACGCCCAGGATGCGGATGGGCCAGTCTGTTACCTCTATCCTCAATGGACTTAGCATATTGCGACGCGAACGCATACCGTTCATGGTTAGATTCCAGCTCTTGTGCCAGCGCAAGTGCCGATGGCAAGTCCTTAGGTTGAGTCGCAAATAATATATCTGTGAGATTCTTCTTTAGGCCTGAAATGAATACGCGCAATGCATTTGCCCTATGAGTGTCGTTCATAAGGCTAGCCTGATGAGGCTCATACGTCATAGTAGTTTTATTAATAATAAGAGTTAGTTTTTTTCAACCTCCTCAAAAAACTGTACTATTGACATTGGGCCCTGTCTTAAGGTCGACAATTCTCTTTCAAGAAGGTGCAACGGACGTTTGTCTGAATAAGTAAAGTCGAGGCGGCTAATGATTGCATCAAAATTTAAAACTGTATTAAAGGAAGATAACGCACGATTCGCAGCTCCTTTAATACGATTCCGAATTATTAAAACGGCTTGGTGATGCCTTGAACTTCCGTTATAGGGTCTGAATGTTTCATACGCAGCCAATGCAGCTTGCCGCCACGAGACATACTCTTCCTCTGAACCGAGAAAGTCCGGCAGTGACTTTACTGCATCTAAACCTTCATCACAACCCACCCCGCTCACAATCTTTACTGGCTCGTACACTACTACATCGGGGACCGACAATGTTACCGCCCTGAACTGGTCTGTGGCTTGCTTCAGCTTAATTTCAAAATCTGCCTTCTGTGCCTGCAATGCAGCCGAGACCGCGGCACTTATGATAGCTTGCAACTGTTGCGGGTCCATCATACTGGCTCTTAGGCGCTCACTGTCAAATCTTTTCTTTTGTAGCACAAGTTTGTTAAAATGCTCGGCTAATTCGTCGGACTCAGATTCGGACATAAAGTTAGAGTACCACTAAAGAAGTCAATCAAAACGGAACACCAAACAATTGAACAAAGAAATTTATTTATATTTTTTATTTTTTTAATTAGGTATCTTTGCACGACCGTAGCAAAAAGGAAAATGGAATAACACATAAAAGATTCGATTCACAATTTTCACTCAATCAAACCTCTTATCTCTCCTACTAATTTAGAGCGCAAATTTAAACTCACTATATTATGCTATGACTCTCACTTAGTTTCATGCCGTTTTATTTTATCTTTAATTTTAACTTTAAGTTTAACTTTGGCGATAATGAAAAAAACTTCCACTTACACGTTTTTTAGTTTAACTAGTCCGCCCGTTGGCCTTGGTTTTTCTTCTCAGCGTTGACGATCGGCTTCGTAGCCCAGAGCGGCCCGCTCTGGTGTGGCAGTGATTTGGTGAATTGCCTGTTCAGCCTCTTGGCTGCGATCTCAGGAACAAGTCGGGGTTGCAGACTTTGTTGGGTGCCAATTAACAATTAGTCTTCTTCATCTCTGTGGCGGAAGTAGCCTTTGAGCTAGCGGCGCACCGGAATCTCGGTTTCACCCCTTTGGCGTAAGCGGCGGCGAAGGCCTGCAGCTATTAACGTGCCTCTGGCTGAAGCTCGATAGAGTCTTGGCCAGATGGGATTGGTGCCACGTGTGCTATTAGGTTAACCAGTGAGACTACGCAGTTTTCTTTTTCTAATTTATTGCTGCTTGACAATCGACTGCAGATCTTAGACTAACTTAGCCTGTCCTACTGTACCCTAAGTCCACGCCTAAGTTCTTCGTATTTTCCTTTACTCCATTCCGCTTACCGTTTGCGGTTAAACCGTTTGTGGTTAAACTATCCGTTAGTCGACTAACGTTGGATCCGTAGTGTTGATACTCTTTCAATAAGAGTGGCACCTACGAATACCAAACGATTTGGTATTACTCCGCTATAGGGAGTCCGAAAAAAAGAAATAGTCAGTTGACTATTGTTAACTTGTATATCTATTCTATGGTCTTTAATAATAATATAAATACCTCATAGATTTTGGGATAACTTCTCCTTTATCAGTAGGAAACCGTTTATCAGTAAGAAAATTATGATTGAACGTGTCAAGTTCGTGAAGGAGACGTGACGTGATTTTTGCGGACGAATCCAAGTTTAACTTTTTCGGATCTGATAACGGGCAATATGTTTGGCGGCGTGCGAATGCACAACTCGAACCTAAAAACCTTAAAGCTATGGACAAGCACGGAGTCGGACATATTATGGTTTGGGCCTGTATGACTACGTCTGGAGTCGAAAACTTGGTTTCCATTGACGGAGCTATGGATGCTAAGGTGAACCTCGCCATTTGGAAAAAAAAATCCAGCACGAAGCGCAGAAATCTTGGGTATACTTAGGATTTAGGTTTTATCAAGACAATGACCCCAAGCACACTGCTGGCAATGTGAAGCTTTGGTGGGTCTTAAACTTTCCACATGTAATAAAAACACCATCACAGTCTCCAGACCTAAACGTTTTTGAGAATTAGTGGGAGATTTTGGACAAATTGATCGGTAACAAGAAAGGAAAGCTAACTTCGGTCGTAGCCGAAGTTTATATACCCTTGCAGTTAAAATCGCATATATATCGCAAACTATGAATATCATCCAACTCAACTGCGCCATCTAGGATTCGAATTTGCAAACAACAAATTTATGAGTTTTAATCATGTATCTTTTTTTTGCATATGATGTGCAACTGATTTTTTTGTGCAAACTGACCAAACTGATGACGACGCAGACGAACAACCGGAATGCCACACTCTTAAAGAAGGGTTTTTAGCCATTAAGCTGCTAAAGCGTCTTTGCATTCAAAAGAAATGCGATGAATTTCTTCCAAGCCTTACATCCTTAGAGGACACATTTTTAAAAGAATCTGTATCGGCATCAGTGCAAACAAAAATTACAGAGTTTTTTCAAGAAAAATAATACATATAGTATGTAAAAATAAATATGTGTATAACAAATGTTATATAAGAACTACAAGCTTAATTCTTTCAATTTGCAATGTTATATAAAATTCATTTAAGTGGATCAAATTCATTCTATTTTAGACAGTTTATAAAAATTACGTTAGCTGCCTTTTTAAGATAGCTGCCTCCAAAATCACTGCAATCGACTCGAGGCAGTTAAGCGAATTATACTGTACTTCTATCTTCAAAAATACCAAAGTGGATATTTCTACCAAAAACCATTTCTGATCGTTCCTTTCTTGTTTTTTTAGTTTTATATTTTTTGAGATCATTTATTTTCTTTTCTCAAAAGAAAATTTTTCTTTGTCATATTAGTTAATAAAGAGTTTATTTAAATTACCGCTTTAAGATTTTTTTTATATTTTATCTAGTTTGGCAGCAATGACGATTTGAAATTTTATTATGTTCTTGCACGAAATAAGCTTCGAGCTACTTTACTATATATGGCAAACTCGAAAAGACGCTAATAAGTTATAGCTTCATTTTTCCCCCAAACTATGCGCCTCGAAAATAAAAGTAAGAATATATGTACATATAAAATTTTGTACATATGAAAACTAATAATAATAAGATTTATTTCAGTTTTTCTTTAAAATCATTGTCAAGGCACTTAAAACCTTTTATTATAAACTAAAAACAAAGCGTATTTGATAAAACATAAAACTAAACAAAAAACCATAAAAATAAAATGTAGACAATTCAAGAGCTGTCAATTATAATATATCTTTGCAAAATAAACCGAAGCTAAAGGAAGGCGCCGAAGACAAAGTTGTTTGAAATAAAACAAGAAAGGAAAGCTAACTTCGGGCGGAGCCGAAGTTTATATACCCTTGCAGTTAAAACCTATAACCGGTCGCAAACATCGGATATAGTTGGCCGATCCTTATGCGAATATGAATATATAATCCAATTTATTACAATAAAAAATCTAAAAAAAGGTCTCAAACTTCTATCTTCAAACATACCAAAGTTTGTATTTCTATATAGCAGCTATACGATATAGTCGGCCGATCGTTATGAAATTTGGTAGGTTGGATCAACTGACCAAAAATATAGTCGGTACCAAGTTCCAGCTTTCTATCTTTAAAAACACGAAAGTTGGGTCATTTCCGATCGTTCAGTTATATGGCAGCTATAGGATATAGTCGACCGATCCTTATGAAATTTAGCATGTCGTAATTTTTTGCCAAAAATTGCCAAATTTGAACTCTCTAACTCTAAAAACACCGCAGCTATACCATTTCCGATCAATCAGTTATAAGGCAGCTATAGGATTTAGTCGGCCGATTCCGGTCGTTCCGACTTATATACTGCGTGCAAAGGTAAGAAGGGTGTGTGCAAAGTTTCAAGTCGATAGCTTTAAAACTGAGAGACTAGTTTGCGTAGAAACAGACAGACGGACAGACAGACAGACGGACATGCTCATATCAACTCAGGAGGTGATCCTGATCAAGAATATATATACTTTATAGGGTCGGAGATGTCTCCTTCACTGCGTTGCGTACTTTTAAACAAAAAACCATAAAAATAAAATGTAGACAATTCAAGAGCTGTCAATTATAATATATCTTTGCAAAATAAACCGAAGCTAAAGGAAGGCGCCGAAGACAAAGTTGTTTGAAATAAAACAAGAAAGGAAAGCTAACTTCGGGCGGAGCCGAAGTTTATATACCCTTGCAGTTAAAACCTATAACCGGTCGCAAACATCGGATATAGTTGGCCGATCCTTATGCGAATATGAATATATAACCCAATTTATTACAATAAAAAATCTAAAAAAAGGTCTCAAACTTCTATCTTCAAACATACCAAAGTTTGTATTTCTATATAGCAGCTATACGATATAGTCGGCCGATCGTTATGAAATTTGGTAGGTTGGATCAACTGACCAAAAATATAGTCGGTACCAAGTTCCAGCTTTCTATCTTTAAAAACACGAAAGTTGGGTCATTTCCGATCGTTCAGTTATATGGCAGCTATAGGATATAGTCGACCGATCCTTATGAAATTTAGCATGTCGTAATTTTTTGCCAAAAATTGCCAAATTTGAACTCTCTAACTCTAAAAACACCGCAGCTATACCATTTCCGATCAATCAGTTATAAGGCAGCTATAGGATTTAGTCGGCCGATTCCGGTCGTTCCGACTTATATACTGCGTGCAAAGGTAAGAAGGGTGTGTGCAAAGTTTCAAGTCGATAGCTTTAAAACTGAGAGACTAGTTTGCGTAGAAACAGACAGACGGACAGACAGACAGACGGACATGCTCATATCAACTCAGGAGGTGATCCTGATCAAGAATATATATACTTTATAGGGTCGGAGATGTCTCCTTCACTGCGTTGCGTACTTTTGACCAAAATTATAATACCCTCTGCAAGGTTATAAAAAGTCAAAGAAGAAGTTGTTTATACAGAAAAAAGGAGCCATTTTGCCAGGAGCCATTGCTAATAAAGGTGGCCTTTTGATTGATATTGTTTTCAAAAACTGGCCCAAAAAAATTTTAAGGAACCAAAATGAAAAAAAATATATTACTTATAAAAATCGGTTGTTTTTTCTGTTATTCCATTTTTACATACCGTCGTAAAAGATGGAGCGTAACGGAATTAACCTGGACAATGACTCCCTGCTGGAATTAATTGACCCTGTTGAATGAGATTAGTTTATATCTCACGATAACACAAAAAATAAAAAATAAAGGAGGCTGCTAAATATATAAAAACGAAAACGATGTGTCCTCTTCAACGTTATAAATCGATCTATATATGTATCTCTAATCTTAAGCCTAACTTGTCTATTGCGGCGAAGCGGGGCGAATTCGCACAGGAGCGAATATGAGCTTTCGCTCCTGCTCGGCCCTAAGCTATCTTAGACTAAATTTAGAGACTAACAACTACAAAATACAATTCAAATTAAAAACAACTTCAAAATAATTTCAAATCTAATCAAATACAACGAATCCGTTAACAGACGCCAATGAGAATTTATATGCCTAAGTCTCGAAAAGAAAACCTCAGGATTGGTTCTTGGAGTGCTGGAGTGTCTAATAAACTGACCGAGCTGCAACTATTCCTCACCTCCAACAAGATTGATATTATCTTGGTCAATGAGTGCAAGACTACAAATTTTGATATATCAGGATACGATACCTACATACATGTATGCCAACCCCACAACTTTCAGAAAAGGAGGAGCTGCAGTACTGGTGCGCCTTCGCGAACTTCAATGTTGTTCCGTTCTTTTGTAGGATGTTTTTAGGATGTTGTACTTGCGTCTATTTATCGTCCCCCCTCAGTCAAGAGGTCTGCCGAAGATTTTAGGGACCTTTTTAAAACCGTGGACAAGCTTTGCCCTCTGTAGAGTCCACGATTTATAGTTGCCGGGAACTGGAACGCAAGAGGTCTGCCGAAGATTTTAGGGACCTTTTTAAAACCGTGGACAAGCTTTGCCCTCTGTAGAGTCCACGATTTATAGTTGCCGGGAACTGGAACGCAAAAAATCGAATGCGCCCTGCCCAATGGTAAAAAGCACACTCAGTCACACTCACTCAAGCACACTCACTCAAAAATCCGAATCAGAAAAAAAATTCCTTGCAAACAAATGTACGTGTCCCTAACAGACTTTTAATGTTAGGTAATGGAGTGACCTGCTTCCGACTCCTTTTAACCACATCGCGCAACTGTGTATTGAGACCATGGAGTGGAGGAAAATTCTAAAATAAATCCTTAAACATTTAGGATTTAGGATCTGTTATATTTTTTCCTGCAACAATTATTGCTTTATTCGCTTGCATGGTCCATCCTTTTTACGAAAACACTGAATAAAATGTTTATCTTTGACTATTAGTACGAGCCTGCCCCGATCGTACTTCCGTCTTCTGGAGTCTTTTTTAAAGGAAAATCAACTATAACACAATAAAACAAGAAAGAAAAGCTAACTTCGGGCGGAACCAAAGCTTATATACCCTTGCAGTTAAAACCAGATATACATATATCGCCAACATCGGATATACATACATAGATGGCCGCTCCGTATGGGAATGTCGTTATAAATTGATTACAATAAAATATCTTAAACAAGAAAGGAAAGCTAACTTCGGGCGGAGCCGAAGTTGATATACCCTTGCAGCTAAAACGGGATATATATCGCAAACATCGGATATAGTTGGCCGATCCTTATGATTACATCATAATAAAACCAATTAACTAAAATAAAAAATCTAAAAACAAGAAAGCAAAGCTAACTTCGGGCGGAGCCGAAGTTGATATACCCTTGCAGTTAAAGCCGGATATATATCGCAAAAATCGGTTATAGTTGGCCGATCCTTATGAATACATCATAATAAAACCAATTAATTACAATAAAAAATCTAAAAAAAAGTCCCAAGCTTCTATCTTCAAAAATACGAAAGTTGATATTTCTACCAAATACCATTTCCGATCGTTCAGTTATATGGCAGCTATAAGATATAGTCGGCCGATCGTTATGAAATTCGGTAAGTCGGATAAACTGATCAAGAATAAATTCTGTACCAAGTTCCAGCTTTCTATCTTCAAAAACACGAAAGTTGGGTCATTTCCGATCGTTCAGTTATATGGCAGCTATAGGATATAGTCGGCCGATCCTTACAAAATTTGGCATGTCGTATTATTTTGACAAAAATAGTTCTCATGTGAAATTTGAACTCTCTAACTCTAAAAACACCGAAGTTATACCATTTCCGATCAATCAGTTATATGGCAGCTATAGGATATAGTCGGCCGATCCGGGCCGTTCCGACTTATATACTGCGTGCAAAAGAAAGAAGGGTGTGTGCAAAGTTTCAAGACGATAGCTTCAAAACTGAGAGACTAGTTCGCGTAGAAACAGACAGACAGACGGACAGACGGACATGCTCATATCAACTTAGGAGGTGATCCTGATCAAGAATATATATACTTTATAGGGTCGGAGATGTTTCCTCCACTGCGTTGCACACTTTTGGACAAAATTATACAAAAGTGTGTAAATAATTATATAATTATTAACAGAAAAATAATTAACAAGAAAGGAAAGCTAACTTCGGGCGGAGCCGAAGTTGATATACCCTTGCAGTTAAAGCCGGATATATATCGCAAAAATCGGTTATAGTTGGCCGATCCTTATGAATACATCATAATAAAACCAATTAATTACAATAAAAAATCTAAAAAAAAGTCCCAAGCTTCTATCTTCAAAAATACGAAAGTTGATATTTCTACCAAATACCATTTCCGATCGTTCAGTTATATGGCAGCTATAAGATATAGTCGGCCGATCGTTATGAAATTCGGTAAGTCGGATAAACTGATCAAGAATAAATTCTGTACCAAGTTCCAGCTTTCTATCTTCAAAAACACGAAAGTTGGGTCATTTCCGATCGTTCAGTTATATGGCAGCTATAGGATATAGTCGGCCGATCCTTACAAAATTTGGCATGTCGTATTATTTTGACAAAAATAGTTCTCATGTGAAATTTGAACTCTCTAACTCTAAAAACACCGAAGTTATACCATTTCCGATCAATCAGTTATATGGCAGCTATAGGATATAGTCGGCCGATCCGGGCCGTTCCGACTTATATACTGCGTGCAAAAGAAAGAAGGGTGTGTGCAAAGTTTCAAGACGATAGCTTCAAAACTGAGAGACTAGTTCGCGTAGAAACAGACAGACAGACGGACAGACGGACATGCTCATATCAACTCAGGAGGTGATCCTGATCAAGAATATATATACTTTATAGGGTCGGAGATGTTTCCTCCACTGCGTTGCACACTTTTGGACAAAATTATACAAAAGTGTGTAAATAATTATATAATTATTAACAGAAAAATAATTAACAAGAAAGGAAAGCTAACTTCGGGCGGAGCCGAAGTTGATATACCCTTGCAGTTAAAACCGGATATATATCGCAAACATCGGATTTAGTTGGCCGATCCTTATGATTACATTATAATAAAACCAATTAATTAAATTACAAAATCTAAAAAAAAGTCCCAAGCTTCTATCGTCAAAAAAAACAAAGTTGTTATTTTTACTAAACACCAAATACCATTTCTGATCGTTCAGTTATATGGCAGCTATAAGATATAGTCGGCCGATCCTTATGAAATTTGGTAGGTTGGATCAACTGACCAAAAATAGAATCTGTATGGAATTCCAGCATTCTATCTTCAAAAACTGCACAGAACTGCACAGGAGATCAGCTGCACAGAACAACCGAGCAGCACGCAAGATAACTTCAGGAGTATTGTACCGAGCAATAACCTCAGAGTATCACCCACGGCACCATCAATTAGAGAAATAAAGGATGCAATCAGGAAATTAAAACGCAACAAAGCGGCTGGAGATGACGGCATACCGGCCGAACTTCTCCAGATTAACACGCAACTAATGGCCGAAACACTGCATCCACATTTCAATAATATATGGGAAAGTGAGCGGATCCCAACAGCCTGGAAAAAAGGAATCATCATTAAGCTACCGAAGAAAGGAGACCTCAGTGACTGCAACAACTGGCGAGGCATTACCCTGTTGAACACAAGTTACAAGGTACTAGCCACTCTGCTAAACGAACGTCTTCAGGAAAAAATAGAGCCAACAATACGAGATGAACAAGGAGGTTTCAGACCACACAGGAGCTGCGTAGACCAGGCAAACACACTACGCGCAATAACCGAACAAACTGTGGAATGGCGCTCGCCGCTGTACCTCCTGTTCATAGATTTCCAGAAGGCATTCGATTCGGTAGACAGAGCAGCGATATGGAGGGCACTTGCAAGAAAGGGAGTGCCAGTGAAAATCATAAACATAGTGAAAGCTATGTATAATGATGCTGAGCTGGCGGTACTGCACAACGGGAAAATTAGTGCACCCTTCCAGACGAACACAGGCGTCAAGCAAGGATGTCCTCTATCACCACTTCTGTTCAACTTGGTAGTCGACGAAATTATGAGAGAAGTATGCATGAGCAGACGCGGAATCACCTGGAACTTCACCCGACATCTAGAAGACTTGGATTACGCGGATGACATATGTCTCTTGGCTCACAAATTCGAAGACATTCAAGCCAAAGCTAGGGACCTCGAGATCCGAGCCAGCGCAGTAGGCTTAAAGATCAACGCATCAAAAACGAAAGCTATGCGGATCAACAACTCCAACACAAACAACATCACAATCGGAGATAATACCATCAACTTCGTGGACAGCTTCACCTACCTCGGTACTATCATAACATCTAATGGTGGAGTGGAAAGTGATGTGGAGAACCGACTGCGCAAAGCGAGGTCTGCATTTGGAAGACTACAACGAGTATGGAGAAACCAGCAGATAAACAGAAAAACAAAGCTGCGCATATTCAACTCGTGTGTAAAATCCATACTGCTATACGGATCGAAAACGTGGCTGACCACTCAAAGGATATTGATGAAGTTGCAGGCTTACATCAATAAGTGCCTAAGAATAATACTTGGGGTATTCTGGCCAGATAGAATATCCAATGAGGACTTATGGCACTGCACAGGAGAGGTCCCAATCCAGGAACAAATAAAGAAACGGAAATGGAAATGGATTGGCCACGCTCTGAGGAAGGAACCAGGAAGCATCGTAAGGATGGCTCTGGAATGGAACCCACAAGGAAGCAGAAGAGTGGGTCGCCCAAAGATGACCTGGCGCCGTAGGTCATCTTTGGGCGACCCACTCTTCTGCTTCCTTAGAAACACTCCTAGAAACACTCCTAGAAATATCCCGGAAGAACATCAGCTGGGACACAACAAAGCAAACAGCGGCAAATAAAGTTAGGTGGAGAGCCCTTGTAGAGGCCCTAAGCTCCCAAGAGGAGTAATAAGGAAAAAAAAAAAAAAAAAAATCTTCAAAAACACGAAAGTTGGGTCATTTCCGATCGTTCAGTTATATGACAGCTATAGGATATAGTCGGCCGATCCTTATGAAATTTGGCACGTCGTATTGTTTTGCCAAAAATAGCTTTCCTGTACCCTCTGCAAGGGTATAATAATAAATTTATAGCTCTGATGTGAACCATTTTGTTTGAGATTTCAACCAAAAAAAAGTTATCGGCAATACAAAAACGATGTGCCTTCGTATTAGTACGAAAAATTGAGAGACTATACAATTTTTGTTGCTTAACTCGGCAACGGAGGCAACGAATGAAGAGAGGAAGGAAAAACGAAAAATTGTTTTTTTATCCCTATGCTGGGAGCAACACACGCATATGAAATTTCATTTCCCATAAGAAAGAGCAATTCCAACAACAAAGGAGCACCGAGAGCAATGGGGCTGGGCACCCCTGCCTTAATGGATCCTGCCTCCTAACTGGCAAACTAATTCAGGTCTAGATGCCTCGCCCTTATGTGCAATATAACCGTCTGTAAGTTTCAATGATGACCAACCGCAATGTAAAAAAATCTTTTATAACACCTTCTGTGATAATTGCTGACAAGGATCTATTCTACGAACTAGAGGTGGAGAACTATCGATGGCACTATCGCCACTATTGATGGTTTAGCACTATCGAGCCACCATCGATGGCAGCAGACACCTTCGATAGTGGCCCATCCACTATCGATGGTGCCATCGATAGTGCGCTTCTTACATCCCTAAAAAATTTGTTCGCGCATTTTCTGTGTCGGCGTCAAATGCAAAAACGAGGAAAAAATTTAAAAACAAAAACAATTAGTTAAATTAATATGGATCGCTTTTTAAATCTGGGTATGTTTACTATATTATATACGTAAGTGTTTTGATCTATAATTTGTTAAATTTAAGGTAAACGTCGAGTGTCTTCATCAAGTGCCGACAAGCCGGACTGTGAGTGCTCCTCGTTCCATGGTGAGCGTTCCATGAATAAATTTGTAAACTCAAGAGTCGATGCAATTTTAACTAAGAGTCAGTATCTGGAAAGGGCAATTCTCGGACAAGATATCGACCCTCTATTATGGATGAAAGTATGCCTTAATTAAAAGTGCCGAGTTATAAATTGCATATAATTAAGCATATTACTTTTTCCAGGTGAATCAAACTGATTTCCCTGCCATTGGGAGCCTTTTCGCCAAATATCTTTGCATTCCGGCTACGTCCGTGGAGTCTGAAAGAACATTCAGCAAGGCGGGCCAAATAATATCGGAGAGGCGAACCCGGCTCAAAGAAAAAAATGTTAACATTTTTTTGTTTTTAAATCGCAACTCTTGGCTGAAATAAAGCATATTTTATTGTATTCGTTTCATTATTTTTTTTTTAAATCGTAACTTAGTTAAAATAAAGCATAATATTTTTATATTTGCTTAAAAAAATTTTTTTGTTGGGCTACACTGTCGAGCCACTATCGATGGCACTATCGATGGTTTAAAATAAACTATCGTCGACTATCGATGGCGCCCACTATCGATAGTTCTCCACCTCTACTACGAACCTGACATACTACTGGCCAAAATAATAAGTACATAGGTATAGGTATCATTTCTTGAGCGTGAAAGCTATCGAATGCAGGGCTGGTAGTTGATTTTATTTTGAAAGGTTATAGTGTTGTAAAACATTTAAATCAAAAATTAAAATGGGGAACCCCATTTATCCAGTGCTAAGCCTAAATTTGTTCTGGATGGTCGTTTTTGGTCTGGTCAAAATAATAAGTACACTTCCATTATTCATAAATTTGAAAGGATTAAGTTTAGAATTGGACTACGGTATGTTGATTTTTAATGATTTGTTGCATTTTAAGTAAATTTGGATAGCAAAAAATTCTTTAGATGGGCCGAAAAAAAGCATTGTACCCTGGAAGAAAAGAAGAATTGCCTTGAATCTTCAACAAGAAGGAAAAAGTCTACGAGAAATTGCGACAAGACTTGGACGCTTGGTGTGTTTTGTTCAGAGAATCGAAAGATCCTACCGAAAAACGAGGAAGAAAGAAGAAATCTTCCCAAACGACGGACACCCGCATCGTCAGTCTGGCAAAAAAGGATCCCTTTGTGTCTTCCAAGTCCATTGCCGCTGAAATCGGCAATAATATATCATCTCGAACGGTTCGGCGCAGACTTCGGCGCGAAGGTGCCGGCCTAACAGGACATATAGCCAGAAAAGTTCCTTTACTTCGGAATAAAAATTTACAGAGTAAGCGCCAGTTTGCACAAAATCATTTGGCATGGTCTGGACCAGAAGGTTCTAAAAAATGGAACAATGTGTTATGGAGCGACGAAACAAAAATAAACCTTTTTGGTAACGACTCTAGACGTTATGTACGACGCCTAAAGGGAAAATAATTCGGCCCCAGGTACACGAAGAAGACCGTTAAGCACGGAGGCGGATGCATAATGGTTTGGGGCTGTTTTTCTTGGCATGGCGTTGGTCCGATGCATCGCATAACTGATATAATGACCCGATTTGGGTAAGCGAGCATACTCGCTGACGTTATGCTACCATATTCTGAGGAAAATATGCCTGTGAGATGGGTCTTTCAAAAAGACAACGACCCAAAACACACCTCAAAGCTGGTCAAGGCTTGGTTTAGCAAAAACGGAGTAAATCTTATGAGTTGGCCAAGCCAGTCTCCGGACTTAAATCCGATAGAGAACCTATGGGAGCACTAAAAACGTCGTATCGGAACAAATACTTTTCGAAATGCCGAAGAATTGTGGACATTTGTCCAAAAAACCTGGTATGGCATTCCACATACTTGTCGCTAGCTTATTGCTAGTATGCCAAAACGAATCGCCAAAGTTGTACAAAATAAGGGTGGATATACTGGATACTAGATATAGATTAAGGAAATCAAGAAAATTTTGAAAAATTGTTAAGTTTTGAGTTTTTAGAATTGGTGTACTTATTATTTTGACCAACCCTTTTTTATGTTTTTTAGATATAATCAACCACAAACTTTATAAATGAATTGAAAAATGCCTATGTTAACTATTTTTATAATCTAATATATATAAAAAAGCTATAAGTAAATTAGAGTTTTTCTTTATGATCATTAAAAAACTTTTAAAGTTAAAGAAACCGTACACGAGTGTACTTATGTATTATTTTGGCCAGTATGTATATTCCTCCACCCGTTTCTGATTCACCTTTTCTTGACGATAGCTCCATACTCGAATGAATGCTATGAATCCTCCCCTGCGGACTTACAGGACTGCGTAGCAGCAGATGCCTCGGAGAAGTCCATAGTGGCTCAAAAAATTTACAAAAAATCGCACGATGGCCACACCTAATAAAGAAGCGAAGGCAGTGCGACGAGAGGCTTAAATCGCTCTACATGCTTATGGCCAGAATATCAAATCTTCGGACTAATCAGAGTTTAATTTACACAGCCATTATACGGCCAATATTAACGTCCAGCAATGTGATAAAGACTTTCTGAAAAAAAGTTAAAAGTAAAAACTCCACCGTACCATACATACCGAGTTATAAATTGCATATAATTAAGCATATTACTTTTTTCCAGGTGAATCAAACTGATTTCCCTGCCATTGGGAGCCTTTTCGCCAAATATCTTTGCATTCCGGCTACGTCCGTGGAGTCTGAAAGAACATTCAGCAAGGCGGGCCAAATAATATCGGAGAGGCGAACCCGGCTCAAAGAAAAAAATGTTAACATTTTTTTGTTTTTAAATCGCAACTCTTGGCTGAAATAAAGCATATTTTATTGTATTCGTTTCATTATTTTTTTTTTAAATCGTAACTTAGTTAAAATAAAGCATAATATTTTTATATTTGCTTAAAAAAAATTTTTTTGTTGGGCTACACTGTCGAGCCACTATCGATGGCACTATCGATGGTTTAAAATAAACTATCGTCGACTATCGATGGCGCCCACTATCGATAGTTCTCCACCTCTACTACGAACCTGACATACTACTGGCCAAAATAATAAGTACATAGGTATAGGTATCATTTCTTGAGCGTGAAAGCTATCGAATGCAGGGCTGGTAGTTGATTTTATTTTGAAAGGTTATAGTGTTGTAAAACATTTAAATCAAAAATTAAAATGGGGAACCCCATTTATCCAGTGCTAAGCCTAAATTTGTTCTGGATGGTCGTTTTTGGTCTGGTCAAAATTGTTAAGTTTTGAGTTTTTAGAATTGGTGTACTTATTATTTTGACCAACCCTTTTTTATGTTTTTTAGATATAATCAACCACAAACTTTATAAATGAATTGAAAAATGCCTATGTTAACTATTTTTATAATCTAATATATATAAAAAGCTATAAGTAAATTAGAGTTTTTCTTTATGATCATTAAAAAACTTTTAAAGTTAAAGAAACCGTACACGAGTGTACTTATGTATTATTTTGGCCAGTATGTATATTCCTCCACCCGTTTCTGATTCACCTTTTCTTGACGATAGCTCCATACTCGAATGAATGCTATGAATCCTCCCCTGCGGACTTACAGGACTGCGTAGCAGCAGATGCCTCGGAGAAGTCCATAGTGGCTCAAAAAAATTTACAAAAAATCGCACGATGGCCACACCTAATAAAGAAGCGAAGGCAGTGCGACGAGAGGCTTAAATCGCTCTACATGCTTATGGCCAGAATATCAAATCTTCGGACTAATCAGAGTTTAATTTACACAGCCATTATACGGCCAATATTAACGTCCAGCAATGTGATAAAGACTTTCTGAAAAAAAGTTAAAAGTAAAAACTCCACCGTACCATACATACATAAAGTTGCAAATAATAAAATTTAAAATGCTATTATAAACTTTTAAATATATTTGACCTGCAAATTGTGCTGAAATTAATACATACACATATAAATATATATAGCCGCTAAATTAAAGTATCATTATAAGCCCCGAATAAATGTTACTGACCAGAAAATTGTGCTAAAACAAAAACTTACTTTGTACATGCATACATACATATGTATGTATACAAACTATTTAAAATAATTATTAAATTAAAACGTGATCTTGAAAAATGGAATTTTACTGCCAGGGAGCGGAAAAAGAGGGATCGGTAATTTTGGATCTAAAAACGAGAAGCTGCAAAAATTTGGGCCATATGAGAAACGGAAAAACTGCAGTCTGCGGGCCAACTATTGTTCAAAATTGAAAAGAGAGAGAGTATTTTTGGGGCTTGCTGTGAAGATCGGTCTTTTCGATCGATCGGGCACTGTGGGACAAACTGTTACCATCCAGGCTGATATCCAGTCCTTGCACTAGGTCTATAAGACCACGCCAAAGCAACCATTAATTTTTGACGATGCTAATTTTCCAGCTCTCCCGACACCAGCCTTTAAGAGAAACTTTGCTCAAAATTTTCAAAGAAAGGCAAAGAAGATAGGGTTCTGGTTTTACAAAAAGAGGTGATTCAAGACACGAGGAAGCGTGCACGAACTCTGCCCATACCGGCTGCTTCTAGAAAGCAAATTGTCTATCCCAAAACTGCAAGTGCTTACAGCTTACTCACACAAGGCCATCGTTGCCAATCCTTTGGTCATCCCAACGAGGCCTGCAAGCATGAATTTGTCTGTATGAAGTGCGCGGGAAAACATACTACTACAGCCTCACTATGAGGAATTCGACCCTTTTCTGTGTAAAAAACACATTTTCTGAAAAACACAAGTCGAAAATTAAAATTAGTTTCAGTGCAGCACATTCCAAATTCACCAATCTTCAGTGGTGCATAACAGAAATTTTAATAGAGGGCGACACAACAAAGGAATATATAAAGATAATATATAAATATATATAAATATAAATAATATATAAATAAAGATAATATATAATATAGATAATAAAATAATATATAAAGATCGAAAGATATAAAGAATTCGATGAGCACGCCACACTAGACACCGTGAAGAAAAAAGTTAACTCGTTGCGTGCGTCATATAGACGAGAACTTCAAAAGGTACGAAGAAGTGAAAAACCTGGCGCTGGAACGGACGATGTGTACCAGCCGAACTTGTGGAACTTCAGCGAACTGAATTTTCTGTATGAAACAGAATCCTCGGTCGATGGAATCAACAATTTTGATGACGGCCCGGATAATATAATAGTAAGTATTTAAATAAAATTACAAGCAATGGTTAAATGTGCATATTAAGAACATAATTTTATATTAAATTCGATCGTTCTGCCAAGGAACTGCTCCAATTGTGTTAAAATATTTGCGAAAATTATAACAAAATTCTGCCCTGCCATTTGCTCCAACTTCAACACAAATGAATTCATATTGTGCGTTTACTTTTGCCATCAGGACAATGCTGAACGTCTTTTATACCCTTGCAGAGGGTATTATAATTTTGTCCAAAAGTGTGCAACGCAGTGAAGGAGACATCTCCGACCCTATAAAGTACATATATTCTTGATCAGGATCACCTCCTAAGTTGATATGAGCATGTCCGTCTGTCCGTCTGTCTGTCTGTCTGTTTCTACGCGAACTAGTCTCTCAGTTTTAAAGCTACCGTCTTGAAACTTTGCACACACCCTTCTTTCCTTTGCACGCAGTATATAAGTCGGAACGGTCCGGATCGGCCGACTATATCCTATAGCTGCCATATAACTGATTGATCGGAAATGGTATAACTTTGGTGTTTTTAGAGTTAGAGAGTTCAAATTTGACATGAGAGCATTTTTGGTAAAATAATACGACATGCCAAATTTCGTAAGGATCGGCCGACTATATCCTATAGCTGCCATATAACTGAACGATCGGAAATGACCCAACTTTCGTGTTTTTGATGATAGAAAGCTGGCACTTGGTACACGTTAATCCGATCTACCAAATTTCATAACGATCGGTTTACTATATCTTATAGCTGACATATAACTGTACGATCGGAAATGGTTTTTGGTAGAAATATCAACTTTCGTATTTTTGAAGATAGAAGCTTGGGACTTTTTTTCAGATTTTTTATTGTATTTAATTGGTTTTATTATGATGTAATCATAAGGATCGGCTAACTATATCCGATGTTTGCGATATATATCCGGTTTTAGCTGCAAGGGTATATCAACTTCGGCTCCGCCCGAAGTTAGCTTTGCTTTCTTGTTTTAAACGAACAGGTGTGTCGACGAACACAAAATTTTCGTGCGATCTCCTCATTACTGAACCTCTCCAATATATCAAAAGACGATAAAAATGACCCTTGATGCTACGAGTGAAGACTTCAAGAATTCGGCACTGTCGGAAAAAGACGTTAAAAATGTCCCTAGGTGCTCCGAGTGGAGACTGCAACAGACAGGATCCCGTCCCTCAAACTGTTACCATTCAGGGTGATATCCAGTCCTTGTACAAGGTCTATGGACCACGCCAAAGCAAGCAATAATTTTTGACGAGGCCAATTTCCCAGCTCTACCATCCTTTAGGAGCAACATTGCTCAAAATTTTCAAAGAAACGCAAAGAAGATAGGGCTCAGTGCAGCCGGAGAAGCATTCACGGGCCCATCCTAACCTGCTGGCCATCACCCTATTGGACAACAGACCAGAAGCAGACCAGAAGGCTGTGCAGGACCCACCCGCTTGACCTCCCACGGACTTTCTAATACTAATCTAATTCCTATTTAAAGGAATTTTAAATAAGGAATTTTTAAATTTTAGATAAAAACTTCCCTGCTATAATAAAACAAAAAAAAAAATATTTTCATGAACATATCTGGAAAAAATTAAAAATTTGCTGAAGGATAATTAAATTACTAAACGCACAGAAATGTTTGTAATAAATTAATTCAAAATTCCGGGGGCTCTAAGGAGTTCGCGGTGCGTTCAGTTAAAGGTAACATAACTGAATGAGTGTCACTTGCCACTTCGCATTTTTTCTCTGCCAAAATGTTTAGTGTGACCACTAACCATACAGCAATATAGACAACCCATTTCATGCAACGAAAATGGACGCAAAAATTTCTTGCGACAGGCCCCAGAGCGAGTTATTACTCTCTTTCTTACGCTCACCGTTCGTTCATCTGACGCTCATATTCTCTTTGAATGTTTTCTGTTTCTCAGTCTCTGAAAGGAGCGCGATGAAGAAGACTGGTCTGCGCTTGGAATGTTCTTTGTATGTATGCGTGTCACACATGCACATACATGGGAGCAAGTGTGCGTGCGATTTCGTTTCAAAGCCAGCGCACAAAAATTTTGATTTTCGAACTTTTGAGGCTTTAGGCCCTAACAAAATTCGGGTATTTGTTATTGGGTGAAATGACGAAAGAAATTATATTATTTGTTATATTATATATTTTAATATTTCAGCATACATTTTACATTTATTTAGGAATAAGATTGAGTGTTAGCAGTAAAATGTTTAGGATGTATGTATATATTTTTACGAATCATAAAAAATCAATATACTGAGAAAGAAAAAAATTAAAATCTAAAAATCATTCATCACTAGGGTATGCAAGCACAATTCACATGCAAAACAACAAAAACTTAAAAGCAATCGGCGTTTTAATTGATTTCGACTGAAATATACCCTGTTCCTATCTACAGGAATAAATTTTTCGTTTTTAACATCCAATTTAGTCAGACATTTTTGGAGAAGGTTAACTAAAACGATAACTTTTAAAAGAGTAACGTTCGTTTCGCCAGAAATTTCTTTTGTTATCTCATAAAATGGATGAAGAATGGGCAAAACCTCTTCAATTATTTTCCATTGTATCTGAGACAAAACCGATTCTAAGCGTAAAATTGAAACTGCAACCATAACAGCTTCTATAAGCCTTACTAGCTTTTTCAGCATTTGATATGTGGAGTTCCAACGCGTTGGCACATCCTGTTTCAACTTTAGCTCTGGTAGATTCATGTGAGCTTTTTTGATCCCAATTGAGCTGCGGTTAAAAAACTCCACGATCGCCTTTGATTTGGTACGCACGTCGTCTATTTCGGCCAACCCTTTCTGAACAATCAATTTCAAATTGTGTGCGCAAAGCACGAAATGTGGCGCAAATCTCCCATCTTAACTGCTCCAACGATATTTAAAGCATTGTCTAATAGAATAGCAGCTATTCTATTTTTAATTTGCCACTGGGAAGCAATTTTCTTTAAGTATTCACTTAAATTTTTTGTTGTGTGATGCTGATCAAAAGCCTCGCAAGAAATCATATGCAAGGCTATGCTCACAGACTTGTTGTCGATGAAGTGCACAGTTACTGCTAGGTAGTAGAGCTGTAAACAATTCTACCTTTTAAGAATCGATTATTTTCGATTCAATTCTTGAAAAGATCGATTAAATCGATTTAAAATCGAAAACTAAAAAAAAAAATTTTTCCTGGAAAAAAGCATTTTTGCTTAAGACGTGGTAAGGAAAATAGAAAATTTACCTTTGCAAACAAAAATATAATTCAATAACAAAATATTTTGAGATCTATATTTATTCAGTCAAAACCCATTGGTTTTTACTAGTAAACACAAGCTTGTCAACATTTTTCGCTTTTAGCGAAGCTCGGCGGTCGGTGACTATGCATCCAGCCCTGCTGAATGTCCTTTCCGACTCCGTGGAACACGCTGGAATGCAAAAATATTTGAATGCGCATTCTTTTAGAGATTCCATCTCAGTTGCGTGACTCTGGAAGAAAAGTAAATTGCATTTAGACTTTTTTAATTACCAATTGAAATCAGAATAGCAAACCTTCCAATAGTCTATTGGACTAATATTTGGCGATACATGAGGATTTTCTAAGTACTGGCGTAAGGCAATGATGGCATCGGAGCTTGGCGTTTTTACCTTACTTGCAATTTTAGATTGCATAAAGGAAAAGAAGGCTACGCTCTCAGTGTGTGTTAATGGTTCGGATTGATCGAGGGTGGGTACTAAAGTTTTGGCCATTCCTGCAAGTTCATTTTTTATAGCTTCTACTGCTAGGTCCGCAGTACTCCTGCTCCGAAATCCTTTTTTCTTAAATCGTGGATCCAGGATAGTTGCCACTTTGGTAACGGAGCGAGACTCATACTCGAACAATCGTTGGTTGACCCCTTCTAAGAGCGCAATTCGTACTTCAATACCTTCAGGCGTTTTTATCAACTCATTCATCGAAGTTAGGCGGTGATGGATATCAGCCGACACCAGAATAATGAGAGAGACAGTTTCATAGGTACTACCAGACACACGGTTGGTTGCTCCATCAAACTGTTCCAGAATACGCTCCAGATCTTCTAAAATAGAGATTTCATCTGCCGTGGTGCCTTCTTTGTGTCAAGTAGTACCCGTGAAACGGCCTCTCTCAATTTCAATAGCCGAATAATCATTTTGTAACAGCTATTCCATCTGGTTGATACCTCTTGGATGAGTCCATAAGTGGTATCGTGACCCTGCGCCGATTTAAGTTTCGCATATGCAATGGAATTTGACTTGAAGAACGAAACAATTCTTTTGCATTTGGTGATTACTTCCTTAACATTGCCGATGATCAATGCATCTTGAACCACGAGGTTCAAGGTGTGCGCAAAACAGGGCATGTGCCGTTTCTCTAAAAGTTTGCACGCTTTGATCATCGACGGGGCATTGTCTGAGACTATCGCTGTCACTTTGTGCATTATATCCCAATCAGCTAGCACGATTCGCAATGTATCGGCAATATTCTCGCTGTTTTGGTTGGTGTCGCACACTAGCTTATTTGTTGATAATACCGCACTTTTTAGCTTAAAATTGTCGGTAACAAAGTGGCATGTCACCGACAAATAATGGTCATTTGCCCGACTCGTCCAGCCATCCGTTGTGATGGCGCAGTATTTTATGTTAGAAAGAAGATCACGTAGCTTTGTCTTCATCTCGCTATACATATTTTCTAGCAACACATTAGACAATGTGGCTCTACTAGGCAAAGCATAGGTGGGGTCTAGACAATGAACAAAGTGAAGTAATCCTGCGTCTTCCACTACGCGAAACGGCTGCATGTCCGTAGCAACCATTTTTATTAGAGCATCGTATAGCTCAGCTTTGCGTAATGGTCCCATAGCATTTGATTTAGTTGAAACTACATTGAAAAATGAACTTACAGTTGTAGATGTCGTTGATTTTTCTACTAAAGTTGAGTGAGATCGCTTCAGGTGGTTCATAAGGTTGGTGGTATTTCCACCGCATTTGTAAGTCTGCTTACACAGTTTACATTTTGCAGAACCTCCTTCAACCTGTTCGAAATGCTTCCACACGAATGACCTGCCGCATTTTTTTTTCAATGGAGGCTCATTTTCAAAATCATCTTCCATACGAATGTTTTTTTCTACAAGTAAAAAAACACAAGGTTAGTGCGTATTGGATATACGTGCTGCCTTACATACGTATGTATGTATATGAATGTGCGTCGTCAGAGAGTGCGCAAAACAATCTACATTATTTACCTGAAATACGAACAAACTTATCCATCCCTCTCTTTCTCCTTAACACCAACACACACTGATTCTAAAAGTGAATAATATTTATTAGTTTACATAAGTTTTATGACTTTAAAATAATTTTTTCGGTTACTTACATTTATCCAATTCGATTCGCCTGAAAATTTTTTTGTAAGGTGACCACACTTTTCGATGCATCGATTCCCTAAAAAAAGAATCGATTTTTTCGCTCATCCAAAAAGATCGATTACATCGATTAAAAGATTGAATTGTTTACAGCTCTACTAGGTAGCTTTCATTTGTCCGGGATGTCCAACCATCTGTCGCCAAACATACTGCTGGACCATCGATACCTTTTCTTTTATGTTACTCATCAACAAGCTATGTATATTTGGCAGCAAAGTATTTGAGAGCGTTTTTGGGGTCGGTAGCTTGTATCCTGGACAGTTAGATACCAGCTCAATTAACTTTTTAATGCCGGCTCTTCCACAGTTCTCACAGACAGTGATGCCCTTTTGCAACCATTTCCACATGCTGCCGATCTATTTAGTCCAGTGGTCGGCAAGAGTATAAAAATATGGTTTTACTAAAGTAGCTTTATATTTTGACTATCATCCTAACTTTCTGGCGGTTTCTAGCTTTTTTCATATGTTACTTTAGCTTTTTTATAACCAGAAGAATTGGCAACACAGGTAGCAAGAAATTTTGGAGTCTATTTTCGTTGTATGAAATCGGTAGTCTACGAACTCATTATACCCTTGCAGAGGGTATTATAATTTACATATGTTCAAAAGTGTGCAACGCAGTGAAGGAGACAGCTCCGACGCTATAAAGTATATATATTCTTGATCAGGGTCCTGAGTTGATATGAGAATGAGCACGAATAGACACCCGTTCGTCTGTCTGTCTGTCTGTTTCTACGCAAACTAGTCTCTCAGTTTTAAAGCTATCGTCTTGAAACTTTGCACACACCCTTCTTTCCTTTGCACGCAGTATATGATTGATCGGAAATGGTACAACTTTGGTGTTATTAGAGTTAGAGAGTTTAAATTTTACACGATATCTATTTTTGGCTCTACGACAAATAATACGACATGCCAAATTTCATAGGGATCGGCCGACTATATAACTGAACGATCGGAAATGACCCAACTTTCGTGATTTTGAAGATTTTGAAACTTAGTACAGATTAAATTTTTGGTCAGTTTATCCAACCTACCAAATTTCATATCGATCGGTCGACTTTATCTTATAGCTGCCATGTAACTGAACGATCGGAAATGTTTTTTGGTATTTTTGAAGATAGAAGCTTGGGATTTTTTTTTAGATATTTTATTGTAATTAATTGGTTTTATTATCATATTCTCATAAGGATTGGCCAACTATATCCGATGTTTGCGATATATATCCGGTTTTAACTGCAAGGGTATATCAACTTCGGCTCCGCCCGAAGTTAGCTTTCCTTTCTAGTATTCTTTCATCATGTACACATTATAAAATTGGACGCCATTAAAGAACCAGTCATTCTAGTTTAAATTTATTAATTGAGGATCGTATTCAAAAACTATTACAGTAAATATGCCCCCACAAGAAGCCCATGTTCTGACGGGCTATTTCTTAAAAATTTAATGTCGGAGGTGGTTACTTGTTTTGGAGACGTGGGGAAAGATGTATTGGAATTAAGCGAAAAAGTTCCAAAATCTCGCCGTTCTATAACGCGTGGGACAGAGAAAATAACCAAATTTATTTTTTCTGAAACAAAAAAGGGGCTATTGAATGAATAAATATTTTTCAATTTGCCTGGGTGAAAGCACAGACGTTAATAATATTTGTCAACTAGTTATATGTTTGAGAACCGTAGATGAGAATTTATATTCTTTTGAGGAAATTTATGATGTAATTTCTCTTCATACCCTTTTTTTTTATACGCTTTTTTCTAATATATTTACCAAATTATTTTGCGTAATTCATCAGGAAGCTCTTTTTTCAAAAGAGTTAAAGAAGGTACATGTCATGAATACCTGCGTTAAAATAATAAATAGAATAAGAGGGGGGCACAATTCTTTAACACATACAAAATTTAAGGTATTTCTAGATGAGCTTAAAGCAGAATATGGTGATTTGCTAATGTACACGGAAGTTAGGTGGTTAAGTCGGGGAAAATGTTTGGAACGCCTTTTTAATTTAAGAAAAGAAGTGGTAAATTTTTTGAAAGTTTTAGGAAAGTATGTTGATGATCTCATTACTTCATTTGAAAAAAAAGATTTTTTAATAGATTTCGCCTTTTTCTGTGATAAACCACGTATATTTAATGATCTCAACTTATGTTTGCAAGGCAAAAATGAAGAAGTTTTAGATTTAATAAATTCTATAGATGTGTTTAAAAGAAAACTAAGAATACTTATGAATCAATTAGAGAATAATATATATATAAATTAAGAAAAGACTAAGGAATTATTTTTTGAATAAAATATTAATAACTGTGAAAAAATAAAAGAATTTGTAAATAAAATAGAGACCTTATTACAAAACATTGACAACCGGTTTCAGGATCTTAATTCTTTAACTGCCCTTTTCGACTTACATAATTTTCCACTTTCCTGTGATATTAGTAATTTAGATAGCAAACTACACAAAGAGATTAATAATTAAAAAAATTATTTTTGGATTCCGTTAGAAATTCAGAAAGTAATTATCCCAAGCTAAAGAGTGAATTTTTTTAAATTTACTCTTTGTTTGGAACTACTCATATTTGTGAAGTAGCATTTTCAAGTATGAAAAATATTTTATGTAAGAAACGTAACAAAATCTCCGATATTCATTTGGAAGATTTATTGCATATTAAAGAATTTAATGGAAAAATTAGTTGATCTTTTGGATGTTGTCAACGCTGAATAATTTTTTTTTACTCATTACTTTTGTAGAATTTTTTTAATCAATACGTTTTTTTATATTTTTTATTTCATTGACTTTTTTTCATCTATTATTTTTGAAACGAGAGATACGGCCCCTCTCAGCCACTGAGAGAGTGTGTATGTGTAAATTTCCCCCGAAATTCAGTGAATTGTGAACAAAATGGTTTTGTATAATGCAATTAATGTATAATGCAAATGCAATTTAAATTGACTATTTTGTTTTATTATTTTTTCAGAAAACGACAAAATTAGACAAACCTACTACAAAAATTGAACACATGTCCATTGAGATCGCGTTTAAGAGTTCGTCAACTTCTAAAGGTAAAAATTATTTTATCTTCATACTTTAGGTATGAAATAAGAAAAACAAATTTTTTTTTTTCGTTTTAGAAAAAAATGATGATGTAACGGAAGCGATCGTGTTTATGATCTACAAGGACAATTTTCCAGTCCGAAGCGTGGGGAAAGAAGGTCTTGCAAATAGAGATGTGAAAAATTTATTAAAATATCAATATATCGATATTTTTGGAATAAAAAGAATTATTTATGTCGTAAACATTTTTTACGTGAAATATCGAAAATAGTTATTTTTCTCAAATATATTTTTTGATATCCACTAATTGGTCACACAGAGTTAAAACACAAGAGGAAATATACGAAAATGAGCGCGAAGGATTTTTATAGTAAAATAAAGACAACTCTACTACATGCAATATTTGCAGTAAAGTTATAAAAACAAGCGGTAACACATCAAACTTGCTGTCACATTTAAAAAATAAGCCCCAAGCTGCTTCTTCTACTGTCTTCTACGAAGAAGACAGTATAATTAATAGTTTTCTTTGGACTATTTCAAGCAATTATTGCAGCGAAACAAATGTTTTTTAGAATTATCTATATGTCTAGCCGCCATTTGTGTAAATTATGGTGACATGCGAAGCCGCATGACAGACACCCATATGACGCAAAGCGTGAGCTTAAAAAAAAATCTATAATGAAAATATCAAAAATACTCGTCATATCGATAGTTTTTCGTGATTTAAAAAAAAAAATCGCGATGATATTTTTCATAAATGCAAATATTATTGATACGATATTTTTTAAATACTATGCAATCTACCACGTTGGCTGAGGAAAGTTGTAGCATGAATAAACAAACTGCGCATTAGAGTAATGTAGACGACGGCGCAGAGCGTTTATTAAAGAGTGTATGTGTAAACACACGCAACTCTTTGTATTTGAGTGTTTCTCCTGGATCGCTACAACATGGCGAAAATCTGAAAGATCACCAGGTCACTTAAAAGTCAACCCAACTAAATTACACATTAAGAATTGCCCTGCCCAACTGAGTAAAAAGCAGACTCAGTCGAATACGAATCAAATACGAATCAGAAAACAGAAAAAAAATTCCTTGCAAACAAATGCACGTGTCCCTAACAGACTTCTAATGCTTAACCTGCTCCGACTCTTTTTAACCACGTTTCGCAACTGTGTAATGAGATTTAATCCTAAAACATTTAATAAGGAGTATGGAAAAGAAAAAATACTTTTTTCTTTAGCTTTCACCCGAAAATTGGCAATTGGCAATTTAGAATTCTTAGACAGAAAAGCTAAATTACTAAAATACTTTTTAACATTTTTTTGTTAATTTCGGCTCTCCTTAGGCGTCATATTTTCATAAAAAAAATAAAAAAAATCATAAAAATAAAAAATTTTCTAAACGATCAAATTATTAAATAGAGCTAAATGTTTTTGAGCTAAATGAGCTAAATGAATAAAAAATTTCGGGAGCTCTAGGGAGTTCGCGTTGCGTTCAGTTAAAGGTAACCCAACTGAATGAGTGTCACTTGCCACTTCGCATTTTTTCTCTGTGAAAATGTCTAATGTGACCAAGCAACTTTGACGAAGTTTATGCCCGTCAAATTAGCGTCGCTCAGTTAGCGTCAAAATGGAACGGTGGAATTTCAGTATTAAGCCACTAAATTTAATCAAATAAACACTAGAGTTGTAAACTATTGTTTTTACTTACTTTGAGCGGGTTCCACATTCATTAGGTAGCTAAAAAATTGATCCTTTACTGTTTTGAGCATTATCGCAGAAACAAGAGGATTAGCTATTATGCACGGTATACCCATACCCATTCGAATGGCACCATTCCCATCCAAATCGCTCCCATAGATTTTGACCAATCAAGTCCCAATTTCGGACCCTGATCCGCCAATACAGGGCTTTTAACCTTTAACACCTATTGCGCGGTTAGTTTTTGAGGTTTTCTGTGACTAGTTTTTGTCACAAAACAGGCGACGGTTCCCGGAGGTAGAGAGAGATCCATTGCCAGACGCAGGCGCGTACGGATCCTCATCCGTGGACAAAGGTGGCCACCACCAGCCGGCCAACCACGCCAACGTCAACCAGACCAACGCCGAGCAGGCCAACGCCAACCAGGTTAGCGCCGCCGACCTCAAATAATGTACTATATACTATTGCACTATGTTATAATATTGCACTATTATAATATTACTTCATTAAATATAAAAAATATAATTTACATATTATTTATTTTTTGTTGTTTTTTTTTGGATTTTTTGCCGCGATATTCTCCAGTCGCTTCGTGCTGGTCGTCTCCAGCAGCCATGTTTGGCCCAAGCCGAGTTCGGCCGGGCAGGGGAAGGCTGGGCCCCAGGATGTCCGAGCATGGAGGGCGTATAGCCCACGAAGTGGACTGCCGGCGGCCTGGCCACAACCATTGTCGAATCCTTATTATGGTGCGATCACGAACTGTTTTTCTGGCTAGAAACTTTGTATCTCTTCATGGCCTGCTTCTGTGGCTGCTTCACGGGAGACCTGATTCTGATCCTGTTGCTCCTGAGATTGCTTCTGTGCCGTAAAATTCCACATGAGAGTCTAGCGGATTTCGGGAAAAATGTGGTTTGCTAGAATTAGAGGCTAAAAAATACGTTTACATCGATTACCGAATAATGAAAAAAACATTTTCCTGTTCAATAGCCCTAACCTGTAGCATGTCAGCGCTCAATGGTCGCTGCCATAGGCCAAAAATAAAAAAATTGATGTTGAGCTATTCAAGCGAAACCTGGTTTTACTATCAGCTGATTGTCCAAAATTTACCAAGCAATATGGTCTGCTTGGAAATTCTAACGAAACTTTCTAAAAACAGCATGACAAAAGCGTACTCATATTTATGCACTTTCAGTTTGTCCGCAGTGGAGTTCACACACAAAATTCAAAAATCTTAAATATATTATAAAACGCTGTTACACCAAAATCAATGGGAATGGATATGGAATATTTGGTGTGTCGTGTAAATCTTTGTTAAAAATGTGCGTCTTTTTAGTTCGTATATGTTGTGCGTTACAATTTTTATGTAAAGTTTTAAGTATTTTCCCCCGGTTGCCCCCAAATGAAATTTATGTGGTGTTATAGACTAATGTTTAAAGATTATAAAAACGTTTACTTCAGCTGCGGAAGCCTGCCGCAGCACTTTTGCCATTACACAATGCAACCTAACCTCATTTTCCATCTCTGTCTAGGAGAGAAGCACGTTTTTGTTCTGTGTCTGTTATGTTGTTGTTGCCATTTAAGTGTCTTGTACTTTCGTTTTTCGCTTTGTGTTTTTTGTTTTTAAGATTATTTTTTCGTTTAACTAGTTAATTTTTTTCCAAAATAACCAAAGTCAATTCGAGTATTCTCGAAAGCATATTTTTAGCATTTGGCTTAAGGAATGCGGTACAACTGCCCAAAGAACCAGAAATGTGCTGGATGGCTTAATTAAGGACATAAAGAATAAGGGATATGAGCCGGATTTGGAAAAATTGCAAAAACAAACAAACTATGTAAGAAGCTTGCATCATTTTGGCAAATCGTCAAGCGGAAAGAAGCAATATTTTTGAAAAAATATTCTGATTGGCTGAGTGCAAAGAAATTATTATTTTAAAAGGTTATTCGCCAACAAAAGCTTCTAATTTACCCCATGGACGTCCGAACAAGGATTTAACTGAAGTTTCAAATAGGACGAAACGCCGACGCATAGCAGAGGTTGCGATTCGAGATGAGTCTGCTGCATCTCTATTACGGATGTCTGATTTCCAAGGGAATATTTCCGAAATAAGCATTGAAGAAGTTTTAGCTGTTTTCATGGAATGTCAGTTAACGAAACACCAATATTTAGTGCTACGTACATTTATTATTTATTATCATTTCCATTGTTGCCCAGCTATAATCAAGTTTTGAGTGCTAAAAAAAAAGCTATCCGAATAATATTATTGTCAGCGAATCTCACGCAGAAGTTGAACTTCAAAGTTTATTGAACCACACTGCCGAACGCATATTGCAACTTCAAAAAGAGGTTATCGACAATGTCAATGATGACCATCTGATTTTATTCGGAAAATGGAGATTCGATGGTAGTACTGGTCATGCTGAATATAAACAGACGATGATGGATAGCGACTTAGCAGACAGCAGTTTGTAACATCATATGTGCCCCTTAGAATGGTTACAAAGTCGGACCATTCCAAGATTATTTGGAAGAATCCAAGGCCATCATCGACTCGATATTGCAGACCAATCCGTTTTCAATTTAAAAAGGAGACGACTAAGCTTTGCCTGAATGAAGAAGCGTATTTCGAATACAAGATTGATAACCTTAAAACTAGCCAATTTGAAATACAAAATCGAAATATTCATATCGAACATTCCAACATATCGTGAAACAACATCCACAAAATGCTACATATGTAATGCCAAGCCAACAGAAATGAACAACATAGAAGTTTGTTTAAAAAAAAAAATTCATGAGGAGCGATTTGAGTTTGGACTGTCACCGCTTCATGCGTATATTCGATTTTTTGAATATTTTCTTCACTTATCGTATAGATTGGACGAAAAAGTATGGCAAATTCGATCCCAAGATAAGATTGCATTGAGAACCAAATTTATTCAAGATGAGTTCATAGATAAAATGGGTCTAATAGTTGATCAACCTAGAACTGGAGGAAGCGGTACATCGAATGATGGCAACACAGCCAAAAAATTCTTCAATAATCCTGAAATATCTTCCGACATAACGGGAATTGATAAGAATTTTATAATTAAAGTCGCAACTTTGTTGCAAGCGCTATCTTCGGGCTACAAAATAAATTTATCAAAATTTGGCGACTATGCTCTAGAAACCGCAAAGCAGCTGATTGATAACTATCCCTGGTTTTATCTCCCCCCATCGGTTCATAAAGTTTTACTACATGCTCCTGATGTTATAAAACATTCCTTATTATCGATTGGAGAGTTTTCTGAAGAAGCCTCTGAGGCGAGAATTAAGGATATTAAAAAATTCCGATTGCAACATACGCGCAAAATTTCACGAGTCGCCTCAAATACAGATCTACTAAATAGATTGCTTTTAGGCTCTGACCCATTTATTAGTGGGCAAAGAAAAGTTACTTATATTCAAAAATCACCGCTGCTAGAGACAACCATTTCTTTACTTGATGAAATAATTTAAAAATTATGTATTTGTATATTGTGTATAATTATATATATTCTACTTAAATTCATGAAACTATTTTTTTGTTATCATACTTTTTTTTTAGGAGGTTGGCGTGGGAGAGTAGTTAAGTAATCACTCCAATATTTTTTTTATTTTAGTATTATGTTTGTAAATAACTTACAGTAGAAATATTAGCCTGATCTGACCATTAGAAGTGATTTTATGACTGCTCTCTCATGAAAGCGCCAGCACTGATGCAGTCGTTCCTATGGAAGCTATAGGATATAGTGGCACGATCTGGTAAATTTTTGTTTCATATGTTTACAATACAATAGCGATAGCACATCTATAAGTATTTATGGCCGCGGTTCCATGCAAGCTCGACCACTGTGCAGCGGCTTCTTTTCGGTGCACTGCAAATTTGTATGGGCTGTTAACCGGGTTGGTCCACTTTTATTTAATTTGCTCCAAAACGTAGGGAGCAATTTTCATGAATTTTTGTATATATGGGCATATTTTTAAAATAATTTAAAATAATATATTTTAAATAATAATAATCGTGCTTGTTGGCACATCCTCTTGTTTCTGAGACAATGCTCAAAACATTAAACCATTTTCAAACCCATTTTTAAGCTACTTAATGAGTGTGGAACCCGCTCAATGTAAGAAAAAACAAGACTTTTTTCAATTCTTAACAACTCAAGTGTTTATTTGATTAAATTTAGTGGCTACATACTGAAATAATTGAAAAACAAAAAGTTCAAAAGTTGCAAATTGAGCTGAAATTAATAAATACATATATAATGTATATTATATTATTAAATATACATCAACACATTGAACATTAATACGATAAATTAAAGTGTCATTGTAAGCTCCAAATCACTGTTACTGACCACCAAATTGTGATGAAAAAAAACTTACATTGTACATACTTATGTATACAAACAAATAAAAATAATTTGTACATTAAAATGTGACCTGGAAAACTGCAATTTTACAGCTAGGAGGAGGAAAGGGAAGGATCGGCAATTTGGGATCTAAAAAGGAGAAACTGAAAAATATGGGGCCATATGAGAAACCGAAAAAGTACAGTCTGCGGGGGTCAACTATTATTCAAAATTGAAAAGAGAAAGAGTATTTTTGGGGCTTGCTGTGACGATCGGTCATCTTTAGGAGAAACCGCAAGAGTAAGTGGAGTGGAGCATCGAGTCGAGACTGCAAGAAATTGGCACTGTCGGACAAAGACGTTAAAAATGTCCCTTGATGCTCCAAGTGGAGACTGCAAGTAATTGGCACTGTGGGTCAAAGACGTTGAAAATGTCCCTTGCTCACCGGATCCCGGCCCTCAAACTGTTACCTTCCAGGCTGATATCCAGTTCCTGCACAAGGTCTATGAGACGACGCCCAAGCAAGCATTAATTTTTGACGATGGCAATTTTCCAGCTCTACCTACACCAGTCTTTAAGTGCAACTTTGCTCAAAACTTTCAATGAAACGCAAGGAAGATAGGGTTCCGGTTTTACAAAAAGAGGTGATTCAAGACACGAAGAAGCAGCCCAAACTCTGCCCATACCGGCTGCTTCTGGAAAGCAAATAGTCTATCCCAAAACTGCAAGTGCTTACAGCTTACTCACACAAGGCCATCGTTGCCAATCCTTTGGTCATCCCAACGAGGCCTGCCAGCGTGAATTTGTCTGTATGAAGTGCGCGGGAAAACATACTACTACAGCCTTACTATGGGGAATTCGACCATTTTCTGTGACAAAAACCTATTTTCTTAAAGTCGGAAAACTAAAATAAGTTTCAATGCAACGCATTCTAAATTCACCAATCTTCAGTGGTGCATAACAGAAATTTTAATAGAGGGCGACACTACAAAGGAATCAGCTGACAAATACAGCTGTTTGAGCGGGCAGAAGTAAAAAGCTAAACAATATTAAAACATTTTTATACCCTTGCAGAGGGTATTATAATTTTGGTCAAAAGTGTGCAACGCAGTGAAGGAGAGATCTCCGACCCTATAAAGTATATACATATATTCTTGATCAGGATCACCTCCTGAGTTGATATAAGCATGTCCGTCTATCTGTCTGTTTCTACGCGAACTAGTCTCTCAGTTTTAAAGCTATCGTCTTGAACACTTTACACACACCCTTTCTTTCCTTTGCACGCAGTATATAAGTCGGAACGGCCGGGATCGGCCGACTATATCCTATAGCTGAAAATTCATAAGGATATCCTATAGCTGCCATATAACTGAACGATCGAAAATGACCCCAATTTTCGTGTTTTTTAAGATAGATTTTTGGTCAGTTGATCCAACCTACCAAATTTAATTAGGATCGGCCGACTATATCCTATAGCTGCCATATAACTGAACGATCGGAAATGGTTTTTGGTAGAAATACCAACTTTGGTATTGTTAAAGATAGAAGTTTGGGACTTGTTTTAAATTTTGTATTATAATAAATTGGGTTATATTATCATATTCTCATAAGGATCGGCCAACTATATCCGATGTTTGCGATATATATCCGGTTTTAACTGCAAGGGTATATCAACTTCGGCTCCGCCCGAAGTTAGCTTTCCTTTCTTGTTTGAAATTAATTCCAATCTGTGTGGCTTGTATTATATGTGATCGTCATTTGTAGAATAAAATCGTGTTGTCCCCGTAATAGAGCAAAAATTTAAGTAGCCTTTCCAATGAATATTTTGGATAAAGTCTCATGTTCCATAAGTGATTTCAAGTGAGTCCAGAAGAGTCCATCCGCCATTCCATGTTGTAGAATATTAAATTCTTGTTCGAATGAATGTACATAACTTAAAATACCACTTTGTTCGATTTTGCGAGCTTTTTTCATTTTTAGGGCATAACCTCAATTTGGCAAACACAGATTTGTTTGCGAAGTGGTTCGAAGCAAAGGGAAAAGTCGCTAAGAAGAATGCTGTCTTCCATTTTATTAAAGATTCCATCTCAGGAGTGCATTTTGAAGAGTACAACGATATCGTAGACCAGGGGTGCTCAACGCCTATACACTGAGTGCACTTTTGTTTTTGTAGATGCTCTGTGCTTATTATGGGCTTCGATTACCATGCGAAACAAAAACAATTTTGCTTGTTTCTTCATTACATCTCTATCTGTCGTCACGCTTCGCTGAACGCAGTGTATTTTGTTTTTGTTTTTTCCTCGAGCACATGCACTGGAACTTATTCTTCTGTCTGCTTTGGCTTTTGATTTATTTCGTGGTGGACCATCGTAAGTGTTGTGTTAAATTTTTTGGCGGGTAAGTAAAATGGGTGATGAATTAGAGAGCACTTTTTTTAGCAAAAACTTTAAATGCCACGTACAATGCGTAATATGCCTAGTAGTTCTGGAGGTAAACACCAAATACAATCGTAATAGGCATTTTCAAACCGCCCATAAGAAAGATTTATTTGAAGGTCTAGTTCCGGACTATAAAAGCCTTCTTAAACAGTTTTATATATGTATTTGATGCAACGGAAATTCTAAAATTTATACAATTTAATCAAAAAGAATTAAATGAGCAAGAAACAAAAATTAAATTTAGTTCAAAAATATATGATAAAGCGGCAATTAAAGCGTCATATGTAGCCAGCTTAGCTATTGCCAAGCAGTGCAAACCGTTTTCCGATGGCCCCTTTATTAAAATGGTATGCTAAGACATGTTGAACTGCTTTAGTCCTGTCGGAATTCAGTCAGCTGAATTAATTGATAAAGTTTCCTTGTCAAGATGTACCGTGACCCGTAGGCTTTATTTTTAAAGCCCTTTAAATTTTAGAACTAAACTAAAAAATTGTTCTTACTTTTCCATAGCCCTTGATGAGTCATGCGATAATTGTGACATAAGTCAATTAAAGTTAGCAACACGAATGGTTGATTTTGACTTCAATATCACCGAAGAAATTTTCGCACTTATTCCACTTGTTGAAAATACAAGGGGAATAGATATATTTAATGCGGTATGCGAACGGTTGGATTTGAAAAAAGAAGTAAAGAAGCTATCCGCCGTATGCACAGATGGTGCTCCTGCTATGCTAGGAAAAAAATTGGTTTCATTGGACAATTGTACAATAATAATATACGGGTGCCGTCGTTTCATTGTGCAATTCATCAAGAGTCCTTGTGCTCGAAATGGACGGGTAACAGTAACACAATGACAATTGTCATAAAAATCGTAAACAAAATACGAGGTGGGCATAACTCGTTAACCCATCGCAAATTAAAATTATTTCTCGAGGAGTGAGGTGAGGTGGCTCAGTCGGGGAAAGTGCCTTGAGCGATTTTTTCAACTTAAAAAGGAGGTCGTTGAATTCATAGAACAGAAGATGCCAACGTTTGAATATTTAAGTGAAATTAGGACTCAAAATTTCAACATAAATCTGGGATTCTTGACAGATTTAACAACACACCTTAATAATCTGAACATATCTCTACAAGGCCAAAACAACAATATTTTTAATTTAATGAGTTCCATAGAAGGGTTTATACAAAAAATGGATATATTTTTATTTGATTTGCAACTTGAAAAGCTTTTTCATTTTCCTTCTTTAAAAAATGTTTTCTATGATTTAAAAATTAGTACATATGATTTCACTGAATTTAAGCTGCAAATTAATTGTATGAAAGAAAATTTTGAAAAAAGGTTTACTGATTTTGATAGCGTTGAGAAAATTATTGACATTTTTTTCAACCCAATGACATGTAGAATAATTGGATCATGTAGGATCAAAGTCCTGAGTTTCAATTGGAACTGTGTGATCTTCAAAGTGACTTTGAATTAAAGTCATGCAATTTGAAAGGACTTGATTTCTGGAAATCCGAAAAATACAAGATTCTTCGGAATAAAATTCTAATGATGTATTCGATGTTTGGAAGCACTTATATTTGTGAAAGCGCTTTTTCAACCTTAAAATTAATAAAAAATAGTTATAGAAATCGACTAAATAATAATAATCTGGAAGCTCAATTAAAATTATCAACCACTAAAATTAATATAAATATTGAATAATTTTTTAAGCCAAATATAATAAAAAAAAAAAAATTATTAAATATTTAAAACTGCTTTTTTTTTCTCAGTGCACAGCTGCGTCCCAACACAAAAGCGCCGCTACATATGTACACGTTTTCTTGTGTCTGTGTTAGTAAACGCACTGCCATAAGACGAATTTGAGCACCCCTGTCGTAGACCAAGCGAGTAAAAAATGTTTCTACCGCTTGTCGCAAATGTGGAAGAGGTGCTCTTCTAATTTAAAACAGTTGCGCCAGAATCATGCAGTTTGGCTGAATTCAAAAACTTTTATAAATTTTCCAAAAACCAAGAAGCCAGCAGGTCGGCTAACCCTGCCTTTCCATTCGAAGGGCAATATAGTCCAGGCGTATTTCACCGAGCTACAGATACTTCCGATCTGATCTTTTCGCTAGTAAATTAAGATAGAAGAATACAGCGACAGAAAAAAATGTCTTCCATTAGAGTTTTTGGACCTATTAGATCCCGGTGTCATTACGGTGGGTGAGGATGAAAGCTCTTGGCCATGATATTGGGCCTTTTGATCATCAATATAATATTTAAAAAATCATCAAAAAAATGTAAAAATTACGATAATCAAATTATGTACTCAATAGAGAAAAATATTTTTAATAAATGAAATTAAAATTTCTTCACGTTGCATTCAGTTAAAGGTTACCAAAAGGGGCCCATCCACAGGCGAGCATGTTGTGCTCGCCGAAATTTTTCCCGTGGATGGTAGTGTTCGTCGAAAATTTTGTGTTCGCCAAAATGTTCGCTTGAAATTGAAATCATATTTTGTCTACGCTGGCAAAAACATGCTCGTTAATGATGGCAACGTTGGCACGAACATCATTTGGGAAAACGTTTAGTCACGTGAACACGTGTTTGCGCAGCGCAAATTGAAGAAAAGTTTTTGGAAGATTTTATTTATTGTCTAAAAAATTAGCCGGATGGCATGCCAAAAGCGATGCATACAAAAATAAACATTTACGTAATAATGCATGGGAAGTGCTACTCGAAAGATATAAAAATTCGTTGAGCACGCCACCTAGACACCGTGAAAAAAAAATTAACTCGTTGCGTGCGTCAAATAGGCGAGAACTTGAAAAGGTACGAAGAAACAGTTTTGATGACGGCCCGGAAAATGAAATAGTAAGTATTTAAATAAAATTACAATCAATGGTTAATTGTGCATATTAAGAACATAATTTTATATTAAATTCGATCATTCTGCCAAGAAACTGCTCCAATTGTGTTAAAATATTTGCGAAATTTATCACAAATTATTTTGATGCCCTGCTATTTGCTCCAACTTCAACACAAATGAATTCATACTGTGCGTTTACTTTTGCCATCAGGACAATGCTGAACGTTTTTTTTTTATAATTAAAAAGAATGATCCTAATGATTTTGGTCTCTTAATATGCACATGCTTTCCGTCAATAGCTCCTATGAAATGTTTTGCATTGTTTTTCGAAATCATCAGCAGTTTCTTTCCATTCTTCTTCATTTCATGGTTCCCAAATAATACAAAATGAAGAACGTTATTGATTGTCAATTTGATTTTTTTGTCGAAGGCGCCGAAACGAAAATCTGATGAAACAACGGAGTTCCTACAGAAGGCAGTAGCGCACTTGGATAACATCAGCGTAAAGCAAGCAAGATGTGAAGCTGACATATATGCTGAAGGATGGGCTGCCATGTTCAAGCAGTTGTCAAAAGAGTAGCAGCTTCTTGCGTAAAAAGGCATAGATGAGCTCCTCATGCAAAGCCGTATGAATATGCTGACGTATCAAGGGGCGTCAAGCTTTGCAAATATTCCAAATACGCTAAATAATAAAAATCATAATGGTCAAGTTCAATGCCAGATGCCAGTCCAGGTGTATCGACGAACACAAAATTTTCGTGCGATCTCCTCATTTCTGAGCCTCTCCAATATATCAAAAGACGATAAAAATGACCCTTGATGCTACGAGTGAAGACTTCAAGAATTCGGCACTGTCGGAAAAAGACGTTAAAAATGTCCCTAGGTGCTCCGAGTGGAGACTGCAACAGACAGGATCCCGTCCCTCAAACTGTTACCATTCAGGGTGATATCCAGTCCTTGTACAAGGTCTATGGACCACGCCAAAGCAAGCAATAATTTTTGACGAGGCCAATTTCCCAGCTCTACCAGCCTTTAGGAGCAACATTGCTCAACATTTTCAAAGAAACGCAAAGAAGATAGGGCTCAGTGCAGCCGGAGAAGCATTCACGGGCCCATCCTAACCTGCTGGCCATCACCCTATTGGACAACAGACCAGAAGGCTGTGCAGGACGCACCCGCTTGACCTCCAACGGACTTTCTTATACTAACCTAATTCCTATTTTAAGGAATTTTAAATAAAAACTTCCCTGCTATAATAAAACAAAAAAATATTTTCATTAACATATCTGGAAAAATTAAAAATTTACTGAAGGATAATTAAATTACTAAATCCAGAGAAATGTTTTTAATTAAATAATTTAAAATTCCGGAAGCTCTAAGGAGTTCGCGTTGCGTTCAGTTGAAGGCAACACAACTGAATGAGTGCCACTTGCCAGTTCGCATTTGTTCTCTGCCAAAATGTTTAGTGTGACCAAGCAACTGTGGTGAAGTTTAGCCAAATTTCACAAAAATGTGGTATCTGGAAACCGCAGGCTTCGTTCGCTAGCATGGTCCATTCCTTTTACGAAACCATTGAGTAAAATGTTTATTTTTGACTATTATGTTTTATATCTCTTATATTTTCTCTTCCTTCTTCTTAAGCGAACGGTCGTCCGCACTTCGCTTTTAATAAATCTTGCTGTAAACCGGTGTTTACCATCTTAAGATTTGAATTTAGAGAAACTTCACTTCAATTAAAACCGGATCGCTTTGCGTGTGCTGTGATGTATTTGGAGGCGAATGTATAATTGGTATAATTTTAATCCAAGCCTAGCTCGGCTCTGCTTCTTCCTCTTCTTTTCTTTTTATACCCTTGCAGAGGGTATTATAATTTTGTCCAAAAGTTAGTACGGAACTTAGTACGGATTACATTTTTAATCAGTTAATCCGATCTACCAAATTTCATAACGATCGACCGACTATATCTTATAGCTGCCATATAACTGAACGATCGGAAATGGTTTTTGGAAGAAGTACCAACCTTGGTATGTTTGAAGATAGAAGTTTGGGACTTTTTTTAGATTTTGTATTGTAATAAATTGGATTTTATATATGTATTCCCATAAGGATCGGCCAACTATATCCGATGTTTGCGACACATATCCGGTTCTAACTGCAAGGGTATATAAACTTCAGCTCCGCCCGAAGTTAGCTTTTCTTTCTTGTTTCGCCTTTAATTTCGAAAAAAATGAATCGAAGTGTAAAACGGCAACAGCCCTTTTCAGGGCTCATACTTCACAAACTTAAGGAGGCATCTTCTAGACCGGCATGCCGAAGCTTACTCATCTGAGTTAAGCCAGCAGAGCAGTAAGCCTGTGGAAAAGCAAAAAAAAATTGTCATAAAGATGTGGGCCAGTCAAGTGAAAGAGGCTTGCGTGCAATTTGAGATTCACGAAAAATTGCCATTTCAAATGTTTGATTCTGCACCTTTTAAGACATTGACGGAACAAATTTTTAAGGGCTTGGACATGACTCCTGTAATAGCGCGGAAGGTGATGCAGCATGTGTCGGAAAAGTATGAACGTGAAAAGGCCTAAAGGCGGCTAAAAAATAAGGTTTCGCTGAAAATTGAAATCGCTTCACAGCATTCCAAAGGCATAAGCCCAGTATAAAACGTGCAGTATTATCATAATAAAGCCATTGAGATCAAGATGTTAGGTGTTATTGAGCTGCATCAAAAACATATTGGGCTCAATTTGAGCAGTGAAATTGAAAATATTTTGTCAGATTTTTTAATTTCTAAGCAGCAAATCTATACCATCACGTCCGACAATGGCAAAAATATTTTGAAGGCAATAGAGCATTTAATTGAAGACCCCGAAAGTGCGCTTAGCTCCGAGGATGAAAATGAGGAGCTAGTGCAAGAAGTAAGAATTTTTTCCATCGCTTCTATATGATGTGCTGCTCACTCCTTGCAACTATCCGTCAAGGATTTTTTAAATAACAATGAGAGGAGCGAAATTGTGGAAAACGCGCGAAAACTGGTGAAGACATTGCAAACACCGACTTTCAGGTAAGATTTCCAAAAGATTAATTATTTGAATAATAAACAAGAAAGTAAAGCTAACTTCGGGCGGAGCCGAAGTTGATATACCCTTGCAGTTAAAACCGGATATATATCGCAAACATCGGATATAGTTGGCCGATCCTTATGATTACATGATAATAAAAATAATTAATTACAATAAAAAATCTAAAAAAAAGTCCCAAGCTTCTATCTTCAAAAATACGAAAGTTGATATTTCTACCAAATACCATTTCCGATCGTTCAGTTATATGGCAGCTATAGGATATATATATCCTAATGAAACTTTGTAGGTTGGATCAACTGACCAAAAATAGAATCTGTACTAAGTTCCAGCTTTCTATCTTCAAAAACACAAAAGTTGGGTCATTTCCGATCGTTCAGTTATATGGCAGCTATAATATATAGTCGGCCGATCCTTATGAAATTTGGCATGTCGTAATGTGTTGCCAATGCCAATGTGTTGCCAGTAGCTTTCGTGTCAAATTTAAACTCTCTAACTTTAAAAACACCAAAGTTATACCATTTCCGATCAATCAGTTATATGCCAGCTATAGGATATAGTCGGCCGATCCGGGCCGTTCCGACTTATATACTGCGTGCAAAGGGTGTGTGCAAAGTTTCAAGTCGATAGCTTTAAAACTGAGAGACTAGTTTGCGTAGAAACAGACAGACGGACAGACGGACAGACGGACATGCTCATATCAACTCAGGAGGTGATCCTGATCAAGAATATCGGAGGTCGGGGTCGGAGATGTCTCCTTCACTGCGTTGCACACTTTTGGACAAAATTATAATACCCTCTGCAAGGGTATAAAAAATTGCTGCAACATCGTTACCGCTGCCCATAAATGATGTGCCAACAAAGTGGAGCTCGACGTACGAGATGCTGAAAAGTGTATGGCATACACTGTATGCATTTACGAGGAATTCATCGCCAACTAACGGAGCAGCAATGAACTGACATCAAAGCACTGCTGTCTGTGCTGGAGCCGATATCCGTGGCTACGAAAAAATTGCAAAGCGAACAGCTTTATATTGGCGACTTTTTCAAGCTTTTGTTGGAGACGAAACTTATGATTAATTCTAGAAGCAGCAATAATCATAGGGAAGATCTTGTCAAAAGCTTAGATAGTCGACAGAATATTCTTATAACGAATGAGGTTATTCTCTCTGCAATTTATTTGGATCCCAGACTTCGGCGGATTATTGTTAAAAATCCGATTCAGCAGGCAGCCGCGAGGAATCATTTGTTGGGACTGATGCGAAAAGTACTTGCAATAAGTAGACATGTAAGCTAAATGATCTTTCTCATATTTACTTTATAATTAATTACACTCTTTTTTTTCGTTTGCTAAGAAAACCCAATCAATGAAGACCGAATAGCAGGTGATACTGGTACGTCTCAAGCATTGTTTTCACAACCGAACGATGGCCCTGAACTAACGTCCCAGAGTACATGCTCATTATTAAATGAATATTTAAATTGCGGTGAGCTCTGGAAGCGAATACTCTGAGGACGATGATGAACCCGAGCTCAAATTGGCTGCAACAGAAATAAATGAATATTCACCAAAGCCCATAGACCCAAGCGTGAATATCATGAGCTATTGGGAGTCCAAAAAAATTCACGTACTCACGCTTGTAACGTCTGGCTCAGGTAGTACATGCTGTGCCCAGTGGCGGATACAAGGCGATAGGGGCGATCCCCAAAAATATAATCTGTACTATGTTCCACCTTTCTATCTTCAAAAACCCGAAATTTGGGTCATTTCCGATCGTTCAGTTATATGGCAACTATAGGATTTATACGACTTATATTGCAACGACTTATATTTTGCAAAGAAAAGAAGGATGTGTGCAAAATTTCATGTCGATAGGTTTAGAACTGAGAGACTAGTTTGCATAGAAACCGACAGACAAGCGGACATGCTCATATCAACTCACGAGGTGATCCTGATCAAGAATATATATACTTTATAGGATCGGAGATATCTCCTTCACTTTTAACCAAAATTATTATACCCTCTGCAAGGGTCTACAAATAAGCAAAAAAGAACGTCAATATAAGATTACTCCTTCAATATAAGATTTTAGTGGCTTTCGAACATATCATTGTGCCTTTGGTTGGCATTCCTTTGCAGATATAAAAATAAAAATTAAATATCAGAGACCGACCGGTCAGAACACTTAAACATGTTTATGAAAAGCATCGAAAGTATTGAAAAATCAATAAATAAAAATAAATAAAATGAATAAAGAATAACTGAAGAAAACCCCATTGGGTATACTCAGAGTTGGAAGTTTTCAAGACTCCATTGATTTTTTTTAAATTAAAAACAAAATAAATCAAACCATCAGTTAAAAAAAAATAAAAATGACAATGCCGTCGATCACTCGAATTTATGAGTCTTTTAGTCTTTGAATAAATTAAAATAATAAATAATCATCAAAATAAATTAAATAATTAAAATAAATAAATTAAACGTAACATCTTTTATATTTAATTTTTAAAACATAATAAATCAGACAATCAGTTTTTTTTTTTTAAATAATAAAGGAAAAAAAAAATAAAATGAAAAACGAGAAGTCAACGAGTTGGAGGTCCGTTGACTACTGATTTGGAATAAAGGAGCGCCGCCTTTTATACCTTTTGCCTTTTTGGGGCCTCCATCAGGGCCTACTAGTCTCGATTGGCAAGCGATAGGCAAGAAAAAGCTATCGATTGTTCTTAGGGTTGCAACATAAAAGACACATGAAAGGTAGCCCTAAAATATGTAAAGAATGTGTTATTCGAAAAAAATCTAAAAAATATTTTGCTCTCGGATTTTGCTGCAGAGTTGCGGAGAATCGAGCTACGAATCTTTTAAAGTATCCCGCTTGAGAATCTGATGCATATTGCCCGAGTTATAGCCTTTCCGGGAGCCATAGTGGCATTCCCGGTGTTTTTGAAGGAGACCCCCTAGGAACAGACTCATCAACTCAGGAGGTGATCCTGATCAAGAATATATGTACTTTATAGGGTCGGAGATGTCTCATTCACTGCGTTGCACACTTTTGGACAAAATTATAATACCCTCTTCAAGGGTATAAAAATAATCAGAGTGCAAAACTGTAACCTTTGACTTTTTTACAGTTTGGCGTGTCATCTTTAACTGATATCAAATGGCTTCTAGTTTTACGAAATACTAAATATTATATAACCTACAAAACAAGACTAATATCTTCAAAATGCGAGCATTAGAAAAAAAGTTACAGACCTTTGAAGTTGAAACATTAAACTTGTGTTACAGTTTTGCTCGTCAGTCTCCATCGAATTATCTATTCCAGGGGCATAGTGAGCATCCTCTGAAGCAGCTGAATCCTCTGGCCTGTTCAATTCGAGTGTTGTCTCCTTTCCGGACACATTCATGGGCAGAGTAGTGTTACCTTCATTGAACTTACATGCAGCAATGCTTGCAGCCAGTTCAACCTCCTTTAAGCCAGCTTAAAGGCCAGCTACCTGCTGCTCCGTATTACTTATTAATTAAATCATATCTGACCAAACGATGTTTTTACGTGCAGCAGAAAACTCACTAATTCTCATTAATGCAGGCGTCCCACAAGTAAGCGAATTGGAACCCATTATTTATACCCTATATACGGCCGATATGCCAGTTACAAAAAACTGCACTGTTGCAACATATGCGGGTGATAGCGTCGTTTTGGGCTCAAGCTTATCTAGAAATTAAGCTTTTGTACTCCTGCAGAGTGAGCTAAGCCTAATTGAAGACTGGTTCCTTCGATGGAAAATAAAAATAAACTTCTAAAATCCGTCCAAATAACTTTTCATTAAGTCCAAGTCAAACTATTTACAGCTCACTGATTCCACAAAGTACATGTGCCAAGTATCTGAGCTTGCATCTCGACCGCAGACTAACATGGAAAAACCACATAAAAGCAAAATGTCAGCAACTGGGACTTAAGACACTAAAAACGTCCTGGTTGATAAGTCGAAAATCAGAAACCACCTTGGAAAACAAAATCTCCACTCTACTCTAAAATCTATACTGAACCCTGTCTGGACCTATGCTATACAGCTCTGGGGAACTGCAAGCAATTCAAATATTGAGATTCTTCAACGTTACCCATCAAAAGCTTTGCGACAAATTTTCAATGCTCCTTAATATCCTTAATATCCCAACAATAAAAGAAGATAAATAAAATTAGTACAAAAAAAAAACATCCATAGATAGACTTCATAACCACGGAAATAATTTAGCCTTAAATCTAGTAGACAATAGTTTAACAGTAAGAAGACTGAAAAGATACCACATACTCAATCTCCTTGATAGATATGAAAATACAACCAACTGAAAAGATGTTAAATATAACAGCTGGATACATTGGAAAACTGCTATTTCTGTTAATTTAATATTAATCACACAATTTACTTATTGTTTTTACAGACAGAAGTAAATAAAAGTAGATTAAAAAAATTGTACCTGTTAGTTTATTTTTCCCAGAAAAAAGCTTATTCTTGGTTACTTTTCCTAAAGTTAATTCTGTAACTTTCACAGTCGTGTTTACAAAATTTTTTAAACGGGTGCCCCGTTTTTTCGATTTGTTTTTGAATGTGGTCAACACATTCTTTTTTCTGGACTACTTACATACATCTTCACCATACGGAGCAGCTTTGACCTTGATCTTCACCATTCCGGCTTTGACCGGAAGATCCTTGATGGTTGGCAATAATCGTTTCATGCTCTTGAAGCAACTCTTCAAACTCTGCCGAATCTAAATTGGAATTCTAGTACTCAAATATTTTTCAATATCAACTTTTCACGAATATATCCAGGACTTTCCCTGTGTAAAGTTCTATTGGGGATGCAACTCCAAATAACGATAAAACCTCTTTTTTCCACCTCTTTTAGATCCGATGACTTTACGTGTTCTTTTTCTTCTTCTACATTCAATGATAAATACTTTTCTGTCACAGTATTCACACAAGTATTAATGTTTGCAACAAATGCAACGTGCGCAAAAAGTGGACCTATGTCCATCAGGCCACAGAACTGTTTTTACCCAGCAAATCCTTGCCCTAATAGTCTCATATCGTAAATGAATCGTCTGTTTATCTCATCGATAAACATGTTTAGCCGATCGACGGCTGAACTGAACTGCAATTTTAAAACCGATTCCAAGCGATTGACATTCTTCAAATTTAATTTTCCCACTGAAGAAGGTTCAGCACTTCACTAAAGTGGATAGATTCGTAAAAACAGTTATAAAGTTTATAACTAAAAAATTAGGTTAAAATTAGGTTAAAAGTTTATAAAGGTTAAAATGATATCCGGTTTCAGAATTTTCCGGCACCATGATTTTATCACAAATTCCCATTTCATTTTTTCAATTTTAGGAAATGCACAAACTCACAAATATACGACTGAATCGTTCGCAATTTCAAGCCAGACTATTTCGGTTTCTCGTGGAAATATTACTAGTAACACTTTCAATTAGTTACAAAAATAAACGCAATTTTAAAGATATATGTACTTACATCAATTTAACAGTTTAAAGAGGCGAAGAACCCAAGGAGAGAAGCGACTGCTGCTGACCCCCAGCCGCATATCAGCCTTGATCACAATAACAAGATAAGTAATCGGTATCTCAGCGAATTTTAGTCCGATCGACATGGAATTCGACAGGATATTCCTGAGATAATTTACTTTTATATACAAAATTATTGAAAAAAATTTTTTTTTAAAGTTTCAAACCATTTTGCCCCTATAATGCATTTATTTTAGAAGTTCTTATCACAACAAAATACATGTTTGTATGCCGTACCAACATTATTGTGACAACAGGTGCGTTTTAGGGTTGTCAAATATTTAAAAAAAATATCGTATCGATGATATTTTTATTATAAAAAAATATGATGATAATATTTAAAACATCACTGGGAAATATCGATATATTTTATATTTTTTGAATAAATTGTTTTCCTTCACAATTAGGGGATTCCCTTAACTGTTGAATCTCCAACTAAAAAGATAAGTTTCCTAAAGAATTATATAATTATATTTTTATATATAGTATGAACTTAACTTATATTTTATGATATACAAAATTAAACAAATTTTTTGAATTTAGGGATTTTAAAAATACCCTTTGCTTTATGTGTGTGTCTGTCATTCTGCTCCTCACGTCGCACACAACCCATTTGACAGCCGATGCCAGCCGCTCCGACGGCGATGAGCTACCCGGGGTTATTAGATATTTAAGGGCCACCTTATAAAAAGGCCTGACATGGTCGCTTTATGGGATTTCCATACATCCAATGGGTTGCTTTCCCACGCAGCTTGAGGCAAGCTGAAGTAAAATTCCAGCTCCTTATTTTGCTCTGACACACTGCTGAACTTGGTGCAGAAGTTCAATCCGTGTTGCTTTGAAATTCAGAGTGACCAAGGAAAAAATATCCAAAAATATTATTAAAAAACATCGATATTATTAGAAAAAATATCGATATATTGATATTTAAACAAAAAAATTTATTTTTTAATACAATTTTTATTAATTGTCATCAATGACGATTTTTCCATCTTATATCTTAATATTAATTTTAAACTTACAGAGCCGTTTTAACTCCCGAGCAGGTCGGGTCGTTTTTCGTCCTCTACTCCCTGGAGAACTTAAGGCAGCTACAACAACAACCGAATCCACATAAATTTAAACCAGCTCGTTTTTATTTATTCTTTTTTTCTTTTTGTTTTTTTTTTTAACAAATTTTAAAAGTTTAAACGGGAAGCCGAGGATAAACCCTTGAGCTTAGATGCAGCCATTATAAAACGCCCAAAAATTTCCGCAACCCAAAAAAGAGGAGTGCAAACGTAATCGAAGTGATGGAGATGGAGCATGCAGTATCGGCAGAAAATCTAACAGATTCATTTGAGTCAAATTCACAAAAGTGCAGTGTCATGGAGAAAAGTTGTGAAAACCAATCAAAAGAAGGAGATAGAGACAATAGCATTACCAACAATAAGGAAAATCATTCTATGCAGGTATCTGAACTACTTTTTTATCCCCCGAATCATAAAGGACCGTTTGTCGTATATGTATATTGACAAAATGACTGAAAATGGCGATATCCTCAACAGACAAAATAGGAAGCCAATAAATGCATTGGAACTTAATGTAATGTAATTCTTTTCAACCTTAAATTGAAAGGTATTATAAAAGTAAACAAAATTGGCTACGGGCGCTGCAAAGCAGAGTGCAGTTCAGTGAAAGCAGCTAATGACTTAGTAAAATCTAATTGAAAAAAGAAAGGTACGAACCCAAAATACTAAAACATTTCATTTTTAAGACCGGCATTATCTTTCACATCCCCACAAAATTTTCTCTTCCTGAATTAAAAGAATTCATTTCATCGCCAATTCCCATCCACGAAATTGTTCGAGTGCATAGGAAAAACGAAAATAAAGATTTGGTGCCTACTTCCAGGGTTAAAATAATCCTTGAAGGTGCAGAAATTCCGGAGGAGGTCGTCTTCTTATATACTAAAGTTAAGGTCGAACTTTTTGTTCCATTTAGTCAGTGCTTTACGTGTTTCAGGTTTGGCCATTAGGCTCAATACTGCAAACAAACCCATGAAATTTGTCGCGATTGTTCCCTTTTGCATCCAAGGGAAGAGAAATGTAATGTTCTCAAGTGCGCAAACTGCAAACAGCCTCATTCTGCTACTGATCTTGAATGCCCAGCAAGAAACAGGGCTTTTGCCATCCAAAAATGCATGACATTTGAAAATCTTTCCAGAGTAGAAGTCAAAACCAAGTTTCCTGCTTTATTTGAGAAGCAATCTGCTAACTCTTTTGAAATTTTTAATTCATCTGATTTTCCTCTGATTCAAACCCAGAAAAAATCAGCCATTCCAGTGTTGCAGAACAATATGAAGGCTGCTGCAGAAAGCATTCATAACTTTATGCCTTATAATAAAGTAGTTAAAATAGAAATGCTCAGGTCACTATGGACAATTACAATTCTGCAATTAGGGAAAACAGTTTTTCTCTTAATGAAAAATTTATTCCTCCTCCTTTAAAATCCTCCATTTTCTCACAGCAACAACAAACCCCCTCTCCGTCCCAGCCTATTACTTTGACCCAATCTTCAGCTTTAGAAACCGCCGAAAACAGTTTAATTTCTATTTCCTCTCAAATTGCTTCATTTTTGCTAGAAAATAATACAAACATTCCAGCAGATTCTAGAACCTTTTTAAAAACCTAAGATCACGTATTGCCAAAACTCATTCTGAAATTGATGTGCAAAAATTGCGCTCAGTTTTTTAAATTATTAATTTTTTAGAATTTTTTAGCTTCTCAGTATTATATTTGTTTTAATTTTTTTTTTTTTTTTTTATTTATACTTTTTTTTGTTTGGTTTTAATTCATGAAAATTACTGTAAGATTAATATTCAAAGTACTCCCCCTAGTACAAACGTAAATGACTTCGAGAAAGGTTGTAAAGATACACTTATGACGGCAACGGCTCTTGGGGGACTATCTATAGTAGGTGGTGACCTAAATGCTAAGTCGTCTATTTGGGGAAACTCTACGCATGATAATAAAGGTTAAATTTAAGAACAGATCCTCATTTCTGCAGGTTTTTCTTGTTTAAATGACGGTTCTCCCACTTATTCTCCCAATCCGTCTTATTTTTCTGCACTTGATCTAACTTTTGCAAACAAAGACAACCTTTCCCTTAAATGGTCTTCCTGAAATTCCAAAATTTCGAACAGTAATCATTTCCCAATAATATTAGAATTGTCTAATTTTACTGCTTCTACAAATAGAAATAAGCTGCTACAGTCTAAAATTTTGTATGATTTTTCCAAAATTAAAATTACTTCTTTCAACAATCTCACAAATACAACAAACAACATTTTAAAAAAGAAATACAATTCAAATTAATGAAAATATCAAATATATCCCAAAAAAATACTGGGACGAGAACTGTGAGAGACTTTTTAGATTAAGAAATGCCAGTAGACAAAAATATTACAAAACTAAATTATTATCGGATGCTATAATTTTTTTTGAAAATAACAAAAAACTAAATAACTATTTTTACAAAGTAAGAAAGGAAAATATGGAAAAATTAGCAGATAATTTGACAAATCCAGTCAGTGAAAGAAATGTGGCAAACTATCAAATCTTTAAAATGTTATAAGCAAATTAAACCCACTAGCAGCCAATATAAGGATTCTGATCCCACAGCTTTCCTACATCAGATCTCCTCAGCCCCTGACACCCCAGATTGTATTCAAAAGGAAGTTCCCTCTTTTGACATTCAAACCTTAAATAGACTGTACTTTCCGGCATCTGATCTCACTAAATTTTTAAAATCACGTAATCCAAATTCTGCGAAAGGTCTAGACAACATTTCCTATAGCATGCTTCTCTCCTTACCCCCTGACGAAATCCAAAATTTAGTATTTATGTTTAATGAAATTTTTAACGATGGCATAGGACTTGATTCTTGGCGTAGAATAAAATTTGTTCCAGTCCCTAAAAAGAACAACGATTCGTCAATAATTACAACTAACCGTCCAATTTGTCTTTTAAGTGTTGTGCTTAAATGCTTAGAAGGTCTTATCAATGTCAAAATGGAGATGCACATAGATAGTTTTAAACTAATTCCAAATCGGTCTTACGCTTTTAGAAAAAATCACTCTACAGCTCACTGCATTAACGACGTCATTAATAATATAGCTAATCTAAAAGCTAAAGGTTTTCATGTCACAGCCGCAGTACTAGATATAAGGAAAGCTTTTGATTCGGTCAACATCCCAATTTTAGCGAATATTCTTTTAGACAGGGGTTTTAACTCTTTAATTATTAATTTTATAATCGGCTTTCTAAGTAAAAAATTATTAACTATGGGTAACTCCGAGATTACTGTGAGTAAAGGAGTCAGCCAGGGTAGCTGCCTTAGTCCAATACTTTTTAATCTGTACACCTCTGATTTGCATGCCATAAGTGATCAGCAAAGCATTTTATTTCAATATGCGGATGATTTCTTTCTCCTTACTTTTGACAAAGATTTTACGACTGCAAGAAATGTTCTTGAACATAAAGCTAATATTTTTAGGGAAATGTGCAATTCTATAAATTTAACTTTTAATCCTCGAAAATCGTCTATGATGCATTTTAATAATAATAGGAAATTATTAAATACTATGTGTAATAACATAGCTATTAACGATGTAGATCAGGTTATTTATTTAGGTAGGACAATTTGTACAAATAATTCCTTTTTAGGACATGTTAAACATATCATAGCCAAATCTAAAAAATCCAATATGTTTTTAAATATGTTAAGTGGATGTCGTTTTGGCATTCATCCCAGCAAGGTCCTTAACCTTTTTAAGGCTTTTGTTAGGCCAAAATATGAATACGCCTGCTTTTCTTTCGCTTGCATTTCGAAAACGGTGACAAAAAGTATTAAGGTTCATGCAAATTTCTTCCTTAGGAAATCCCTTGGACTTATTAAATCAACTCCCATTAACATAATATACCATTTAGCAGGTGAACTTCCTCCGGAATATAGATTAAAATTTGCTACTGTGAAAGAATTGGCCCAAATTTTCGCTCATGGTTTACCAGCAGCCTCTCTTTTGGCTAATGATTTCGCAGCAAAAAACACCTAGCTACATAAAGGTTTACTCGGAATTCAAGTATATTTTTGATTCAATTGCTAATCTAAACGTTTCTTCTTACAAACCTCGGAAAATTTCGATGGATGTGGATTTTTTTAAGGGCGTTAACCCAAATAAGAAATCGTCTAGCACGTCATTAGTTAACTCGCTTTTAAAAGAAAAACTTGACTTTTTAAATAAAAAAGGTTTTGAAATCCTTTTTACTGACGGCTCAGTTCAAGAAAATTTTAAAGGGTGTGCCTTTGTTCATTCAAATTCTAATACCATTAAAAGTTTTTATGCTAACACTAAACGTTCCTCGCTTACTGCCGAGCTGCCGAGCCCTGGAGTAAGCATCGACTTTGCTATTTCAAAAAACTTCATGAAAGTAGCCATCCTGACTGACAGCCTGGGTGCGTTACAAACGCTGATGAAATGTTGTGTTTCCAACTGCATAGCTTTAGATATCCTCAAAAAAATTGAAAACAGTCAAAGTATCCTTTATTTCGAATTACATCTTGGGAGTATACAAGTAATACTTTTGAGTCACCCAGGTGTTTAGGGGCGACTAATATTTGCCCACTAGGGCGGGTTATTAAATATTTTTTTCGACTTTGAAACGCTAATAGGACTTAAAAGCTGTGTACACATGTCCAGAATACGTGTGCAAAATCCGATTGCTGTGCGACGATGTCTTCCGTCTGCGCATTGACGACAAAAATAAAAAAATTTTAGGTGAATGTATGGAAAATTTGGAATTTTGGTAATTTTTTTCTGTATCAATGTTCAACTTTTACTAGCCAAAAACGGTTGTCTTGGGCACCAAAACACGTTAAAATTGTTATAGAATCTATACCTGTTCTAGAGAACTCTGTCAAAACGTCAAAAAAAGTAATCAAATTGGACCTCATTTCCATAAAATCCGCCTACTCACTTCTTCGTGAAAAAAAGATAATATGGAAAGTTTTTGTAGATTTTTTTTTTCATTTTTTAAAAATAATTTTCTAATATTTGCAGCTCTTTTCCACCTTAGATTCACTTACATATGTGAATCATAAGGGCCCAGGACTCACCTCTTGGCGGTGGCTGCAATTCGAGTCCCTCCCGTCCCACACCCAGCCAACCACTCTCTCGTGCGGGACGAGTTTTACGTTTTAAAGCAGTGGTGCCCAAGCTCTGCATACGGAAGAGCAAACTCCCATACCAATGCAAAAAATAACCAATACATTTGTGCGAGAATTTTTTTCCCATCCATGTGGTTGCACTGAAAAATAAAATTATAGTAACATTCACAAGGGGTTTAAAATATCAATATAATAAAAAATACATTTTATTACAGCCATTAAAAAAAAGGCCCTACATATTTTAGAACAGCTTATTATTATACTGACAAATAAGCAGAGCTTCTTAGTTACAACAAATGTTCTGCGAAGAACAAATTCATCGCTACAGAGCGTCCATTTTGGCAGAAACAAAAACAAGAATGAATTTCTTGCAGTGAAAAGTTTTCGGCACTCCAACAACAAAATTCATTCGGATTAGTACGATTGAGGAGAATAGGGAAAACACGAAAAATTGTTATTGTAATTGCCCTTTGCTTATGATGGGACCAACGATGCTTATGGCGTGAGCAACGAATCTTATGGCGTGAGCAGACTCACACAACTCGGTAGGCATGAGCATTTGCAAAAACAAATGAGCAGCGAGAGCAATGGGATGAGCACCACTGTTTTAAAGTCTTTTTTGCTTTCAAACTTGGGCATAAGGTTTCGATCTTGGAATCTAACGCGTATGAATCCGTCGCGCGCTGTGTGTCCGCATTTTTATACCCTTGCAGAGGGTATTATAATTTTGGTAAAAAGTGTGCAACGCAGTGAAGTAGACATCTCCGACCCTATAAAGTATATATATTCTTGATCAGGATCACCTCCTGAGTTGATATGAGCATGTCCGTCTGTCCGTCTGTCTGTCTGTTTCTACGCGAACTAGTCTCTCAGTTTTAAAGCTATCGACTTGAAACTTTGCACACACCCTTCTTTCTTTTGCTCGCAGTATACCATATAAATCGGAACGACCGGGATCGGTCGACTATATCCTATAGCTGCCATATAACTGATTGATCGGAAATGGTATAACTTCGGTGTTTTTAGAGTTAGAGAGTTCAAATTTTACACGAGCGCTATTTTTGGCAAAATAATACGACATGCTAAATTTCGTAAGGATCGGCCGACTATATCCTATAGCTGCCATATAACTGAACGATCGGAAATGACCCAACTTTCGTGTTTTTGAAGATAGAAAGCTGGAAATTGGTACCAAATTGGTACCAGCCTACCAAATTTCATAAGCATCGGCCAACTATTATATATCCGATGTTTGCGATATATATCCGGTTTTAGCTGCAAGGGTATATAAACTTCGGCTTCGCCCGAAGTTAGCTTTCCTTTCTTGTTTACTCGAAGCCTCTGTTACTTCTTTGAGAACCCTCTCTACAGATTGCGTATGCGATGCAACGTTGGCTAATCGGACGTCAGGCATTTGGGCAAGCGGAGATTCTATGATGCGTTGTAGTTCGATTTCCGTCAAGTTGGTGGTTATCGGTGGTTCGGAAATTTTTTCCTCGGGCCATTCGATCATCTCTGTATAATCATTTGCAGAGAAATTCAGGATCGGTGGGATGAATTTCCGGACGATAGTAGGGTTGCTGCGTTTGCGGGCCTGCAAAATTCGACGAACTGCTTGTTGCCGCACTTCTATCCTCTCGTCGTGTAACATTGCCACCAAAATATTTTCGTGGTGCGCGTGGAAAGCGTTATCTTGGAGAACCTTTTGTGCTACTTCTTTCAACTGCTTGGGGATAGTACGTAAAGCAATCATTGTGTGCCATAGGATTTTAGAAGCGTTTTTTAAAGTGCCCTCACGTTTGATACGGAACCATGAGGGAGCGTACACTGCACAGTGGGGAATTTGCCCTGTTTTTGTGGCATTAATTAATAACTTAGAAACAATCCAACATTTAAATTCTGTTTTTTGAATTTACTTAATAATAAAGAAATGAAGATATTTCAAAAAAATGGGCGTGGTTCCGCCTTTTTTAATCCATTTTTTATTTTTTTTTGTGGTAAAAATTAAAAAAAATATTTTTTTTTTCTTTTTATGGCAATGCTAGTTTTATGCATTTTGTAATAAAATGGTCTTGTTCCAACTTTTTTCTTGCGGGAAATCGCAGAAAATTCGGTCTGTTTCTGTGGCATTAATTAAAAACTTAAAAACGAGGCAAGATATTTGTTTGGTGTTTATTTATAGTGCTAATAAAAGTTTTTGACAAGTTTTTGAAGCAAAGTAGGCGTGTCCCACCCCCTCCCCAAATTGTTTTTTTGGCCAAACACTTCCAGCAGCACCGCATTTCTGATTGTAACCTTCCTTCCTAAAAATTGGAATTTCGCAAAAAGGCGCAATTGAAGCTAGGGTGTTCTGAATTAAGAATTAATGGCTCTACAACATGGACATAGTCACTGCTTTATCGAATCTAAACATTTTTTTAAAACTCTTCCCAAAGTTGAACTTTCATTACGAAAGTTTGGTCCGGATACCACTTGCTTTAATTACAAATTCTTAGAAAGACATGCACAAGTTTGGCAAAATATTAGTATTAACAAATAGTATAATCCTGGAGCATAACTACCCATTTTAAATTTTATTGATTTGTGCTTCGACGTTCAAGTAATTTTAATTTGAAAACACACTACAAAATTAAGCCAAATGCAAACACGAAACGTCATTTCCCAACATCTGACTTTAATCGCTGGTATTTTAATACTGCACTGGAAAAATACCATTTTTGGTATGTAACATACAATTTTGATTTATTTTTAATACGGTAACACTAAAATATCAAAAATTTAAAAACTTTTAAAAAACACATTTATGCCACAAAAACAGGACAAATTCCCCAGTGTGCACTGTCACCACGTAACATTGTAAGATTCTTCAAATTGGCTAAAGGTTTTGGAGTAGAAACGTATAGTCTAGGTATTCGGCTACCTGTGGTAAGCCATCTTGCGTGATGCATCTTCCCAGACTACACCACATGATACGGCTTTGCACATATCATATAGGTAGAGTTGGTCAGTGCTGAGCTTATTTTTCTCTACTTCAGGAAGCTCACAGGGTATTGCTTTGAACCTCTTTATGGGCAAACTTTCACAGTTTTGTAGCAATTTTCCAATACGGCCCGAGAATCCAGTAGGTCCTGTAGTTGGACCGTCTATTGTCTCAATTACATGACGCAATGGCAATTCGTTAGTGTGCAATTGACAAATGTCCCACTGCAGAGGCCGCCCAAGTTCCTTTTCCATAAGGCGGATAATGCCGTTGTGTATTCCTGTATTTGTTGGAGCACCGTCACATCCCACGAGTTTTACCGTCAACAAATCACCATAGGTCTTTTCTTGAAGATAAGTCCAGATAGACTTAAACTCTTCCTCAGCCCCATGAGATTGTGATACAACATGACCAAAATATTCATCACCGGGTTGTTTTACGAGGGATAAATGGTTTTCTTTAACAACTCTTTGGTATTGCCGGCCATTACTCGTAGTTTCAATCGTAAGAGTATTATCTTCGCGGCCGTCAAAAAATAAAGCTTCAATGGTTGTAACTCGACATTCATTCAATGTGTCTTGACGCTGTGTTTTCGTCCTTTTACGTCTTACTTTGCTCTTGTCAATAATAAGTGGGCCTTTCGATGTAGATGGCATTGTTTTGCCAGAGGAAACCTTTGGCCGTGAAAGATCCTGGAGAAGAGATGATGCAAGAGATGCTGCAGCTCTGTCTCCAATTCCAAATCTGTCACACTTGCTGGCAAAAGAGGTCAATCTAAGCAGTTTCACTCTATATCTATCAGCAGATAAAGCGGGTACACTAAAGTCAGCGTCTTTTATATCACTGTCACTTGTTTCATCGTCACTAGCACACACTGAACCACTGGATAACACATCTTCAATTGGTCTCTTGTTATCCTCGATGGCTTTCCTCTCTTCTCGTTTACGCAGCTTAGCGGTAGTTTTCTTATCCACAGGACCTATGATCATTTTCCGATTTGTACGCTGATCTTGCAAAAACTCCCTTTCCGCTACTGGCACTTTGTTTTGCAAAGAGCATTTACAGATGGAGTGATGGCACTTGCAGGCAGCTACATCAAACAACACTCTAAACTGTGCATGAAAAACAGAAACTTTTTTTTGAAAGCATCACTCTCACTGTCTCTTTTAAATGATTTGTTTAGCTGTTGATAGGTAGAAACGTCATTTTTTAACAGTTGCTCCATTCTTGTAACGCTCACCATAGGATTTCTTCGACATACACTCATGTCGATGTGGATAAATGCAGATAAACAGCTTTACTACGATTCACTTGTTAACTATTTGAGATACACAAACTAAACAACTGTAGAACAACAGGTCTACATACACACTTTTTTACGTTGACACGCAAAAGTTAGTATTGGGCCCTAACGATTCACACAAGTAAATCTAAGGTGGCGAAGAGATGCAAATTTCAAATTATAATTTTCGAGAAATAAATTTAAAGAACACGCAATCTTTCAACATTAACTTTCAACAAGGAGAAGTGAGTAAACAGCGGATTTCGTGGAAAAACGGTCTGATTCGATTACTTTTTCCGACTTTTTGACAGAGTTCTTTAGAATAGGTATAGGTTCGGCAAGAAGTCATACGTAGTTTAGTGTCTGGGAATACTGCTTTTGACTAGTAAAAGTTGGATATATGTAAGTAGAGAAAAATTGCTAGAATTTGAAATTTTTCGTAAATATACCAAAATGTTTTTATTCGGATTTTGCACACGTATTCTGGACATGTGTACACAGCTTTTAAGCCCTATTAGCGTTTCAAAGTTGAAAACAAATTTTTAATGACCCGCCCTATTGCCCACCCTACCTTTGGTCACTGAGCCCCGCTTCCTGCGGGTGACCCCTACTCTTTGGTTCCTCCTACATCGCTAATCGGCCGCTGCGGCTTCAAATACGGAATTTAAAAAATTTTACATATTTATTGTACCAGACTAATATTGAACATCTTACAAACTAACCTCGAACGCATAACTCAATTTTTGTAGGAAAATATTAATTTGTGTCTTAACCGAAATAATCTAGAAAATTAAGCTAATACTAATGAGACATTTAGGGCGGCAAGAATAAAAAAAATGTTATGAAAGGGAAAAACTAAATTTTGGTCTTATTATTGAATTGAAATATAGTATGGTTTTACTCTCGGGACATCATGCCATTAAACAAAATATATAATATCGGTTTACTCACAATTTGCCTTACTGCTCCTCGATCGCATCCCTCGTAGAAAGCGCTTTAGTCGGTTTAGCTACATACATAGGTGAGGTTGGGGACATAACATAAAATTTTTCTTTATAAACTGAATTTTACATAACATTTAATAATGCAGACTGTTTAAAATTTAACTACCAAAAATTCAGTATTCTCAAAATTATTATTATTTTTTTTTCTATTTATATAAACATATTCTTTTCTATTTTAAAATTTTTCTCCGTGTTGTCGGTGGACTTAACCAATTATAACATTTCTTTCATTTTCTACTGGTTTTCAGAATATTCTCGACTCTACTTGACTGGGGAGAACTTATTGGTGGTCAAATAATCATAGCTTCAGCCGCACCATTGCTCATTAGAATCTTTCACCGAACATCACTCTACATCTCCGTTCCACGATGGCCTGGACCGCCGGGGAAACCTTCGCCGGCTTACTCCCGCTCGGGGCCCCTCTCCGCGATGAAGTAATCGCAAGTCTTTCCACTTGTCCGTTCGCTTTGTTGTTTTCCCAGCGAACTTGCCGGCGGTAACCGATCGAAAATGCTAGGTGCTGCGTTATGCCCGTGCGGGGATGATGATCCGTGGAGCCGGTTCCACCGAAACGCCTGGAGTCCTCTTCCTGCTGATGGTGTTTCCGCTCTGGACGGCCTCCCAGGGTTACCTAAGCTGACACTGGGACTTGAATCTTGAATTCACAAAACGAAATTACTTTCACAGATTTATGCCACCAATCTACGTGAACGTCTGCACTTACACTAGTCGGCATAAATATTATGACGAACCTTACTTTCGACTATCAGACTTTGCGTTCCTTAAAACCGATAAATAAAGGTGCCAAAATGAGGCGCAAAACAAAGAATCAATTTTTATTAAAAATTTTTTTAGCTATGTGCATGCCAAATTTAATGACGTTTACCTTTTGCATTCTTTTTCTGCTGATAGGAATGCATGCAGACAACGGATGTTAGGGCTTTACTCGTAACAAAGTTTGAAGCTGGAGTTGCCGTAAAAGACCTTGGAAATGAATAGCTATAGCTATTCTAAACTATACACTCAAACAGTTCATTATCAAATAAACAAATTAAAAAAAACATAAAACTATTAACAACTTATTAAGACAAAAACAACCTTAAGACAGCTAATAAACCAATCAGTGAACGTACTGTTTGAAAGAAGCAGAAATCAAGACGTACCGAACAAAGGAAATACCGTACATATGCAAAGTAAACAAGGCGAAAAGATTCAACTCTTAAGACAGCTAATAAACCAATCAGTGAACGTACTGTTTGAAAGAAGCAGAAATCAAGACGTACCGAACAAAGGAAATACCGTACATATGCAAAGTAAACAAGGCGAAAAGATTAGCGTTCGCAAAGGAGCATTAGCATAAGCCTAAAGAATTTTGGAGGAGCGTTCTTTGGACGGACGAAAGTTCTTTTTAATTTAATTTATCTAAAAAGTTTTTTTGTAAGACGGCCACGGGTACAACGACAAAAAATAGGCCCGTTTGCAAAACAGTGAGTCATGGCGGTGGCTCGGTTATGTTCTGGGGGTGCATCTCATGTAATGGGTTGGGTGACTTGGTTATTCAAACTAATTTGGTTATTCAAACCAAATTATATTTTTAATTTATATAAGGAGGATTATAATTATAAGGATAATATAATTATATATAAGGATTTATATAAACCTATAAAAAATTATAAGCAAAAATACCTAAATTTTATTTCGTCAAATTATTTATGCCGATTAGTGTATGTAAGGCTGGCTAGGGAATGCTCTCAACCAATCTCTCTAGCCGGACCGCCGCCGGATTTAAGGCGGGCAGCCTCCTGGAGTCCACAAATGGCGAACTCCTGGATTTAGTTATTCCAGGCGCTTCTTAGTTCTATGTATCACAACATCTCCCACGGTAAGTGCTACAATAAATACTCCCCCCTCAAGATCAGACTTGGGAATTACCTTTCCAAGGATGATCCAAACAGCACTTGCTTTCACTGTTGCCGAATGTCTTTCGCATTAAACCTCCCAACCAGTCGTCCCTGGAGATCCTCTAATTCAGAATAGGCATTCCCAATCTTTCTTCTCACTCTGGCCTTCACGAATTTCAGTCCCAACTTCGCGGTATAACCCGCCTGGAAATTGCTCTGTTTTAAGTTCCTCCGGAACACTTCTTGTCCTTCGTCGTAGGCCACCGATCTAGAGAGCAGATTATAATTCCGCTCATTCTTTTCCTGCTGTTGCCTCATGATCTTTAAAGCCTGCTTCCACCTTACCTCTAAGGAGTCCTGCCTTGCAAACGTTGCCGATTTATTGTCTAGTAAAGGCAAAGCCCTTAAGGCCCTTATAATTGGGGGTTGTACCTAGGCTTGCGTGTACCGCGGATCTGAGTGCACAACGAATGCTACTGCGATGCTCATCCCAGTCCTTCTGATCCTCTCGTACATAGGTCATAATCGCGGCAATCACTGAGCGATTAACCCTTTATGAAGCATTCGCAGTGATCACCTGGAATTTATGGCCCTCAATGTATGGGCGGAACCGTTTTATGCAAATAATCGCAGCCGTTTTATGCAAATAATCGCAGGTTACCGTGTAATTTCTTTGAGCCTTGTTCAATTTTTTTTGACACGAAGGCTATTGGACACTCATCTCCTTCTTTCGATGTCTGCACTAACACTCCTCCCACTCTTGTACTACTAGCATCACAGTGGATCGAAAAAGGCTTGCCAAAATCGGGGTTACACAACACTGGCGCCGAGCTGAATCGGTTTTTTTTTAAGTTTTTAAATGCTAGCGGTCCCTCTGGGGTCATGGCGAATCTTTGTTTTGGTTTCAAAAGATCCGTCAACGGTGCGGCTACTGTTGCGAAGTTGCTGACAAATTTACTGTACCAATTGGCCATTCCTAAGAACCGTTTTCCGCAATGCTTTCAATGTTTTCGGCAAGGGAAAATCCACCATTACCGAGACCTTTTCCGGATCGGTTCGTACCACACCTTCGCCTACAATGTGCCCTAGGTATTTCACACTGCGCATACAAAACCTACTTCCACGTTAAGCGTTAACCCCGCTATTTTCATTCGGCCTGCAATCGTACTTAGGACCTTAAGATGACTATCAAAAGAATCGGACACAATTAGTAAGTCATCTAGATAGACGAATACCTCTTTTGCAGCTCTGGCAGAACTACTTTGTCCATAAGCCTGGTCATGGTTTGCGGCGCATTCGACAGTCCGAATGGCATAACTTTATATTGGTACAGCGGGTTACCTGGGATAGTGAAAGCGGTTTTCTCCCGCGATGATGGGTCCAGGGGCATTTGCCAATATGCATCTTTTAAATCCAAACTAGATATAAAATTTGCCTTCGGCAGCCTACTGAGGATGCCAGCAATTTGTGATAATGGGTATGCATCATTTTTCGTAACCTCGTTGACCTTCCTGCTGTCCAAACACAATCGGACCTTTCCCGGTTCTTGTCTATCTCCTATCCCCAAATATATGTAGATCCTGACTCAGCGAGGGGATTATGAAAAGTTGAATTTTTTTTTCGGTATTCTCGTACTCTATCGGGATACTAAGAAGTTCTATCATCTCTTGCTTATGACCGTCCGCCGTGGAAATCGGCCCAAAACTACGCTTAAACGGTATCCGTTTTTTTATAAGGTGCTCCGCCAACTGACGGGACATGGTGTTTTTTCTCTTAAGCTTTTTATTATCCTTGTATCTTTAAATAACATCTCATCTTCAGCCAGTTGTCCACAAAAATTAGCCCCTTCTTCTGGTTATGTCCTCAGTAGAACATAGACCCGGATCCACTTTTAAAGCTGTTCAGTGTCGTTTTGTTTAAGTCTAAAATCGCGGGAAAATGTTCACAACTTGCAACTAGTGAGTCAATTAAAGCGAACATTAAAAGCTAAAAGTGTCTATATAAAAAAAAAAGATCAAGGTATGTCAAGCAGGAGGACTCTGAACAGGAGTGTCAATCACTTTTGTGCAGTTGTATAGCAGCCAGGTATTGCAAAGCAACGACTTGTGTTTGGATTCGTTGTCTTGAAGCTTGCAATTAAGTTTATCTGGTTTTTTAGGGATAAAGAACCCAAAATCCTCCGCGATTTTAACCAACTCCTCTTGTAAAATATCCAAATTAAATTCTTTGATAATTATATCATCAGATATAATGGTAAATTCGGAGCTCCTCAACGCCCTTGGATGAATGGCATCCCCAAACCATTGCAGATAATTTATTTACCACACTTATCTGTTGGTATGATATTCTTCTGCTTCAACTTCAAAGGCTGTGTTGGGCTTTCTTGAAACCTTGCAGGGATCATGTTGGTCAATACATTTCATGTTGGTCCCATCACAAAAAATTACGTCGTTCTAATACTCGGCAGCATTGGCAATAGAACATTATAGCCGCCTGTCGATGTTGAGAGCAGAAAGCAGCGGCTTTCTTCTGGCTACGTGTGAAGAGTATTGTGTATGCTGAACACTTTTCATACGGTATTGTGGCTCACTATTTAGTTACAATCATTTTTGAGATTCAAGGCAAAGTGCCTGAGTATTATCAGGCAGTTTGCAGATTATCTTTATACCCTTGCAGAGGGTATTATAATTTTGTCCAAAAGTGTGCAACGCAGTGAAGGAGACATCTCCGACCCTATAAAGTATATATATTCTTGATCAGGATCACCTCCTGAGTTGATATGAGCATGTCCGTCTCTCCGTCTGTCTGTCTGTTTCTACGCGAACTAGTCTCTCAGTTTTAAAGCTATCGACTTGAAAACTTGCACACACCCTTCTTTCTTTTGCACGCAGTATATAAGTCGGAACGACCGGGATCGGTCGACTATATCCTATAGCTTCCATATAACTGATTGATCGGAAATGGTATAACTTCGGTGTTTTTAGAGTTAGAGAGTTCAAATTTGACATGAGAGCTATTTTTGACAAAACAATACGACAATTTAGATATTTTTCCAAAATTCCTTGGGGGTCCCTTTCAAAAACACCGGGAATGCCACTATGGCTCCCGGAAAGGCTATAACTCGGGCAATATGCATCCGATTCTCAAGCGGGATACTTTAAAAATTGGAAGCTCGATTCTCCAAAACTCTGCATCAAAATCCGAGAACAAAATATTTTTTAGATTTTTTTCGAAAAACACATTCTTTACATATGTAGATACACATTCTAGGGCTACCTTTCATGAGTCTTTTATTTTGCAACCCTAAGAACAATCGATAGCTGTTTCTTGCCTATCGCTTGCCAATCGAGACTAGTAGGCCCTGATGGAGGCCCCAAAAAGAGTATAAAAGGCGGCGTTCCTTTATTCCAAATCAGTAGTCAACGGACCTCCAACTCGTTAACTTCTCGCTTTTTATTTTATTTTTTGTTTCCCTTTTTATTTTTTCAAAAAGCTGATTGTCTGATTTATTATGTTTTAAAAATTAAATATTGAAAATAGATTTATAGTGGTAATAAAAGATGTTACGTTTAATTTATTTATTTTAATTATTTAATTTATTTTAACGATTATTTATTATTTTAATTTATTCAAAGACTAAAAGATTCTTATGAATTCGAATGATCGACGGCATTGTCATTTTTATTTTTTTTAATACCCTTGCAGAGGGTATTATAACTTTGTCCAAAAGTGTGCAACGCAGTGAAGGAGACATCTCCGACCCTATAAAGTATATATATTCTTGATCAGGATCACCTCCTGAGTTGATATGAGCATGTCCGTCTGTCTGTCTGTTTCTACGCGAACTAGTCTCTCAGTTTTAAAGCTATCGTCTTGAAACTTTGCACACACCCTTCTTTCCTTTGCACGAAGTATTTAAGTCGGAACGGCCCGGATCGGCAGACTATGTCCTATAGCTGTCATATAACTGGTTGATCGGAAATGGTATAACTTTCGTGTTTTTGAAGATAGAAAGCTGGAACTTAGTAGGGGTTCTTTTTTTGGTCAGATAATCCGACCTAACAAATTTCATAACGAGCGGTCGACTATATCTTATAGCTGCCATATAACTGAACGATCGGAAATGGTTTTTGGAAGAAATACCAACATTGGTATTTTTGAAGACAGAAGTTTGGGATTTATTTTAGATTTTGTATTATAATAAATCGGGTTATAATATCATATTCTCATAAGGATCGGCCATCTATATCCGATGTTTGCGATATATATCCGGTTTAAACTGCAAGGGTATATCAACTTCGGCTCCGCCCGCAGTTAGCTTTCCTTTCTTGTTTAAATATATGTCCTTCCAAAACTTTTCACCATGTCCAATGGAACATTAAAATCGTTGCGCATTTTATTCAACTCTGCTTGAAAAGGAATGTTGAATTGATCTATATTGCATGTAAATGGTTTGTCGTGTAACTCAATACAACTTTGTATTAATTTTAAATCAGAGGTCGGCACGGCCCTATCTCGGGGGCATAGGAAATTTCTCTGCCCGAGCTCTGCCACACACACACAGTATAAATGTGTGAAACGTCATGCTCACAGCCTACTTTACTCGTTACTACAGCCTACTATTCGTTACTAACACTAATGCGGTAAAATCATATCAATGTATTGGGGTTCTGTTTTAAATCATTAAATCTGTTCAAAAAACTGCTATGAATTCCTTTAACTATTTTTGCATACTTAGGCGATTTTAATTTTGGTTCTACTTGTAAATTTAAAAAGGTTTCTGATGTTTTTTTAAGACTAGAAAAACTATCTGATTCCAGTTCACTAATTAATATTACCAAGTTCCTACTTAAATTTTGGATGATATTAGCTAAAAAAAAATTTTTTTTGCTTTTCCCTTGCAGAGTTAGGTTAAATTTATTAAGAATTTTGGTTAAATCACAGAGAAAAGTTAAGTCTTGTGAAAAATCAGGATTTTCCAAATGAGTGTGAAGTCCATTGGTATTAATTGAAAAAAATTTATAATTTCTTTTCGCAAATTGAAAAGGCGCTAAAAACTACGACCTCGGCTGAGCCATCGTACTTCAGTGTGCAGTAAAATATCAGAATATTTCGCGTCAACACTTTTTAAAAAATCCTTAAATAACCTGTGTGTTAATGAATTGTGACCACCTCTTATTTTATTAATAATTTTAATTGAAATGTCCATAACATTTACCAAATTTAAGTGTTTTGAAATAAGGGACAAACAATTCCACACTCTTTTAATATACCCACAAGTCCTTTCTTGTTTCCTTTCATGACTTGGGCTCCGTCAGTGCATACAGAAGATAATTTTTCTTTATCGACGAATTTAAACAAATTATCGTCGATACTTTGAAAAAATATTTATCCTGTTACACTGCCGTGCAATGAAACAACAGTAAAAAACTCCTTAAATATATTAAAATCATCATCAATCGTTTTGATACAAAGAATGAGTTGGCATATACCATTTATGTAAGGACTTTCATCAAAAGCCATGGAAAAAAAATTTGGAATTAGCCAGTCTATTCTTTGCCTCAGAATGTATAATTTGGCTTATATGCTCAGTCCTGCGTGTTGTTGTACGCCGGGACGAGAGTATAATTTTACAAAGATTTAATGCCTCTCGGCACTTTTTGCCAAAACATTGAAGGATATCACATGTTAATTCTTTACAAAATATTCCGTCATAATAAGGGCGACAATGCTTTGCTAAGCTGAGTGCCATCACATATGAAGCTTTTTTCTTATTTTTTTCATCAATTTCATTACAAATTATATTATAATTATTATTTATTATATCCTTATCAGCTATGAAATTTAAAAAATAAAATGCTTTTAATTCCAACATCTTTTTATTTTAATTTTCCCCTGTAAATTAAAAAAAAAATGGAATGTAAACTATTTTAATGCCTTTTTATATTAAAAGAATCTTTTCTAGAAATTATTCTTGAACAAATTAAGCATTGCTCTTCTCCATCCATATTTTCTATAAAGAAAAATTGCTCCTCCCAAATTTCTGAAAACATTTTTTTCAGTTATGATTTTCCAATAATGAACAAAGTAGTCTTGCTTCAGTGAGGTCTGAACGTCGACTAAATTAATTTTTATTTCTCATAGGTAAAAATTGTGTCTCTCAAATGAGAGAAAGTCTCATTTGCCGGCAGCGCTGCGGCAGAATTTCCTACCCTATACTCGAGTGCTATGTAAAATAAGAGTTTGCCCACCAGTTTATGTAAGTTTGAGAGTTTGTTGTCGCTTCCTGCTACGGGAAGTGCTGTGCTGTGCAAACAGATGGCTGTGCTCATGATACAATAACACAAGGTAGTCTCGTCGGCAAAAGTTGTCCGTTATCTATACCATACATAAGTGCGAGTGAAACGACTGCACCTAGTGAGTGCGAAAGAGTCGACAGTAGAGCTTTATAATTAACCCTTAAATGGTGCAGTGGGTTTAATGTTCCACTATATTAAAAAGAGTTGAATTTTTTTTTATAATTTAATTTTTAATAATATGGAATTGGATAGTAATCGTTGTTTTTGTTTTTGAATACTTATTTTTTTGTTGAGGTACTTAATTTTAAAATATATACGGATCTTAAAGTAAAATTGTTTTATGGCTAAATTAATATTTATATCTCTAGCAGCTAATAACAATTGTTACTTTATATTGTTTTTTGAATTGAAATAATTTGAAACTATATTGGAGAAAATAATTTCAAGTTGTTTAATATTGTTAATGAACTCTTTCGATGGTTTTATAGTCCTCCATGTGAAACTTCGTCTACATAAGTAAATGATGACTTCTCGGTTATCTCATTGGAAAGGCGCATTTTTTTAATAACATAGCCTGCCAAATACTCTGGCATCCTCCGTCAACTCATCTATCTCATCTATAGCAGCTGTTATGGGTTTATCAAAATCCTCAAATTCGTTCTGCACTGTGTCTGCACATTGATGTGATTGGGATTTTAGATCTAAATTCAACCACGTATCGGTGTTGTCTTTCTCAACATTTTTACTGTTTGACAACATTTCAGTATTTTTGGCTAAATAAAAATAAGGATTATTAAATAAACAAGAAAGGAAAGCTAACTTCGGGCGGAGCCGAAGTTTATATACCCTTGCAGTTAAAACTGGATATATATCGCAAACATCAGATATAGTTGGCCGATCCTTATGATTACATCATAATAAAACCAATTAATTACAATAAAAAATCTAAAAAAAAGTCCCAAGCTTTTATCTTCAAAAATACGAAAGTTGATATTTCTACCAAATACCATTTCCGATCGTTCAGTTATATGGCAGCTATAGGATGTAGTCGGCCGATCCTAATGAAATTTCGTAGGTCGGATTAACTGACCAAAGATATAATCTGTAGCAAATTCCAGCTTTCTATCTTCAAAAACACGAAAGTTGGGTCATTTCCGATCAATTAGTTATATGCCAGCTATAGGATATAGTCGGCCGATCCTTATGAAATTTGACATGTCGTTTTATTTTGCCAAAAATAGCTCTCATGTCAAATTTGAACTCTCTAACTCTCAAAACACCAAAGTTATACCAGTTCCGATCAATCAGTTATATGGCAGCTATAGACTATAGTCGGCCGATCCCGGCCGTTCCGACTTATATACTGCGTGCAAAGGAAAGAAGGGTGTGTGCAAAGTTTCAAGACGATAGCTTCAAAACTGAGAGACTAGTTCGCGTAGAAACGGACAGACAGACAGACGGACAGACAGACGGACAGACGGACAGACGGACAGACGGACAGACGGACATGCTCATATCAACTCAGGAGGTGATCCTGATCAAGAATATATATACTTTATAGGGTCGGAGATGTCTCCTTCACTGCGTTGCACACTTTTGGACAAAATTATAATACCCTCTGCAAGGGTATAAAAAGGGACAGGAAGTAAAGGGAAACATAAATCACAAAACACAACACCTTATACAGATAAAAACTACAAACAATCACGATCCAATCTTTGCTGAAACATAGAGCTAAACATTTGACAATTAGTATTTGTCAAAATGCCTTTTGCCGTCTAAAATGCCTTTTTGGAAGGGCAGTTTATGGGTTTTACCGACTATATTTGTCCGCATGAGCTCTGTCATTCTAGCCAAAATTCCTCTTTGGATCTCGATATCCTGTCCATATGGTTTAGTGGTTTCAATAGAATTTGCCGTAGACAGTTTCGAATTGAATACATCGAACCAGTCATTGAGAAGTTTGAAAAGATCAGAGGTTTCGCATGCATTATCTACATCCTTACCCAACGCATAACATCTTCTAATAGCGCTGGCGGTGGTATTGGAAAATAGTTTTGTGGCGAATTTTACCTTTTGTTTCGCCAGCGACCCAACGTTAAGGTGGTTATCAGTGATCTTAAATAAAATAGACACATCTGATTTTGAACAGTGGCTAATTCTCTGCTGGACTGTAGTTTTAGTCAATTTTTTCCCGTTGACCACTAGCCCGGAGCCGACATAATGGTTACGAACCAACTTTATCAGGTGTGGTGTATCCGAGAAAACGAAAATTTTTAAATTTTCATCAGCTGGATGGCTAAACCACGTCTTTGCTACAAAAAAAGTTTAATTTCCCTTCCGTATTGTTTTTTATATGCAACTTACTCTCCGAAATGAAAAGTTCTGTCCACAATCTTTGGTTTCCAGGGCCAGAATCACAAACAATAGCCACTACGGGATATCCTCGTGTGTAGAGTTTGGTTACAATTGAATGTAAAGTCGGCACGTCCATTCGAGTATTGAAGTCGAAAAATACTGGCTGTTTCCACGATTTTTTGAGGCCTCGAACTATGGCCAGTTGCACATACAGTGGCGAGCACATGTGGATACATGTTTGTCACTTCTGACTTCAAGCTGTTGTAAAATCCGTAAAAATGAATAAATCTCTTTAATTTTTTTTTCTAGTAATCTTTATTAATATCTACTATATTATAATATAATAAGGTAATATATAATAATAAGGTGCTTATATGTGTATTTTTTTTTTATTTGAAAAAAGTCAATGTATCCACTTATGCACGTTTTGGCTTTTTTTTAGTTTTTATTCAAATTTTAATATTTGGTCCAAAGACCCTTTGCCTTAATTACCATTTTAATACGTTTGGGCATACTCTCGACCAATTTCTGCAACATTTCATTTGGAATAATTTTCCATTCCGCTTGCATCCTGGCCCAAAGTTCATCAAATTCTTTTGGTGGACTCTCATACTTTGCCAGCCGTTTCTTTCCGTGTACTTGCTTGGCTCATATACAACATCTGATGTGCTGTCATATTCAAAAGCTTCAGACACCTTCATTTCATCAAAGGACAAAACGCATAGCTTATCGACTTCTGGCATTTCCTCATTTTCCATGAGGTCTATTACAACATCAAGGGGACCTACACATTAATTTTAACTTCTGCCAACCATCTGTACAATGTTGCCCGAGAAGGGAATCCTTTTCTATAAAGATGATTATATGCACGAGGTCCTGCGGCATGAAGACAAATAGCAGAAGACATGTCTGCTGACTTAAATAAGGTCCTCTTTCCTCCATTCTTCAACATATTAATTTGTGTCTCGGTAAAAATTTTGCCAAGAGATTTTTTGAGTTCGTTATATTGTTGAAGTTTCTGGCGCAAACAATCAACATCCTTCTCCAATATACGAATCAATTTTCGCTGGTTCTCGTTCTCCAAAGCTAGTGCACGATTTATATCTTTGTCCCTATATTTTAAATAATTAGGTTTTTGCATATATGTATGTACTTATGTACAGTAAACTTACTCTGCGTGCCAGACTCCGAGTAGCCTAATTTTAAAATTTTTGGGCTGGGCTCCGTCTCTTTGTAAGGGACAGCATCATTAATTAATCGCCTTCTTTCGAAAATATTTCCTTTGTTTGGTGCCGACTTCCATTGCGAAGAATCAAAATGTGATTCGCAAAGCTTGGAGTTTTCACCAAGTTTGCAGTCAAGGATTTGCTCCCACAGTGTCCTCCTCGTCAAACATTTTGGTGCATTCATAAATTTTACACCGTGCACGTGCTTTCGGCAAAAATTGCAATACGTCATTTTAACACAAGGGTTAATGTCAAAAAAAAAAATCGACAAAAAAATCGTCCGCACACAACCTTTCACTTCAACAAGCACGAGCGCACTGAACGTTAACGGACTGACCGAACGAAAAGGCACACGACGAGACTACCTTGTGTTATTGTATCATGGCTGTGCTAATGTTATTAGGCTATTGTTACTTTCATTGAAACTCAAAATGGAATCTGTGTCGGAGAACCCATCTGTTGAATTGGTTTCAATTAGGTATAAATAGTAGGATTTTATTTCAAACATGTCATCTTTTTGAATATGTAAAGCAGGAGGATAGAGGAAATTTTATGCCAAACACTTTCATTTTGCTTCCAAATATCATCAACGTTTGTTAAAATAGATTCTTTTAAAATTGTTATAGTTAAGGAGTCTGCTTCAGATTTCAAAAATCTTACTAATAGAAGGAATTATATAACAAAGAGAGAAAACTTTACATCTTTGAAGTTCCTTAAAGACACTCTTTACATTTAGGGCAGGTGCCGTTGGTGTTTACTTATTATTTTATTAACCTCACCCCAGTTGTCAACTACGGATTTAAGCATTCTGAACTGTGAGTTCCAACGAGTCGGGCAGGGTTTTTTAAGGTGGTATCCAAATGGTGCTGCAAATTCGCCTTTTTGAAGAACTTCGCCACCTTTTTGCACGCACTCAATGTTCCACTTAAATCAGTTGCCTGATCAAAGGACCGTCCCAAGCATTGGCCAACAGGTGAGGTTCAGATATTTCCTTCCAACGCCTTTTTAATATTCGCCCCACGATCAGTGACGAATTTTATGTTGTCCAGGTTTTCAACCTTAAACTCACAGAAAAGGCTCCTTAATTTTCGGGAAATATTTTCACCCGTCGACCTCTTGAAATCCATCGACTTAAGGCCTAGGACCAGACTTTGAAGCCTTGAATTTTTGAATAAGTGAGCGGTTTGCCTTTGGGTGAATTTAAGGACTTTTTACATGTGCGACAAAATATCCACCCATCGACAAGTGATGTATCACCTCGATTAATGTCACATAAAATGTTCCATATGACGCTTTTGTTTTTTTTCCCTTTTAACTGTACTCGCCAGTTTCAATGTTTTGCCTTATGTTTTCAGCTTCACTTGCCATGTTTTCTAATTGGACACCAATTTACGAATTTACTGCTGTTTACTACTTTTGGTAACCACCCACTAGTTGCATCGCTTTCACCCATTTTTATTTCAGCTATTCTTACCCAAAGAGCAACGAAAGCAGCCGAGGAGAAAGAGATAAAGTGATCAAGCTCAAAAATGTAAAAATGCAAATCTCTTTTAAAAATATATATCTTTGGGTTTAAAAAATTTCCTCACCTTTTTTACTGACCCACCACCAACCCCGTTCTGATCGTGGGTATAGACTAATTATTCATCGGCTTCACCACTCCACACCTTATGACCAAATCCGCAAGCTCATCAACAACCTGGTTTTCACCGTCCGCTACATAAACAACATTAGGCACCGCCGCAGTCACAAGCCACTGCATTTATTTGAAGTTGAACTTGCACCGTCTTTGAATGATTAAAACTTCAAAAACGTTAATTCTATCTGTTACCATGCTAGGTAACCAGCGGGTTACAGTGGAACGGCAGTTACGAAGAATGGAACCAGCTATGTGTCACAGATGCCAACGTTTTGGGCATACTACAAATTCCTGACGTCGGGATTTTGTCTGCCTCGTCATAATATGGCTAATATGAGAAAGGACAAGTTCTCAACGCCTAAGGGGGCTTCTTTAGAGATAAATAAAGATGTAAGTCGATGGACAGCTCGAAGAGCCCTTCAAAATATTGGATATGTTGCAGCAGTAAAAAAAATAAACCTGCGTTGTCGGACAAAAATGTGAAGGCACGTTTAGGTTTTGCCAGATAGCACCGAAATTGGTCTATAGATGACTGGAAGCGGGTAATTGGTCAGATGAAACGAAGTTTAACAGATTCCAATCAGATGGAAAACAATATTGCTGGCGCCGGCCCGGTGAAAAAATACAACGACACCACGTTAAGCAAACTGTAAAGCATGGTGGAGGCAATATAATGGTTTGGAGCTGTTTCAACTGGTGAAACATTGGACCAATGCACAAAATAAAAGGGATTATGAACAAAGAGCAATATCTAAGTATTTTGAGGAACCATCTTCCTGAATTTATTGATCTTACACGAAACTAAAATCGTGTTTGGAGGATGGAGACCCGAAAGCACACTGCAAAAGTCGTCCAGAAATGGCTAATGGACCAACATTTTCAGTTGATGCAGTGGCAGGCCCAAAGCCCTGACCTCAACCCAATTGAAAATTTGTGGTCAATCGTAAAAAGACTATTGGCACAATATAATTCAGCTTCATCAATCATCGAAAATTTATGGGAAAGGGTGCTTGAGGAGTGGCGCCGTATACCCAAAGAAATTTTGGAAATCCTTGTGGAAAGTATGCCAGACCGTATTGAAAGGGTAATACAAAATAAAGGTTTATGAACAAAATATTAATATTTTACTATAAATGCCATTTAACGATCTTGTTTGCAGATAAGAAGTTTAAATTGTCAAAGGTGCATCAATGTGTACATACATACATGTTGTTTTTGTTATTAATTTAGCTTTTCTTCTTTGTGCACCTCTTTGTTGATCTTTTCTCGTTAATGTATGGCCAATTATAATATTTAATAAAGAGAAAATGTATATTTTCAAAACTGGTCCATGTAAACTATTTATCTGAGTTAAAAGAGTTAATTATCTGAGTTAATTGCAAATGATTGACAACCACCTCCCATCCAAGCTACGCAAGTAAATATTGTTACTTGACGATAGCTAAAATGGGCACTTTGAATCTCATTTTGATGCACTTTAGAAGGCTTTAAGTTAGTTAAAATTAGTTTTAAATTCTGGCACAGTCATTTCTAGTCTGATATTAAATTCGAAAAGGTGGAAACCGTATTTTTCAAAGCTAGGTTTTTTGTCTACCTTTCTCCAATGCTGCCATGTGACTTCGTCTTCCATATTTGTTAAATATGCTAGGAGGTACTGGTATTTTAAATCAGTTAGGCACCTCTTACATTTACTTTTCATGCAATCTTCATTGTAAATATCACAGCAAACAGATTTAAGAAAGCTTTCAAAAAAACAAAATTGGCGTGGTACATGCAAACACACATATTGTGTGGCATTATATTTAATAATTGGAATTGACGTGGTCGCACACTAAAAAAACGTGGATTTACCTAATGGTGTATTCGGAAATTTTTTTTTATACACTTCATAGGCTTCAGATAAGGTCAACATAAATCGTTTAGCAATAAATTGCCCTCCAATTAAAATGGTGTCTTTTTTCCTGCAACTTGTACACTTATTAAGTCGTTTAAAATTTTCTGGCAGTGTCTTACCAGATACTTTTGAAGTGCTTAATTTTAATGGCTGAACATATTTTTTGTATAAACATTCAATAAGTTTATTTTTCTTGTTTACATCTATTGGCAGCGATTCCTCTACCTTTTTCAGGGCTTTTCCAAAAGTTTGCTTACAATTGTGGGGCTTAATTTCCATTCGTTAAGTTTTTTTTTTGTTTTAATTTCTTTTTCCTTTGGTCTCTCATATCGCTTTGCTTCTTTGTAAGCTTCAGAATTGTTTTTGATCAATTCTTTCGACCTCTTTCTAGCTTCTTGCATTTTTATTCCCTTGCAGAGGGTATTATAATTTTGTCCAAAAGTGTGCAACGCAGTGAAGGAGACATCTCCGACCCTATAAAGTATATATATTCTTGCTCAGGATCACCTCCTGAATTGATATGAGCATGTCCGTCTGTCCGCCTGTCTGTCCGTCTGTCTGTTGCTACGCAAACTAGTCTCTCAGTTTTGAAGCTATCGACTTGAAACTTTGCACACACCCTTCTTTTATTTGCAAGCAGTATATACATAAGTCGGAACGGCCGGAATCGGCCGACTATATCCTACAACTGCCATACAACTGAACGATCGGAAATGACCCAACTTTTGTGTTTATGAAGATCGAAATCTGGAACTTAGTACAGATTATATTTTTGGTCAGTTAATCCGACCTACCAAATTTCATAACGATCAACCGACTATATCTTATAGCTGCCATATAACTGAACGATCGGAAATGGTTTTTGGTAGAAATACCAATTTTGGTATTTTCCAAGATAGAAGTTTGGGACTTTTTTAGATTTTTTATTATAATAAATTGGTTTATATTATCATATTCTCATTAGGATTGGCCAACAATATCCGATGTTTGCGATATATATCTGGTTTAAACTGCAAGGGTATATCAACTTCGGCTCCGCCCGAAGTTAGCTTTCCTTTCTTGTTTACATTTGAAGTCGTTTGTTTTACGTTTATGAAGTCACGATGTTTGATAAGTCTGCTATGAAAAGTTTCTTATTTGGAGCATTTGAATTAGTTCGCCTATGTTTGTCTATTTTTGCCCAATACAGGAGCCAGGCTTCCAGAAGATTGGATGCTGAAGTGGTGAGCCAGTGCGTTAAGGCGTATTAGTTGCACGGACTACCCGTGCATGGTCATCTGCCAGATTGGACCGGTTGCGAGGTAGAAGCATAATGCGACATATAAGTGCCATGGTTTGATTTGATGTTGTTTTGTTTTAAGAGGCAAGCTGTCCATCCTAGCTTTGTATCAATGGCGAAATCTGGATCTGGAAGCACGCTGCAAATTCGGCAGATACGGAGCATAACAAAGCCTGAATACTTTGGAGTTTGTAGATTTATAGTTTCTGATCAAGTAGTATGTGCCCTGGGCGCTTGTAATTTGAAAATTGTGAAATGTGATTTAAAAAGGCATCGTATTTATTTTGAATAAAGTATCTCGATCGCATCTTTAAAGAGGCGCTTGTTTATGATTTGGTATTGCAAGGTTGACAAGGTAACCAAAGTTTCCTTATGTGTATTCCGGAAAGGATTAAAATACGGGGGTGTAGCTTGTGCTTGAAACAATCGCACACTGATGAGTTTTGAAATGGAAAGGTTATCAGTATGTAGGGCTACTTCAAGATAGATGAGGAGTCTGGCGCAGCTAGGCAAGACATATACATGTGTTATTTTATATTTAAGTTATTAATCTTAGTTGTATTTAAGTATAATTTGATATTCGATTTTTAATAACCATGAAGAAGTCAGTTATTTTTTTTTTTATTTGAAGACTGGCTTAGTAATTTTTTTTTTTAATAGAGTGATTAATATGTGAAGATTTATTAATTTTTATCGTCGTTAGTGTTAGTTCTTGGGCGCGGCAGCGATCCAGTAATGAAGGACTGCAATAGTTTAATGAGTGCATCCATCTTTTTCCCCATTTTGCTTACGGTGATTAAGTTTGGCTGCACTAGATGCATCATTTCCGCGTTTGCCTGCTGCGGTTCAGTTTGGTACATACATATGTCTGTCTCGAGCCAGAAGAGCTTGGTTTACGGTCAAGCTGGAGTAACTGAATTCGTGGCTGGCTGCTGCCAATCCGTGGGTTTGGTTTGTTATTGTTTGGGCCGGAAGGTGCAGTTTTTTAATGCGGCTGCTGAGCAACTGTTGGTAGTTTCTGGCCGGATTTTGTGACTGCTGTAGCTGGCGATGGCGGTGACCAGGGTCGTTGTAGTTTCTTCGAGAAATTGGGCTCTCTCGGGGTTAGTGCAGGTTCCTCCGGTTGTCCAAAGAAAGGTGGGCGCGGTAGGCTGTGAGACGAGCTTGAGCCTACTTAAATGCAGCACAACCCTTGAATCTGGCGACGTGGACAAGACCACAATTGGCCCATTTGGGGTTAGAAATTCAGACATGCGCACAAGCCGTTGATGGTTGGCTTCCTGCGCATTTTTGGCAAATTAAGTCGCGTCGACAGAAGTTTTTCGTATGGCCATAACCCTGGCAGCGGCGGCTCATTGCCGATTCCATTCGCCGAAGCTGTCGTTCGATAATTGGTAACACGTTGGTTTCCTATCCTGGTAAAAGTTAGGATTTTATCGTTGAAGTTATCCTCAGCCGGGGCTAGCTCCACTTCAAACAGGTCTAATGGCTTACGGCTTCGGCGATGCCTGATGTTATTTACAAATCGATTCGTAAAGCTCAGTTCGTTGAGTAGTTTGCAAACGTCATCACATGGGGTAGAATGGTGCAACTGCCGGATTACGAGCCTGTAGCCCCGCTCAGAGCGAGGTTGGTATGTGTATTTTTTCCGTGTGTCAGCCTCCAATTACCTGTTAGCATTGGCAATAGAACATTATAGCCGCCTGTCGATGTTGAGAGAAGAAAGCAGCGGTTTCTTTCTGGCTACGTGCGAAGAGTATTGTGTATGTTGATCACTTTTCTGACGGTCTTGTGGCTCACTGTTTAGTTACTATCATTTTTGAGATTCAAGGTTAATTGCCTGAGTATACAGTTTACGGATTATCGTTAATCTTTTTCAAAATTTGTGAATGGTCACGTCTGGTAAGCTTTGGTGGCTTGAATCACTAACCATACAGCATATGGTTATACAGCATGCTGTATGGTTAGTGGTATAAGGCATAGGAAATTCCATCAATTTTAATAAATTATATACATTTCTAATTTAAGTTCACTACCAGCGGCCCTACACTCGACAAAGCAGAAAAATATAGGTCTACGAGATCCGCCATTTTGAAGCCGCCATTTTGAATTTCGTGAATATTGAATATTTTTTTAAATCGTTAATAAACATAAACAAATCAAAAGTTCAAAAGCATAAGTTCGTATGTCTTTTCATTTTCCCGCAATCCATTCTCAAAGTTTGCTTAATTTTCGAAAAAATCCAAAAGAACCTCCCCTTAATTGAGAGGAAAGTGCCGACTCGTTCCAGGTCAAATAGCATTAAAGTGATCTCAAAAATATCCATCGGAGTATGGTCATGGTAGGATTTTAGGTTACGAATGTAACAGAGAGTGAAGTTTAAACTTGCAAACTCCCCTAGTATGCGTGAAGTAGGAGTCGCGTGGTGGAGACCACGAATAATGAATCGACGATGTTTGTTTAGGTGACTCAAGAATGTGTGGGCCAGATAGCCAGCTCAGAATGAGCGAGTGATCCTCTTTGGAGTAGCAGATCACAGCTCTATTATGGTCCAGACGGTTGACTACATACTTGAGATCCCTTGAAGTGCAGGCACTGAGGAATCCTTCGAAGTCCCACAAGGATGAGACATCAAATACTATGAAGGGAGGAATGACGTCCATTTGGTTCACGGAGGCGGCCATAGCTGAATTCGTAATAGCTTCGTATTTTTAAAAAACGTCCGATTGCGTCTGAGGCTTGCGAACGAGGGAATGAAATCATAATGGCTGAAAAAAGTTGTAGCGTAATGAAGCGACAACTGCGCATTAGACTAATGAGGCTACGGTGCAGAGTGAATTTTAAGGGAAAACATAAGTGTATGTGTGTGTGTAAAACAATGTTCTTTGTGTGTGGGAGTTCCATGCAGTAGAAAAGAGACATAAAAGGAGAGCAGGCATTAAATTAAAGCTTTGTGGGAGAGATAATACAAACATATACATATGTAAGTAGTTTATATCATTATTTTGTCGTTGATTTGATAAATTTCGTAGTAGCAGATGAAGAATTTATTTCTTTTGGAGGGTTTAACGTTATTTCCTACAATGCACGGTTTTTGACCACTTTATGTGGCATTTAATCATTTTTTAAAAGTTTTCTGATTTAAAAAAAATTAGTGGGAATGTGTTAACTGTTTAAATCAGTGGTGCCCAAGCTCTGCATACGGAAGAGCAAACTCCCATACCAATGCAAAAAATAACCAATACATTTGTGCGAGAATTTTTTTCCCATCCATGTGACTGCACTGAAAAATAAAATTATAGTAATATTCACAAGAGGTTTAAAATATCAATATAATAAAAAATACATTTTATTACAGCCATTAAAAAAAGGCCCTACATATTTTAGAACAGCTTATTATTATACTACGACAAATATGCAGAGCTTCGTAGTTAAAAAAAATGTTCTGCGAAGAACAAATTCATCGCTACAGGTCGTCCATTTTGGCAGAAACAAAAACAAGAATGAATTTCTTGCAGTGAAAAGTTTTCGGCACTCCAACAACCAAATTCATTCGGATTAGTACGATTGAGGAGAATAGGGAAAACACGAAAAATTGTTATTGTAATTGCCCTTTGCTTATGATGGGACCAACGATGCTTATGGCGTGAGCAGACTCACACAACTCGGTAGGCATGAGCATTTGCAAAAACAAACAAGAAAGGAAAGCTAACTTCGGGCGGAGCAGAAGTTTATATACCCTTGCAGTTAAAACCGGATATATATCGCAAACATCGGATATAGTTGGCCGATCCTAATGGGAATAGGAATATATAATCCAATTTTTTACAATACAAAATCTAAAAAAAGTCCCAAACTTCTATCTTCAAAAATACGAAAGTTGATATTTCTTCCAAGTACCATTTCCGATCGTTCAGTTATATGGCAGCTATAGGATATAGTCGGCCGATCCTAATGAAATTTGGTAGGTCGGATAAACTGACCAAATATATAATCTGTACCAAGTTGCAGCTTTCTATCTTCAAAAACACGAAAGTTGGGTCATTTCCGATCGTCCAGTTATATGACAGCTATAGGATATAGTCGGCCGATCCTTATGAAATTTGGCATGTCGTAATGTTTTGCCAAAAATAGCTCTCTTGTCAAATTTGAACTCTCTAACTCTTAAAACACCAAAGTTATACCATTTCCGATCAATCAGTTATATGGCAGCTATAGGATATAGTCGGCCGTTCCGACTTATATACTGCGTGCAAAGGAAAGAGTGCAAAGTTTCAAGTCGATAACTTTAAAACTTTAGACTAGTTCGCGTAGAAACAGACAGACAGACGGAGGTCTGGTGGTGAGGAGGTGATCTTGATCAAGAATATATATACTTTGTAGGGTCGGAGATGTCTCCTTCACTGCGTTGCACACTTTTGACCAAAATTATAATACCCTCTGCAAGGGTATAATGAGCAGCGAGAGCAATGGGATGAGCACCACTGGTTTAAATTGTGCGTGTCTATACTAACATTTTGTCATTTTATAAATGCACCTTAGGCTTAATTTTGGGAAACAAATTTCAACTTTGGGAAGAGTTTTGAAATAGAAGAAATAGAACGTTTTCAATGCGTCGAAGTGTATGTTGTAGCGTTGTCAATACTGAGCAAAGGCTGTTAGTCTTATTGTGCACTTTTCCCCACTATTCGTGCAATTTTCATAGACAACCTCACTTTCTCCAACGCCAATTTGGTCGCTGCTTGGAACAGCGAAAAGGGGCGGGCTGAGCAACAAATGGCTGTGCAATATTTTTTTGAACGCCATTCAAATAACAATGCGGGTAATGAAATTTTGAAAGAAAAAAGCAGTCAATTTTGCAAAATAATGCCTTACAAATAGAACAGTTGTCGAAGGAATTATAAGTACTTTTGCAAGTAAGCACAACAAATTTACCTATGAAAAAGCGCAATATGAGTACTAGACGCCATTTGTGTCAAAAGGCGAACAAGCTCTAAGACAGGAAGCAGCTCAACTATCAAAATCACAGAGTAATGAAGTACTTTTGTTAGTCCAAGCAGCAAGCACAGCCGCCCGAAAGCAAGGACTACATGATCTTGGTGCTGTTCTTAAAATACTTGCAAGTACTCCGGAGAAAGCCACCGAAGTCAGGGAATTTTTAACCAAGACTATTGAGCAACCCATACGTGCGTCCAAAGATGATGCATTAGCGTTATTGGATCAATGCATATTGGATCAAGGGTTTACCAAAGAGCAGTACTGTGCGTTCCAGGACGACGTGCGCAAAAGAAAAATGAACATTTACCCCCTCTACAAAGATGTTGCAAAGCAAAATACAGACCAGTGAACATTGATCTCTTGGAGACGGTAGCTAAGGTCTCCATGCAAAGCCTTTTAGAACATACGGTTTCCCGAATTGTGGCACTACAAAAGGGTGTAATTCAGATTTAATAAATTTAATAATAAATTGTAATTTAATAAAAAACCGTATGATGCAGACTCATGCTTTTTTGCCACCACCACCGCCTCTTCGAATGATCGACGCATCCGCAAATTATTTGTGGAACAATCGCACACTACAGTCTATTAGGTTCTGTCGTCCCTTAAAGTTGGAGTTTTAAACGATACAAAAGAATCGATATTAAAAGAAAACAAGAAAGGAAAACTAACTTCGGGCGGAGCCGAAGTTGATATACCCTTGCAGTTAAAACCGGATACATATCGCAAACATCGGATATAGTTGGCCGATCCTTATGAGAATATCATAATAAAACCAATTAATTACAAAAAAATGTCTAAAAAAAAGTCCCAAGCTTCTATCTTCAAAAACACGAAAGTTGGGTCATTTCCGATCGTTCAGTTGGGTGCATGGCATAACGCCCAGTGGGCGCCCGTGGGCGCTATGACACAAAGAATTGAAAGTAACTTTTTGAAAGTGTCATATTGCCCGCGGGCGCTATGTCATTTTTCTTGTGGGCCTTATGACACTATGATAAGTGCATTAACGCTTGAACCTAATAATAATGAAATACCTGGTATAAATAGCCGCCCAGCATAATTTATCGTGATAATCGAGTGCTCAATAGCTTCAGAAGAGCCGCAGTCAAACATTTTTTTACCCAAAAAACCCCGCGATTTTTATGTAAAACAATTTTTGCTTGCGCATTTAATAAAGTAAATTTAAATACAAAATTGTGTTAACATGTCATTTATTTCATTTCAACATTATTGATAAACTTTGATTTGGATGTCTACTATTTTCCTGCAATATGGGCAGAGCAATAGAGACTTCGCCGCTTTCATTTTCATCACTTTGAAGCACTCAAAACATATTTTTAAGTGGCTACAAGGTAATAGTACCATTTTACAAGTTTTAAGAAATTGAGGGCGTTATGAAACAGGTTGAAAATGTCATAAGGCCCACGGGCGCTGTGACATTTTCGGTCCGGGCGACTTTTAAAAGTGTCAGAACGCCCGCGGTCGCTATGACACTGGGCGTTATGACATGCCCAGTTCAGTTATATGGCAGCTATAGGATATAGGGGGCCGATCCTTACGAAATTTAGCATGTCGAATTATTTTGCCAAAAATAGCTCTCATGTAAAATTTGAACGCTCTAACTCTAAAAGTTAAGTTAAACTCTAAGCGAAGTTATACCATTTCCGATCAATCAGTTATATGGCAGCTATAGGATATAGTCGGCCGATTCCGGTCGCTCCGACTTATATACTGCGTGCAAAGGAAAGAAGGGTGTGTGCAAAGTTTCAAGTCGATAGCTTTAAAACTGGGAGACTAGTTCGCGTAGAGACAGACAGACGGACAGACGGACATGCTCATATCAACTCAGGAGGTGATCCTGATCAAGAATATATATACTTTATAGGGTCGGAGATGTTTCCTTCACTGCGTTGCACACTTTTGGACAAAATTATAATACCCTCTGCAAGGGTATAAAAAGCCATTATTGGTTAAGTCTCCCGGCAGCACTGAGGAAAATTTAAAATAAAACAAAAAGAAAATTATTTAAAACAGTGTAAAAGAATTTCAGGTTGAGGAAGAATAAAAAATGGTCAAGAATGAATTTATGTAGCTAAATTAAAGCGGTCTTCCTTGTTAAATTGTATGTATTAATTAGGTTTAAAAAGAAAAGATTTTACGTTAAGTGTCTGTTCCCTAATTACACCTAGCTAAACCGACGATAGCGCTTCCGGCGAGGGATGCTAACAAGGAGAAGTAGGGCAATCTGTGAGTAAACCTATTTTTATATACTTTTAATTAGCATGAGGTCCCATTGCGGTCCCGATTGTAAACAATCTAAAATTGCAATTCCATATAAAGACCAAAATTTAGTTTTTCTCTCTCTTAAAATTTTTAGTCATTCTTTCTGCCCTAAATGTCTCCTTAGAATTAGTTTAATTTTCTATAATATTTCTGTCAATAGGTATGAGTCCTAAATTTATATTGTCATTCAAAAGTTTATATATGCGGCCGAGGTTAGTTTTTAGTATGTATTACTCTTAGTTATTTTGGTTCAATACATTTTTATAATGTTTAAAATTCAGCATTTTAAGCCGCAGCGGCAGAATGGCGATGTAGGAGAAACCACAGTAAAAGGGTCACTCGTAGGGTAGGAAAGTCACTTTCTATGCGATCTGGCGGCTCAACCAGCTCAGAATCCGCACCCTTCACCACGCAGGCGACAGCGGCATGGTTGGAACTAGTCTTCAACTTAGCCACCTCGAGCATTAGGGCCATCACGAGCTCATCATACCGACATATAGATGCCGATATGATCTCAATATCGCTACTAATTAATACGCTGCGAACCGACCGCTGAGTTGCACATAATTCTGCAAGGGCAGCCTCTTGGCCAGCCGCAACTGCAGCGCTAGCATCGCCTTTCTCAAATGCGACTGAGCGCACCAATATTCCAGTCTCAGTGTAAATGGCGGGGGAAGCAGCGATATGGGTCGTGTTGGCAGCATCCACGTCAATAGCATCCACGTAGACAGCATCATCATTGGCATCCAAACATAACTTCTTACCCTTACCATTTGTATCCCTGCATTTAACATTTCAGTTTCAAAACGTCCTAAGCTAGCAGGTTTATGCTATGTGACACCACTAACCATACAGCATATAGACAACCCATTTCATACAACGAAAATGGACGCAAAAATTTCTTGCGACAGTCCCCAGAGCCAATCAATAACAAATACCCAAATTTTGTTAGGGTAGCAAGCCTAAAAAGTTAGAAAAATCAAAATTTTTGAGCGCTGGCTTCGAAACGAAATCGCACGCACACATGCTTCCATGTATATGAATGTGTGTCACGCATACATACAAAGATCAATGCAAGCCCAGACCAACCTTCTTCATCGCGCTCCTTTCAGAGACTGAGAAACAGAATAGAGTAGAGGTGGAGAAACATCGATGCCAACATCGATGTCATCGATGTTTTCGAAACATCGGTAACATCGATGTTTTACCGGGCAACATCGATGTTTTTCCATCTCTAAAGCACTTCGAGGAAGATTGACGAATAACTTGTAAGTATATCATTTTATTACATTATTTCATTATAAATTACTAACAGAATATTTTAAATTTAGTGATATTTGTTGGTGGTGTTGGCGTGAGTGCGGAGGCGATTAGACATGGACAGATTTTTGAAAAGTAAGTATTAAAAAGCCAAGATTTTATCACGAATTTATGCACGTGCACATGTATACATACATAAATACATAAGAAACTATGCAATGATATATATTTTCATATTTTTTGTATAAAATATTGTATTTTAGATGACTACAGATGGTGACGCCTTTAAAACATTGGCTACAAAATATTTCTGTGTACCAGCATCTTCTTGTGAGTCTGAAAGAGTATTCAGTAAGGCTGGACAACTCATAAGTGACCGACGGACTCGGCTATCATCGACCGTTGTCGACAAACTTTTATTCCTTAACAAAAACATAAATATAAATAATATGTAAATATGTATATATGTATATAATAGTAAAGTAAGAATACTATAGAAGAAAACGTAGTATAAGGTTAGAATAAGGAAAGTGGAACGTATATAACAATTTGTTTTTATCTTTCTAAGTTTTGTTTTTATTTTATATTTTTATAATAAAAAGGATAATTTTGTTTATGTTGGAAATTATACACTTTTTAAACTTTAATACAACTTCAAATGAACCAAAAGCACTTAATTTTGTTTTTTATTTAAAACATCGATGTTTCATCGATGTTTTGCGCCAAAAACATCGAAAACATCGATGTCCGCGGACATCGATGTTTCTCCACCTCTAGAATAGAGGTGGAGAACTATCGATGGCACTATCGATGGTTTAGCACCATCGAGCCACCATCGATGGCAGCAGACACCTTCGATAGTGGCCCATCCATCCACTGGGCCCATGGCCCAGTGCGCTTCTTACATCCCTAAAAAATTTGTTCGCGCATTTTCTGTGTCGGCGTCAAATGCAAAAACGAGGAAAATTTTAAAAACAAGAAACAATTAGTTAAATTAATATGGATCGCTTTTTAAATCTGGGTATGTTTACTATATTATATACGTAAGTGTTTTGATCTATAATTTGTTAAATTTAAGGTAAACGTCGAGTGTCTTCATCAAGTGCCGACAAGCCGGACTGTGAGTGCTCCTCGTTCCATGGTGAGCGTTCCATGAATAAATTTGTAAACTCAAGAGTCGATGCAATTTTAACTAAGAGTCAGTATCTGGAAAGGGCAATTCTCGGACAAGATTTCGACCCTCTATTATGGATGAAAGTATGCCTTAATTAAAAGTGCCGAGTTATAAATTGCATATAATTAAGCATATTACTTTTTTCCAGGTGAATCAAACTGATTTCCCTGCCATTGGGAGCCTTTTCGCCAAATATCTTTGCATTCCGGCTACGTCCGTGGAGTCTGAAAGAACATTCAGCAAGGCGGGCCAAATAATATCGGAGAGGCGAACCCGGCTCAAAGAAAAAAATGTTAACATTTTTTTGTTTTTAAATCGCAACTCTTGGCTGAAATAAAGCATATTTTATTGTATTCGTTTCATTATTTTTTTTTTAAATCGTAACTTAGTTAAAATAAAGCATAATATTTTTATATTTGCTTAAAAAAAATTTTTTTGTTGGGCTACACTATCGAGCCACTATCGATGGCACTATCGATGGTTTAAAATAAACTATCGTCGACTATCTATGGCGCCCACTATCGATAGTTCTCCACCTCTAAAACAGAATGCATTCAATGAGAATATGAGCGTAAGATGAACGATGAGCGATGAGTGATGGGCGTAAGAAAGAGACAGGCTCTGGGGCCTGTCGCATGAAATTTTCGTTCCACGCAGGGCAAATACTTAAATTGGAGGACTTCGCACGCTATCTTCATAGTACAATCGTTGTCAGTTGTTATTTAGCCATCTTAGTTGTTACTTGGCTAAGTGGCCAAAATTTCATTTAGTGTGTCTATCAAGGAAGGAATTTAAACTTCTCCTATATAAATGGCACGTAATGGTTATGTAAGCTTCGCTTGCAGCAAATGTCCACAAATCGGTGGTTAAACAAACAAGTTCAATAGTATTTGAAATTGATCGTATCTTCAGCTGAAGCATGTCATATTCCCTTGGGAGCATGAAAAAGGCTGCTGGAGATTCCTTTTAACGGGGCCATTATTCTCGAGAAGCTGCCAATAGTTGGAGTTCAAATTTAGCGGCCGCTGGCGTTGGCGTGGTTGTTGTTGATGCTGTTGCGTTGTCGTTGTCGTTGACGTTGGCGACGCTTAGCAGGGCGAAAATAAGCTGGGCGGGATTCAACAATATAAGAGCGGCGGTTCAAGTGAGAATGAGGCCAAGTTGACGCTGTTGGCTTCTAAAAAGCGAACGCGTTAATGCAGTGGGAGCAGAACGCACTGCGTTTGTATGCGTAGCAGAGAAAAGAAATGAGAGCGAAAAAAACGTAGTTTTTTATTTCATTTTTCGTTAAATTAAAAGTTGGAATGGGCACTAAAATAATGTATTTTATTTTAAAGAAAGCTTTGCTAGCAAGAGTTCTTAAAAAAATGAAAAACTACGCTTCTCTATCTAATTTTCTATGGAGAAAACTTTTTCCAACCCAATTTCTGTTTGGGCTGTCAAATGAATCAAAATGAGAGAGCTTCTAAAAAAAATTTGAGAATGCTCACACTGTCAGTGTGCTGGCAGCATGCGGCAGAATTTTCTACCCAATGCCCTATGGGCGATTAGTTGATTTTGGCGGCATAAAGTCCACACATAGAACTAGGAGCTTAATTTTTGTTTTTTAAGGGTTACTAATATTTTAGTTTGTTTTCGGATTTTTTTTTAGTCAATTTGACCACGCCTTTATTTTCCGCCCCTTTATAGCCCCGACACTTGTACAAAAATTTAAATTTTTATTATAAAGCAAAGCATAAAAATAGAAAAAAATTATATTTTACCATGTTTTAACAATATTCCAAACTTAAAAAAAAAAAGTTAATAAACTTCTTCATCTAAAACAAAAGAATTCTCATGTTTGTCATCGCTTTCGTTGTCTGATTCGGTGTCTTCATCACTAAAAAAATTGTATGAACTCAGCTCTGATGTTGGATGTTCAAGTGCATTTTTTTTTAAAGGAACAAAAAAGAGCAAAAAACATGATTACTAAAATGAACTAGACACTTTCGATAGTAACTTGCCATTTTTAGTTGGATGTTTTGATATGCACTTTTCAAGAAATACTCCACGGAACACAATTAAAATTGTTAGATTTTTGCTAAAAATACAATCAACAATAACACTGGAAATTAAAAACACCACGAACATTTGTACACATTTATCGTAAATAAAAGATTCTAAATACCTTGAGCTTTGCTATCCATATTACACTTATTAATTTAAACGAAGCCAATAATAATTTAGGCACTTTCAACAGCATGAAATTTTTCGTGCCAATTTATATAATTGCGAGCATCAACAGATCATCTGGTTTTGAAGGGCTGCCACAAAAAGAGAGTTGCTACCCGATAAAAAAAAAAATTGTTTTTCAGCTACATAACTGAATTGTTTACTATTAATAAAAAAAACATTTCCTTAAGGCACCTTATCACCTTGTGGGGTCAAAAAGTGCTCTTTTTTTAGGAATTTTTTTTGAGAAAACGGTTAAAGATACAGCGCTGAAATTTTCGTCAGAATATAAACATATATTTATTCAAAGAATACAAATTTTGAACTTGAAAAAATCCAAAAAGGGGGGGGGGGGCGCCCATTGGTGGCGGCATGCATTTTGCTCCCGTGCAGGATTGGCTGAGAACCCGTGATCTGAAACAAAAAAACCGAACACATTCTTAATTAGTATCGTATCATCTATCAAATGACCCTCTATCATGAAAAAAAAATCAAAATTCCAAAAGTTATGAGGTTTTGAAAAAAAATGTCAATTTTCGCATTTTTTTCTGTACTGATTATTTTTTTAAATAAACAATTTCCAATATTTTTGGCTGGTCACGGGTCATTTGTTAGAAAAAACCCTAAGGAACATTTTTAAAAAATTTGGTGACGATTGGTTCATTGTAGCGTCTTTAATCCTGCACGTAAGGTCCAAAAACATGGTTCTGAGAAAAACGCGTTTAAAGTTTTCGCGCGCTCGGCAGGTGCTCGACAGTGCTCTATGTAACGGGCTATAACTTTCGAAATTTTTCAGATTTCGATCTGAAACTTTTACAGCACATTTTTGGAACATATATCTACACGATAAGACAAAAAAAAAAATCGATTTTTTGGACCCCACAAGGTGATAAGGTGCCTTAATACTTCACCATAAATATTATGACTTTATGCCGCCCATTATGAAAAATATTGTTTATTTCAAAAATTTTAATTTTGGGCCACGAAAAGCGGGTCAAATTCCTCATAGTGCAAGGGTATAAAAAGTTCATAAAAAAGTTTGACACAAGAAACGAATGTTCTTTGGAGTGACAGATTACTTCACATCTGTTTAAATCCAGGCGGTTGACTATGTACTGGAGATTCCTTGAACAGGCACTAAGAAAACCTTTAAAATCCCATATGGGATTCAACCAACTGGATAGCGAGTTCAAGCGCACGACTAGATGAAATTTGTAGTAATTGGTATCGTCTAAAGGATGGGCTGGATTCACGGCTTTGAGGCGAGGAGTAACTTGAGTCATGCTGGGCTGGCAAGGACGCCCGACGAGGTGGCTTAGTTAGTGGGAGATTTCGGGCTGGTGAATGAGAACGGCGAAGGAATGAGCTGGAGTCTCGGCGGTAGTGCAAGGATTCCCTTGATGGAATCAAGGGCACCCGGCCAGGTGGCTTTGCCAGCTCGAGCGCACGGCGAGATGTCGTTGGTGGTGATTGGAGTAATAAGAGTCCCGCTCGGCTGGCGAGGGCGCCTTTCCAAGTGGCTTCGTCGGCTCAAGCGCACAGCGAGATGTAGTTGGTGGTGATTGGCATTGTCGAGAGGATGGGCTGGAGTCCCGGATTTGGGGCAAGGAGTAACTAGAATCCCGCTGGGCTGGTAAGAGCGCCCGACGAAGCAGCTTTTGCTGCTCAATCGCACGGTCAAATGTCATTGGTGGTGAATGTGATCGACGAGAGGATGGGCTGGAGTAACGGTGCTGTGGCGAGTAATCCTTGGGAGTTATTCCGGGGAGCATCTTACGCATAGCCAAGTAATTTTCCTTAGCCTTCTGTAACATTTTGCAGCCCTTACAGGTGGCGACGTGCTGACCGCCACAGTTGGCACATTTGGGAGTGAAAGATCTTGGGTGAATACAGTTGGCTGTCCGATGTGGGCCAGCGCATATCATACACACATAGTCCCGGTAGCAATAATTTTTTGTATGCCCAAGTCGTTGGCATCGGTGGCACATATTTGGCTCGTCACGTGGCCTTTGGCGTTCAATAGTAATATGGCTATTGCAAATTCTTTTAATAGACAGGAAAGTGCCGACTCGTTCCAGATCAAACGGCATTAATGCAATTTTAAAGATGTCCATCGAAACACGGTCACGATAGGATTTTAAATTTCGATTACAACAGAGAATGTAGTTTAATCTTGCAAACTCCCTTAGGATTCGTGAAGCAGGAGTCGCGTGGTGGATACCACGAATAATAAATCGGCGATGTTCAATAGGGTGACGAAGAATATGTGGGTCTGTACAGTCTTGACAAAATAAGCGAGTAGCAGATCCTCTTTGGAGTAGCAGATTACTTCAGATTCCTTGATGAACAGGCACTAAGAAAGCCTTTAATGTCCCATATGGATGCAACGTCGTATACGATAATGGGTGGAATGTCAGCCACATGGTCCAGAGAAGCGGCCATTGCCGAATTGTAATACACTATTTTTTTTTATTTGAGAATTAATGCGTCTGGTTACGGCTGCGGCTTGCAAACGAGTGGAAATAAAAAATCACAATGGCTGAAAAAAGTTGTAGCTTAATGAAGCGACAACTGCGCATTAGAGTAATAAGGCGACGGCGCAGAGCGAATTTTAAGGGAGAGCATAAGTGTAGTTCAAATGCGTGTGTGTAACACACTGATCTTTGTATGTGGGAGTTCCATGCACTAGGAGAGAGACATAGTAGGAGAGCAGGCAATAAGTTGTAGTTTTGTGGTAGAGATAACATCATACATACAGCTGCGGTCAAAATAATAGTAGTGCCCATTTAGGCTTTCGAAAAAAACGAAAAAAGAAGCTTTTCAAGCTATTTAGGAATGCCTGTCTTAAAAATTTTTTAGTATTTAGTATTTAGTTATTTAGTTTAGTATTTAGTATGTAGCCTTTGTTAGTAATTACAGCCGAACAGCGTTTTTATAGAGTTTACCAAATTTCGGCATCTTTCTTTAGGAATTGAGTTCCAGGACCTTTCCACAACTTTCCAAAGTTGATTACTGTTGTTCGCTTTAGCTTCTGAGACGACTCTCTTCACGTCACACCATAAATTCTCAATCGGGTTGAGATCGGGTTACTCAGCGGGCCATTCTATAACATGGATTCGATCCGATAGTTTTTATCCAATATATGGGCCCAACACCATGATAAGAAAAACTCGCTTATTATTGATAACCCGCCGTGTTTGACCATTTGGCAAGTAAAAAAAACAATGGACTCATCTGACCATAGAATGTTTCTCCACTTTTCCAAAGGCCTGTTTAAATGATCTTTGGCAAACTTTGGCAACGTGCTTTCGGGTTAGTAAAAGCACTTTTCTTGGACTTCTAGCCATTAGTTTCTTTCTTTTAGCTGTCTTCTTATTGTTTCGCATGACACTTCACATGAATTTCACACATATATTTCTTTTAGGGCTACAGCAGACATGAACGGCTGGCATTTTGCCTGCATCACAAGGCGATCAACTGACCTTTCCGTCAATATTTTGGGTCGACCTCGTGTTTCCTTGGCTGGTTCATATTTCAGTGTGTTTCGTTTGTGTGTGTTTCTAGTGCACATGTTTTTCCTTCTGATATAAGCTTTTTTATCAGACTTCGCCTCTCGGTAGAACAATGTTTTCCCCGTCCCATATCGCCAGGATCAAAAGATAAGCAAGGATCTAAAAGGAAGAACTGTTTCATAAAACCCTTAAGTATTGTTTAAGCCCCCAAACCTTTTAAAAAATAGGTTGGCTTTAACTTTTTTTTTAATTTTTCTTTGGCACAGTACTCCGCTCCAGAGCTAGTTCTGACGACAGCGACGCTGACCATTCTGTCCGCGCCGGCGTGTATTGCTCCTACTCGTCATGTGAGCCACTGTTGTGGCGGCTGGTGATCCTCTGCGATCAGGACCAGCTCGCCCGTCCGGATGTCGTCCTCCTTGTTTTGCCACTGCGACCGCGCCTGTAGGCCCAAGACGTACTCCCGGGACCATCGCTGCCAAAACATTTGCTTGATTGACGAGACAAGCCGCCATCGCCGCAAGCACGTTAGACTCTGCTGGTCCGGGGTCCGTGGTGCTGGTGGGGCGATGAGCGGCCCGCCTGTCAACAGGTGCCCGGGAGTAAGCGCCTCGCCGTGGCTTGGGTCCTGACTCTGAGCCCCCAGGGGTCGTGAGTTCAGGACGGCCTCGACTCCAACGAGGACGGTCTGCAGCTCCTCCGCGGTCAGCCTGGCGTTCCCTACCGCTCGTAGGAGTAGGTGTTTTGCAGACTTCACACCTGCCTCCCATAGTCCGCCCATGTGTGGAGCCTGCGGCGATATGAACGGAAATACGCATCCGTTTTTCGATGCGTATTGCGTGATCGCGTCGACCTCGTCCTCGATTCTCCGACGAAGGTCTGCGAAGTGGCGACTCGCTCCGCCGAAGTTCGTCGCGTTGTCGCAGTGCACGATCTGCGGACATCCTCGGCGCCCAACGAACCTTTAAAAAGCCACCAAAAAGGAATCAGTTGAAAGGTCGGAAACTACTTCTAAATGAACTGCCTTGGACGCAAAACAAACAAATTAGGCAATGTAGGACTTATAGGGTGACCTACCACGAATTTTCAACGTCGCACAAAAATCAACACCACATATGGAGAATGGGCGGAGAGCACGAATTCTATCTAAGGGTAAATCACCCATGATTTGAGTCATCAGACGAGGCTTGCATTTAAAGCAGCGTATGCATGACCTTACTGTCTGACTGCAGACTTCCTGCGCATTTACGATCCATATGCGCTGTCGCAAAAGACTCACAAGTGCTCGTGGACCCACATGAAAATTCGACTCGTGCAAGTATCGGACGTAGCTCTGAACAAATTGAGAGCGTTTTGTCAACAATACTGGAAACTTGGCATCGTACGATATAGGAGCATTAGCTAGTCGCCCCCCAACCCGCAACAACGAAAAGGTAAGCCCAGCCTCTGATGATTCGTGTAGAAAGGGATTTAGCTTTTGTAGACTAGGGCTAACACTTAAATTTTTCCGGATCTTTTCTATTTCATCTTGATACTCCTGCTCTTGGACTATTTCGACTATTTTCTTAAAGGCTTCATTATATTCGACAGGTGAGGGAACAATATCAGATTTCACCACTAATTTCTTTGATTTCCTTATAAAGCGGAACATATAAACGAACACTCGCAGCAGTTTTAGGTCAGAGGAATAACCTTCTATCACTTCCAATAAATCTGAGGTAGATACGATTGCGGTTAATCCGACCGCAGTGACAGATCAAACCAGGGGCTCGTCGGCCACTTATCTTCCGGTTCCTTTAAAAACGATGGAAATGTAAACCCGATCTTTTTTTGAAAAAATCATCTCTTTCTTCCTTTTGTTGCTTTTCTTTTTCATTCAAAAATTTTTTCAAATTAACAAACTGGTGGAACAATTTTGAATCATCAATTTGAATATTTTTCAATGCGAGAAATGTAACAGATTTTTCAACAGATTCCTACCTTTCAAATCTTTTCCTGGCTTGAAATTTAACCATTCGAAGTCTTCCAAGAGCGGGCGCTTTCGAATGTTTAAGTCTAGAAACTCATTTCGAAAAAATTGCAGGTGCAACCTGTTTTTTCGTCAAAAACTTGAAAAATACGGACATTTTACAAAAAATACGGACTAACGGACATAGAGCTGAAAATACGGACATGTCCGTATTAATACGGACGCCTGGTCACCCTACCTTTACGTCTCCACCTCTGGACACTATATCTGCCGGATTCTGTTTAGTTGGTACATGCCGCCACGTGCTATCATCTGACCACTCTTGAATTTCAGCTACTCTATTCGATACGAACGTTGACAACGACGATGGATGGGAACGAATCCAATGAAGAGTTACTTCTGAATCCGACCAAAATACACTTTGTTCGATCGGAACTTTTATTAGAGGCTTTATCTTGCGGCAGAGATCTGCGAGAAGGGGAGCGGTACATAACTCAAGACGGGGGAGCGTCTTTGTCTTGAGCGGCGCTACTTTGGACTTTGCCGTCAACAATGAAACTTTAATACCTGCTGCAGATTCGCAACGAATATAGACGCAGGCTCCATAGGCTCTCATCGATGCGTCAGAAAAGGCATGAATTTGAATCGGTGACATCGGCTCGGTAAACACGAATCTCGGAATTGAGATGTCCTCTAATTGCGACAAGGCAACTTGTATTTTGTTCTATGCTGTTTCTAAGTGCAGTGGAATTGACTAATCCCAATCTAGCTTATTTAGCCAAAGTTTTTGCAATAGGATCTTTCCTTTTATAAGTATAGGGCTTAATAAGCCAAGGGGGTCAAACAACTTCGATGTCACCCAAAAGATGTTCCACTTGGTCGCCCTTTGACCCATGACTGAAGCATCAATTTCAAATTTAAATACATCTTCGTTAGGAACCCAAGCGATTCCTAATGCTTTAGTAAATTCTGAGTCCGAAAGTGTCATTGGGTTAACCGTGCTCTCGGATGCAGTAACTTCAGGCGAGTTTGAAAACCACTTGCTCAATACAAACCCAGCGTTTTGAAGAACCTGAGTTACTTCAGACTTAATTGTCTTTAGCTCCTCAAAGCAACTAGCACCCGTTAACATGTCGTCGACGTAAAAGTCGGACCCAATAACTTCGGCAACCTCTTCAAACACATTATGGCCTGGAATGGGGATGGCGCAGTGCCATATGTAACGGTGTTGAGCTTGCACAGTTTCAAGGACTCTGATGGGTCATTCCTCCACACTATCAACTGGTATCGCCTATCGGCTTCATTTACCATTACTTTACGATACATCTTTTTTATGTCGGCTATCAGAGCGAATCTGTTCAGCCGGAACCTAAAAAGAATTGAATACAACTCTTCCTGGATGGTAGAACCAACCATCAACAGATCGTTAAGACACTTATGTGTTAATGTCTTACAAAGCGCATCAAACACGAATCGTAATTTGGTCGATGTGCTTTGAGGCCGTTAGGCACACTGATGGGGTATGACGTAGTGTGGAGTAGCAAGAACATCATTGCTTGTAGGGGACATATGACCTAAGGATTCGTATTCTTCCATAAATTCCACATACATTTTCTTTAAATTCAGATCTCGAGATAATCTTCTCTCGAGCGACAAAAACCGGCGTTTGGCTACCTCGAACGAGTTTCCCAAAACGCTTGGATCCGATTTAAATGGAAGCCTGCTTAGGCGTGGACTTAGGGTACAGTAGGACAGGCTAAGTTAGTCTAAGATCTGCAGTCGATTGTCACGCAGCAATAAATTGGAAAAAAGAGAACTGCGCAGTCTCTGTCTCACTGGTTAACCTAATAGCACACGTGGCACCAATCCCAACTGGCCAAGACTCTATCGAGCTTCAGCCAGAGGCACATAAATAGCTGCAGGCCTTCGCCGCCGCTTACGCCAAAGGGGTGAAACCGAGATTCCGGTGCGCCGCTAGCTCAAAGGCTACTTCCGCCACGGAGACGAAGAAGACTAATTGTTAATTTATATACTATCCAACCAAAAAGTAAACAAAAACAAGAAAGGAAAGCTAACTTCGGGAGGAGCCGAAGTTGATATACCCTTGCAGTTAAAACCGGATATATATCGCAAACATCGGATATAGTTTGCCGATCCTTATGAGAATATGATAATATAACCCAATTTATTATAATACAAAATTTAAAACAGGTCCCAAACTTCTATCTTTAACAATACCAAAATTGGTATTTCTACCAAAAACCATTTCCGATCGTTCAGTTATATGGCAGCTATAGGATATAGTCGACCCATCCTTATAAAATTTGGCATGTCGTAATATTTTGCCAAAAATAGCTCTTGTGTCAAATTTGAACTCTCTAACTCTAAAAACACCGTAGTTATACCATTTCCGATCAATCAGTTATATGGCAGCTATAGGATATAGTCGGCCGATCCCGGTCGTTCCGACTTATATACTGCGTGCAAAGGAAAGAAGTGTGTGTGCAAAGTTTCAAGTCGATAGCTTTAAAACTGAGAGACTACTTTGCGTAGAAACAGACAGACGGACAGACAGACGGACATGCTCGTATCAGCTCAGGAGGTGATCCTGATCAAGAATATATATACTTTATAGGGTCGGAGTTGTCTCCTTCACTGCGTTGCACACTTTTGACCAAAATTATAATACCCTCTGCAAGGGTATAATGAGAAAATGTAATTAAATTTAAATGATCTCGAAAATAGAATGGAAGAAATTTTGAAACATCATATCATAAAAAGCAAAGTAGGAATATTCAGTGAATATAACGATCATCTATACAATAAATTTCAAAACAAAATTATCCAAATTTTTGAGGGTAATAAATATGTAAAATTTGTAAAATGCTCATTTCACGCAAAAGACATTGAAAACGAAGAAGATGTGTATAAAGAAATTGAACGATTCCATAAATATGATACTGGTCATTCAGGTATAAATGAAATTACCAAAGCTTAAAAAAGATTATTTACTTTCCAAAACTTCAACATTACATCCAAAAGTATATTAACAATTGCGATATTTGTAATCAATGTAAATATGATAGGAACCCAGTAAAAGAAAAATTTAAATATCCCCCTTATAATTGCGTGACGCTTCTCATGACCTCCCCCCTTTCTGTGGATATAAAAAATTAAATGTTGATATATAAAATTGTATTACAGTGTAAAATAAAATAACACATTTTACAGTCTTAAACGCATCTTTATTCATCTATAACATTTAACATAAAAAATCAATATGAAATTCAACAAAAAATTTAACATAAAATTTACTTTCATTACTTTGAAATGTATTGATAATATTTGCAAGTACAATGTACTATCTTATTGGTTTTCCCAAACAGCTTGCAAATGCTCATTAATCGTCATTAGTGGAGCTTTTGTTGTCTTGTTTCCCTTTGAAATTGAACATGGAATGTTATGCTGATCTTCTGAATCTTTTTCAAGCCATTCCCATTCTTCATCATTTTCAAAGTTTCTGATAGCTGCTAAAAATTCTTATTGCCGAGTAGCTGCAATTCTCACTGGACGAATTTTTGCGATTTTATCCATTGCACCACATGACTTTTGATGACATTGCAGTCTGTTTATTGCCGCAATATAGAGACCGCACTTGGAGCATATTTTCCCTTTGATTTCTTTTTTCACTGAAGGGCACATTATGTCGTATGGAATATCTTTCTACAAAGGAAAGACTTTTTCCAGGATTGTGTGCTACAACGTTTGTGAGATGAATAAATTTTGGAATTTTCCTTTATCTTCAGAAATTTGTAGGCCACATTGACTTTGAGCTATCGTTAAAGGAGGCGGGAAAAATCGATTTGGCAAAATTTTGAAATGTGAGCTTCGTATCGGTGAACAACAGTTAGTGTCTGTGCACTTTACAATTTGCGTAAAATACTGACTCGACCTAACGTGAACATCTTGCCATTTTTGTGATTGTTTTACAAGATCTGCTTCATTGATTTCGGAATTTTCTGGAGAAATGTACTCACTTACAACGGTGTATTGATCAATAATTACGTTGGACCAAATATTAGCTAACGCCTGACCAGCGAATTCAAAATTTTGCAATTCTTTGAGTTCATCAATTGTTTTACCGTTTTTATCTAAATGAGTTCCAAAGTTTTCATGAGGGAGAATCACTCCTGATAATTCTCTATTCAGAGGTGCCATCCTGCGTTCAACCGGGTTAAAAGCGCTTCGACCGGGAGCATTACAAACGATGTATAAAGCGTCTAAATTATTCTTCAAAAAATGATGTATCCCCGCAAGAATAACTTTATTGTATCGCGGATTCTCATCAGGCCCCCCATCGACGTTAAAAATCATGACTGGTTTCGTATTGCCAAAATGATCCAGAGCAATCAGATTGAATTCCGAAATATCAAAAAGTTTGTCTATATCCAAAACGTGAGACCAAGCAGTTGAAGATGAGTGCTTCGCCGATCGAATGGCAATGTAGGTTGGTCCCGAATAAGTAACAGCATCTGAAGTTCCAAAACCGTTCCCTTTGATCACAATACCTGCATAAACTGAAGGTATCAGTTTATGCGCGGGAGCAACGACCCAATCATGATCCGGAAGTCTGACTCGGTACTCCATGTTCATCAAAAGTGGGACTTGTTTTTGAGCCGCTGAAATGATAATATTGCAAGTTGATGGAAAATATAGCAACATTATGTAATTTTCACTATTTTAACATAGAAAGTATTATTTTTGTAGATTTCATTGAATTCATCTCTTTGTCGAACATCTTACTATGCACTTATCTCTATTTGATCTATTTACAATCTATCTCTCATTGATACTCTTAATAATAAAATAAAATTTAACAATTCACACAAGGGTAAATATTACCTGTGATACCTATGGGTACCCGACACTTATCGTCTTGGCTAATGAAAGCCACTTCATGAGGTCCCAGTATAGAAGCTAGTTCTTCCAAATGGTGAATCGTTGTAGCTGCAAATTGTGCGTCAACATGTTGTTTGTGTAAATCATTCCGCGGTTTGGCCAATTTCACAGGAACGGTCACTACATGCTTCTTGCCTTCGATTGAATTAGCACGACGAGGTAGCAATCTTAAGTAGGTCCCAGTCCTGCTTATATCGAAATTGAATTCCTTTCTGAGAACCTCTGTTAAGTCGCTCAGTGTTCTGACGCAGTTAAATGTTTCGGTCCGACGCACACTGGGGCAGAATCCTCAATAGATGCCTTTAAATCAACGCTTACTTCGATTGAGATTAAATTCGGTATCCTTACGTTTTTTGGGTCACTGATTGCGAATCTGAAGTCAAAAGTCATAAATTCAAAATGGCGGGCCCAATATAGCGGACTTATCTCTTTAGAATTTAACGGATTAGGTTGAAATTAATTTTAAGGTGGTAATTTCACTTCCAAAATGAATGTAATATTCTAATAAAGTTACCCATTAAAGAAAAAAACAATTTTTTCAAAGAATAATATTTTAATTATAAAAAGAGGCACATCGCGTGAATCCATTTTGTACAAAATACTTGTTTTCTTAATTACTTAATTACTTACAAGTATAAGTAATTATTATTGAAAATACATCTGAACATTATCATCTACATCATTATCTTCGTCATCATCATCTTCTTCATCATCTGACTTGTTCACGGCTGAAGCTTTCAGTATAAACATTACTTCTTTCGGAATATTTTTTTCTTTTATTTTTGGTGGTTTTTGCTTGCTGCTGATCGTAGGATCAGAACTTAGAAGAAAAAAATTAAAAATATCACTATAAGATTTTTCTCTGCTGCATTTCCGCGAATTGTGCTCTCTGTAGCGCTTGAAGTCCTTGTTCCTCGCCTCCTGTGATTCTTCTGTCAATTGTCCGATAGGGAGGAGAGCAAAGAAAATTATTTCTGGTCCATGTACTGTAGGTGGCATGTAGTACCGTTAGTACCAAATATCTGGCAGTATCAAGTGCAAATATCCTGTACTTTTCGGGATCTATGTCAATCCCACTCGCCACAGCTATCAATATAACGTGGAGTTTTTTAATTAAATACATATCTACATCAGTAATTTGTGCGGATAACTCTGGATTTTGAAAGAAACGCCTAGCCGTGTTTCCATCGTTAGTATTACCGAAACCAGGTTTCGGTTTGTCTACAACTAGGCCACATTTTTCCCTAAACTCTTTTTGTATAAGAGCTTTATTTTCACCAACGAGTTGTTTCTCATTTTTCCCACGAGCTTGCCATTTTTTTATAGGCAGTTATATGCTAAATGCAGTAGACATTCGAAGCATCGAATCCAACCATGTTGAACAGGCAAACCAAATTTCAAATTATCTGTATTCACTTTCCTGAATACAATGTTATCTATATCATTGAAATCTTTTGAAGTTCCACCACACAAGAAGCATTTCATAGTTGAAGTTGTTTCTGTAAGGGCATTGAACATCCCATCCACCATTGATACAATTAGATCATGACGAATTTTTAATGTTTTTGAACCGCTACTTATGACGCTTCCTTTCTAGACAGAAAGATTCGATATTTGGATTTCCATCTCACGATTTTTCTAAATGGACACATCAACAGATTCCTTCTGAAATTCAAATCTTATTGGTCTACAATATCTTGTTGACGCAGGGCTTGGGTTTTTCCATATGATAACATCCTTAGCCATCAATCGAAGCGGTACGAGACAAACGATAAATACAGCTGAATCGTTAGCTTCAGAGTCTTGAAACGCTTGTTTATAAGAGCTGTGTCCCGAGGATCCATCAAATCCCCACTTAGATATTAGACACATTTCCTGAAGTTGGTCATCACTCAGAGTATTTATGATAGTAATCAATGTTTGACATAATCTCATAATAGTATGGTCTAACAAAGATTGCAGTTTTACTGAAGCGCCAGTTTTAGTTACAATAATATCTGTTGGATAGCAAAGTTTTTTAGCTCCTTTGAACTGCTTTATATAAAAGGAATTTTTCAGGATCACTTCTTTTTATCACATTATACTGCTCGCGCGATAGTTTAGCTTCTATCAGGACAGACAGACAATGCATCCTCAGGAGACTTTTTTTTCTCATAAGCTTTTTTATAACACTTAGCACGTTCTGGATGGTCAGCAATATCTTTAATAAGCTTTAAAGCATGCACTTGACCTTCAGCTCGTAAATTCATACAAGTCGCGTAAACCAACTCTGTGGTAAAGCATGATTCACGTAATTTTTTAGTCTTCAAACGTTTAGTTTTTTCTGAACAGTCCTCAAAAGATAAAACGGGTCGACCTTGACTTCTTTTAACTGGTGAATTTATAGTATTCGGAAAAGTAATTGATTTTTCAAGCCACTCTTTGTTATATTTTTCAAATTTTTCTTTTATTCTACTCGCTTTGCACCATTTGGACTTATACTGGAACTTGAAACTACTCAATTTATTTTTTATATCCTTGACATGACCACTTGTTCGTTTTTCTATCTCTTTTACCAAAGACATGTGCTGTTTTTCGAAACTCTTCTCGCCAGAACTGGACTTTATATTTAAAAGTTCTTTTCTTGTAATGCATAATGTATAAGAAGACATTTCTGAAAGAAAAATTATCTCGGATCCTGGTCGAATTTATACACAAACAAGAAAGCAAAACTAACTTCGGGCGGAGCCGAAGTTGATATACCCTTGCAGTTAAAACCGGATATATATCGCAAACATCGGATATAGTTGGCCGATCCTTCATATCATTACATCATAATAAGCCCTCTGCAAGGGTATAAAAATTCCGATCTCATAAGAACTTATAAAAACATGTGTTTCCCTGGCCCGCCAAATGCTTCCTCCCAGGTTCGCGCCAAATGCCCTCTCCCAGGTTCGCGCCAAAAATGAGGCTTTGAAGGTTTCCATTAAATTTTTGTCAGAAGATAATATTTTAAGTTTGATTCGTTTGATTTACTTTATTATACCCTTGCAGAGGGTATTATAATTTTGTCCAAAAGTGTACAACGCAGTGAAGGAGACGTCTCCGACCCTATAAAGTATATATAATCTTGATCAGGATCACCTCCTGAGTTGATATGAGCATGTCCGTCTGTCCGTCTGTCTGTCTGTCTGTTTCTACGCGAACTAGTCTCTCAGTTTTAAAGCTATCGTCTTGAAACTTTGCGCACACTCTTCTTTCCTTTGCACGCAGTATATAAGTCGGAACGGCCGGGATCGGCCGACTATATCCTATAGCTGCCATATAACTGATTGATCGGAAATGGTATAACTTTAGTGTTTTTAAAGTTAGAGAGTTCAAATTTGACATGAGAGCTATTTTTGGCAAAATAATACGACATGCCAAATTTTTAGGATCGGCCGACTATATCCTATAGCTGCCATATAACTGAACGATCGGAAATGACCCAACTTTCGTGTTTTTGAAGATAGAAAGCTGGAATTAAGTACAAATTCCATTTTTGGTCAGTCGATCCAACCTACCAAATTTCACTAGGATCGGCCGACTATATCCTATAGCTGCCATATAACTGATTGATCGGAAATGGTATAACTTTCGTGTTTTTGATGATAGAAAGCTGGCACTTGGTACACATTCTATTTTTGGTCAGTTTATCGGATCTACCAAATTTCATAAAGATCGGTTGACTATATCTTATAGCTGACATATAACTGTACGATCGGAAATGGTTTTTGGTAGAAATATCAACTTTCGTATTTTTGAAGATAGAAGCTTGGGACTTTTTTTAGATTTTTTATTGTAATTAATTGGTTTTATTATGATGTAATCATAAGGATTGGCCAACTATATCCGATGTTTGCGATATATATCCGGTTTTAGCTGCAAGGGTATATAAACTTCGGCTCCGCCCGAAGTTAGCTTTGCTTTCTTGTTTTGATTGAATTCCACAGTTTTGTAGCTTTATTTTGTGAAACCGCTCCTGATTTTTCTGGAAATGCTTTCTTAAAAGCAGAAGCCAAGTCTTGGAAAGCTTTATTTTTGTCCATGATTCGCCTCTTTATTTAGTTTCATTCACTTGCAAAATGTTTGGATTTACTAATGAAACAAACAAGAAATAGACACGATACAAATTTAAACTTACCGTTTATAAATGGAGGCGTGAATAAGATCAACAAAAAATGTGAGCCTTTGTATGTGTGTAACTGTGTTTCACACACAGTTCACACCTTTGTATGTGTGTAACAAATTTCAATGTTTCGTTTCTGTTTCCCGCTCGTTCCAGCGCTGGAACCCGCTATAGTAAATTTTTCTTTGTATGAGATGTCCCATCTATGTTTGTACTTTTTAATCTTTGGTTTTACTTTTACCGGGATGATAAGTATAGCAATTTGAAAATTTAGTGTCACGTGACGCAGCGATTGACCCCCCTCCCCCCTGCGTGACAAACCGTGACGTTAACCCGAACCCACCACCGCAAATTTGGCATGTAATATTTTGCCAAAAATAGCTCTCGTGTAAGAAAAATCTAATCCATAGCGCGAAATCATGAATTAAGTGATATTTTTCGGCGAAAAAAATAAAGATAAAAAATGATAATATTTTGATTTTTATTTTTCGATCATAAAATAATGATTATTTTTTGATTTTTATTTTTCAATCATAGAATAATGTTTATTTTGTGATTTTTAAAATAAAACTCATAATGATTACGGTCCCTGATAAAAATACATTTTTAGAAATATATGTTCTTCAAAAAAGAAACATAACAAAACATAAAATGATACTAATAAATATTCAAACATACAATGAAACAATAAAATTAATAACGCAATAAAATTAAATTAAATACGCGAATAGTTTTTTAATTACCCAAAATAAAACTAACAAAGCGGAAAAATGGTTGCCTCAAGACAAATTAGGAAATTAACATCTAAAGCTAGGGAAAACATTTTAGAGCGTGCTCATGGAAGGCCCCTAGATTTAGAAGCTGGGCCTAGCACAAGGGAGAATAGAACATTTTTCGAGCCAAGTTTAGAAATTGAAGAAATAGGAGCTAGTGATTTTGATGTAGGTGGCTTAGAGGCACATGCCCGTGATGGATCTGACTTAAATACGCAATTAAAAAATTGGTATTTAAAGCATAAGCCGACACGAGCATGTGCCATTGACCTCGTTGAGATATTAAATGCTCAAGGGCTCAAAGTAAAGCCGTTTTATAAATTTAATTGCTTAGAAAAACCCGATATATGTAAAATAACGGGCGGGTCCTATTTGCATATCGGGTTATCTAAACAATTAAATAAATTATCAGTGTTCCCTCAACGCCAGATGCTCTCAGTATTGATTTAAACATTGACGGACTTCCAATTTTTAAAAGTTCTCGGGCACAAGTATGGCCCATTCTTATTAGAATTAATAACCTCCCTGGCCGCCCTGTTTTGCCAATAGGAGTTTTTCTGGGCCATAATAACCCTTCCGATGGCAATGATTTTTTGTCAAAATTTTCGTCCGAATTGTCTGAATATATTAATAACGGTTTCCCATAGAAAAATTGGTTTGGAAATTAGGGCAATCGTATGTGATGCACCTGCTCGTGCATTTATTACAGGCACGCCTGGACACACGTCCAGCCATGGCTGTAGTAAATGCACTCAAGTAGCGAAAAAAGTAGAGTCTGTATTGACATTGACTGAACGTGCTATCAGAATTGATATCAGATGAAAACTTTAGCATCAGAACATACCCAGAACATCATAAGGTAGAATATTTACATAGTCCGTCCGCTTTAGAAAAACTCGTGATCAAAATGGTGACCCAAGTCCCTCTAGATTGTATGCACCTAATAGAATTAGGTTTCATGCGAAAATTTTTACTTGGAATAGTAGGTAATAAAATTAATAATGAGTTTAGGGTTTCCAAACCAAGCAAAAATTTAATATCGGAATGCTTAAAATCACTGAGAAATAATGTCCCCACAGAGTTTGGAAGAAATCCAAGGTCATTGGATGATTTACCACATTGGAAATCAACGAAATTTCGGCAATTCCTTTTATATACTGGCATTGTAGCTCTCAAAGAGGCCATTCATACAGACCAGTATTATGAATTCCTCTTGCTACACTGCGCTTTCAGGATGTTGTCCTCTCATTCACAACGAGAGTCCAACATCAATACTGCCCAAAATATGTTGGATTTATTCGTTTCGAATTTCCCAACCATTTTTGGACAGAGCAGTGTTTCATACAATGTACATGGCTTTCTTCATGTAAGAGAGACCATATAGCAAATCGGTGATCCGGTTTCAGGGTCCTCTTATTCATTTGAAAATTATCTGCAAACTCTCAAGAGATTTGTCCGAAAGCCCACCCAAATTCTAGAGCAAATAAATAGGAAGATATTAGAGGATGGGAATATTCGGGTGGAGTTAAATAATGTAAAATTAATAGGTAGGGTTTTAAAGTTGAAGGGATGTACCCTAAGAAATAAAAGGCCAGATAGTTTTTGTTATGTTGGAGAACACATCCCAATTGAAGTAGATAGTTTTGAAGAGGATGCAGAAGGAATTTGTATTTTGATATACCTGTGTCCTCATTAGCTTTAGGTATTTTTTATGTAGCATAAACATGGCATCAGATATAGAGAGATTTAGGAAATCTGATAAGGTTAGAAAAGCTGTAGCGATGCCTTACAAAGGGGGGTTAGTGTTAGTTCCGTATTTAGGGTTTTTCTTCTTTCTTATTAGGGTTTCTTTTTCATTTTTCTTAGGGTTTTTCCCTTTGTTAGTTTTATTTTGATTTTTTTTCGGAGGTGTTTAGTCCGTAGGCATATTTTTAAATATGAATCTGGCATGTCTCAAGCGACGGCGCTTAAGGCATCTTTAGAAGATTCACCTTCCATTGTCCGTTGACAAAAAAAAAAAAAAAAAAAAAGTATTTCATTAAAATAAAACAAATAAACTTATAAAATGTACGAAAAAATTATGTATTCTTTTTATTTTCTAGATCAAAGATGGAGCCTCAAAACAAAATTTTAAAGATGGCGTTTAATGTCGATGGTAAGTAAATTAAATAAAATCTAATTTTTTATTAATTTCTTTTCTCAGACGATGACCTAATTGCGCAAATGAGCGAGGTGGAGGTAGTGGAGGTGAGCGACTCAAAAATTGATCGCCTAGAGCGAAAAATAGATGAGCAGGCGCGGAAACTGCATGAGCAGGTGCGGAAACTGGATGAGCAGGCTAGGGAAATCGCCGCTTGTACCAACCAGCTGGCAAAGTTGACAGCATTGCTGGAGGTCTTTGTTAAGGGAAAGGCCACCAGCAATGCTGTCAACATGGAATTCCCGATTGCCACCGACGAGGCATTGGCAGCGTTAGAATTCGCCTTAGGCTTCGGCCACGCATCGAGAGATGAGCGACTGAGCGACTGAGCGATTTTCTCTCGAGCGACGTTAATGAGCGATCGCTTTGATTGAGGTGGCCACGCACTGGGCGACATCACCTGAGATTAATTGTAAAAATGCCTTGTTCTAGAGAGGTTCTACAAAATCTGCTTGAAAGCCGTTTCAGTAAATATAGGCAATTAAAAATTATAACAAGGCGTAGGTTTGGCGTTCATCCCATAAATCGATTGCGAAATGAGTATGGCGAGTTTCATCACTTATACAAAAATCTTCGAAACCATCCAGATCGATTTTGGCAATACCTTCGGATGTCAATCGATTCATTTGACTTGCTGTTAAGTAAAATTGAAAATGAAATAAGTAAACCAAGATCAACAATTTCAGCTGAAGAACGATTGGTTTTATTATTAAGGTAAGTTTGTAAGTTGTAAATAAGTTTATTATAATTCTAATGCTATACTTATGATGATAATAGTTATTATAAATGATATAATGATATAAAATATATATGTAAGTAGTAGTTAATTTTAATATTTATTCCTTATTTTTAAGCTTAGCAATAATTATATTTTGAATATCATTTCTAACCTCCAACTTTTCTATGTCCGTAAGTTTTTGAAAAAAAGGCAAAAGTGATTTAAAAAATAACAAATCTTCATTTTGGTTTTCTTCCTCTAATTTTTGTTCTTTTCCGATTTGACTTTTCAACATATCCAGTCGCTCTTTTTCTATTTCCAAAAATTCTGTTTCCAAATTAATTTTTCTTTTTCTGGGCGTCGTTTTTTCTACTGTACTTGTAGATGACATCACAGACATATTACTTTCATCGTCCTGAAGCATTTCTGAAGGCATTTCATTCATGCTTTCGTCGTCCTGCTGCAAATTGCCCGGATCTGGAGCAACTGTTTTTTTTAAAAAAGACATCAGCTCCAAGTATGGCCATTTGATTTGAACAGGTTGAGCTTCGGATCCCGATGGTAGGCGTGGTAGTTTTTGCAACGTCCTTCTGTATGTGTCCTTTAAATTTTTCCATTTGGCCTTTGCTGCGGCTCCTAAAAATTTGATTTTATATATGTATTTTGTTCATAACAATTAGTTTTTATTAATAATTTTATTTTATTTTACATTAGTTTTATTTTGTTAAGCACATATTTTTATTTTTAGGTACCTTGCTACAGGTCATTCATTTCGTGACTTGGCATTTGCTTTTCGATTGGGAAGAAGCACTGTTAGCAAAATTATAAGCGTTAAATCACTCGTTAAGGAATATATGCCAACACCAACAACTGATATTCTTCAAAAAGTTACGGAAGATTATTATAGGCGTTGGAAGTTTCCAAACTGTCTGGGTAGCATTGACGGAAAACATTGCCAAATTAAGTGCCCAGCTCATACTGGATCACATTATTTCAATTATTTGCATTATTTTTCAATTGTTTTGCAAGGAGTGGCTGATGCTGATAAAAAATTTATAACAATTGAAGTGGGTGGCAGAGGAAAGCAAAGCGATGGTGGGACATTTTGTGGATCCACTTTGTTTAGATTGCTGGAAGCAGGGAAATTCAATGTTCCACCACCACAAGCACTACCAGGCTCAAATATCATTTTGCCAAACTTTTTAATTGGAGATGAAGCCTACCCACTGAAAAATTATTTGATGAGACCATATCCTCGAAAGAAGTTAAATGCAAAAACTGAAAAGTACAATGAAAGATTATCGATCGCCAGGAAGTGCATTGAATGTGCTTTTGGTATTTTAACAAAGAAATGGCGAATTTTACAAAAAGATATTGAGACAAAACCTAGCACAGCAATTCACATTATAAAATGTGCTTGCATTCTACATAATTATGTAAGAGAACGTGATGGGGACAGTGATCTGGACTAGAGGTCTGCATGAATAGCTAAAAAACGACATTCAAATGCACAACCTCGAAAATGAATTGAGTGAGATAGAATGCTGAGACGAAAATTAATGAATGAGTGAGTGCGACTGTGGAGGTCTCACTCGCACAACATTCGGGGGATGAAAACCGAATTGAATGAGTTGGAGTTACAGTTCGCATTCGAATTGTTTCGAATGCATTCTAGAATGTACGATACAACTATGCATATTTGCCAGTATTTTTAGACGCTGATAATAAAAAAATTCAAAAGTGAATTAAGTCATTGATTTTTTTTCCAGAAATATTCATTATTATGCTGTATATTTTATTTTACATATTTTACTTATAAAATGTAAAAATATTTTCAATATTTATTAATAAATAATTTTCCAGCACAATTTTGGCGCTAAAAAAATTTGCAAAATAATTTAATTTGGAAAAACTAAACAATAAACACTAAGAAAATAATAATAACAGTTAAAAACCAAAGTAAAAAAACACTATCATAATTCACCTTTAGGTCAATTCCCTCATTATTAAAGAAGTATTTAAGAAGCGTTTTGCGCAACAGAAGAAAATAAATGAATGCATAGAGTGTGTTAAAAACCATTCGAGACATTCGGCTGCATTCCTCATTCCAAAAGCACTCTTTTTACTTCCCACCCCAACTCACTCTGTTTCAAAGCAAGAGAATGCCCATGAGTTACAATGCTCTCTCACTCTCTCACTCCCTCTCACTCAATTCGTTGTGTCTCTTGCACTCATTCATTCTATTCCATTCGGATGTATTCTATGGCTGAGGAAATAAGAATGTATTCCTGCAGACCTCTAATCTGGACTACATAAATACGACAGCGGAATTTAATAGCGGAATAGTTTCTTCAAGAAATGTGGATATTCTTGAAGAACCGTCACATTACAATAGAAGCAGTCAGTCAGCCATGAATGTTAGAAATTCTTTAACTGATTTTTTTTGGGATTTCCGAAATTAAGTTATTTGATGAAATGACTTTCACTTTAAATAAATATATACATTCATATACAAATATTAATTATAACTTTACTTACAGTGTTTTTGTTTATTATATAGAACGTTAAATAAAAGCTTACCTGTGCAGTTACAAATGACTCCTACTTCGTTCCATTGCTTTTCGGTAACATTTTTATTTTTGTACTCTTTATGAGAGTCGTTCCACAAAACGGTTCGGCTTTGAACAGCCGAAATTAAAATTTCCGCGCGTATTTTTGACATTTCTTGCACTTCGTCGCTCAGCGATGCACTAAAAATTAAAACCAATTCTAGCGCTGAGCGACGTCGCTATAATTTTTGGTTGGAATGGGGGGGGGTAGTGAAAATCCTTACAGTTCCTCAGTGAATTCCCTTATAAATCCCACCTATTTCATGTAAGATTCCTCAAAGAATACCCCAGGGATTCCTTGGGGTATTTCCTCAACGATTCCTTAGAGTATACCCCAGGGATTCCTTGGGGTATTTCCTCAACGATTCCTCAGAGTATACCTCAGGGATTCCCTGGGGTATTTCCTCAACGATTCCTCAGAGTATACCTCAGGAATTCCCTGGGGTATTTAGTTCGAAATGCTCTTCGAATAACTGCAGGAATCCTGCAGTATTCCTTGAGTTGTTCGAATTCCTCGATGCGAGGAACTCTTCTATGGAAATTCCTTGATGGTTTGTATGAAACATACCTAGAGGATTCCTCGGGTGGCAATACTAGTACTTAGACGATTCCTTGAGTAATCCTTGAGGTATGGTACTGAAGGGTACCTAGACGTTTCTTTGAGTAATCATTGAGGTATGGTACTGAAGGGGGACTACACTGGGCAAGACTATGGTCTTGTGCATTGCAATAACTGCAAGCTTGTTTATTGGAAGCGAAGCAAGCCAACGAATTCCTATTGTGCTGCTTCCCGAACCCAATTTTCTCCTGTTTCGGCTTGCCATTCTCTTCAGCGGACAGGCGCTGGTACCTACGATTTAATATTTTTTCGAAATCGGACCACAGCGGCAATTCCTCATAATCCAGTGACTCTTCCCATTTTTCTCTGGTCACTGGATCTACTCTACTCAAAACTAAGTGAATGATCATTGAGTTTGCAATTTTAGTGTCATCTCCTATGGATAATAGTGACCCATAGATTAGAGGTGCAGAAACATCGATAACATCGATGTTTTCAAAACATCGAAACCATCGATGGATCGTGATCACCATCGATGTTTTCACTAACAACTCTGCGCTCGGTAGAGCTGGAAAACAATCGATGTTTGGGACCATCGATGTTTTCGATGTTTTTAAAGTAAAAATCGATGAAACATCGATGTTTTCAAACAAAAAATAAAAATAACAATTAGGAATTATTTTATTTGAGATTCTTATTTAAAATCATTAACTGGTCAACAATGTTTGATTTTAAGGCGCATCTCCTGTCAGATATAATCTGTCCAGCTTTGCTGAACGCTCGCTCTGAACTGGGAAAATCTTTCTGGCATTCGGACTTTTAGATACTCGACGACTTGTTTAGCCTCTGACGATATGAAACAGTTCATTTCCGATATTTTTTGGCAGAACTCGCAGCATATAGGAATAATCAAAGATATTGTCACTTTTGTGCCTGCAGAAATGGATACGGTTGCATCCTGAAATGGATTGAGTATCTCAATCAGTTCCCTTATTATTTTTATTTCATCTGCGGTATACGGCGGTAGCGATTTTGGGGTTTTTTATAAAACCTTCGACCTAATAAACCTTCGACTGTTCCAACGCGTTGGCACCTCCTGGATCAAACCGTACGGCTTACTAACGCCTTGCTCTTCTTTAAATTACGCATAAGCTGCATTGCTAGATTTAAAAAATGCGACTGTACGCTTGCACTTTAAAACAATGTTTAAAACGCATGGCAGTTTTAAGACATCTTGCACTAATAAATTTATTGTATGTGCAAAGCAGGGAATATGCACTATCTTGAGATTCCCGCATGCCTTTTTCATCGATGCATCATTGTCTGTGACAATGCAAACGACTTCGCCTACTAAGCCCCATTCATTTAAAAAATTACTTACAGTATCAGCAATGTTAACAGCTGAATGATTTGTTGGCGTAAGTAATTGAGTGGTTGACAATATTTTGGAAGCAAGCTCAAAAGACTGCGTTACAAAATGGCAAGTAACCGTTATGAAGGATTCATTGGATCTTGATGACCAGCCATCGGTAGTAGGGTTGTTGGTTTTTGAAAAAATATCGTATTGATGATATTTGCTGTGAAAAAAATATCAATCGATAATATTAAGAATTATCACCAAAAAAATCGATATATCGAGTATTTTTGATATTTTTTATGGTCAGCTAAAATTGAAAAAAGGTTATTTGTAAATTTAAAAAAAGGTTTTAATATGTGTTTTCATCCGCCATGAACTGCAAATAAGAGCTATTTTTTATTTAAAAAGTGAATTGAAAAACAACAAATATTTATACCCACTCTTAAGAAACTTTTATAAACGTTCATTGAAATAAAAAATAACAAAATTATTAAGGACATTGTATTCAAATTTATTTATAAAAAAATTATATAAAAAAAAGTTTTTTGCTGAAAAAAAAAAAGTTTTTTTAAAACTTAATTAATTCGTGGAATATGTACTAAATAATGCTAATTACCTAATTCACTTATTTAATGCTCCTAATTACTCTTAATTACAAAACAAATCTTTCTTCAATGATTTAAAAAAAACTCTTTCGGTGTATGCTGGTCTGTCATTCGACTACGCGAGTCACAGACAATATATTTAATGGCAGATGCCAACCGTTTAGATGGAACCGAACTTCCAGGCGTGATAAGACAACTTAATGCCAATTTCTGGCTTAAGAGTGACCAAACATAAAATATCGGAAATACCAACTCAAAAATATTATTATCGACTATTTTTGCCCCGAAAAATATTCCGATAATAATATTTTTTTAAGAGAAAATATATCGATATATTGATATTTTGATATGTTTCCGACATCCCTAATCGGTAGTTAGTGCGACGCTTTCGATAAGCTCCAGTTGTTTTTTTAAATTGTCTTTTAAATTTTTATACTTATTTTTTAAAATTACATTGCGCAGGTGAGTCTTGCTTGGAATTTTATATCGCGGATCTAACTCATGGATTAGCTTTTTAAACCCGACACAATTAGCCACATTTAGGGGGAAGACATCGCCGCGACCATATTAACAACCAACTTGTCAATGCGTTTTTTTTCAGACATATTTGAATATGGAATATAACGCTCCAGGAACTTTTTCATGCAGTTTTCCTTGTCTAAAGGCTCCAATAATTTTGACCCACAATTTTCCTTTTCTAAGGACTGTTCTTTTAATAGCGTAGGATGCATACGCTTCAAATGATCCATTAGGTTCGTCGAGTTTCCACCGGTTTTATACTGCTTACCGCACTGTTTACATATAGCCATATTGCTCTCTTTGCATTTTTTAAAAACTTGCCAAACTATCGACTTTTGCGTTTTTCTGTATGCTGTATATCAAGCACCTCTTCATCGTCCTTGTTGCCATTTGATATTTATGTTACTAAAATAATAAAAATATATGAATGAATTCATTTAGAAACAATACTTACTTTTCACAAATTTCTCCATTTTGTAGCACCACGCCTACAACCAACACCACCGTTCGCGTCCAAGTTATTCAAATTTCACTACATGTGACCAAAAATTTAATAAAATAAAGTCAAAAATAAAATTTACCAATTTTACTTACACGTTGCCCTCAATGCACAGATACAATAAAAACAATCGATAGTGGCCCAAGAACCATGGATGTTTAGAAAATTTAAGAAACATCGATAGTATCGATGGTGCCATCGATTGTTTTCCAGCTCTAGCGCTCGGTGCGAACATATTGTAAGTAAATTAATTTCCTAATTTTTTTTTCAAACAACTAACAAAATTTTCGATAATATTTAGGATTTCTAGTTGATGGTGTGATCCAAAGAAGCAGCGCACGCTACATGCAGAGGCTTCATAATCACCCGAACCTGATGGCCAGCTCCCTGCTAGACAACAGCGAGCAGCCCAGAAGACTAAAAAGGACACACCCGATGGACCTCCCCTTACTACTCTAATTTATTTCTACCATATAATATGTAAAAGGACATATGTCCATAAAGGACAGTTTTCAATAAACGTTATCCTATTACAAAAAAAAAAACCTTTTCAGGAAGCGACTCTTTCGGTGTCGACTAACACAAATGTTTCCGTGTCGCTAATCATTCCCGTCATTGCCGATATTCATCATAAAATGAATCAATTAAATGCAAAGTTACGAACACAGGAAGGAAAAGACATACATACATACATATGTATATGACCTTATTAAGAAACGCTTAGTCGAAATACTGGATTCTTTTGAAACGCGCACATTTCCTCGCATCGCTAATCTCGTTGATCCTCGCTTCAAAAAAGATGGCTTTCTCAGACCTTCAAATGCAGATCAAGCAGCCAAAGCATTGGAGCTGGAATTGCTCTCGTTTAAGTCCATAGCTCCACGACGTCCATTAACACCACCAGAACCAACGTTAAAAGAGCCAAAATTCACATTTTCATTTTTGCAAAACAAGGCAATTTATGGAAAAGGAAAACACTCCTGACACTTGCGACCCTTTAAAGCAGTGGTGGGCAAACTCTCATTTTACATAGCACGCGAGTATAGGGTAGGAAATTCTGCCGCAGCGCTGCCGCCAAACTGACAGCACTCTCAAATTTTTTTAGAAGCTCTCTCATTTGCTCTCATTTTGATTCATTTGACAGCCCAAACTAAAAATCAAAATTGTTCCACTTCGAAAAATTTTCACAGAAATTGGGTTGGAAAAAGTTTTCTTCATGGAGAATATAGATAGGGAAGCGTAGTTTTTCATTTGTTTCAGAAATTTTGCTAGCAAAGCTTTTTTTAAAATAAAATACTTAATTTTAGTGCCCATTGCAACTTTTGAATTAACGAAAAATGAAATAAAAACATACGTTTTTTTCGCTCAGTGAATTCTCTGCTCTCATTGTTTTTCTCTGCTACGCACACACTCAAATTTTAAACATGTGTTAGTTTTGCCCACCACTGCTGTAAAGCAGAGGTCGGCACGGCCCTATCTCGGGGGCATAGGAAATTTCTCTGCCCGAGCTCTGCCACGACACACACAGTATAATACGTTCGAGTTTATTTAGTTGTATTGGTTTCGCTCTCTCTCCAAAATTTTTGACAGCACCAGAGCAGCCAAACCATATTTTTGTGGCTAAAATTTAGCTAAATCTAGCTACTTATAGAGTTTAATAGTTTTTTATGCCTATAAAAGAGCAGGTTAGCTTTTTTATTTTTCATATCTGGTAACTTGGCTTGAAATTCTCTCAGAGACGAAATGTAAAACCACTTGTGCACAAAAAATTTAATCACTTCGTCTTGGGATGCAAACTGAACAAGACAGCGATCAAAAATTCTTCCTGAAAAAAATGTTTAATAAAGATTGGGAAAATAAATTTTTTGTTAAAGAAAATATGGATGGGGAGGTACAATGTCTTATATGCGATTTTATTTTTTCATCATGTACACATTATAAAATTGGACGCCATTATAGAACCAGTCATTCCAGTTTTAATTTATTAATTGAGGATCGCACTCAAAAACTATTGGAGCTACAAGCGAAATATTTTTTAAATTACATATGTATGTTGCAGAAAATATGCCCCCACAAGAACCCCTAAAAAAAAGCCTCATTTGCAGTAGCTTTAGCATTGGCAAAGCAATGTCGCCCATATTCTGACGGTTTATTTTTTAAAAATTTAATTTCGGATGTGATTACGTGTTTTGGAGACGTGGGGAAAGATGTATTGGAATTATGCGAAAAAGTTCCACTATCTCCCCGTACTGTAACGCGAAGAACAGAGCAAATAAGCAATTTAATTTTTTCTGAAACAAAAAGAGGCTATTGAATTGTAAATATTTTTCAATTTGCTTGGATGAAAGCACGGACGTTAATAATATTTGCCAGCTTGTTATATGGGCAAATCCCAGAAACTGTCCACCAGCGACCAATTTTTAAATTTCACATTTTGTAATTTTTCTTTATATGGAACATTAAAGTAGATATTGAATTTTAAGAATTTAAAGCAAAAAGGAAATTTCGATCATTATAAATGCACAAATTTTTATCAAACCCAACCCAACCATTTTGTGTGCACTTTTATGACAAAAGTTGACATTTTTCAAAATTCCGAATTTGACATTAATGTTAACACAATGAATTGGAGCAATAGTAGTCTTATTACTTAACTTATGTTCTTTAATTTTAGTGAAAAAAAAATATTATTTTTCTTTTATAGAAATTTTAATTTTAATTTGAAAGTAGTGCCCTAGCGCTGTAGCGTGCGACACGAAAATAACGTTTTTTTTATATAGCTAGTGTGAAAAATTTTTTTTTTTTGATTCAACTTAATTTTTAAATCATAATTATATTGTGCTTTTAAAAACATAAAAAATTAAAATTATATATTTACATGAATATATTTTTTTTGGCACATTTATGCTTGTAGCGTGCGACACTTTTTCAATTTTACCCAAAACCGTATTTTTTATACCCTTGCAGAGGGTATTATAATTTTGGTCAAAAGTGTGCAACGCAGTGAAGGAGACATCTCCGACCCTATAAAGTATATATATTCTTGATCAGGATCACCTCCTGAGTTGATATGAGAATGTCCGTCTGTCCGTCTGTCTGTTCGTCTGTCTGTTTCTACGCAAACTAGTCTCTCAGTTTTAAAGCTATCGTCTTGAAACTTTGCACACACCCTTCTTTCCTTTGCACGCAGTATATAAGTCGGAACGGCCCGGATCGGCCGACTATATCCTATAGCTGGCATATAACTGATTGATCGGAAATGGTATAACGTTGGTGTTTTTAAAGTTAGAGAGTTCAAATTTTAAGTGAGAGCTATTTTTGGCAAAATAATACGACATGCCAAATTTCGTAAGGATCGGCCGACTATATCCTATAGCTGCCATATAACTGAACGATCGGAAATTACCCAACTTTGACCCAACTCGTGTTTTTAGAAAATAGAAAGCTGGAACTTGGTACAGATTATATATTTGGTCAGTTGATCCGACCTACCAAATTTCATTAGGATCGGCCGACTATATCCTATAGCTGCCATATAACTGAACGATCGGAAATGGTACTTGGTAGAAATATCAACTTTCGTATTTTTGAAGATAGAAGTTTGGGACTTTTTTTAGATTTTGTATTGTAAAAAATTGGATTATATATTCCTATTGCCATAAGGATCGGCCAACTATATCCGATGTTTGCGATGTATATCCGGTTTTAACTGCAAGGGTATATCAACTTCGGCTCCGCCCGAAGTTAGCTTTGCTTTCTTGTTTTTATCACACTTTGCTTGCTTATACACGTACTGTTAAGAAGAGCATTAGATTTGATGATTAAATACATAAATGAGAGCATCTATTGGAGATTGTTATATGTTATTAAATTGTTTCCGGAAAGAATTTAATGTTTCCCACTTTGAGTGGAATTTCTCTGCAACCTCTCACGGAAAAGGCTGTGTTGGCGGAATTGGGGCTTTTTTTAAAAGAAAAGTTTGGCAAATGGTCAAATGTAAGAATCTCATTTTAAACAATGCCCATGACTTCTTTAAATTGGCCAGGAAAAATATACCTAGCATTTACATTTTGTATGTAAGTAGCACTTATGTACATTCGAAATACTACAAATTCGCTGCTGGAAAAATGGGATCACGTATCGAGCATACCGGGAATAAAAATCAATTATTATTTTTCATTATATGAGGAGAATGTATTGTTAATGGTGCTTACGGAAGTCTCAAAAATTAATTTGTAAACATTGACATTTATTTATATATTATATATTGTTGAAAATAAAAATTGTTAATAAATACAAAATATAATAATCAAAATAATTGTTAAGCACATTTTGGATGGCAACATAATCTTATAATATAGTAATACTGTAACAAATCAATAATATGAGGGTTCTCTTTTCTTCATTTAGAGAATGGCAACAAGAGTGACTAAAATTAGACATTAATAGTAAAGAAAACAAATGGCATATTCGGCCAAAGTGTACTCCGCGTCATGGCGATTTAAAAGGAACAGAAAAAAGAAGCAGTGCGGGAATTCAGGTCCCTAGTCATCAACCGGGTCGGCGCTCATTGGTTCTCGGCTGGTGCCTGATCTGGAATGTCCGAATTGACTATGGAAAGAAGCGTGGCAAAACTTTCAAGGAGGACGCCCGTTGCAGCGTGTGCCGCGTTCAGCCTGGCCATAATATCTAGAGGTAGTTCATCCAGATTTGGATCGGCAGCATTTGGTTTTGGACAGAGTTGGAGATGTTCCGCATCCTCTCTAGCACCTGCTCGCATAACGTCTTCTTATCAACTGGAGCAGGGCCTGGGCTGGCGTCCGCAGCGCTCGGCATAGGAGGTGGTTGCTGGGGCGCTTGAATTGGTTCCTGGGGCGCTTGCGGGCTTGTGGGCCGGTGACCACCGGTGCCAGCCAATTCTTCATCTGCCCTCAAGCTTTGGAGGTGCGCCGCCCTCATTTTACGGCGTTGATATTCGGGACATCCCCTGTATAGAGCCACGTGCCGACCCCCGCAATTATAGCATCGCGATTGGTCGGCACGGGTCTTGGAGCATGTGGTCGTCGGATGAGGGCGGGCGCACTTCATGCAGTTAAATTGGCGTCGACATGTAGCCTGTGTGTGGCCAAACGATTGGCACCGGTGGCATTGGGTTAAGTATTGAGGCGGGAGAGACTCCACCTCGGCCCGCGTCCTATTTCCAACGGCATCTACTGGCATTTTGATTCAATGGCCAGTGTCGATCCAGTAGTCAGGAATGGTTTGTGGCAGTCACAAATATATTTTTTTAATTTTTTATCAAATTGCTGACTATGGCCACGAGCTGCAGATTTAGAGTGTATGCAGTTTATGAATATAATTTATAATGTTTTGTTTAAATAAAAAGGTTTTTGTCTTATGTTAATGCCATTGAAAAAAAGTGTAGCGTGCGACACGTAGCGTGCGACACATTGGGTTTACGGCTTTGCTAAAAATCTGAAAACAATATTAAGACCAAACGATCGGTTTTTGCCTTCTAATATTCTTAACTTTCTTTAGGATATTAACTATAGGGTTTATAGGGTTTATTTTTTATTCGCTAAAAATTTCGTTTGAAATAAAAATTTTAAAACTAACTTCCACTTTGTGTAGCGTGCGACACGTCACAATTTTATTAATTATTTTCAAAATTGTGACTCCAGTGAAATTTAACCTTATACCCTCCGAAAGTACTCTCAATTTACTCTAAACACATGACAAAAGTTTACGGTAAATCTTTAAAGAACCCCCCACAAAATGGATTTTCATTAGCTAAAATCGTGCGAATGTAGCGTGCGACACGTGGGATTTGCCCATATTAATAATTAACTTTCCTGAAAAGGTTTTTTCGTAAAACTAATTTTATCGAATAACCCTTTTTGTGTATTTTGTTAAAGTATATTTTATGTTTAGTTAGACTTTTAGTTATGTTCCAAGAAAACCCAGAACTTGGTTTGTATGTTTATGTGATCGTCTTATTTTAGGTTACTAAATATTTTAAAATTAGCTGCCGAAATTTGCCTATGTGTCTAATATCGTAAAAATACTAACACCATCTTAACATGAAAGTTGGGCAATTTCCGTTTTTTCAGTTATATGGCAGCTATAGGATATAGTCGGCTGATCCTTATGAAATTTGGTAGGTCGTGTTATTTTGTCAAATATAGCATTCGTACAAAAAATTAACTCTCTAACTGTAAAAACACCCAAGTTATAGCATTTTCTATCAATCAGTTATATGGTAGCTATATGATATACATAGTTGCCCGATCTGGCTGATTTTAACATATTATTTTAGAATAAGAATATAAATATTTTGTGCCAAGTTTCCCGTCCCTACCTCAACTACAAGAATTTTTGGCCGCTCTCTTCATACAAGCCGGACCACTGTGCTGTGGCTAAAATTGATAAAAAACATAAATACATATCCACATCACCATCCACATTTTTTTTTGGATACTCAGTGCCTCGACTATGAACATTATTCGACTATCAATTAATTAATTAATTATTTCATCTTTTTCGCCATATTAGTTAATTATTTTTCGTTTTCGCCAGATATTAAATAAAATATCTTTTTTTGTTTGTTTACGTTTTTGAATTTAATTTATTAATTAAATAATTAAAATAAAAAATTTTTATATTTGGAGCCGAGTTGGAAGAATTAGAGATAACAACTAAAGCAAGGGTGATGTCATTATTAAATGCCTTCACGTTAGCTGAAGAGTCCCCACCAGCTACTGCAATTTCTGCAGCCCCAACTCGAGCTCGCCTTCCGAGTTTGGCATTGCCAAAATTCAGTGGAAACTATTCGGAGTTTAAAAATTTCATGAGTCTCTTTGAGACATTAGTAGACAAAGATGTGAACATTCCTGTTATCGAGAAATTAAACCATTTAATTTCTTTCCTCTCTGGTGAAGCCTTAGGAACTATCAAGGCATTCAAGTCACCGAGAGTAATTATGACAAAGCTATTGCTAGTCTGAAAAGAGTTTACGATAACGAATGTCTCATCTTTGCAAACCAAATAACCAAATTATTCAGCCTTCCGAAAGTTTCCCAGCCGTCTGCGTCGTCGTTGAGAGGTCTCATCGACACAGTGTCATCGATCTATGGTAGAGGTGCAGAAACGTCGATGTTCGTGCCTATCGATGTTTTCAAAAAAAACATCGAGTGAAACATCGATGTTAAAAAAAAGGCAAAACAATACAAACGATAACAATGAGGTTTACTTGAGATCAATTAAAGTGTCTATTTTTGTTGAGGAAAATAAGTTGATCAACAACTTCAGGTTTAAGCCTTGTTCTGCGATCAAATACAGTTTTTCCAGCTTTGCTGAACACCCTTTCAGACTCACAGGACGAGGCTTGTACACAGAAATATTTTTGCGCAACCAATTTTAGATCGTTGTCATCAGTCATCTGTAAAAAGTATTTTTATTTAACATGTTTGTCATAATTATTTGAAAATCATACCCCCCAATACTTCAAAGCAGAGGTCGGCACCCCAATACAATGACACGTTTACATGCATTAGTGTGAGTTACGAATTGTCAAACTCATCAACTTCTCTCTGAGAGAGGCTGAGAGCGTGCCGTTTCTCTCTTTTCAAAAATTATAAATGAAAAAAGTCAATGAAATAAAAAATATAAAAAAGTAATGATTAAAAATTTTTTTAAAAAGAAATGAGTAAAAAAAAAAATTATTCAGCATCCAAAAGATCGTCTAAATTAATTTTGCCATTAAATTCTTTAATACGCAATAAATCTGCTAAATGAGTATCGGAGATTTTATTACGTTTCTTACATAAAATATTTTTCATGCTAGAAAATGCTACTTCACAACTATAAGTAGTACCAAACATAGACTAAATTTTAAAAATTTCCCTCTTCAGCTTGGGATATTTACTTTCTGGAATGTGAAACCAAAACAATTTCCCCGTTTCTAACGGAATTCCAAAATCATTTCTTAAATTATTAATCTCTTCGTGAAGTTTGCTATCTAAATTACTGATATCACAGGAAAGTGGAAAATTATGTAAGTCGAAAAGGGGAGTTAAAGAATTAAGATCCTGAAACCGGTTGTCAATGTTTTGTAATAAGGTCTTTATTGTATTTACAAATTCTTTACAATAATTTTTCGCAGTTATTATAATTTAATTCAAAGAATAATTCCTTAGTTTTTTCTAAATTTATATATATTATTCTCTAATTGATTTATAAGTATTCGAAGTTTTCTTTTAAACATATCCATAGAATGTATTAAATCTAAAATTTCTTTATTTTTGCCTAGCAGACATAAATTGAGATCATTAAAAATACGTGTTATATCACAGAAAAAGGCGAAATCTATTAAAAAATCGTTGTTTTCAAATGAAGTAATGAGATAATCAACATCCTTTCCTAAAACTTTCAAAAAATTTACCACTTCTTTTCTTAAATTAAAAAGGCGTTCCAAACATTTTCCCCGACTTAACCACCTAACTTCCGTGTACATTAGCAAATCACCATATTCTGCTTTAAGCTCATCTAGAAATACCTTAAATTTTCTATGTGTTAAAGAATTGTGCCCCCCTCTTATTATATTTATTATTTTAACGCAAGTATTCATGACATGTACCATCTTTAACTCTTTTGAAAAAAGAGCTTCCTGATGAATAACGCAATGAATAAACGGACAAAAAATTCCTTTTTTTTTTTTAAATCCCCGCAAGGCCTATGTTTTTTCCCGTCATTACCTTTGCCCCATCTGTACAAACGGATGATAGTTTACTTATGTTATTTTCGGTAAATATATTAGAAACAAGAAAGGAAAGCTAACTTCAAGCGGAGCCGAAGTTTATATACCCTTGCAGTTAAAACCGGATATACATCGCAAACGTCGGATATAGTTGGCCGATCCTTATGGGAATAGGAATATATAATCCAATTTATTACAATACAAAATCTAAAAAAAGTCCCAAACTTCTATTTTCAAAAATACGAAAGTTGATATTTCTACCAAATACCATTTCCGATCGTTCAGTTATATGGCAGCTATGGGATATAGTCGGCCGATCCTAATGAAATTTGGTAGGTTGGATCAACTGACCAAAAATAGAATCTGTATTAAATTCCAGCTTTCTATCTTCAAAAACACGAAAGTTGGGTCATTTCCGATCGTTCAGTTATATGGCAGCTATAGGATATAGTCGGCCGATCCTTATGAAATTTGGCATGTCCTAATGTTTTGCCAAAATTAGCTCTCATGTAAAATTTGAACTCTCTAACTCTAAAAACACCAAAGTAATACCATTTCCGATCAATCAGTTATATGGCAGCTATAGGATATAGTCGGCCGATCCGGGCCGTTCCGACTTATATACTGCGTGCAAAGGAAAGAAGGGTGTGTGCAAAGTTTCAAGTCGATAGCTTTAAAACTGAGAGACTAGTTTGCGTAGAAACAGACAGACAGACGGACAGACGGACATGCTCATATCAACTCAGGAGGTGATCCTGATCAAGAACATATATACTTTATAGGGTCGGAGATGTCTCCTTCACTGCGTTGCACACTTTTGACCAAAATTATAATACCCTCTGCAAGGGTATAAAAAGGGTGTCAAATAAAATTTTGACTGTTACATGCCCATGAAGAGAAATTACATCATAAATTTCCTCAAAAGAAAGACGGTTTTCAAACATATGGGCAAATCCCACGTGTCGCACGCTACATTCGCACGATTTTAGCTAATGAAAATCCATTTTTTGGGGGGTTCTTTAAAGATTTACCGTAAACTTTTGTCATGTGTTTAGAGTAAATTGAGAGTACTTTCGGAGGGTATAAGGTTAAATTTCACTGGAGTCACAATTTTGAAAATAATTAATAAAATTGTGACGTGTCGCACGCTACACAAAGTGGAAGTTAGTTTTAAAATTTTTATTTCAAACGAAATTTTTAGCGAATAAAAAATAAACCCTATAAACCCTATAGTTAATATCCTAAAGAAAGTTAAGAATATTAGAAGGCAAAAACCGATCGTTTGGTCTTAATATTGTTTTCAGATTTTTAGCAAAGCCGTAAACCCAATGTGTCGCACGCTACGTGTCGCACGCTACACTTTTTTCAATGGCATTAACATAAGACAAAAACCTTTTTATTTAAACAAAACATTATAAATTATATTCATAAACTGCATACACTCTAAATCTGCAGCTCGTGGCCATAGTCAGCAATTTGATAAAAAATTAAAAAAATATATTTGTGACTGCCACAAACCATTCCTGACTACTGGATCGACACTGGCCATTGAATCAAAATGCCAGTAGATGCCGTTGGAAATAGGACGCGGGCCGAGGTGGAGTCTCTCCCGCCTCACTACTTAACCCAATGCCACCGGTGCCAATCGTTTGGCCACACACAGGCTACATGTCGACGCCAATTTAACTGCATGAAGTGCGCCCGCCCTCATCCGACGACCACATGCTCCAAGACCCGTGCCGACCCATCGCGATGCTATAATTGCGGGGGTCGGCACGTGGCTCTATACAGGGGATGTCCCGAATATCAACGCCGTAAAATGAGGGCGGCGCACCTCCAAAGCTTGAGGGCAGATGAAGAATTGGCTGGCACCGGTGGTCACCGGCCCACAAGCCCGCAAGCGCCCCAGGAACCAACTCAAGCGCCCCAGCAACCACCTCCTATGCCGAGCGCTGCGGACGCCAGCCCAGGCCCTGCTCCAGTTGATAAGAAGACGTTATGCGAGCAGGTGCTAGAGAGGATGCGGAACATCTCCAACTCTGTCCACAAACCAAATGCTGCCGATCCAAATCTGGATGAACTACCTCTAGATATTATGGCCAGGCTGAACGCGGCACACGCTGCAACGGGCGTCCTCCTTGAAAGTTTTGCCACGCTTCTTTCCATAGTCAATTCGGACATTCCAGATGAGGCACCAGCCGAGAACCAATGAGCGCCGACCCGGTTGATGACTAGGGACCTGAATTCCCGCACTGCTTCTTTTTTCTGTTCCTTTTAAATCGCCATGACGCGGAGTACACTTTGGCCGAATATGCCATTTGTTTTCTTTACTATTAATGTCTAATTTTAGTCACTCTTGTTGCCATTCTCTAAATGAAGAAAAGAGAACCCTCATATTATTGATTTGTTACAGTATTACTATATTATAAGATTATGTTGCCATCCAAAATGTGCTTAACAATTATTTTGATTATTATATTTTGTATTTATTAACAATTTTTATTTTCAACAATATATAATATATAAATAAATGTCAATGTTTACAAATTAATTTTTGAGACTTCCGTAAGCACCATTAACAATACATTCTCCTCATATAATGAAAAATAATAATTGATTTTTATTCCCGGTATGCTCGATACGTGATCCCATTTTTCCAGCAGCGAATTTGTAGTATTTCGAATGTACATAAGTGCTACTTACATACAAAATGTAAATGCTAGGTATATTTTTCCTGGCCAATTTAAAGAAGTCATGGGCATTGTTTAAAATGAGATTCTTACATTTGACCATTTGCCAAACTTTTCTTTTAAAAAAAGCCCCAATTCCGCCAACACAGCCTGTTCCGTGAGAGGTTGCAGAGAAATTCCACTCAAAGTGGGAAACATTAAATTCTTTCCGGAAACAATTTAATAACATATAACAATCTCCAATAGATGCTCTCATTTATGTATTTAATCATCAAATCTAATGCTCTTCTTAACAGTACGTGTATAAGCAAGCAAAGTGTGATAAAAACAAGAAAGCAAAGCTAACTTCGGGCGGAGCCGAAGTTGATATACCCTTGCAGTTAAAACCGGATATACATCGCAAACATCGGATATAGTTGGCCGATCCTTATGGCAATAGGAATATATAATCCAATTTTTTACAATACAAAATCTAAAAAAAGTCCCAAACTTCTATCTTCAAAAATACGAAAGTTGATATTTCTACCAAGTACCATTTCCGATCGTTCAGTTATATGGCAGCTATAGGATATAGTCGGCCGATCCTAATGAAATTTGGTAGGTCGGATCAACTGACCAAATATATAATCTGTACCAAGTTCCAGCTTTCTATTTTCTAAAAACACGAGTTGGGTCAAAGTTGGGTAATTTCCGATCGTTCAGTTATATGGCAGCTATAGGATATAGTCGGCCGATCCTTACGAAATTTGGCATGTCGTATTATTTTGCCAAAAATAGCTCTCACTTAAAATTGAACTCTCTAACTTTAAAAACACCAACGTTATACCATTTCCGATCAATCAGTTATATGCCAGCTATAGGATATAGTCGGCCGATCCGGGCCGTTCCGACTTATATACTGCGTGCAAAGGAAAGAAGGGTGTGTGCAAAGTTTCAAGACGATAGCTTTAAAACTGAGAGACTAGTTTGCGTAGAAACAGACAGACGAACAGACAGACGGACAGACGGACAGACGGACATGCTCATATCAACTCAGGAGGTGATCCTGATCAAGAATATATATACTTTATAGGGTCGGAGATGTCTCCTTCACTGCGTTGCACACTTTTGACCAAAATTATAATACCCTCTGCAAGGGTATAAAAAATACGGTTTTTGGGTAAAATTGAAAAAGTGTCGCACGCTACAAGCATAAATGTGCCAAAAAAAATATATTCATGTAAATATATAATTTTAATTTTTTATGTTTTTAAAAGCACAATATAATTATGATTTAACAAGAAAGGAAAGCTAACTTCGGGCGGAGCCGAAGTTTATATACCCTTGCAGTTAAAACCGGATATATATCGCAAACATCGGATATAGTTGGCCGATCCTTATGAGAATATGATAATATTTCCCAATTTATTATAATACAAAAACGAAACCTAAAATTGTCCCAAACTTCTATCTTCAAAAACACAAAAGTTGGGTCATTTCCGATCGTTCAGTTATATAGCAGCTATAGGATATAGTCGGCCGATCCTAATGAAATTTGGTAGGTTGGATCATCTGGCCAAAAATATAATCTGTATTAAGTTTCAGCTTTCTATCTTCAAAAACACGAAAGTTGGGTCATTTCCGATCGTTCAGTTATATGGCAGCTATAAGATATAGTCGGCCGATCCTTATGAAATTTGGCATGTCGTAATGGTTTGCCAAAAATAGCTCTCTTGTCAAATTTGAATTCTCTAACTCTAAAAACACCAAAGTTATACCATTTCCGATCAATCAGTTATATGGCAGCTATAGGATATAGTCGGCCGATCCGGGCCGTTCCGACTTATATACTGCGTGCAAAGGAAAGAAGGGTGTGTGCAAAGTTTCAAGACGATAGCTTCAAAACTGAGAGACTAGTTCGCGTAGAAACGGACAGACAGACAGACGGACAGACAGACGGACAGACGGACAGACGGACAGACGGACATGCTCATATCAACTCAGGAGGTGATCCTGATCAAGAATATATATACTTTATAGGGTCGGAGATGTCTCCTTCACTGCGTTGCACACTTTTGGACAAAATTATAATACCCTCTGCAAGGGTATAAAAATTAAGTTGAATCAAAAAAAAAAAATTTTTCACACTAGCTATATAAAAAAAACGTTATTTTCGTGTCGCACGCTACAGCGCTAGGGCACTACTTTCAAATTAAAATTAAAATTTCTATAAAAGAAAAATAATATTTTTTTTTCACTAAAATTAAAGAACATAAGTTAAGTAATAAGACTACTATTGCTCCAATTCATTGTGTTAACATTAATGTCAAATTCGGAATTTTGAAAAATGTCAACTTTTGTCATAAAAGTGCACACAAAATGGTTGGGTTGGGTTTGATAAAAATTTGTGCATTTATAATGATCGAAATTTCCTTTTTGCTTTAAATTCTTAAAATTTAATATCTACTTTAATGTTCCATATAAAGAAAAATTACAAAATGTGAAACTTAAAAATTGGTCGCTGGTGGACAGTTTCTGGGATTTGCCCATATCTCAATTTAAAGTAAATACCTTCAATTTCATAATTCATGTTAAATTATTCAAATCGAAGCACTGCAGCGTACGTTTGATCACTTTAAAGGGCGAATTGAAAGAGAGAAATAACTTCCAAAGAGCAGCTGCGTTGCCAAAATGAACACGTGTTCACGATTGCAAATCTATTTTTAGAAAGTACCGTTAGATTTCTAGTAAAATCCGGTATGCCAAAGAGAAGTTTGGACTTTTAAGAGACAATTTTGATACATTTTGCTTAAAAAATGTGTCATCAAATTTTTGATTTTTGGCCTCTGACGGAACCACTGTGCACAGGCAGTTTGTTAATTATTTTAACTAAACTATTCAAATTTTTAGCTCTACTAATTTCAAGTACGTGTGCGCCAAGAATTGAAAGGAAGGTGCAATATTCCAGCACAAGACGAAGATTTAATTTGTCTTTTCTCAACTTGGGATCCTTTAATCCCGCTGCCACTTTCCTTGTGCAGTTAATGCAGGTGCACGGCATGGAGGTAGATAGTTTTCCTGGTGGCGATGATCATGCGGTGATGATCCTTGAGGCGGTTTCACGACGCGGTGAATTTTGTTTTTTATTCTGCACTTCACGAACGTGTCGCGAGCAGCTCTTTGAATTTTAGTTTGTGTATAATAACACAGTTTCACTGTCACTTTTGTTTATGTTTATTTTTTAAATATTTCGCACTATAGTCCACCCGGGGGCGCCAAAATGTTTAGCGAGATTGTTTTATCTCACACATACCTAGAGATACCAACATACCTAGAGGATTCCTCGGGTGGCAATACTAGTACATAGACGATTCATTGAGTAATCCTTGAGGTATGGTACTGAAGGGTGTCTATATAAATGAAACAGTCGCATACTATGAAACATCCCAATTAAAATTGAAGTTTAACATGTGGTTCACATTTGTTTTAATTTTTAGCTGTCATCGAACTTGGAAAAAGTACTAACAATAAGTGAATCTTTTAAGAATGCTGCAGCCTTTAAAGGTAAGTTCATTTAAAACCGGTTGTCCTTTAGGCCATAAAACGAAGAAAAGAGCTAGTGGCGTTCATTACTTTAACTTACATTAATTTTCTTTTTAGAAAATAGATATAGGACAAAAGGAAATAAATGAAGCATTAGTTTACATGATCTGTAAGGACAACATGCAAGTCGATGTGTTGAAAAAGAGGGCCTCAGAGGACTTCTCAAAAAGTGTGTGTATTATTGTATGTGTATTGTAAAGTGTGTGTATGTGTGTATAAGTGTGTGTAAGTATTAATGTTCCATATAAAGAAAAATTACAAAATGTGAAATTTAAAAATTGGTCGCTGGTGGACAGTTTCTGGGATTTGCCCATATCTCAATTTAAAGTAAATACCTTCAATTTCATAATTCATGTTAAATTATTCAAATCGAAGCACTGCAGCGTACGTTTGATCACTTTAAAGGGCGAATTGAAAGAGAGAAATAACTTCCAAAGCGCAGCTGCGTTGCCAAAATGAACACGTGTTCACGATTGCAAATCTATTTTTAGAAAGTACCGTTAGATTTCTAGTAAAATCCGGTATGCCAAAGAGAAGTTTGGACTTTTAAGAGACAATTTTGATACATTTTGCTTAAAAAATGTGTCATCAAATTTTTTGATTTTTGGCCTCTGACGGAACCACTGTGCACAGGCAGTTTGTTAATTATTTTAACTAAACTATTCAAATTTTTAGCTCTACTAATTTCAAGTACGTGTGCGCCAAGAATTGAAAGGAAGGTGCAATATTCCAGCACAAGACGAAGATTTAATTTGTCTTTTCTCAACTTGGGATCCTTTAATCCCGCTGCCACTTTCCTTGTGCAGTTAATGCAGGTGCACGGCATGGAGGTAGATAGTTTTCCTGGTGGCGATGATCATGCGGTGATGATCCTTGAGGCGGTTTCACGACGCGGTGAATTTTGTTTTTTATTCTGCACTTCACGAACGTGTCGCGAGCAGCTCTTTGAATTTTAGTTTGTGTATAATAACACAGTTTCACTGTCACTTTTGTTTATGTTTATTTTTTAAATATTTCGCACTATAGTCCACCCGGGGGCGCCAAAATGTTTAGCGAGATTGTTTTATCTCACACATACCTAGAGATACCAACATACCTAGAGGATTCCTCGGGTGGCAATACTAGTACATAGACGATTCATTGAGTAATCCTTGAGGTATGGTACTGAAGGGTGTCTATATAAATGAAACAGTCGCATACTATGAAACATCCCAATTAAAATTGAAGTTTAACATGTGGTTCACATTTGTTTTAATTTTTAGCTGTCATCGAACTTGGAAAAAGTACTAACAATAAGTGAATCTTTTAAGAATGCTGCAGCCTTTAAAGGTAAGTTCATTTAAAACCGGTTGTCCTTTAGGCCATAAAACGAAGAAAAGAGCTAGTGGCGTTCATTACTTTAACTTACATTAATTTTCTTTTTAGAAAATAGATATAGGACAAAAGGAAATAAATGAAGCATTAGTTTACATGATCTGTAAGGACAACATGCCAGTCCGATGTGTTGAAAAAGAGGGCCTCAGAGGACTTCTCAAAAAGTGTGTGTATTATTGTATGTGTATTGTAAAGTGTGTGTATGTGTGTATAAGTGTGTGTAAGTATTAAAAAATTTAATTTTTTTGTGTAGACCTTCATAAGTATATATGCACATATTCTTTTTTAGATAACAACAATGATTGAAGAAAAGTACAACCAGTGCGTTGGGGCTGTGTTGGAAATGCTAAGCAACGTAAATGACGTTGCGTTTACCTGCGACGCCGTGACCATACCCAGCTCAACTCGCTCGTTCCTGACCATCACGGCGCATTTCATCGAAAAAGAGTCGCTGAATTCAATCTGCCTTGCAACGTCAAGAATGGATCAGGAATGTTGAAATATATAATTGTGTGCTCTGTCGATATGTCATTTGTTTTTTATTTATTAAGCAAGACTCTTAAATCGTAATATTTTCCGATTCCAATTAAGTCGCATACTAGTGATTATTTAACCTCTTTGTTGCGCCGAATCCAACATAGACAAAATTAAGTGAACAACTCTAACGACAGACAGCGCAAGCAACATGAAGTGCGCTGCCAAACTGTTTCTAGGATCAAACAAACATGTGCCGTGTTTCGCCCACATGTTAAACCTTGTAGTTGACGAAACGATCAAGAAAATATGTTCATTTTCCACTATCGTGGAAAAAGTGGACAAAAGAAAAAGGGTGGTCATGCATTTTAAGCATAGTCCGGCTATGATGGACCAACTACGAAAGGCCCAAACGGATAAGGAAACTCCCGAGGGAAAAACCAAGACCCTCATACAAAATATGGAGACTAGGTGGAACTCATGCCTGGATATGATGGAGTCGTTTTTAGTCTTAGCGAACAAGGTGTCTCTTATTTTGCTACAAAAATCGGAACGTGTCAAAGGACTCCCCGAAATGCTCAATGTGGCAGACAATATGTCAATATGGCATGTTCGCCAACATGCTCGCCTACTTAAATTTCATTTTTCCCACTAACTAGCGCCAACATTCTTGCGAACATCATTTTTCGAAAAATTTTCAAACTATCAACATGTCAACGGACAACGACAGCGGCACTGTAATTAAACTTATGGCAGTGTTGGGCATTAATCAATTAATTTGTCCATTTTCTTGTTAATTGACTAAAAAAGTAATTGCAATTAAATTAATTACAATTGAACTTTTAATTGTACCTTGCAATTAAATAATTTGATTAATGTTTGTCAATTGCAACTTACAATTAAAATAATTGCAATTAAATTTTTTAGTTGTTTTATAAAACAATTAAAACTAATAATTAACTTTATGTATCAAAATGAAATTAGTAAAGATTTATGAAAATTTAGTGCTACACTTTAGATGAATAAAAATGTGGTCAAAGGCAGTAAGTGCAGCTTATTTTTTCTAAATCTGTCTTCATAAAAAAAAACTTGTGTTTATGCAGGTATAATAAATTGCATTAATAAATATTTCTGCAGCGTAGGTATACAAAAAAAAACATTTCAAGTCGTAACGGGTTCATTTTGCCGTCCGCACCGAGCGAGCATATTGCTCTCGCTCTCACACACGTCACTTATACAATCTTCGTCTCCATCACTCTCGCGCCGGGAGCGGGCGTCGACGGCGTTGTCCGTTGCGTTCAGTTGAGTGCTCATTGCTCGCACAAGTCGCACGTAAACTAGAGATGGGCATAATTTAACCTTTTTAGCATTGGTTTCATCTCTAAATTCAAAAAAATCCTGGGCGATAGGCGATATGCTTTTCTCAGGACTGGTTTTTTGAATTGAATATTCAGATAATATTCCCTTAATCTTAGAAAAAGTATCACTTCGTTCAGATTCTGTTAAAAAATTTAGCTGCCTAAACGGCGGGTTTAAAAAAAGACCGACGTAATGAAGGTTGGTTGGCTTTAGAAGCTTATCAAGTTGTAAAAGAGTATTAGTTTTTAGTTGCGATCTAACAAATGAATCTAACATTTTTTGATTACAATGTGATTTTAATTTGTGGTACCAAACATAAATATGCATGGTGGGTTCTTTTTCGGAACTTAATTTTTCGGAACATTCTTTAAAAGGTTTTAAGAATTCTAGAACTTGATTTATAATTTCAAAGTCAATATCAGCAAGACGATTCGATTGACTTTTTTCACTTAAAAGATATTTTATTTCATCCTTTACGTCAAATATACTTTGAAGCATAATATACACAGAGTTCCATCTAGTTTGTACATCTTGTTTTAGTGACTTGCTTAATTTATTATTCAACTCTGAATGCTTGAAATATTTAACTAATTTCTTCGACGCATCAATAAGCTGCCTAATTTCATAAATTGGATCCCTTTCGAGGACATCGGCCATTAAAAGATTTAAATTGTGGCATGCGCACGATAGTCTCTTAAAACTATTTAAAGCCGAAACAACATTTGCTCCGTTGTCGGTGACAATTACAGAGTTTATCAACTTATTGTCGATGTTAAATTGTTTTAAAATGTCGGTTACATGCAATAAAATATTAGCTCCGGTTTTTTTCTCTGCCTCGAACTCTTTAACACCTAATATTTTAACATTTAACTTAAATTCACCATATATATAATGAGCGCTTAAGCTTACAAAACTCCGCTGCGTGTACGAGTCGGTCCACATATCCGTTGTGAAGGCTAAATGTTGTTCTATAAGCGCTGTGCTTAGCTCCTTATGTACAGCTTATTTGACCCACCTTGTAAAAAAAACTTTTTAACTTTTGTAACTTTTTAACTAAAGCAGATATGAAAAAAATAAAAACGCAGCTTTTTCGGTGGGTATTATAGGAATAACAAGGAACTTAAATTTTATTCAAATAATAATAGGTTTTATAATGATTCAACAAAAAATAAAAATACTCCAATATTCTATGTCACAGCTTATTTGACCCATTGCATTTATTGCTCAGCTTCTCTTCCAAGAAGTGTAAGTTAACTGAAATTTTTTTGGGTCTTCTTTGCTCAATGTATTGGCATATAGAATTTTCACTTTTTATTCGGTTTCGTCAAATAAGCACGTTTTTTAACCATGGGCAAACGCACAACCATCGAACAACGGGAATTGGTCCTTAAGCACCTTAAGCAAATGGTTAACATCCCTGATGGTACAGTTAAAGCCATTATCCATAGGTTCGTTTTCGAAAACCGCGTCGCAGACAAGGGCAGAAAAGCGCCAAATAAGATTTTCACGGAAACCGATGAACGGAATATAATTCGGAAAATTAAAAAAAATCCAAAGATTTCGGCGCCAAAATTAGCCAGTGAAATGCAGGACATAACCGGCAAAACATTTAGCACGGAAACAGTCCGACGTGTGTTGAGAGAACACGATTATAATGGCCGAGTTGCTCGCAAGAAGCCGTTCATAAACAAAAAAAATAGAGACTATCGCTTAAAGTTCGCAAAGGAACATATTAAGAAGGATGCAGGATTCTGGAATGAAGTAATTTTTGCTGATGAGTCCAAATTTAATATTTTTGGCTCCGATGGACAGACATATGTGTGGAGGAAACCCAATACCGAGCTTCAAGACAAACACCTAAAACCGACGGTAAAGCATGGCGGTGGCCATGTAATGGTATGGGCTTGTATGTCGGCTGCAGGTGTTGGAAGGCTGCAGTTTATAGATTCCACAATGGACAAAATGGTGTACCTCAACATATTGAAGGAAAATTTGATCCAAAGCGCCGAGGATTTGGGTATAAGAGAGTCTTTTCGCTATTACCAAGACAACGATCCCAAGCATACCTCGGGGATTGTTCAGACTTGGCTGATCTATAATTGCCCCCACGTAATGAAACCACCGGCACAATCACCAGACCTAAACGTCATAGAAAACTTGTGGTCAATTTTGGATACCAATATCCGCAAAAGGCAGATAACAAACAAAAACGAGCTAAAAGTTGCCTTGATGGAGGAGTGGGCCAAGATACCTACAGAAACGACAAAAAAGCTAGTGGATTCCATGCAAAAACGCCTCAAAATGGTCATAGACCAGAAGGGGGGCCATACAAAATATTAAAATTTTTTATGTTTTCCTTATTTTTTTAGTTTTAAATTATTTTAAGAAATGGGTCAAATAAGCTGTGACATAGAATATTGGAGTATTTTTATTTTTTGTTGAATCATTATAAAACCTGTTATCATTTGAATAAAATTTAAGTTCCTTGTTATTCCTATAATACCCACCGAAAAAGCTGCGTTTTTATTTTTTTCATATCTGCTTTAGTTAAAAAGTTACAGCCACTTAAAGTTTTTTTTACAAGGTGGGTCAAATAAGCTGTGAGCCACTGTATACGCTCGTATTCCTTTATCATGACGAAGTAAGTATGGGTTTTTCTCGATACGGATACATCCTTATATTTTTGAACGCCATATGCAGCTCCTAGATTTATAAGGGCTTGAGCATACTCCTGAAATCCTTCGCCTAAACAAAATAAAAAGTAATAACAAATATATATACATATTAATTAATAATTAATACACTGGTGCCCAAGCCCAGTATAGAAAAGCGAGTTCTTTTCCACGATACACACAAATAAAAAAAAAAAAACATTGATCCGATGATACAAAAACAGCAAGTTATGAGCTTGGGTACCACTAATTTAACACTAATATTCACACAAATAAACTCGTCACTGTACATACATAATGCATATATTTTAACTCACCTTCGGTGACGCTGAGAGGTTGTAAATCTTTAGCCACGAAAGCCAACTGTTTGATGACCAGATTGTCAATGACATTTTGCGGAACTTTTTTAAGCACAAAAGACGGCAAAGTGGGTTGGCGTGTGTCCGCTTGAACGGCACATTTGTGACGATTTAATACGCCGGTTCCGGTCTTTGCCGTGTATGCGAATACAACGTTGCACTTTTTACAGCACACAAAGTTTAGGATCTCACCACAGCATTCAATTAAATGGAACGTCTGCCAAATAAGACTTTTGGATTTCGGATTGTTAATTAATTTGTATTTTTCGTCTGCTCTGGCAATCGCTTCTTGAATTTGAATGCGTCTCTCCATTTTTTTTCTTTCTAGCATCCAGTTCAAAGAAACAATGTGATGGTATGTGTTTTACAGTGTTGTTAATTCTTGCTGAGGAAATACAGTATACTAAAAACAGTGCAGTCAGGCAATGTTGCCAATAAGGCAAAAAAGTCCAATTTTTTTATTCGTGTTGTGTTGTTTCGTGTTTAAGTGTGCAACACGAACACGCACGAAGACGCGAAATTTGATTGCGTGCAACACGAACACGCATGTTGAGAGACACGAGAATTAACACGACACGCGCCCAACTCTAACGTAAACTAATCTCTTTATTTGTGTCGTTTAAGCTTTTTGCATACACGCACTAAAGTGATGGCACACTTGAAATTTTTTACTTTAGTTGCTATTTTTAGGCTTGTTCTGCATTTTAAACATTTTTTTTTTTATATTTTGTTAAATAAAGGATTTTTTATTCAAAAGGCACTTTTAATTTTTTATTATTCTTATCACTATTTAATTTAATTTTAATTTTAAATGAAAAGGAACTTTTTTCGTGACACAAAAGTCTTGGCACACTTAACTTAATTACATTAATTTTTATATTTAACTTAGTATTTAGTTTTTAGTTGGTAGTCCTTTTTGTTGAATGACATCCTCAAGACGTCTTGGCATGGAATGCACCAGTTTTTTGGTCACTTCTTGGGAAATTTTCCCCCATTCTTCAAGAAGAGCTTGTTTTAGCTCATTCTTGTTAGTAATATTGTGCTTTCTAATGTTTCTTTCCAATTCATCCCATAGGTGCTCGATGGGGTTAAGATCAGGTGATTGTGGGGTATGTGGAAGAACATGTGCGGTGTTATACGTGAGCCACATACGTACATCTGTGGCGGAATGCTTTGGGTCGTTGTCGTGCATGAAAGTAAACGAATCTGGCATTTGAAGGTTTGAGGCACTTTTTTTTAGATTTTCTATCAATATATCAAATTGTCAAATATCTCCCTTCCGCTTTTTTGCTCTTTATTCAATGCTTTATAAAAAGTGTTACAGTGATCCGATTTAGTTGAAATATGCGCCGTTTTGTTCGATAATCCGTTTCCATCTAGACGGCAACTTCATAATACCTCCCTCGTAGAAGCCCCCTCCTTATTTGCGAAGAACTCGGACAGCCACTTTTCACAAGCCTCTTTTGAGTTCAACTTTACACCACCAAGGGCGTTCGTCATGGACAGGAACAGGTGGTAATCACTTGGCGCTATGTCCGGGCTATATGGTGGATGCGATAAAACCTCCCATCCGAGCTCCCGTAGCTTCTGACGAGTCATCAACGAAGTGTGTGGTCTGGCGTTGTCCTGGTGGAACACTACACCCTTCCTGTTGGCCAATTCTGGACGCTTCTGGTCGATCGCCTGCTTCAAGCGGTCCAATTGTTCGCAGTAGATGGTAGAATTAAGCGTCTGGCCATATGGGAGCAGCTCATAGTGGATGATTCCCTTCCAATACCACCAAACACACAGCAAAACCTTCCTGGCCGTCAATCCCGGCTTGGCCACTGTTTGGGACGATTCACCGGCCTTCGACCACGACCGTTTTCGTTTGATATTGTCGTATGTGATCCATTTTTCGTCGCCAGTCACCATCCGCTTCAAGAATGGGTCGAGTTCGTTCCGTTTCCGCAGCATATCGCAGGCGTTGATTCGGTCCACAAGGTTTTTTTGCGTCAAATCATGCGGCACCCAAACATCAAGCTTTTTTTGTATCCAGCCTTCTGCAGATGGTTTAAAATGGTTTGGTGACTAACTCCCATCTCCTGGGCGATGTCACGAGAAGCCACATGCCGGTCTAACTCGATGTATTCCATGATTTGATCGGTATTTGTCGTCACAGGTCTTCCGCCGGCTGGCTTATCCATGGTGTCGTTTTCACCGGCTCTGAATCGTCGAAACCATTCCTCCGCGGTTCGAAGTGATAGAGTACCATCCCCCAAAACCCCATTAATCTCACGGAACGTTTCTCTAGCGGATTTGCCTTTAACGAAGGAAAACTTTAAAATAGCGCGAATTTCGGCGTTAGTGAACTCCATGTTTACACGTCTATAACTGGTGAACGCAATATCCAAACTAATCATGCATAGCGTCGTTTTGTAGGTTATGTCAAGACCTTTTAAATTATGTATAGTGTTGCCAGATACGAGCTCTGTAGCGCTTTGTACATAGCCGCGAAATTCAAAAGACAAAAAGGCGGAAGGGAGATATTTGACAACCTTATATTAAGGTAATAAACCTTATCCATTATGCCTTCAATAAAAACCAGCTCCCCAACACCCGCAGATGACATGCATCCCCACACCATGACTCCTCCGCCGCAGTGTTTTACAGTTGGTGCCAAATTTTTTTTATTCCATTGCCGTGTTTGGCTTTTGCCACACATGTTCACGGCCATTGGATCGGAAAATATTGAATTTACTCTCGTCTGAGAACAGGACTTGGTCCCAGAATTCGGTTGGTTTGCCCAAAAAGTCCTTGGCATAGGCTAATCGCTTTTTTTTATTCACCTCAGAGATGAAGAGCTTTCTTCTAGCCGCACGACTATGGTAATTGGCTTCGTGCAGGGCCCTTCGCACAGTCATGGGGTTAACTTCCTTCCCAAACTCCTTCTTGACCTCTGCGGCAATCTGCGAAGAGGTTTTTTTTGGATCCACCTTCCCCTTACGGATAACTTGGCTCCGTTCGCGCTCAGTCAATACTCTCGGCCGTCCTGATCAAGATGCATTTGCCAAAGTTGAAGCACCTTTGAAGCGTTGTACGATGCTGCGGATGGTAAATCGGCTAAGTTCCATTACTTGGGCAATTTCGCCATAGGACTTTCCTTCATTGTGGAGATGGAGGACAATTTTTCGCTGTGCTTCGTTTGTTTCCTTCCGCTTGCTATCCATTTTTAGTAATTTTCACAAAAAATTGGAAAAAATAAGCCCAATACTGCAACTTGCTTGGAAATTTTGATCACATGGTATATAACGGGAGTCCCGTTATAAATTTCATAAAAAAGTATGACCAGATACGGCTTAATACTAAAATAATTTAAAGAAATATTTCAACTGTGCCAAGACTTTTGTGTCACGGAATAAGCTCTTTTTTATTTGAAATTAAGATAGCTTAAATAATATTAGAGAAAATAAAAAACTTTTAGTGCCTTCCAACTAAAAAATCATTTATTTAACTAAACCAAAAAAAAAACGAAATCCCTAAATTGATGTCTAATCCTGAAAATAACATTTAAAGTTTTAAGTGTGCCATCACTTTAGTGCGTGACTGTATATTAATGTTCGTGTTTTAGTTGAAAATATATTGTTCCTAGACTAGTAAGATAAAATGGTGTAGATAAACGAATTGGACGAAGACAGTAACGTTTCAGTGACTCTTTCGGTTTCGGACATAAATGATAGAAACGGTTTCGCCTGTGACACCAACCGACACCGCTGAGAGTTCATCATCGTCGCAAGCGCGGCTTCTCTTACTGGATGAAACATTTTTCATATACTTGCCTGAAGATTGTACGGGTAATAAAATCACAGCGCTTTGTATGAAATGTCCACGAGGTTTATTAACTAAAGTTTAGGATTTCATAATTGTACGTTGAACTTTTTGAGTCACCTAAAGCGAAAACATGGGCAAGATTGCATCGAAAAATACAAAACCTATGTAGAACAAGAAAGGAAAGCTAACTTCTGGCGGAGCTGAAATTTATATACCCTTGCAGTTAAAACCGGATATAAATCGCAAACATCGGATATAGTTAGTCGATCCTTATAAGAATATGATAATATAAACCAATTTATTATAATACAAAATCTAAAAAAAGTCCCAAACTTCTGTCTTCAAAAATACCAAAGTTGATATTTTTACCAAAAACCATTTCCGATCGTACAGTTATATGGCAGCTATAGGATATAGTCGACCGATCGTTATGAAATTTAGAAGGTCAGATTAACTGACCAAATCTAAAATCTGTACCAAGGTTCAGCTTTCTATCTTCAAAAACACAAAAGTTAGGTTATTTCCGATCGTTCAGTTATATAGCAGCTATAGGATATAGTCGGCCGATCCTTATGAAAATTGGTAGGTTGGATTAACTGACTAAAACTAAAATATGTACCAAGTTCCAGCGTTCTATCTTCAAAAACAAAAAAGTTGGGTCACTTCCGATCGTTCAGTTATGTGGCCGCTATAGGATATAGTCGGCCGATCCTTATGAAATGTGGCATGTCGTATTATTTTGCCAATAGCTCTCATGTCAAATTTAAACTCTCTAAATTTAAAAACACTAAAGTTATACCATTTCCGATCAATCAGTTATATAGCAGCTATAGGATATAGTCGGCCAATCCCGGCCGTTCCGACTTACAGTATGTCAACTAATTGTTTGCAAAATAAAAAAAAGCACAAAAATGTATTTTGAAGTAAATAGTTAATGGTTTCACATTGCTTTTTTTACATTTTTTTATATTTATAATGTTCTTAGAACTATTAACTATAATTAGAGATAAAAAACAAACTTAAAAATTCAATTCTTATAGAAAAAAAAACAAAACTAAAAATAGTCAAAATTTACTGTGTCAAATAATTGTTTGCAAAATGCAAACTCAACTTCGAATGACGACGAAAAAGCTAAGAGGAAAAAGTTGCGGAAGAAAATTCTTGGTATTTTCAAATTCCGAGTATTGGCCTATTGCTTAGAGCATCGGGTTGCAGCGTTTGGAGTCGTCTTACAGCTTAATATTCGATTTTCAAAATGCCTGGAGAACGCACGTGCGATATTATTATTCAATTGGTTTATTTTCACGATGGAACTGGAAAATCCGCCAAAGAAATTTCGGAATTACTTAAAATTAAGTTGCGCACCGTTAATAATATTATAAATCGGGCTAATAAAGAGAATCGATTGGCATTAAACACATCAAACGGCAGGCCACCAAAACTCTCAAGACGGGATGAATCAAAAATACTGCGGATAGTTGCCGAAAATCCTCGAACCAGCCTAAGACAGGTGGTGGGATCCATTCACAAGGATTGTGCCAAAAAAGTGTCGCACGAGACTATTCGAAAAGTTCTCAACAAGCAGAAATACTCATCCAGAGTAGCTCGACAGAAGCCTTTGCTATCGGCAGTTAATGTTGATAAGCGGCTAAAATTTGCAATTGACCATATTACCAAGCCAACACAGTATTGGGACGACGGTTTTTTTTGCGACGAGACAAAAATAATGCTCTATTATAACGACGGTCCATCAAAAGTCTGGCGGAAACCAAATACAGCGCTCGAAAGTAAGAATATAATTCCCACTGTGAAGTTTGGCAAACTCTCAGTCAATGTATGGGGAAGTATATCTTCAAAAGGAGTCGGAGAGCTGCGGATTTTCACCGAAAATATGAACAAGGAGTTCTACTTGGACATTCTTAAAAACGAATTGGTAAAAAGTGCCCAAAAATTTGGATTTTTAGACCCCCAAAATCCTCAAAAATTAAAATATAAATTGTACCAAGACAATGACCCAAACACAAATCACTTTTGTGCAGAACCTGGGCTTTGTACAACTGCACCAAAGTTATAGATGCTCCTGCCCAGAGCCCTGATTTGAATCCCATAGAAAATTTGTGGCATACCTAAAAAGAAGGTGGCAAAAAGAGGCCCAACCAATAGAAACTCATTGATAAAAATAATTTCAGAAGAATGGAACAAAATTCCCAGTAATTACGATTTAAATAAATTAATTGGATCAGTGCCGAGACGATTACAATGTGTAATTGATGCCAAAGGTGGACACACTAAGTATTAGTTTTTTAAGTTTTGTTTATGTTATTCTAGGCTAAGATTTGAAGTTAACTTTGCATTTTGCAAACAATTAATTGACACTGTGAATTCTGAGTATTTTTAGTTTTGTTGTTTTTTTTTCTATAAGAATTGAATTTTTAAGTTTGTTTTTGATCTCTAATTATAGATAATAGTTCTAAGAACATTATAAATAAAAAAAAATGTAAAAAAAAACAATGTGAAACCATTAATTTTGCATTTTATTTTGCAAACAATTACTTGACATACTGTATATACTGCGTGCAAAGGAAAGAAGGGTGTGTGCAAAGTTTCAAGTCGATAGCTTTAAAACTGAGAGACTAGTTTGGGTAGAAACAGACAGACGGACAGACGGACATGCTCATATCAACTCAGGAGGTGATCCTGATCAAGAACATATATACTTTATAGGGTCGGAGATGTTTCCTTCACTGCGTTGCACACTGTTGGACAAAATTATAATACCCTCTGCAAGGGTATAAAAATAACGTGTAATCTCTACAAATATGTGATACTTTATAAAAACTCGATAATCTAATTCAACTTCGACAATTATGCTATAAGCTATAAAAATAATTAATCAATTAATGATCTAAATTAAAAACTAAAATTCTTATAAAAATTACAAATGTACAGAAACAATTAATAATATATGTACAACGTTTCACCACTTATAAATTCGAGTGATCCACGGCTTTGTCATTTTTTTTTAACTGATGGTCTGATTTATTTTGTTTTTAATGAAAAACAAGAAAGGACAGCTAACCAGCGCAGCTGGTTAGGGCAGTAGCAGGTACTTTGGAGGTGATCAGGTGAGTTTTAAAATAAACGTCGTTTTTCTTCTTCTTAATATTAAGCCTAGTACTGAGTTGACGAAAATCCGCTCTTAAAAATCTGACAGCTGTCAAACTCCATATAAAAAAAAACGGTATAAAAAAAAAAAGAAGAATTTTTCGTCTCCTAAATTTTTCGGGTACTGTGTTGAGAAAAATTTTAGCTATCGAATTGAATGGCGTTGCCTGATCAAAAAAAATAAACAGCTGATTTTGGGGTCTTGAAATAAATCATTTTATTTATTTCGATAGCTAAAACATGGAGGGAAAATTTGAAAGAAAAAAATTGTCGGACCGAAAAATTTACTGCGCGCGAGGATAAATTGAAATTAATTAGTGCGGTCAAGGCGAAGCCCATAATATGGGATTTGACCACAAGGGGCATTTTAATGCCATAAAATGGCATTGAAATGATTTGTGATTGATTTTGATTTTGATTTTGACCCAGTTTTCTATTTCTTAATCAGCTCCTTAGCGGCGAAATACATAAACAAAACACCAACATTCAATTGATTTGAATTCATTTTTCCCTATTGGTTTTTTGTTTACAAACAACAGCTGTTCAGTATTACCCTTTTTCTTAATTTTTTTGGTCACACTAGCTCGATAGCTGAATAAAGTGCAATTTCGCAAGCGGAATTTCAAGAGTGGATTTTCGTCAACTCAGTACTAGGCTTTAAGGAGAAGGGAAAAGGTCATAATTCTCGTAATAATTCTATATCACATTTTATGTTTTCAGTTGGCATCTCGTAAGAAGAAGAGAGCGCCGCCGTCTCCATGGCAACGCTGTCATAGTGGCGTCGCCTAAACAGCGCGACGCAGTTCCAGCGAAAAAGCCGGCGACAGAGATGGATGGATAGCGCCGGCATGGCATGGACGCCGACAACGATGCGCATTTTTTTTCGAATAAACGGCGCCAGCAAATGACCAGCGCGTCGCCAAATTTGTAGGCACACAAGGCGCAATGGATTAGCGCCGACGTTTTTAGTGACGCCGTATGTATGTACATATGTACATATATAAAAGCCGGCTATTGGACGCAACAAATGGTAAGTTTTTTGTCGAATTTTTAGCTTCAAGCCTAGTACTGAGTTGACGAAAATCCGCTAGCGAAATCGCACTTTATTCAGCTACCGAGCTAGTGTGACCAAAAAAATTAAGGAAAAGGGTAATACTGAACAGCTGTTGTTTGTAAACAAAAAACCAATAAGCAAAAATGAATTCAAATCAATTGGATGTTGGTGTTTTGTTTATGTATTTCGCCGCTAAGGAGCTGATTAAGAAATAGAAAACTGGGTCAAAATCAAAATCAATCACAAATCATTTCAATGCCATTTTATGGCATTAAAATGCCCCTTGCGGGTCAAATCCTATATTATGGGCTTCGCCCTGACCGCACTAATTAATTTCAATTTATCCTTGCGCGCCGAAAATTTTTCGTCCCGACTATTTTTTCCTTTCATCAATTTTTCCTCCATGTTTTAGCTATCGAAATAATTAAAATTAATTATTTCAACACCCCAAAATCAGCTGTTTATTTTTTTTGATCAGGCAACGCCATTCAATTCGATAGCTACAATTTTCGTTGTCAGAGTACCTGAAAAATCTAGGAGACAAAAATTTCTTCTTCTTCCTTTTTTTACACCGTTTTTTTTATATGGAGTTTGACTAGTGTTGTGTAAATACTGCTCTTTTAGGTGAACATGTTCACTTGTTCTTTTTTTTCAAAAGAGTCAACTCACCCATATTGCTCACTTGCTCACTGTTCATTGCTCAGTTGCTCACTTGCTCACTGTTCATTGCTCAGTTGCTCACTTGCTCACTGTTCATTGCTCAGTTGCTCACTTGCTCACTGTTCATTGCTCAGTTGCTCATTGATCAGTGAATTACCAAGCCAATGAGCACTGCATCTCAACGACTTTTCAAAAATAGATTATGTTTCATAATTAATTTTCAAACTTACCGATATTTTTACATTTTAATTTGTGGCAAAACTTTTGCTCCCTTCATTGGGCATTTAAAAATAGTTTAACGAAATCCTTCATGGATAATTGAATTTTCAAATAAAATAAATATGCTACAAGCAATGAAATCACTGTTATTATTAAAATTTAACATGTTTAATTTTTAAACTTACCGATATTTTTACATTTTAATTTGTGGCAAAACTTTTGCTCCCTTCATTGGGAATTTTAAAATAGTTAAATATGTTCCTTTATGGATGAATGAGTTCGCGCTATAATGAGAAGATCGTTTATCAATATGCACTTTTCGGAAATTTAATTATACATACCTTATTGCTTACAAATTGGTATGCAAAAACATAAGATTTTCCTCATTAGATGATTTAAGCAGTGAACGTCTATTTCGAACTGTTTCGCCTGCACCTGAAAATATTCGTTCACAAGGCACAGATGTGGCCATTATACAAAGCCGCTTCAGCATATATGTGTATAACAGCGAATATTGGGATTTCCGCTGATCCCACCAGACCAATGGATCATCTGTTCTCAGGATGTACTCCTCGGCTAGATATTTATCTAGTTCCCTTATAGCTGCGGCCGTACTGTTGGAGGGCTTACTGACTTTTTGGAAAGCGTTATCATAATCTTTCCAGATGTCATTGTTATTTTCATTAGCCTTTACTTGGCAGGCATTATCCATCCGAACACATTCCGTATGAGGAGTTGCCGAATGAAATGATATCAGTTTTGTTTTTAAATCATGAACTGCTTTTTTGTATGCTTCTTCAGATTTAAAAACTCTTCCTTTGAATCTGGGATCTAAAATGGTGCTTTCAGCATACAAAACATTCGATTCGTAATCTAGAAATCGTGTTTGCATATCAGTTTGTATGCATTTTACGAATTCGACAATAGTTGTATTTGTATCAAATTTCAAGTTATCCAATATGCTTGTAATTTTTTTTTGCAAAATTCCAGATAGCACAATTATCTTTGAAAGTGTCACGTTCTTCTCTGCTGAGATTTCCGTTGTTATTTGGCTAAATGGCTGCAGTACTAGAATCACTCCTTCAATTACCTCCCAATCCTCCGCTGATAACATTAAGTCGATCCGCAGGTTCGATAACGTGGCCATAACTGCCTCTTTTAAAAGTAGGAGACGCTCGAACATTTTGAGAGTGGAATTCCATCGTGTTGGAACGTCTTGCTTAATTTTAAGCTCAGGCAGTTTCAACAATATTTGCATGTCCTCCAATTTTTTTAATCCAATTGAGCTAGTGTTAAAATATTGAGCTATTGACTTTGCTTTTGCCCTCACATTGCCAATTCCGTCTAGAGCCTTCTGGACAATTAGATTTAATATATGCGCAAAGCACCCAATATGTCGCCACTTGCCTAGTTGAATGGCTCTGACCATATTCGCTGCATTGTCTGAAGCTATTGCCGCCACTTTGTTTTTGATATTCCATTCTGAAATGATGGTCTGCAAAAATTGACAAAGATTTTCAGATGTGTGCCTGATCGGAAATGATCGGCAAGCTAACATATATGAATATAGGCTTGTTGACTCCTTGTCAATGAAGTGAACGGTGACGGCCATATAGCTCTCATTTGTTAAAGATGTCCATCCATCTGTGGTCAAACAAACCGCTTGTGCTTCTCGAAGCTTCTCATTTATTGTTTCTTTGAGTTCATCTCGAAGTTTTGGAATTAAAGCATTGGTTAAAGTTTTTCTTGTGGGCAGCTTGTAACCAGGGCAGTTCGACACATCAGTAATCAGCTTTTTAAACTCCGGCTCATCTACCAATCGCAAAGCGTGTTGACCTTTGGCAATCATACGAACCACTTGCTTGTCGAGGCATTGCAATTTATTTTGCGAAACAGGCCTGTGCACAAATGTGGAGATCTTTGGTTGGGCATTTTGCACAGCAACCACACTGTCGTCATCGATTTGGCGTGCAACGGGCTCAAGTGCTGCTGGATGCTTGCTCTTTAGATGTCTGGACAAATTGCTCTGAGATTTGGAGCTTAAAATTGACTTGCAAAATTTGCACTTGGCCTGCTGGTTTCCCAAATCATCGAAATGATTCCAAATCTCACTGAACTTTCTTATGCACGACATATTATTGTTTTTTAAATTATAAACAGTTTTGGCGGTAATAGAAATGTTGAAGTAAAGAAAGCCCAATAACAGTACAAAGCAGAATTCAAAAACGCTCATTTTTGCGCAGCGTCTTGCTCATTTTTGCGCAACGACTTGCTCATTTTTGCGCGTCTTGCTCATTTTGGCGCAACGTCTTGCTCATTTTTGCACATTTTCGGTTTAAATTCTGTACTTATTGAATGAGAACAAAATGTGCAAAAAAGAGTAACTAAGCACAAATGAACAAGGGAGCAAGTGAACAAAAATGAACAAGTGAACAAAAATGAGCAAGTGAACAAAAATGAGCAAAAATGAGCAAGTGAACAAAAAAGAACAAAAAGGAGGGAACCAGTTCGTGCGACAGCGGATTTTCGTCAACTCAGTACTAGGCTTCATTTTCTAATTCCTTTTGTTCTTTATTTTAGCGGCATCAGCAACGGCCGACGGACGCCGAGCCCATGCAGTTGTAGTTGATGCGCATTTCGAGAAGGTTCCAGTGGAGAGTATTTTTATACCCTTGCAGAGGGTATTATAATTTTGTCCAAAAGTGTGCAACGCAGTGAAGGAGACATCTCCGACCCTATAAAGTATATATATTCTTGATCAGGATCACCTCCTGAGTTGATATGAGCATGTCCGTCTGTCCGTCTGTCTGTCCGTCTGTCTGTCTGTCCGTTTCTACGCGAACTAGTCTCTCAGTTTTGAAGCTATCGTCTTGAAACTTTGCACACACCCTTCTTTCCTTTGCACGCAGTATATAAGTCGGAACGGCCAAGATCGGCCGACTATATCATATAGCTGCCATATAACTGATTGATCGGAAATGGTATAACTTGGGTTTTTTTGTAGAGTTAGAGAGTTTAAATTTGACAAGAAAGCTATTTTTGGCAAACCATTACGACATGCCAAATTTCATAAGGATCGGCCGACTATATCTTATAGCTGCCATATAACTGAACGATCGGAAATGACCCAACTTTCGTGTTTTTGAAGATAGAAGTTTGGGACATTTTTAGGTTTGGTTTTTGTATTATAATAAATTGGGTAATATTATCATATTCTCATAAGGATCGGCCAACTATATCCGATGTTTGCGATATATATCCGGTTTTAACTGCAAGGGTATATAAACTTCGGCTCCGCCCGAAGTTAGCTTTCCTTTCTTGTTTTATTTTGTTTAGCATTCTCTCTTCCAATTTTCCTTTTTATTTTAGGTATCCAGACATGAAGAAAAAGAAGGACGCGGTGAAGACACGAAAACAGCTGATGGACTTGTTTACCTTTTTTGTTTACAATTTTTCAGGCACTTGTTATTATTTTGGGTTATTGTGAGATTTAATTAAATTATTGTCGTTAATTTAATAATTTCCTTATATATTTTGGAACTTAAAAAAGTCGATGCTCGAATTTGTTACAGATATATATACATATATATAAATATATATATATATATGTATATATATATATTTATGTCGGTATCCAGGGAACACCACGAGGAGACCATTGCGATTGCGATGGAGTCTTCAATGAAGACTTTCGAGTCGACTTGAGATACCAAAACTAATTGGCTATCTCCTTGTTCCCCACCTAACATAACCTACTCCTAACCTAATAATAAAATGGGACAATTACAAAACCAAAAAGTCTTCTTTGAGTATTTTTAGTTTCTTTGAACCTGCTGCTGATGCAGCTTTTCCTTTGAAATCCATTTTTTCTGTTAGCCATTTGCTGTTTTTCCTCAATAATATTAAAACAAATCCGTCAAGCATTTTCATCCTGTGTTCATAACCGGGATGGGTAACCGAAAACCAATTAGAATATATGCTAGATTTTTCAGTGGAGGATATGCAAGATTGAATAATTGTTTTCTTTATTCTGTTCATCTGTGGCTTTTTTTCAAATATTAAAAAACAGAATAATGTATTTCAATCAAAGAAAAATAGTAGTCAGAAGGAGCTTTAAGTTTTAAAGTTTTATCAGCGCAGTCATAATTTTTATTAAGTATACAATTTTCCGTGCAGGATTGTGCTTCTATTTTTTTCTTTAATAGATCAGCACACACTCCGCAATCTTTTTTTTCCAAAATTTTAAACAATATATAGCCTGCAAAATATTGCAAGGCATTGCTATCAAACTCGTTACCAGTTGCAATATCCAAAACTTGCTCAATTTCTGTCCCGTCATCTCAGAACATCTCGAAATCGGTATTGTCTTCGTCGGTTTTTAACTCTTTGCAAGTTTTATTGAAGCTGCAGTCCTGGATAACATTAATTAACATTGTATCTTCATCTGGGCCGCAATTACCAGATAATGATTTCGAAGTTAATATTTTCATTGATAGCATTTTTGACATTATTGTATTAAATTCTGACATCGATGGATTGTTATTTGTTACTCCGCGAGCCCTTATTAAATAAAACAAGTTTTCTAAGGGGTCTTGATTCAATTTCGCGGTTGGTAAATAAAAGATTTCGGAGCTCCACACACTTTCAGATAGTGCAAGTACTGATGAAATTGTTAACATCATGCCGTCAATGCAATGTGGATATTTAAATTCTGCAAAATAATTTTTCATTTCTAAGAGGTAATTGTGAACGTTATTATTATTTTGCAGTGCACACCTGTACGGATTTTTTTCATACAAAACATGGCTATTGAGGCAATCAAAGAGCTTATTAACCTTTTCAATAAAATTTTCAAAAAATCCGCCAGAATCAATCACTGTTCGGATTGCGGCCGCAACAGTGTGGCTAAATATTTGTGTTGCATGTTTAACTTTCATTTTTTCAAATGAGTTCGGATTAATATGCTTCGCCGTTACTTTGGGACAAAACCTCGTTGAGTTTCTAGACTCAATTTGGTATAATTTCCTTACTATATCCCAAGATGCATCTTCATCCGGCGTATTTAAATTATTTTTCATTAAAAGGTTTTTCAATGATTTTATAAGATGTGGGGCATCAAATATTGTGAATATTTCTTTACCGTTAACATTAAAACTCGGCTTGTTTATGTTAACGCCCCATTTTTTAAATGCAGCTTTATTATTTGAGCCTTGTTCGCATATTATGGCTCGTACGTTTAACTCCAACGTTTGCGAAACTTCTATGCTCGCTTCAACTTTTTTCATGAGGCAATCATGTTTAATACCGTTAGCCGAAACAGTATAGCTTAAAACGTACATCCAATTTTCAAATAAGCCTCTAGCCATGAAGACGCATACTTGCCCTAAAAATCGAGTTCTTTTTTCACCATCATTTTAAAATCCCTGAATTTCATCGAGAGCGGTATTATATTGCAGTCCTTTTTTGATTTTTATTTCATCACAAAGGATCACTGCTTCTTTACCTTTCTCGCTCATTTCACCAACAATTTTCTGGAGGTTTTCTAGAAAATCAGGTTGAAATCCTGGCGTCATATTTTTAAAAAGAGCCCATCGACACTACGTACTTACGTACTTTTGGCAGGAAGTTTTAACTTTAAAACATCCCTCATATACTCATACGTTCGCGAAAAATAAAAACTTATATTCTGGGCTATCACTTTTTCTGCGCTGTTATATGAGTTCGATTTTTTTAGCAGCATTTTGCATAATGTTTTGGCCTCATCAGCAATATGAGGTTATTTATTTATAATATTACATAATTTTAGGGTGCTTTTTCTACTATTTCTCATACCCTTGCGTCTACTAGAATTTTTCATTAAATCAAAAGCCCTTCTAATTTTTTTCATTTTTTCTTCGTATTTTTTTAGTTCAAGAAACATCTCATAATTCTTTTTTCTGTAAAATCTCTCATTTTCTTCCCTCTTCTGGCAATTTGAACAAAAATCTTCTAACTGAGGTGAAGTTTCTAAGTTGGGAGTTTCTAAATTGGAAGGGCTACCTACCCTATTTAAAAACTCTTTTCTTCCTATTGGGTTAATATAAGTGCCAATTGGTTCTTCCGCCCCATCATCACAAAATTCAAATTGTTCACATGGAACAGTACTGTTTGGACGCAATATTGAATTGTCACATAAATTTAAAGTGGGCACGGCATTGCTTCTAAGCCTACTTTTCCCAATATATTTACTTTCAAAATGTCTGTTACAAATTCGCGCAGTTCGTCTATTAAAAGTGTCATCCAATTGGCACAATTCAACCCATTTCTTAAGATTCCTATCATCCGATGGAAAAGAAAATTTTTCCTAACATTAAGCCGATTCATTTCAAAAATATTTAAACCGAATTTTTAAATAAATTATTTAATGTTTAAATAACTATATTTATACTTTCAATTGATGATGATGTAGCCACGGACCCTCGGAAAGTTTACGTTTACCATAGTAAAAATATTTCCGAAAAATCCGAACACACCGATACTAATCACTTTGTTTACAAAAATCAGCACTTAATTAGGTCCTCACGAAAAACGCTCCTCACAGAACAAAAATAGAATGCCGATTAAACCATTTTCCTCTTCTTCATCAAATGGCAATATTTTAGGCGGGTAAATTAGGCGAGTGGGTAAGCCAAGTGGCAACCAAAAATTACAAGAATCAAAACAAGAAAAAAAATAGTTTTGGCGCGCAAGTTAACACTTTCATTGCCAAGAACTCCAAAGGCATACGGTGTGTAAATACGGTAGTGACATTTTTATATTCATGTATATATTTTAAAATACATTGCAGATCATACAATAAGATATGCACTATAAATCATAAAACCATATAAGAATCCATATAAAAGCATAAAACCAATGTCTCGATGTCTCCATACATCGATGTTTTTGCACCTCTAGTCTATATGCCCTATGGTTAGTGGTATGACGTACGTACATATAAAAAATAATATTATTTAAAAAAAAATTTTTTTTTTTTTTTATCAAGCTTAAAAATAGTTGCAGATGGATAAAGAAAGTGACAATTGACATTAAATTAAATTAAAATTAAAATTAAATAAAAATTTAATTTTTATAAAAAAAAAAAAAAAATTGGTGAAACATGATTTTTTAAGAAAAAATAATTTTATTTATAAAAACAAAGAGGAAAAATGTGGAAAAACAATGTGGAAAAATCGTACGTTCGCGACCCGTACCTAATTTAATTTAAAACAAGAAAGGAAAGCTTACTTCGGGCGGAGCCGAAGTTGATATACCCTTGCAGTTAAAACCGGATATATATCGCAAACATCGGATATAGTTGGCCGATCCTTATAAGAATATGATAATATAACCCAATTTATTATAATACAAAAACCAAACCTAAAAATTCCCCAAACTTCTATCTTCAAAAACACAAAAGTTGGGTCATTTCCGATCGTTCAGTTATATGGCAGCTATAGAATATAGTCGGCCGATCCTAATGAAATTTGGTAGGTTGGATCAACTGACCACAAATAGAATCTGTACTAAATTCCACCTTTCTATCTTCAAAAACACGAAAGTTGGGTCATTTCCGATCGTTCAGTATATGGCAGCTTTAAGATATAGTCGGCCGATCCTTATGAAATTCGGCATGTAATGGTTTGCCAAAAATAGCTTTCGTGTCAAATTTGAACTCTCTAACTCTAAAAACACCAAAGTTATACCATTTCCGATCAATCAGTTATATGGCAGCTATAGGATATAGTCGGCCGATCCGGGCCGTTCCGACTTATATACTGCGTGCAAAGAAAGAAGGGTGTGTGCAAAGTTTCAAGACGATAGCTTCAAAACTGAGAGACTAGTTCGCGTAAAAACGGACAGACAGACAGACGGACAGACGGACATGCTCATATCAACATCGGAGGTGATCCTGATCAAGAATATATATACTTTATAGGGTCGGAGATGTCTCCTTCACTGCGTTGCACACTTTTGACCAAAATTATAATACCCTCTGCAAGGGTATTAAACTTTTAAGCTCAACCAGCTGATGTTTCTTCAGCCCTAGGGGTGTAAAAAGGGATCATCAGAGTTTTGCTCTAGCGGAGATGATCATAGGTAGGACAGGGCTTCTAGCGAACACAACAACACCAGTTTCTCGTAAATTTTAATTTCTCACTTCCGATTTCTCTCGACTTCTTTTGTCCGTCTGGAATTGTACCTTTTTTTCTTCCGGTTTTTTATAGCTCCTTGAAAATATTCACACATTTTCAAGATAACACTTTTGTTGTTGCAAGCACGCCAAATTCGATTCTCTGGATGGCGCCCAACGTGGGTCTTTAGTGAATAAATTTAACTTCATTAAGACTCTCGAAGGACACAATCCTAGATACATTCCCATTTCTTCTTTAATTCACGTTCCCAAAATTTTCGTCTACGTTCGAATTTCTGGAGTTCAAGCTGATTCATACGTATACGAACTACCGAACTGAGCGGACGTGCTTTGTCCGAGCTCCGGGAAAACTGCACCATAATACAGCTAATCAAAAAAACTGGGGTAACCCAATATAAGCGAAAAGACGCTGAACTACAATTTACTAAAAGCGACAGACAAGCTTTTTCAGTTGTGACAACAAACAGTTGTGATATGCTAAACCAAAACTAGTGCATTGTTCAAAAAAAGAGTAAGAGCCACGCAATGAGCTCATTGAGCAACGATCAAAAGAACGAGCGTAGAAGTTCAGTGAACCAAAAAAACGGCTTCTACTCTTACTTTTCAACCCGCGATACCGAAGTGGAAAAATCGGCGATTATAAGCAACCCGGCTTTACTGACCGTTAAAACCCAAAGGGAACGGTCTTGCTCACCCGCCCTGCTCATTCCGACTCCCGCGTCATGGAGTTCGCAGTGTAAAACCCCCCTCCAATATCGGAAACAAATTTCGCACCAACAACTAGCAGTGCTACAACTTCTGCAACAACAGCGAAAACCTCTGCAACTCAAAGTACCGCGACGTCAACGACTACAGCGAGTACAAAAACAACAACCTCGGAAAGTGCCAAAGCGGTAACGGCCACACAGACTGGAATGGATCGCTACATCCAAATTAAGCGCAAGCTTAGCCCGCAGAGTAATCCGGCAGGCAACAAAACAAAAATTAACCGTGTCCTGAATATCGATAAAGAACCAGACAGATCCACTACTAACAGATTTGCCCTACTGGCGGAGGCTGAGGAAAACCAACCAGCCCAATACAGCGCAAAAAAACCCAAGCCCCCTCCATCCTATATTAGGGAAAAAAGCTCGAGTGCCCTGGTCAACAAAAATGCGTCGTTGATCGGGAACGGTGACAACTTTCATGTTGTTCCGCTTATCAAAGGGAACATCCATGAAACAAAGGTGCAAACCAAAACTGAAGAGCACTTCCGAATCGTGTCCAAATATCTGGACACTGTACAGAAAAACTATTACACGTACCAGCTGAAAAGCAGTAAGGGCCTACAAGTGGTAGTAAAGGGAATAGAACCTGATGTTACCGCCGAGGAAATAAAAACCGCCCTTAAAGAAAAGGGCTTCGCCGCCAAGAATGTTATTAACATTCTAAATAAAGATAAAAAGCCACAACCCCTCTTCAAGGTCGAGCTCGAGCCAGAAAGCAGGTCGCTGAAGAAGAACGAAGTCCACCCAATCTACAACCTGCAATATCTTTTGCATCGGAAAATCACTGTTGAAGAGCCATAAACGCAACGTTCCAGTGTAATGCACTAACTGTCAAGAGTATGGACACACAAGGTCTTACTGCACACTTCGGGCTGTCTGTGTAGTCTGCGGGGACGCCCACAAGTCCGCTTGCTGCACTACAAACAAGGACAGTACCGTGAAGAAATGTGGAAACTGCGGAGGCAGCCATACAGCAAACTATAGAGGATGTATGGTGTATAAGGAATTAAAGAGTCGCATGCGTCAAGCGACCGCAACGCGCAACCAAAATCCACAAAATGCGTACTTTGCGTCAAAAACTACGCCAGACGTCTTCTTCGCCAAAGCTGCGAGATCCTCATTCGGTCCACTAAATACCACCAACGGCTTCTCCTACGCCGATGCTCTACGATCTGCAAGGGAAATTCCAATTCAGCCTAACTCTCAAAGCGCTCAACAGGCCCCAGAACAGCCACACAGTAAAATGGAAACTATGATGCTCCAACAAAGTATGATGGAGCTTATGTCATTCATGAAAACGACCATGCAAACGCTTGTTCAAAACCAGAACATGGTGATACAGCTGCTCGTAGCACAACAGTCTAAATAATCTATGCAGGCGCTACGAATATCAATGTGGAACGCCAATGGTGTCTCACGGCATAAACTAGATTTATCACAATTCTTAACCGAAAACCATATTGACGTTATGCTACTGGTGGAAACGCATCTTACAAGCAAATACAACTTTCATATAAGAGGCTACACAATCTACCGCACAGATCATCCAGATGGGAAAGCCCACGGCGGAACTGGAGTTCTAATCAGAGAACGCATTAAACACCACTTTCACAAAAGGTTTGCAACAAACTTCTTGCAGGCCACATCGATACAAATTCAGTCAAGCAACGGAATCCTTTCAATCGCTGCCGTTTACTGCCCTCCTCGTTTCTCAATCTCGGAAGGACAATTTATGGACTTCTAAAATTCACTTGGGGATCGATTTATAGCCGCAGGAGACTATAACGCCAAACATACGCACTGGGGATCACGTCTAGTGACTCCCAAAGGAAGACAATTGTACAATGCAATTATAAATGTGAAAAATAAACTGGACTACGTTTCCCCTGGAAGTCCCACATACTGGCCAACAGACTCACGAAAGCTCCCAGACCTTATTGATTTTGCAGTGACAAAAACATACCTCGCAATCTAATAAGTGCCAAAGCAGTCTCGGACTTATCATCAGACCACTCGCCTGTGCTTCTAACGCTTCTTCAAAGCCCAGAAATAACCGAACACCCCTTCAGCCTGACGACGCCAAAAACGAACTGGCTAAAATACAAAAAGTACGTGAGTGCCCACATCGAACTCGCCCCGGAATTTAACATGGAATCGGACATAGACTACACTACGAGCGCCCTGGAAGAAGTACTCGTTGCGGCAGCTAAAATCTCTACTCTTCATCTTCCAGCCAAACCCAGCCTCAAATTCATTCCTCCTGCCAGAAATTCGGCCAGAGTCCTCACCTCAGCCAGCCGCACCTTCATTCCGCCCGAACGAAATCGAAAAAGTCATAAGGGGGCTAAAACCAAAAAAGGCTCCCGGTGGTGACCTATTGACCCCAAAGATGCTGATCGAACTTCCAAAATGCGCTATAGAGGTCGTCTGCAAACTATTTAATGGAATCATTAATCTTGGCTATTTCCCAAAAAAGTGGAAGAAATCCATCATTATAATGATACCGAAGCCTGGAAAAGACCACACAATTCCGTCATCATACAGACCAATAAGCCTTCTATCTTGTTTGTCTAAATTGTTTGAAAAATGCTTGTTAACTCGCATAAAACCACATCTGGAAGCTTGCAATATTATCACGGCACACCAATTTGGCTTTCGAAGAAACCATGGAACCATCGAACAAGTGAACAGATTAACATCCGAAATACGCACAGCCTTCGAACAGCGAGAATACTGCAGCGCTATTTTCCTCGACGTATCTCAAGCTTTCGACCGAGTTTGGCTCATCGGACTTATGCACAAAATTAAAACGTATTTGCCAACATACACCCACAAGCTACTGGAATCATACCTCTACAATAGGGTATTCTCAGTGAGATGCAACGCAGCTACTTCGGGCGACTACACCATCGAAGCTGGAGTTCCACAAGGAAGCGCACTCGGCCCGTGTCTATATGTTTTGTATACTGCGGATATTCCTACGAGCGCACAACTAACAACCTCAACGTTCGCCGACGATACCGCTATCCTTAGTCGCTCCAGATGCCCAATGCAGGCAACAACCCAACTGGCTAATCATCTCACAATAGTGGAAAGGTGGCTGTCCGACTGGCGCATTAAAATAAACGAACAAAAGTGTAAACATATAACGTTTACTCTTAATAGACAAACATGCCCTCCGCTTTTACTAAACGGTATGCAGATCCCTCAAGCTAACGACGTAACGTACCTTGGCGTTCACCTTGATAGACGACTTACCTGGCGTAAGCACATCGAATGCAAAAAGATGCACCTAAAAGTGAAAGCCAGCAGCCTCCACTGGATCATAAATTCACGATCGCCACTGTGCGTGGACTACAAGTTACTACTGTACAATTCAGTCCTAAAGCCAATCTGGACGTATGGCTCCCAGCTGTGGGGGAACGCGAGCAGCAGCAACATAGACATCATACAGCGCGCACAATCAAAAATCTTGAGAACTATCACAGGGGCACCTTGGTATGTTCGCAACGAAAAAATCCACCGGGATCTGGGCATCCTCGCAGTGAAAGACGAAATCCAGAAGCAAAAAGAGTCATACAAAGAAAAACTGTCTTCGCACCCAAATTTTCTCGCTCGGGGATTGACTCGGGTTTCTAGAGTATCCCGTCTGAGACGCAACGACCTTCCAACCCAGCAATCGATTTTTAGGGCCGTCTAACTCCGTATCAGTCAATATGACTGTTAATTAAGCTAAAAATATAAGATTTGATACACCTTTTGTTAGTCTCGCAAAGAGAAGATTCAAGAAATAAAAGCAACGTTAAAATAAAAAAAAAAAAAAAAAAAAAAACTGATTCAATATCCGCGTTCGGGGCTGACCCCAACTAAAACATAACGCGAAAATTTTCTGTGTTTAAAACAGATGATAACTTTCAAACTTCGGTTGAATCTCTGACCCTGATTAAAATATCAAATCACTAAGCTCACAAAATTGTATTCCAAAGGAAATTAGTATTGGACACCAAGGAGCATACTGGCATTACTTGCGAGAGGTGCAGTATCCTAGCTTTATAACTCTTAAATCCTTAAAATTCATTCTGCTGGGAGAAACAATTTTTTTTTTGTGCTGGAATACGTGTGTAAGATTACACCGCACTATTGGCAAAAAATCGATTTTTTTGGCATCAATTCTAATTTTAAAGATAAAGGCTTGAAACTTTGCAGATATGTATGTCTTAACAATTATGCCTGAATTTCGGATTTTTTTTTTTTGTAGTTTGACCACGCCTTCCGTTCCGCCCCCTTAACCCTTTATATGGCCTTGTTGCATATCTGCAACATACCGTTTAAATTCAATTATTTTTCAACCTGCGTTAAAAAACTGTCTAAAATCTTTTTGATGCAGTTCAGCAACTTTCGTTTTTTATATAACAAGTGTTGGTCAGTCAGAATTCTGTCCAATACTCAACAGGTGATTACTTTTCTCGCCAATTTGGTGAATGTGGTAATCTGAATTGGTTGTGCAGTTTCTCATCCAAAATATAAAAAATCAAAAAAAAATTGAATTATTGATTCAATTAATGGTTAAAAATAGGTAAATATTATATTATGTTGCATATTTTTGAGTTTTTGTGTTTTTTGCATTATAATACAAATAAATCAACAATTTCGCTTAGTTTAAAAAAAATCGCTTTTTTTCGCTTATTTAAAAAAAAAATTAAGAAAAACCCACCTTAAAAAAAAAAAAAAAGAAGTGTATTTTTTATTTTCACTTATCTACCGAACAAAAAAAAAATGAAGAAAATCGGAGTTATTGCCTTATAAAGGGTTAAAGCTATAGGCAAACAGTCTTTGATTTTCAGCATTAAGTCTGATTCCTAGAATCTTTATAATAGACGATTAAAACTTTCAACATTTTAATCCATCAAAATGGATTATCCGATTTTGACCCATCAAACCCATAGCTGGCAATTAGTTTACACTGCGTAATGTGTAATTGAGAAATTACTTCTTCTTGAATTTCCAATATGCGGTCAGCAGTATGATTTAACAAATCTTGAAGCGATACTTCTGCTTTTGTTTCAGAATAACAAATTTGTTTGGGTCTATATTTTAATTTTATTTGAGTAAGCGCAGAATACGGCGGATAGATATCGCATCCATGCTGCTTATCCATGTTCAGATGATAATTTCCGTATCAGTCTTGGTCCTGCCTCAGCATACGTCAAGGATTTTCGACCACGTTTATCATGGGTCACGTCCTTTTCCATTACACCAAATTTTAAACTTGACGCGAGCCACTGCGAATGTTTTGATTTGAAGCGATCTAGATTTCTGTTGCATTTCGCCAATTTCTGATTAAGAAAACCAAAAAACTGCTTCAGTTTTTGCTTAATCAATTTGCACTGAGCATTGTTTAAATCGATTTCGCCCATATTTTCCATTATAAAGTTATATACTGGAGCTCGTTGCCAATTATTGTTATTCCATACATCAAGCAACGTTGAATGGCAAAACTCAAGTGCAACTGCATCATATCAAATTATTGCCAAATGGAACAAAAAGGAGCAAAAGAGCTTTATGTTATTGGGTTCAGATAATATCAGTTGTTAAGTTTCAACTTTCACCTTGCGTTAACCCTCGTCAACTTGTTAGTTTCCTTCCACGAAACACACATCTACATTTTTCAGTTGGGACATAAAAGCACAGCAGCAACACATTGAAATATTGGACAACACAACACATACATATAACAAAAATTTCGAGCTTATAACTTTTTTGACTTACCATGACCTTTTAATTCCATATTTAACTGATTTTATTTGATTCACAATTATTAAGTTATGAAACTGCAAAGATCGAAAACTTTTGCGCGCTTTTTCTTTAAGGTGAGACCAGATCTCAAGCTTTCGACTTCGTTAAAAAAAAGGACTAAAAAATAACATTTAAAAATGTTTAAAAATTATATTTGGGATCCTGATGGCTTTCTTAATCAGGTGAAATAGTTTGTTTTTTAATACAAAACAACAAAAAAATTGTAAAAATGCCAAAATTTCGGACTTTTTGCCCATAGTGCACTGCACTATGGTCCAGAACTCGTTTTTTTTGGCATAAAGTCGATTTTTTTATGTCAATATATCGTTGTTTTCTTGTTTTTATCTTAAAGTAAATTCTTCATACATTATAAAAATGTTAATTAAAAGCTTTAAATGTGCCACCAAGGCTTATTGTGAGCTTTTAAAAGTGCGATTGCGATCAGCTGATTTCCGAATAGAAATTCGCGCCAAAATATTTACTTGCTTTGAGTGGTGTCACACGGTTTATTTAGTCCGAAAAATTAAACTAAAATATGGAAAATAATCCTCAAGGTATGCACTATTTAATGTATATTGTTATTTTATGTGTAGTTCTACGTATTTAGTGTTGTGTAATGTCCAATTTATGTGTATGTTTTTAGAAAACTAACATGCGTTCTCCGTGTTTCGTGGAATATAACTAATGAGCTGCTCCATGCTGACAGCAACTAATTGGTCCAGAATGTACTTGTGAGTGTTGTCTTTAGCCACAAACCAAAAACTCATCCCCGTTCGTCCCCCCTTTTCGCGCATTTTGGTAATTTATAGGCACGTTTGAGTTTACTCACAGCAAACTTTTTGAAATATGGCGCAGCGGCAATCGCAAAAATCAATGTGTATCTGATTGGATACACACAAAAATTAATATAAACGCTTTGGAATCCAATACGATAAAGGAAATAGACAAAAAAATTAGACAAAATTAAATAAATTTCACGCAATTTTAATCGCCATTTTTCCAATCATTATATAAATTCGGAAAAATTTCGCTCATTTTGTGAAACAACTTTTTTATTATATTTGCGAAGCTACCCTTGGTATCCGATGTCACCAACAATTCATAAAATATTGGTTCATGGTTACCAGATTAATAATTCGAGCTTAGTTCCACTAGGATGCTTAGGCGAAAATGCTTCTGAAGCTCGCAACAAAATATACAAAAAAGATAGATTGTCGCATTCAAGGAAAAATAGTCGTCTCAATACTATGAGAGATATATTTCACAGAGCTATAGATTCCTCGGATCCATTATTATCGAGTGTATCTCTAAGGGAAAGAGAAAAAAAAAATAAAAAGAAACCTTTCTCAAAAGAGGTATTAAGTCTTTTGGACCTTCCGTTCACAGCAGAAAATGAGAATGATCTGCAGTGCGATTCTGACGACGATCTAGATAATTATAATATTGAATTGAATATTGAATTGGATGAAGAATAAAATTGCATTTAAAAAATAAGTGAGTAATTGAATAGAACAGGAAATAATATATGTATATTTATTCTTAATTAGTTTGCAGGGGCGGTAGGCGTGGGCGTGGTCGCACTGATCCAATTTTTTGTATAGATATTTTTAATGCCATAAAAATAAATTCTGCAAAGTTTGAACCCTGTAGCTCAATTTTTCGACTTTATGCCAAAAAAAAGGGTTCTGGACCATAGTGCACTGGCCAAAACCTATTTAGAAGGACAAACATTGTCTTTTGAATATGTTTCAAGCTAAATAGACAGATTTTCTTTCCACACCTATATACTTTTTGAGAAATGTGAAATTAAAATATTCAAGACTTCCTGGACAGGAGAACATCAACCAAAAAAAAAAGTTTTTTTTTGTTTTGCAATGTTTTAAAAACCTTTTGAGCATGATGGGGTTAGATCGATCGCCGAACCGAAGAGTCGGAAGTGCGGCAAATCCTGTCTGTCCGCTATGTCAAACCGAAATAAATTCGTCTGACTGTTTTACAACAACATTTAAGCACGAATTTCATAGAGAATGTATTGAAGATCATTTTAAGAGCAGTGAGACTTGTCTTGTGTGCAAGTTTCTCAAGAACAAGTCCCAAGAGGTATTGATAGAGGTGAGACTCCACATTCTCCCACTTCCCAAAGAACGGTTGCTTCAGAGTTATTAACTCGACCAGATAAAGTTGTTCACATTCTCAACGGATGGAAAATTAAATATTCTGGCGAAGGTATGTCCGTCGACAATTTTATATATAGGGTCGAGGCCCTGACACAGCAAACATTCGACGGAAATTTTACCGTGTTGTGCAGGAACGCTAGTGTTCTATTCGAAGGAAAGGCTAACGAGTTTTACTGACGGTACCACAAGGCGTATGGCGAAATACTCTGGAAAGATTTTTGTGCAGCATTACGACTCCAATTTAGACCGAGTAGAGATTATGGGGACATAGAGGAGTTAATTAGAGTGACGAAACAGAAACCAAATGAGTCATTTGACAACTTCTACGACACCGTATCAGGGCTAATAGATCAATTAGACCAACCCTGGAATGCAGGTAAACTTGTCCGAGTGTTCAAAATCAATCTCCGTCCAGAAATACGGCACGAAATCCTTAATATAGATATAAAATCAGTGGCCGAATTAAGGGAAATTTCGAAGATTTTCTCGCCGATGTTAAGCGTTGCAGTGGTTATGCTAGAGTCTCTCCTTTTAAGCGTGAAGTCGCTGAACTTGGAGAGGAAATAGTAGATCCACAAGAAACGGAACTTGGGAGCGACGCAGATATCGAAGCATTTTCTTTAATATGCTGGAACTGCCAAAGCGAAGGACATAGGTACCAGGTTGCGGTGCTGCTATTTAAGCAATATGAAGTCGCAATTTAAGCAGAAGACTTCAAATGCCGGTCGAAATCAGTCAACAATGACCGACCATTAGAGAACACCCATAAAAGTGTATCTCTCCCATTCCCAGACGAACAAAAATATCCTGATGGTTCCCTACTTCACAGCAAAATTTCGAAGTTAGGGGACATAATTATTCCAAAAACCCAAAATATAGCAAGCTTACCTAAACGAAATTCAAAGAGGTTGAAGGCGTTTTGGAAAAACGTAAAAATTTGTAAAGACAGCCTGAAACATATAAGTTTAATACCGGCAGGACCTAGAGATCCTCGACCATTTTTACCGATTCGATTACTTGATCGTGTCGTAAACGGTTTCTTAGATTCGGGTGCTTCAATTAGTTGCTTAGGAGGGGAATTGGCAAACGAAGCAATAAAGAGCGAGGAATTCCGAGCAGTAAAAGGCAATGCTGCAACAGCAGACGGAAATTCACAGAAGATAGCAGGACTTTTAAACAGCGATGTAGAATATGACAACGTTATGAAGCCCAAGAATTTACGTGGTACCTTCTCTCAAGCTCTTCCCTCTCACACTCTTCCCTCTCTTTCTCTTAAGCGAACTGTCGTGTTTTTTTTGTGCGGAATGTGTTTTATGACAAATATTGGTAAACCGGTGTTTACTCACTTAATCAATTGAATATATTGAGAATCTTAAGCTTAAACCGTATCGCTTCGCGAATTCTGTGGTATATTTAGAGTCGAATAAATAATTTGTATAATTTCAATTCCAAGCATAGCTCAGCTCTGCTTCTTCCCCGGCTTATCTCTATTTCTGCATTTCTCTTTTGCACTATTCAAAGCTCCCGCTTTGGCTTCCTATTTGGCACAGTGGTTCAATGTATTGTGTTTTTTAACTTTTTATATATTAATTTTGTTTTATTAATTAAAAAAAAAATTGAATTTAAACTTTTCTGCGCTATGAAGTCTTGTAACAAGACAATTTCCACATCCCAGCCTACCATCCATTGCTGGTTATGTGAAAACGTCGTGCACGTCAAGTGTGCCGGGTGAAGCAGCACCAAGGCCATCCAACCGCCCAAGAGCCACTGACAGGGACATCCATTTTTGGAGCCCAGAAGTCGAAGAACTCAAACTTGAAAAGCGACGAATCCGAAGAGTGTGGATACTCTCGAGGAATCCTTTGGACAAAACCGCCTTCAATAGAGCGACCAAATGTCTGACAGAAACGCTGGCAAGACTAAGAAAGCAGGCCTTTGACGGGTTCGTCGAACAACTTGAGCCAGGCGACCCTCAACATAACTTATGGCAAGTCACCAAATCTATCAGACAGCCGCTGAAAAGGAACCCACCTGTACAAAGAACCGACGGCAGCTGGTGCAGATCGGAGATGGACAGGGCCAACGCTTTCGCCGAACACCTCGAAGGTGTCTTTACGCCTTTCGATCGCTGCTCACCGAAGGATGCTGCTGAAACTGCCCGTCTGCTAGCCGAGCCTTCCAATCGCACCATCCACGAGGTTCTCAATTTCCCTTGGGTCAAGGACGAGATACAAAGAAGCAGCGCACGTTACATGCAGAGGCTTCATAATCACCCGAATCGGTTGGCCAGCTCCATGCTGGACAACAGCGAGCAGCCCAGAAGACTAAAAAGGACACACCCGCTGGACCTCCCCTTACTACTCTAATTTATTTCTACCATATTAATATTTAAAATTATCTATAAGTGAAGTTTATGTGATAAAATTTAATGGTTGTCCCTAATGGACAGTTTTAAATAAACGTTACCATGCTATTACAAAAAAAAAAAGTGTGCCGGGTTCACTGCCTCATTTTCGGATGCCATTTCCCGTAGGTCTGGTATACACTTTTCTTGTGAAAATTGTCGTGCTGTCCAAGGCGAAATGAGGTCGTTCATGAGACAGACCAAAAATGGATTTAAAAAGCTGATCACTTGTTTTCGTAAAATTAATGACCAGCTCTGTGCGCTTGACACTCAATTTAGTGGCCTTCAGCTGCTAAATGAGTCCCCTAAGCGTAAGAAATCCGCTGTTTCTGATCCGCCTCAGTCTGCTCAGCCGACATTAATGCAGCCGCTTATATCTCTGGCCACCCCAAGGGCTAGAACTGAGAAAAAATTCGTCCGAATTTCTCAGGGATAATGAGCAATTGTCCGATATGTCCGCCATGGCATCCCTTCAAGTGATGCCACAGGTCCTAGGGAACGAAACCCCCATTAGAGTCACCCAAAAGGGTATTCCACAGTCCGGACCACCGGCACCGACTGATGCTGCAGTTCTCGTACCTGCGACACCAAAACCCTTACAGGTGATTCCTCCATCGAAACATATATTTGTTTCTCGGCTTGCCCCTGATACTTCAGAGATTGATATCTCGGCTTATATCAAAGCCAAAACAAAAGCCGATATAAAGGTGGAGGACATAACTAAATTTAAATATAATTATACACGGCGCACGTTTTCTTTCAAGATTCGTGTGCCCGCGCTGATGTTCAAGACGATTTGTTCTCCCAGTTTTTGGCCAGAGAATCTTTTCGTCCAAGAACATCAGCCTAGTTCCGTAAAGAAAAAAGTTAAAAAAACCAGTGGGAGTGAGACTTCCCAATATCGGAACCACTGACCAACCCTCCACCTCTTCTTTGGCCACTAACCCAAAAAACTAGTTTCCTCACTAACTCTTACCTATCAGAATACTAGGGGGCTACGTAGCAAACTCCCCAAGCTATATTCTGATAGTTCTTTCTTTGCATCCCATATAATAGCATTTACAGAAACTTGGTTAAAGCCGGAGATCTTTAGCTCCGAAGTTTTTCCAATTAAGTACACCACTTTTAGACGGGATCGACCTCAGCGAAGGGGGGGTGGAGTCCTCATTTCGGTAGACTCTACTTTTGCTTCTGAAGAGGTGAAATCCCAAGAGTTTGGTGACATAGAATTTATTTGCGTTAAAATCACTATGTCCGTGAAATCTTCATACATTACATGTTCATATATACCGCCTATGTCTGAACCGCCTACATATTGGCAGCATTTGTCCGCTATTCGACACGTCTTTAATCTTATGACGGATCGTGACCAAATTGTAGCGTTGGGCGACTTTAATATCCCAGAATTAAAGTGGTCCAACGTCGATAACTCACCATCTTTGTCACTTATCACTCACCATGACTTCACCGCGGGCATGTTTGACATGTCCCTAGGTCAGATTATCTGATCCTGATGGTACCGCTCTCTCCAGAGCTTTTCCCCTTTCAACCCCAGAGGATCCTTATCACCCCACGCTGGAGGTCTCTATCGAAACTATTCCTGGTATCGATCAGATGTCTTTATGCGTGGCAAATAATATTTGCTGCTTCTGTAAAACTGATTTTCAGAAACTTAATAGCCTTATTGATACATATGATTGGTCTGATATTCTGGCATGCACTGATCTTAACGTCACTTTGGAAAAATTTTATTTTACTTTGAATACATTTTTTGACTCATGTGTGCCTTGGAAATATCCGTCCGCTTCAACAAATCCTCCTTGGTTTACAAGGTACCTCACTAACCTAAAAAATAAAAAAAATAAGCTTTTACTTAAATATAAAAAAACCTGCAGTAGTGTTGATTTCTCAAGATACCTACTAGCTCGGTCGAATTTTACCGTGCATAACGCGGAATGTTATAGGAATTATATTGACCGCTGCCGGATACAATTTACTCAGGATCCAAAGCAGTTTTATAATTTTGTAAACACTAAGCGTAAGCACGTATCTTTTTCACCCCTGCTTACGTTTGAAAATTCCTCTGCGACTTCTGATCAGGACATTGCCGATCTATTCGCAGAATTTTTTCAAACAACTTATTCTCCTCTTAAATTGACTGATCAGCCTTACGCATATAACATTCAAGCAGCAAATCTTATTTTCTGTCCGTTTTTCTCTGAGAACAACTTATTATCTGGTCTTTTAAGGGTTAAACCCTTTTATTCGCCAGGCCCCGATGGAGTACCAGGCTGTGTGTTAAAATACTGCGCCAGGGCTCTGTGCAAACCTCAATTCAACTTTTCAACTTATCTTTGGAAACCTCGATTTTTCCCCTTAAGTGGAAGGAATCATTCATAATTCCCCTACATAAAAAAGGGAAAAAGTCTGAGGCTGCCAACTACAGAGGCATCTCTAAGTTGTCGGCAATTCCAAAGTTATTTGAAAAATTAATTACCCCTCATTTGCAACACCTTTGCTCTTCGATTATCACTCCTTGTCAGCATGGCTTTATTAAGCGTCGCTCCACCACCACAAAGTTATTGGAGTTGACATCCTTTGTCATAGATGGCTTTTGTAAGGGATATCAAACCGATGTAATTTACACAGACTTCAGCAAAGCATTTGATTCAGTTAATCACTCACTCTTGTTGAGTAAACCGAATATGCTGGGTTTTCCTAAAGACCTCTTAACGTGGATCTCCAGCTACCTAGATGGAAGGACACAAAGAGTCTTATTTAAAAACATACAGTCCCGTCTGGTCCGTGCTACATCTGGCGTCCCTCAAGGAAGTCATCTTGGCCCGTTATTATTATCGCTTTTTATAAACGAATTGCCCCCTGCTTTAACGAACTCTCTAGTTCTTATGTATGCAGATGATGTAAAGCTTTGCCTTCAGTACAAACCCATCTCTGCCCAATGCAGTCTTCAGTCTGACCTTGATAACTTTCAAAAATGGTGTTTAGCCAATGATCTAATACTTAATGGATCAAAATGCAAGCATATGTCTTTTTATCGTTCTTGCCCTCTGCAAGCTACTTATTCTATTAATGGGATTGCCTTAGAAAAATTAACCCAGGTTAATGATCTCGGCATCCTATTAGACATCAAACTTAAATTTGCCGACCATATTTCCTTAATGGTTAATAAGGCTAAAGGCGTCCTTGGTTTTATTAAAAGGTGGTCAAAAGAATGTAATGACCCCTATATAACCAAAACATTATTCATTTCTTTGGTCCGTCTTATACTAGAGTACGGTTCATGTGTCTGGAGTCCCCAATATGGAGTTCATAAGGACCGCATAGAATCCGTACAAAAGAACTTTTTAATATTTGCACTTAGAGGTCTATACTGGGATGCAAATCTTCAGCTTCCATCCTACAGTAGCAGACTTTTACTTATAAACTTACCTAGCTTAACAAATCGTAGGACAATGCTCGGTGTAGTTTTTCTGCATAACCTTATTAACGGGGATGTAGATAGCCAGCATTTACTAACACGCTTAAATTTTAACATTCCTAATAGAAGGACTCGAAACTTTAGTCCTCTGTTCCTTAGCCGTTGTAGTTCGACATATGCACTGCATGACCCTTTTAGGGTATTATGTTCGAACTACAATGGTCTCTACTCTATTACATCTCTTTCCTGTCCCTCTAACTTAAAATATAGAATTTTAAATTTCCTTACTAACTCCTCTTAGCTTAACAAATTTCAAATAGCTTAATATGTACTAACAAATCGTTTCTCGAGCGCCCCTCGGTCGTCTGGGCCTCTAAGCTTTATGATGAATACAGGAATGCTAGCTGATGCTCTTATTGATGGACAAGCCATTTCCAAATTCTGAAAGACCGCGAAAAAAAAAAAGAAGCAGAATAGAATCGACTAAAATAGAAATAGCGGAAATAGAATCGACTAAAGTAAATCTTCAGGACGAAGTAGACCAACACACATTGTCCGAAGGCGAAAGGGCAAAATTGACCAACGCCATAAATTGCTTTCCCTCTTTCAGGAAGGGTTAGGCAGGACAAATTTAATAACCTACTCTATTCACGTAGGAATGGCCAAACCCGTAAAACAGCGCCATTTCCCCGTATCTCCAGCAGTCGAAAAGGCAATGTGTTCAAGAATTGAACACTATTGTGTATACAAATTCTTAAGTTAGAGTTTCAAGGGATTTGACCCATGAAATACGAGTCAATCAGCTTGGTCTAAAACCGATCCCCTGCAGTGTTAATTTTTAGTGGACTCTATTTTTGTTCTTGTATTTTGTTAATATATTTTTTTTCTTTTAATAATTAGTAAAAGTATTGTTTAATTTGAATTTTAATATTTTTATTATTTTCAAATTGTTTAAGTTTTTATATTATGTTATGTTACGTAATGTTTGAACATCCTCCAAGGGGCCACAAAAGTGCCTTGGTTATGTTTTTGTGTGTATTTTAAATGTACTTTGAAATATTAATTTTTTTTTCGATTTTTTAGTGGACTGTAATTTTTGAAATTTGTTATACTTATTGTTTTATGTTTAATACAAATTTTTAAACTTTCTAAGAAACTTTCTAGAAATTATTAATTTTTTTTCTTTTTTAAATTTAAATACCATGTTCAATCAAATGTGACTGAACACAATGTATGCCGAAATCAATCGAATGTTGCAATTGGGAGTGATAGAGGAATCGAAGAGTGCGTGGTCGATTGTAATGGTTACGAAGAGGGGAAAGTTGGAATATGCTTAGATTGTCGAAAAGTCAACAGCTTTATTAAAAAGGACGCGTATCCTCTTTCCCAAATCAATGGGATATTGAGCCGAGTACCAAAGGCCGAATATATCACAAGTTTAGACCTCAAAGATGCCTACTGGCAAGTGCCTTTAGATGCTCAGTCGCGCAAGACAGCGTTCACGGTTTCTGGTAGACCATTCCACCGATTCAAGGTCATGCCGTTTGGGTTATGCAACGCGACTAGCACCATGTTCCGCCTAATGGACAAAGTAGTGCCAGCTCACTTGAGGAATGAAGTCTTTATATATTTAGATGATCTTCTGATAGTATCTTCCAGTTTTGAAGAGCACATGGAAGTCCTCAGAGAATTAGCTCTTCACATTAGGCGTGTAGGCTTGACGATCAACATTGGCAAAAGTAATTTCTGCATGCGGCGTGTGCGCTTTCTGGGTCATATAATAGGTGACGGGGGAATCCAGAATCCACAAAAAGTGACGGCCATTACCAAGTTCCCACTACCAAAAAGCCTCAAGAACTTGAGAAGTTTTATGGGATTGTGTGGATGGTACAGGAAATTCGTGCCAAACTTTGCGTCCCTATCACCTCCTTTGACAGATTTAATGACGACAAAAAAAAAATTCGTCTGAACTGAAGAGGCAATAAGAGCGTTTGAGAAACTGATGCAGTGTCTTAGTTAAGCTCCTTTCCTATGCAATCCAGACTTCCAGATTCAAGTCCAGACTTTACATGTTTCCGACGAAGGTGACGAGCGACCTATTGCGTTTGTTTCAAAGAAATTGAGCAAAGCACAGCGAAACTACACAGTCGCTGAACAAGAGTGTTTGACTGCCAGCTTCGTAGCTTTAAAGAATTTCTCTGAGCGTATTTAGAGGGGTTTAGAAATTCAAAATAATTACTGATCATGCCTCTCTAAAATGGTTAATGTCGAACCACGATTTAAGTTCCCGGGTAGCTCGGTAATCTTTAGCGCTGCAAAGATTCGTTTTTAAGATAGAGCATCGCAAGGGTTCTCTAAACGTCGTCCCCGATGTTTTGTCGCGCGTAATCGAAGAGGCAGTTGCTGGCATAGACTTGATGGAAGGTCTTATTATTGACCTTAATTCAGGAGAGCTTAAATCGGATGAGCACATCAAATTGATTAGGAATATGAAAAAAATAAACAACATTTTCCAGACCTTAAGGTGGAAGGTGGTTATTTGTACCGTAAAGCGGAGCACTTAACTGGAGAACAAATGCACGATGAGTATGCATGGAAACTTTGGATACCAAAAGAGTTAGTGCCCAAAGTTCTTTCACTAGCTCATGACAGTTCCTTGGCCGCTCATGGAGGCGTACACAAAAATGTAAGAAAAATGGATTCTAGCGTAGTTGTCAAATATTTAGATAGCGAGCTGTTTATGAAACGGTGGTGTCGGACAACGGGTCCCAATTTCGATCAAAAGTATAATGTTTCAAGGGTTAATGCAAGAATATGGCATTAATCATATTTTGAATGCCGTATATTCGCCACAGGCTTGTGAACAGATCGGTCATATCTGCAATAAGAGCTTATCTACACCCTGACCAGAAAGAACGAGTCAGGAACGAGTCCATACTTCATGGCATTTTCGCAGCATATGGTGATTCTTTTGGATGATCGCTCGCTAAGATTCGATAGGCAGGATTCGTTTGAGATATTCCGCAAACAAGCGTGCGAGAAAATGTTATGAAGCACGAGGAGAACAAGAAACGCTATGACCTTCGTTCCCGTGAGGTTAGCTACACTGAAGGGCAAGAAGTTTATCGGCGTAACTTTAAACAGAGTTGCTTTCAAACAGGGTACAACGCCAAATTCGGGCCCATCTTTGTGAAATTTCGAATTCGTAAGAAACTCGGCAATCTTTATTACGAACTGGAAGACCTTCAAGTTGTCGGTACTTACCACGCTAAAGATATTCGGCAATAGTTTCAGTCGGAAACACCCTAGGGTATCTACTCAACCATTGGTTTTGTACTGGCGACTGAAGCCTCAAATCAATTTTGATCTTTTAAATTGTTTTTTTTTTTTTTTTTTTTTAAATATTGATTTTGGCGCCACAATTCCCCATCAGTCGCGATCAAACACTCCCCGAGTTAAGACGTGCCTAAAAGTTAAGCGGAAGCTAAAGCTATTATTATTCGATTTACAACAAAAACGTAACAAAACAGTGGTTGCTGATAAGCACTAAAAAATCGTTGTTGTTAACATGAACAACGACGAAGATGACACATCGGTTTGGAGCTGGCAGACAGTAAGACCGAAGCCGAAGGCAATCAAGAGGCAAAACCAAGTGTCTCCGATCCTCCTCAAGAAAAAAATGGCCCTGGCCCATGCACCCAGCACGAGCTCCAATCAGTACGCCCTCTTAAGCGACAACACGCCAAATAATGGAATTGAAGACGAAAGCGAAGCACTGGACTTGATAACTGAAGACACTTTAGATGATTCTGCCAAGCCGCCACCTATATTCTTATCTGAAGTCAATAATATAAAATAATATCAGATCAAACATGAGAGGGCATTTAGAGTAGTAATTAAGAATTTGCACTTCTCAACGGATATCGACTTAATCAAACAAGATGTGGAGTCCAAAGGCCACACTGTTAGAAACATTAGTAACATTAAAAGTCGTGTAACCAAAGAGCCATTGAACTTGTTCTTCTTAGATATTGAGCCCAACAATAAGAACTTAGATATATACAAAGTTAAACACATTGGTAACGCAGTTGTTAATATAGAACCCCCCCATAAAACCAAAGAAATCGTACAGTGCTATCGTTGCCAGGAATTTGGACACACAAAGTCATACTGTTCCAAAACTCACAAATGTGTAAAATGCTCCCTTAGTCATCCCAGTAACATTTGTCCAAAAGACAAAGAACAACCACCAAAATGTGCCAACTGCAATGAAGATCATGCTGCTAGCTACAAAGGGTGTAAAGTTTATCAGGAACTTATATCTAAAAAAATAGTAAGCGGACGCAACCACCTAAAAAACACCAAAGATGACAATAAAGGAAATGACTATGCTACAACTCAATCATTTGCTCCGTCTAATAATTCGACTCAACAACCCAAGGATTATCAATCATACGCTCAAGCTGCTGCAGGAAAAAGTATCACAAACACGTCCCTAGAAAGAATAGAACAGCTTCTGGAAAAACAATTTGAACTTACGAATAATTTACTTAATATGATAATGTTACTTGTAAACAAGCTATGCAAATAAACCTAAACTTAGGAATATGGAATGCCAATGGGCTTTCCAACCATGTAAATGAAATATCCTTATTTTTAAAAACGAATGAAATTGACGTCATGCTTATCTCAGAAACTCACTTCACTAGCAAATCTTATTTTAGAATTATTGGATATGATACAGCTGATCATCCGTCAGATAGAGCTCATGGGGGTGCTGCAATTATTGTCAAGCAGGGCCTTAAGTTTCAAATCATGGACAGTACGAGGGAAAACGCAATGCAGGCTGCCACAATTAAGATAAAATGTATGCACGCGGATGTATCAATAACAGCGATTTACCTCCCTCCCAGATTCACAATAAAAGAGCTTGATTTTCAAAACTTTTTCCAGAGACTGGGCACAAAGTTTATTGTAGGAGGAGACTTCAATGCTAAACATCCATGGTGGGGTTCCAGACTGACTAACCCGAAGGGATCGGAGTTATACAAATGCATACGAAACAATAATATACACACTTTGTCAACTGGTAAGCCTACATACTGGCCATCTGATAGTCAGAAAATCCCAGACTTGATTGATTTCGTTGTATTCTCTGGAATCCCACAATCACATATGCGAGTAATGGAAAGCTTTGACCTTGACTCAGATCATTCTCCAATAATAGCTACTTACAGCACAATAGCCCATATGTTGGAAAAGCCCTACACAGTCATTTCAGCTTCTACAGACATTAACGCATTCAAGAGCTATTTAGACTCAGCTATAAGCCTGGATATTTCGTTAAAAACAGGAGAGGAGATAGACTATGCTGTGGAGCTTTTCACAAACACAATTCATAAAGCGAGCTACAGAAACACGGATCATGCTCTTAATCATCAACAGTCAAACCAATTGTACCTGTCTATCGAGATTCGACAGAAAGTAGAAAATAAAAGAAAACTGCGTAAACGGTGGCAAGAAACTCACTACCCTCCTGACAAAAGATTATACAACAAGGCTGCATCTGAGCTTAGTCAACTTCTGTCGAACTTACGCAATTAATCTCTAGCTGCGTATCTGAGAAATTTAGATCCTAATTCCTGCAACAACGAACACAACCTATGGAGGGCGACTAAATACCTAAATAGACCAGCTAAACGAAACACGAATATTCGTAATAGCAATGGAAATTGGTGTAGGTCTAATACCGAACAAGCGGAAGCATTTGCACAACATCTGCAATCTGTCTTCCAGCCCAACGATATTAATAATAATATTAATAATGGTAATTCTATAACAGAGACCGAAGTAGAAAAATTTCTTGAGTCACCCTGCCAAATGAGCTTACCTATAAAAAGCATCAAATATGAAGAAGTCGTAACAGAAATCAAAGAATTGAACAATAAAAAAGCACCAGGTCCTGATAAAATAAACGGCATCACCCTAAAAAGCTTACCAAAAAAATGCATACAGTTTATCACCCTTATATTCAACGCGATTCTCAGATTAGACCACTTTCCAAGTCAATGGAAATGTGCAGAGATCATAATGATCCTAAAGCCAAACAAAGTGGAAACAGAATTAACATCATATCGTCCCATTAGTCTGCTGACAATAGTCTCGAAAGTGTTTGAAAAAATACTCCTGAAGAGAATGTTGCCAATTTTGGACGAACTTTCCATAATTCCTGAATACCAATTCGGATTCAGGAGAGGCCACGGGACCCCCGAGCAGTGCCACAGGGTCATTAATGATATAATTACTACATTTGAGAACAAAAAATACTGCACAGCTGCATTTCTTGACGTTCAACAAGCGTTTGATCGAGTCTGGCACAAAGGTTTATTGTACAAGATAAAAAAATTGCTACCTGCTCCGTATTACTTAATAATTAAATCATATCTTAATAAAAGATGCTTTTACGTGCAGCAGAAAAACGATTCATCTACGTTACTTCTTATTAATGCAGGCGTCCCACAAGGAAGTGTACTGGGACCAATTCTCTACACTCTATATACGGCGGATATGCCAGTCACAAACAACTGCACTGTTGCAACATACGCTGATGATACAGCCGTTTTGGCCACAAGCTCATCTAGAAATGAAGCTTCTGAACTTCTGCAGCGTGAGCTAAGCCTAATTGAAGACTGGTTCCTTCGATGGAAAATTAGAATTAACTCCCTAAAATCTGTCCAAATAACCTTTTCATTGAGACCAGGTAATTGCCCAAATGTGTCACTTAACGGCTCGCCAATTCCACAAAGTACCTGTGTCAAGTATCTGGGCTTGCATCTCGACCGCAGATTAACGTGGAAAAATCACATAAAAGCCAAATGTCAGCAGCTCAGACTTAAAACACTAAAAATGTCCTGGTTGATAAGTCGAAAATCGGGAACCTCATTAGAAAACAAAATTCGCCTCTACAAAGCTATATTAAAGCCTGTTTGGACTTACGCTATACAGCTTTGGGGAACTGCTAGCAACTCAAATATTGAGATACTACAGCGCTACCAGTCAAAAACTTTGCGACAAATTGTCAATGCTCCTTTTTATGTAACTAATGCAAACATCCACAAGGATCTTAATATCCCAACCATAAGAGAAGAAATAAATAAAATTAGTAAAAAATATATCGACAGACTCCATAATCATGAAAATAATTTAGCCTTAAGCCTAGTAGATAACAGCTTATCATTAAGAAGACTAAAAAGATACCACATACTAGATCTTCCAGATAGATAAATTCAATTAACAGAAACGATGTTGTATATAATAGCAGGGTTCACTGGAAAACTGCTATTCCTGTTATTTAATATTAATTATAAAATTTACTTATTGTTTATAAAAACAGATTGTAAATAAATGAAGAGTTTAAAAAAAAAAAAAAAAAAAAAAAAAAAACAATTCCCCAGAATAACCGATTGATTAAGTGGGGATTCCATCTATTAAGTGGCACCGTTCAGCGGCCCAGTCTTGCACTGGAAAGCTTTACTTGCCCATCATGGCGAAAGTCTTAGCCGGCTTAGATTTCCGCTTGGGACTTTAAAGTTCTTTTCTATTTAACCGGCGAGGCAGACAGACGTGTCCAAGTAAGTCTCTAAGTCCAAGCTTTGGCAAGGCAGTTAACCCCTTACTTAGGAACCCCTTATTTGTATTTTGTCCCGAAGTACCAGCCGTTCTTCAAAGTCGCCTGGCCATCCTGCTGAATCCTAGACAGGAACCGTCGAAGAGGAATTTTTTTTAGTTTTTTGCCCCAATTGGGGCACTAGCCTCTGACTCGGGGAAGACCCCCACGTGGATCAACGGACCGGCACCCCTAAAGCCGCGGGCACCCTTACCACGTGGACCAAAGGTTCGGCCGCCTTTCCGACTTGGTTCTAAGTCATCTGTTCCCGAGAGCACCCTCGACACGTGGATTTGCGAAAGGGGAGCCCATCGATCGTCGCTAGAAGCGACCCCCAAGTTCAGTATACCCGCTTATGTCCCGCTGAGCACCCTTGCCTTCGATTCCAATTGGGAATCGGCTGCTCTGCGGGTAAAGCCTCCCGAAACCTTCTATTCTATCTTCAAAAAGCCTTCTATCTTCAAAAACACGAAAGTTGGGTCATATCCGATCGTTCAGTTATATGGCAGCTATAGGATATAATCGGCCGATCCTTTTGAAATTTGGCATGTCGTATTATTTTGCCAAAAATAGCGCTCATGTTAAATTTGAAATCATGTTAAATGTTAAACTCGCTAACTCTAAAAAACACCGAAGCTATACCATTTCCGATCAATCAGTTATATGGCAGCTATAGGATATAGTCGGCCGATCCGGGCCGTTCCAACTTATATACTGCGTGCAAAGAAAAGAAGGGTGTGTGCAAAGTTTCAATACGATAGCTTCAAAACTGAGAGACTAGTTCGCGTAGAAACGGACAGACAGACAGACGGACAGACGGACATGCTCTTATAAACTCAGGAGGTGATCCTGATCAAGAATATATATACTTTATAGGGTCGGAGATGTCTCCTTCACTGCGTTGCACACTTTTGGACAAAATTATAATACCCTCTGCAAGGGTATAATAATATTAAAATAAATTTAAAATTTCCTAAAAGTAACCTAAAAGTTTTCATTCAAATACTGGTGTATCAATATCGTTATCGTAAAGCTTCCAAAAAAAAAAAAAAAACTTTTCTTCCAACATAAAGCAACGAAAAAGAGACGACTGCAGAACTGTATCAACAATGGATAATAAGATAAACTTAATTGTTAAAGAGGAGACGAACTCTGATGATATAAATATGGAGAACGATCAAGATGTAATTTTCGTCGGTGAGATCGTGCCACCGATTCAGCTATTGGCCACGCGCGTGAAGGAGGAACCAGTGGCCGAGGTTAAGCCGGACACGATTTTGGCTGCTGGCGGACAGCGATCTGAAATGGTGGCGTTTTACCTGAGGGAACTTAATAAGAAGGACTTCGCTCTTAACATGGCGCACTTCGAGAAGGGCCAGCTTGTCAACGAACGCGACGAACTATTGAAGCAACTTCACCGCGAGGTATCCAAGTCCGAGGCCCTTATCATTGATGCTGAGAACAATCAGAAATCATATGAAGCTGTTGTTAAAATGATTGAAACCGAAAGCCAACGTAAGGTAGAGGATCTATCGAATCAGATAGACCTATTTCATATGCGTATTCGTGAGCTAGAAGAATCGCTCGAAAAAAAGATGCTGAACTAGAAAAGATCTTGGAAGAGCAAACGTGCTCCATTTGTCTGTCTCCCTGGAAAGCCCAGGGGTCTCATCGCCTGGTGTCGCTGGTCTGTGGCCATCTTTTTGGGGATAGCTGCATCCGCAGCTACTTGGCACGCAACCCCTTCTGCCCGTATTGCGAGCAACCAATCCAGGCTTCAGCCTTGCGTTACATCTTTGGCTGCCGCATCCAGCCGCGTACTCAGGATGTTTCAACTGGAGAATCTGCTTCACAGGCTACTACATAATATGTTGTAGCAAAAAAATAAAAAATAATCTGCAAATTTGTCTAGTAGACGACTGGGATTCATTATTGTTGAGGTCAAAGTTGTCTTGGAGATCAGTTACGATCACGGGTTGTCTAATTCAAGGTCACATCCATAATCCTTCAAAATGGCCTCTAATTTTGTTTTTATATTGACACCTTTATAAAGAAAAAATTATAATTCTACTTGTAACATAAAGTAGAAGGCTTCGTTTTTATAAGGGTATAAAAATAAGCAAAAAAGAACGTCACTATAAGATAACTCTTTCAATACAAGATTTTAGAGACTTTAGAGACTTTAAAGACTCTATGGTGCCCTTGGTTAACATTCCTTTGCAGGTATTAAAAGAAAAACAAGAAAGGAAAGCTAACTTCGGGCGGAGCCGAAGTTTATATACCCTTGCAGTTAAAACCGGATATATATCGCAAACATCGGATATAGTTGGCCGATCCTTATGGAAATAGGAAAATATAATCCAATTTATTACAATACAAAATCTAAAAAAAGTCCCAAACTTCTATCTTCAAAAATACGAAAGTTGATATTTTTACCAAATACCATTTCCGATCGTTCAGTTATATGGCAGCTATGGGATATAGTCGGCCGATCCTAATAAAATTTGGTAGGTTGGGTCAACTGACCAAAAATAGAATCTGTATTAAATTCCAGCTTTCTATCTTCAAAAACACGAAAGTTGGGTCATTTCCGATCGTTCAGTTATATAACAGCTATAGGATATAGTCGTCCGATCTTTATGAAATTTGGCATGTCGTAATGTTTTGCTAAAAATAGCTCTCATGTAAAATTTGAACTCTCTAACTCTAAAAACACCAAAGTTATACCATTTCCGATCAATCAGTTATATGGCAGCTATAGGATATAGTCGGCCGATCCCGGCCGTTCCGACTTATATACTGCGTGCAAAGGAAAGAAGGGTGTGTGCAAAGTTTCAAGACGATAGCTTTAAAAATGAGAGACAAGTTTGCGTAGAAACAGACAGACGGACAGACGGACATGCTCATATCAACTCAGGAGGTGATCCTGATCAAGAATATATATACTTTATAGGGTCGGAGATGTCTCCTTCACTGCGTTGCACACTTTTGGACAAAATTATAATACCCTCTGCAAGGGTATGACAAAATAAATCAGACCATCAGTTATAAAAACAAGAAATGAAAGCTAACTTCGGGCGGAGCCGAAGATTATATACCCTTGCAGTTAAAACCGGATATATATCGCAAACATCGGATATAGTTGGCCGATCCTTATGATTACATCATAATAAAACCAATTAATTACAATAAAAAATGTAAAAAAAGTCCCAAGCTTCTATCTTCAAAAATACGAAAGTTGATATTTCTACCAAATACCATTTCCGATCGTTCAGTTATATGTCAGCTATAAGATATAGTCAACCGATCGTTATGAAATTTGGTAGATCGGATTAACTGACCAAAAATAGAATGTGTACCAAGTGCCAGCTTTCTATCTTCAAAAACACGAAAGTTGGGTCATTTCCGATCGTTCAGTTATATGGCAGCTATAGGATATAGTCGGCCGATCCTAATGAAATTGTGTAGGTCGGATTAACTGACCAAAAATATAATCTGTACCAAGTTCCAGCTTTCTATCTTCAAAAACACGAAAGTTGGGTCATTTCCGATCGTTCAGTTATATGGCAGCTATAGGATATAGTCGGCCGATCCTTATGAAATTTGGCATGTCGTAATATTTTGCCAAAAATAGCTCTCATGTTAAATTTGAACTCTCTAACTCCAAAAACACCAAAGTTATACCATTTCCGATCAATCAGTTATATGGCAGCTATAGGATATAGTCGGCCGATCCCGGCCGTTCCGACTTATATACTGCGTGCAAAGGAAAGAAGGGTGTGTGCAAAGTTTCAAGACGATAGCTTTAAAACTGAGAGACTAGTTCGCGTAGAAACAGACAGACAGACAGACGGACAGACGGACAGGCGGACATGCTCATATCAACTCAGGAGGTGATCCTGATCAAGAATATAAATACTTTATAGGGTCGGAGATGTCTCCTTCACTGCGTTGCACACTTTTGGACAAAATTATAATACCCTCTGCAAGGGTATAAAAAAAAAAATTACAAAACCGTGGAAAAAATAAAATAAAAAGCGAGAAGTTAACGAGTTGGAGGTCCGTTGACTACCGATTTGGAATGAAGGAACGCCGCCTTTTATACTCCACCGCCTTTTATACTCTTTTTGGGGCTTCCATCAGGGCCTACTAGTCTCGATAGGCAAGCAATAGGCAATATACAGCTATCGATAGTTCTTAAGATTGCAACATAAAAACTCATGAAAGGTAGCCCTATTATGTGTCTTTAAATTATGTCCGTCGAAATAGCGTCGAACATGGCAACATACCAACGAACTTTTTGTTTTTTCAATTATTTCAGTATTTAGCCACTAAATTTAATCAAATAAACACTAGAATTGTTAAGAATTAAATAAACTATTGTTTTTTCTTACTTTGAGCGGGTTCTTTACTCTTAACACTGCAGCCGCCATTATAAATGTTAACCTTTTTTTTTAAAGAGGCTGCACCATTATGCACGGTATACCACGAGAAAGCTAATTGTTAGCCCATTCGAAGGTACCAGTCCCATTAAAATCGCTTCCTCAGATTTTGAGAAATCAAGTACCGAAGTTTTCGAACCCTGATTCACCAATACTGGGCGTTTAACCGATGCACGTGTTTTGACGCTGCCCAACACTTATTGCGCGTTTTCCCAAAAAGCGCCATTAAAATTTAACAAGCGTCACAAGAATAAGCGTCGGTGAACGAAACTGAACCAAAACAAGATGCAGGAAATGCCGTAAGTATAATATGCTAAATATTATTGTTAATAATAAATCTAATGACAAATAATTAATAAATTTTTTCAGAAACTAGTTTCTGTGACTAGACCTTACTATTACTATTAATACATAGTAATAAAAAAAATATATATAATTAAAATATTTATTTGTTGTTTTTATTTTTGGGATGGTTTTTATACCCTTGCAGAGGGTATTACAATTTTGTCCAAAAGTGTGCAACGCAGTGAAGGAGTCATCTCCGACCCTATAAAGTATATATATTCTTTACCTCCTGAGTTGATATGAGCATGTCCGTCTGTCTGTTTCTACGTGAACTAGTCTCTCAATTCCAAAGCTTTGCACACACCCTTTGTTTCTTTGCACGCAGTATATAAGTCGGAAGGGGATCGGCCGATTATATCCTATAGCTGCCATATAACTGATTGATAGGAAATGGTATCTGGTGTTTAGTAAAAATACCAACTTTTGTATATTGAAGATAGAAGCTTGGGGCTTATTTTTAAATTTTTTATTGTAATAAGTTGGTTTTATTATGATATTCTTATAATGATCGGCCCCCTAAATCCGATTTTTGCAATACATATCCGTTTTTACCTGCAAGGGTATATCAACTTTGGCTCCGCCCGAAGTTAGCTTTCCTTTCTTGTTTTTACTCAGTAAGTTTCTTGTATGTGGATCGCAGGCACACACAACCTTAGCTCCGCTTTTTATCCCTAGAAGATATCCCTTTTTTTGTCGAAGGATTCGCTTTGCTGAAGCACACTTTTACCTACCTTTACCTACTAAAATCACCTAATAAAACTACTAAATTTTTGCATGGTTGTTGTATATTTTTGTTTAAATTATATTATTAAACTTAACCAAACTCACTTTTCGTAAAATTTTAAATGTTTTCGAAACTTTTTGTGGATAACAATGAAAACTACTTCATAAACGTAAAGCATGTAAAAAATACATAACATAAGACTCATAAAAAAAATTTTTTTAATTGGGAAAAAAATTTAAAAAAAAAGTATTTACTCTACATCGTCCGAATTTTTATAAAAAGAGGTAAAAAAAATAATATTGTCAACCAACTTTGAAGTAAGCCTATTTCGCTATCCGAAGAAACCCTTTCTGCGGCTGCACTACTGGCAGGTATAGCGAGAACCTGCAGTGCAAGACTGGAAAGCCGAGTCGTTCAAAGTCGTCGATTAAAGCCATTCTTTCTCGGCAATACCTTTCTATTTCATCTAATGCAGATTCTGAAGTGTCAAAATTTGACTGCACTAAGTTTGAGAAAAAAAAAGACTGTTGGACTGAAACAGATTGCTGTGCCAATATTATTGGGCTATTGTTACTTCTGTTGAAACTAAAAATGGAGTCTGTGTCGGTGAATCTATTTGTTTAATTGTTTTCAATTAGGTATACAAAGTAGGATTTTATTTCAAAAATATCATCTGTTTGAAGATGTGAAGCAGGAGGGTAGAGGAAAAATGCAATTTTATGCCAAATACTTACATTTTGCTTCCAAGTTTCATCAACGTTTATTAAAATAGATTCTTTTAAAATGTTAATACTTAAGAATTCTGCTAATTTTGGTTCGCATACTAAAAAATCTTATTAATAGAAGGAATTACATAACAAAGAGAGGGAACTTTACATCTTTAAAGTTCCTTAAAGACCCTCTCAAAGTTTTCTAAAAGAAGGATTAATATTTTTAGTTCTACGAAATTTATATTAAGGGCAGGTGCCGTTGGTGTCTCACTTATTATTTTATTAACCTCACCCCAGTTGTCAACTATGGATTTTAGCATTCTGAACTGTGAGTTCCAACGAGTCGGGCAGGGTTTTTTAAGGTGGTATCCAAATGGTGCTGCAAATTCGTCTTTTTGAAGAACTTCGCCACCTTTTTGCACGCACTCAAGGTTCCACTCAAATCAGTTGCCTGATCAAAGGACCGTCCCAAGCATTGGTCAACAGGTGAGTGCTGCAATTGATTCAGATATTTCCTTCCAACGACTTTTTAATATTCGCACCACGATTAGTGCCGAATTTTATTTTGTCCAGGTTTTCAACCTTAAACTCACAGAAAAGGCTCCTTAATTTTCGGGAAATATTTTCACCCGTCGACCTCTTGAAATCCATCGACTTAAGGCCTAGGACCAGACTTTGGAGCCTTGAATTTTTGAAGAAGTGAACGGTTACGCCAAGAAAGTTCCGCTACACATTGATCCGTCCACATGTCGACTGTGAAAGATAGTGCTCCGGCGTTCACTGCAGCCCGAATATCTTTTGCCAGTTCTTCCCGGTTTTTCGGCAGCTTCCTTCGCTGTATTTCGGCTCAGTGTACTGGGATCGGGAAGTAAATCATCCAAATCGATACAAGTCCCTATACTGCGGAAAAAGAGCGGCAGTCCTGCACGATCCAAGATCATCTTTTTATGACCTTCTTATCTGAATCTGATATTTTTTTCCCCTCCTGTTGATTCTTTCACAGTGTGCCGCACTTGTGCCTCGACAAATTTGCGGTTTGACTTTGGGTGAATTTAAGGACTTTTTACATGTGCTACAAAATATTCACAAATCGACAAGAGATGAATCACCTCCATTAATGTCACATAAAATGTTCCATATGACGCTTTTGCTTTTTATACCCTTGCAGAGGGTATTATAATTTTGTCCAAAAGTGTGCAACGCAGTGAAGGAGACATCTCCGACCCTATAAAGTATATATATTCTTGATCAGGATCACCTCCTGAGTTGATATGAGCATGTCCGTCTGTCCGTCTGTCTGTTTCTACGCAAACTAGTCTCTCAGTTTTAAAGCTATCGACTTGAAACTTTGCACACACCCTTCTTTCCTTTGCACGCAGTATATAAGTCGGAACGGCTGGGATCGGCCGACTATATCCTATAGCTGCCATATAACTGATTGATCGGAAATGGTATAACTTTGGTGTTTTTAGAATTAGAGACTTCAAATTTGACATGAGAGCTATTTTTGGCAAAATATTACGACATGCCAAATTTCATAAGGATCGGTAGACTATATCCTATAGCTGCCATATAACTGAACGATCGGAAATGACCCAACTTTTGTGTTTTTGAAGATAGAAGTTTGGGACATTTTTAGGTTTGGTTTTTGTATTATAATAAATTGGGTTATATTATCATATTCTCATAAGGATCGGCCAACTATATCCGATGTTTGCGATATATATCCGGTTTTAACTGCAAGGGTATATCAACTTCGGCTCCGCCCGAAGTTAGCTTTTCTTTCTTGTTTTTCCTTTTAACAATACAGTGAAGGAGACATTTCCGACCCTATAAGGTATATATATTCTTGATCAGGATCACCTCCTGAGTTGATATGAGCATGTCCGTCAGTCCGTCGGTCCGTCTGTCTGTCTGTTTCTACGCGAAAACTTTGAAAATTTGCACACACCCTTCTTTCCTTTGCACGCAGTATATAAGTCGGAACGGCCGGGATCGGCCGACTATATCCTATAGCTGCCATATAACTGATTGATCGGAAATGACCCAACTTTCGTGTTTTTGAAGATAGAAAGCTGAAACTTGGTACAGATTATATTTTGACCAGTTGATTCAACCTGCCAAATTTCATTAGGATCGGCCGACTATATCCTATAGCTGTCATATAACTGAACGGTCGGAAATGGTACTTGGTAGAAATATCAACTTTCTTATTTTTGAAGATAGAAGCTTGGGACTGTTTTTAGATTTTTTATTTTAGTTAATTGGTTTTATTATGATGTGTTCATAAGGATCGGCCAACTATATCCGATGTTTGCGATATATATCCGGTTTTAACTGCAAGGGTATATAAACTTCGGCTCCGCCCAAAGTTAGCTTTCCTTTCTTTTTTTTTTTTTTTTTGTAAATTAAGTTACTTCCCAGCTCAGTAGAGGGGGAAGAATTCCTTGGCTGTCCCGTGAAGACGGGTAAACGCCTACGCTTATGTGTGAAATTAAAAATTTCAAGATACTTGTTATGACAATGCGAACAAATTATTTATTTTAATATGACTTGAGGCTTGATGATGTGGATGGGAATTAAACGATAATGAAGATAGATGCGATAGTCAACTATTTAAAGTGACCGTGTTAATACATGCACATGCTGGCTGTTAATAGTTATCCATAGTTAATAGTATTAATTATCTCCAGTGACATAAAGAAGTTAAAAGGTGCCTTATAAATCTATATTAGCCAGTTTAATGAAATTAGTTATTGAGCTGTAATTTTCAACTTATTCTTGAGAAAAAAATCGATAAATGTTATCGTATTTTAGAGGGAGCGGGAAGTTCCTGCGAATATTATCGTATTTGGAACAATTTAAAATTATGTGTGAAATATCTTCTATTGTATTGAAATTGCAATCGCAGTTGGGACTGTCATGGACTTTTAGTTTGTATAGGGTATATTTATCAAAAAAATGACCGCTGAAGATTCTATTAATTTTTTCTTTTTGATCTGCAATCTATTAAGATTGCAGTTTTCCGATTGGAACCATGGTTTGGGTAAGGTATATGAATATAGAAGACAGTATCCTTTATTCCTTTCTATGCAAAAAGAATTATAGTCGCGCTCCCAATCAGTTTTAATTCTATTGAAGATGTGAGTGATAGCATCATTGATCGTGTATCTGATATTTATATAGGATCCCAAGGTATTGGCGTTTTTTGCAGCAGAGTCAGCAATTTCATTTCCTTTGATATTCAAATGGTTCGGAATATGATGTAGTTGAATAACCAATATATTGTTATCAATTTTTTTGAGTATTTCAGCCACAATGCGATTAGAAGAATTCCGCTTTTGAAGGGCTTGAGTAGCACCCAAACTATCCGTTAGGATAGCTACCCTTGTAATATGTTGGTCAATTGCAAATTCAATGGCTTTCTCTAAGGTTGTAAGCTCTGCAGTAAGTGAAGAGAACTTCTTATTCATATAAAAGCTTTTAGTTGTGTTACTATTGACATGATAAAAGGAGCACCCAGTGAAATTATCTCTAATAGAGCCATCCGTGTAAATTATTTCGAAATTATGGCTAGTTAAAAAACAATGTTTTTCTCTAAAAAGCATGTCCACCACGTCAGGGCTGCTAGATTTCTTGTTATGGCAAGAACCCTTAAAAAATTAGAATCAAATTTTAAAAACCGAGGCTTAGAAAATGAGCAATCTACATAGGTTAAAGAATCAAAAATGTCTTTAAATTCTAAGTATGTTTTGATATAACTAGTATTTTTGGCGGCGAAGTTGTTTTTAAGTAGTAAAGCAGCTGGGAGATTAAGAGTGACAATTTTAGCTAATTCCTTAGCTGTAGCAAATTTCATTCTAAAGGCAGGGGGGAGTTCTGCTGCTAGGTGGTAAATAATATTTACAGGAGTGGATTTTAATAGTCCAAGAGATTTCCTTAGGTAGAAATAAGCATGAATTTGGATACTAGATGTAACAGTCTTCGAGATTTTAGCAAAGGTAGAGCATGCATATTCGTATTTGGGTCTAACGAAGGCTTTAAAAAACTTAAGAGCTACGCTGGGGTGGATACCGAAGCGGAAACCACTAAGCATATTTAAAAACATATTTGTTTTATTTGCCTTAGCAAGCGTGTGTCTAACATGATTGATAGAGGAGTTGTTAGTACTAATGGTTCTTCCTAAGTAAATAACATGGTCATCTTCCTTAATCACTAGATTGTTGCACATAATATTTAAAGAACGTCTCCTATTGTTAAAATGTATCACAGATGATTTGGAAGGATTTAAAGTTAAATTAATCGTATCACAAGTTTCTTTAAAAAGATTCACCTTTTGTTCAAGAATTTCTCTTGCAGTCATGAAGTCTTTGTCAAAAGCAATAAGAAAAAAATCGTCCGCGTATTAAAAAAGTAGACTTTTATGATCAATAATAGTATGAAGGACGGTTGTGTACAGGTTAAAAAGAATAGGACTGAGACAACTTCCTTGACTAACTCCTTTGCTTACAATGACCTCGGATTTTCCCAAGACCAGGATTCTTTTTCTTAAAAAGTCAATAATGAAATTAATGTAGCGGTGGTTGAAACCAAAATCAACAAGAACTTTGCAAAGAATGGAGATATTGACACAGTCAAAGGCTTTGCTCAGGTCCAGTACTGCTGCCAAAACATGAAAGCCCTTGGCTTTAAGACTAGCAACATTGTTAATCACATCATTAATGCATTGTGCTGTTGAGCGGTTTCGTCTGAAGGCGTAAGACCTGTCAGGAAGTAATTGATTTTTTGTAATGTGTTCTTCTAAGCTATTTTTAACAAGACCTTCAAGGCACTTAAAAACTACACTTAACAAACATATAGGTCTATTGTTAGTAATGATAGAGGAATCTAAATTTTTTTTTGGAACAGGTACGATTTTAATTTTTCGCCATATATCGGGTATTTGGCCTTCGTTAAAAATATCATTCAACATGGAAACAAAATTTTGAATTTGTTCGGGTGGTAAAGATAGAAGCATACTATAAGAAATGTTATCCAATCCCTTCAAAGAATTTGGGTTACGAGTCTTGAGAAAGTCTAAGACTTCATTAGGAGAAAAGTATTTTCTATTTATGGATCCAAGTTCAAAATTAGGGAAATTGTAATTTATACAGCCTGGGGTATCAGGAGCTATTGCGATTTGCTTAGCTGCGCTACATAAACTGTCAAGAGAGCTAATATTAATTTTGGAAAAATCTTTTATAACTTTTTCCGTTAAGGTTTTATGTAAGGTGATAGTGTATGGGACATTTAATAATTCAATAATTATTGGAAAATGGTTACTGTTAGAGATTTTAGAGTTTGCAGTAGTCCAAATAGGAGAAAGGGAATTTTTATTAACAAACGAAACGTCAGGAGCTGAACTGGAAGTAGGGTTAGTGGAATAGGTGTGAGAACCATCGTTAATACAAAAACAAGAAAGGAAAGCTAACTTCGGGCGGAGCCGAAGTTTATATACCCTTGCAGTTAAAACCGGATATATATCGCAAACATCGGATATAGTTGGCCGATCCTTATGGGAATACGAATATATAATCCAATTTATTTCAATACAAAATCTAAAAAAAGTCCCAAACTTCTATCTTCAAAAATACGAAAGTTGATATTTCTACCAAATACCATTTCCGATCGTTCAGTTATATGGCAGCTATAAGATATAGTCGGCCGATCCTAATGAAATTTGGTAGGTTGGATCAACTGGCCAAAAATAGAATCTGTATTAAGTTTCAGCTTTTTATCTTCAAAAACACGAAAGTTGGGTCATTTCCGATCGTTCAGTTATTTGGCAGCTATAAGATATAGTCGGCCGATCCTTATGAAATTTGGCATGACGTAATGTTTTGCCAAAAATAGCTCTCATGTCAAATTTGAACTCTCTAACTCTAAAAACACCAAAGTTATACCATTTCCGATCAATCAGTTATATGGCAGCTATAGGATATAGTCGGCCGATCCGGGCCGTTCCGACTTATATACTGCGTGCAAAGGAAAGAAGGGTGTGTGCAAAGTTTCAAGACGATAGCTTTAAAACTGAGAGACTAGTTCGCGTAGAAACAGACAGACAGACGGACAGACAGACGGACAGACAGACGGACAGACGGACAGACGGACATGCTCATATCAACTCAGGAGGTGATCCTGATCAAGAATATATAACTTTATAGGGTCGGAGATGTCTCCTTCACTGCGTTGCACACTTTTGACCAAAATTATAATACCCTCTGCAAGGGTATAAAAACCTGTGGATAAAAGTACTTCCTCCACTGCCATACCTTTGTTGTCCTGAATGAGGCTGCCCCATATGGGCGATTTGGCATTAATATCGCCCCCACTAACGAGGGACCATTTAGTTTAGCAGCTATGGACATAGTTTCCTCGAGTCCTGCTTTAAAATCATTAATGCTCAAATTAGGTGGGGCATAGACGCTGAATATGTTCAAGTTGTGCCTAAGGTTTTTAGTTGATACGATAGATTCGATTTTTGAGTTAAGACTTAGAATTTTTATATTAATATTCTTTTTCACGTAAACCCCTACGCCCCCATAACTATCCTCACGAGGCTTGCAAATGAAATTATAGTTTGCTAGGCTACACATGGCATTATCCACTACCCAAATTTCAGATAGAATGGCAATGTCAATATTGTTATTAATAAGAAAAAGTTCCAACAACTGTTTGTTATTTTGTGAAGTTAAGCTTTGAATATTATATTGAAGTATTTTTATAGGCTTAATCATGATGAGAGATTAAGACATTAAAGATTTCATTTTTTTAATATCGATTTCAGAGTTGGCTTTGGCTATAATATCCCTTAAGGATTCGAGAAAAGATCTGGTATTACCTGAGTTGTTCGGATTGTTTATTAAAAGGAAGAAGGCAATCTCCGAAGAAGTGTTGATTAAACTGTTCTCAGCTGTTTCCAAGGCTGAGTTCTGATAAGAACTGGCTGAAGGTGGCAAAGAGCTAGAATCAGCCGGTTGATTGGAAAGAGGAGCCCCTTAAAGGTGAACAAATCTTTCCTCAAGAGAAATTTCGTGATCTTTTATAATTTGTTTCCAATTGGACATCGTCTCTTGCGACTTTCTTCCTTCGATTGACTTGTTTTTATAATTTTTAGCTATTTTGTTGTAGGGTAAATATTTGTGAATATATTCAGCAGCTAATTTAGTGTTATCCTGCAAAACCGGGGATGCAGAATTTTTAGGGGTTTCTAGTAGAGGGAATTTGGTGGATGTGGATGGAGGAGTGGATGGAGCTAGTTTATCAAAAAGAGCAGGATATCTTATTCTAACTTCCACTCTAGATAGGTTTTGCGATGTCATAAATTTCTGTATGGCAAACGCTCTTTTTCTTGCCGGACATTTAAGTAAGGTAGCGGTGTGGGAGAAGTGGCAGTTTATACATTTAAGTGTCGTACATGTCTCTTCTCTTGGATGAGAAAGGGAACAATTGCGACACTTCTCTTCAGACTGCTTACAGTGTTGAGCAAAATGCCCAAATCTGAAGCACCTAAAACATTGGCTAAAAGGAACATAAGGTTCCACTTTGACCTTTCTATAAAGGAAGTCAATTTCCTCTGGAATCTGGGAGCCTTCAAAAATAATCTTAACCCTGGACGTGGGGACAAATTCTTTGTTTTCATTTTTTCTATTAATTCTAATAATTTCGTGAATAGGCACTGGGGATGAAATAAATTCTTTTAAATCGTTTAATTTAATTGGAATATGAAAAATGATACCAGTTTTAAAAATGAAATGCTTAAGAATTTTGGGGTCGTAGCCCTCTTTTTTTAAATGAGAATTTAATAAATCATTAGCTGCTTTAGCTGTCTTGCACTCTGCCTTACAACGCCCGTAGCCTATTTTATTGACTTTTACTATATCTTTAAGTTTAAGCTTAAAAATAGTTGCATTTAGTTTGAGGGCATTAATAGGTTCACGGTTCTCTCTAGTACTGTCACCGTTAGTAAGTTTGTCAATATAAACAATATAAGGACCTTTGTGATTGCTTTTATAGCTAAGCGGTACTTGCTGTGGTTTAATAATAAGGTTAAAAGTTTTAATTTGTACGAATATATTCTATATATAAAAAAATAAATAATAAAAAAAAACAAGAAAGGAAAGCTAACTTCGGGCGGAGCCGAAGTTTACATATATACCCTTGCAGTTAAAACTGGATATATATCGCAAACATCGGATATAGTTGGCCGATCCTTATTATATCCTTACATTATATTAAAACTAATTAACTAAAATAAAAAATTTAAAAAAAGTCCCAAACTTCTATCTTCAAAAATACGAAAGTTGATATTTCTACCAAGTACCATTTCCGATCGTTCAGTTATACGGCAGCTATAGGATATAGTCGGCCGATCCTTATGAAATTTGGCATGTCGTAATGGTTTGCCAAAAATAGCTCAAATTTGAACTCTCTAACTCTAAAAACACCAAAGTTATACCTTTTAGTCGGCCGATCCTTATGAAATTTGGCATGTCGTAATGGTTTGCCAAAAATAGCTCAAATTTGAACTCTATAACTCTAAAAACACCAAAGTTTTACCTTTTCCGATCAATCAGTTATATGGCAGCTATAGGATATAGTCGGCCGATCCGGGCCGTTCCGACTTATATACTGCGTGCAAAGAAAAGAAGGGTGTGTGCAAAGTTTCAATACGATAGCTTCAAAACTCAGAGACTAGTTCGCGTAGAAACGGACAGACAGACAGACGGACATGCTCATATAAACTCAGGAGGTGATCCTGATCAAGAATATATATACTTTATAGGGTCGGAGATGTCTCCTTCACTGCGTTGCACACTTTTGGACAAAATTATAATACCCTCTGCAAGGGTATAATAATATTAAAATAAATTTAAAATTCCCTAAAAGTAACCTAAAAGTTTTCATTCAAATACTGGTGTATCAATATCGTTATCGTAAAGCTTCCAAAAAAAAAAAAAACTTTCTTCCAACATAAAGCAACGAAAAAGAGACGACTGCATAACTGTATCAACAATGGATAATAAGATAAACTTAATTGTTAAAGAGGAGACGAACTCTGATGATATATGTAAATATGGAGAACGATCAAGATGTAATTTTCGTCGGTGAGATCGTGCCACCGATTCAGCTATTGGCCACGCGCGTGAAGGAGAAACCAGTGGCCGAGGTTAAGCCGGACACGATTTTGGCTGCTGGCGGACAGCGATCTGAAATGGTGGCGTTTTACCTGAGGGAACTTAATAAGAAGGACTTCGCTCTTAACATGGCGCACTTCGAGAAGGGCCAGCTTGTCAACGAACGCGACGAACTATTGAAGCAACTTCACCGCGAGGTATCCAAGTCCGAGGCCCTTATCATTGATGCTGAGAACAATCAGAAATCATATGAAGCTGTTGTTAAAATGATTGAAACCGAAAGCCAACGTAAGGTAGAGGATCTATCGAATCAGATAGACCTATTTCATATGCGTATTCGTGAGCTAGAAGAATCGCTCGAAAAAAAAGATGCTGAACTAGAAAAGATCTTGGAAGAGCAAACGTGCTCCATTTGTCTGTCTCCCTGGAAAGCCCAGGGGTCTCATCGCCTGGTGTCGCTGGTCTGTGGCCATCTTTTTGGGGATAGCTGCATCCGCAGCTACTTGGCACGCAACCCCTTCTGCCCGTATTGCGAGCAACCAATCCAGGCTTCAGCCTTGCGTTACATCTTTGGCTGCCGCATCCAGCCGCGTACTCAGGATGTTTCAACTGGAGAATCTGCTTCACAGGCTACTACATAATATGTTGTAGCAAAAAAATAAAAAATAATCTGCAAATTTGTCTAGTAGACGACTGGGATTCATTATTGTTGAGGTCAAAGTTGTCTTGGAGATCAGTTACGATCACGGGTTGTCTAATTCAAGGTCACATCCATAATCCTTCAAAATGGCCTCTAATTTTGTTTTTATATTGACACCTTTATAAAGAAAAAATTATAATTCTACTTGTAACATAAAGTAGAAGGCTTCGTTTTTTATAAGGGTATAAAAATAAGCAAAAAAGAACGTCACTATAAGATAACTCTTTCAATACAAGATTTTAGAGACTTTAGAGACTTTAAAGACTCTATGGTGCCCTTGGTTAACATTCCTTTGCAGGTATTAAAAGAAAAACAAGAAAGGAAAGCTAACTTCGGGCGGAGCCGAAGTTTATATACCCTTGCAGTTAAAACCGGATATATATCGCAAACATCGGATATAGTTGGCCGATCCTTATGGAAATAGGAAAATATAATCCAATTTATTACAATACAAAATCTAAAAAAAGTCCCAAACTTCTATCTTCAAAAATACGAAAGTTGATATTTTTACCAAATACCATTTCCGATCGTTCAGTTATATGGCAGCTATGGGATATAGTCGGCCGATCCTAATAAAATTTGGTAGGTTGGGTCAACTGACCAAAAATAGAATTTAGTCGACCGATCCTTATGAATTCCGTAGCTTGACAATTCTATCTTCAAAAACACGAAAGTTGGGTCATTTCCGATCGTTCAGTTATATAACAGCTATAGGATATAGTCGTCCGATCTTTATGAAATTTGGGATGTCGTAATGTTTTGCTAAAAATAGCTCTCATGTAAAATTTGAACTCTCTAACTCTAAAAACACCAAAGTTATACCATTTCCGATTTAAAATAATCAATCTTTAAAGTAGTAGCTAATCAAAAAGGCAGCTATAGGATATAGTACGCTTCTTGCTTTTTCGACATAAAAAAAACGAAAAAAAAAAAAAAAAAAAAAAAAAAAAAAAAAAAAAAATTTTTTTTTTTTTTTTTTTTTTATTTTAGAAGAAAAAAAAAATTAATTTTTTTTTTTTGCTGCGACAAATTTTTTATATCCGGGAAAAAACACAAAAAGAGAAAAAAAAAAAAAAAATGAAAACCGGCGACTTATGCTGCTTTCTGATTTTCGTAGCTGTTTAATTTTTGCGGCAGTCAAAGCATACGACTTTTGACTTTTTCAATAGCAGAAGCAAAAGCAATTGCTAACTTTTTGATATCGCTCGCAGTCGAAGTAGCAAATAGCAACAATATTGTGACTTCTGCTAATTCGACTGCAGTTTTTTAAACACTGGTTTTAATGTAGTGATTGTTTTAATGAAAAGGTCTATGGAAGAGTTTAGGGCTTATGTCTTAGGGTAGGCCTGGTGGGTTGCTCAGGTGGTAATTGCGATTGCATGTGGATTATGTTTAGATAGAAAGTTTTTGAATTCGGTGCGTTTCCGAATCGAGTAAATTCTATTGACATATTAAAAATGAACTCTAATAGTATTTGGCTTTTATCTGCATCGGTTTGTATATTGTATACATACATATAGTACATTCTAGTTTTTGACTAAATTGCGCATTAGCGTTAAGCAGGTGTTTAGGCTTTTGCCATATAATGCCCTAATGTCGTTATTAATGCGCATAAAATTACTATAATCAATTTTAGAAATGGTACTGTTTTTGCTGTTATAATTGTTATTATACCCTTGCAGAGGGTATTATAATTTTGTCCAAAAGTGTGCAACGCAGTGAAGGAGACATCTCCGACCCTATAAAGTATATATATTCTTAATCAGGATCACCTCCTGAGTTGATATGAGCATGTCCGTCTGTCCGTCTGTCCGTCTGTCCGTCTGTCTGTCCGTCTGTCTGTCCGTCTGTCTGTCTGTTTCTACGCGAACTAGTCTCTCAGTTTTGAAGCTATCGTCTTGAAACTTTGCACACACCCTTCTTTCTTTTGCACGCAGTATATAAGTCGGAACGGCCCGGATCGGCCGACTATATCCTATAGCTGCCATATAACTGATTGATCGGAAATGGTATAACTTTGACGTTTTTAAAGTTACAGAGTTCAAATTTGACATGAGAGCATTTTTTGGCAAAACATTACGACATGCCAAATTTCATAAGGATCGGCCGACTATATCCTATAGCTGCTATATAACTGAACGATCGGAAATGACCCAACTTTCGTGTTTTTGAAGATAGAAAGCTGAAACTTAATACAGATTATATTTTTGGCCAGTTGATCCATCCTACCGAATTTCAATAGGATCGGCCGACTATATCCTATAGCTGCCATATAACTGAACGATCGGAAATGACCCAACTTTCGTGTTTTTGAAGATAGAAGTTTGGGACATTTTTTTTAGATTTTTTATTTTAGTTAATTGGTTTTATTATGATGTAATCATAAGGATCGGCCAACTATATCCGATGTTTGCGATATATATCCGGTTTTAGCTGCAAGGGTATATCAACTTCGGCTCCGCCCGAAGTTAGCTTTCCTTTCTTGTTAGTATTAGTATTCGTATATCTAGAGTTATTGTTACTATTAGTATTCATATTCATAATCTTAATGCTATTATTATTGTTGTTGATTTTTATAGGGTTTTGTGGTGGTGGTGGTCTTTGAAATAATGAGGCAAATGTTGTGTTTGGTTTAATACGAGAGAAATGGCTTATCGTTTGATTAAATTTGGACTTTTTATTAATTGAATCTCTTATCTCTTTATTTTTGAAACGTTTTTGTATTATTTGCTGCCGTATTGGTCAGATACGTGCGTTGGCTGTATGGTTGCCCTTACAGTTGATGCAAGTGATTTGTTGTGATTTGTCATTTGGTGTTGGAATTTTACATTCCCCAGGGGGATGATTATCAGAGCATTTAACGCATCTGTATGCCATGTTGCAATTTGCTGCAACGTGCGTGAAGCTCTGACATTTAAAAAATTGTAAAATGTCCTTGGTTATGCTCCGTCTGTCCTTCTGTCCGTCTGTAACTCTAAAAACACCGAAGTTATACCATTTCCGATCAATCAGTTATATGGCAGCTATAGGATATAGTCGGCCGATCCGGGCCGTTCCGACTTATATACTGCGTGCAAAGGAAAGAAGGGTGTGTGCAAAGTTTCAAGTCGATAGCTTTAAAACTGAGAGACTAGTTCGCGTAGAAACAGACAGACAGACGGACAGACGGACATGCTCATATCAACTCAGGAGGTGATCCTGATGAAGAATATATATACTTTATAGGGTCGGAGATGTCTCCTTCACTGCGTTGCACACTTTTGACCAAAATTATAATACCCTCTGCAAGGGTATACAAATCCGCGACCGTCATCCACACGTTACTGCAGACCAATACGATTCCAATTCCAAAAAGAAATAACACAATTGACTTTATATGAAGCCAAATACTTTAGGAATAAAATATCTGCGCTGGAGCCATATACATACATGTAAAGCACTACCCAAAAATATTACAATTACACATCGTTTGCAGTTGACAATGGTTGAGGGAAAAGTCTTTAGTGCTTTAAGTGAAACATCAACTTGTGAATGCTACATACAATGTGACGCAAAGCCGAGCGAAATGAATGACTTGAAAAAATGCTTAAGTAAAAAAGTTTACGAAGAACATTATGAGTTTGGGTTGTCTCCGTTGCACTCATACATTCGATTTTTTTGAATATTTTTTGCATTTGGCATATAGATTACATTTCAAAACTTGGCCAAGTTGTACCCCAGAAGATAAAAAAGCCTTTAAGGATAAGAAAACACAAATTCAAGCAGACTTCCCCGTCAAAATGGGATTTGACCAACCAAGAAGTGGAGGTAGTGGAACTTCAAATGACGGTAATTCGGCAAGAAGGTTTTTAGCGATACAAAATTGTCTGCTGATATAACTGGATTGGATAAACATGTTTTAAATAGGTGTGCAAAATTACTGAAAAATTAGGAAGCTTTGCACTTGACACCGCAAAAATTTTAATAAAATTATACCCATTTTTTAAAGGTTGCACCATCTTTTTGTATGGGAGCTATAAGATATAAATCTCCGATTTTAACTAAATTTGGCAAGGATATATAAACACATAATCGTGAGATTGGTTAAGACATCTATAAAAACAAAATAGTTTTTCATACTAAATGTTGACTTTAAACAGATTGTTCCTATGGTAGCTATAGGATATAGACGTCCTATCTGACTATCTGAATAAACCTTTTTAAAATCTACATATGCTGAAAATCACTAAAATAAATTTCAACAGCAGCTTAGGAAAAAGCAGCGACTTGAAAACAGCAAACCTGCCACTAATAAAAATTTTGTTATGCATTCCAGCTCATACACCAGTCAATCACACCAATCTGAGGGTACCTGTCACCCACAACAAACTCGAGTACCTCTGCATAACTTTCAACCTACTCCAAGTGGCCTACCTCTAGAAACCTGGTCCCATCCCTCACCAGCAAATGGCGACCTTCTGCTGTTAATGCAACAGAGTGCAAGTCCTTTGTAAGTGATTTGGGCCAGAAGCTGGATTCCCTCATCTCCCTCTTACACACAGTTATTGCTGACCCCAAGCACTCACCACTAAATAACCTTCTTGACAATGATACTACTCCACTACAAAGACGTGCACCTCAAACTCGCTCTGCGCCGTCGCCTCATTACTCTAATGCGCAGTTGTCGCTTCATTACGCTACAACTTTTTTTAGTTATTATGATTTCATTCCACTCGTTTGCAAGCCTCTGTCGCAATCGGACGTTTTTTAAATATACGATGCTATTAAGGATTCAGCTATGGCCGCCTCCGTGAACCAAATGGACGACATTTCTCCCTTCATAGTATTTGATGTCGCATCCTTATGGGACTTCGAAGGATTCCTCAGTGCCTGCACTTCAAGGGATCTCAAGTATGTAGTCAACCGTCTGGACCTTAATAGAGCTGAGGTGATCTGCTACTCCAAAGAGGATAACTCGCTCATTCTGAGCTGGCTATCGGGCCCACACACTCTTGCGTCACCTAAACAAACATCGCCGATTCATTATTCGTGGTCTCCACCACGCGACTCCTACTTCACGAATCCTGAGGGAGCTTGCAAGTTTAAACTTCACTGTCTGTTACATTTGTTACCTAAAATCCTACCGTGACCATACTCCGATGGAAATCTTTGAGATCGCCTTAATGCTATTTGACCTGGAACGAGTCGGCACTTTCCTCTCAATTAAAAGACTTAGCAATAGCCATATTACTATTGAACGCCAAAGGCCACGGGACAAGCCAACGATGTGCCACCGATGCGAGCGATTTGGGCATAAGAATTATTGCTGCCGGGAATTGCTGCCGGGAAAACTGTACTCTCCCAAGGACTTTCACACCCAAATGTGCCAACTGTGGCGGTTAGCACGTCGCCAGTTATAAGGGCTGCAAAATATTACAGGAAGCTAAGGAAAATTACTTGGCTATGCGTGAGATGCTCCCCAGAATAACTCCCAAGGACTTACCAACTCCTCGCCCCAGCGCCATTACTCCAGCCCATCCTCTCGACGATGCCAGTCTCCTCCAACGACATCTCGCCGTGCGCTTGAGCAGCCGAAGCCACTTCGTCGAGCACCCTTGCTAGCCCAGCCTGACTCAAGCTACTCCTCGTCTCAAAACCGTGACTCCAGTCCATCTATTCGACGACCCCAACTACCGCCAATGTCATCTCGTCGTATGCTTGAGTTCGTTAAGCAACCTCGCCGGGAGCCCTTGCCAGCCCAACTCAGCCGTAGCTACTCCTCTGACGATGATTTGGATCGCAAGCCTAAGGTCCACTTCACCTTGCCCTTTCGATGTCGCCAATCACTACCAACCACATTACGACAGTCGTCAGCAAAATCACAGCCAGCTACTTCAGAATCCATCACAACAACAACAGGATTTTATCCGGGAAGAAATCAGGGGTCAACAGAAGTCTCCTAGTGGTCGTAGGACAGTTATATCACCTGATTTTCAACCTTATCTTAATAAAGCTAACACCTCTCTGACAAATCCTAAGTTAGGCAAACAGATACCATTTAATAACTCTGCCTATATACCTTTTCAAAGTTGACATGTGCGAAACCCTGCTAAAAATCACTTACATAAATTTCAGCTGCAACTTAGGAATAAACAGCGGCTTGAAAACAGCAAACATGCCACTAATAAAAATTTTGTTATGCATTCCAGCTCAAAAACCAGCCAATCACACCAATATGAGAGAACCCTTCACTCACAAGGAACTCCAATATCTCTACATTACTCTTAACCTACTCAAAGTGGCTCACCCCTAAAAACCTGGTCTGCTCCCTCACCAACAAATGTCGATTTTCTGCTGTTGATGCAACAGAGTGTGTCCCTCCCTCTTACACACAGTTGTTGCTGGCCCCAAGTTGCCACTTGTCCACAAATACCTAACCACTCAGCACTAAATCACCTGCTTAACAATGATACTGCTCCACTACAAAGGAGTGCACCTCAATGACCATCTCAAAACTCTGTAAATCTAGTAAGCGAATCTAATAACAATTTTATAAACATAGCCTATTGGAATTCCTGTAGACCTAACAGCAAAATAGAAAAATTAGAGTTAGAGTTTCGTATAAAACTGAATATATTGACGTTATGATGGTCATTGCACGCTGACTATCTAAATTGAGGGGTACATTTTTATTTAAAACTGTCCATTGCGGAAAACCATTAAATTATTTTACATAGCTTCGCTTATCGTTAGTAAAACATGTAAAACTAAGTAGTACTAGACTAGGGTACGTTAAAGTATGTTATCAATATGTGGTATTATTATTATATAAAACTTCCTTTTAGATCCTTGCTTATCTTTTGATCCTGGCGATATGGGACGGGGAAAACATTGTTCTGCCGAGAGGCAAACTCTGATAAAAAAGCTTATATCAGAAGGGAAAACATGTGCACTAGAAACACACACAAACGAAACACACTGAAATATGAACCAGCCAAGGAAACACGAGGTCGACCCAAAATATTGACGGAAAGGTCAGTTGACCGCATTGTGATGCAGGCAAAATGCCTGCCGTTCATGTCTGCTGTAGCCCTAAAAGAAATACATGTGTAAAATTCATGCAAGTGTCATGCGAAACAATAAGAAGACAGCTAAAAGAAAGAAACAAATGGCTAGAAGTCCAAGAAAAGTGCTTTTACTAACCCGAAAGCACGTTGCCAAGCTCCTAAAGTTTGCCAAAGATCATTTAAACTGGCATTTGGAAAAGTAGAGAAACATTCTATGGTCAGATGAGTCCATTGTTTTTTTTACTTGCCAAATGGTCAAACACGACGGGTTATCAATAATAAGCGAGTTTTTCTTACCATGGTGTTGGGCCCATATATTGGGTAAAAACTATCGAATCAAATCCATGTTATAGAATGGCCCGCTGAGTAACCCGATCTCAACCCGATTGAGAATTTATGGTGTGACGTGAAGAGAGTCGTCTCAGAAGCTAAAGCGAACAGCAATCAACTTTGGAAAGTTGTGGAAAGGTCCTGGAACTCAATTCCTAAAGAAAGATGCCGAAATTTGGTACTCTATGAAAAAACGCTGTTCGGCTGTAATTACTAACAAAGGCTACATACTAAATACTAAACTAAATAACTAAATACTAAAAAATTTTTAAAACATAGGCATTCCTAAATAGCTTGAAAAGCTTCTTTTTTCGTATTTTTGAAAGCCTAAATGGGCACTACTATTATTTTGACCGCAGCTGTATGTATGATGTTATCTCTACCACAAAACTACAACTTATTGCCTGCTCTAATGCGCAGTTGTCGCTTCATTAAGCTACAACTTTTTTCAGCCATTGTGATTTTTTATTTCCACTCTGTTGGAGGGGGCGTTGTTGCCGCAAAAGATTCCAGAAGTGAAGGAATTTGAAGTCGGGGGCGTTTTCGGGTTATACGCGTTCAGCTTTATTCGCTGCTTACAAGAAATTAAACTTAACTTAGAAGAGAATAAACGGATGATCGACGACGGCCGACGAAAGAGCGAGAGTGCATTGAGGGGCGAGCGCGGATGCGCTCTTCAGCGCGGGTGCGCTCTTAAGCTCAGCTGAGCGGCACAACGGCCCCTCACCTAAACACACTCGTTTGCAAGCCTCAGCCGTAACCAGACGCATTAATTCTCAAATAAAATAAATAGTGTATTACAATTCGGCAATGGCCGCTTCTCTGGACCATGTGGCTGACATTCCACCCATCATCGTATACGACGTTGCATCCATATGGGACATTAAAGGCTTTCTTAGTGCCTGTTCATCAAGGAATCTCCCGTATATAGTCAACCGCCTGGATTTAAAGAGGTCTGAAGTAATCTGCTACTCCAAAAAGGATCACTCGCTTATTTTGTCAAGACTGTACAGAGCTAGTTGTACAGACCCACATACTCTTCGTCACCCTATTAAACATCGCCGATTTATTATTCGTGGTATCCACCACGCGACTCCTGGTTCACGAATCCTAAGGGAGTTTGCAAGATTAAACTACATTCTCTGTTGTAATCGAAATTTAAAACCCTATCGTGACTGTGTTTCGATGGACATCTTTAAAATTGCATTAATGCCGTTTGATCTGGAACGAGTCGGCACTTTCCTGTCTATTAAAAGAATTTGCAATAGCCATATTACTATTGAACGCCAAAGGCCACGTGACGAGCCAAATATGTGCCACCGATGCCAACGACTTGGGCATACAAAAAATTATTGCTACCGGGACTATGTGTGTATGATATGCGCTGGCCCACATCGGACAGCCAACTGTATTCACCCAAGATCTTTCACTCCCAAATGTGCCAACTGTGGCGGTCAGCACGTCGCCACCTGTAAGGGCTGCAAAATGTTACAGAAGGCTAAGGAAAATTACTTGGCTATGCGTAAGATCCTCCCCGGAATAACTCCCAAGAATTACTTACTCCTCGCCACAGCACCGCTACTCCAGCCCATCCTCTCGTCGATCACATTCACCACCAATGACATTTGACCGTGCGATTGAGCAGCAAAAGCTACTTCGTCGGGCGCTCTTGCCAGCCCAGCGGGACTCTAATTACTCCTCGCCTCAAAGCCGGGGCTCCAGCTGATCTTCTTGACGATACCAATCACCACCAACGACATCTCGCCGTGCGCTCGAGCTGGCAAAGCCACCTGGCCGGGTGCCCTTGATTCCATCAAGGGAATCCTTGCACTACCGCCGAGACTCCAGCTCATTCCTTCGCCGTTCTCATTTACCAGCACGGCATCTCCCACTGACTAAGCCACCTCGTCGGGCGTCCTTGCCAGCCCAGCATGACTCAAGTTACTCCTCGCCTCAAAGCCGTGAATCCAGCCCATCCTTTCGACGATACCAATTACTACTAATGTCATCTCGTCGTGCGCTTGAAGTCGCTATCCAGTTGGATGAATCCCATATGGGATTTTAAAGGTTTTCTTAGTGCCTGTTCAAGGAATCTTCAGTACATAGTTAACCGCCTGAATTTTCGCTGGCATATGAGAATTTCGCTGGCTCGCTTGGCATTCATGGCACTTTTGCGGCTCCCATTGGCCTGATAGCTGCTTCTAAAGGGATTAGATTTAGAAACCCGCCGACGGTCCTGGCACTTGCGTTGGCTGTTTTGAAGAGGAGTTGGCTGTTCTACAACTTTGGGGCGACTCTGGCTAGTGGCACGCCTACCGCTAGACTCCTGAAGGATGTGCCAGTAATTGATATTATTGGATCCCTGTAATCTACGGTGTTGTTTTGGTTCGTAGTTGGCAGGGGAGAGTACAGGGGAGTACGTAGTTGAGAGGAGACTGGCCGATGGTTGGGGGATTTGGCAGAGTATTGAGAGCCATACAGCTTGCGTTTGATGCCCTTGTAGACTGGGCAGCCTCTATATGCACTAATGTGCTGGCCCTTACAGTTGCAACATCGAGCAGCAGTGCTTCTTGGCTTGCTGCAAGCAGTTGTAGGGTGTGAGCCAGCACATTTCATACACACAAACTCACGCCTACACACATCCTTCCTATGGCCGTATCCCTGGTTCCTATGACATTGCGTCAACGGGTTGGTAAGAGTCAAGGAAGGAAGATCCCGGTGCAGAGGCGGAGTTTTGGGCTTGTGTGTGACCGGCGTCATGCTCGGAGTTTTGGGCAAGGGCTGAATGGCATCTAACACATCGTCCTTTGTCCTGTTTGGAGGTGGCAGCAGTGCCATTGCGCTTTTGTTGACCATCCCTGTACAAGTTCTGAGCAAATTTGCTCTTAAACACAGGCGTTTTTGCCAGGGCAGGGAGAGTAGGGAACATATCACTGGTGAACACAACATTGCGCTGCGGCGTTTTGGCCAGATCTTTGGGCGAGGAGTGGACCACCGCAAGAGCAGACTCCTGGTGAGTAGCTGACACCTCAGGGCTCAAACCGTTGTAAGGCATCTTGGCCACCGGGGATGAATGGGAGTTGTTGGCAGAAGGCGCCTTGCGCTTGGAGCCCGGGGTTACACAGCTTACACAGGCATCCTTAAATGACTTGAGGTTAGCCAGGAAGTTGTGAACAACCTCAACAGATTGAACTTTGCCCGGAGAACAATTAGGGGTGCTTCTCTTGGTTGCACTTGTAACTATGGATGTGGAAGGCGATAAGTTACGCTTGCTGCTATTTTCAGTGGGAGCAGCAAGAGTAGGCAAAGTAGGAGAGGTGGTCATGGCAGCCGACTGAGTGTTTATGGCAGTAGCTCTTAATGTCGGCAAAGCAGTGTCCGTAAGACAGTCGTTATTAGGCATAAATCTGCTCTTGTCCAAAGAGAGCCTTGTCAATTTATGTGGCATGGGTAAAAGAGTATTTTTAGGCAAAGATTGATAAAGAGCATGAGTTTGGCGGTGATTATAAGAGTGAGTAAGAGTATTAGCGTGAGCGTGAGTATTAGCATGATCTTGGTTATGGTTATGAGTGTATGCATTTGTATTCTCCATAAGGTGCGACTCACCACATATCCCCAGGCTCCAGAATTCACGCTCACCTTCTGCCATTTTTTCTCTTGATCTCCACTCGTACTCTCAGAAGGGGAATCAGGAACTCACCACAGCTCAAATCTTTGGATTCATGTAGAAAAACTCTGTCGCCGTGTCGTTACTCGTTAATTGCGCTGCTAAGCGCACTAGTTGCGCCCCAACTCTTCCAATGTCTTGCAGATCGTCTGCTGCTCCATCTGTATTTATGTCTTCTCACTGTCTGTTGCTCCACCCTCTGCTCCATTATCGCTGGCCAGCTCGTCGCATTATCGCATTGTCACTCGTTTGGGCACTTCAGGTCGGAGTGTAATAGCAGGTTTGCCTGCATGAAATGCGCCGGCCCCCACCCAACCTCTATGTGCCGTGGGGTCAAAGTGTTCCCTGCCAAGTGCAGCAATTGTGGTGGGCAACACATTAGCTCTTATAGGGGCTGCCCAAAATATAAAGCATTAAAGCGTTCGATTCTTAGCAGCCAACAGCGTTAACCTGGTCCTAACTGTAATTTTCATTTGATCTCCCGCTCTTATATTTTATTTTCGCAAGGTTACATAACCATTACGTGCCATTTATATCGGAAAAGTTTAAATTCCTTTTTTTTAAAAAAAAAAGGTAGGTCCCTGGCGCAGGTGATTTCGACTGCTAGAGTCATCCGAAACAAAAAATTAGAATAGATTATTGTTTTGTAAGCTTATGGCTCTGTCCCGCACTAGAATGAAATATTTTCATCAATAAACAACAAAATGGCAAACACACAAAAAAAAATTTTTTTAATTTAAAAAATTTATCTTAAATTAATGATAAAAAAAACTAATCGTTAAAAATAAATGATTCTAGTACGGGACAGAGGTGTTACTTTTTAGAACAACATATCCAAATTTCAGCTAGATCGGTACCATAGAATTTTGTGAATCACCTGCGCCGCACACAAAAATGTCGTTCCGAGAAAAACGCGTTTAAAGTTTAGACGCTACCGAGAAACTCATACTTTTCGGTGTAGGCGCGCTCTCGATTATGAGCTGTATCTCTGTCATTATTTGATATTTTTATTTGAAACTTTAACAGTACATTCTTAATAAACAATACTATCGAAATATTTGAAAAAAAAAAATCGATTTTTTCAACCTCACACATGAGACTACATCCTTAAGTATTTGCCCTGCGTGGCACCACTAACCATACAGCATATAGACAACCCATTTCATACAACGAAAATGGACGCAAAAATTTCATGCGACAAGCCCCAGCAGGCCCCAGAGCGAGTTCTACTCTCTTTCTTACGCTCATCACTCATCGCTCATCGTTCATCTTACGCTCATATTCTCATAGAATGCTTTCTGTTTCTCAGTCTCTGAAAGGAGCGCGATGAAGAAGGTTGGTCTGCGCTTGGATTGATCTTTGTATGTATGCGTGACACACATTCATATATGGTACATGGCTGCATGTGTGCGTGCGATTTCGTTTCGAAGCCAGCGCACTATGGGCGATTTTTCATAATGGGCGGCATAAAGTCATAAAATTTATGGTGAAATATTAAGGAAATGTTTTTTTTTTATTAATAGTAAACAATTCAGTTATGTAGCTGAAAAACAATTTTTTTTTTTATCGGGTAGCAACTCTCTTTTTGTGGCAGCCCTTCAAAACCAGATGATCTGTTGATGCTCGCAATTATATAAATTGGCACGAAAAATTTCATGCTGTTGAAAGTGCCTAAATTATTATTGGCTTCGTTTAAATTAATAAGTGTAATATGGATAGCAAAGCTCAAGGTATTTAGAATCTTTTATTTACGATAAATGTGTATAAATGTTCGTGGTGTTTTTAATTTCCAGTGTTATTGTTGATTGTATTTTTAGCAAAAATCTAACAATTTTAATTGTGTTCCGTGGAGTATTTCTTGAAAAGTGCATATCAAAACATCCAACTAAAAATGGCAAGTTACTAACGAAAGTGTCTAGTTTATTGAAGTAATCATGTTTTTTGCTCTTTTTTGTTCCTTTAAAAGAAAAATGCACTTGAACATCCAACATCAGAGCTGAGTTCATACAATTTTTTTAATGATGAAGACACCGAATCAGACAACGAAAGCGATGACAAACATGAGAATTCTTTTGTTTTAGATGAAGAAGATTATTAACTTTTTGTTTTTTTAAGTTTAGAATATTGTTAAAACATGGTAAAATATTATTTTTTCTATTTTTATGCTTTGCTTTATATTAAAAATTTAAGTGCCGGGGCTATAAAGGGGCGGAAAATAAAGGCGTGGTCAAATTGACTAAAAAAAAAACCGGAAAAAAAACTAAAATATTAGTAACCTTAAAAAAAAATTAAGCTCCTAGCTCTATGTGTGGACTTTATGCCGCCAAAATCAACTAATCGCCCATAGTGTAGCGCTCAAACATTTGGATTTTTCTTCACCCCAGTTGTCAACTATGGATTTAAGAATTCTGAACTGTGAGTTCCAACGAGTCGGGCAGGGTTTTTTAAGGCGGTATCCAAAAGGTGCTGCAAATTCGCCTTTTTGAAGAACTTCGCCACCTTTTTGCACGCACTCAATGTTCCACTCAAATCACTTGCTTGATCAAAGGACCGTTCCAAAGCGCTGGCCAACAGGTAAGTGCGGCACTTGATTCGGATATTTCCTTGCAACACCTTTTTGAATATTCGCACCACGATTAGTGCCGAATTTTATTTTGTCCAGGTTTTCAACCTTAAACTTACAGAAAAGGCTCCTTAATTTTCGGGAAATATTTTCACCCGTCGACCTCTTGAAATCCATCGACTTATGGCCTAGGACCAGACTTTGGAGCCTTGAATTTTTGAAGAAGTGAACGGTTAAGTCAAGGAAGTTCCGCTACACATATTGATCCGTCCACATGTCGACTGTGGAAGATAGTGCTCCGGCGTTCACTGCAGCCCCAATATCTTTTTCCAATTCTTCCCGTTTTTCGGCAGATACAAGTCTTGATACAAGTCCCTATACTGCGGAAAAAGAGCGGCAGTCCTGCACGATCCTAGATAATCTTTTTATGACCTTCTTATCTGAATCTGAAATTTTTTCCCCTCCTGTTGATTCTCTAACAGTGTGCCGCACTTGTGCCTCAAAAAATTGGCGGTTTGCCTTTGGGTGAATTTAAGGATTTTTTACATGTGCTACAAAATATCCACCCATGGACAAGTGATGAATAATCTCGATTAATGTCAAATAAAACGTTCCATATGACACTTTTGCTTTTTTATCCTTTTAACAATACTGTTCTCGCCGGTTTCAATTTTTTGCCTAATGTTTTCAGCTTCACTTGCCATGTTCTCTAATTGGACACCAATTTACGACTGACTTAAAAAGTGAAACGAAAATCTCAGGATCACGAATTTACTGCAGCTTGCTATTTTTGGTAACCACCCACTAGTTGCATCGTTTACACCCATTGCTTACAGCTATTCTTACCCAAAGAACAACGAAAGCAGCCGAGGAGAAAGAGATAAAGTTAAAAACGCAAATCTCTTTAAGAAATATTTATGTTTGGGTTACAAAAAATTTCCTCACCCTTTTTTACTGACCCACCACCAACCACGTTCTGATCGTGGGTATAGACTAATTATTCGTCGACTTCACCACCACGACGTCGACTTTATTATAATAAATTGGGTTATTTTATCATATTCTCATCAGGATGGGCCAACAATATCCGATGTTTGCGATATATGTCCGGTTTTAACTGAAAGGGTATATCAACTTCGGCTCCGCCCGAAGTTAGCTTTCCTTTTTTGTTTATTATAAATATGAAACAAATAATAAGCTTAAGAAATATATATAAAGTATATTAGAAGTTATTTCGTGCCCATTTCAACAAAAAAAGTGTAACCATGCCATGAATATCTTTAACTTCTTAAAATTTTTATTTTAAGCCATATAAAAATACTAGCTTTTCAATTTCCTCTGAGGAAATAAACAAAGTTTTGACTCCAGAAACTGGTCCATGTAAACTATTTATCTGAGTTAAAAGTGTTTATTATCTGAATTAATTGCAAATGATTGTCAATCACCTTCCATCCAAGCTACGCAAGTAAATATTGTTACTTGACGATAGCTAAAATGGGCTCTTTGAATCTCATTTGGATTCACCAACCTATAATTTTCCGCAAAATTTATTTTTGGGCACCTCTTACATTTATTTTTCATGCATTTTCATTGTAAATTTTGCAGCAAACAGATTAAGGGGTTATATACCTTTTTTATTTTCAAAAAATCGAACATTTTTTTATTGCTTTATCTTAAAGAACAATTCCTTGAGAACATTTTCACAAATTTTCATAGAGATTGGAGCAGTAGAAAAAAAGTTACAGCGCTCCTAACCGCGCGCCTCATTGCGGCCTTGAACTGAACTTGAAACTTTAAACGCGAATATCTCGAAATGGTGTTTCTTGAAAAATGACTTTGCGGTGACAATGATTGACGGAAAACTACTGAACCGATTTACTTCAAATTTTTTTTAAAATGTTCGTAATGAAATTGTCTTGTGCTTGAACGATCGACTTTTCACGCGCAAACTTTTTTTCGGCGAAATAAATTTTTTAGTGAAATTTCTAGAGACCAAAACGTTCATTTTTAGCATAAAACGCTGCCATATCCAAACAAAAACAAAAAATTTTAAAATCGATCGTTCAAGCACAAGAGATTACTCTAAACTAATGAAATTTTTTTACTTTTATGATTTAAGTTGACCTGTTTGACCTGGGGAACTGTCACCGCAAGGCTCTAAAAAAAAAAGGCGTCTAAGAAAAACAGCCACCCCTTAAAAACTTTTCAATATTTTTTCACCAAATTTTGTAAAAACATTCTTAATAAAGTGTACTGTTAAAATATTAAAACATCCGTGTAATTAAATAATTGCTACATACCTAAAAAAAATTCAAACTTTCCTCTTTTTCTTCGAAAAAGAAGGTATATAACCCCTTAAAGAAAGCTTTCAAAACTTGTGGGAAATGAAGGCATAATTGTCGCGCAGCTTAGTAGCAAAAAACCACAATTGGCGTGGTACATGTATTTCAGTGCCTGTGGTGAGGTCACAACTAAGACTGTAACCGCTACTAGAGCGGGTTCAGCTATTTATTTGTGTAACATAGTAATTACTTATACTAGTACATTTTATACAAATATTAGACAATGCCACTATGGGTAATTTGACCATTTTTTTGTGACAAAAATTAATAACTCAAGATCGGAGCAAGATATTTGACCTCTGTTTTTTGCATGGCGTTTTATTGACCAATATCTTTTACCAATAGAAAAATAGAGGGGGTGGCACCGCCCCTTTTTTTTCCTAGCTAATGTAAATTTGAAGTAAAATAAAGTCCATTTAAAGCATCGTGTGCCCCTGTAATGAAAGACAATTGATAATGTATAGAAGACTTATATTTTCCCTAAGACTTAAAAAAAAACCCGCTTTTCGTTCTCCAACTTAATATTATATTGATGGTCAAAATTCACAATATTAAAAGAGCTTTCATCCTCACCCGCCGTGGTGTCATCGGTATTTGATGAGCCCTCTAATAGGACTAAAACCTCTAATGGTAGACACATTTTTTTTGTCGCCTTATTCTTCTATCCAAATTTACTGAAGAAATGATCGGATCAGAAGTATATGTAGCTCGCTGAAATAGGTCTGTTAGGTTTTCAACCCTACCACATTTTCTGGCGTGATGTAGCCGATCAGATTTGTAAAATTTATTCCGAGATTCCGCTCCTTCCTCTCCAAAATAACCAATAGGAAGGGCAGTGTTTTCAATAATATCACTTCCGTGAATTCGAATTTTATGAACACTTGCCGTCATTGGCAACCAGGGGTATTTCTCAATGATTATATCGGCAGTCCTATAACAAAAGGTGATGATGATCACTTGCCCCAGAGTCTAGGATAAATCCATATTTATCCATTAGCACACTGTTTTCCACTTTCTTCAACATAAATGCGATGCCCTGTGATGCTGCGTTTTGAGCTTGGCTATTTTCTTTATTACTTAATATTTTTTTATAATGGTAGCAATCTTTCTTAATGTGCCCTTCCTTTCCGCAATGGTGTCATTTAATAGTTAATTTACCCTTCTTAACAAATTTCTTTGGTTTGATTACCTGATTTTCAAATTTATAATTGATAAGGCTAGGTTATGAGTAAATGAGACACCTTGTCCATTTCATCCACTTTTCCACCCGCGGCTAGCAAATCACGAATCAACTCATCAAAGATATTAAAATGGGTTAATAATGCCATCTCACTTGACAGCTTGAGAGAGAGCAGTCGTTTGCGCTAGAGGTCTGCATGAATAGCTAAAAAACGACATTCAAATGCACAACCTCGAAAATGAATTGAGTGAGATAGAATGCTGAGACGAAAATTAATGAATGAGTGAGTGCGACTGTGTAGGTCTCACTCGCACAACATTCGGGGGATGAAAACCGAATTGAATGAGTTAGAGTTACAGTTCGCATTCGAATTGTTTCGAATGCATTCTAGAATGTACGATACAACTATGCATATTTGCCAGTATTTTTAGACGCTAATAATAAAATAATTCAAAAGTGGAAGTAAGTCATTGTTTTGTTTTCAAAAATATTCATTATTAAGCTGTATATTTTATATTACATATTTTACTTATATGAATGTAAAAATATTTTCCATATTTATTAATAAATAACTTTCCAGCACAATTTTGCCGCTAATAAAATTTTGTAAAATAATTTAATTTGTAAAAATTTAAGAAAACTAAACAAAAAAAACACTAAGAAAATAATAATAACAGTTATAACCATAAGTAAAAAACATTTTTATCATAATTCACCTTTCTGTCATTATTAAAGAAGTATTAAAGAAGCGTTTTGCGCAAAAGAAGAAAATAAATGAATGCATAGAGTGTGTTAAAAACTATTCGAGACATTCGGCTGCATTCCTCATTCCAAAAGCACTCTTTTTACTTCCCACCCCAACTCACTCTGTTTCAAAGCAAGAGAATGCCCATGAGTTACAATGCTCTCTCACTCTCCCACTCCCTCTCACTCAATTCGTTGTGTCTCTTGCACTCATTCATTCTATTCCATTCGGATGTATTCTATGGCTGAGGCAATAAGAATGTATTCCTGCAGACCTCTAGTTTGCGCACAGCCAATTGTGTTGCCAAACTTCTCCTTTCATATACCGCGTCCAAATTTTTAAAAATCTGACGCGCGGATATGTTGCTTGTTGCGAAATTCAAGTATGAGTCGCTTAAGTACTCTATCAATGTACTTTTGGCACAACGCTCCGCTTTCTCCCAAGCGTCATCCACTTCATTTGGCTTTTCTGCGTCAACGACTCTTAGTACGTCTAATTCAGCTAATAGAGCCCTAAATCTGAATTTCCATATGGAATATTTTTCGCCATCGAACGGCTTGATATTACGCTTTGCTTTGTCCATCTTCGCACAATATACACACACAGCAACAGTAAATCTGACTTCTCACGAAAAAAAAATTTTACCACAAGTCCAATTTCACAATCTGATGTAATTCTAATGTAGGATTCGTTAAGCAAGATTATTTTATTTACTAGGCATGGACTGGGCCCATAACCTATTGGAAAAATTATTTCTTTTATTATTAAATGATAACACCTTTGTTATTTTAAGCTTTATATTTCATTTATTATTCTTTTCAATCGCAACACCAACACGAACGCACATGCACATTTGTTGAAGGAAGAAGGAGGAAAGAGGCAGAGATCAAGTGTGACCAACTTAGGTCTCAAAATATAATACCTCACTTAGTATTTATGCATGCTATTTTTGTATATTGAATAGAGGTGGTATTTCAACAAAAGGCTTGACATTTTGAAACAGAAATTGGCAGCTGACATGAAAGGCAATTGAATCAAATTGTTCGAAAATTTGAAATGAGCCGCTCATCAATGCCAGTGATGTTGGAAAAAACATGAGGATCGGAAAATACTCACCGAGCAGTGTTACCATCGCTGGTACTGCCAAATCCTTCAACTTTCGGTTCATCGACTTTCAACGAAAGGTGTTCCCAAAATAGGCCTTGGATTTCCTTCTTTCTCTGAAGATCCTCTTCCTTATCATTTGCCTCAAGAATTCCCCATTTCTTTACACTATTTGTATACCCTGCGTGCAAAATGAATTCAAATACTCGAATCCAGCTGTGTAAAGGACTTAATCCGTATTTTAAATGGGTGACGATGGGCACAAACTTGGAACACTTATAATTTCTATTATTGAGAAAGTCAGATGGTGTGGCTCCACAAATTGGGCAAGCTTGAGTAGAGTTTGTGCCCGTCAGCGCATTTAAGACCTTGCCATCAATTACTGTTAAATACAGATTAAACTTAATGTAAACAAACTTCCCGTCTTCCAAGATAATTTTACAAGTCAATAACTTAGATATTTGGTTTTTAACGTGTTCGTCTTCCTTTAAAATGCACTCCTTGCTCTCTTTGACAAATTCCAACTTTAACGACCTACAAAATCGAATTGATTGCGGGGTGCGGTTATTCCATATTACATTTTGCGAAGCATCTATAAGCCGTAAGGGCGTGACTGTTGTAGCAAATACATTGGAGCCAAAGTATAGTTCTCCCGAGTGCTTCTGATTGTAATTGGATTGCCCAGACCTTCCATCAAAGCCGTAGCTAAAAATCAGTTCCGCCTATAAAAACCTTGTACCTTGATCTTGAATAATGTTCTCGACAACGTCAACTTGCAAATCAACGAGTCGTCTAGCTGTGTGGACTACAAGACTCTGCAGCGTTACTTCAGCTTTGTTATTATTTACTGAAAAATCATCAGGTCGGCACATTTTTTTTTGGTCTGCAACGGTCTTGTATAATGGATATATATCGCATTGGTTTTTTTTATTGGTCCCGTACAGCTAAGTATTGCTCTTTTGTAAAATTTTGCTCCATTTGGTCCAATTTTGATCTTATGGAACATGAGACTTCATCCAAAATATGCATTGGCAAGGCTATTTACATTTTTGCTCGATGACGGGGTCAACACTAGTTTATTCTACAAATGACGATCACAAACATATAAAACAAACCACACAGATTGGTATTTAATTCAAAAAAAGTTCTTATATTTAGATTTTTAATTCTATCCTCTCAAACTTTGTTAACAAAACTTAATATTTTAGTCGCCTGTGCTTTGCAATTGCAAAAGCTGTGTTTGTCAGCTGATTCCTTTGTTGTGGCGCCCTCTATCAAAATTTCAGTTATGAAGATTGGTTCATACCACTGAAGATTGGTGAATTTGGTATGCGTTACACTGAAACTTATTTTAATTTTCCGACTTTCAGAAAATGGGTTTTTGACACAAAAATTGGTCAAATTCCCCAAAGTGCAATGTAAGAAGCAATTAATAACAGGATTATACAGATAAGTGAATCACTAAAAGTCATGTAAACATACAAGAAATAAAATTTTGAGTAACATTAAATAATAATATAAACGGATTAACTAGAGTGTCATAAATTTATACATGCTTAATATAAAGATGACTATTGTCTAAGAATGTAGAATCCGAACTTCGACCTGAATCCTGGAGGCTAAATCAGAGGTCAGAGAGCTGGGACGATGGGGATTAAATTGGAAAGCCGGTACACGATGGCAAATCAATTGGTTGGAGGCTTCCACTGGAGTTAGGAGAATAAGTACCCAATAACCAAAATTTAGAAAATTGGTAATTAGGAATCGCAGATGTATACAGGTGTGGGCGGGCTTCTTTGTAGTTAGGATTAACCTCTATACCGCAGCATTAAGTAAAGTTTAACATTATATAAGTAGTAACAGTAATAAGTAGCAGTAATTGATATCATACGAATAATTATAAAATATAAACATAAGGTCCAAGCAATGACCTACAATCCTGGTGGCCAAGCCAGAGGTCAAATCGCTAAGATGATGGTGAGTTTATTGGAAAGCCGGTACACAGAGGCGGAGTAGCTTATATTAGGTACTACTGCATGAGTTAGCAAGTAACTGATTAATTGCCAAAATTATAGGAGTCGCATAAGAGCATAAATATGGTACGGTTAAGTTAGCAGATTTAGGTGTGCAAAGTAAAAATAGAATTAAGCAGTGGGTTCATAACAAAGCTAGCTTAATTAAATAATTATAACATTTTGAACGTAGCATCAAAACGGTGACGTGCCGCAAGAGAGGTCGTGCCGCAAAGAGGAGGGAAAGGTATTGAAGAGTCAATGCACCAAGGCGGAGTAGCAGGATAAATCGTCAAATAACTGAATCATTAGGTAGTAGCGAGAAATAGGTGGTGCCTGAGATTTTAAGGAGTAGTTAAGGGGAAAGGTATGGCTTAACTGCATTTCCCGACAATTCAGTGTCATAAGTATCTATTAGTTTAAGTTTGCCTGACCAGTCAAGAGTCACATAATGTTTCCAAATCCGAATGTTTAGCAGCAAGTTGCTAAGACAGCTGGGAAAAATGTTTCCGACAAGGAGTCTGAGTTCCAGAGGGTATAGTGTACATTGGTCTCGTTCTAACCACAGTGTAAAAGGCATAATTGGTAGATATAAGTTTTTGTTTGTGTATAGTGTGAAGCAGAGGAGAAAATTTTAGGTAGTCCATATTGTTTACAACTTGGTAAAACGTAGAGGCGTGTAGAACGTGAAAATAGAAGCAGCAAAATATTTATTTTTATGTAAGCAAATTAGTAATAGGATCAAAGACTTCGATCCTTCTACTGGCTCATGGGTAGGAAATCGAAGCTGAGAACTTCCACAAAACTCCTCATTTACAAGGCCATAATACGCCCAATCTGGACGTACGGCATACGGCTCTGGGGCACTGCGAGCAAGACGAATGTCCGAACTATACAAGCTTTCGAAAATAGAGCCCTTCGAATCGCCACTGGGGCCCACGTCTATCATGACAATCGCACCATCCACGAGGTTCTCAATTTCCCTTGGGTCAAGGACGAGATCCAAAGAAGCAGCGCACGTTACATGCAGAGGCTTCATAATCACCCGAACCTGTTGGCCAGCTCCCTGCTGGACAACAGCGAGCAGCCCAGAAGACTAAAAAGGACACACCCGCTGGACCTCCCCTTACTACTCTAATTTATTTCTACCATATTAATATTTAAAATTATCTATAAGTGAAGTTTATGTGATAACATTTAATGGTTGTTCCTAAATGACCAGTTTTAAAGATTAAATAAACGTTATTCTGCTATTACAAAAATAAAAAAAAATTAGTAATAGCATGAGAAATATGATATTGTTTAAATTCCTTTTTCAGATTTGTAATCCAGTAGAGAGAATCAAGAATCAAATCAAGATCAAGAGCAAAGTGGACATCAGCCTGGGGAAAACACAGGTATGTAAACAAATTAGTAATAACATGGCAAGAATTTCCTTTTCCAGATTTGGCAGGGTTAATCATGGATTAGTGAGTCGTAAATTCGTATTGGAATTGGTTGCATCATAGATATCGATTTGGGGTAAACAAAATTGTTTAGATAAATACACGCGTCATCAGGTTAGCACACCCCTGGCCTAAATAGTTTTGTAAAATTTCTAGTAAAAATAAAGAAGCTAAAATTCGGAAAATTTTTCCCATTAATAACAAATCAATTTGCCAAAAAAAAAACGCTAAAATTGGGGCTTCTCTATTTTCCAATATTTAATTATTATTATTTTTTAAATCAACCAAAAAATTAACAGCTTAAATTTGGTCATCAGGTTAGCACAAGTCTCTTAATATCAATTTTTTTAACTTTTTAGACGGAAAATTATTTTAAATTTATATTCATAATTTATTTATTTGCATGATATACATTAATTTATATGTATAAGCTAAATTGAACAGTATTTATTATAAATTTAATCATTTCAATTATTATTGAATTATAATGAGTCGGTCCTTCTTTGTTCTGAATGATCCGATTGGGAAGCGATTCGTACATTTTTCCAATGTACTGCAAAGAAATGTCTGCCCAAGCAGATTTAATGCCTTCAATTAAGTCTTCTTTGGTCAGTCAGCCATCCCCACACGTTTTCAATGATATTGATGTCCGGTGAATAAGGCGGCCATTGCAACAAATTGACGTTTTCGGAGCGTTGTCGTGTTGGAATCGCCATTGGAATTGCCAAACAGATTTTGAAAGTGCGGAAAAGCAGTTTTATAGCTCATTGCGTTCATAGTTTAAAAATTGTAGCTCGCACGTACCATAGTAGGAGATGGCCCCCCACACCACCAACACGACTATGATGCCGATCCAGCAGATGCTCCTCTTTTCGAAGATCGTGGAAATAATAATTATATCCATCTGGTCCATCCAAATTAAATTTCTTTTCATCAGAAAAGACAACATAACGCCAATCAGATTTCCACGTCATGTGCTCTCGGGCGAAACTGATGCGTAACTCTTTTCGGACCTTGTTAAGTGGTGGCTTTTTCTTTAATCTCAATCTTTTTAAGTGTGGAGTAGAGATGGCACGGGACGGGCCGGGCCTGTATCGATAAATACGGGCCTCGGGCCTAAAAATCGGAAACGGGCTTTTTCCGTGCGGGCCCGGGCCTTGGCAAAAAAGCCCGCTAGGCCCGTAAGGCCTAAAATTGTGGAGCACTCCTTATGCCAACTTTTGCTTTAATTTTTGCAGTAAATTCATGCGAATTAGATGCTTCTCTTAAGATTGATCTCTTATCAGCTGCGGAAAGCACTTTATTATTTCCGCCTTTATTATTTTTACCGTAGTCCGAGTTATCACATTAAAGCCTGCATCGTTGTAGGCTTTAATTCTACCTTTCTCGCCCTCAGACAATAAACGTCCAGCCGGCATTTTATTCAAAATTAATTTAATTAATCTCAGAAATACTATACAAAGTAATTTAAACCAAACTTGTCGCTCTAATCGAACAAAATTGAAAAGTGTCGTATAATTTTGTTACAATTGCAGGCATAGCAAAAATGGGGCTTTTGAGCTTTTGTTGACGCTACTTGAAAACGCAAGATGCAACCAGAGATAAGAAGATCAGAATTAAAGCAGAATTAATACAGCTTTCGTTCTGCATACTCATTTTGGCTTTCTTTTTCTTTCCCATTTTCCTACGAGGGTCGAAACTAAAAGGTGTCGAGGTGTCGATTGTCGAGGTGTCGTATAAATATGGGCAGGAGTGTATAACATTTCGACTTCTACCGATTTTTTTTGATATTTCACTTATTGAAAGCTTATGAAGAGAGCTAGTCTCCCCACACGCTAAGACAGATAACCGGGGAGCCAAGGAGGGCCGAGGAGGTGCGAAAGCGGCGACAGGGCGTAAGCAGCACCGGCCAATCACTAGGCGGCCGCAGGAATTAGGCCAAGGACTAATACGAGCGGGGAGGGGCATCGAGTGGGAAGACGGAATCAACGCGGAACGTAACGGTTCTCGGAGCAGCAACAGAACGAACAAGACGAGAAAGGATCTGTACTGGGACAGTTCCTTGGAAAGACCAAGGCGACAGGAGACGAGTTGGACCAGTTCCTGGCCCCGGCAGGTAGCCTTGGAAGGAAGTGCGGGAAGGATAAGTCTGGCGCACGCCACACTGACTCCTGACTCACAACCAACAGGCGTGGTCCTGCAACGGAAAGGACAGGCCAACTCAGGAGCCCAAGCCCGGTTTTCTCCAAAAGACGCTAAGGACAGAATGAGAAAGGATCTTTGTCGGTCGGTTCCTCGACAGCTATAGGGTATCAGAGTCGAGTTGGGCCATTCCCGGTCACAGCAGGTAACCTTGCAAGGAAGTGAGGAAAGTATAAGTCTGGCGCACGCCGCACAGATTCCTGACTCGCAACCAACAGGCGTGGTCCTGCAAGGCACGAATAAGCCGTGAAAGCGATCGGGAAAGCGCCGATCACCCACCGACCAACTCTTGATCCGGGTCCATTGACGCGTACGCGCGGTGGTCACCCGGCCAAAGGGAGGCGTGACATACGGTCCTGGACAGGCGACTTCCGATCCCGTCGGGACTGACAAGACTTCGGCAACTCCCGATTCAGACTCGCCGGTGCGCAAAGCACGGCGTTTTCCTGGCGTAACGGAGCCGACTGTAGGCAGCAAACTCTGAACCGGGTTCGCTGGTGCGCATGTACGGCGTGTCTTCCTGGTGTTGCGGAGGCGGCAGTCAGTAGCTATCTCCCAAACCGGACTCGCCGGCGCGCAAAGCACGGCGTTTTCCTGGTGTAGCGGAGGCTACAGCACGCCAACTCCCGAGCCCGGCGGTACAGCGCATAGGCGTGGTATCACCGGCAATTTAGTGGAGGCCTGTCAGTGCGCAGCCGAAGTCCAGATCAGACCAAGTCACAGAGGTGGAAGGCTCGACGAAAGAACACCAAAGAGGAACCCCCGGCAACGAAAGCAGCGACGAAACAGCAACAACGGTGCAGACCATCAGGACGGCCAAAGGAGGCATCAAGGATCACGAGTATTCATATTGGGGCCCGTTCTCGGGAACCAGGTTAAAATATCATTTTAAATAGAAGGAGCAGCAAATAAAGACACTGCATAAAATAAAAGCTATTTGTATTATTTCTGGGCTCGGGCAATTGCGTCGAACTATAAATTCGGTGGAACTAACCCGCACACTCTGTGAGCTAGCCGCGGCATATTGTGGCGAGCGGAAGCAGACAAAACAGTTCGTTACAAGCTGAACATCTTCATAAGCCTCAATTTTAGCTTTTTCTTCTACCGATAGCGCTTTTCCTTTACCCATTTTCAAGTAATAGATCTTAAAAACAGCACAAAAAATTTGGTGTCAATACGCACTCCCGTTCCGAAGTTAATTGAAAGACAAATTGCATGTGCTAACCTGATGACGCAAAAATGAAGCTCAGTTTTCGAAGAGAAATAAAAGAAAATACCAAAAACCAAATAACGGAACCATTACCGTTTGTTATCTCTGCCCGAGAGATTGCACACAATAATGAACAAAATAGATAAGTGTGCAGTAGCTGTAAGTTCACAACAAAAAAGTCAGAGCAATTTATATTGATTAGCTCTCAGTGTGCTAACCTGACGACGCGCAGTGTATGAATTCGTAGTAGTTTTGTGTGTTTAAAAAACGTGTGATTGCGGGTGAAGCTTGCACAAGAGAAGACAAAAACACAATGGCTGAAAGAAGTTTTAGTATAATGAAGCGACAACTGCGCATTAGAGTAAGGCGACGGCGCAGAGAAAATTTTAAGGGAGAACATGAGTGCATGTGTGTTTAATAAATTGCTCTTTATGTGTGGGAGTCTCACGCGGTAGAAAAGAGACATAGAAGGAAAGTAGGCAATAAAATTTGAAAGCATATCATAGTAACAAATGAATGATTTATTTATTTTGAGGGTTTTGACGTTATTTCCAACAATATTGGGTCACTCAGGCATCCAATAAATATCCTTAAATTATGAGGATTAACTGCAGAGGATTTTGAGTCATAATTTAAGTAATCAGTTTAAAATGACCATCATGGCATAAGCATACAATTTGTCACAAAAGTGTTTTCGCGTAAAGATTTTTTTTTTAATTTCCCATTTTTATTAAGAAACAAGAAAGGAAAGCTAACTTCGGGCGGAGCCGAAGTTGATATACCCTTGCAGTTAAAGCCGGATATATATCGCAAACATCAGATATAGTTGGCCGATCCTTATAGGAATATGATAACATAACCCAATCAATTATAATATAACATCTAAAAAAAGTCCCAAACTTCTATCTTCAAAAATACGAAAGTTGGTATTTCTACCAAAACCCATTTCCGATCGTTCAGTTACATGGCAGCTATAGGATATAGTCGGCCGATCCTAATGAAATTTGGTAGGTTGGATCAACTGACCAAAAATAGAACCTGTACTAAGTTTCAGCTTCCTATCTTCAGGCGACGGGGTCGACCAACCCTGCCATTCAGTACGAAGGGCACTAGATCTTTAAGAAGACTAGCTGCAAATGTTGCTAAATCGGAGGAATTTAATATAAGTTTGCTAATTCTCGCAGCAAGCTTGGCTGCACGAAATAAAAAAAAATTACCTTGCCAGTGTATTGAAGCTTCTTTCAATATGCCTCGAAAAAGCGCAATATATGCTCAAAGCCGTTAGATCACCAAATAAAGATCCAGAAGCTGTTACTCCCAATGAAGCGTTAGCATTTCTTTTGGACCAGAACTTCACAAAAGACCAATATATGGCTATAAGAGAGATATCAAAGAAAAAAAAATGTGATGTATGTCCTTTATATGTGACGGTTGCTGAGCAGAAAAAAATGTGCCGGCCCAAAGATTTAATAGTAAGCTATACAAAAGCTGAAGTACCACTACAAAGTCTTCTTAACCATACTGCAAGTCGGCTGGTTGAATTGCAAGTTAATGTACTTGAAAATCTTATGGATGAACAAGATACACGTTTTTTATCGGCGGAACTCATTTTAAGATACGGGTTCGATGGAAGCTCAGGGCAATCAAATTTTAAACAAGGATCATCGGGAGGGCAATGTGAAGACTCTAATCTATTTGCCACTGATAGATGCTAACAGAGTCGTTCTATGGAACAACCGTACGCCGCAATCTATTCGATTTTGTCGGCCACTTAAGTTGGAATTCGTAAAAGAGAGTACGGCCTTAATTAGAAATGAAAATGAGTACATAAAAACTCAGATTTCAAATTTATTGCCGTGGAAAGTTGTTTTACAAAGCGGAAAGATAATTTATGTAAAATTTCAGCTGCATTTAACAGTTATAGATGGGAAAGTCCTGAACGCTTTGACAGAAACAAAATCCACACAAGCTTGTCCAATAAGCGGAGCCACACCTTCAGACTTTATTCTAAACAAAAATTTCAAGTGTTCAAAATTTGTTCCCATTATGAGCAACTTGCGTTATGGCTTAAGCCCACTTCACTGCTGGATTCGTGTATTTGAATTTGTTTTTCATGCTGGCTACAAATGTCAAATAAAGAAGTGGAGAATTGTGGAGGAAAACAATAAAAAAGAGGTTTCTCAAAGGAAAAAAAAATCCAGGGTCTTTTTTGGAATCGTTTTTCCCTACACGTTGATAAACCAAAAGTTGGAGGATTTGGCAGTGCCAACGATGGAAATACTGCACGACGTTCATTTTCCGATCATCAAGCATTTTCAGAAATAACAGGAATCGATGTGCAGATTATATCAAATTTAACAAGAAAGGAAAGCTAACTTCGGGCGGAGCCGAAGTTGATATACCCTTGCAGTTAAAACCGGATATATATCGCAAACATCGGATATAGTTGGCCGATCCTTATGATTACATCATAATAAAACCAATTAATTACAATAAAAAATCTAAAAAAAAGTCCCAAGATTCTATCTTCAAAAATACGAAAATTGGTATTTCTACCAAAAACCATTTCCGATCGTTCAGTTATATGGCAGCTATAGGATATAGTCGGCCGATCCTAATAAAACTTGGTAGGTTGGATCAACTGACCAAGAATATAATCTGTACCAAGCTTTCTATCTTTCTTTCTAAAAACACAAAAGTTGGGTCATTTCCGATCAATCAGTTATATGGCAGCTATAGGATATAGTCGGCCGATTCCGGTCCTTCCGACTTATATACTGCGTAGCAAAACGTCGTATTGTTTTGCCAAAAATAGCTCTCATGTTAAATTAGAACTTTCTAACTCTAAAAACACCAAAGTTATACCATTTCCGATCAATCAGTTATATGGCAGCTATAGGATATAGTCGACCGATCCCGGTCGTTCCGACTTATATACTGCGTGCAAAAGAAAGAAGGGTATTAGTTCGCGTAGAAACGGACAGACAGACAGACAGACAGACGGACAGACGGACATGCTCATATCAACTCAGGAGGTGATCCTGATCAAGAATATATATACTTTATAGGGTCGGAGATGTCTCCTTCACTGCGTTGCACACTTTTGGAAAAAATTATAATACCCTCTGCAAGGGTATAAAAACAGAACTAAAATATCTTGTTTCGTTCTTGAGATATTATTTTTGGCCAGAAAAAGTGGTCAAATTTCCTATAGTGCAACCGTAGTCCGCTGCTATATATGTATGTATGTATATGCATTAGTTTGGCGCATTTTATTTTACCGGAACGCCAAGTGACGCGCTACCCTATAATTATGGGGTATACACCTTTTTCGGTGTCATTGGCAACCTACTATTTTTTTGGATACTCAGTGCCTCGACTATCAACATTATTCGACTATCAATTAATTAATTAATTATTTCATCTTTTCTCCATATTAATTAATTATTTTTCGTTTTCGCTAGATATTAAATTAAATATCTTTTTCGTTCGTTTTCGTTTTTTTTTAATTTAATTTATTAATTAAATAATTAAAATAAAACATTTTTTATATTAGTGAAAAATTTTTATTTTTACTAATTAACAAATAAATTTAAAAATTTTATTTAAAAATAAAAAACAAAAAATTTTAAATTTTTTATCGTCGTCTGTTTATTAAAAAATAAATAAATTTTAAAATGGAAAGTAATAAACAGAAACTAAAATCCACGACTCTTGATGAATTAAGAAGAAGATTAAATGTCAGAGTAAAAAGCATTCGCCGGTTAGAGGAACGTTTGGAAGCTGGGTCAGTTCCTTTAGTGAAGACCGAGCTAGAGTGCAGGCTTCAGGCTTTAAATGAGACAATATTTAAGGCAAATGAGTTGCAAGATCAGATCGAGCAATTAGATGAGGAAGATGAATTTGGAGCCGAGTTCGAAGAATTAGAGATAACAACTAAGGCAAGGGTGATGTCATTATTAAATGCCTTCACGTTAGCTGAAGAGTCCCCACCAGCTACTGCAATTTCTGCAGCCCCAACTCGAGCTCGACTTCCCAGTTTGGCATTGCCAAAATTCAGTGGAAACTATTCGGAGTTTAAAAATTTCATGAGCCTCTTTGAGACATTAGTAGACAAGGATGTGAACATTCCTGTTATCGAGAAATTTAACCATTTAATTTCTTGCCTCTCTGGTGAAGCCTTAGGAACTATCAAGGCATTCCAAGTCACCGAGAGTAATTATGACAAAGCTATTGCTAGTCTAAAATCATACTCAATGATCATTCATTTAGTTTTGAGTAGAGTAGATCCAGTGACCAGAGAAAAATGGGAAGAGTCACTGGATTATGAGGAATTGCCGCTGTGGTCCGATTTCGAAAAAATATTAAACCGTAGGTACCAGCACCTGTCCGCTGAAGAGACTGGCAAGCCAAAGCAGGAGAAAATTGGGTTCGGGAAGCAGCACAATAGGAGTTCGATGGCTTGCTCCGCTTCCAATAAATAAGCTTGCAGTTATTGCAACGCACAAGACCATAGTCTTGCCCAGTGTAGTCCGTTCGCTCGCCTTGTTGTAATGCAACGGTTTGAGTTTGTCAAGTCAGCCTCATTATGTTTAAATTGTCTGCGAAAAGGTCACACGGTTGCGAAGTGTAAATCGACTAGGTGCCAAATTTCTGCTTCTACGTCCTATGCTTTGCATGCGTCATCTCTAGAAAGGGTTTTGTTAGCGACGTCGATCGTAAGCGTTAGAACTAAAAATGGCGAGCATATATTGGCCCGAGCACTACTTGACTCTGGGTCACAAATGAACTTCATTACTGAAGAACTTGCTCAACGCTTACAGATCCGTAGGGAGCAATCGTGTATCAACTTGCTTGGAATTGGACAAGCTAATTCCCAGGTTAAGAAAAAGATACACACTGTGGTGAAGTCAACGATTAATGGTAGTGAATTTCCGTTCGACTTTTGGATTTTGAGAACTATCTCGGGTTATCACCCTGACCAGTCAGTGAACGTGAAAGATTGGGACCTACCAAAGAACTTGCCGCTAGCAGACCCATATTTCTACAAACCTAAGCGGATAGATATGTTAATTGGAGCTGAGTCATTTTTCGAATTGTTGTCCGTTGGCCAAATAAAACAAGGGCCAAACCATCCCATCCTCCAAAAAACTCTCTTTGGATGGATAGTATCGGGAAAATATAAGGCAATATAAGGTTCTTGCTATACCACACACTACGTCATACCCCATCAGTGTGTCTTACGGCCTCAAAGCACATTGACCAAATTACGAGTCGTGTTTGATGCGTCTTGTAAGACATCAACACATAAGTGTCTTAACGATCTGTTGATGGTTGGTCCTACCATCCAGGAAGAGTTGTATTCACTTCTTCTTAGGTTCCGGCTCAACAGATTCGCTCTGATAGCCGACATAAAAAAGATGTATCGCCAAGTAATGGTAAATGAAGCCGATAGGCGATACCAGTTGATAGTGTGGAGGAAAGGCCCATCAGAGTCCTTGAAACTGTGCAAGCTCAACACCATTACATATGGCACTGCGCCAGCCCCATTCCTGGCCATAAGGTGTTTGAAGAGGTTGAGTGAATCTGTGAAAAATATTGGTTCCGACTTTTACGTCGACGACATGTTAAAGGGTGCTGGTTGCATTGAGGAGCTAAAGACAATTAAGTCTGAAGTAACTCACGTTCTTCAAAACGCTGGGTTTGAATTGAGCAAGTGGTTTTCAAACTCGCCTGAAGTTACTGCATCCGAGAGCACGGTTAAGCCAATGACACTTTCGGACTCAGAACTGACTAAAGCATTAGGAATCGCTTGGGTTCCTAAAGAAGATGTATTTAAATTTGAAATTGATGCTTCAGTCATGGGTCAAAGGGCGACCAAGTGGAACATCTTTTGGGTGACATCGAAGTTGTTTGACCCCCTTGGCTTATTAAGCCCTATACTTATAAAAGGAAAGATCCTATTGCAAAAACTTTGGCTAAATAAGCTAGATTGGGATGAGTCAATTCCACTGCACTTAGAAACAGCATAGAACAAAATACAAGTTGCCTTGTCGCAATTAGAGGACATCTCAATTCCGAGATTCGTGTTTACCGAGCCGATGTCACCGATTCAAATTCATGCCTTTTCTGACGCATCGATGAGAGCCTATGGAGCCTGCGTCTATATTCGTTGCGAATCTGCAGCAGGTATTAAAGTTTCATTGTTGACGGCAAAGTCCAAAGTAGCGCCGCTCAAGACAAAGACGCTCCCCCGTCTTGAGTTATGTACCGCTCCCCTTCTCGCAGATCTCTGCCGCAAGATAAAGCCTCTAATAAAAGTTCCGATCGAACGAAGTGTATTTTGGTCGGATTCAGAAGTAACTCTTCATTGGATTCGTTCCCATCCATCGTCGTTTTCAACGTTCGTATCGAATAGAGTAGCTGAAATTCAAGAGTGGTCAGATGATAGCACGTGGCGGCATATACCAACTAAACAGAACCCGGCAGATATAGTGTCCAGAGGTGGAGACGTAATGGAGACTGTAGAATCGATATGGTTTACAGGTCCATCGTTTTTAAAGGAACCGGAAGATAAGTGGCCGACGAGCTCCCGGTTTGATCCGTCACCAGAACTTCTACAGATGGAAGCGAAAAAGAATGCGGTCGGATTAACCGCAATCGTATCTACCTCAGATTTATTGGAAGGGATAGAAGGTTATTCCTCTGACCTAAAACTGCTGCGAGTGTTCGTTTATATGTTCCGCTTTATAAGGAAATCGAAGAAATTAGTGGTGAAATCTGATATTGTTCCCTCACCTGTCTAATATAATGAAGCCTTTAAGAAAATAGTCGATATAGTCCAAGAGCACGAGTATCAAGATGAAACAGAAAAGATCCGGAAAAATTTAAGTGTTAGCCCTAGCTAAATCCCTTTCTACACGAATCATCAGAGGCTGGGCTTACCTTTTCGTTGTTGCGGGTTGGGGGCGACTAGCTTATGCTCCTATATCGTACGATGCCAAGTTTCCAGTATTGTTGACAAAACGCTCTCAATTTGTTCAGAGCTACGTCCGATACTTGCACGAGTCGAATTTTCATGTGGGTCCACGAGCACTTGTGAGTCTTTTGCGACAGCGCATATGGATCGTAAATGCGCAGGAAGTCTGCAGTCAGAGAGTAAGGTCATGCATACGCTGCTTTAAATGCAAACCTCGTCTGATGACTCAAATCATGGGTGTTTTACACATAGATAGAATTCGTGCTCTCCGCCCATTCTCCATATGTGGTGTTGATTTTTGTGCGACATTGAAAATTCGTGGTAGGTCACCTACAAGTCCTACATTTCCTAATTAGTTTGTTTTGCGTCCAAGGCAGTTCATTTAGAAGTAGTTTCCGACCTTTCAACTGATTCCTTTTTGTTGGCTTTTCAAGGGTTCGTTGGAGGATGTTCGCCGAGGATGTTCGCAGATCGTTCATTGCGACAACGCGACGAACTTCGTCGGAGCGAGTCGCCACTTCGCAGACCTTCGTCGGAGAATCGAGGACGAGGTCGACGCGGTCACGCAATGCGCATCAAAAAGCGGATGCGTATTTGCGTTTATACCGCCGCGGTGAAGTTTATACCGTGTGAAGTCTGCAAAACACCTACTTCTACGTAGGGTGACCAGGCGTCCGTATTTATACGGACATGTCCGTATTTTCAGCTCTGTGTCCGTTAGTCCGTATTTTTTGTAAAATGTCCGTATTTTTCGCGTTTTTGACAAAAAACAGGTTGCACCTGCAATTTTTCCGAAATGAGTTTCTAGACTTAAACATTCGAAAGCGCCCGCGCTCGCAGTTGACGTGTCGCTAGTCATGACACGTCACACGTATAAAGTACGCGAAATCAGTTTAGCACTCGTTATACGGTAAAATTCCATATGTCCCTTTACATATAGCGTTGTTTTGTATATTTCTGTAACAGCCGACTTTTTTTATGCAGATTGTCAAACAGTCAATCTGTAACAAAAAATAACCAACTCGTAAGCATTCTGAATGTTTTATAAACGCTACTTACGATTAGATTAGTTGAGAGCTTTATTGTAAAAAAAATTGTACTTGTTGCAGATCCTGGAAGTTTAGGTTTCAGGTAATCGAATGGTCTGAATGTTTTCAACGCGAAATTCGGTAAAGCAAAATCTAACCTGACACCCGACAGGGACAACAAGCTTGTGACAATTAACACGTCCGCGAGAAAAGTGTCCGTATTTTCCACTTCAGCTATCTGGTCACCCTACTTCTACGAGCGGTAGGGAACGCCAGACTGACCGTGGAGGAGCTGCAGACCGTCCTCGTTGGAGTCGAGGCCGTCCTGAACTCACGACCCCTGGGGGCTCTGAGTCAGGACCCAAGCGACGGCGAGGCGCTTACTCCCGGGCACCTGTTGACAGGCGGGCCGCTCATCGCCCCACCAGCACCGCGGACCCCAGACCAGCAGGGTCTAACTTGCTTGCGGCGATGGCGGCTTGTCTCGTCAATCAAGCAAATGTTTTAGCAGCGATGGTCCCGGGAGTACGTCTTGGGCCTACAGGCGCGGTCGAAGTGGCAGGACAAGGAGGACGACATCCGGACGGGCGAGCTGGTCCTGATCGCAGAGGATCACCAGCCGCCACAACAGTGGCTCACGGGACGAGTAGGAGCAACACACGCCGGCGCGGACGAAAGGGTCAGGGTCGCCATCGTTCGAACTAGCTCTGGAGCAGAATACAGGAGAGCGGTCCACAAGCTGGCACGGTTGCCAGTTGGTTGAAGCCTGATGGAGGCCTTCAACGGGGCCGGTGTTAATTGATTTGTTATCTTATTGAAGTCGAAAATTGTGAGTTATAGCAAAGATTATAAAGTACATAGATGGGACATCTCATACAAAGAAAAATTTTCTATGGCGGGTTCCAGCAGTGGAACCCGCTGGAACGAGCGGGTTCCATTGCGCGACAAGTTAAGTTTGAGAAATTTTTCGCGCGACAACGAATGAGGAATAGCCGAGTGGTAGAGTGCTTGGCTGGTGTGCAAAGTAAAACGAGTTCAAACCAGGCTCGGGAAGTCATTTTTTTAAACCCTTGCAGAGGGTATTATAATTTTGTCCAAAAGTGTGCAACGCAGTGAAGGAGACATCTCCGACCCTATAAAGTATATATATTCTTGATCAGGATCACCTCCTGAGTTGATATGAGCATGTCCGTCTGTCCGTCTGTCTGTCTGTCCGTTTCTACGCGAACTAGTCTCTCAGTTTTGAAGCTATCATCTTGAAACTTTGCACACACCCTTCTTTCCTTTGCACGCAGTATATAAGTCGGAATGGCCCGGATCGGCCGACTATATCCTATAGCTGCCATATAACTGATTGATCGGAAATGGTATAACTTTGGTGTTTTTAGAGTTAGAGAGTTCAAATTTGACAAGAGAGCTATTTTTGGCAAACCATTACGACATGCCAAATTTCATAAGGATCGATCCGGTTTTAACTGCAAGGGTATATAAACTTCGGCTCCGCCCGAAGTTAGCTTTCCTTTCTTGTTTTTTATTATTTTGAAGTGTGAGATAAATCAATCTCGTTATACAAATTTCGTAACCATCAGATTGAAATCTATGTTGTAGGTCGTCATATACGTTTTCAGCTTTATCAGCAAATGAACCTATTACTGAGCACCACATCTCAAAAATATTTAAACGTGATATTTTGCACTGATATGAATTGCCTGTATATAAAAACAAGATTATTCAAATTAAAAAATCACAATTGCGCAACTAAGATTTCAAAGCACAAACGAATATGACGAACAAAACAAAACACAAAATATGCATGAAAACAACAAAACACAAAATTTGCTCGAACACAAAAAAGGGAATAAATCGGAAAGTTGCTAAAAGTTGCAGCTAAAATTTAAAACATAGTCTAAGAATACATTAATTAGTATTAATAAAAAAGTTTCATCATTGGGAAAGACTGGGATCACAACTTTTTCTTTATTTTAATTCTATGTATACACAAAAATTCGCCACTCGAGGTGACTAATGAAACACTAACTTTAAAACAATAACACAACACATAATGAAATAAAAATTACTCAGTTTTGTAGTACATGCCTTTATTTTCATAATTCATTTTATTGGATGACGATTAGACTCGATTTCATATTTTAATTAAATTTTTTTGTTCGAGTTAATTTTCAAGCTGCGTTCAATGCAACGATCACGTGTTTTCAATGTCTCTCTTCTCTCACTATTCTTACAACGAAGGATTTCGGACTTTTGTTTGTTTATTTTTGGCCTATGGAATCAACCACTGTGCATTGGGAAAGGGATTGAAGAAATTGCAATTTTTTTTAAATTAAATATAAGAACTGTCCAAAATATAATAAGTCGGGCAAAAATTGAGAATAGGCTCGAAAATAAGCCAGTAAATGGTAATGAGCCGGGTAAGCTCTCAAACAGAGTTATTCGGCTTATAATGAAAAAGAAGACTAGAACCCCATAATCTCAACAAGAAAACTGGCTGTGGAGGTAAGGGAAGAATGTGGAGTGGATGTTTCTCAAGAAACTATTCGCAGAACTATTAGAAGCCATAATTTCACATCTCGAGTTGCTAGAAAAAAATCCCTATTATCAAAACAAAATGTTGAAAAGCGTCTTTCATTCTTTTGGATGAGCCCCCAAGCTATTGGAACGACGTGATTTTCTGTGACGAGTCGAAAACAATGTTACATTATAACGAAGGACCCAACCGAGTGTGGAGAAAACCGTTGTGTGCCCTATCATTAAAATAAATAAAATAAAATCATTATACAGACAGAAAAATTGGGCAAGCTGTCCGTCATGGTGTGGGGATGCATCTCAAGCAAAGGAGTGGGTGACCAATCCAATTTATCCAAATTTATCCATCCGATCCAATCCAATTAAAAACCAATTTGGTAAACAGCACGAACACATTTCGTTTTGGGCGCAGCTTTAAGTTTTACGAAGACAACGACCCAAAACATAAGGCTCACAGTGTACGAATGGTGGCGCTCTATAATTGCGGTAAGGTGATTGAGACTCCAGCCCAGAGCCCGGATATCAACCCTATAGAGAATGTGTGGGCTTATTTGAAAAAGAAGGTCGCAAAAAGGCATCCTGCATCGCGACCAATGCTTAAGGAATTTATTTTGGAAGAATGGAATCAGATCCCAACAGATTACATAGAAAAATTAATAAATTCAATGAAATCACGCCTTTAAGCTGTTAAGGCCAAGGGCATCATACCAAATATTAATTAATTTAATTATATCAAAAATAATAATTATTATCATAAGATTAGCGTTAAGTAATCACCCAGTGCCTTAAAACTATGCACTATGGAAAAAAATCCGAAATTTTGGCATTTTTAAAATTTTTTGTATTAAAAAACTATTTCACCAGATTAAGAAAACCATCAGGATCCCAAATATAATTTTTAAACATTTTTAAATGTTATTTTTTAGTACTTTTTTTAACGAAGTCGAAAGATTCTGGTCTGGAGATCTGGTCTCACCTTAAAGAAAAAGCGCGCCCAAGTTGTCGATCTTTGCAGTTTCATAACTTTGCAATTGTAATCAAATAAAATCAGTTGAATATGGAATTAAAAGGTCTTGGTAAGTCAAAAAAGTTATATGTAAGCTCGAAATTTTTGTTAAATGTGTTGTGTTGTCCAATATTTCAATGTGTTGTTGCTGTGCTTTTATGTCCCAACTAAAAAATGTAGATGTGTGTTCCGTGAAATTAAACTAACAAGTTAACGCAGGGTTAACGCGAAGTTGAAAGTTAACAACTGATATTATCTGAACTCAATAATATAAAGCTCTTTTGCTTCTTTTTGTTATACCCTTGCAGAGGGTATTATAATTTTGGTCAAAAGTGTGCAACGCAGTGAAGGAGACATCTCCGACCCTATAAAGTATATATATTTTTGATCAGGATCACCTCCTGAGTTCATATATGTAAGCATGTCCGTCTGGCTGTCCGTTCCTACGCGAACTAGTCTCTCAGTTTTGAAGCTATCGTCTTGAAACTTTGCACACACCCTTCATTCCTTTGCACGCAGTATATAAGTCGGAACGGCCCGGATCGGCCGACTATGTCCTATAGCTGCCATATAACTGATTGATCGAAAATGGTATAACTTTGGTGTTTTTAAAGTAAGAGATTTTTAATTTGACACGAGAGCAATTTTTGGCAAAATAATACGAGATGTTAAATTTCATAAGGATCGGCCGACTATATCTTATAGCTGCCATATAACTGAACGATCGGAAATGGTATTTGGTAGAAAAATCAATTTTCGTATTTTTGAAGATAGAAGCTTGGTACTTTTTTTAGATTTTTTATTTTAATAATTGGTTTTATTATGATGTAATCATAAGCATCGGCCAACTTCATCCGAAGTTTGCGATATATATCCGGTTTTAACTGCAAGGTATATCAACTTCGGCTCCGCCCGAAGTTAGCTTTCCTTTCTTGTTAGTTTTTCTATCAGTGTGCCAATAATTTTGTTCGTGGAAATTGACCCCTTGATGTTTTGATGTTTTTAAATTTCTAAAAAACATCGATTGTTTTTTTTTTACCATCGATGTTTCGAGAACCATCACTATTTCAAAAAATTCTAAGAAGAAAAGCACGCTTAAGGTTCGTATTTTGTAACATTTTACTTATTTTGTTAATAATAATGTTTAATTATTTACTTATACTTATAGAAAGTGATATTGGTGGTGTAGGCGCAACGCTGATTCAGTTTCAACAATGGATAAGTTCTTGAACCGTAAGTAAATTAAAAACTGCGCAGTACATGCGGCATGCGAACTACAAGCAATGTAGTTGATTGCGTACATATGTATGTCCCACGTGTGGCGGCCAATTCTCATCTGTACATTTTTTATAATATAGGTACAACGAAGGAAAATATTGAAGACGCTTTCGCCTAAAAGAAAGCGAGAAACATCATGTGTGTGGCAGCACTTTAAGAAAACCGAGGACAAGACAAAGGCCACCTGCATTCACTGTGGGAAAACGTTAAAAACGGCAGGAAACACAACTAACTTAATGGACCACCTCAAACGTATACATCCAAACTATAGTGTTTTAGAAATAGATGGTCAGTCACCAAGTCTAAATAGTTTCATGCAACGAAATATAGAGTATCCGCCAGAGTCCCAAAAGAAGAAAACAATGGACAAATACATATGTATGTAATGCTCATGATAGCACGGGACGTTCAACCGTTTTCCATGGTTGAGGACGATGGATTCCGTAATTTAATGCAGCACATGGACCCTAAATATAAAATGCCGAGCAGAACCTTTTTCAGAGAATTAATGCTACCTAAGATATACAAAGATTTAAGAAAGGATCTGGAATGTGAGCTCGAAGGTGTCCAGTACGTTGCAATAACCACGGATGGATGGACTTCCCGTGCAAATGAAGCTTACATAACGGTTACGTGCCACTTTGTAAACAAAAAGTTTCAGCTAATTACAGCGGTCTTGTCGACGGCGAGTCTTTTGACGCCCACAAATTACTCAGCAATGAATATCGCTGATACTATTCGGCAAGTACTAAATAAGTGGAAACTTCTACATAAAGTTGTAACTATAGTTACAGATAACGACGCTACAATGAAGAAGGCATGCGAACATTTGCAAATTAAACATTTTCCATGTTTTGCGCACACAATTAATTTGGTGGTTCAAAAAATTCTCAAATTGGAGATTATTCGACCCATTCTTACCAAGTGCAAGACTGTTGTCGCATTTATGAAGCGAAGTTCGACTGCCATGGCGAAATTTAAGGACGCTTAAATGGTGACAGACCCCCTTGGATTAATTCAAGAGGTACCAACTAGGTGGAACAGTGCCTTCCAAATGATGGAACGAATTTTGCAGACTAATGAGGCACTCTCAATCGCATTGTTAGGAACTGCAAAGGCTCCGGCACCTTTCTCTGCCGAGGAATTTGGTGTCCTGGAGGAACTTTGTTCATTGCTTCGTCCGTTCGAGAAAGCCACAAAATTAATATCGGGCGGGAAGTACCCAACTATGTCCCTCGTAATTCCAATTATCTGCGAAATGTAAATACAAGTGTTTTCTTATAAACATAGCTTTAAAAGCCCAGAAGCCATTCTGGCATTCAACTTTTTAGGTGATCGCTATAATGATCGTTTTGGGCACTATGAAACGCGCACCGTTCAATTGACCCCAGGTTTAAAAAACAGGGCTTCCAAAGAACAAATAATGCCGAGCATCAAGCATATCGAGCATTAGAAGACGAGCTTCCCAATGTTTTTAAAAATTTGGCTCAAGAACCATCCACATCAGCGTCGATAGCGCCTACACCACCCAATCCAACTTCGAGCTATTTTACAAATCTTCAACTCAAAATAAGTTCAAGAACAACGACTACGCGTTCTGACGCAATTATATTGCTCAGGCAACACGTAGAAAGCGGGAACGAGCCAGAAACTTGCGATCCCTTAAATTTTTGGATGGTAAATATAGAAATTGGTTATTATGATTATTATAAAATAAATTATTCTAATTCGAGCTGTGTTCAAACAACATGCAGCCCTTCAAGGAGCTAACAAAAAATTTTTATGTATTCCAGCCACGTCGTGTGAATCAGAGAGAGCCTTTAGCAAAGCTGGCCAAATAATTTCGGATCGCCGTTCCCGGTTGAAGTCCGATGTCGTTGACCAGCTAATGTTTATAAATAAGAATTACTATATCTTTAATAAGTGAATTATCCGATCTCTATGGACTGAATTTTTGTTTTTATTTTATTAATTTCTCTAAATATGTTACTTGAATAAATTTGTTATTTTTTTTCGTTTAAATACAAATTCTATAAAGACTTTTAATTATACTTTTAAACCCTTGCAGAGGGTATTATAATTTTGGTCAAAAGTTTGCAACGCAGTGAAGGAGACATCTTCGACCCTATAAAGTATATATATTCTTGATCAGGATCACCTCCTGAGTTGATATGAGCATGTCCGTCTGTCTGTTTCTACGCAAACTAGTCTCTCAGTTTTAAAGCTATCGACTTGAAACTTTGCACACACCCTTTTTTTTTTTGCACGCAGTATATAAATCGGAAAGACCGGAATCGGCCGACTATATCCTATAGCTGCCATATAACTGATTGATCGGAAATGGTATAACTTTGGTGTTTTTAGAGTTAGAGAGTTCAAATTTGACAGAGCTGAGAGCTATTTTTGACAAAACATTACGACATGCCAAATTTCATAAGGATCGGCCAACTATATCCTATAGCTGGCATATAACTGAACGATCGGAAATGTTTTTTGGTAGAAATACCAACTTTGGTATTTTTGAAGATAGAAGTTTGGGACTTTTTTTAGATTTTTTATTTTAGTTAATTGGTTTTATTATGATCTAATCATAAGGATCCATAATCTAATCATAAGGGCCAACTGTATCCGATGTTTGCGATATATATCCGGTTTTAACTGCAAGGGTATATAAACTTCGGCTCTGCCCGAAGTTAGCTTTCCTTTCTTGTTTTTCATCAAAAACTAAATAAATCAGACCATCAGTTAAAAAAATTAAAATGACAAAGCCGTGGATCACTCGAATTTATAAAAATCTTTTAGTCTTTGAATAAATTAAAATAATAAATAATCATTAAAATAAATTAAATAATAAAAATAAATAAATTAAACGAAGCTTCTATAATTGATCTGACATCGGAAAAGGATTTCGCTAAAATCAAAGGATGACACCAAAAATTATTGGAACGCCAAACACATTAAAACCTTAAATCTATTTTAAAGATTTTATTTTTAAAACAAAATAAATCAGACCATCAGTTTTTCAAAAATAAAAAAGGAAACAAAAAATAAAATATAAAGTGAGAAGTCAACGAGTTGGAGGTCCGTTGACTACTAATTTGTAATTTTGCGATTTATAAATGTCATTTATTTGATAATGGGTATTTGCTTAATTGTTAACAATTTTCCTTATATACTAATATAACTGATGGACAAGTTCAGATATTGAATATTTTAATAGTGTGACTTAAAAGTATTGATCGGTGCCCTTACGCCTTCCGGCTTACCAAGGGATTTGCAGATAATTGGTAGTGATGTTTCACTACCATCGTCATCATTGTTGTCATTTGGAGGTGGACCTTGTCCAACGTTTATATGGATGTGCCTTAGAGCGAGTAACGTATCCATTATGGTAACACTGTAACTAAATTTCAGATATTAAAACATTTAATTACTTTGGGGTTTTTATAGTTTGCGGAAAAAGTTTTTGTAAAAAAACCGCGAGATTTTATATAAAGAGGTAAGAAAAATAATACTGTGAACCGACTTTGGAGTAAGCCTATTTAGCTTTTCCGAAGAAACCTTTTCTGCGGCTGCACTTGTGGCAGGTATAGCAAGAACCTGCAGTGCAAGACTGGAAAGCCGAGTCGTTCAAAGTCGTCGATTAAAGCCACTCTTTCTCGGCAATACCTTTCTATTTTATCTAATGCAGATTCCGAAGTGTAATAATTTGACTGCACTAAGTTTGAGATAAAAAAAATGCTGTTGGACTGAAACAGATTGCTGTGCCAATATTATTGGGCTATTGTTACTTCTGTTGAAACTAAAAATGGAGTCTGTGTCGGAGAACCTTTATGTTGTATTGGTTTCAATTAGGTATACAAAGTAGGATTTTATTTCAAAAATATCATCTTTTTGATGATGTGAAGCAGGAGGGTAGAGGAAAAATGCAATTTTATGCCAAATACTTACATTTTGCTTCCAAGTTTCATTAACGTTTATTAAAATAGATTTTTTTAAATTTTAATACTTAAGAATTCTGCTAATTTTGGTTCGCATACTAAAAAATCTTACTAATAGAAGGAATTACATAACAAAGAGAGGGAACATTACATCTTTAAAGTTCCTTAAAGACCCTCTTAAAGTTTTCTAAAAGAAGGATTAATATTTTTAGTTCTACGAAATTTATATTAAGGGCAGGTGCCGTTGGTATCTCACTTATTATTTTATTAACCTCACCCCAGTTGTCAACTATGGATTTTAGCATTCTGAACTGTGAGTTCCAACGAGTCGGGCAGGGTTTTTTAAGGTGGTATCCAAATGGTGCTGCAAATTCGTCTTTTTGAAGAACTTCGCCACCTTTTTGCACGCACTCAATGTTCCACTCAAATCAGTTGCCTGATCAAAGGACCGTCCCAAGCATTGGCCAACAGGTGAGTGCTGCAATTGATTCAGATATTTCCTTCCAACGACTTTTTAATATTCGCACCACGATTAGTGCCGAATTTTATTTTGTCCAGGTTTTCAACCTTAAACTCACAGAAAAGGCTCCTTAATTTTCGGGAAATATTTTCACCCGTCGACCTCTTGAAATCCATCGACTTATGGCCTAGGACCAGACTTTGGAGCCTTGAATTTTTGAAGAAGTGAACGGTTACGCCAAGAAAGTTCCGCTACACATTGATCCGTCCACATGTCGACTGTGAAAGATAGTGCTCCGGCGTTCACTGCAGCCCGAATATCTTTTGCCAGTTCTTCCCGTTTTTCGGCAGCTTCCTTCGCTGTATTTCGGCTCAGTGTACTGGGATCGGGAAGTAAATCATCCAAATCGATACAAGTCCCTATACTGCGGAAAAAGAGCGGCAGTCCTGCACGATCCAAGATAATCTTTTTATGACCTTCTTATCTGAATCTGAAATTTTTTCCCCTCCTGTTGATTCTCTAACAGTGTGCCGCACTTGTGCCTCGAAAAATTTGCGGTTTGCCTTTGGGTGAATTTAAGGATTTTTTACATGTGCTACAAAATATCCACCCATGGACAAGTGATGAATCATCTCGATTAATGTCAAATAAAATGTTCCATATGACGCTTTTGCTTTTTTATCCTTTTAACAATAAACTTACAATAATAATAAACCTTAAACTTACAGAAAAGGCTCCTTAATTTTCGGGAAATATTTTCACCCGTCGACCTCTTGAAATCCATCGACTTATGGCCTAGGACCAGACTTTGGAGCCTTGTGTGATACGATAACTCCAGGGGATTGGTTTTAGTTGGTCTTTATTTGGAAGGAGCAGCAAAGGTGCCGCTCCATCATTTAGATGGAGCAGCTGAGGTGCCGCTCCAACGGTCAAAATGTCTCTGTTCTTTTACAATATTTCTTAAGTCTAAGTAAGGCTAAATCTCGTAGCAGCGCTGCTCGCAGGCGGCGGCAGAGAGACGGCTATGTACTTATATATAAAGGAATATAATAATATATGTTGTCATGCGCTCTCAAGTGGAGGCGCGAGGGGTATGCATATGCTGACCGTTTGTTACGATTATGCTGACACTAGCACTTTCTGTGTGCGGGCTAAGGCATAACGATCGGTTCATATTTCGGCCACTTAGGGTTTATGACCGGGACTTTGGATTATGTAAACACTGCAACAAAGTGTTACAGTGCGCACCCTTTAAGTACTCTCGGTACAGTGGGTATTCAATATATGTGCATACTACATCTCCCTCCTTTTGAAAAATAACGTAATATAATGAAGTTATTTTTATAATAAAAATTTTTAATTAATACATTTTTTTTTTATTTGTTTTGTTTTATGTGGTTAGAATCATAGAAAATGAAATTATTAAAAGAATATGTGTATTTATTTATCTACGTATGTGTGTCTTTGTATGGCCATACTAAGTGCAATTTATGAAATAAAGATTTTTAATCTATCCTTATGAACTGTTTGTTTTTTATGTTTATTATTTGCTATTACTATGTTATCTCTATCTCCTATTTCCGTTACTATATACGGACCTGTATATTTAGGATCTAACTTATGACCTGTCTCGTTTTTTAATAAAACTTTGTCACCTACTGATATATCTATATCCCTTACTTTATGATCGTATAGTAGTTTATTTCTATTCTTGTTTGCTTCTAACAACTCTAGCTCTTTTATAGGCTACTTCTAATCTATATTTACTCTCCTTAGCGTAGTCATCTATATTATATAGTGCTTCTACACTATCTATGCTATTAAAATGTTTTGGCAAATTACTTGTTTTACCGAATACTAGCTCATATGGACAATAAGTATGTGCCATAGAGGGGGTCGTGTTGAAACAGAAGACAAAATATTGAAGCCATACGTCCCAATCAGTTTTATCAGCCGATATGTAAGATCGTATGTATTCATTGAAAGTTCTATGACTTCTTTCTATTGTTCCAACTGTCTGGTGGTGGTGTGCTGTGGATGTAATATTTTCAATATTTAAATATTTGCACAAATCGTCTATAATTGAATTCTTATATTCTGTTCCCATGTCCGTAATGAACGTCTTCATTGGACCGTACTTCAGGATAAAAGATTCAAATATTGCTTTAGCGACAGTATTGGCGTTTTTATTCGGAACAGGTATGGCAACTAAATACTTAGTTAAATCACATATTAAAGTGACTGCATACTCATTGCCATTTTCTGATTTTGGCAGTGGACCGATAGTGTCCACTATCACTCTGTCGAAAGCATTTATTGGTGTGTCTGTAATTGTTAAAGGGGTCTTTGTGTGTTTAGTTATTTTTGATTTCTGGCATTTTTGACATTTTCTTACGTACTCAGTTATATCTTTAGACATGCTTTTCCAGTAATAGTGTCTTTTTACTTTGGCCAAAGTTTTTGATATGCCAGTATGACCTCCTTGAATTGGATCATCATGAAATGTAGACAAAATTGCTTCTTTTTCTTTTAAATTTGTTATTTGGGTCACCGGGTTGAGTAGCGCTACTCTTAATGTTTTCAATATTTTATTGCCCATTAATTTAAATTTATCTATTGAAGTATATTCAAAGATATTTTCCCACGGTGCCACTTTGAGTTGGCTGATTTTATGTATACCGGCTTGCATTTCAAGCCTTTGGAAAAATTGATCTAAATCAATAACTCCATTAGTATATAAATCGCTAACATCATATCTTGCAGTAATTTTTCTGCCTTGTTTAAATAAACATAACATATTTTTTATCTGCAAGGTCACTACTTTACGTACTTCATCATTGTTTATGACGTCGTATACGTTGGGCTTAGAAGCTTTATTTAAAGATTGCCTTGGCAATTCTTGTTCTTGATTTTCCGCGCGGAATTTTTGTCTACTTTGATATCTAGTAGTGACTTTTAATACATTTCTAGTTATATTTTGTAAATCTTTGATGGTTATTCTTGATAACGCATCAGCTACGTGATTATCTTTTCCCTAAAAAATTTTCGACTGTAAAGTCGACTGCCCAGTTGCTTCAGTGCAACTATTGACGAATTTGGAAACGGCTTCGTTCATAGTACTGAATGTTCCAGCTTGCATGATAAGTTTTACCTTATCGATTGTGCAGTTTTTAGTCATTGCTTTGACTGCATGCTGCATGGAATAATTCCTGGCTAGCTCTAAAGATAAACCATCTGATATATATGCACCTTCTAAGGCTTTCGTCATCTGCTCAATTTCTTGTGTGTATTGGTTAGCAGTTTTATTGCGCTGCTGTAGATTCATCAGCTTCGCTGATAATACCTCAACAGTTTCGCCTTTGACGTTGCTTCTTAGTCTAGCAATCACCTCAGTAATTGTTGTTTCATTACCGATTAGATTCCTGGCGACACCTTTTAGCTTTGTTTTAATGATGGAAATAGCTAATTCTTCGTGCTCGCCTTTTATTGATTGTATTATTTGTAAAGCATCAATGAAACTTGTTAAATTTTCAGCCTTACCATCAAAAACTGGTATAAGCTTAGATGCTGTATTAATAAAACCAATATTTGATTGTGCCATTGTGATGGATTTATCTATCTTGTAATCTATCTATCTTGGTCCTGTCACGGTCGCCATGTGATACGATAACTCCAGGTTTTAGTTGGTTTTAGTTGGTCTTTATTTGGAAGGAGCAGCAAAGGTGCCGCTCCATCATTTAGATGGAGCAGCTGAGGTGCCGCTCCAACGGTCAAAATGTCTCTGTTCTTTTACAATATTTCTTAAGTCTAAGTAAGGCTAAATCTCGTAGCAGCGCTGCTCGCAGGCGGCGGCAGAGAGACGGCTATGTACTTATATATAAAGGAATATAATAATATATGTTGTCATGCGCTCTCAAGTGGAGGCGCGAGGGGTATGCATATGCTGACCGTTTGTTACGATTATGCTGACACTAGCACTTTCTGTGTGCGGGCTAAGGCATAACGATCGGTTCATATTTCGGCCACTTAGGGTTTATGACCGGGACTTTGGATTATGTAAACACTGCAACAAAGTGTTACAGTGCGCACCCTTTAAGTACTCTCGGTACAGTGGGTATTCAATATATGTGCATACTACACTTGAATTTTTGAAGAAGTGAACGGTAAAGCCAAGGAAGTTCCGCTACACATATTGATCCGTCCACATGTCGACTGTGGAAGATAGTGCTCCGGCGTTCACTGCAGCCCCAATATCTTTTTCCAATTCTTCCCGTTTGCCTTTGGGTGAATTTAAGGATTTTTTACATGTGCTACAAAATATCCACCCATGGACAAGTGATGAATAATCTCGATTAATGTCAAATAAAATGTTCCATATGACGCTTTTGCTTTTTTATCCTTTTAACAATACTGTTCTCGCCGGTTTCAATTTTTTGCCTAATGTTTTCAGCTTCACTTGCCATGTTCTCTAATTGGACACCAATTTACGACTGACTTAAAAAGTGAAACGAAAATCTCAGGATCACGAATTTACTGCAGCTTGCTATTTTTGGTAACCACCCACTAGTTGCATCGTTTACACCCATTGCTTACAGCTATTCTTACCCAAAGAACAACGAAAGCAGCCGAGGAGAAAGAGATAAAGTTAAAAACGCAAATCTCTTTAAGAAATATTTATGTTTGGGTTACAAAAAATTTCCTCACCCTTTTTTACTGACCCACCACCAACCACGTTCTGATCGTGGGTATAGACTAATTATTCGTCGACTTCACCACCACGACGTCGACTTTATTATAATAAATTGGGTTATTTTATCATATTCTCATCAGGATGGGCCAACAATATCCGATGTTTGCGATATATGTCCGGTTTTAACTGAAAGGGTATATCAACTTCGGCTCCGCCCGAAGTTAGCTTTCCTTTTTTGTTTATTATAAATATGAAACAAATAATAAGCTTAAGAAATATATATAAAGTATATTAGAAGTTATTTCGTGCCCATTTCAACAAAAAAAGTGTAACCTTGAAATGCCATGAATATCTTTAACTTCTTAAAATTTTTATTTTAAGCCATATAAAAATACTAGCTTTTCAATTTCCTCTGAGGAAATAAACAAAGTTTTGACTCCAGAAACTGGTCCATGTAAACTATTTATCTGAGTTAAAAGTGTTTATTATCTGAATTAATTGCAAATGATTGTCAATCACCTTCCATCCAAGCTACGCAAGTAAATATTGTTACTTGACGATAGCTAAAATGGGCTCTTTGAATCTCATTTGGATTCACCAACCTATAATTTTCCGCAAAATTTATTTTTGGGCACCTCTTACATTTATTTTTCATGCATTTTCATTGTAAATTTTGCAGCAAACAGATTAAAGAAAGCTTTCAAAACTTGTGGGAAATGAAGGCATAATTGTCGCGCAGCTTAGTAGCAAAAAACCACAATTGGCGTGGTACATGTATTTCAGTGCCTGTGGTGAGGTCACAACTAAGACTGTAACCGCTACTAGAGCGGGTTCAGCTATTTATTATACCCTTGCAGAGGGTATTATAATTTTGTCCAAAAGTGTGCAACGCAGTGAAGGAGACATCTCCGACCCTATAAAGTATATATATTCTTGATCAGGATCACCTCCTGAGTTGATATGAGCATGTCCGTCTGTCCGTCTGTCTGTCCGTCTGTCTGTTTCTACGCAAACTAGTCTCTCAGTTTTAAAGCTATCGTCTTGAAACTTTGCACACACCCTTCTTTCCTTTGCACGCAGTATATAAGCCGGAACGGCCGGGATCGGCCGACTATATCCTATAGCTGCCATATAACTGATTGATCGTAAATGGTATAACTTTGGTGTTTTTAGAGTTAGAGAGTCCAAATTTAATATAAGCGCTATTTTTGGCAAAATAATACGACGTGCCAAATTTCATAAGGATCGGCCGACTATATCCTATAGCTGCCATATAACTGAACGATCGGAAATGACCCAACTTTTGTGTTTTTGAAGATAGAAAGCTGGAACTTGGTACAGTTTTGGTCAGTTGATCCAACCTACCAAATTTCATAAGGATCGGCTAACTATATCCGATGTTTGCGATATATATCCGGTTTTAGCTGCAAGGGTATATAAACTTCGGCTCCGCCCGAAGTTAGCTTTCCTTTCTTGTTTTTAGATTTTTATTGTAATTAATTGGTTTAATTATGATGTAATCATAAAGATCGGCCAACTATTTCCGATGTTTGCGATATATATCCGGTTTTAACTGCAAGGGTATATAAACTTCGGCTCCGCCCGAAGTTAGCTTTCCTTTCTTGTTCGTGTAACATACAGTAATAACTTACCATATACTAGTACATTTTATACAAATATTAGACAATGTAAGAAGCAATTAATAACAGGCTTATACAGATAAGTGAATCACTAACAGTCATGTAAACATAAAAGAAATAAAATTTGGAGTAACATTAAATAATAATATAAACGGATTAACTAGAGTGTCATAAATTATGCAGGCTTAATATAAAGATGACTATTGTCAAAGAATGTAGAATCCAAACTTCGACCTGAATCCTGGAGGCCAAATCAGAGGTCAGAGAGCTGGGATGATGGGGATTAAATTGGAAAGCCGGTACACGAAGGCAAAGTAATTGGTTGGAGGCTACCACAGGAGTTAGGAGAATAAGTACCCAATAAACAAAATTTAAAAAATTGGTAGTTAGGAAAAGCAGATGTATACAGGTGTGGGCGGGCATCTTGGTAGTTAGGATTAACCGCTATAAAGCAGTGCGGCATTAAATAAATTTTAACATTATATAAGTAGTAACAGTAATAAGCAGCAGTAATTGATTTCATAAAAATAATTATATGATGACCAATGACCTACACTCCTGGTGGCCAAGCCAGAGGTCAAATCGCAAAGATAAAGGGGAGTGTATTGGAAAGCCGGTACACAGAGGCAGAGTAATTTATATTTTATTTAACTTATATATAATTTATATATATGTATGTACATATATATATTTAAAATATATTATTTAAATAATTATGAAATTTATATATAATAATTTTTTTATAGGAATAGAAGGTGCCAGATATTTTAAGAAGTAGTTAAAAGGGGAAAGGTATGGCTTTACTGCCTTTCCCGACAAATCAGTGTCATAAGTATCTTATTAGTTTGAGTTTGCCTGACCAGTTAAGAGTCAGATAGTATTTCCAAATCCGAATGCTTAGCAACAAGTTGCTAAGAGAGCTGGGAACAATGTTTCCGATAAGGAGTCTGAATTCCAAGGGTGTGTAAAAGGCATAATTGGTAGACATAAGTTTGTATTTTTGTCTAGTGTGAAGCAGAGGAGAATATTTAAGTAGCCCATATTGTTTACAACTTGGCAAAACGAGGAGGCATGCAGAACGTGAAAAATAGAAGCAGTAAGATATTTATAATTTCCTTTTCCAGATTTAGCAGGATTAATCCTAGATTAGTGAGTCGCGGATTCGTATTAGAGTCGGCTGCATCAAAGATATCAATTTGGGTTAAACTAAAGTGTGCATGGTTAGCTGTATCGTCAACAAAGGGGAAAAGAGCCTTGGTAAAAATACAGGTATTTAACAAACTAGCAATAGCATAGCAAGCAAGTATAATTTCCTTTTCCAGATATAGCCGGATTAATCCTGGATTAGTGAGTCGTGGACTCTTAGTAAAGTTGGCTGCATCGAAGATATCGATTTGGGTTGAACTAAATTGTGCATGGTTAGCTGTATCATCCGCAAAATGGACAACGGCTTCGGTAAAAACACGGGTATGTAACAAACTAGCAATAGCATGCAAGTATGATATGGTTTTAAATTCCTTTTCCAGATATAGCAGATTTAATCCTGGATTAGTGAGTTGTGGATTCGTATTGGAGTTGGCTGCATAAACGTGGAAGCATGCAGACAATAATAGTCATAGCAGCAAGACAACTATTTTTGCAGAAGATTAATTGCATTAGCATTGTGGACATAAACCTGGATCAAATCGCAAGTATAAAATTAGCAGTTGAAGAGGTCAAGTAGAGAAGTAGCTGAAATCCTCACAAATAAATAACTGTTTAGCAAAACAGTCAGTATGGCTATTGTATACAGCATTCCAGCCGGCGCGCCTAGCAATTGGTTTGGATAATTCAATATAGATTTAATCCTGGAAAACAAGCCAGCACCTATGTATATTGGGAGTAGTCACGGCCTGGGCACCAACTTGGATAGAAGTGCGTAGACAGATTAATATAAGTATTTTTGATATATGTAATACGATTTATTATTTATTTTACAGTTGTATCTCATAACATTTGCATCACACAAACGGCAACGTATAGCACCGAGAGTGGAGGAATAATACATTTCCTCCTGGATCAATAAACAGATTAAACAGATTTAAAAGAGATTAAACAGATTAATAAACAGAAAAATGGTTGAAGGAGGTAAAATAAGGGAGTGGCGGAAGTGCCCATGGATTAATGGACAGTTGCACAAAACAGTCAATTTGGAGCTTCATCACATCATCATAATAGGCGCACAGCTGTTAGTGTGGAAATTTCCAGTAGGTGGACAAATCTATTTGGAGCAGGACAGCAAAGTAGTTTTGATTCAAGAATATACATTGCGGATTAATCCTGATTAATAAACAGCACCCATATTGGAGTTTGCTGCAACACGAGCATCAGTTTGGGTTAATTACAGGTGTGTAGACAGATTAGCAGTAGAGTGGCCGAATTAATCTGATTTAAGAATTTCCGTTTCAGTTGTGGCAGATTAACGGCAACACAAAGCACCAAGATTCATTTGGACCAAGACAGCAAAGTAGTTTGATACAAGAATATACATTGCGGATTAATCGTAATTAATAAAACAGCGCCTATATTGTCGTTTAGTGCAGCATAAGCATGAATTTGGGTTAGTTACAAGTGTGTTGATAGATTAGCAGTAGAGTTGCAGAATTAATCTGATTTAAGAATTTTCGTTTCAGTTGTAGCAGATTATCGGCAACGCAAAGCACCAATCATAGGCGGCTGGAGGAAGTAACTGGAAGAGAAACACACATTTTCCTGGATTAGAGTTTAGTAGCAGCACAACAACCCGGGAGACACGCAACTATTGGTTCAGATGATTTCACCAAGGCATGCAGACACAATCGTTCAGGATAAAAATTTTCTGTGACGTGGGCATCAATTTGGATGTTCTTTTCAGATTGCATATTGGTAGCTAATCAATGCTAAAGGTAGCAGAGTATGGTATTAGCGCCGCACATGACGAAATGCGTAAATCTTGCATTATGAGCCAATTAAATCAAAAAATTGTTTTTTAAGGAGTAATTAATATAATGAATCGAATATGTATTTGTGTTTTAAGAAAAATTTTAAACAGAGTTAAAACGGGTCCATAGTACAAGTCTTAACTAGTTTGGTTAGTGAGTCTATTTTATTTGACAATTTATCGATTGTCCGGTTACTACGCTGGACAGCGCCAAGTAGATCCTCTTCCGTTGATGAGTTTTCCGAGGGAGACCCTCCAAAGGACATACGCGATTTGTTAAGATCTTCAATCTGGTACACCAAAGCGTCGTCGGAAGAGTAACTGGAGTCAAATTCGACCGGCGCGGGCGCCCGCCGAGAAGGCATTAACAGCTCAAGCGCTCGGCAGGATGTCTTAGGTGGTGACTCAGATCAACAAGAGGATGGACTGGAGACATGACGCTGGGGCAAGGAGCAGCTAGAGTCAAGTATGGCTGTCAAGCGCGCCCGACGAGGTGGCTCAGATGATTCGAGTGCACGGCGAGATGTAGTTGGTGAAGACTGCAATTGACGGAAGGGTGAAGTAGCCAGGGCCAGTATGGGCTAACTTGGGCAATCGGCGAGGTAGCTTTGGCGAGATGGTCCATTGAGATAGCTTTGACGATTTAAGCTCTCGGCTTGATGTTGTTGGTGGCGACTGGGAACGACTAGGGGATGAGCTGGAATCACGGCACTGGGGTGAGGAGCCAGTGTGTGCTAGCAAGGGCACACAGCGAGGTGGCTTCGATGACTCAAACGCACGACAAGATGTTGTTGGCGGCGACTGGGATCGACGAGAGTGCGGGCTGGAGTCACGACGATGAGACATGGGGTGAGTGGGTCCATGGAAATTATTCAGAGAGAGCAGCGCACGCTTAGCCAAGTAGCATTTCCGAGCTTCTTTAAATGCCTTACAGCCCCTGAAGCTGGCGATGTGTAAACCGCCGCAGTTGACACATTTAGGGATTTCCGATCTTGGCCGACCACAGCTAGTTGTGCGGTGTGGGCCGGCACATTTTAAGCACGCGTAGTCGCGGAAGCAGTAATTTTGGTTATGTCCAAGTCTTTGGCATCGATGGCACATAGTTGGCTCATTGCGTTGCCTCTGGCGTTCAATAGAAATGCGTCGATTACCAAGCCTGTCAATAACAAGGAAGGTGCTGACCCGTTCCAGGTCAAAAAGCGTCAGTGCAGTAACAAAAATGTCCATTGGTGAGCGGTCTCGATAGGATCTTAGGTTCTTGATGTAGCAGATAGTAAAATTAAATCTTCCAAACTCTCTTTGCATGTGAGAGGTAGAGGTGTCGTGGCGAAGTCCGCGGATTATAAATCGACAATTATTGTTAGCTTGGTAAAGGAATGATTGGGCCTGAAAGCCAGCCTTGTAGAGCTTTGATAAAACACGCGAGTGTTCCTCCTTGGTATTGCAACTTACTTCGATTCTCTCGCGGTTTAGGCGAGTGCTGACGATTTTCTGGAGAACGAGGACTAAGAAGGCTTCTAACGTCCCCCATGGATGCGACGTTATATACAATAATAGGCGGAATATCCTCCACCTGGACTAAAGAAGTAGCCATTTCTGAATCGTAATAGTACTGTACTTTGAGAATTTGAGCGACTGAGTTCAGTTGAGGTTTGCAAGCGAATGGAAGGCAAAGCCATAATGTCAAAAAAGAGTTGTAGCTTAAGGATGGAGGTGATAAACTACGCGTTAGAGAGATGTAGGCGACTACAAAGAGCGAGTTATTGGAGAGGGAGTATATGTATATAGTTGACATGTGTATGTGACACGCAAAGATCCTTGTATGTGGGAGTTTCATGAAGTAGCCCTTCAGTACCAAAATTCCCTCCCGGCCTTTTCCTGGCGACATGTCCGAAAAAAAAAACAAATTGCATAGGCTTTGTTTACTCAAGTTCGAAACGAAAGGGGAAACAAAACTTCTACCTGCTTTCGGTTTTTGACGATGATTCTCGAAGCTTCAACGTCATATTTTCGGAGCATGGGCACGCGACAGAGAGACAATTAGAGAAATGTAGCTGAAGAGAAGGGAGAGAAAAACCTTAGTCGAAAACCAAATGAATGGAAGCGACGTCAGAATAAAATATGTTGAGATATTTATATATATGTATATAAGATTATATTTAATTAATTTTTCTTATCTAATCATATGGTATATTGAAATGTATTAATAATTTTCTTTAGGCAAAGCCAAAATGTTCGTGTTTGATTATTTGCCTCGAGCGTTTAAAAAAAGTTTAAGTGACCAAAAAACTAATTCTGGTCAATACAATTAAAAAGTAATGTGCATATAATTAACGCCCCGCTCGCGACGGTAGCAGCGACGGTAGCAGCGACGGTAGCAGCGACCGGAGCCACGGAGACGGCCAGAAGGAAGCGCCGGTGTCGGAGCGGCAAGGACTCGAAGCGGAGCCCGTGTCCGGGATCAAGAATCAGATCTTTTATATTGAGAAGAGCATACGAAATAAAGAAACTATCACGTTTTCCCTATTTGTATTATTTCTGGGCTCGGACAATCACGTCGAACTATAAATTCGGTGGAACAGACCCGCAAACTCTGTGAGCTAGCCGCGGCAAATACCGAGCGGTCGTTCAATATATGTATGTAAATTTGTACATATGTACATATTTTTAAACGGTATTTGCCGCTTGTACATATTATGTTATTATTTATTTATTAAAATAAATAATTAAAAATACATTTTTAGAAATATATATTCTTCAAAAAAGGAACAAAGATGGAGCCTAACAAGAAAATATTAAAGATGGCGTTTAATGTCGATGGTAAGTAAATTAAATAAAATCTAATACATTAATTTTTTATAAATTTCTTTTTTCAGACGATGACCTAATTGCGGAGACGCAGATGAACGAGGTCGAGGTAGTCGAGGTGGGCGATTTGGGCGACTCAAAAATTGATCGCCTGGAGCGAAAAATTGATGAGCAGGCGAGGGAAATTGCCGCATGCACAAATCAACTGGCAAACATGACAGTTTTGATGTTTTTGTTAAGGGAAAGGCAACCAGAAATGCTGTCAATATGGAATTCCCAATTCCCACAGACGAGGCATTGGCAGCCTTAGATTTCGCCTTAGGCCGCGGCATGAAGGAAGAATGTTGTTGTGGCCGATAAATAAGTCGGACTAGTGATGCCACCTAGTCGGACAAGATCTGCCTAGTGATGCCACCGGGTAATATATAGGGAAATTTGGGGTACTTTTTTTGAAGGGGTTGTTGACCCGGGACGGTTCATGTATGGAGTAACGGGCCTATCTGAATGACCGTTCCGGGGCCCAGGAGAACTGGGAAACATTAGAAAGGCAAGTGTCGAGTAGTGCAGGCGGCAAAGTCACCTGAATATACGAAAAGTTCAAAATGTGAAAAAAAGACGGAAAGCCTAATTCTCAAAAAAAAAAGAGAGAAAAAAATAAACCGATAGTTCCAAGAATCTCGAAGGAAGAGACGGAGACGGGAGGCAGGATCGGCAGAAAATATAGGTAAGAGGTCGGTCCAGGAAAAAGAGCCATGGCTAATGGATTGCTTCTTTCCAGACCGACCAGACCCATTTATCCTGACAAGGAAGCCAGGCCCGAAAAGAAAAAAATTGGGCCTGTCGAATTTTTGCGGTTTATTTTTTCTTCGCACCGCCAATTCCGGGGAGTGTGAACCTTGTGCCAGGGAAGCCGGCATATTCCGTTTTTTTTTTGGTTCCTCCACACGGTTTTTTTTTTCTGCGGGCCATCGACTGCGCATACGCGGCCCGCCTGAATCAAAAAAATTGGAAAATTAAACTGAGGCCAGAACTCTTGAACGAGGACATCCCTTCAGGAGGATCCCTCACATATAATTTTTTCGACGACTGCAAAAAAAAAAGGAAATCCCGCCATCGACTCCCCGATTAATATTTTTTTTTTTATATAGTAGTATTTATTTTATTGTGTATGTGTTTGTTAATTATTTTTTTTTTTTTACTTTTTTTATTTTTTATTTATATTGTTTGTACCTAATTATAAGTCATATTTCATTTTTATTTATTTTCAATCTAATTTGTGAGTTCCGGTAGCGGCTGTGAAAGCTGGAAGATCTCCATATTATTTAGGAGATATTTTATTTCTAACACAATAAAAAATTTCCGTATAATTTTAAAAAAATGAACTATCTTTTTTTGGAATAGGATTATTAAAATACCTGTTTCCCTTCAATGTGTGGTTGTCCCAAATCCCAAGAGAGCTCTCCTAGGTAGGGAAAATTTGAAACCTTACTCCCCACGTGGTGGGATAAAATTAGAAAAGGGAAAACGCTTCACAGCAAATCAAAAGCTCCAGAACGGATTCCAAATGTTAAATATTAGATTAAAAATAAAGAAGTAATTGAGAAAAAATGAATATTAAATAGAGCGGTACGGAAGGGGGCATGAGGAAGGGATAATGGTAAAGTAGAGGGGGGGGATCGGGTGCTGGACTTTAGGGGCGGACGCGAGAAAAGGCCAGCGTTCCGCCAAGGATGGGAGGGAAAGCCAACGAAACTCCAAGTCAAAAGGAGTATTAAAAAATCTGTGATTCAATAGGGTAAGCATAACTGTTACGTGTGTTAGTATTAGGAGTCTTGAATTTGAATGTTGTGGGAGTTTCAGTGTTGAGTAATGTCCGATAGACCTTTGTGTTTTTAGGATTAATTTATTGTTAACGTTCGGATGGGAAGGGTCAGGGAAGCCACGGCCCTGGATGAGCTAGCCGGAGCCAGACCCATGCCGATAGGCAGACCGTCGGACCCGAAGTGGTCATAACAATGTGTAATATAATATTTATAAATTAAATATAAAAAAAATGTGTAATACCGATTAATTTTTGCAGACCACCGCAGTGACGAATTTATTAAAGCGCGGACCATTAACCAAATCATTAAAAAATGATATCGTTGAGGACCTGGTCGTCCAATATAACATTGGCGGTGTTAGTGGGAAAAAGGAAATTGAAGGCGTTTCCAAATTTTTATGGAGTTTTGATCGGTATGTATTTTAATTACAAATAATAAGCAATATCTAATTTCTATTTATTTTATTTACAGATAGAATATCTAACTTGAATCAGAGAACTGCAACGAGTATGATTAAGTATGATCGAATACTCATACCCTAAGGGCAATCAAATCAATTCAAAGCAATTGACACGAGTTCGATTCAACTCAAATACTTCCAACGTCAGGTGATTTGATTTTACATGAACCTATTTTCTCTCGGCAATCACAATCAAGAACAAGGTATGGGCGAAGTAGGCTTTGATCAAATCGTTTGATGCGATTGCTGCTAACGATTCATTTCGTTGAACTGTTGTTAAGTCAGAATTCAAGGCATTTTTACTCGAGTATAATTGTCTGATTTCAATCATCTGTTGTTTACTTTAGTGATTCTGTTATGATACGTGTGATAGAAATGTTTGATGTGTTCAATCACTAACCATACAGCATATAGACAACCCATTTCATACAACGAAAATGGACGCGAAAATTTCTTGCGACAGGCCCCAGCAGGCCCCAGAGCGGATTTCTTACGCTCTCTTACGCTCATCGTTCGTTCATCTTACGCTCATTCTCGCATTAAATGTTTTCTGTTGGCCTGCGCTTCGGTTGATCTTTGTATGTATGCGTGTCACACATTCACATACACGGGTGTATGTGTGCGTGCGATTTCGTTTTGAAGCCAGCGCACAAAATTTGGATTTTTCTTACTTTTCAGGCTTGCTACCCTAACAAAATTCGGGTATTCGTATTTGATGAAATGACGAAAGAAATTATTTTATTGTTTTTATTATTTCAGCATACGTTTTTAATTTATTTAGGAATAAGATTAAGAGTTAGTAGTAAAATGTTTTCTGTATATATATTTTTACAATCCTTAAAAATCAATATACGGAGAAAGTGTCAGAGTATATTTCAGTCGGAGTCACTCAAAACGCCGATTGCCTTTACGTTTTTGTTGTTGGCCGATCCTTAGTTTCGATCCTCGGCCGTAGTTGGCCGATCCTTATGAGAATATAATAATATAACCCAATTTATTATAATATAAAGTCTAAAAAAAAGTCCCAAACTTCTATCTTCAAAAATACCAAAGTTGGTATTTTTACCAAAAAACATTTCCGATCGTTCAGTTATATGGCAGCTGTAAGATATAGTCGGCCGATCGTTATGAAATTTGGTAGTTTTTTTTTTTTTTTTTTTTTTTTTTCGCGGTCTTTCAGAATTTGGAAATGGCTTGTGCATCAATAAGAGCATCAGCTAGCATTCCTGTATTCATCATAAAGCTTAGAGGCCCAGACGACCGAGGGGCGCTCGAGAAACGATTTGTTAGTACATATTAAGCTATTTGAAATTTGTTAAGCTAAGAGGAGTTAGTAAGGAAATTTAAAATTCTATATTTTAAATTAGAGGGACAGGAAAGAGATGTAATAGAGTAGAGACCATTGTAGTTCGAACATAATACCCTAAAAGGGTCATGCAGTGCATATGTCGAACTACAACGGCTAAGGAACAGAGGACTAAAGTTTCGAGTCCTTCTATTAGGAATGTTGAAATTTAAGCGTGTTAGTAAATGCTGGCTATCTACATCCCCGTTAATAAGGTTATGCAGAAAAACTACACCGAGCATTGTCCTACCATTTGTTAAGCTAGGTAAGTTTATAAGTAAAAGTCTGCTACTGTAGGATGGAAGCTGAAGATTTGCATCCTAGTATAGACCTCTAAGTGCAAATATTAAAAAGTTCTTTTGTACGGATTCTATGCGGTCCTTATGTACTCCATATTGGGGACTCCAGACACATGAACCGTACTCTAGTATGGGACGGACCAAGGAAATAAATAATGTTTTGGTTATATAGGGGTCATTAAGTTCTTTTGACCACCTTTTGATAAAACCAAGGACTCCTTTAGCCTTATTAACCATTAAGGAAATATGGTCGGCAAATTTAAGTTTGATGTCTAATAGGATGCCGAGATCATTAACCTGGGTTAATTTTTCTAAGGCAATCCCATTAATAGAATATGTAGCTTGCAGAGGGCAAGAACGATATAAAGACATATGTTTGCATTTTGATCCATTAAGTATTAGATCATTAGCTAGACACCATTTTTGAAAGTTGTTAAGGTCAGACTGAAGACTGCATTGGGCAGACTTTTTTCTGAAGCTGGCCTTATTAATGAAGGAAATTTCTCTGCCCGAGCTCTGCCACGACACACACAGTATAATACGTTCGAGTTTTTTTAGTTGTGTTGGTTTCGCTCTCTCTCAAAAATTTTTGACAGCACCAGAGCAGCCAAACCATATTTTTGTAGCTAAAATTTAGCTAAATCTAGCTACTTATAGAGTTTAATAGTTTTTTATGCCTATAAAAAAGCAGGTTAGCTTTTTTATTTCTCATATCTGGTAACTTGGCTTGAAATTCTCTCAGAGACGAAATGTAAAACCACTTGTGCACAAAAAATTTAATCACTACGGATTGGGATGCAAACTGAACAAGACAGCGATCAAAAATTCTTCCTGAAAAAAATGTTTAATAAAGATATGGAAAATAAATTTTTTTGTTATAGAAAATATGGATGGGGAGGTACAATGTCTTATATGCGATTTTATTTTTTCATCATGTACACATTATAAAATTGGACGCCATTATAGAACCAGTCATTCTAGTTTTAATTTATTAATTGAGGATCGCACTCAAAAACTATTGGAGCGAAATAGCGAAATATTTTTTTAATTATGTTGCAGAAAATATGCCCCCACAAGAACCCCTAAAAAGCCTAAAGAGGCTATTGAATTGTAAATATTTTTCAATTTGCTTGGATGAAAGCACGGACGTTAATAATATTTGCCAGCTTGTTATATGTTTGAAAACCGTAGATGAGAATTTATCTTCTTTTGAGGAAATTTATGATGTAATTTCTCTCCATGGGCATGTAACAGGCCAAATTTTATTTGACACCCTTTTTTCTAATATAATTACCGAAAATAACATAAGTAAAGTATCATGCGTTTGTACAGATGGGGCAAAGGTAATGACGGGAAAAAACATAGGGCTTGCGGGGATTTTCAAAAAAAAAGGAATTTTTTGTCCGTTTATTCATTGCGTTATTCATCAGGAAGCTCTTTTTTCCTCGTTCGCTCGGAAGCTCGTTAAAGATGGTACATGTCATGAATACTTGCGTTAAAATAATAAATAGAATAAGAGGGGGCACAATTCTTTAACACATAGAAAATTTAAGGTATTTCTAGATGGGCTTAAAGCAGAATATGGTGATTTGCTAATGTACACGGAAGTTAGGTGGTTAAGTCGGGGAACATGTTTGGAACGCCTTTTTAATTTAAGAAAAGAAGTGGTAAATTTTTTGAAAGTTTTAGGAAAGGATGTTGATCTCATTACTTCATTTGAAAACAACGATTTTTTAATAGATTTCGCCTTTTTCTGTGATATAACACGTATTTTTAATGATCTCAATTTATGTCTGCAAGGCAAAAATAAAGAAATTTTAGATTTAATACATTCTATGGATATGTTTAAAAGAAAACTGCGAATACTGATAAATCAATTAGAGAATAATATATATATAAATTTAGAAAAAACTAAGGAATTATTCTTTGAATTAAATTATTATAACTGCGAAAAATTGAAAGAATTTGTAAATACAATAAAGACCTTATTACAAAACATTGACAACCGGTTTCAGGATCTTAATTCTTTAACTCCCCTTTTAGACTTACATAATTTTCCACTTTCCTGTGATATTAGTAATTTAGATAGCAAACTTCACGAAGAGATTAATAGTTTAAGAAATGATTTTGGAATTCCGTTAAAAACGGGGAAAATGTTTTGGTTTCACATTCCAGAAAGTAAATATCCCAAGCTGAAGAGTGAAATTTTTAAAATTTACTCTATGTTTGGTACTACTTATAATTGTGAAGTAGCATTTTCTAGCATGAAAAATATTTTATGTAAGAAACGTAATAAAATCTCCGATACTCATTTAGCAGATTTATTAAAGAATTTAATGGCAAAATTAATTTAGACGATCTTTTGGATGCTGAATAATTTTTTTTTTTACTCATTTCTTTTTAAACAAATTTTTAATCATTACTTTTTTATATTTTTAATTTCATTAACTTTTTTTCATTTATAATTTTTGAAAAGAGAGAAACGACACGCTCTCAGCCTCTCTCAGAGAGGAGTTGATTAGGGTGACCAGATAGCTGAGGTGGGAAATACGGACACCGCCGTTTTGTCGTATCCACCCCCCCCACCACCCCCAACAAAATTGTTCCGTTCGTCGCTCCATTGAATATTTACTAGTGAAAATACGCGTTCGCAATTTGCGTTATGGCAGGGAATCGCAAAGAAATATTGAGCAATTTTGAGTATTTCAGAACATGATTCAAGGCAACTATTAGCTGCAAAAAAATCACACACTTTTTCATTGCTACTTTTTTTGAAAAAATCATCCTTTGCTTCTTTTTTGTTCAAAAATTTTTTTAAATTAACAAACTGGTCGAACAATTTCGTATCATCAATTTCAATATTTTTTGATGCGAGAAATGCAACCGATTTTTCGAGAGATTCATACCTCAAATCTTTCCCTGGCTTGAAATTAAACCATTCGAATTCTTCCAAATGACGCAATGACTGGCTCCATTTCAGCAAATATTCACAAGATCTTTCATACACTACAAGCATGGATTCTGTAAAGTTTTGACACTCAGTTTCTTTACCTTCATTTGTTAGCTTTTCCATTTTCTGCTTGACTGCGAATGGTATAAATTTCGAATTAAGTCTTTCAGTCAAAGTCTCCGATACTTCGTCAATGATTTGCAGAACTTCTAGAACAGAATTGTCTTCGCGTTCGATGCTTTTGATTCTATTGTGAAAGACATTCATAAGTGAACTTATAAACAGCAATTGCAATTCCGCAAAATCATCTTTGAAAAAACTCTCTAAAATAATTGGCGGATGGTCAGTGGATAAAAAAAATGATTTCAGAGCTGGAAAAATTTGTAAAATTCGATCAACGCTTGGCTTGAGGGTTAGCCAACGTGTTTTGCTGTGAGATAGCAGTTTCCTGTACTCCACGTCAACGAAATCGCAAAAACTCTTTAATTGATTTGTCCGAACAGTGTAAATCGAGAAGTGATTGAAAATTTTCATTACAATACATTCAATGTCGAAAGAACCGAACCGATCTATACCATGGTGAGCTGAATTGTTCATGACATGGCCTGAACACCCAATGCCAATGATATTTTGGTTTATTTCACGCCTTAAATAAGTCAATACGTTTTCTCCTTCTTTGCGATTCAGCCCACCAAAGTTTGTATTGATATTATCGCCACCGTATGCGACCAGTTTCTCAGTCAAAACATGTTTATCCAACTCACTTTTTATCATGTTAGCAATAGTTTGAGCTTTTTCATCAAACTTTTCTTTGATATTTAACAATTTGACAACTATCCCTCCTTCAGCAGGATCAAAATATTGGACTATCAATGGAAACATTTTCAAATTACCATGATTACTCGAATCAGTGCCTATACTAAAGAAAGGTGTCTTTTTCAAATCTTGCACTAACATTTCAATGGAATGAACAGATAGAACCTGATTTACAATAGCTTCGGTTTTTGTACGTCCGCAAGAAACATTTTTTCCTGCATGAGAATCGCCAAAGAGTGAGCGAATGAGTTGACTTGTGCAATCCATGGATCTGTAGCTTTGATGATGTTTTATGGTGTGGTATGCCAAAGTTCCTTCAGCCGCCCAAACTGCATGTGCCTCTGTTGCTGATTTTTGATAAGTGAAGTCCAAAATGGAACGCGAAGTAGATGCATCTTGCACTTTTTTTGAATGTTTTGGTGTAGCGAGGTGTTTTTCCAGATCACGGGTTCCTACAATTTCACAAGAGCAATCAGGCGATATTTCATGAAAAAAGAAAAAATACAAACCACTATTTGCAACTGACACCTCACAATCACAAACAATGCAATGAGCAAAATATGCAGATTTCCCATCGCTAAAACTACGAGAATAAGTTTTTCTCAACTCCTCTGTAAATGTACACTTGCGTTTGGTTGAATTCGGCGTGGTTTTCAAGCGTTTGTGATCGGGTGACTCGGACATTATGCCGTGTTAATTGTCACAAGCTTGTTGTCCCTATCGAGTGTCAGGTTAGATTTTCCTTTACCGAATTTCGAATACCGAACTTCCAGGATCTGCAACAACAAGTACACTTTTTTTTACAATAAAGCTCTCAACTAATCTAATCGTTATTAGCGTTTATAAAACATCCAGAATACTTACGAGTTGGTTGTTTTGTTACAGATTGACTGATTGAGAATAAAAAAGTCAGCTGTTACAGAAATACACAAAGCAACGCTAAAAGCAATGTACATATATGTACGCGACAGTATGCATACATACATAGCAAACCGAACAACCAGACGCAATCGTACCATATTTCTAGGGAATTTTACCGTTAACGCGTGCTAAACTAATTGCGCGTTCTCTACGTCAGCTGCGAGCGCGGGCGCTTTCGAATGTTTAAGTCTAGAAACTCCTTTCGGAAAAATTGCAGGTGCAACCTGTTTTTTCGTTAAAAACGCGAAAAATACGGACATTTTACAAAAAAATACGGACGAACGGACACAGAGCTGAAAATACGGACATGTCCGTATTAATACGGACGCCTGGTCACCCTAGAGTTGATGAGTTTGACAATTCGTAACTCACACTAATGCATGTAAACGTGTCATTGTATTGTGGTGCCGACCTCTGTTTTAGGGTAACAAAATCCAATATTAATAAAATATAAGTTATTTTAATTTAATTATCTATATACAAAATAAAATAAATAGGTTGTTCATATAAAAAGTAGACTTAATAATACATTAAACTAAATTAAATAAAACAATGGAAAACAGTAGATTATGACAAAAACTATTCTAACAAATCAAGAACATGTTTCGAAAGAATCGTTTTGCATTTAGTGGGTAAATTTCGCTGCCCGGTTATAAATGGATCTGAAGTTAATAGCAAACGATTTATAAGATCTTGGTTAGTGGCTATACGAGACATTTTCCGTGTATGATTTAGGCGGTAATTCTTGACGTCCTTGTTCCGTGACTCCGCAGCTTCTTCTGAGAGCTCTCCAATAGATACTAATGCATATTTTATAATCTCTGGGGCATGAATCAATATTTTATGTACTGAGGAAGGCAAATAATACCAAGCATATCTTGATGTTAATTCTTTTGCTGTATCTAGCGCTAAGTTCCGAAATTTTTCAATATTTATTCTACATCCAGAGGACAAGGCTTGCAGTAATGTTGCACAATTTTCAATAACGCGTTGTTCTATGCCAGTTATTTCTGCAGATAATTGACAATTATTGAAAAATTTTTTGCGGTGTTTCCATCATTTGAATTGCCACTACCACCTGTTTTTGGTTTATCGACAATAAGACCCATTTTTTTACGGAATTCAGATTGAATAATTTGTTTCCTTCTCCGAAAAAGTTCTTTGTTCTCTTCACCTCTTATTTGCCATTGTTTTATTTCAAGTTTATATGAAACGTGAAGGAAATATTCAAAGAAACGAATGTACGCATGTAAGGGAGATAATCCAAATTTGTAACGATCTTTTCTTACTTCTTTTTGTAGGCAATTGTCAACGTCGTTCATTTCAGTAGGTTTGGCTTGACATATGTAGCACTTTGAAGATGGTGTTTCGCTCAAGGCATTGCACACTTTGCCATCCACCATAGTGAGTTGAAGCATATGATCAATATAGAATGTCCGGTTTGTAGGGGTTTTAAATTCAGTGTGAATCAGCTGTTTAATTTTATTTTTAAAGTAGAGTTCTTCATTTTTAATTAAATCTATTGTTTCTTTTTGATATTGAATTCGTATGGGGTGGCAATAGCGTTTGGAGGATGGTCGTGGGTTTTTCCAAATAACTTTCTTTTCACTATCAAATTTTGCAATAAGTTGAAGAGGAACATATGAAGTCACAAATAAACAACTGTCTTCCAAATTATTGTTCTAGAACTTTTGCTTATATTGGCTGTGTCCGGAACTGCTATCGAAGCCCCATTTCCCTATTAGTGTAAGGTTACTGTAGGACTTATCGAGCTTCTCTGTTTCATCGCCTTGTAGTTTTAAAATGCTCGACGCGGTGTGGTCTAATAAGCTTTGTAGCGAAACTTCTATTTCACCTTCTGCAAAGTTTAGTACCTCAGGATAGCTTTTCTGTTTTTCCTTTAAAATATTGTTGTAACAGGGAAAAAAGTAAGCATCAATTTTACTGTTAACGAAGCTTCTGATAATTTCATATTGATTCTTCGTTAAATTGGCCTCAGTCATAAGAGCTACTACTTCACATTCCTTTGCTGGAAAAATCGAATGCTTCGGTTGCCTATAAGCCCAACGTATGTCATCCAAAGCTGAATTATCGATCTCTGCTAGTTCTCCTATCCGTCGCCGCTTCGTTCTTTCTCAGCACTCTGCTAGACTTATTTTTGGACGTCCTCGATTGGACGATGAAACTTCTGACAACCAGTCAGAGTTTTGCTCGATAACTTTTCCTTTAATCCTATGGCATTTATTCCACAGTGCAGTAAACTTTTTGAATATATAATCCAATAGTTTTTTAAAAAAATTTTAATGACTTCATAGCCATGAGATTGAAATTTTTGCTGTAGGACATCATAGGCTATTTTAGCTTTATCAGGATTTGAACCTTTTACTGAGCACCAGATCTCAAAAATATATAATCGTTGCAATTTGCAACGATGTGAATTGCCTATATATATATATATATATATTAAAAAATAAGTTTTATCAAATTAAAAATGCAATTTAAAAATTCACAACTGAGCAATTGAGACTTCACAGCACAAACGAATATGACGAACACAACAATACACAAAATATCCACGAACACAAAAAAGCACATAACTCACAAAGTTTCTAAAGGTTGCAGCTAAAATTTAAAACATATACTAAGAAAACATACACAAGTATTAATAAAAAGGTTTCATTGAGAGGTGAGGCGGGCAATACAACTATTTCTCTATCTTAAATCTATGTATACAAAAAAACACCACTCGGCAGGGCACTGATGACACGCTTAATTTAAAACAATAACACAACATATTATAACATAAAAATTACTTAGTTTTATAGTAAATACCTTCTTTTTCAAAATTCATTTTATTTGATAAGGATTGGACGCGATTTAATATAAAAATTTGATTTGTTTGTCCAGGCTAATTTTCAAGCTGCGTTCCCTGCTACGACCACGTGTTTTCTTTGTCTCTCTTCTCTCGCTATTCGTAGCGCGTACGAATGGGAGAAAGCAAAATGGAAAATACAGTTCGTTTTATAGCACTGTTTAGAACTACAATTAACATAAAAAGTAACCCATTTCAGAATTTCGTTTTTTTTATTTTTGGCCTATGGAATCAACCACTGTGCATTGTATCTCTGGGGAGTACTCCTTGGGTCGTCTACTCAAAAGTAGTTTGCAAAACGTTTTAGTTTCTGGACTAATGTGTTCAATGGAATCAATTCTGTAAATTATACCACTTTTTGAAGTTTCCTTTTTTAAGCCGAATTGAAGGATATCTTTGTGATAATTTTTTTCGAAGATATTGAATTTTTTTTAATAGGGCTTGATTTTTTTTTTGAAAGAACTTGTTGGCTTTTAATATTTTTTCGCATTTCCTACACTGGTCTTCTGTAATATATGCTTCGCCGATTGGCTCAAAGGTTTCCTCATAGGCCACATCTTCCAACGCCATATCCAAATTTAATGTTGGAATAGCTTCCTTTTTCAAGAACTTCTTCCCAATATAAGCCGTCGAAAAATGGTTTTCACAAATTCTCAAATTCTTATTATAGTCCTCCAAGACAATGCCACATTTTTCCCTCCATACATGTCCTAAAATTAAAAATTAAAGGTTTTTAAAATGACGCCTAGATTTCATGCAGGATTTAACGCAGCATTTCATTCCAGAAATCGCTAAATTTTTCTTTGTTCCGCTTATGTTGTCGCTTCTAATACCATAGACCAGAGGTCGGCACCACAATACAATGACACGTTTACATGCATTAGTGTGAGTTCCCTTCAGTACCATACCTCAAGGATTACTCAAGGAATCGTCTAGGTACCCTTCAGTACCATACCTCAATGATTACTGAAGGAATCGTCTAGGTACTAGTATTGCCACCCGAGGAATCCTCTAGGTATGTTTCATACAAACCATCAAGGAATTTCCATAGAAGAGTTCCTCACATCGAGGAATTCGAACAACTCGAGGAATACTGCACGATTCCTGCAGTTATTCGAAGAGTATTTCGAACTAAATACCCCAGGGAATCCCTGAGGTATACTCTGAGGAATCGTTGAGGAAATACCCCAGGGAATCCCCGAGGTATACTCTGAGGAATCGTTGAGGAAATACCCCAGGGAATCCCTGAGGTATACTCTGAGGAATCGTTGAGGAAATACCCCAGGGAATCACTGAGGAACTGTAAGGATTTTCACCCCCCCCCCCCCCCTTTCCATCCAACCTTTTCAACCAAAATTATTATTTCATTTGAAATTTTATTAATATAAGAAATTATGAATTGTTATATTGTTATTATTATAATACATTGTTGTAATCTATTATTATTTATTATTTATTCTAAAGATTTACACTACTTATTTTAATTTTTTTTTTTTATTATTATTTTTTGATGGCCGTCAAAGCGTGCCCCAACAATTTCTCCGGCGGTTTCCCCGGATCCACCATAGATATACTATCTGTAAATAAAATAGATAGAAATTAGATATCTTTTACATTATTTGTAATTAAAATACATACCAATCAAAATTCCATAAAAATTTGGAAACGACTTTAATCTCCTCTTACCACTTACTCCGTCAATATTGTAATTGACGATCAGGTCCTCCGCGAAAATATATTTTAATGATTTTGTAAGGGCTCCGCGCTTCAATAAGTTCGTCACTGCGGTGGTCTGCAAAAATTAATAGGTATTAAAATTTGTTTATATTTAATTTATAAATATTATACTTACACATTCTTCCTTCATGCCGCGGCCTAAGGCGAATTCCAACGCTGCCAATGCCTCGTCGGTGGTAATCGGGAATTCCATGTTGACAGCATTGCTGGAGGCCTTTCCCTTAACAAAGAAATAACGTTAACTCCCTTAACGTTTAATAAATATATGTACATATATATGTATACAGTTTGTCAAGTAATTGTTTGCTAAATAAAAATGGCACAAAAATTTAATTTAAAGTATTTTTTAATTAATTTAATTTAATTCAAAAATTAAAATTTTTTATTTTGCAAACAATTACTTGACATACTGTATATAAATATTTAACACATTTCAGAGCGGCTAATGCCGTTTAATAAATATATGTACATATGTACATATATAAATATTTCTCACTTTTCCGAGCGGCTAATGCCGTTTAATAAATATATGTACATATGTACATACATATATTGAACGGCCGCTCGGTATTTAATAAATAAGTTAATTATATGCACTACTCACCAAAATTAGTTAGTATCACTAGGTCACTTATGTAAATGTTTTTTGAAAAATTGAACTTTAAACGCAACAAACGCGTGTAATTCCGATGCAAATTGAACAGCAAATGCAAAGGAGAAGGGGAGAGGCAAGACGAAACCGAAAATTGACAACCGAAAATTCTGGCGCGTGCCAGGGTATAGTGGACCAAAGCAATGCCTTGTAATTAGAATCGCACAAGGCTAATAATCAAACATGAACATTTTGGCTTTGCCCAAAGCCAATTATTAATACATTTCAGTATACCATATGATTAGATAAGAAAAATTTATTAAATATAATCTTAAATATATAAAATTATTTCAACATATTTTAAAAAGGGTATTCTGACGTCGCTTCCATTCATTTGGTTTTCGACACCGATTTTTTTTCTCTCCCTTCCCTCCATCTACATCTCTCTAATTGTCTCTCTGTCGCGTGCCTCTGCTCCGAAACTATGACGTAGAAGCTGCGAGAATCATTGTCGAAAACTGAAAGCAGGTAGAAGTTTCGTTTCCCCTTTCGTTTCGGACTTGAGTAAACGAAGCCCATGCAATTTGTTTTTGTTTTTCGACAATGTCGCCAGGAATCGTCGGGGTAAGGAATTTTGGTACTGAAGGGTACTAGTATTGCCACCCGAGGAATCCTCTAGGTATGTTTCATACAAACCATCAAGGAATTTCCATAGAAGAGTTCCTCACATCGAGGAATTCGAACAACTCAAGGAATACTGCAGGATTCCTTTAGGTATTCGAAAAGCATTTCGAACAAAATACCCCAGGGAATCCCTGAGGTATACTCTGAGGAATCGTTGAGGAAATACCCCAGGGAATCCCTCAGGTATACTCAGAGGAATCGTTGAGGAAATACCCCGAGGAATACCTGAGGTATACTCTGAGGAATCGTTGAGGAAATACCCCAAGAAATCCCTGAGGTATAATCTGAGGAATCGTTAAGGAAATACCCCAGGGAATCCCTGAGGTATACTCTGAGGAATCGTTGAGGAAATACCCCAAAGAATCCCTGAGGTATACTCTGAGGAATCGTTGAGAAAATACGCCAAGTAATCCCTGAGGTATACTCTGAGGAATCGTTGAGGAAATATGTGGGATAAGGGATTCACTGAGGAACTTTTGAGGAACTGTAAGGATTTTCACCCCCCCCCCCCCCACCTTTCCAACCAAAATTATTATTTTATTAGAAATTATTATTATTAATATTATTTATTATTGTAGAAATTATTAATTGTTATAATCTATAAATACAATTTATTTATTCTAAAGATTTATTCTACTTATTTTATTTATTTATTTATTTTAATTTTTTTTTTATGATTATTATTTTTAATGGCCGTCAAGCGTGCCCCAACATTTTCTCAGCCGAGGTCCCCGGAACCACTTTGGATATACTATCTGTAAATAAAATAAATAGAAATTAGATATTGCTTACATTATTTGTAATTAAAATACATACCGATCAAAACCCCAAAAAATTTGGGAAACCCTTCAATCTTTTTTCCCACTAACACCGTCGATGTTATATTGCACGATGAGGTCTTCAACGACAACATATTTTAACGACTTTGTTAATTGTCCTCGCTTTAGTAAACTGGTCACTGCGGTGGTCTGCAAAAATGAATAGGTATTAAAAATTTTGTTATATTTAATTTATAAATATTATACTTACACATTCTTCCTTCATGCCGCGGCCTAAGGCGAATTCCAACGCTGCCAATGCCTCTTCGGTGGCAATCGGGAATTCCATGTTGACAGCATTGCTGGAGGCCTTTCCCTAAACAAAGACCTCCAGCAATGCTGTCAACTTTGCCAGCTGGTTGGTGCAAGCGGCGATTTCCCTAGCCTGCTCATCCAGTTTCCGCGCCTGCTCATCCAGTTTCCGCGCCTGCTCATCTATTTTTCGCTCTAGGCGATCAATTTTTGAGTCGCTCACCTCGCTCACTATCTCCACCTCGCTCATTTGCGTCTCCGCAATTAGGTCATCGTCTGAGAAAAGAAATTAATAAAAAAATTAGATTTTATTTAATTTACTTACCATCGACATTAAACGCCATTGTCACCGCTTGGCCGATCACGGGAATGCCTTATAACACTCGCAAATAGGACAGTTGTTGAAGTGATGTGTAACGAGCGTTTTATTCTAAAAGACAATGGTTCTTAACCTGATACATAATTACTTATCCTACATACCGCAGTTTCTCTTCCCCTTTCTGTGATGGCGCAAATCGATGTGTTTATCCGCCAAATATTGTATTCCTGTTTACCCGATTTTAGTGCGACCAAATAACCTAAACTAAATACTAGACTTCATAAAAATACTGACTTCATAAAAATCCTGACTATCGATAGCCTAATCCGTTCCGCGACAGCCATCTTTAAAATTTAGTTGTGAGGCTCCATCTTTGATCTAGAAAATAAAAAGAATACATAATTTGTTTGTACATTTTATAAGTTTATTTGTTTTATTTTAATGAAATACGCTTTTTTTTTTTTTTTGTCAACGGACAATGGAAGGTGAATCTTCTAAAGATGCCTTAAGCGCCGTCGCTTGAGACATGCCCGATTCATATTTAAAAATATGCCTACGGACTAAACACCTCCGAAAAAAAATCAAAATAAAACTAACAAAGGGAAAAACCCTAAGAAAAATGTAAATATGGAACTAACACTAACCCCCCTTTGTAAGGCATCGCTACAGCTTTTCTAACCTTATCAGATACCCTAAATATCTGATGCCATGTTTATGCTACATAAACAAATACCTAAAGCTAATGAGGACACAGGTATATCAAAAAAACTACTAATATCTACAAATCTCCTACCCAAAATACAAATTCCTTCTGCATCCTCTTCAAAACTATCTACTTCAACTGGGATGTGTTCTCCAACATAACAAAAACTATCTTGCCTTTTATTTCTTAGGGTACATCCCTTCAACTTTAAAACACTACCTATTAATTTTACATTATTTAACTCCACCCGAATATCCCCATCCTCTAATATCTTCCTATTTATTTGCTCTAGAATTTGGGTGGGCTTTCGGACAAATCTCTTGAGAGTTTGCAGATAATTTTCAAATGAATAAGAGGACCCTGAAACCGGATCACCGATTTGCTGAATGGTCTCTCTTACATGAAGTAAGCCATGTACATTTTATGAAACACTGCTCTGTCCAAAAATGGTAAATTGGAAAATGGGAAATTCGAAACGAATAAATCCAACATATTTTGGGCAGTATTGATGTTGGACTCTCGTTGTGAATGAGAGGACAACATCCTGAAAGCGCAGTGTAGCAAGAGGAATTCATAATACTGGTCTGTATGAATGGCATCTTTGAGAGCTACAATGCCAGTATATAAAAGGAATTGCCGAAATTCCGTTGATTTCCAATGTGGTAAATCATCCAATGACCTTGGCTTTCTTGCAAACTCTGTGGGGACACAACTTCTCAGTGATTTTAAGCATTCCGAAATTAAAATTTTTGCTTGGTTTGGAAACCTTAAACTCATTATTAATTTTGTTTTCTATTATTCTTAGTAAAAATTTTCGCATGACACCTAATTCTATTAGGTGCATACAATCTAGAGGGACTTGGGTCACCATTTTGATCCCAAGTTTTTCTAAAGCGGACGGACTATGTAAATATTCTACCTTATGATGTTCTGGGTATGTTCTGATGCTAAAGTTTTCATCTGATATCAATTCAGCACGTTCAGTGCTGAATGTCAATACAGAATTTACTTTTTTCGCTACTTGAGTGCATTTACTACAGCCATGGCTGGACGTGTGTCCAGGCGTGCCTGTAATAAATGCACGAGCAGGTGCATCACATACGATTGCCCGAATTTCCAAACCAATTTTTCTATGGGATATAGTGAAACCGTTATTAATATATTCAGACAATTCGGACGAAAATTTTGACAAAAAATCATTGCAATCGGAAGGCTTATTATGGCCCAGAAAAACTCCTATTGGCAAAACAGGGCGGCCAGGGAGGTTATTAATTCTAATCAGAATGGGCCATAATTGTGCCCGAGAACTTTTAAAAATTGGAAGTTCGTCAATGTTTAAATCAATACTGAGAGCATCTGGCAATTGAGGGAACACTGATAATTTATTTAATTGTTTAGATAACCCGATATGCAAATAGGACCCGCCCGCTATTTTACATATATCGGGTTTTTCTAAGCAATTAAATTTATAAAACGGCTTTACTTTGAGCCCTTGAGCATTTAATATCTCAACGAGGTCAATGGCACATGCTCGTGTCGGCTTATGCTTTAAATACCAATTTTTTAATTGCGTATTTAAGTCAGATCCATCACGGGCATGTACCTCTAAGCCACCTACTTCAAAATCACTAGCTACTATTTCTTCAGTTTCCAAACTTGGCTCGAAAGATTCCCTATTCTCCCTTGTGCTAGGCCCAGCTTCTAAATCTAGGGGCCTTCCATGAGCACGCTCTAAAATGTTTTCCCTAGCTTTAGAAGTTAATTTCCTAATTTGTCTTGAGCCAACCATTTTTTCCGCTTTGTTAGTTTTATTTTGGGTAATTAAAAAATTATTCGCGTATTTCATTTAATTTTATTGCGTTATAATTTTATTGTTTTATTGTATGTTTGAATATTTATTAGTATCATTTTATGTTTTGTTATGTACCTTATTTTAAGAAGTTAGCTTTCCTTTCTTGTTCATTATTTATTTAAATAAATAAATAAACAATAAATAGATAATAACATAATATGTACAAGCGGCTAATGCCGTTTATTAAATATATGTACATATATGTGTATACAGTTTGTCAAGTAATTGTTTGCTAAATAAAAATGGCACAAAAATTTATTTTAAAGTATTTTTTAATTAATTTAATTTAATTCAAAAATTAAAATTTTTGATTTTGCAAACAATTACTTGACATACTGTATATAAATATTTAACACATTTCCGAGCGGCTAATGCCGTTTAATAAATATATGTACATATGTACATATATAAATATTTCTCACTTTTCCGAGCGGCTAATGCCGTTTAATAAATTTATGTACATATGTACATATATTGAACGGCCGCTCGGTATTTAATAAATAACTTAATGCACATTACTTTTTAATTTTACTCACCAGAATTAGTTTTTTGGTCACTTAAACTTTATTTCACAAACGCGTGTGCTTTTGGTGCAAATTTAACATCAAATGCAAAGAGAAGGGGAGAGGCAAGACGAAACCGAAATTTGACAACCGATAATTCTGGCGCGTGCCAGGGTATAGTCGACCAACGCAATGCCTTGTAATTAGAATCTTACAAGGCAAATAATCAAACATGAACATATTGGCTTTGCCTAAAGCAAATTATTAATACATTTCAATATACCATATGATTAGATAAGAAAAATTTATTAAATATAATCTTAAATATATAAAAATATTTCAACATATTTTAAAAAGGGTATTATGACGTCGCTTCCATTCATTTGGTTTTCGACACAGATTTTTTTCTCTCCCTTCCCTCCATCTACATCTCTCTAATTGTCTCATAATTGAAAATATGACGTAGAAGCTTTGAGAATCATCGAATATATGACGTCGAAGCTTCGAGAATCATCGTCGAAAACCGAAAGCAGGTAGAAGTTTCGTTTCCCCTTTCGTTTCGGACTTGAGTAAACGAAGCCCATGCAATTTGTTTTTGTTTTCGAACATGTCGCCAGGAAACGTCGGGGTAAGGAATTTTTGTACTGAAGGGTTACGAATTGTCAAACTCATCAACTCCTCTCTGAGAGAGGCTGAGAGCGTGCCGTTTCTCTCTTTTCAAAAATTATAAATGAAAAAAAGTTAATGAAATTAAAAATATAAAAAAGTAATGATTAAAAATTTGTTTAAAAAGAAATGAGTAAAAAAAAAATTATTCAGCATCCAAAAGATCGTCTAAATTAATTTTGCCATTAAATTCTTTAATAAATCTGCTAAATGAGTATCGGAGATTTTATTACGTTTCTTACATAAAATATTTTTCATGCTAGAAAATGCTACTTCACAATTATAAGTAGTACCAAACATAGAGTAAATTTTAAAAATTTCACTCTTCAGCTTGGGATATTTACTTTCTGGAATGTGAAACCAAAACATTTTCCCCGTTTTTAACGGAATTCCAAAATCATTTCTTAAACTATTAATCTCTTCGTGAAGTTTGCTATCTAAATTACTAATATCACAGGAAAGTGGAAAATTATGTAAGTCTAAAAGGGGAGTTAAAGAATTAAGATCCTGAAACCGGTTGTCAATGTTTTGTAATAAGGTCTTTATTGTATTTACAAATTCTTTCAATTTTTCGCAGTTATAATAATTTAATTCAAAGAATAATTCCTTAGTTTTTTCTAAATTTATATATATATTATTCTCTAATTGATTTATAAGTATTCGCAGTTTTCTTTTAAACATATCCATAGAATGTATTAAATCTAAAATTTCTTTATTTTTGCCTTGCAGACATAAATTGAGATCATTAAAAATACGTGTTATATCACAGAAAAAGGCGAAATCTATTAAAAAATCGTTGTTTTCAAATGAAGTAATGAGATCAACATCCTTTCCTAAAACTTTCAAAAAATTTACCACTTCTTTTCTTAAATTAAAAAGGCGTTCCAAACATGTTCCCCGACTTAACCACCTAACTTCCGTGTACATTAGCAAATCACCATATTCTGCTTTAAGCCCATCTAGAAATACCTTAAATTTTCTATGTGTTAAAGAATTGTGCCCCCTCTTATTCTATTTATTATTTTAACGCAAGTATTCATGACATGTACCATCTTTAACTCTTTTGAAAAAAGAGCTTCCTGATGAATAACGCAATGAATAAACGGACAAAAAATTCCTTTTTTTTTGAAAATCCCCGCAAGCCCTATGTTTTTTCCCGTCATTACCTTTGCCCCATCTGTACAAACGGATGATACTTTACTTATGTTATTTTCGGTAATTATATTAGAAAAAAGGGTGTCAAATAAAATTTGGCCTGTTACATGCCCATGGAGAGAAATTACATCATAAATTTCCTCAAAAGAAGATAAATTCTCATCTACGGTTTTCAAACATATAACAAGCTGGCAAATATTATTAACGTCCGTGCTTTCATCCAAGCAAATTGAAAAATATTTACAATTCAATAGCCTCTTTAGGCTTTTTAGGGGTTCTTGTGGGGCATATTTTCTGCAACATAATTTAAAAAATATTTCACTATTTCGCTCCAATAGTTTTTGAGTGCGATCCTCAATTAATAAATTAAAACTAGAATGACTGGTTCTATAATGGCGTCCAATTTTATAATGTGTACATGATGAAAAAATAAAATCGCATATAAGACATTGTACCTCCCCATCCATATTTTCTATAACAAAAAAATTTATTTTCCCAATCTTTATTAAACATTTTTTTCAGGAAGAATTTTTGATCGCTGTCTTGTTCAGTTTGCATCCCAATCCGTAGTGATTAAATTTTTTGTGCACAAGTGGTTTTACATTTCGTCTCTGAGAGAATTTCAAGCCAAGTTACCAGATATGAGAAATAAAAAGCTAACCTGCTTTTTTATAGGCATAAAAAACTATTAAACTCTATAAGTAGCTAGATTTAGCTAAATTTTAGCTACAAAAATATGGTTTGGCTGCTCTGGTGCTGTCAAAAATTTTTGAGAGAGAGCGAAACCAACACAACTAAAAAAACTCGAACGTATTATACTGTGTGTGTCGTGGCAGAGCTCGGGCAGAGAAATTTCCTATGCCCCCGAGATAGGGCCGTGCCGACCTCTGCCCAAAAAGTATGCAATTGAATTTTCGTTATAAAAATCTATTTTCTGATGTTTTCGGGCTTTAACGAATGGTTTTTGCCTTACTTTTATGATTTTCTTCATGCTATTGGGTCAATCTAGCAGTACAGAAAATTTTAGCTCTCTATTCCAACTGGAAGTATTTTTGGCCGCCGTTCCCATACTAGATCAACCACTGTGCAATGGTTGGCCCAAAACATTTTCTATATGTCGCACTCAGCATATTCTTTTCTAAGGGACAATTTAAATTTGAACATGCCCCACCTAAAAACTCTATACCGATGGGCTCCTATGAAATTACTACAACCGGGTTTTACAAACAATTCCGTTGAAAACTTAAAAAAAATGACTGCAGAAATAAAAAAAAATAATGATTCCCAAGTCGTCCTTGTGATGGATGAAATGGCAATTAGAAAAGAGTTGAGGTATAATATTAATTTAGATTTAATAGATGGGTTTGAATGCATAGGACTACAAAGAAATAATAAAGTAGCTACCGAGACTTGCGTATTTTTAATAAAGTCAATTTTCTCAAATTGGAGAATGATTTTAAATTATTTTGTTTCCGAAAATGGCCTTTCAGCGAATGACCTATGTGAGATTATAAAACAAAATTTGAAAATTTTATTTAATTTAGGGATAGATGTAAAGGCCATAATATGTGATCAAGCTTCTGCCAACCGAAGTTGCTATTTTCAGCTCGGGGCTACTACGGAAAACCCTTTTTTTTATATTTCAAAACAATCGTATTATTTTAAAATCATTAAGAAATGGTCTCCAGACCTGTGACTTAAGTACACCAGACGGGCAGGTTAGCTACCAGGTCTTGAAGGAGTTGTGGCAGAAGGAAGAAGACCAAAAAAAAAAAATGTGCCCAAAATTAACAAGAAAGCATATATTTCCAAACACCTTTGAGAAAATGCGAGTGAAATATGCGACACAATTGTTTAGTAAAACCGTTCAGGCGGCCATTAAAACCATTTGTGATACTGTGAAATTTAATTCAGTCTCTAACGAAGTAGCCATATCTACTGCAGAATTTATAGAAAAGGTGGATAAAATTTTTGACTGAATGAATAGTGGGAGTTTATATGGACAAAATAAATACAGATCAGCGTTGCAAAAAAATAGCGAGTCATTAGAATATATAAAATATTTTAAGAATTACATAAAGGACGTTCATTTCGTAAATGAGAAAAAAAAAGTTTTCTTTTTGGATGGAATTGGGATGACCTTAAATGCTATTGTCATGTTATCTTCGTACCTTTTTAAGAACGAAACTAAATTTTTTATTATGACAAAATCCTTCAACCAGGACTGCCTAGAAAATACTTTTGCTATGCTAAGACAGAAGGAGGGAAATAATCATAATCCTTCAGTGGCTGAATTAAACTCGACTATGGCAAGAATAATGTCTTTTAAAGTTATTAGATATAGTTCATCTGCAAATTGTGAAATTGACGAGCCTCTTGAGCGACCAATTATATCAATGACCCCTGAAGAAAATTCTTTTGACGTAGCTCAATTACTTGACGAAGACATCATAGACAGTTGCAACACAGATACCATACCTGACATTGATAATGACTATTTTGGATCTCTTAATTTTAACTTAAAACTTGTGTCTGAAAGGTATTTTATAGGTTATGTGGCCTCAAAGACCCTTCCAAAAATAAATTGTGACGCTCGAAAAAAGATATAATAAAACAGGACGAAAGGATATCGGCGCCGAGTAAAATATTTTTATTCCACAAAAATTATCACTCGGATAGTGATTTCGGCAGTCTAATTGCCCCATCTCAATATTTTATGAATGCATCATCCACGCATATAGGAGTTTTTGATAAGATTTTTAAAGATCACCCAGAGGCGATTGGTTTAAGGGCAAAAATTATAGACGCCTGTAAAAAATCGACACCGGTATACTTTGACGGAGATTGTAAGGACCACAAAATTAAAATATTAGAGTTTTTATTATTAGTTTTAATAAGAAAACATTGCGCGTGGGGTCTAGAAAAATGTAGCATTAAAGAAAAAAATTAAAAATTATGTCCGGTAAATAAAGTTCCAAGGGAGTCCGTCCGCCATTCCGTCATCCGTCATCCACCACGTCCGATACTATTTTCCCCTTTATGCTAATTTCTCATAATTAAATTAATAACAACTTTTTTTTTTTTTTTTTTTATTTACAAAAATATTTTTACAACAATATTAACATTATGAATTTAAAAAGAATAATAATAAAGTAAATATAAACAAATTAATAATAAAAACTAATAAAAGTTAATATTATAAAAATAATCATAAAATTCACTTTCTTAAAAACCGCATGAACCTTCTCTTACCCGTGGAATCGAACCCTGACACCCAAGGTTAAGGAGCGAGCTCTTTCCATCTAGGCTATCGTCGAACTTGATTTTGCAATACTTAAAGTTGGTTTTAAAGTAAGCGCTAGAATCCATACCAAAAACAGAGCTGAAGAGGAAGGATAGTAGAAGATATTTCTGATCTCTTTGCTCTCACACTGGTTCGATTTGAACGTTTCAAACTTACATCGTTCCAAAGATGTTACGATCTAAAAATAGAATTCTCTCTTTTCTCTCATCTGCCAGCCATTTAGCATGGAACCCGCTCTCAAAGGTTTTCATTATTACAGCGGGTTCCACGACGGAAAAAATGAAAACATTTGAGAGCGGGTTCCACGACGCGGCCTGCCAAAATGCCGTAGAACCCGCACTTATAGACATTTTTACAGCGGGTTCCACTACGAACTGAGACGATGTTAAGGTGATTTTATAATTTTGTATTTTTTTTATTGGATTATAAATTTAGGAAAACACATTAAAATAATAAAACAATAATATAAATAGATTTAAAATTAAAAAAAATGGATGTCCCGAGCCAGGTTTGAACTCGTTTTACTTTGCACACCAGCCAAGCACTCTACCACTGGGCTATTCCTCATTCTTTGTCGCGCGAAAAATTTCTCTTAACTTAACTTAACAACTTAACTTGTCGCGCAATGGAACCCGCTCGTTCCAGCGGGTTCCACTGCTGGAACCCGCCATAGAAAATTTTTCTTTGTATGAGATGTCCCATCTATGTACTGTATAATCTTTGGTTTTCTACGCATTGTAAATGCGTAGAAAAGACTGTCTATATGTATTCTACTGCATACACACAACAGTTATTGTAGTAGTATGTGCAAATTAAAAATTCACGTGGAACATTTTTAAAATGGGTTAAAAATTGGTTGTGAAAAATTAAAATTAGAAGCGCACACTACTCGTTGGATTAGAATAGTACATTTGACACAACATTTATGTTATAATTGATTCAAGCTGAGTTATGGGCAAATGTGCACTTGTCAGATTCAGAGTTAAGGAGTAGATGTAAGCACAATATTAAGTGTTTTCACATAAAAATTACCAAGGTCACAACTAGGACTAAGCTAGGGAGCTCGGCGTGCGCCACCATTTTACCGCGCCATATACGCCGCAGAAAAATCCCACAGAGAGAGCGAACAGAGCAGTCAAGACGATGATCGCCCAGTTCGTTGGGAAGGATCAGAGGACGGCGGACGAGCACTGGCCAGAGCTCATGCTGGCAGTGAACTCGGCAGTATCGGAGTCGACGGGGTATTCGCCGTGCTTTGTAACGCAACGTAACGAGGAAAAACGTGGCAAAGCTAAAAGAAGTCTTCGACGTAGTGCGGAGGAACATGGAGCGAGCGGCCCAGGACCAGGCGAGGCATTATAACGTACGGAGGCGGAAGTGGAGCCCAAAGGTCGGTGAAACAGTGTGGGCGAAAGAGCACCATTTGTCAAAGAAGGCCGAGGGATTCGCAGCAAAACTAGCGCCACGGTATGATGGGCCCTATACTGTCGTCGATTTCTTGTCGCCGGTAATTGTCATCTTGCGGCACGAAAAGACAAAGAGAAAAGGGGACCACACGAGTGAGCTGAAGTGCCAAGATATGGAGTCAACGGCAAAGGAAGAATGAAACGAGAACATCAAACCCGCACAAGTGTACAAAATGCATGTACAGAAAGAAAGGGGAACCAAAGAAGAGGAAAAACGGGAGCCTTAACGGAACATGTCCAATAACGGGAACTAGATGTGCAATAAAAGGCGGCCTCTGGTAGGAACACAGTGTAACGATTTTATCTTTCAAAAGAAAGGTAGTTGGGAAAGGTGCGCCATCTAGGAGAGAAGTTTCAGACGAGAAAGGGGCCCAGAGAGATTAGGAGGAGTGCAACCGGGTAAGATGGAAGATGGCAGAATTTTCCGTTGGGGCATTGTCTCTCCGGGCAAAGGCCATAGAGGAATCAGCGCCAAATTTTGGCGTCGGGGCACTTATTCCCTCAGTGCATCTCCTCCGGTTTGGTCGAGTGGATTTCTTTCATCTGTTAGAGAATTTTTTTATTTAGTGAAAAAATAACGACAACGACAATGCGTATTTCCTCGCCGCGATCTTTGCAAAACGAGAAAAACTACTAATTTTCCGTCGGGAAAGCGACCCGAGTGTGACCCGGGGGACATCGGAGGCGTCCGGCGACCCCGGCGCGGTGAACCGGAGCACTTGCACCCGGAAAAAGCAGTACCGCCGAATCCACGTGGGATTTCGGCATATAGTTAGGTGTTAGTTTAAGTAGTGATAATTCTATTAGTAATAAGTTATAAGTTTTGTGGTGGCTAATGGCCAAACAAATTCAGAGCTGGAAAAGGCACATGATTTAAAAAGTGAAAAATTGGACAAGCGAGGTTCGAGGTGTTAGTGGAATCATACCTAACCTTTAAAAAAAAAAAAAGAAAAAAAAAAAAAAAAGGAAGAAGAAAAATTTTAGAATAATGATTTTCATTGCCCCAAACTGTGTGTCCCAGTAGTGAATTTCTCTTGTTTTTTTGTAAGTGATAATCTAAAATTTCAGCCACTCCAGTCCGAGAAAGCGCTTTCGACGATGGATGTACCAAAGCAGGGGTGAGCGCGAAGTTACCTATATAATATTCAATTTTAATCGGTAAAAGCAAATGAAAGAGAAATAACCATTACACGACAAAGCAAGGAATATTTCCTAATCATAATGGCCAATTTAAATTTTTAAATAGAAAAGAAAGAAATCTTAAAATAAATGGTTAGTCCGCCAGCCCAACCCAATCGAACCATTTCGTTAACAAATTTCCACTCAGGTTCGAGCGCATTTTCTGTTACATGTTCGATGTGATCGCCATGTAATTTTATTGTGTTTATATAAAAGTCTTGCTCGTATCTGTTTTTTTTTTTTTATTATTTTTGAAAAGCCACTTAATTTAATCTTTTAGTTTTAATTCTTTTAATTTTCTTTTTGCCACTCATCAATATTTCGGTTATTATTATTATTTATTATTTAGATTTTACCCTATAGTATAAGATACAAGGGGGCATGTACGTTTTAGGTTCAATGCAAATTTATATAGTATTTCTTAGTGTTTAAATAAATTTTATAATGTGCTAAAAACGCGTATTTTGACCCGACTTAACAGTCCCCCTTGAGACCGTCGAAGCAGGGGCTATCACGGACATAATGGGTTTTGATCCCAGGGTTTGGATAGCCAAAGGTAGGGTGGGCAAACCAAGTCTCGCAACATCGGTTTAGGTGCTCGACGGAAGGACGGATGCGAAGGAACCCCTTACTTTTTCTGTGTAGATTCCCGGAAGTATTTCACTCGATGGCCGAGATGAGTAGCCGATCTCTTCGCAGAGAAGCTTGCCCCATGCACGAAATTCTTTATGGGATAATGAGTAAAAGGCACCTTGGGGGGCGTGGCAAGAACACCACTCCATTAGCTGGCGAGCCAGAGCCGGAAAAATTTGATTATTGCGTGCGGCACACCTCCCAAAAACGACACCTCGCCTAGAGCTGGGATTTCGTATCCTATACGATTTTCCAGTAGCCCAATCATTATTGTTATAACGGTCTAGTCAAAACATTTTTTTTCCTTTTTAATGTTGTTTATTTCCTTTTAAATGTTGTTTAATTTGCTTTAATGTTGTTAATTGTCTAAACGTAATTGTCTAAATGTGCTAGGTTTAATTACTGTCTAGGTCTATTGCTGTTTCACGTTTGACGTTCAGAGTACAAGTTTGAAGCCGAGCTCTGCTCGGCACGTCCGCTCTGCTCGACGACCGCCAAGCAACTCCCCGAGCAGGGCGGATATCACAAAAATACAAAACAAGGAAACAAGGGGGTCCATCCCGGTACACCAACCACTATGCTAAGTTACAAAGTTCTTAGTGGGCTATTGTATGATATAAGTTGATAAGATTACAAAAATTCAGTCTATAACATGTCAAAATACGCGCACGCCAACACTCCAACTCATCCAAGGATCAGTGTCTCAATACCGTAATTGTTTGGCATCATTTTTGCACTGTCCTGGAAGGCGGGTGAGGGCTAACGACGTTAGGCACGAATGTTAGACTTAAGACTATTTAATTTAAATTTAAGTGGAATTTTATCTTTACGTTAAGTTGTTTTTGAGTGGCTGGTGTATGAAAAACGATTCAAGTTAAACATGACAAAAATAAAATATACAAAACAAAAATGAAAAATTTAAATGTTTAACTTAATCCAACGATGATGGTCCGGAACGGAGCTGCTACTTTTCGTGGCCACAGCAGGTTGCAGGCGGAAAAAAAAAAGGACCAGAAGGGCCCTAGGGACGGCTGTTCATCGACGTCAGGGCTCACGGGTGGGGCGAGTTTACAGGAACGAAGAAGGCAAACCCAGGGCGGCCAAGACGTACTACGGAAAGCGATGGCGGCAATGACGTGGGATCGTTCCAGCGAGGTGTAAATATTTGTGGCTCCACAGGTCCAATGTCCTCAATCCACCGCAGGTGTTATGTGGAAAGTGGCCGGGATGGGCGTCAGATGAGGTGAAAATCCATCAGTTGCAGGCGGCTCCAGGTGAAGAGGAAAATTTGTAGGTCACCCAGGTCCAGGGGTAAAATGGCCAGCATTGCAGCGCAGGTACTATCATGGGCTCCAGGATGCTCCAGGTGTTGCATAAAATTTGCAGGGCACCCAGGTATACAGTGGCCATTGCAACCGATTTGTTCCAGGAAGTGCTGAAAAATATCAGAGCATCCAGGTGAGTATTTACATGATTTCCAGGTGGGTATCCATCGCTGGGTTGGCATCCAGGTCGTAGTTTTTGGCCGAGATCCATGTGTGCGTAGCTGGTATCCAGGTAAGTACGATTTTTGAATTAATTTCCAGACAGAAAAATGACTAATAATCTGACTGGAAGAATTGTTTATTCGCTGCGTTGGGATCCAGGTAAGTATCCATCGCTGAGTAGTAGGCATCCAGGTGAGTATCGTATCAGGAAAGTACGATTTTGAATTAATTTCCAAACAGAAAAATTTAACATTCTGAATGGAAAAATTGTTTATTATTCGCTGCGTTGGGATCCAGGCAAGTATCCATCGCTGAGTAGTAGGCATCCAGGTGAGTATCGTTGTTTTAGCTGAGATCCGTATGAACATAGTTGGTATCCAGGTAAGTACGATTTGAAATTAATTTCCAAACAGAAAAATATTTAACATTCTGAATGGAAAAATTGTTTATTCGCTGCGTTGGGATCCAGGTAAGTATCCATCGCTGAGTAGTAGGCATCCAGGTGAGTATCGTTGTTTTAGCTGAGATCCATATGAACATAGTTGATATCCAGGTAAGTACGATTTGAAATTAATTTCCAAACAGAAAAATATTTAACATTCTGAATGGAAAAATTGTTTATTAATCGCTGCGTTGGGATCCAGGTAAGTATCCATCGCTGAGTAGTAGGCATCCAGGTGAGTATCGTAGTTTTAGCTGGAATCCGTATGAACATAGCTGGTATCAGGTAAGTACGATTTTTGAATTAATTTCCAAACAGAAAAATTTAACATTCTGAATGGAAAAATTAATTATTCGCTGCGTTGGGATCCAGGTAAGTATCCATCGCTGAGTAGTAGGCATCCAGGTGAGTATCGTTGTTTTAGCTGAGATCCGTATGAACATAGCTGGTATCCAGGTAAGTACGATTTAAAATTAATTTCCAAACAGAAAAATATTTAACATTCTGAATGGAAAAATTGTTTATTAATCGCTGCGTTGGGATCCAGGTAAGTATCCATCGCTGAGTAGTAGGCATCCAGGTGAGTATCGTAGTTTTAGCTGGAATCCGTATGAACATAGCTGGTATCAGGTAAGTACGATTTTTGAATTAATTTCCAAACAGAAAAATTTAACATTCTGAATGGAAAAATTAATTCTTTTTTTTTAAATATTCCAAACAGAAAAATTTTAACATTCTGAATGGAAAAATTGTTTATTCGCTGCGTTGGGATCCAGGTAAGTATCCATCGCTGAGTAGTAGGCATCCAGGCGAGTATCGTAGTTTTAGCTGGAATCCGTATGAACATAGCTGGTATCAGGTAAGTACGATTTTTGAATTAATTTCCAAACAGAAAAATTTAACATTCTGAATGGAAAAATTGTTTATTCGCTGCGTTGGGATCCAGGTAAGTATCCATCGCTGAGTAGTAGGCATCCAGGTGAGTATCGTTGTTTTAGCTGAGATCCGTATGAACATAGTTGATATCCAGGTAAGTACGATTTGAAATTAATTTCCAAACAGAAAAATATTTAACATTCTGAATGGAAAAATTGTTTATTCGCTGCGTTGGGGTCCAGGTAAGTATCCATCGCTGAGTAGTAGGCATCCGGGTGAGTATCGCAGTTTTAGCTGGAATCCATATGAACATAGCTGGTATCAGGTAAGTACGATTTTGAATTAATTTCCAAACAGAAAAATATTTAACATTCTGAATGGAAAAATTGTTTAATCACTGCGTTGGGATCCAGGTGGGTATCCATCGCTGAGTAGTAGGCATCCAGGTGAGTATCGTAGCTTTTGCTGAAATCCATATGAACATAGTTGGTATCCAGGTAAGTACGATTTGAAATTAATTTCCAAACAGAAAAATATTTAACATTCTGAATGGAAAAATTGTTTATTCGCTGCGTTGGGATCCAGGTAAGTATCCATCGCTGAGTAGTAGGCATCCAGGTGAGTATCGTAGTTTTAGCTGGAATCCATATGAGCATAGCTCGTATCAGGTAAGTACGATTTTTAAATTAATTTCCAAACAGAAAAATATTTAACATTCTGAATGGAAAAATTGTTTATTCGCTGCATTGGGATCCAGGTAAGTATCCATCGCTGAGTAGTAGGCATCCAGGTGAGTATCGTAGCTATTTGCTGAAATCCATATATGCATAGTTGGTATCCAGGTAAGTACGATTTGAAATTAATTTCCAAACAGAAAAATATTTAACATTCTGAATGGAGAAATTGTTTATTCGCTGCGTTGGGATCCAGGTAAGTATCCATCGCTGAGTAGTAGGCATCCAGGTGAGTATCGTTGTTTTAGCTGAGATCCGTATGAACATAGCTGGTATCCAGGTAAGTACGATTTGAAATTAATTTCCAAACAGAAAAATATTTAACATTCTGAATGGAAAAATTGTTTATTCGCTGCGTTGGGATCCAGGTAAGTATCCATCGCTGATTTAGCATCCAGGTGAGTATCCATCGCTGAGTAGTAGGCATCCGGGTGAGTATCGTAGTTTTGGCTGGAATCCATATGAGCATAGCTGGTATCAGGTAAGTACGATTTTTGAATTAATTTCCAAACAGAAAAATATTTAACATTCTGAATGGAAAAATTGTTTATTCGCTGCGTTGGGATCCAGGTAGGTATCCATCGCTGAGTAGTAGGCATCCAGGTGAGTATCGTAGTTTTAGCTGGAATCCATATGAGCATAGCTGGTATCAGGTAAGTACGATTTTTAAATTAATTTCCAAACAGAAAAATATTTAACATTCTGAATGGAAAAATTGTTTATTCGCTGCGTAGGGATCCAGGTAAGTATCCATCGCTGAGTAGTAGGCATCCAGGTGAGTATCGTTGTTTTAGCTGAGACCCGTATGAACATAGTTGGTATCCAGGTAAGTACGATTTTGTATTAATTTCCAAACAGAAAAATTTAACATTCTGAATGGAAAAATTGTTTATTCGCTGCGTTGGGATCCAGGTAAGTCTCCATCGCTGATTTAGCATCCAGGTGAGTATCCATCGCTGAGTAGTAGGCATCCAGGTGAGTATCGTTGTTTTAGCTGAGATCCGTATGAACATAGTTGGTATCCAGGTAAGTACGATTTTGTATTAATTTCCAAACAGAAAAATTTAACATTCTGAATGGAAAAATTGTTTATTAATCGCTGCGTTGGGATCCAGGTAAGTATCCATCGCTGAGTAGTAGGCATCCAGGTGAGTATCGTAGTTTTAGCTGGAATCCATATGAACATAGCTGGTATCAGGTAAGTACGATTTTTGAATTAATTTCCGAACAGAAAAATTTAACATTCTGAATGGAAAAATTGTTTATTCGCTGCGTTGGGATCCAGGTAAGTATCCATCGCTGATTTAGCATCCAGGTGAGTATCCATCGCTGAGTAGTAGGCATCCAGGTGAGTATCGTAGCTATTTGCTGAAATCCATATGAACATAGTTGGTATCCAGGTAGGTACGATTTGAAATTAATTTCCAAACAGAAGAATATTTAACATTCTGAATGGAAAAATTGTTTATTCGCTGCGTTGGGATCCAGGTAAGTATCCATCGCTGAGTAGTAGGCATCCAGGTGAGTATCGTAGTTTTAGCTGGAATCCATATGAGCATAGCTGGTATCAGGTAAGTACGATTTTTAAATTAATTTCCAAACAGAAAAATATTTAACATTCTGAATGGAAAAATTGTTTATTCGCTGCGTTGGGATCCAGGTAAGTATCCATCGCTGAGTAGTAGGCATCCAGGTGAGTATCGTAGCTATTTGATGGAATCCATATGAACATAGTTGGTATCCAGGTAAATACGATTCAAATTTATTTCCAAACAGAAAAAATATTTAACATTCTGAATGGAAAAAAATTGTTTATTATTCGCTGCGTTGGGATCCAGGTAAGTATCCATCGCTGATTTAGCATCCAGGTGAGTATCCCTCGCTGAGTAGTAGGCATCCGGGTGAGTATCGCAGTTTTAGCTGGAATCCATATGAACATAGCTGGTATCAGGAAAGTACGATTTTGAATTAATTTCCAAACAGAAAAATATTTAACATTCTGAATGGAAAAATTGTTTATTCGCTGCGTTGGGATCCAGGTAAGTATCCATCGCTGAGTAGTAGGCATCCAGGTGAGTATCGTTGTTTTAGCTGAGATCCGTATGAACATAGTTGGTATCCAGGTAAGTACGATTTGAAATTAATTTCCAAACAGAAAAATATTTAACATTCTGAATGGAGAAATTGTTTATTAGCTGCGTTGGGATCCAGGTAAGTATCCATCGCTGAGTAGTAGGCATCCAGGTGAGTATCGTAGTTTTAGCTGGAATCCATATGAGCATAGCTGGTATCAGGTAAGTACGATTTTTAAATTAATTTCCAAACAGAAAAATATTTAACATTCTGAATGGAAAAATTGTTTATTAGCTGCATTGGGATCCAGGTAAGTATCCATCGCTGAGTAGTAGGCATCCAGGTGAGTATCGTAGCTATTTGCTGAAATCCATATATGCATAGCTGGTATCAGGTAAGTACGATTTGAAATTAATTTCCAAACAGAAAAATATTTAACATTCTGAATGGAAAAATTGTTTATTAATCGCTGCGTTGGGATCCACGTAAGTATCCATCGCTGAGTAGTAGGCATCCAGGTGAGTATCGTTGTTTTAGCTGAGATCCATATGAACATAGTTGATATCCAGGTAAGTACGATTTTTGAATTAATTTCCAAACAGAAAAATATTTTAACATTCTGAATGGAAAAAATTGTTTATTAATCGCTGCGTTGGGATCCAGGTAAGTATCCATCGCTGAGTAGTAGGCATCCGGGTGAGTATCGTAGTTTTAGCTGGAATCCATATGAACATAGCTGGTATCAGGTAAGTACGATTTAGAATTAATTTCCAAACAGAAAAATATTTAACTTTCTGAATGGAAAAATGGTTTATTCGCTGCGTTGGGATCCAGGTAAGTATCCATCGCTGAGTAGTAGGCATCCAGGTGACTATCGTAGCTATTTGCTAAAATCCATATATGCATAGCTGGTATCAGGTAAGTACGATTTGAAATTAATTTCCAAACAGAAAAATATTTAACATTCTGAATGGGAAAATTGTTTATTAATCGCTGCGTTGGGATCCAGGTAAGTATCCATCGCTGAGTAGTAGGCATCCAGGTGAGTATCGTAGCTTTTTGCTGAAATCCATATATGCATAGCTGGTATCCAGGTAAGTACGATTTTTGAATTAATTTCCAAACAGAAAAATATTTAACATTCTGAATGGAAAAATTGTTTATTAATCGCTGCGTTGGGATCCAGGTAAGTATCCATCGCTGATTTAGCATCCAGGTGAGTATCCATCGCTGAGTAGTAGGCATCCAGGTGAGTATCGTAGTTTTTTTTTTTTAGCTGAGATCCATTTGAGCGTAGCTGGTATCCAGGTGAGTACGGTATAAATTAATTTCCATACAGAAAAAATAACAGGGAGTCTGCATGGAGGAATCAGAGGTCCTGGATAGTGTATTTATTCATTATATGCTGGCATCCAGGACCATATAGCAGCTTAAACAGGATCCGAAAGGAGTCGCTGGCATCCAGTTAAGTAAATAACATTCCGAACAGAATGTAAATGGATTCCGAATGGAAAAGAAGCTGGTACCCTGATTAGTAGAATTATTCGTTGATTGCAGGCATCCAGGTAAGTATTGTTTTAGTAGTTAGCATCCGGGTAAGTATAATTAGCATTGAGATCCTGGTTAGTGTGGTTATTCATCAGTAGCCAGAATTATAGTAACGATCACTGGCATCCAGGTAATTATACTTTTATTGAAGATAAACATAAAACAAAAATTTCTTTTCAAAAATCAAGAAAATAACAAAAATGAACATGATTTCAGTATCATGACGATTAATGGCGACGAACGGCTGCAAGAATTGGCGTCGATAAATCCTTGGCGTAGTCAGTAGCATTAGAATGAACTTAATTAATGTATTTCAAGTAAAAACATAAAATGAGAAATCCATCCTGTGGCGAGTGATAGAAAATATTCAAAATAAAGAGCATAATGCATAAAGTCAGTATCCTAATGAGTATCAGCGATTTGTTTGGTGGCGGTCGATGGCAGCAACTTATCAATAGCCTGGCAGAGGTGGCCAAGCATATCTTGAATGCCATCCAATCTGGCAAGAATCAGGTTGTGCAGTTCATCCGATCCGTCTATATCCATGCTCGCCGCATCCAGTGGTTTGAATGGCTTCTGGCGTAGTTTATCCAGAAACTGCTGGAGTAGAGAAGGTCCAGAAGGCTTGCTCACGGCTGGACAGGGGGTTGCAGCAGGAATCGATTCCTCCTTGGGCGGTTCACAAGTGGCAGCACTGACGCTCTGGTCATTAACATTAGTATTAGTGGCCAGCATTGGTAGATCCTTGCTGCTGGAACTCCAGTCGTCTTCAGTTGGCGCATCAGAGTGCCCTTGGGTTGGCTCCGGCTCCGCGCTGGCAATAGAGTCATAATAAACCTTGCGCTTACGGGCTTGGAAGACCGGACAACCACGATAGGAACTGACATGCCGTCCTCGGCAATTACAGCACTTACCAGGGGCACCACGTGGCTTTGGGCAATCAGTGGACTTATGTTTCCCAGCGCACTTCATGCAGGTGTAACTAGCCGTACAGTCCTGCGCCGCGTGGCCATAGTTCTGGCATCTATGGCACTGCATTAAGTATACAAAGGCTGGGGAGCCCTCGACGAGTGGGGGGTATGGAACCCTACGGTATCTTGGTAAGGAACCATCGCTACTCTCAGAAGAAGACATGGCCGCAATTGGGTCGATGTATCCGTTGTAAAAAATCTCCCACGTTGTTCACTTTGGAGCTGTGCCAGTCGTGTGGAGCAGTGCCGTAATAGTGATAAAAATGGCTGCTCGTAGCGGCACTTCCAATAATAGCGCTCCAATTCTCTTAAGTGGATCTCTTTAGTACTTCCCTTTCCTCAGAGTAATTCCAGCCGCTCTCCAATTCCAGTGGTGGTTCCAGTGAAAAAGATGGCCGCACCAAATTCCAGTCAAATTCCAGTCAACAGCTTCCAATCCAATTCGCCAATATTAAAATATTTATTTTGAAGGGGTAAATATTTTAATTTGTTGAATTAAATTGGCAAATTGGAATTTTTCGCTACTATGTATGTCCGTAACTTGCGCCTAGAGCGGGGCCGTTATGCACTGTGTATGTATTTATGCACGATGATGATGTACGTAGGTGGCTATGTACATATGTGCATATGCATAGGCAGCGATATATGTACATACCCGGCACACTCGCTCGATGAAAATTAATAGGCGGAATTTTGCGCAAATTGTGGCTGGACAGGATACACGTAGATTAGTAGTAGTTGGCTCTGGGGTTGATTTGCCATCCAATTTTTCCAATTGTCCAGAAAAAATGCGCAAATGGCACGAGTCGCAAGATGGCCGCCGCAGAGGAAAAATTGTGCACATATGTATATGACAATTTTTTGGCCGGAGATCGGTTGTTTTCCACCCAGGTGTGGGAAAAACAGGGCCAGATTTAACACGTATGCCGATAAATTAAATAAAATAAAATATGCATTTATTCCACTTGTTAGCTTGTTAGCTTGTTAGCTTGCTAGCTGTTGTTAGCTCTGCCGCGTTTATTTCGACTCTACTGGCTGAACATTTGACTATTATTACTCGACTTGGGAAAATTTACTAGTTTGACGATTTGACTGCAGCTCGACACTCGCACAGCGAGCGCGCCGCCGACGTCCGCACCGCTCGGCGACCAAACACAACCTCTCAAAACAAATCTAGTCAAAACAAATATGTCGAACAACACGGAAGCGTCAATGGTGGTCTTATCGGACGAGAGCTACCTGGAGGTGAGAATTGGATTTGATCGCGTAGAGTGGGTACAATTACGTAACTCGTAAGTCATACGATCAAGTCAAGTCGACTCAAAACCGCCTCGTGGTATTCTCTGGGTGCCAGTATTTACTGGTAGCTGATTTGAGCGGCGAAAGGGTCCTTGGGGCTGACTACCCCCTGGATCCTTCAAACATATACATAGTTGCAAATGATATAAACGAGCCTCGGAATCTTGATGTATTATTGGGAAGAGGAGAGCTCACGATTTCTAGTCTGGGTGCTAGCAACGAATATGAACTTGGTGTAGTGGTTAACCTTTCAGGTCTGGTGCCCTGCCCTGGAATGTCGTTCAGCTCCAAGAGGGGTTTGGGCGTCCACATGTCACATCGACCCAAAGACGATTTTGACATCCGGCGTCTACGTGTTGATAAAAAGCGAGGTGGTCTGAGGAAGAAACGTTGATGATAGCGAGAAAGGAGGTTGAGCTCGCAGCAAGTGGTATTCGACATCTTAATAAGAAACTAGCGGAGATTTTCACCCACCGCAGCTTCGATGCAATTTCATCATATCCTTTGCGTACTACAGGGCTTTGATGCAGTAGTATGCGATTCCCGGTGGAGAACCGAGGTCCTGCATACTATCGTAGATAATGTGCAGGTCTGGGGAGAGGAAACCACTCTCCATAGTTTATCTAGCTATCTCATGGACATTTTTCCGCCACGGAATGAACCGCACATTCTGACGAGGCCCCGAACGGAGCCTCGAAATATGAGACAGCGTAGAAGGCAGCAGTACGCTAGGGTTCAGCGTAACTGGGATAAGCATCCGGGAAGATGCATAAAGTCCCTACTAAAGGCCAGGAGATTATGGAGCCATATTGGAGACAGATAATGACCACGCCTAGCTCATGCTCTATTGAACGCGCCTATTTCCATATGGAACACTCACATTTATGCTTCGCATAATGAACTTAATCCTTTGGTGTGGGAGACTTCCGTACTCCATCCGTCTGGCCAGAACCATCTGCATCCCGAAGATGACGACGGCAAGTCGTCCGCAAGACTATCGTCCTATTACAGTCCCCTCGGTTTTAGTTAGGAAACTAAATGCCATTTTGGCAGCCCGGGTGAGTAGTGCAATCAACTGGGATATGCGTCAGCGAGGGTTCCTACCGACCGATGGGTGTGCTGATAATACGACGATTGTTGATTTAGTTCTGAGGGAACACCATAAGCGATTTAAATCGTGCTACATCGGGACCCTCGATGTTAGTAAAGCCTTTGATGCGGTAGCTCACGAAGCGGTCTACAACACATTGGCTTCATATGGTGCCCCGAAGGGCTTTATCGACTACCTACGGAACTCGTACGAACGGAAAGAAGATGAGAGCAGAGTGGGCGATCGAGCGGGCAGCAGGAGGAAGGAGGAGTATACCCGTCGGTCGCGCCACGGTGGAGGAGCGGCACCGAAGCGAAGGGCTGGAGCTCTGTAGGAGAGACGAGAGGTGCCGCCAGCGTCAAAAGGCGATGGTCACCGTGGCGAACATGGCCAGAAAGAGGGCCAAGCGCGCGGAGGAACAGTGCGAGGAAACGACAGTCATCGTGCCCGGAGAAGCGGCCGATGAGGCCGGTTTTACTGCGGTCGGCGTTGGAGGCGGCAAGGAGGTTGCAGAGACGGACTGGCCGCCGAAGCTCAGCGTGAGGGTGGCGGCGGAGGTGGAAAGACGGCGCGGACGAGCCGGGCGATGGTGAGTGATGGCACAGGTAGGAGCGGCGTACTTCCGTGTACGAGGAGGTGCCTACGGCGTAAAAGTAGTAAGGAAAACTAAAAAAAAAAATGAAGAGAAATACGAATCAACGAAAAAAACCAAAAACTTATAAATAAGAACCAAAAAATTTAGTTAAAAAAAAGGTATCCGAGTACTAATGAGGGAAATAAAAAACAAAAGGGAAAGAAAAAAAGTAAAAAATAAATAATAATAATAATAAAAATTTTAATAAGTAAGTTAATAATAACAAAAAAAGGAATGTATACAAAAACAAGAAAGGAAAGCTAACTTCGGGCGGAGCCGAAGTTGATATACCCTATGAAATATGAATATATAATCCAATTTATTACAATACAAAATCTAAAAAAAAGTCCCAAACTTCTATCTTCAAACATGCCAGAGTTGGTATTTATACCAAAAACCATTTCCGATCGTTCAGTTATATGGCAGCTATAGGATACAGTCGGCCGATCTAAAAACACCAGTTATACCATTTCCGATCAATCAGTTATATGGCAGCTATAGGATATAGTCGGCCGGTTCCGGTCGTTCCGACTTATACACTACGTGCAAAGGAAAGAAGGGTGTGTGCAAAGTTTCAAGACGATAGCTTTAAAACTGAGAGACTAGTTCGCGTAAAAACAGACAGACGGACGGACAGACGGACAGACAGACGGACAGACGGACATGCTCAACATCACCCAACTTTCGTGTTTTTGAAGATTTTTGGTTAGTTAATCCGACCTACCAAATTTCATAACGATCGGCCGACTATATGTTATAGCTGCCATATAACTGAACCATCGGAAATGGTTTTTGGTAGAAGTACCAACTTTGGTATTTTTGAAGATAAAGCTTGAGACATTTTTTAGATTTTGTATTGTAATAAATTGGATTATATATTCATATTCCCATAAGGATCGGCCAACTATATCCGATGTTTGCAATATGTATCCGGTTTTAACTTCAAGGGTGTATCAACTTCGGCTCCGCCCGAAGTTAGCTTTCCTTTCTTGTTTTTTTTTTTTTTGAACGTTATATTTTAAATCTTATATTTTTAATTTAACCCTCTAATGCCACTTTCCACAATAACGCAAGAAATTAAATGAAATAATTTTTTCTAAATTGATTTGTGCCTTCTTAACTCAAAAATGCTATTAAAAAGAACGTAGAACCTTTTTTTTCCCCGTAAGGTGAGAAAAACTGAATAGGTGCCTCAAGGCACCCTTAGGCACTTGAGAGTAAAAAGAATCAATTTTGTTTTGCCATGTCAAATTTTATTTTTTGGTATGATACTCCAAGAAACAGTTTTTATTAGATGAGCAACATAAATGTAAGTTGCATTTAGGGCAAATGCATTGTGTTTGTGATGTTTTGCATAATTTGCAACGACGTTTTCCACTCTCTCGCTCCAACCAATGAGGAAAATGGTTTACCTGATCAAAACGCAAGCTTGATATAGGGTGCTTTGATTTTTTCCTTGTTTAAGGCCAAGCTGTGGTGATCGGTGAGACAGTGGAGACTGTGCTGTTTGATCTATCCGAGAGGATAATGAGTTTATAGCTCGCACTAGCTGAGAGCACGGCGATCTATATGTAGATGGACGACCTGGTAAATTTTTGCATTTGTATGTTACCATACCTGCGGCCACCGCTTCTCTAAAATCTGGGAGCTCCAGCATTTTTTCCTTGTTCGCCTCGTTCGCCATTTGTATACGACTGTATAATATATAAGAGTTCGTTACTGCCATATCAATTAAATGATAAAAAATTCGAGTTGCGGCATCCCGAGTTTTGGCTCTAATATGGTAACGGCCCATTAAACCATCCATAAGGTCTACGCCGCCCATGTGAGCATTATACTCCTTAACAATTTGGGGGCAATCAATTTCAACGTATTTTTTAGATTTTCTGTCGAACCGTGGAATTTTTGATGTTCCTTGACGCGGATCCTTCCTTGCAAATGGCTTAACACCCACATATGATGACAAGAAACGAACGGCTTTGCTGTCTTTCCACAGAACATTTGTTAGTTCAATTCCATATGAGCAACCTACGTACTCAATCATAGAACCTCTTGGCAATTTGTTGATGGTCCCTTCGTTCGGTAACTTACAATTGGGGATACGATTTGCTCGAATCGTGCCAAGACTGTAAATACCTTTCGCACGTAGATACACCATCAGAGGCAGTGAGGTATAAAAATTGTCAAAGTAAATAATATGATTTTTAAAACTTTGAACGCTTTGTGTCAGACGGACAACAATGTTAGCCGAAGCACCAAGATCTGGGTGACCAGGCAAGATCACATTATCTCCTGCACCGCTGTATACTTCAAAGCGGTATGCGTAGCCAAACGAATCGCATAGTACAAATAGTTTGATACCCCACTTGTGTGGCTTATTTGGCATGTATTGGCGCAAGTGGTGCTTCATTTTTGTGCTGCACATTTGTTCATCAACACAAAGGCGGGCTTGTTTGGGCACCGAGTCGAACTGTTGATTCAAGTAATCAACTAGTTTTCGCGTACGAAACAATGGATCGTAGCCTGGTTGACCCTTTTTAATGCGCTGGCTCTCATCACACAGAGAGAAATACTTTTTAATTGTTTCAAATCTGTTTCGGGTCATGCAATTTTGAATGGGTCCGAACGCATTTTGTCCCCAATAACTCCTCAAATTCGGATAGCGGTAAATCGACATGTAAATTAGAATGCCGATGTAATGATGAATGTCATCGATGGTAATTTTGAAATTATTTGAAATGTTGTCAGTTAAAGCTGCGCGCATTGTTTCCTCGACAATCATTTTCATAATTTCTCCACCAAAAAAGTAGCAAAATATCTCAAATGGAGTTTCCAGCCCCTTAATTTCTTCTGTAAGCGAGGAATCTCCTCGAACGGCTATACAGTTTACATGCAACTGCATCGATTGCTCCCTCCAGAGAATCTTAGTGGGTTCCTTTGTAATCGATTCAAGACCTACCCATATATAAATTATTAATCACTTATATAAAAAATCTCAGTTATATTTGTTTACCAGCAGCATTAAATCCTCCAGTATTTGGTAAATATTCGCATCCCGAATCTTCTATAGTTGGCAATGGCGATCGAGGACGTTTTGTAGCCTTTCCAGTAGACTTAGGATCCTGGGCACTATTTAAAACATTTTCCTTATTGCCAACTATAAAAGAGACAGAATCGGCTTCCTCTAATGCAGCGTTTAGAGCTTCCACCACATTTAAATCATTGTCCTCGTCGTCACTAGAAATATTTGATACCTCCTCATCTGACGGGACTGACTCAAATAATTTCATTAACTGATCATCTGTCAAGTCGGATAACTTGAAGCGCTTTCGATTTGCCATATTTTCTAATTTAAGAATTTTTATTAAGAAAAACCTCTTTAAACCACTGCAGATTGCAAATAATTGTGAAATAGCTACTTGGAACAAAAGTTTGCTTACTGCCCCAAAGATGCCTCAAGGCACTTATCACTATTTCACTGATACAATGCATACCAATTACATATTTGCATATCTGTAATATTATTTTAATACTAAATTAACTTACCTCTCAGTAAAAAATTAATGGTTTGGTTTAGTTTTATATTTTAACTTTTATATTCAAAAGAAATCCCACTTCAATGCAGCTCAAATTTCACACGCGGCGAAACACATGTTCTGTGCAAGTATAAACAAAAAGTACCGTTAAAAGCTTCTGAGCGCTTTCAAAGCTTCTTTACATAATTGAGCATCTATTCTTAACGGCTAAAAAATATTTAAACGTAGAAATAGCGTTTATTATTTTTAAAATTGTAAATAATGTAATGAGTGCCTCAAGGCACTCTTGGGGCTTAGAGGGTTAACTAACAGTCATATTGACTGATACGGAGTTAGACGGCCCTAAAAATCGATTGCTGGGTTGGGAGGACGTTGCGTCTCAGGCGGGATACGCTAGAAACCCGAGTCAATCCCCGAGCGAGAAAAATTGGGTGCGAAGACAGTTTTTCTTTGTATGACTCTTTTTGCTTCTGGATTTCGTCTTTCACTGCGAGGATGCCCAGATCCCGGTGGATGTTTTCGTTGCGAACATACCAAGGTGCCCCTGTGATAGTTCTCAAGATTTTTGATTGTACGCGCTGTATGATGTCTATGTTGCCGCTGCTCGCGTTCCCCCACAGCTGGGAGCCATACGTCCAGATTGGCTTTAGGACTGAATTGTACAGTAGTAACTCGTAGTCCAGGCACAGTGGCGATCGTGAGTTTATGATCCAGTGGAGGCTGCTGGCTTTCAGTTTAAGGTCCATCTTTTTGCATTCGATGTGCTTACGCAAGGTAAGTCGTCTATCAAGGTGGACGCCAAGGTACGTTACTTCGTTAGCTTGAGGGATCTGCAACCGTTTAGTAAAAGCGGAGGGCATCTTTGTCTATTAAGAGTAAACGTTATATGTTTACACTTTTGTTCGTTTATTTTAATGCGCCAGTCGGACAGCCACCTTTCCACTATTATGAGATGATTAGCCAGTTGGGTTGTTGCCTGCGTTGGGCATCTGGAGCGACTAAGGATAGAGGTATCATCGGCGAACGTTGACGTTGTTAGTTGTGCGATCGTAGGAATATCCGCAGTATACAAAACATATAGACACGGGCCGAGTGCGCTTCCTTATGGAACTCCAGCTTCGATGGTGTAGTCGCCCGAAGTAGCTGTGTTGCATCTCACTGAGAATACCCTATTGTAGAGGTATGATTCCAGTAGCTGAGCTGAGCGCATTTCGGATGTTAATCTGTTCCATGCATCCCGAAGAGTTTCTTATCGGCGTGGTCGTGTCATCCGGGGCGAGTTCTATGTTTTTCGCTCACGTACGTACTTTTGCCAGTTCGTTTTTGGCGTAGTCAGGCTGATGGGGTGTATACTTAAACTTTAACTATAATTCTTTATTAAAATGACTTAAATGACATGACTCAACATGTAACATGTTCATGGAAAATAACTTATAATAAAATTACAACAATGAACTTAAATAATAAGGAACTTTTCATAACAGACTTATCAAACATCGTGACTTCATAAACGTGAATCATGTAAAAAATTACTATAAAATTCAATAAAAAAATAGTTTTTAAATTGGGGAAAAAATTAAAAAAGAAGTATTTACTCTACATACATAAAGAGTTAAGAAAAATAATATTGTCAACCGACTTTGGAGTCAACCGACCTTTCTGCGGCCGCACTACTGGCAGGTATAGCAAGAACCTGTAGTGAAAGACTTGAAAGCCGAGTCGTTCAAAGTCGTCGATTAAAGCCACTCTTTCTCGGCAATAGCTTTTTATTTCATCTTGTTTAGGTGAGGGGCCGTGGTGCCGCTCAGCTGGGGATAAGAGCGCATCCGTGCTTAAGAGCGCACCCGCGCTGAAGAGCGCATCCGCACTCGCCCCTCTGTGCTCTCTCTCTCGCTCGTTGGTTGTCGTCGATCGTCTTTTTTTGAACTAGTTAAGTGTCAATCCTCTGTAAGCAGCCCAATAGAGCTGACCGCGTTATTTTTGAAATCACGAAAAGACGCCCCCGACTTCTTACTTCAATAATTCTGGGATCTTTTGCGGCAGCAACGCCCCCTTACACATTTTGGTCCTTCGAGCGGAGTATGCTTGGGGTCTACCTAAATTTTCCGATACGTCTTCTCGATGTCGGCGTTGAAGACAAACCTCATTACGCAGGAACTGAGCAAGGGCAAAAGACCGTGAAGCCGCGTAAGGGGAGCGTCACAACGTACTTGCCACACTGGTCTCTTCTCGTCGTCTGGAAAAAATTGTGCTCGCAAACTGAATCCGATTCCGAACTTATCTGTGTGGGCACATCTTCCACCTCCCAGAATTTGGTGAGGAGCTGATTCAGTGAGTCACCGAGGCTGGGGGCCACTCGTGTGGAAAAAACGGACACGCTGCGGGGATTGGCTGGAGATAATGGGCCTGTCAGCACCCATCCAAAAATGGTTTCCTGACCGAGAAGCGACCCGCAGATGTTAGCCTTGGTATTACCGAGGAGAATGGACGGAAGAATGTCAGCTCCTATTAACACATCGACTTGGGAGCTCTCAAAGAAGTTGGGGTCCGCCAAGGGAATGTCGGGCAGCCCCTTGAGACGATCTCGCGGAATCGGATATGATGGCAGATTTCCTGCCAACTGCGGAAGAACGTAAGCCGCAGTCTCTAATTGTAGCCCGGGTCTAGGCGGCGACCGAATGGAGAAATGGCACAATTTAGTAGACTGCGCGGAAATGGTCTGATTAAGGCCGGAAACTTGGGCTTGAATCGTCTTAAAGGGAGGCTTGACAAGGTTGAACAGTCGTTCCGTTATGAAGGTCGCTTCGGACCCTGAGTCTATTAGTGCTCGTGCCTGGAAGCTGCACCCCAAATGGCACACGTTGATAAGGGCCATGCCCAGTAGGACGGCTCCTGACCCGGAAGCGAAGCACACCTGCACATCCGACTGATCCTCTGAGCCATTTGTGCTTCTGGCAGTCTGTGCGGGTCGAGCCCTTGCTGTCGTAGGCGGACTTGGAGCGGTGGCGAACGGATTGCCGCGGTGCAGGAGATTGTGGTGTCGGCTGTGACATGTGAAGCAGGTATGGGCGCTCGTGCAGTCTCGTTGCAAAACAGTTCAAACATAACTGCTTCCTTTCAATGTAGTCCGAGCGCCCATTTACGTCCATTTCCAGGAACCGCGGATATAAGCGAATGGGGTGGTTCTCCCTCGAACAGAGATCGCAACCCTTGGGGCCCGGAACCACTCGAGTCTCGTATGAATTGTGCCTCCGAGCAGTGGCAGTAGGAGTTCCCGACCTTGGCAGAAGTTGCCCGGAGCCACTAGGTCTGACGTCGTCGATTGCTTCCAGAGTGCGATGGCGCTCTGTTAGGAAGTTGTCTAATTCCTTCCATGTTGGAATTTCGGCCTTATTATGGACGGATTACTCCCACATGGAAAGTGTGTCTTTGGGGAGCTTTGACGAAATCATAAACACCAGGAGGCAGTCCCAAGCCTCAACATTGATGGCGGACATTGCTAGGGCTGTCAGACAACTCTGAATGGTGGCTTGCAGCTCCTTCAGCTCTCATAGCTTTCCTCCCCCTTCTCCCACAGTGCCCGAATTTGGTTCCGATGGACTTCGCACATGTATTGGGAGACTACTTCCGTTTCTCTGGCGCCCGGATGTTAGCCTCAAATTGGCTAATTCGATCTGTTGTGGCGATGAACTTTTTCAGCGCCACGTCGACCGCACTTTGATCCATTTTTGCGACGGAACGAGTCTGCCTCTGTAAGGGACCGGGGATTGTATTGACGGATTCGTCACTCTTTGCCCTTGGAATGGCACTGTACGCCTTAGGCTTTAAAAGAGGCGTCCGCGGAGAAGCGGATTGAGATCTGTCCAAACGGATGGTTGGGATCGGACGTGGCTTTTGGTCGTCTCCCGTGGGCATTCTCAGACACCAATTCGCTGGTCAGCGCTTGTCGACTGACTTGCGCAATAGGTGCCTCGTACGAAGCGCTGGTCGGTCATACTAATGTGATGAGACCGGTGAGATAGTGGATGAAATGCGATTACAAGGCACAAGTGGAAATTAGTAGCGCCGATGTCGAAAGGAACGTCGGATGCGGCACAATTCAAATGTGGAAGAAACTTCAGGAAGCCAAAAAAAACCAGATGGGACGAGGTTTGTTGAGATTCTAGGCGGATGTTGCCTGATGCGGAGTAGAAGCAGCGTTAGAGGGACGGAAAATGGACAAGTACCGGAATCTTGCTCGTTCGTATGTAAATATTGAATTCCTATTTTCGAATTTGCGGAGCCGGAAAGGTGGCCTTGGCTTGGATTTAACACAAAAAAAATAAATAATTAATTTTTGCCTTATTGTCGGATTTAATTATTATGGAGACAGAAGGGTGGAATTGAAAATCTCAATTTTTAATCAATTGAGGTTAATTATCACGAAGCTGGAACGGTGGAATTGAAACCGCGGCTCGATTCAGACAGAAGATTGACAATTAAATTATTTAATTATACTCTTTCGATAATTAAATTTTCGACTTTAATTATTGAGTGGTCGGAAAGGTGAATTAAAAAACCTGGCCCTTTGTCCGGACGGAAAATAAGAAGTAAATAAATTTTAGTAGTTATAATTATAAATACATAAATTTGTAATTAATTGATTTTTTTTTTCAGAAAATGGAGGCAGAAAATATTTGGAAATATATGGGCATGCATGCAAGTAGGGCAAGGGCATGTGGGCATATGATGGCACAGTGGAACGTCGATAAGTGGACTGTATATGTTAAATTTTATCGGTTATATATTTCCTGAAATTGGAGGCAGAAAATATTTGGAAATATATGGACATGCATGGTGGTACGGATATATGTAAGGGCATGTGGGCATATTTTGGCACAGTGGAGCGTCGATAATGTGTAACTAATATGAACTTGACTGCTTGTTTGGTCATTGAGCGTTTTCAATGCCGTAAATAAAAGACGATTTTGTATTTAAATTGAACGTTATAAATGTTTATTTCTGCATGCAGATCAAGCCGGATGATCCGCAGATAGACCGGCTATGGTGCATGCAGGGACTCAAGAAAAGTACAGAGAGGGCGGCCCGACTGGTCACTGCGAAGCTAAAGCTCTCGAATAATGGAGAGGGCGGCCCGACCTAGACACTGCGAGCTAAAACTCTCTATGGAAAGCTTGTTGAGTCGAGCGGCCGAGAAATAGTCGGCTTGCGATCAACAAAGCCTTTGTACAAACTTAAGCCTAATAAATAAACATTACACTAATAATTACACTAAACATTACATAAACATTATTTAAACATGAACATTAAACGCCGTGCTGCTGCTTGACCCGACAGATAAGTTATGTGGTGTAAAAAAATTGGGGAAGAAAAACAAATATTACAACAGCGGTGGACTGTTCGGTGAACTTGGAAATTACCGGAACCACTCACGCCGGATGGCCAATATTAATTATGCCCTTTTTTTTTCACTACACACTTTCACTGTTCACTTGCGGATTTTCTTTGCGGATTAATTGCACCAAAATCAATGTATGTGTGTATGCATGCACATATGCCTCGATCGTTGGGGAGCGAATAGATAACGGAAAGGCCAAAAACGGCGAGGAATATGGCGAGGCACACAAAACGGAGATTTTGTAGGGTTTTTTTTTTTTTTTTTTTTTTTTTTTTTTTTTTTTTTTTAGAAAAATCTTAAGCTGCCGTGGTGTCGGAAAACTCGGACTTGGAGTTGACACGGTGGAAAAAAATCACAAATCTTGCAGCAGTGTGAACGAAATTGAATGTTCGGACCACTGCTGAAGACCGGCAGAGAGACGGAGACGAAAAAAATTTCGTACTTAGCTTTTGGCGGAACAATGCCTGGACTGCTGGTAGAAAATATCCAAAATATCCGGCTCGAAGGACCAAAAGCGCATCCGCGCTTATCCGGCTATTTTTTGTCCCGCCAGAATTGACTTCCGGCTCGGCTTTCACGAAGCGCCAAGTCCTCTCCCAAATTGCCAAATTGTTCGATCCAGCAGGTTGGCTCGCTCCTTTTATTGTTCGGGAAAAAATGTTCATGCAAGACATTTGGCTTCTGGATCTAGGGTGGGACGACGCCCTCCCTCAAGATTTCTGTCAGCGATGGGTTGACTTCCTAAAGAATTACTCGGTGCTCGATCAGGTTCGTGTTCCCCGGTGGGTCGCGTTCCGACCACACCTAAAGGTCGAATACCCCGGGTTCTGCGACGCTTCACAGAAGGCGTACGGCGCAACAATTTACGTTTGTGTCGAGGTTGGGTCCACGGTAATAGTGACCCTGCAGATTAGTGGCCCCAGTTAAAACGGTGTCGCTCCCTCGGCTAGAACTGTGCGGTGCCTTGTTGTTGTCCGAGATGGCCACCGCCGTTCTGCCAAATATGCCAGAAGCAGCGTCTGCCCTATACTGTTGGACCGACTCGACTATTGTCCTCGCGTGGCTGCAGAAGCCAGCGTGCCAGTGGACAACGTTCGTGGCCAACCGGGTGACCAAGATCACCCAGTTCACCGACGTGCAGAAATGGGCACATGTCCGCTCCGAGCAGAGCCCTGCGGATCTCGCTAGCCGTAGCTCTCCAAGATCTTGCAGATAACCAGTTGTGGTGGCGCGGTCCTGACTGGCTGCAAAGGCCTCGCAGCGACTGGCCCACTCAAGGCAATGATGCCCCCGCGACTGAACTCGAGAAGCGAGCAGTCAAGGTCCATGTCGCGAAGGCGCCCCCCGAAGATCTCCTTGAGCGAAGATCTCCACACTCGACAAGGCATTACGAGTCCTTGCCTATGTTAATCGCTTCATCCAGCGGGCGCGGAAGATTCGATCCTCGTTTGAAGAGCATCTGATCGCCAATGAGGTTACGTCGGCTGAACGTCTTCTAGTTTCCGTCACTCAGTGCAGACACTTCGTCTCTGAGATGAGCTGCTTAAGCGAAAAGCGTCCAATATCGGCATCCAGTCCGATTCAAAATCTGAACCCCTTCGTGGATTCGCAAGGCCTTATGAGAGCCTGCGGCCGATTACGACTTGCCAAATTTCATAAGGATCGGCCGACTATATCTTATAGCTGCCATATAACTGAACGATCGAAAATGACCTAACTGTTTTTGAAGATAGAAAGCTGGAACTTGGTACAGATTATATTTTTGGTCAGTTTACCCGATCATGACTTCAGTTATGGTCAGTTTTCATAACGATCGGCCGACTATATCCTATAGCTGCAACTGAACGATCTGAAATGGTATTTGGTAGAAATATCAATTTTCGTATTTTTGAAGATAGGAGCTTGGGACTTTTTTTTAGATTTTTTATTTTAATTAATTAGTTTTATTATGATGTAATCATAAGGATCGGCCAACTATATCCGATGTTTGCGATATATATCCTGTTTTAACTGCAAGGGTATATCAACTTCGGCTCGGCCCGAAGTTAGCTTTCCTTTCTTGTTTTTCTATAACGCTGCGAGTATATACTTTGGTACTCCTTTTGGGTACGACGGTCGGACCACCACAATGCGCAAACGAAAATTTTTGCTGCTTTTCGCTGCTAGAAGCAGATAAACAGTACCAAGCAGATTGGGAAAAACTGTTTTTTGTTATTTCGTTTCTTATTCTTCTCTTTTTTTGATTTTTGCTTCAGTATAACTTGAGCATATTTTGTGACGCAACGTGAAAGTGTGGTAAATATTAAATAAGTAATAAATAAATAACAAAAACACAAAATAAATATTTAAAACAGTGACAGTGAATCAGTGATAAACAAAGGATAAAAAAGGTAATAATTATAACTATGGTTGGCAAAAGGCAACTAGGTAGACTCAAAAAACAAAACAAAAAGACAAATATGTAGGGCGACTTAGGCAAATTGCCCAACGAAGACGAGGACAAATTAATGAAGAAAATAGTGAAGACATAGAATAAATTAATCTGACACTAAACAATGACAATGTAGTTAATATTGAAATGGGTGAAGATTTAAACTTGCAGACTGACGAACCCAATGACATTTTAAACCAAAATTTAAAAAAGTGGTTTATTAAGAATAAGCCTCAGCGTGACTGCGTGTTAGATTTATTCAAAGTTCTAAAGACAAGTAACATCAATGTTGACGGCTTTTACAAATTTAATTGTAGTTCTAAGCCACAAATACACCGAATTAGTGGTGGAAATTATTTATATGTTGGTGTTGCTCGTCAAATAAAAAAAGTTCCTTATGTTTTTGATGGTCCAAGTGATTATGATTTAAGGCACCTTATCACCTTGTGGGGTCAAAAAGTGCTCTTTTTTAGGAATTTTTTTGAGAAAACGGTTAAAGATACAGCGCTGAAATTTTCGTCAGAATATAAACATATATTTATTCAAAGAATACAAATTTTGAACTTGAAAAAATCCAAAAAGGGGGGGGGGGGCGCCCATTGGTGGCGGCATGCATTTTGCTCCCGTGCAGGATTGGCTGAGAACCCGTGATCTGAAACAAAAAAACCGAACACATTCTTAATTAGTATCGTATCATCTATCAAATGACCCTCTATCATGAAAAAAAAATCAAAATTCCAAAAGTTATGAGGTTTTGAAAAAAAATGTCAATTTTCGCATTTTTTTCTGTACTGATTATTTTTTTAAATAAACAATTTCCAATATTTTTGGCTGGTCACGGGTCATTTGTTAGAAAAAACCCTAAGGAACATTTTTAAAAAATTTGGTGACGATTGGTTCATTGTAGTGTCTTTAATCCTGCACGTAAGGTCCAAAAACATGGTTCTGAGAAAAACGCGTTTAAAGTTTTGGCTTCAAAAAGAAATGAACAAATATCGTAAAAAATGATGGAATGACATGAAAATTTACATTCTGGGGTTTTTCAGGTCGCTGATCACGAATCCGGCGTTATTTTTGCAAAATTAGTTTGTTTAAACAATTTTTTAAAACAATTTGACGTATAAAATGAAAAAAATTTTTTTCATTTTTTTTAATTTCTTCACTTACGTTTAATCTGCAATACCAGGGCCGTACAATCCACCTTCCTCCTCTTCAAGAAACTCGTTCAGGGCCGACCGTTCCATTCTTCGTGACAGTCTCTCCTCTTTTGATGCGGCGGTGTGCGCGATTTCCGCCTGCTGCACACGAACGTGGTCCCTCGCATCGGCAGCTGCTTTTGCTTGGGGGCCGATCACGACGCCCATAACTTCCATCACTCGCAGTATAGACGTCCATCCATCGTTGAAAATGATAACACTCAGAAATGCCGCCAACTCAATAGTCTTCCCAGTGCAAAAAATATGCTTGGGAGCAATGCGCCAGAGGACGGAGTTGAAAGTTTCGTTGTTGTTTTGGGTATTTCCACCTAAGCATCTTCCCAGCAAATCATCGGACGTCAAATCTGCGTATATTGGCAGTAGGAGCTCTTGAACTGCGGCACAAAGTGGGGGTACGTGTTGATATTCGTCCAATTCATTCAATGCCTCCGCCTGCCTCCACTTGCACCATGAATTACGTCCAGGGGGACAATTTTCATGTTGAGGGTTGTCGTTTGTTGAACATTTATGGTAAAATGTTGCGTAAATGTCTCTCTTCATGTCACTCACGGAAGTCGGATTGCGAATAATTCCTAGTCCATAATAATTGGCTATTGACGCCGAAACCTGTTTCACCGCGGGAGAGCGCCAAAGCGCGCTCGGCAGGTGCTCGACAGTGCTCTATGTAACGGGCTATAACTTTCGAAATTTTTCAGATTTCGATCTGAAACTTTTACAGAACATTTTTGGAACATATATCTACACGATAAGACAAAAAAAAAAAATCGATTTTTTGGACCCCACAAGGTGATAAGGTGCCTTAAGTGATTTAAGTATTGATTTCAATATTGATGGGTTGCCTTTATTTAAAAGCTCTATCACGCAACTTTGGCCTGTTTTGTGTAAAATTAATCATTTTAAAATTCACCTGTTTGCCAGTAGGAGTGTTTTTAGGAGAAAAAAAACCTGACAGTTTGGATGAACTTTTAGGATTTCTAGTATATGAATTGGGCGATATTTTAAAAAATGGAATAGAGCACAATAGTAAACATATTAAAATAAGGATTCGGGGAATTATTTGTGATGCACCTGCGAGAGCCTTCATTAGCGGGGCTCCTGGGCACACTGCACAGTGGTTGGGCTTGTATGGAGACGCGGCCATACTTCTAGTAATACTTCTAGTAGACATATCGTTATGAAATTAATACGAAAAATTTAAAAAAATATTTTAAGTATATAGTAAAAACATTGGTCTGAATGGTTGTCAGATAGGTTGTTTTTAAAGATATCTTAACCAACACAGATTATGTGTTTGGTGCAGGTATATATATCCTTACCAACTTTGGTTCAAATCTGATAACTATATCTTATAGCTCCCATACAAAAATATGGCAACTTTAAAAAAATTTTTTTTTTTAAGACCTATATTTAATATTTGACCTGTAAATGAGAACGCTGGTGAAGACTAACCAAAAGTAAAAACAATCGCGAATATATATGTATGTATTATGTATTTTATTCATCTAACAACAGATGCGCACCGCTTAACAATTTTGGTTTTTTGTGTGCATGGCAGTTTTCTTTGCCCAGCTATGAAAGGGTCTTAACTTAAGAGCAATCTATTAAATAAATCCCTATTTGTGTCAACTCGTGACATTTTCCTAGTATGATGTTCTCTACATTTTTTTATGTCTTTATTTTTGGATTCGGCAGCTTCTTCAGATAATTCTCCCATCGAAACAAGCGCATAATTTATCATTTCCGGACCGTGGACTAAAACTTTGTGAACTGAAGGTGGAAGGTAATACCATGGGTATAATTTAATTAGAATTTTTGCGGTGTCAAGTGCAAAGCATCCAAATTTTTCCGTATTTATTTTATATCCAGATGCCATGTATTGTAGTAATGTTGCACATCTATTTAAAACATGTTCATCCAATCCTGTTATATCAGACAACTTTTTGTCACTAAAAAACCTTCTTGCCGTATTACCGTCATTTGAAGTTCCACTACCTCCACTTCTTGGTTGGTCAACATGTAATCCCATTTGGACGCGGAAGCCTGCTTGAATTTGTGTTTTCCTATCGTTAAAGGCTTTTTTATCTTCTGGGGTACAAATTCGCCATGTTTTCAAATGCAATATGTATGCGAAATGCAAGAAATATTAAAAAAATCGAATGTATAAGTGCAACGGAGACAACCCAAACTAATAATGTTCTTCGTGAACTTTTTTCTTTAAGCATTTTTCCAAGTCATTCATTTCGCTCGGCTTTGCGCCACATATGTAGCATTTACAAGTTGATGTTTCACTTAAAGCACTAAAGACTTTTCCCTCAACCATTGTCAACTGCAAACGATGTGTAATTGTAATATTTTTGGGTAGTGCTTTACATGTATGTATATGGCTCCAGCGCAGATATTTTATTCCTAAAGTATTTGGCTTCATATAAAGTCAATTGTTTTATTTCTTTTTTGGAATTGGAATCGTATTGGTCTGCAGTAACGTGTGGATGACGGTCGCGGATTTTTCCAAATTACTTTCTGTTTCTGGGGATCATTTTCCTGAGTAATTAGTTGCATTGGTACATACGAAGTCACAAAAAAATTCGAATCATCAATGTTACTGTTCAATGATTTCTGTTTATATTCGGAATGACCAGAACTGCCGTCAATTCCCACTTGCCAATTAAAATCAAGTTAACCACGCTATCATCATCATCATCATGCTCTCAAGGACATCAGCTTGAAGTTCTAAAATTCGTAACGCCGTGTGATCCAACAAGCTTTGAAGCTCAACTTCGGCTTCGGATTCGGACATTGATATTTTTGGGATAACTTAAAGCCTTGGCCGCTAGAAGTTTTTCGTAGCTTGGTGGTAAATTAAAGGAAGTCCTACTATTAACAAAACTACGAATAAACAAATATTGATGTTTACTCATATTTGTATCAATAAAGAGTGACAAGACTTCATCCACATTAAATTCGGTAAACGTTGGTTGAGATGAGTTGCATGATCGTAATACAGTAGCCATAGATTCGTCAGCTTGTGATTGCTCAGCAATTCTTCGTCGTTTTATCCGCTTAGAAGCTTACATAAAATCTATTTTCGGTCGTCCACGGTCAGAACTTTTGAATGTAGATGGGGCACAGCTTAACAGAATTGTTTCTTTTTCCTTAATTACAATGAAAAATTTAAAAAAAAGTCCCAAGCTTCTATCTTCAAAAATACGAAAGTTGATATATCTGCCAAATACCATTTCCGATCGTTTAGTTATATGGCTGCTATAGGATATAGTCGGCCGATCCTTACGAAATTTGGCATGTTGTATTATTTTGCCAACAAAAATTTGTAAAATTTGAACTCTCTCACTCTAAAAACACCAAAGTTATATAATTTCCGATCAATCAGTTATATGGCAGCTATAAGATATAGTCGGCCGATCCCGGTCGTTCCGACTTACATATATACTGCGTGCAAAGGAAAGAAGGGTGTGTGCAAAGTTTCAAGTCGATAGCTTTAAAACTGAGAGACTAGTTCGCGTAGAAACAGACAGACAGACCAAGATCAAGAATATATATACTTTATAGGGTCGGAGATGTCTCCTTTACTGCGTTGCACACTTTTGACCAAAATTATAATACCCTCTGCAAGGGTATAAAAACTCCATTAGAGCGCATCAATCTACATATGGTATCGCAAATACCTCTAGATTGTATGCATCTAACGGATTTAGGAGTTGTGGGAAAATTTTTGATTCGTTTAATGAGAAATAAAATGCGAGTAAAAATTAATAACGAAAGAAACCAAAATATGTCAAAATCCTTGGTTTCTCTTAGAAAACATGTTCCAAAAGAGTTCCAGAGAAAACCAAGAGAATTGTCAGAAATTTCGTATTGGAAAGCAACTGAATTTCGTCAAGTAAACTAAACTAGTATACTTGTTTTAAAAACTGAAATTACGTCTGATCATTATTATGTCTTCCTGTTACTTCATTGTGCGTATAGATTGTTATGTTCCGCAAAGTATAGTCCGTCCAACTTAGGTATGTGTCAAAATATGCTCGAGCTCTTTGTCCAAAATTTCCCAGCCATTTTTGGAGACAACAGTGTAAGCTATAATGTGCACAGCTTGCTTCACATTAAAGACACTGTTGATCTGGTGGGAGATCCCGTAGAAGGCTCAGCATATAAAACTATTACAAACGTTGAGGGTTGTATACGCAAGCCCACAAAAATTCTGCAACAAATTCATAGAAAAATTGAGGAAGACGCAATTGAGTCTTTCACTGAGGATTCTGACGCCAAAATAAAAAAGAATTACATTGCATTTAAGGGGTGTAAAATAACAAACACATCACCAAATAGTTACTGTTACATAAAAGACAATACACCAGTTATTGTAACAAAAATTTCAACCGAGAATGGGGGAGGTTTGACTGGACGAAAATTGCAAAACATTCGATGTTTCTATGACGAACCCATAAATTCAATAGATATAGGCATATATTTAGTTGACGTAGCTACGAATGAAAATGACGAAAATTTATTTTGGAAGACCTTACATGTAAGGCTTTTGCCATCCCCCTTTGTTGCCTTTGCTCCATAATTTTTAATTAATATCCTTCAATGTATCCTGAAATTTATCCAAGATGTCGGAAAGCCCACGAAAAATTCAGCATCTTGCTTTCAACAATATCCGTAAGTTTTTAATGATTAATTTTTAAGTGTTTAAACTAATGTTTGAAAAATGCATATTCTAGAACCACAATCAAAATGCAATTGTCTGGCGAACTTGGAGAGAAAATTAGATCTTCTGATCGATAAAGTTGAAAAATTGGAAGCAAAAAGTATTAATTTTATTTATATTGTATTTACATATACCAATTAAAATTTTTATTACTTTTAGTGGAACACAATATAACCCACGACCAAATTCAAATAGTTGTGGAAGCGCTAGCCGAGCAGAAAACGGATATTGGATTGCTTCAGCGAGGTCACATAAATGTGAATGAACTGCGAAGTCAGTTCCCTATAAAAAACGGAGAGGAGCTTAATATTCTTAATTTTAAAATAAACGAGAACAAAAATAACTATGTAAGTACTATCAGAAAGCTGCCTTGAATTATTAATAAATGAAAATTTATTTCAGGTGTCAATTATAAGGCATTTGTTGCAGCCTGGTAGAGTTGCCAAAAACTTGAAAAATATATTAAGCGATTCTTTAATGATGAATTAAAACGTCGATGGAGTGCAGGGGAAATCCTCATTAAAAACAGCTCAAAATGTATTTTTAGTACTACTTGGTAAGAATTTAAGAACAATATTGGTTTTAATTTTTATAATGATTTTTTTATAATATTAGATGCAATTACTGCTGATGGCGGCAATGGAACCGCAGACAGCCAACTTTGCCGGGCTATTCAATTGCAAAAAAAAGGCAATTCAAAAAAAAATATGCCTCAAACAACAACAACAACAATACATAATTTTTGCACACATAACACAAGTATTTTTAAGCCAAATGAAATGGTCTAATTTTGTGAATTTATAATATGAAAAAAAATTTATAAATTTTTAAAAATGAATGAAATGTATTTCTATTATATTTAATAATTTTATATATAATAAAAAAACAAAACTTTATAAGAAAAAAAATCTTTTTCTGGGTATGTAAATCGATGTCCCTTGGTAGATACCCAAGTGGCTATACTGTATAGAGTACCCAATTCCGTACCTAAATCGATGTCCCTTAGTAGTATGTATTTGGGTACTCTTTTTGAGTACCCCAATTCGATACTCATTGGTATACGAAAATGGTGATGCCTTAGTTAAATTCGCCTCTGAAATACATGTCTTAGGTAGTGACTGGTGGGTACTCGTCTACCCTAGAGGCATAGTGAATTCGACACCCATGCACTAGTCCGGCGAACTGCTGGGTACTTTCTGCTTTCTGCTATACTAATAATACTGCGTTAAAATCATATCAATGTATTGGGTGCCGACCACTGACAGAGATAAAATATAAACAAATTCTATATTAAAGAAAATATTTCTATTTTCTAGGTTTATCTAAATTAAAGGGTAACACTGTGCATTTTTATTTTTTAGGGTTAGTTTTTTTTATGGTGAGCCCTTCTATTATTAAGGAAATAGTTCCTGAAAATAAGTCATAATTTTCCTTAATTATACCATTTCCAATCTTTCAGCTATAGGATATAGTCGGCCGATCCTAATGAAATTTGGTAGGTAGGAAATTTGGTATAAAAAAGCAAAAGCGTCATATGGAACGTTTTATGTGACATTAATCGAGGTGATTCATCACTTGTCGATGGGTGGATATTTTGTAGCACATGTAAAAAGTCCTAAAATTCACCCAAAGGCAAACCGCAAATTTGTCGAGGCACAAGTGCGGCACACTTTTAAAGAATCCACAGGTGGGGAAAAAAATGCCAGATTCAGATAAGAAGGTCATAAAAAGATTATCTTGGATCGTGCAGGACTGCCGCTCTTTTTCAAACAGATGATATTTTTGAAATAAAATCCTACTTTGTATACCTAATTGAAACCAATTCAACATATAGGTTCTTCGACTTCAAAGTTGGTTAACAATAGTATTATTTTTACCTCTTTATATAAAATTCGGACGATGTAAAGTAAATACTGTTTTTATACCCTTGCCGGAGACATTTCCGACCCTAGAAAGTATATGTATATATTCTTGATCAGGATCACCTCCTGAGTTGATATGAGCATGTCCGTTTGTCTGTCCGTTTCTACGCAAACTAGTCTCTCATTTTTATACCCTTGCAGAGGGTATTATAATTTTGGTCAAAAGTGTGCAACGCAGTGAAGGAGACATCTCCGACCCTATAAAGTATATATATTCTTGATCAGGATCACCTCCTGAGTTGATATGAGCATGTCCGTCTGTCCGTCTGTCCTTTCTTGTTTTTAGATTTTTTATTTTAATTAATTAGTTTTATTATGATGTAATCATAAGGATCGGCCAACTATATCCGATGTTTGCGATATATATCCTGTTTTAACTGCAAGGGTATATCAACTTCGGCTCGGCCCGAAGTTAGCTTTCCTTTCTTGTTTTCCTTTTAATAATACTTTACTCGCCGGTTTAAATTTTTTGCCTAATGTTATTAGCTTCACTAGCCATGTTCTCTAATTGGACACCAATTTACGACTGACTTGACAAGTGAAACGAAAATCTAAGGATCACGAATTTACGGCTGCTTTGCATTGCTTTGCTTACCCATTGCTTACAGCTATTCTTACCCAAAGAGCAACGAAAGCAGCCGAGGAGAAAGAGATTAAGTGATCAAGCTCAAAAATGTAAAAATACAAATCTCTTTTAAAAATATTTATCGTTCGGTTACAAAAAATGTCCTCACCTTTTTTACTGACCCACCACCAACCACGTTCTGATCGTGGGTATAGACTAATTATTCGTCGACTTCACCACCCCACACCTTATGACCAAATCCGCAAGCTCATCAACAACCTGGGCTTCACCGTCCGCTACATAAACCACATTAGGCACCGCCGCAGTTACAAGCCACTGGATTCATCTGAAGTGGGACTTGCACCGTCTTTGGATAATTAAAACGTCAAAATTCTATCTTTTAACATGATAGGTAACCAACATAACCAGCAATATAACTAAAAATTTCTGCCGTCGGGATTTTGTCTGCCTTAAGTGTGCAGGTAACCATCCATCTTCTGACTGCGTTGGAATTAAAATTGCCAATCCGAAATGTGCTAACTGTGGTCTTGGCCATGTTGCCAGCTACAAAGGAGGTTCAAAAAAGCCAAATCTCGACTTCTTGCCTACCGAGTACACTCAGGTCAGGTGGCGACACATCAATCCAAGGACAGGATCAAACCTCAATTTATCTTCTACGACAGTCGTCAGCTACCTCAGAATCCATCACAACAAAAACAGAATTTTATTCGGGAAAATAACAGAAGTCAACAGTGGTCTTCTAGTGGTCGTAGGACAGTTATATCACCTGATTATCAAGTTAATATTAATACAGCTAACACCTCCCAGATGAATCTTAAGTTAGGCAAAAAGATCTCATTTAATAACTCTGCTAATAAACCTTTTCAAAATGAACATAATTCCATAATGTCGCGCGGGACATTTGTACGCTTTCAAAGGCAGAAACAAGTCGAAATAAAAACAAGAAAGGAAAGCTAACTTCGGGCGGAGCCGAAGTTTATATACCCTTGCAGTTAAAACCGGATATATATCGCAAACACCGGATATAGTTGGCCGATCCTTAAGATTACATCATAATAAAACTAATTAATTAAAATAAAAAATCTAAAAAAAGTCCCAAACTTCTATTTTTATACCCTTGCAGAGGGTATTATAATTTTGTCCAAAAGTGTGCAACGCAGTGAAAGAGACATCTCCGACCCTATAAAGTATATATATTCTTGATCAGGATCACCTCCTGAGTTGATATGAGCATGTCCGTCTGTCCGTCTGCCCGTCTGTCTGTCTGTCCGTCTGTCTGTTTCTACGCAAACTAGTCTCTCAGTTTTAAAGCTATCGTCTTGAAACTTTGCACACACCCTTCTTTCCTTTGCACGCAGTATATAAGTCGGAACGGCCGGGATCGGCCGACTATATCCTATAGCTGCCATATAACTGATTGATTGGAAATGACCCAACTTTTGTGTTTTTGAAGATAGAAAGCTGGAACTTGGTACTTGGATTTTATTTTTGGTCAGTTGATCCAACCTACCAAATTTCTTAAGGATCGGCTAACTATATCCTATGTTTGCGATATATATCCGGTTTTAGCTGCAAGGGTATATAAACTTCGGCTCCGCCCGAAGTTAGCTTTCCTTTCTTGTTAACAATACCAAAGTTGGTATTACTACCAAAAACCATTTCCGATCGTTCAGTTATATGTCAGCTATAAGATAAAGTCTGCCGATCGTTATGAAATTCGGTAGGTCGGATTATCTGACCAAAAATAGAATCTGTACGAAATTCCAGCTTTCTATCTTCAAAAAGTATCTTCCGAAAGTTGGGTCATTTCCGATCGTTCAGTTATATGGCAGCTATAGGATATAGTCGGCCGATCCTTACGAACTTTTATGTCGTATTATTTTGCCAAAAATAGCTCTCATGTCAAATTTGAACTCTCTAACTCTAAAAAAACCAAAGTTATACCATTTCCGATCAATCAGTTATATGGCAGCTATAGGATATAGTCGGCCGATCCCGGTCGTTCCGACTTATATACTGCGTGCAAAGGAAATAAGGGTGTGTGCAAAGTTTCAAGACGATAGCTTTAAAAGTGAGAGACTAGTTCGCGTAGAAACAGACAGACAGACGGACAGACGGACATGCTCATATCAACTCAGGAGGTGATCCTGATCAAGAATATATATACTTTATAGGGTCGGAGATGTCTCCTTCACTGCGTTGCACACTTTTGACCAAAATTATAATACCCTCTGCAAGGGTATAAAAATTCCATCATGATGACTATAGGTCGTTTTGTATGTAAGAGCACCAATATTACCAATTTTGTATTACTTTCTAAGCTGTGAATTCTTTCTACATCCGCCATAACTTCATTTCGAAATTGTGTTATAGGAAATGCAGGATTCCTATAAACAACAATAAAGTATGTATCGAGATATTTGAAGGCAATTGATTGGTATGTAGTTCTTGAGCTTAAAGACTTATTTGTCTCAAACAAGAAAACTAAATTTTCGACAATATTTTGCTTGGCATAAATCATAATTCCATTTTTGCCAATACCATTCAATCGATTGCTATCAATTCTTCTTATAATGTCGAAACCTTGTAAAGAAAAGTCTTCGCTGGGAAAAGTCCAAGTTTCGACAAAACAAAGAAAATTTGCAGAACAAATAATAGGGTCGTTGAAAATATCTTCGCGATGGCTTCGAAGAGACTCAACATTTTGGTAATATAGGGAGATTTCTTCATTACTGCTGACCAGAATTTCATAATGCGTAGTCAAGAACTTTTCCTCTCTTAACTTTTGAAGTTCTTCTTGCACATTTGGAGCTCCAAACCTTGTTGGAGGAACAAAGTCGCCTAGAAGGAAAAGTCCTGATACGCTAGTGGCCCTGCTGCATCCAACATATAGCGAAGCTCGCTTGATGCCTCTTTTAAGATGCACGGCGACTTTGCTATATGTTGCTCCTTGGCTTTTGTGGATGGTAATAGCCTCAGCAGGAACAATTGGAAATTGTTTTCGGTCAACAGAAGCATGCTCGGATCTTCCACATTGAAAAACTCGAGAGGCTCTCAATATTGGAGTCCATTCGGCATCGGGACTGTGTCGAACCTTTGATCTGGCGATAGCGCCAACCGTGGGCTCAAAAAATTTTATCCAAAGTCGCGTCACTAAATTTGAGCCATTCACTAAGCAATGATCAATTTGCATCAGCTGACCAGTTGCTCCATCTACAAGTGCGTCACTTGTGTCTATATTGACGGTAACCATATACTTAGCAGTTGTTTTGAGATGAAGATTATATGGTAAACCCTGTGTTTCAGAGGTTTTCATATTTTGAGCATATCTTAACGTGTTTTCTCTGTTTCATGCAGATATGTTCGCAGTTTTCAATGTATCAACAGCAGTGGAAACCAACTCTTCCGTCCCAATTTGCGCTAGTTTTATGGAATTGTAATTGTTAACTTCTTCGTTAGAAGAAAATAAATGAATGGCATCATCAGGAACTTCGCTGGGTGACACAACTCTTTGTTTTAGGAGCTCTATATCTGCAATTGTCATGCAAGCCTCAGATAAATGATTCAGAGCTTGAGCAAATGCATGATCGCCTCTTTGGCGCATTATTTCTGTGAGCTCAAAATACTTAAAGTTGCGCCATAGGCTTTTTCCTGCTAACACGCTGTAAGGATTAATTGTCCTTTACGAAAATATCCAACTGTCTCCAACTGGGGAAAGCTGCTTTAGATCTCCAAAAACTATAATTGATTTTCCACCAAAACATATGTCAGGGCTTCGGAAAATTTGACGAAGCCTTTGATCCAAAAAATGAAAGCATTTTAGAACCAACCATAGAAATTTCATCAATTATAATTAATTGGAGATCAATCAACTTGCAATGAATTGTATTTAAAGTATCATTGCTTAAAGGTCTTAAGGGACCTGAAGCTTGATTTATTGGAAGAGAAAACACTGAATGAAGTGTCAGCCCTCCAATTCCAAAAGCAGCTTTTCCAGTTGGAGCACATAATAAAACCTTTGCCGAATCCGTAGCACCAGGAAGCTTATTTGCTCGCCAAGTCACAGACTGATAGATGGTAGAAATCAGTCTGCTTTTTCCCACACCCGCCCCTCCACCAACATATTCGTAAAAAATATTTTTACAAAAAACATTATGCATCACATGTGCATAATATTGTCTTTGCTTGTAGTTGAGGGACCGAGTTAGCGAGCAAAGGTCATCATTGGAAACTAACGGGGGGAGTCTAATTAATTGAAGTTCGCCGTCTTCTTCAGGGTTGTTTACCGCATTGTCATCCTGAAGAATAATTACGTTCCGCTCTATAATTGGTACTGCCAAAGCTCTAAACTCTTCGTCTAAAAATTGGGAGGCAGGTTCTTCCGCAACAGGAGCATTATCTCCCCTATCCTCTTGCAAATCTTCCAGAACTCTTTCTAACTCCATATCATCAAACACATCATAGTTCCTTTTTTTTGTCTTAATGGCTTCATGGTTTGCTCGGAATGTGTTTTCAATGTCGTTGGAAAGAAGTTCAGCTCTTTCATTTCGCCAAGGATAGAAGAGCATTAAATGCTCTCGGAAATAATCGGAAGGTGAAGAGTTAATGCTAAAGCGAACCCACCTTAGAATCAGGGGATGCCTGCGTTTCTTAACGCAACCAGACCCATCCATCAGTGGATAGCTTTGCTCAGCAACTTCATCTTCGTCATCTACCTCCACATCATTTGCTTCATCATAGTCTTCCCTATGATTAGCGGCAGATCGTGCATTTCGCTTGATAAATCTGTACCAAGCCGCGAAATCGGCTAAACAAATTCCTTCCAACCGCTCATGCCTTTGCACATATCGGTCAAGAATATTACGTTCGAAAATATCCACCGAGTTGTTTGGTAGTCGTTCTAATTCTTCATTTGAGCGAGCCAATCTAACTCGTTTGTCTAGATGGCAAGTGTTTATAAAAATAGTACCTTCACTTGCCTCCGACACATGCAGACCCAAAATATTGTAAGCTGCTTCTTGGGCCGATATTTCTGTAGCGTTAATAAACTTATTCCCGAGGTGCTGTAATTTTCTTTTAATAGAAATATTCCCATGGCTTATTTCTGCCATGGCTTCACGGAGCAACTGCGATACGCCTCTCTTCGATTTGCTTATGTAGTTAATGATATAACTACAACAAGCGTACGCATCTACGATAAATTGAATATCCATATTGGCTCTGTGTAAGCCTAGAATATCTCTATTATAAGCATTGAGCAATCGGTCGGAGAATTGTCTGCGAAGAAAAATTTGTGGCTTTTTCAAGCTGGAACGTAAGGCCAATTTGTAGGCTTCAAAATTTGTTTCAAGGTGGGTCAGAAAATAATCAAATTTATTATATAAAGCTGCGCCTTCATTAGAAATGGTCCTTAAAGCTTCCTTAATTTTTTTTAACAAAGTTTTATGTTCTTCAACATTTACTTCGTTTTCTTTCATTGGATGCAAAAGAAGCGTTTCGGGCATAGGAGGATATGGCATATTGAATCGGCAGAACTCCTGTCCGCGTAACTCTCTGAGGCACGAAGCACTATGCTTGTGGCGTTGATACTGAATTACTTCTTGTAGCTCAGGATCGTCTCCATTTGTAGTAATAACTTGGAACTTGGTACTTGGATTTTATTTTTGGTCAGTTGATCCAACCTACCAAATTTCTTAAGGATCGGCTAACTATATCCTATGTTTGCGATATATATCCGGTTTTAGCTGCAAGGGTATATAAACTTCGGCTCCGCCCGAAGTTAGCTTTCCTTTCTTGTTAACAATACCAAAGTTGGTATTACTACCAAAAACCATTTCCGATCGTTCAGTTATATGTCAGCTATAAGATAAAGTCTGCCGATCGTTATGAAATTCGGTAGGTCGGATTATCTGACCAAAAATAGAATCTGTACGAAATTCCAGCTTTCTATCTTCAAAAAGTATCTTCCGAAAGTTGGGTCATTTCCGATCGTTCAGTTATATGGCAGCTATAGGATATAGTCGGCCGATCCTTACGAACTTTTATGTCGTATTATTTTGCCAAAAATAGCTCTCATGTCAAATTTGAACTCTCTAACTCTAAAAAAACCAAAGTTATACCATTTCCGATCAATCAGTTATATGGCAGCTATAGGATATAGTCGGCCGATCCCGGTCGTTCCGACTTATATACTGCGTGCAAAGGAAATAAGGGTGTGTGCAAAGTTTCAAGACGATAGCTTTAAAAGTGAGAGACTAGTTCGCGTAGAAACAGACAGACAGACGGACAGACGGACATGCTCATATCAACTCAGGAGGTGATCCTGATCAAGAATATATATACTTTATAGGGTCGGAGATGTCTCCTTCACTGCGTTGCACACTTTTGACCAAAATTATAATACCCTCTGCAAGGGTATAAAAATTCCATCATGATGACTATAGGTCGTTTTGTATGTAAGAGCACCAATATTACCAATTTTGTATTACTTTCTAAGCTGTGAATTCTTTCTACATCCGCCATAACTTCATTTCGAAATTGTGTTATAGGAAATGCAGGATTCCTATAAACAACAATAAAGTATGTATCGAGATATTTGAAGGCAATTGATTGGTATGTAGTTCTTGAGCTTAAAGACTTATTTGTCTCAAACAAGAAAACTAAATTTTCGACAATATTTTGCTTGGCATAAATCATAATTCCATTTTTGCCAATACCATTCAATCGATTGCTATCAATTCTTCTTATAATGTCGAAACCTTGTAAAGAAAAGTCTTCGCTGGGAAAAGTCCAAGTTTCGACAAAACAAAGAAAATTTGCAGAACAAATAATAGGGTCGTTGAAAATATCTTCGCGATGGCTTCGAAGAGACTCAACATTTTGGTAATATAGGGAGATTTCTTCATTACTGCTGACCAGAATTTCATAATGCGTAGTCAAGAACTTTTCCTCTCTTAACTTTTGAAGTTCTTCTTGCACATTTGGAGCTCCAAACCTTGTTGGAGGAACAAAGTCGCCTAGAAGGAAAAGTCCTGATACGCTAGTGGCCCTGCTGCATCCAACATATAGCGAAGCTCGCTTGATGCCTCTTTTAAGATGCACGGCGACTTTGCTATATGTTGCTCCTTGGCTTTTGTGGATGGTAATAGCCTCAGCAGGAACAATTGGAAATTGTTTTCGGTCAACAGAAGCATGCTCGGATCTTCCACATTGAAAAACTCGAGAGGCTCTCAATATTGGAGTCCATTCGGGACTGTGTCGAACTGTGTCTGGCGACATCGGGACTGTGTCGAACCTTTGATCTGGCGATAGCGCCAACCGTGGGCTCAAAAAATTTTATCCAAAGTCGCGTCACTAAATTTGAGCCATTCACTAAGCAATGATCAATTTGCATCAGCTGACCAGTTGCTCCATCTACAAGTGCGTCACTTGTGTCTATATTGACGGTAACCATATACTTAGCAGTTGTTTTGAGATGAAGATTATATGGTAAACCCTGTGTTTCAGAGGTTTTCATATTTTGAGCATATCTTAACGTGTTTTCTCTGTTTCATGCAGATATGTTCGCAGTTTTCAATGTATCAACAGCAGTGGAAACCAACTCTTCCGTCCCAATTTGCGCTAGTTTTATGGAATTGTAATTGTTAACTTCTTCGTTAGAAGAAAATAAATGAATGGCATCATCAGGAACTTCGCTGGGTGACACAACTCTTTGTTTTAGGAGCTCTATATCTGCAATTGTCATGCAAGCCTCAGATAAATGATTCAGAGCTTGAGCAAATGCATGATCGCCTCTTTGGCGCATTATTTCTGTGAGCTCAAAATACTTAAAGTTGCTCCATAGGCTTTTTCCTGCTAACACGCTGTAAGGATTAATTGTCCTTTACGAAAATATCCAACTGTCTCCAACTGGGGAAAGCTGCTTTAGATCTCCAAAAACTATAATTGATTTTCCACCAAAACATATGTCAGGGCTTCGGAAAATTTGACGAAGCCTTTGATCCAAAAATGAAAGCATTTTAGAACCAACCATAGAAATTTCATCAATTATAATTAATTGGAGATCAATCAACTTGCAATGAATTGTATTTAAAGTATCATTGCTTAAAGGTCTTAAGGGACCTGAAGCTTGATTTATTGGAAGAGAAAACACTGAATGAAGTGTCAGCCCTCCAATTCCAAAAGCAGCTTTTCCAGTTGGAGCACATAATAAAACCTTTGCCGAATCCGTAGCACCAGGAAGCTTATTTGCTCGCCAAGTCACAGACTGATAGATGGTAGAAATCAGTCTGCTTTTTCCCACACCCGCCCCTCCACCAACATATTCGTAAAAAATATTTTTACAAAAAACATTATGCATCACATGTGCATAATATTGTCTTTGCTTGTAGTTGAGGGACCGAGTTAGCGAGCAAAGGTCATCATTGGAAACTAACGGGGGGAGTCTAATTAATTGAAGTTCGCCGTCTTCTTCAGGGTTGTTTACCGCATTGTCATCCTGAAGAATAATTACGTTCCGCTCTATAATTGGTACTGCCAAAGCTCTAAACTCTTCGTCTAAAAATTGGGAGGCAGGTTCTTCCGCAACAGGAGCATTATCTCCCTATCCTCTTGCAAATCTTCCAGAACTCTTTCTAACTCCATATCATCAAACACATCACAGTTCCTTTTTTTTGTCTTAATGGCTTCATGGTTTGCTCGGAATGTGTTTTCAATGTCGTTGGAAAGAAGTTCAGCTCTTTCATTTCGCCAAGGATAGAAGAGCATTAAATGCTCTCGGAAATAATCGGAAGGTGAAGAGTTAATGCTAAAGCGAACCCACCTTAGAATCAGGGGATGCCTGCGTTTCTTAACGCAACCAGACCCATCCATCAGTGGATAGCTTTGCTCAGCAACTTCATCTTCGTCATCTACCTCCACATCATTTGCTTCATCATAGTCTTCCCTATGATTAGCGGCAGATCGTGCATTTCGCTTGATAAATCTGTACCAAGCCGCGAAATCGGCTAAACAAATTCCTTCCAACCGCTCATGCCTTTGCACATATCGGTCAAGAATATTACGTTCGAAAATATCCACCGAGTTGTTTGGTAGTCGTTCTAATTCTTCATTTGAGCGAGCCAATCTAACTCGTTTGTCTAGATGGCAAGTGTTTATAAAAATAGTACCTTCACTTGCCTCCGACACATGCAGACCCAAAATATTGTAAGCTGCTTCTTGGGCCGATATTTCTGTAGCGTTAATAAACTTATTCCCGAGGTGCTGTAATTTTCTTTTAATAGAAATATTCCCATGGCTTATTTCTGCCATGGCTTCACGGAGCAACTGCGATACGCCTCTCTTCGATTTGCTTATGTAGTTAATGATATAACTACAACAAGCGTACGCATCTACGATAAATTGAATATCCATATTGGCTCTGTGTAAGCCTAGAATATCTCTATTATAAGCATTGAGCAATCGGTCGGAGAATTGTCTGCGAAGAAAAATTTGTGGCTTTTTCAAGCTGGAACGTAAGGCCAATTTGTAGGCTTCAAAATTTGTTTCAAGGTGGGTCAGAAAATAATCAAATTTATTATATAAAGCTGCGCCTTCATTAGAAATGGTCCTTAAAGCTTCCTTAATTTTTTTTAACAAAGTTTTATGTTCTTCAACATTTACTTCGTTTTCTTTCATTGGATGCAAAAGAAGCGTTTCGGGCATAGGAGGATATGGCATATTGAATCGGCAGAACTCCTGTCCGCGTAACTCTCTGAGGCACGAAGCACTATGCTTGTGGCGTTGATACTGAATTACTTCTTGTAGCTCAGGATCGTCTCCATTTGTAGTAATAAACCTATCGATAAAGTTTATTACTTGCTCGGTATTTTCGGCGTCTTCGAGCTTAGGAGCACCAGCAAGCCAGTACATGCCATGAGATTGAATTCCCCAAAAATATATGTTTTGAACAATTTCATTAATTGCCGCAACCTATAATCGAAGTACCGGGAGCACGTCACTGGATCGGATCGGATTAACCGAGCCTTTTCGGAGCTGGAAAGAGCTGCCGCTTCTTCCTCGCTTATAGCCCTATTGTCCAATAGAAGGGAAAGGATAACTAAAAGTTCATTCCACTTAGTTTCAGCAGCGGAAAGATTAATGAAAAAGGTTGGCAACCCAAATTGTCAAATCATAGCAATAACTTTTTTTTTCAGCCTCCCAATGAGCTGGTGCAGACCGTAAGCCTTTAAGGATGTGGTAGGCAGCATCATGTTGAACAAGTCTGTCAACAAATGACTCATCCCGCAGATTACCAGCGGTAACTGCACCTGACTTTTTGCGTAAAGCAATTGAAATAGAATTTGAATGCGCTGCATTTCGTAAAATTTATACATGTATAAAACTTTAGGAACTACAGCGCACGGTCGTACAAAAAACGACGGTCGTAAAATCGGATTTGAGATCTGGCTTTTTTCGCATAGGTTGTATTTCCTTTAAATATTTCTCCGCAAGAAATAGTTGGAAAGGAAAGTTCCTCTGCGTCTTCGTCAAGCGTTAAGCTTGTTGGCCGACGGCCTTCACCCGGTGCCAATGCAATGCGCTGAATTGCACTATCATTATTTTCCAATAATGTTTCATGGCCTCCGGGATTTAAATTTTCTTCGAGCTCTGCAGCGTTTTGGGATAGGTGTTGCTGCTGAAGAAGTTGCTCTACTGCTTCACGATCAGATTCATCCGCAATAAAAGGAATTTCATTAATTCGTTGAAGTCCTGCTAGCCATGATTCGTTCAGTGAAATGTTGTGCTTTCTGTAGAGCTCGGTATTCACTAAGTACCATACAGCTTCAAGGACCCGAGCGGGTCGAATAGTTTCAGTCATGAAATTGTGAGCGTACTCTAGTCTCCTTTTTAAATGGACTTGGATGACATGAGTAGAGTCGAAAGAGCGCGGAAGCGCAGTCACAATATCAGGAACTGAAATTGGAACGTTCACTACTGCCCCTCTGATTCCGCATTGCCTTTCATAGCCGAGGGAAATAATCCTCATAAAAGGAATTCTCTGTGAGATAAGGCGTTCTTCGAGGCAGGTGAGTCCATTCAAGCACTCAGGAATTTCTGGGAAGTCGAACCCATTAGTAAGGCAGAGTGACGGGATTTTGCCAAGAGAGATGGCACGACGACAAGTATGGAAAAAGTTATATTTACCGGACGGACTAGGAAATTTTCGTGACAAATAAAAAGCGTTGCCAACGTTTAGGAGGGGAAATTTAGAGGAGATAGCCAGGATGTATAATCCACTTACCTGCGAACGGAACCAAAGATCCCTTGCTGTTGCTCGAATCCTATTTCGCTGTTGTTCTCGTTCCTGATCCAGTTCGTCCTCCGAAAGTTGAGCTCTTGCGTCCATGTTTCGTTGAGACTGTCTTTGGGAGGCATCAAGTCGATTTTGGGGGTCCATCCTAAAGTTTAACAGTCGATCTTCTGCCATTTGCCGAATTTGTTCTTCCCGAATCTTCCGCTGTTGTCGTGTTTCCCGGCGTTGTGATGTGTTTATCCGTTGCTCCTGTGTTCTTGCGATGGGATTTCTCCTGGTTGCTCTCCGGTTATTGGCGTCCCTCTCCCGTTCTCGCTGTCTGTCCTCAGAATCCCTTCGTCGCTGTCGATGCTCTTCAGTATTCTTTTCCTGTTCTCTGGCTCGTTTTTCTGAGTCCTTGCGATGAGCAGCTCGCGAACTTGCTCTGAAATTCGAAATTCCGGATTCGTCCTCCGGGAGGCATGCTCAGCAGTATTTTGCACCTGCTCTCGTCGCCTCTCCTCGGGGTCCTCTCGACGGATCGCGTGTGCATCCATGTCCCGAATGCGTTCAGGAATTCGAAACTCCGGAATAGTCCTCCGAGTAGAGTGCTCAGCAGTGTTTCGCAAATGCTCTCGTCGTCGCTCCTCAGAGTTCTTCCGACGAGTTGAATGCGCTTGTGCGTCCCGAATCCGTTCAAGGTTCCGAACCCTTTCGATTCTTCTTCGCTGCGCACGTGCAGTGGAATCCGAGCACGACTTTCCTCCCGGAAGTTTGGATTATTGTTGCGGACATTGGCGATATGTTGAGAGTTCCGATTTGGGATTTGGTTCGTATTTGGGATGCATTTCGTTCATAGCGGGCTCTGCTGCGGCTTAAAGCAGCTTGCCGGCGTTGCTCCTGGGACAAACGTGACACGCGAGGCATTCTTTTATAGTGCTGTATAAAAAATTAAAATTATGAAATTTATATAAAAATCACCTTACGTGGAATTTCGTCCTCAGGGATTATTGGACTTTACAATATTTGGAAAATTAAGGAGTATTTAGAAAAATAAACGCTATTAACGTACTTTTAATTTATAATTTTATATCACGAGTAAAAAACACACTTTGATTTCTCGCGTTAAATTTTGCACTGGTAAAAAAATACTTCCGCACTGTTAAAATGTTTGCACTTGTAAAAATACTTTCTGACAGAGTAACGTCGTCACTCGATAAATTATGTTCATTGACTGATCTAAGTATTTTAGGATTTCTGAATATATGCCAATTTAGGGAATATCCCAAACAAAAAAGTATTATACCTTGACCCCTTTATTGTTCCCTATTTTGCCTTTTAAAAGGTCAATAAAAATCCACGTTTTTTATGTACCTGACCTACCTGTTTTTGCAATTTAGGTATAGTCATTAATTTTGGTGGTAATTTTTGGGTTCTACCATTCAGAAATAAGGTATTACCTGTTATTATATATACAGTTACAAAGTCGCTTTGCACATTGCACTCATACCTGCGTTACCGGTTGCGCAATTATAGTCTTTGGCACAATTTTTGTCCCTTGCACGTGTTCATTAAATTCCCAATTTACGGTTTACCTGATATTACCTGTTTACTAGGTTTTAATGGGATAATACCAAGGAATTCTTTAAATAAAAATTTGAGAGTTATCTAAAAGTAAGGGGTTGTAAACTCAACCGTAACTTTTATGACCGTTTAGCTTATACAAGACGCTGAAAAGGGAGATATATCTAGTTCAAAAGAGTATTAGTATTAAGAAGGCATCATGTGCTTAATTTGGAATTATAATTATACCCTTGCAGAGGGTATTATAATTTTGGTCAAAAGTGTGCAACGCAGTGAAGGAGACATCTCCGACCCTATAAAGTATATATATTCTTGATCAGGATCACCTCCTGAGTTGATATGAGCATGTCCGTCTGTCCGTCTGTCTGTTTCTACGCGAACTAGTCTCTCAGTTTTAAAGCTATCGTCTTGAAACTTTGCACACACCCTTCTTTCCTTTGCACGCAGTATATAAGTCGGAACGGCCCGGATCGGCCGACTATATCCTATAGCTGCCATATAACTGATTGATCGGAAATGGTATAACTTTGGTGTTTTTAGAGTTAGAGAGTTCACATTTGACATGAGAGCTATTTTTGGCAAAATAATACGGCATGCCAAATTTCATAAGGATCGGCCGACTATATCCTATAGCTGCCATATAACTGAACGATCGGAAATGACCCAACTTTTGTGTTTTTGAAGATAGAAAGCTGGAACTTAGTACAGATTTAATTCTTGGTCAGTTGATCCAACCTACCAAATTTCATTAGGATCGGCCGACTATATCCCATAGCTGCCATATAACTGAACCATCGGAAATGGTTTTTGGTAGAAATAGCAACTTTGGCATGTTTGAAGATAGAAGTTTGGGACTTTTTTTTAGATTTTGTATTGTAATAAATTGGATTACCATATATATTCATATTCCCATAAGGATCGGCCAACTATATCCGATGTTTGCGATATATATCCGGTTTTAAATGCAAGGGTATATAAACTTCGGCTCCGCCCGAAGTTAGCTTTCCTTTCTTGTTTTTAGATTTTTTATTTTAATTAATTAGTTTTATTATGATGTAATCATAAGGATCGGCCAACTATATCCGATGTTTGCGATATATATCCTGTTTTAACTGCAAGGGTATATCAACTTCGGCTCGGCCCGAAGTTAGCTTTCCTTTCTTGTTTATAAAATATTCTGGAAGGGTATATCAACTTAGGCTCCGCCCGAAGTTAGCTTTCCTCTCTTGTTATACCCTTGCAGAGGGTATTATAATTTTGGTCAAAAGTGTGCAACGCAGTGGAGGAGACATCTCCGACCCTATAAAGTATATATATTCTTGATCAGGATCACCTCCTGAGTTGATATGAGCATGTCCGTCTGTCTGTCCGTTTCTACGCGAACTAGTCTCTCAGTTTTAAAGCTATCGACTTGAAACTTTGCACACACCCTTCTTTCCTTTGCACGCAGTATATAAGTCGGAACGGCCGGGATCGGCCGACTATATCCTATAGCTGCTATATAACTGATTGATCGGAAATGGTAACTTTGGTGTTTTTAGAGTTAGAGAGTTCAAATTTGACACGAGAGCTATTTTTGGCAACACATTACGACATGCCAAATTTCATAATGATTGGCCGACTATATCTTATACATAGCTGACATATAACTGAACGATCTGAAATGGTTTTTGGTAGAAATACCAACTTTGGTATTGTTAAAGATAGAAGTTTGGGACTTGTTTTAAATTTTTTATTATAATAAATTGGGTTATATTATCATATTCTCATAAGGATCGGGTATATAAAGGGTATGCAAGGGTATATAAACTTCGGCTCCGATCGTTACCTTTCCTTTCTTGTTTTACATCATAACGATTACCGTTAATGGTGTTTTCTCAAGAAATAATTTTTATACCCTTGCAGAGGGTATTATAATTTTGTCCAAAAGTGTGCAACGCAGTGAAGGAGACATCTCCGACCCTATAAAGTATATATATTCTTGATCAGGATCACCTCCTGAGTTGATATGAGCATGTCCGTCTGTCCGTCTGTCTGTCTGTCTGTTTCTACGCGAACTAGTCTCTCAGTTTTAAAGCTATCGACTTGCGAACGGAACCAAAGATCCCTTGCTGTTGCTCGAATCCTATTTCGCTGTTGTTCTCGTTCCTGATCCAGTTCGTCCTCCGAAAGTTGAGCTCTTGCGTCCATGTTTCGTTGAGACTGTCTTTGGGAGGCATCAAGTCGATTTTGGGGGTCCATCCTAAAGTTTAACAGTCGATCTTCTGCCATTTGCCGAATTTGTTCTTCCCGAATCTTCCGCTGTTGTCGTGTTTCCCGGCGTTGTGATGTGTTTATCCGTTGCTCCTGTGTTCTTGCGATGGGATTTCTCCTGGTTGCTCTCCGGTTATTGGCGTCCCTCTCCCGTTCTCGCTGTCTGTCCTCAGAATCCCTTCGTCGCTGTCGATGATCTTCAGTATTCCTTTCCTGTTCTCTGGCTCGTTCCTCTGAGTCCTTGCGATGAGCAGCTCGCGCTGCGGCGTTCCGAATCCGCTCTGAAATTCGAAATGCCGGATTCGTCCTCCGGGAGGCATGCTCAGCAGTATTTTGCACCTGCTCTCGTCGCCTCTCCTCGGGGTCCTCTCGACGGATCGCGTGTGCATCCATGTCCCGAATGCGTTCAGGAATTCGAAACTCCGGAATAGTCCTCCGAGTAGAGTGCTCAGCAGTGTTTCGCAAATGCTCTCGTCGTCGCTCCTCAGAGTTCTTCCGACGAGTTGAATGCGCTTGTGCGTCCCGAATCCGTTCAAGGTTCCGAACCCTTTCGATTCTTCTTCGCTGCGCACGTGCAGTGGAATCCGAGCACGACTTTCCTCCCGGAAGTTTGGATTATTGTTGCGGACATTGGCGATATGTTGAGAGTTCCGATTTGGGATTTGGTTCGTATTTGGGATGCATTTCGTTCATAGCGGGCTCTGCTGCGGCTTAAAGCAGCTTGCCGGCGTTGCTCCTGGGACAAACGTGACACGCGAGGCATTCTTTTATAGTGCTGTATAAAAAATTAAAATTATGAAATTTATATAAAAATCACCTTACGTGGAATTTCGTCCTCAGGGATTATTGGACTTTACAATATTTGGAAAATTAAGGAGTATTTAGAAAAATAAACGCTATTAACGTACTTTTAATTTATAATTTTATATCACGAGTAAAAAACACACTTTGATTTCTCGCGTTAAATTTTGCACTGGTAAAAAAATACTTCCGCACTGTTAAAATGTTTGCACTTGTAAAAATACTTTCTGACAGAGTAACGTCGTCACTCGATAAATTATGTTCATTGACTGATCTAAGTATTTTAGGATTTCTGAATATATGCCAATTTAGGGAATATCCCAAACAAAAAAGTATTATACCTTGACCCCTTTATTGTTCCCTATTTTGCCTTTTAAAAAGGTCAATAAAAATCCACGTTTTTTATGTACCTGACCTACCTGTTTTTGCAATTTAGGTATAGTCATTAATTTTGGTGGTAATTTTTGGGTTCTACCATTCAGAAATAAGGTATTACCTGTTATTATATATACAGTTACAAAGTCGCTTTGCACATTGCACTCATACCTGCGTTACCGGTTGCGCAATTATAGTCTTTGGCACAATTTTTGTCCCTTGCACGTGTTCATTAAATTCCCAATTTACGGTTTACCTGATATTACCTGTTTACTAGGTTTTAATGGGATAATACCAAGGAATTCTTTAAATAAAAATTTGAGAGTTATCTAAAAAGTAAGGGGTTGTAAACTCAACCGTAACTTTTATGACCGTTTAGCTTATACAAGACGCTGAAAAGGGAGATATATCTAGTTCAAAAGAGTATTAGTATTAAGAAGGCATCATGTGCTTAATTTGGAATTATAATTATACCCTTGCAGAGGGTATTATAATTTTGGTCAAAAGTGTGCAACGCAGTGAAGGAGACATCTCCGACCCTATAAAGTATATATATTCTTGATCAGGATCACCTCCTGAGTTGATATGAGCATGTCCGTCTGTCCGTCTGTCTGTTTCTACGCGAACTAGTCTCTCAGTTTTAAAGCTATCGTCTTGAAACTTTGCACACACCCTTCTTTCCTTTGCACGCAGTATATAAGTCGGAACGGCCCGGATCGGCCGACTATATCCTATAGCTGCCATATAACTGATTGATCGGAAATGGTATAACTTTGGTGTTTTTAGAGTTAGAGAGTTCACATTTGACATGAGAGCTATTTTTGGCAAAATAATACGGCATGCCAAATTTCATAAGGATCGGCCGACTATATCCTATAGCTGCCATATAACTGAACGATCGGAAATGACCCAACTTTTGTGTTTTTGAAGATAGAAAGCTGGAACTTAGTACAGATTTAATTCTTGGTCAGTTGATCCAACCTACCAAATTTCATTAGGATCGGCCGACTATATCCCATAGCTGCCATATAACTGAACCATCGGAAATGGTTTTTGGTAGAAATAGCAACTTTGGCATGTTTGAAGATAGAAGTTTGGGACTTTTTTTTAGATTTTGTATTGTAATAAATTGGATTACCATATATATTCATATTCCCATAAGGATCGGCCAACTATATCCGATGTTTGCGATATATATCCGGTTTTAAATGCAAGGGTATATAAACTTCGGCTCCGCCCGAAGTTAGCTTTCCTTTCTTGTTTTTAGATTTTTTATTTTAATTAATTAGTTTTATTATGATGTAATCATAAGGATCGGCCAACTATATCCGATGTTTGCGATATATATCCTGTTTTAACTGCAAGGGTATATCAACTTCGGCTCGGCCCGAAGTTAGCTTTCCTTTCTTGTTTATAAAATATTCTGGAAGGGTATATCAACTTAGGCTCCGCCCGAAGTTAGCTTTCCTCTCTTGTTATACCCTTGCAGAGGGTATTATAATTTTGGTCAAAAGTGTGCAACGCAGTGGAGGAGACATCTCCGACCCTATAAAGTATATATATTCTTGATCAGGATCACCTCCTGAGTTGATATGAGCATGTCCGTCTGTCTGTCCGTTTCTACGCGAACTAGTCTCTCAGTTTTAAAGCTATCGACTTGAAACTTTGCACACACCCTTCTTTCCTTTGCACGCAGTATATAAGTCGGAACGGCCGGGATCGGCCGACTATATCCTATAGCTGCTATATAACTGATTGATCGGAAATGGTAACTTTGGTGTTTTTAGAGTTAGAGAGTTCAAATTTGACACGAGAGCTATTTTTGGCAACACATTACGACATGCCAAATTTCATAATGATTGGCCGACTATATCTTATACATAGCTGACATATAACTGAACGATCTGAAATGGTTTTTGGTAGAAATACCAACTTTGGTATTGTTAAAGATAGAAGTTTGGGACTTGTTTTAAATTTTTTATTATAATAAATTGGGTTATATTATCATATTCTCATAAGGATCGGGTATATAAAGGGTATGCAAGGGTATATAAACTTCGGCTCCGATCGAAGTTACCTTTCCTTTCTTGTTTTACATCATAACGATTACCGTTAATGGTGTTTTCTCAAGAAATAATTTTTATACCCTTGCAGAGGGTATTATAATTTTGTCCAAAAGTGTGCAACGCAGTGAAGGAGACATCTCCGACCCTATAAAGTATATATATTCTTGATCAGGATCACCTCCTGAGTTGATATGAGCATGTCCGTCTGTCCGTCTGTCCGTCTGTCTGTCTGTCTGTTTCTACGCGAACTAGTCTCTCAGTTTTAAAGCTATCGTCTTGAAACTTTGCACACACCCTTCTTTCCTTTGCACGCAGTATATAAGTCGGAACGACCGGGATCGGCCGAATATATCCTATAGCTGCCATATAACTGATTGATCGGAAATGGTATAACTTTGGTGTTTTTAGAGTTAGAGAGTTCACATTTGACACGAGAGCTATTTTTAGAAAAACATTACGACATGCCAAATTTCATAAAGATCGGACGACTATATCCTATAGCTGCCATATAACTGAACGATCGGAAATGACCCAACTTTCGTGTTTTTGAAGATAGAAAGCTGGAATTTAATACAGATTCTATTTTTGGTCAGTTGACCCAACCTACCAAATTTCATTAGGATCGGCCGACTATATCCCATAGCTGCCATATAACTGAACGATCGGAAATGGTATTTGGTAGAAATATCAACTTTCGTATTTTTGAAGATAGAAGTTTGGGACTTTTTTTAGATTTTGTATTGTAATAAATTGGATTATATTTTCCTATTTCCATAAGGATCGGCCAACTATATCCGATGTTTGCGATATATATCCGGTTTTAACTGCAAGGGTATATAAACTTCGGCTCCGCCCGAAGTTAGCTTTCCTTTCTTGTATACATTGATATTGTTTGACGCACCCTCAAGGGAGTCGAAATTTGATTTTTTCGATCATTTTCACTGAAGGAGGCTAATGAAGTGCCACTTTTACTTGAGGATGAACTGCATGCATCATTTTCAGGGAAGTTCTTCGCTTGCTCCAAATTTACTGTTTTTGATGATGCCTAAATATGTACATATGAGAAGTCAAGTAAAAAATTAAATACTTGTAAAGTGAGTTTAGATGAGCCCAGTATCAATTAATACTAAACACGATAAACCAACCTTGCCCCAGTAAGAAAAGAGGGCACTTTTCTTCTTCAATGATAAACAATTCAGTTCAGACATTTTTGACTGAAGTTTTGCCTCAAAATCATCACTTTTTTTGATTGAATTCCACAGTTTTGTAGCTTTATTTTGTGAAACCGCTCCTGATTTTTCTGGAAATGCTTTCTTAAAAGCAGAAGCCAAGTCTTGGAAAGCTTTATTTTTGTCCATGATTCGCCTCTTTATTTAGTTTCATTCACTTGCAAAATGTTTGGATTTACTAATGAAACAAACAAGAAATAGACACGATCCAAATTTAAACTTACCGTTTATAAATGGAGGCGTGAATAAGATCAACAAAAAATGTGAGCCTTTGTATGTGTGTAACAAATTTCAATGTTTCGTTTCTGTTTCCCGCTCGTTCCAGCGCTGGAACCCGCCATAGTAAATTTTTCTTTGTATGAGATGTCCCATCTATGTTTGTACTTTTTAATCTTTGGTTTTACTTTTACCGGGATGATAAGTATAGCAATTTGAAAATTTAGTGTCACGTGACGCAGCGATTGACCCCCTCCCCCCTGCGTGACAAACCGTGACGTTAACCCGAACCCACCACCGCAAATTTGGCATGTAATATTTTGCCAAAAATAGCTCTCGTGTAAGAAAAATCTAATCCATAGCGCGAAATCATGAATTGAGTGATATTTTTGGGCGAAAAAAAATAAAGATCAAAAATGATAATATTTTGATTTTTATTTTTCGATCATAAAATAATGATTATTTTTTGATTTTTATTTTTCAATCATAGAATAATGTTTATTTTGTGATTTTTAAAATAAAACTCATAATGATTACGGTCCCTGATAAAAATACATTTTTAGAAATATATGTTCTTCAAAGAAGGAAAATAACAAAACATAAAATGATACTAATAAATATTCAAACATACAATAAAACAATAAAATTAATAACGCAATAAAATTAAATTAAATACGCGAATAGTTTTTTAATTACCCAAAATAAAACTAACAAAGCGGAAAAATGGTTGCCTCAAGACAAATTAGGAAATTAACATCTAAAGCTAGGGAAAACATTTTAGAGCGTGCTCATGGAAGGCCCCTAGATTTAGAAGCTGGGCCTAGCACAAGGGAGAATAGGGAATTTTTCGAGCCAAGTTTGGAAATTGAAGAAATAGGAGCTAGTGATTTTGATGTAGGTGGCTTAGAGGCACATGCCCGTGATGGATCTGACTTAAATACGCAATTAAAAAATTGGTATTTAAAGCATAAGCCGACACGAGCATGTGCCATTGACCTCGTTGAGATATTAAATGCTCAAGGGCTCAAAGTAAAGCCGTTTTATAAATTTAATTGCTTAGAAAAACCCGATATATGTAAAATAACGGGGGGGTCCTATTTGCATATCGGGTTATCTAAACAATTAAATAAATTATCAGTGTTCCCTCAATTGCCAGATGCTCTCAGTATTGATTTAAACATTGACGGACTTCCAATTTTTAAAAGTTCTCGGGCACAATTATGGCCCATTCTTATTAGAATTAATAACCTCCCTGGCCGCCCTGTTTTGCCAATAGGAGTTTTTCTGGGCCATAATTACCCTTCCGATGGCAATGATTTTTTGTCAAAATTTTCGTCCGAATTGTCTGAATATATTAATAGCACTGAACGTGCTGAATTGATATCAGATGAAAACTTTAGCATCAGATCATACCCAGAACATCATAAGGTAGAATATGTACATAGTCCGTCCGCTTTAGAAAAACTTGTGATCAAAATGGTGACCCAAGTCCCTCTAGATTGTATGCACCTAATAGAATTAGGTTTCATGCGAAAATTTTTACTTGGAATAGTAGGTAATAAAATTAATAATGAGTTTAGGGTTTCCAAACCAAGCAAAAATTTAATTTCGGAATGCTTAAAATCACTGAGAAGTTGTGTCCCCACAGAGTTTGCAAGAAAGCCAAGGTCATTGGATGATTTACCACATTGGAAATCAACGGAATTTCGGCAATTCCTTTTATATACTGGCTCTATATTGTAGCTCTCAAAGATGCCATTCATACAGACCAGTATTACGAATTCCTCTTGCTACACTGCGCTTTCAGGATGTTGTCCTCTCATTCACAACGAGAGTCTAACATCAATACTGCCTAAAATATGTTGGATTTATTCGTTTCGAATTTCCAAACCATTTTTGGACAGAGCAGTGTTTCATACAATGTACATGGCTTACTTCATGTAAGAGAGACCATTCAGCAAATCGGTGATCCGGTTTCAGGGTCCTCTTATTCATTTGAAAATTATCTGCAAACTCTCAAGAGATTTGTCCGAAAGCCCACCCAAATTCTAGAGCAAATAAATAGGAAGATATTAGAGGATGGGAATATTCGGGTGGAGTTAAATAATGTAAAATTAATAGGTAGTGTTTTAAAGTTGAAGGGATGTACCCTAAGAAATAAAAGGCCAGATAGTTTTTGTTATGTTGGAGAACACATCCCAATTGAAGTAGATAGTTTTGAAGAGGATGCAGAAGGAATTTGTATTTTGATATACCTGTGTCCTCATTAGCTTTAGGTATTTGTTTATGTAGCATAAACATGGCATCAGATATAGAGAGATTTAGGGTAAGGTTAGAAAAGCTGCAGCGATGCCTTACAAAGGGGGGTTAGTGTTAGTTCCGTATTTACATTTTTCTTAAGGTTTTTCCCTTTGTTAGTTTCATTTTGATTTTTCGGAGGTGTTTAGTCCGTAGGCCTATTTTTAAATATGAATCGGACATGCCTCAAGCGACGGCGCTTAAGGCATCTTTAGAAGATTCACCTTCCATTGTCCGTTGACAAAAAAAAAAGCGTATTTCATTAAAAAAAAAAAAAATAAACTTATAAAATGTACAAAAAAATTATGTATTCTTTTTATTTTCTAGATCAAAGATGGAGCCTTAAAACAAAATATTTAAGATGGCGTTTAATGTCGATGGTAAGTAAATTAAATAAAATCTAATTTTTTATTAATTTCTTTTCTCAGACGATGACCTAATTGCGAAAATGAGCGAGGTGGAGGTAGTGGAGGTGAGCGACTCAAAAATTGATCGCCTAGAGCGAAAAATAGATGAGCAGGCGCGGAAACTGCATGAGCAGGCTAGGGAAATCGCCGCTTGTACCAACCAGCTGGCAAAGTTGACAGCATTGCTGGAGGTCTTTGTTAAGGGAAAGGCCACCAGCAATGCTGTCAACATGGAATTCCCTATTGCCACCGACGAGGCATTGGCAGCGTTAGAATTCGCCTTAGACCGCGGCATGAAGGAAGAATGTGTAAGTATAATATTTATAAATTAAATATAAAAAAATGTTTAATACCTATTAATTTTTGCAGACCACCGCAGTGACCAATATATTGAAGCGCGGACCCCTAACCAAATCGTCGACGACCTGATCGTCCAGTACAATATTGACGGAGTTAGTGGGAAGAAGAAATTGAAGGCGTACCCAAATTTTTATGGAGTTTTGATAGGTATGTATTTTAATTACAAATAATGTAAGCAATATCTAATTTCTATTTATTTTATTTACAGGTAGTATATCTAAGGTGGATCCGGGGAAATCGCCGGAGAAAGTGTTGGGGCACGCTTTGACGTGCATAAAAAATAATAATAATAAAAAACAAAAAAAAAAAAAAATAATAATTAGTAATTTGTAAAATAATAATAATTTGTAGTTATAAAAATAGGTTCGAGGTTTCCTTGAGTAATCTTTGAGGAATGGTACTGAAGGGTACAAATGAAGATACAATTGTAATGGGATAGACTATGTGTTCAAGCATTGAACACTATTTTATATACAAATTCTTAAGTTAGAGTTTCAAGGGATCGGACCCATGAAATAAGAGACAAACAGCATGGTCTAAAACCGATCCCCTGCAGCCTAACATAAATAACACAAACATAAGCATCATAAATAACACAAAAATAAGCGCATCCGCTTATCGCACTTGAGAAAGGGTCGCATAGCATGTCAACGTGCAGTGCGTTGATAAGTAGTTTTAAATAGGTTTAAGATTTTCATGTATCTTACTTATAAGAGAAGTGTACAGATTAAAATCAGTTTTTAAACGGAACTCATTGGAGTACGACCTTTATTTTGGGGCTGCTCTTAACATTTGGTCGTTTGAGACAGCCTGACGTTTTCCCCCCTGTGGCAAGAGACTCAGGTTTAAAACTGGCACCTATAAGTGGCTGAAGAAAAATAATAATTCTCAGCCCAAGGTAGCTTAAAAATAAAGGCTGCGACTTGGGTAAAAAAGAACCCAGTTTAAAAACCGTAGTCCCCTGTTGTTTCCCCCCAAGAGGTAAGGAACACAGGGTATAAAATAATATAAATGCCAATGAGCATAATGAAAAAATTTTTTCGAAAAGTGTGTGTTTATCCCGGAACAACTCCGGAATAAAAAATTATATATATTTGTGTTGGCGTATCCGAGGCCCTACACCGCAGAAATAAAAAGTTAAAAAAAAAAAAAAAAAAATTGCTTATATAAAGTGTATAAACTTTGTACACAGTGAGTGGGGAAAAAATAATATAAAACTCCAAAGCAACATCCGCCAAAATAATAACAACAAACAAACACCAAAAATAAACAAACCAACACCAACAACCGTTAAAGTTAAAAAGTTAAAAAAAAAAAAAACATCCACAAAAATTAAACTAAAAAACGTCCACAAAAAACATACAAAAACAATAGTAACACAACAATAGTAAGGGCGACATCGAGAAAGGCAACCCATCATCACGAGCAGCAGCGGCATCAGCAACCCATCAGCAGGAGCAGCAACGGCGGCAACATCCGGAGCATCAACGTCAGCGACCCATCATCAGGAGCAGCAACGGCGGCAACAACATCAAGAGCATCAACGTCAGCAACACAACATCAGCAGCAATAATTAGAAAATAGTCCTCGGCAAGTTTCGTTTTTATTTTTTATATACTTGAATTGTGTTTTAGAACTTAATTTAATTTAAAAAAAAAAATTTTAAATATGTCGACTAAGGATAAAATTCCAATTATCGAAGACCAGGTGCGCCTCACCCGGCAAATAGATGCGCTTCTCGCAAAAAATTCATATTCAGAAGAGGATAGGGAGGCATTAAAAAATCTGGAGCAAAAAGCCTTTACGAACCATAATCATTTGGTTCAACTCGGTCCTGTAGAGCATGACTATTTCTTAAAAAATCACTTCGAAAGCATGCTATCAAATATTAAGTCCGCCAGCAACAAAATTAAAAAATATATTGGCCAGGATGAGCTTTTTTTGATGCTTGAGGGGGCTATAAAGAACCTCGAGGATTACCTCGAGATAACTTATGTGGAGATTCAGGAAAGGAAAAATGAAACCTTTCCTATAAGAATTAAAAAATTAAGAATGTTTCTTAGTAAAATCGATACAGTGTCCGATTTACTAAATATTGAAGGGCTCAATAATAAATATATGAGCAAAATTATAGAGCTCAAAGAGGATGTTGAAATACACATCGAGCTGATGGATAATAAAATCCAAGAGAAAACTCCTAACAAGGTAGAAGGTGGTTGCCCTAGAATGGACGAACTACCTAGCCTACAAAAATTGACGTTCCCAATTTTTCTGGAAATTCCAAAGATTGGGACCATTTTTATGAGTTATTTAAGGAGCTAGTTCATTCAAGGATGGATTTAAGTCCATCCTTGAAGCTAAGCTACCTTAAAAGTGCTCTAAAAGGGGAAGCACGAAATGTGGTTTCCCATTTATTGCTTGGCTCAGGCAACAATTACGATGCTGCCTGGGAATTACTGATTAAGCGATATGAGAATAATAGGAAAATATTCTCAGATCAGCTTAATCGCCTCATTGAGCTTCCAAAAATAAATTTGGACTCATATAGGCACCTTAAAAATATAATTGATTCAATCAATGAATCAATTTATATGATGCGTCTAAAAGCAAATCTGACCGAAGAATCAGATTGCATTTTTGCGCATATTATTTTAAAAAAATTAAGTATTGAGGCTCTACAGCAGTATGAGGGCCAAGTAAAAAAATCGAGTGAAATCCAAAATTTAAAGGATGTCACAGACTTTTTAGACCAACGGCTTAGTTCGTTGACATCAGTGGGAAATGAGTTCCCAACAAAAAAAATAATAACCCAACTAACACAACATGCCCGATGTGCAATTTGCCCGGGCATCATTTAACTCTTTGCTATAAATTTAAATCATTAAGTCCACAGGCCAGAATGGACGTGGCTAAAAAAATTGAATTTGTGCTACCGATGTTTAAAGCACAGTCCAAACATCAGATGTACAAGCGAGCTAGTATGCTCATATTGTCAAAAATCACATCATAGCATGTTGCATTGTAAAAGGGAGAATGTAAATACATGCATGACCTCTGAACCAGCGTGTTGGCCACAGCGTATGTTCAGATTAAAGGTCATGATGGTGAATTCGGAAAGTTCAGAGCATTGATTGACAATGGGTCACAAAGCACTTTGATTTCTGAAGAAGCGGCACAAAAACTTAAGTTGCCTAAAATAAAGGCGCACACTGAAATAAGTGGAGTATCACCAACAGGTGCGTGTGTGTCAAACCACAAGCTAAAATTAACAATTAAAAATAACAGTAAATATTCTAAAGAATTTTACACAAATGCTATTATTTTACCCAAATTAATGAAATGTCTACCCACTAATGAAATTTCTATAAACAAGTCGGATTGGGAAGAATTCTATTTAGCGGATCCCAATTTCGACCAACCTGGTCGAATTGACCTTGTAATTGGTGCGGATTTATATCCACTAATCTTACTGCCGGAGATAACCAAAAAAGGTAGGCTTCTTGGGCAAAAAACGGTCTTTGGATGGACAGTGTCAGGGTGCACAAAATCCAGAGGAAGTAAATCGATTGTAGCAACCAATATCGAGCTAAAACATATGGATCGATATTGGGAGGTAGAAGAAGAGGATAGCAATGACTTAGAAACAGAAATTTGTGAAAATAATTTTAAAAATATACTAAAAAAGATTCAAATGGAAAATATATTGTAGCTATTCCCTTTAAAGAAAATATAACATTAGGAGACTCAAAGAATCAAGCTCGTTTGGCTCGTTTCATGAATTTAGAAAAAAAATAACTGAAAAATGAAAAACTTCGAATTGAATATTCAAAATTTATGAAAGAATATTTAGACTTAGGACATATGGTAGAAGTAAATGATGAAGGCAAATACTACCTTCCTCACCAAGCTGTTATAAGGGAATCGAGTCTTACAACAAAATTAAGAGTAGTTTTTGATGCCTCAGCCAAAACCAGCAATAGCAAAAGCCTAAACGACATTATGTGGGTTGGACCAAAAGTTCAAAAAGATATTTTCGATATAATGATAAATTGGCGTAAATGGGAATATGTAGTATCATCGGACATTGAGAAAATGTACCGACAAATCAAAATCAAACCAAACCGAAATAGCAAAATCAATTTGAAAGGGAAATTTCTAGAATTAGCTTGAAGTCCTCTAAAACCTTTCGAAAATAGCTCACCTGGCCAAACAAACAGAAGATATAAAAGCATAGAATTTTGAATTAAAAAAATGCCGATTTTTATCATTTGTCAGGTCATAGCTCCTTATTTTTGTAATAATAATCATTACTGTATTGATTATATCCTATTTAAGAAAACTAAAGTCAAAAAGACAATTGTTGAATATAGCATTACCATCCCCAATGCCAAGTATTAAAAAAGAATAAAACTAAAATTATTTACACTAAAAAAAAGAAGAAAGTTTGTAAAAAACCAGAACCTAATTTCTGTATCCTTTTGTAGAAGGTAATTACAAAAATTAAAATGAATATAAAAATTACAGTCCACTTAAATCGAAGAAAACAAAAATATTTCAAATTACATTTTGAATACACACTAGAATATAACAAAGGCACTTTTGTGGCCCCTCGCAGGATGTTCAAGCATTATGTTGAACATGAAATTAAAACATAAACAATTTTAAAATATTTGGAAAATTGCAATTCAAAATAAAATAAATATACAGTCCACTACATTTTGTTATCGAACAATTATAATACACACATATACATAAATAAAATGTTAATCTAAAACAACACACACTTTTTTGTGGCCCTTTCCAGAATGTTCAAGCATTGAACACTATTTTATATACAAATTCTTAAGTTAGAGTTTCAAGGGATCGGACCCATGAAATAAGAGACAAACAGCATGGTCTAAAACCGATCCCCTGCAGCCTAACATAAATAACACAAAAATAAGCATCATAAATAAAACAAACATAAACGCATCCGCTTATCGCACTTGAGAAAGGGTCGCATAGCATGTCAACGTGCAGTGCGTTGATAAGTAGTTTTAAATAGGTTTAAGATTTTCATGTATCTTACTTATAAGAGAAGTGTACAGAATAAAATCAGTTTTTAAACGGAACTCATTGGAGTACGACCTTTATTTTGGGGCTCCTCTTAACACTATGTAAGTGTTACAATGCGTAGAAAAGACTCTCTATATGTATTCTACTGCATACACACAAAAGTTACTTCTAATAGTACGTGCAAATTAAAAATTCACGTGGAACATTTTTAAAATAAGTTAAAAATTGGTTTGAAAAATTAAAATTAGGAGCGCACACTACTCGTTTGATTAGAATAGTACATTTGACACAACATTTATGTTATATTTGATTCAAGCTGAGTTATAGGCAAATGTGCACTTGTCAGATTCAGAGTTTAGGAGTAGATGTAAGCACAATAGCAAACAGACGAACAGCGAAATCCTTAGGGTACTACAAGGCTATGATCCAGCAGTATGCAATTCCCAGTGGAGAGCCGAGGTCCTGCAAACTATCGTAGATAATGTGCAGGTTTCGGGAGAGGAAACCACTCTCCATAGTTTATCTAGCTATCCCATGGACATTTTTCCGCCACGGAATGTACCGCCCCGAACGGAGCCTCGAAATATGAGACAGCGTAGAAGGCAGCAGTACGCTAGGGTTCAGCGTAACTGGGATAAGCATCCGGGAAGATGCATAAAGTCCCTACTAAAGGCCAGGAGATTATGGAGCCATATTGGAGACAGATAATGACCACGCCTAGCTCATGCTCTATTGAACGCGCCTATTTCCATATGGAACACTCACACTTATGCTTCGCATAATGAACTTAATCCTTTGGTGTGGGAGACTTCCGTACTCCATCCGTCTGGCCAGAACCATCTGCATCCCGAAGATGACGACGGCAAGTCGTCCGCAAGACTATCGTCCTATTACAGTCCCCTCGGTTTTAGTTAGGAAACTAAATGTCATTTTGGCAGCCCGGGTGAGTAGTGCAATCAACTGGGATATGCGTCAGCGAGGGTTCCTACCGACCGATGGGTGTGCTGATAATACGACGATTGTTGATTTAGTTCTGAGGGAACACCATAAGCGATTTATATCGTGCTACATCGGGACCCTTGATGTTAGTAAAGCCTTTGATGCGGTAGCTCACGAAGCGGTCTACAACACATTGGCTTCATATGGTGCCCCGAAGGGCTTTATCGACTACCTACGGAACTCGTACGAACGGAAAGAAAATAAGAGCAGAGTGGGCGATCGAGCGGGCAGCAGGAGGAAGGAGGAGTATACCCGTCGGTCGCGCCACGGTGGAGGACGCGAAGGGCTGGAGCTCCGTAGGAGAGACGAGAGGTGCCGCCAGCGTCAAAAGGCGATGGTCACCGTGGCGAACATGGCCAGAAAAAGGGCCAGGCGGGCGGAGGAACAGTGCGAGGAAAACGCCTGGGAATGGAAACAGGCGCTACACCAACCACGCCCACGGCCGGAAAGCGCGGAGGAGAAAGAGGTGGCAACGGCAGGAAGAAAAATTCACCAGGAGGCGACGTGGGCTGCGGCACCACCAACGCCACGCCCAAGGAAGGAGGACGGAGAGGAGGAGCCGTGGACGAAGGGGCCGTGGGTGTGGCCAACACCAAGGAGGCCGGCGCTGGGACGACAGTCCTCGTGCCCGGAGAAGCGGCCGATGAGGCCGGTTTTACTGCGGTCGGCGTCGGAGGCGGCAAGGAGGTTGCAGAGACGGACTGGCCGCCGAAGCTCAGCGTGAGGATGGCGGCGGAGGTGGAAAGATGGAGCGGACGAGCCGGGCGATGGTGAGTGATGGCACAGGTAGGAGCGGCGTACTTCCGTGTACGAGGAGGTGCCTACGGCGTAAAAGTAGTAGGGAAAGTTTACAAAACAAAAAAAAATGAAGAAACAAGAAAGGAAAGCTAACTTCGGGCGGAGCCGAAGTTTATATACCCTTGCAGTTAAAACCGGATATATATCGCAAACATCGGATATAGTTGGCCGATCCTTATGGGAATATGAATATATATGGTAATCCAATTTATTACAATACAAAATCTAAAAAAAGTCCCAAACTTCTATCTTCAAACATGCCAAAGTTGCTATTTCTACCAAAAACCATTTCCGATGGTTCAGTTATATGGCAGCTATAAGATATAGTCAGCCGATCGTTATGAAATTTGGTAGGTCGGATTAATGACCAAACATATAATCTGTACTAATTTTCAGCTTTCTATCTTCAAAAACACGAAAGTTGGGTCATTTCCGATCGTTCAGTTATATGGCAGCTATAGGATATAGTCGGCCGATTCTTGCAAAATTTTGCATGTCGTATTCTTTTGCCAAATTTGAATTCTCTAACTCTAAAAACACCGAAGTTATGCGTTGCACACTTTTGACCAAAATTATAATACCCTCTGCAAGGGTATAAAAAACAAAAGAAATAAGTAAATAAATAAAAAAAAGGATAATTAAGGAAGAAACAGATTATTTAAAGAAAAAAAGAGGAGAAAAAAAACAAAAAAAAAAAAAAAAGATTACTAAGAAAGAAAAGAATCATTAATATATATACCTATATAAAAAAAAAAAAACAATAAAAAAAAAAAAAAACATAGGAGGGGGGAAGTGGTTGGGCATCCACACCAAAGTGAGAGGGAACAGGAGAATGTCATTTTTTTTTGGGGCTATGTTCAGCACGACGCCTCAACACCGATGTCCAACAAACGTTTCTGTCGTTTCCCGACAGTTAGTCTCCCCACACGCTCCACAAGACATATAGCTAGGGGCAAAGAGGGGGGCGAGGAGGCGCGAAAGCGGAAAAAGGGGTCAAGCACGCACGGGGAGGGGGAATCAGCACACCGCGCAAGCGTGCCTTAGAAAGTGTGGCGGGGTGAGCAAGGGTGGAGCAAGGAGCAAAGGCGGGTTGTGACGCAGAGTGCAGCGGGCCCTAGAAGCCCAGCGGTGCACCACATAGCAGCAGCAGATATCCATGGCCAGGAGAATCGAGGGGCCACGGACGGCGACCCGCCAACGGGAAAGTGGCGTGATTCTGGAAGCAGGATTAACGGCAGGAGCAGAATCCGGAAGGATTAACGGGCGCTCCAGTCAGTGTAAAAGGAGGCCCATTGGAGCGGATCGGGACGAGTCTTTTTAGGAAGGTTGTAGCGTTGAGTTGGAGGACCGCCTGTGGAGAGTCCGCCATTCAAGTGTTAGAGCGTTTCTAAAGGGGATTCGGTTTGTTTGAGTTGAAGGACCGCCTTTGAAGAGTCCGACAGCCAAACACAAGGAGAGCGAAAAGACAAGTGAGGAAAGGATCCATTGCTGGAAGTTCCTCTACAAACACAGGGAAGTGTAATCGAGTGGGGCCATTCCCGAACACGGCAGGTAGCCTTGCAAGGAAGTGAGGAAAGGATGTGTCCTGCGACACAAAGAAAGCCCCGCTGTTAAATATTTTGAATATTGTGGCAACTTTCCAGCTTGTGGAAGCTTGCTGGTATTAAAATGATCCTTAAACCGTATAAATCCCCCTACAATGCCTCCTCTTATCGCCCAATTAGCTTACTCTCGGCCTTGGAAAACTATTTGAGGGACTTTTCCTGCAAAAGCTGTTCAAATGGGAATCACTTGCGAATGCCAGACCAAAAATTTGGATTTAACACGAAGGATGCTTCCTTTTTGTGTGCCACTCTAGACAGCTACCTTGGGGAAAGATCCTCTCAGGTAAAATCCAAGCCCTACTCCTCTTGGGCTGTTGGACTCCCCAAAGGGGGTCCTCTAAGTCAATGCTTCAAGTTTCTTAAAAAGACTCGACTCGATTCGCTCCAATGGGCCTCCTTATATACTGCTTGGAGCGGCCGTTAATCCTCCTGGATTCTGCTCCTTCCGTTAATCCATCCTTCCAGAATCACGCCACATTCCCGTTGGCGGATTGTCGTTCGGTCCTCCTCGCCTCTCTCGGCCACGGACCGGTGCTGTTTCTCTGTGGGGTACCAACGCACTTCCAGGGACCGCTACACATTGCGTCGCACCACCCCCTCCTAACCACACACCAAGCTCCTTCGCTGATGCCAGTCACGGATGCGCTGCGTGTTGTTTACCCACCCCCCGCCCCCCCACCCATTTTCCAAACTTTCCACTGATGTTCTGCCGCTCCGAAAACCGTTACGTTCCACGTTGTTTCCCCTTTACACCTTTCCTGAACAACGCTGACGCTGCCGTTCCGTGATCCGTTACGTTCCACGTTGATTCTGCTTCCCCACGGCGTTGAATATATATATATATATATACATATATATATTCAATATACCATTCAATAATGGTATAATCAATTATGTAGACCTTTTTGTTACGTGGCCCTTTATTGCTTTTAGTACATATAATTTTTCAAGTGTATGTATAACAACTTAAATTAAAAATTGGCATCTAGCAGTTACAATATACTTGGAATACTCATCGAAATTGATAATTTTTCAACAAACATTTTTTTATACCCTTGCAGAGGGTATTATAATTTTGGTCAAAAGTGTGCAACGCAGTGAAGGAGACAACTCCGACCCTATAAAGTATATATATTATTGATCAGGATCACCTCCTGAGTTTATATGAGCCTGTCCGTCTGTCTGTCTGTTTCTACGCGAACTAGTCTCTCAGTTTTAAAGCTATCGACTTGAAACTTTTCACACTTTTCAAAGAAATGCACGCAGTATATAAGTCGGAGCGGCCGGGATCGGCTGACTATATCCTATAGCTGCCATATAACTGATTGATCGAAAATGGTATAACTTCAGTGTTTTTAGAGTTAGAGAGTTCAAATTTGACATGAAAGCTATTTTTGGCAAAACGCTACGACATTCCAAATTTCATAACGATCGGCCGACTATATTTTATAGCTGCCATATAACTGAACGATCGGAAATGGTTTTTGGTAGAAATACCAACTTTGGTATTTTTGAAGATAGAAGTTTGAGACTTTTTTTTAGATTTTGTATTATAAAAAATTTGGTTATATATTCATATTCCCATAAGGATCGGCCAACTAAATCCGATGTTTGCGATATATATCCGGTTTTAACTGCAAGGGTATATAAACTTCGGCTCCGCCCGAAGTTAGCTTTCCTTTCTCGTTTTAACTTAAATTTGTAGTTGATGTTAATATATGATTTATTAGAAATAAAAAAAAAAAAAACATTTCAGTAATGAGTAGTAGCTCCTTTGTTAGTAATAACTTCATATATCCGGTCCTTCATAGAATAATACAGGGAATCTATGTATGTATGTATTTCAACGAAATCTCGCTCCAAGCTCGTTAAAAAGCTGCAGTTAATGTTTCCTTATCTTCGTATTGCTTCGCTTCTTTGTATACCTTCCGCGTTAGCTAGCCCCAAACATTTTCAATTACGTTAAGATCGAGAGAATATGGTGGTCAGGTCATGATATTAACGTTTTGACTCGAAATAAACGACTTTACTTCTCGAGCGTTATGAATTGAGGAGCATTGTCTTGTTGAAAAATCCAAGGAATGGGTCCAAAGAGATCATTTAATTTTGGAATACGGACGCCAACAATGTTTTGAAGCAATTGCCGGTCATCTTCTGAGTCAACTGAGTCAAGTCAATTGTTCCATAAAACGTAATGGCACGCCACACCATTACTCCACCTTCTCGGCGTTGGTGGCGACGTAAATACATATTTGTATTTGAGTTATTACTTAAAAGAATATAAAAGAAGTTTAGTAAATTGCAGTAATTATTTCAAATCCATTGAAAAACGCTTGACTAATTTAATTACCGAGTCCAATTTGTGGGAAACTCGTCAACGGTGCTGCTTCATTGGACTGCACCGTGTTGATTCTTATCCGCTAGGGGGGTATCAAGGGGAGACTCTCCAAATGCCAAAGGCAAGGCATTGCGGTCCTTTGTATTTGGGAAAGGATTGACTAGTAGTCATTGCATTAGTGTTTAACACATATTGTCATTGTCTATCATTTCCGTCGAGTTTAAAAAAGGGGAAGCAAGAGAAATAACACCGCCCGGAATTTTTTCATTTTTGATATTGAAAAGATTTTTTGCAAGCAAAAATTCACCGGCAATTATTCGTGCAATTTAAGACGTAATTTAGAAATGAAGCACAAAGATGTATTTGAATATGAATTGGATGCTTTGGACAACTAAGACAGGGCACATAAAAAGTGAAGTTCTCAGTGGCGATCGGACAAGACAATGTAACAAATGCATGTATAGATTTAGTGACAGAGGAGAAACTGCTATTGGCTGTTCTTGATGCCAAGGGCTTCCAAACACTAACTACAAAAATTTTTCGGGGCTTAAATATGCCAGTTATATCGTCGAGAACCAAATGGGATATGTTGAAGAAAAATTCTGCTTAATGAAAATGGAGATGGTGGCTACTCTTAAAAACCTTTTTTTTTTAAATTTTTTCTTTAAAAATGGATACAGCTACAAGGTGCAATCGTGGAGTTCTCGGGGTAAATGTTCAATACTTAAAAAATCAAAAAATATGCATCAACACTAGAAAAGTTTGAATTAAAAACTGCCCATACATCGAAAATTCGTATATAGTTGGCCGATCCTTATAAGAATACCATAATAAAACCAATTAATTACAATAAAAAATCTGAAAAAAGTCCCAAGCTTCTATCTTCAAAAATACCAAAGTTGGTATTTCTACCAAAAACCATTTCCGATCGTTTAGTTATATGGCAGCTATAAGATATAGTCGACCGATCGTTATGAAATTTGGTAGGTCGGATTAACTGACCAAAACTACCAAAAATATGTAGCAAGTTCCAGCTTTCTGTCTTCAAAAACAAAAAAGTTGGGTCACTTCCGGTTATATCAGTTATATGGTAGCTATAGGATATAGTTGGCCGGTCCTTATGAAATTTGGCACGTCGTATTATTTTGCCAAAAATAGCTCTCATGTAAAATTTGAATATACTGCGTGCAAAGGAAAGAAGTTTCAAGTCGATAGATCTAAAACTGAGAGACTAGTTTGCGTAGAAACAGACAGACGGCCAGACAGACGGCCAGACAGACGGACATGCTCATATCAACTCTGGAGGTGATCTTGATTATGAATATATATACCTTAAAGGGTCGGAGATGTCTCCTTCACTGCGTTATAAATTATAATACAAAATTATAATACCCTCTGCAAGGGTATAAAATAAGCAAAAAAGGACGTCAATTTAAGATTACTCCTTCAATATAAGATTTTAGTTGCTTTAGAATAGACCATTGTGCCTTAGGTTGGCATTCCTTTGCAGATATTAAAAGAAAAATAAAAATTAAAAAAATATCAGAAACCGTCCAAAGTATTGAAAATTAAAAAAAGCATCCAAAGTATTGAAAAATTATAACAATGATGATTGGCATACTTGGAATTCATAAAAAAATAAGAAATCCCAGTTCCAGGCGAGGTGTCATTTTCGGGAGGGGTGCCGCACGCAATGATCGATCTCTTCCGGCTCTGGCTCGCCAGCTATTGGGGTGGTATTCTTGCCACGCCCCCCGAGGTGCCTTTTCTCATCATCCCATAAAAATTTTGCGTGCATGGGGCAAGCGAAGAGGTTGGCTACTCATTTCAGCCATCGATTGATCTGCTTCTGGAAATCTACATAATTAAAAGAAAAGGGGTTCCTCCGCATCCGTCCTTCCGCCGAGTCCCTAAGCCTCCGATCTACCGAGACTTAGTTTGCCCACCCTGCCTTTGGCTATCTATTCCCTGGGTCAAAGCCCATTATATCCGCGATAGCCCCTGCTTCGGCGGCCTCAAGGGGGACTGTTATGCCGGGTCAAAACATTGTTTTTTAATGCATTATAATATTTATTTAAATTCTAAGAAGTAATATATAAGAAAAAAATTCGCTTAGCTCCTAAAAAGTACATTCCCCTTTGATTAATTTTCTATGGGGTGAAATCTAAATAATAAATAAATATAGTAAATGAAATATTCATGAGTGGCGAAAAGACGATTAAAGAACTTAGACTAAATGATTAAATTAATTGGATTTAAAAAAAAATAATGAAGAACCAAAACGGACGCCAGCAAGACTTTTATACAAGAAAAATACAATAAAGTTACATGACGAACACCTCGAACATGTAAACGAACATGCGCTCGAACATGAGTGGAATTGGTTACTTAAATGGTTCGATCGGGTGGTCTGACGGACTAACCATATATTCTAAGATTTTTCCTTTTTACTTTTTTTTATTTTAAAAATCTAAAGTGGTCATTAGGCTTAGCGAATGTTCCTTGCTTTCTCTTGTTACGAAAATATCTACTTCCTTTGCTTTCAACACTTGAAATTTAGTATAATTTGGGTAATTTTTCACTCACCCCTGCCTTGTTGCATCCATCGTTGAAAGCGCTTTCACCGGACTGGAGCGGCTGAAAATTTTAGAAATCACTTACACATAAAAAAAACAAGGAAAATAAGCTATGGGGACACACAAATCATTGGGGCGTTGGAAAATTAATAATATAAGAGTTTCTTCTTCTTTTTTTTTTTTTGCTTCTTTTCGCTTCTTTTTTTTTTTCTTTTAAAAGGTTAGGTGACACCTCGAACCTCTTTGGCCAATTTTCCACTCTTTAAACTATGCTTTTTTTCCGCTCGGCATCCGTTTGGCCATAGCCCACCACACAACTTATGACTTAACACTAATGGAATTTAAAACTACTTAAACTAACACCTCTCTACCGGCCGAAATCCCACGTGGATTCGGCAGCACTGGTTTTCCCGTGTTGGAACGGCTCCGGTTTTCCGCGCCAGGGTCGTTGGACGCCTCCGACACCCCGGGTCGCAATCGGGTCGCTTTCCCGCCGGAAAATTTGTAACTTTGCCCGATTTTCTACGATCGCGGCGAGGAAATGCGCTCTGCCAAGCGCGGTTGGCACTCAACTGCCAGCTCGAGCCAAAGGTTCGATGGTGTGCCTACCGAATCGAACTCCAACCTGCTGACCGAGTCTTTTTCTTAGAGTTTTTTCTTATAGTTTACTTCCTTCCTCCGCTTTTCGATTTTTGGGGACGTTCTTGGCGATGATCCGGAACCCACTGGAACTCCTCCGAAATTCCGTGGCTTCCGTGGGCTTCCGAATTTCCCTCCGGCAGCTATTTGCCTTGACGCTGACCCTAGTGCAACAAAAAAATTTTACCAAGACTCCTAACCGACCCGTCGCCTTTTCTTACCTCGACGGATTCTTGGCCACAAACCGGTGGACTCCTTTATACTCTGATTGCCCTCGGACACCAGCGCCTCCGGTCGTGGTCGTTGTCGTTTTTTTTTAAACAATTCTCTTCCACTTCAAAAAAAAACTTCTAACCGATGAGAAAAATCCACTTGACCAGCCCAGAGGAGACGCACTGAGAGAATGAGTACCCTGACGCCAAAATTTGGCGCTGATCCCTCCATGGCCTATGCCCGGAGAGACACTGCCCCAACGGAAAATTCTGCCATTTTACCCGGTTGCACTCCTTCTAATCTCTTTGTGCCCCTTTCTCGTCCGAAACTCCTCTCCTAGATGGCGCACATCTCCCCACTACATTTCTGCTACAAGATACAAGCGTTACAAAATCAATAAATAACCAGAAAGAAAAGCTAACTTCGGGCGGAACCGAAGTTTATATACCCTTGCAGTTAAAACCGGATATATATCGCAAACATCGGATATAGTTGGCAGCTCCTTATGAGAATATGAGAATATAACCAATTGAAGCTTCTATCTTCAAAAACACCAAAGATGGTATTTCTACCAAATACCATTTCCCATCGTTCAGTTATATGGCAGCTATAAGATATAGTCGACCGATCGTTATGAAATTTGGTAAGTCGAGTAAACTGACCAAAACTAAAACCTGTAACAAGTTCCAGCAAGTATCTTCAAAAACACATAAGTTGGGTCACTTCCTATCGTTTAGTTATATGGCAGCTATAGGATATAGTCGGCCGATCCTCATGAAATTTGGCATGTAGTATTATTCTGCCAAAAAAAAGCCAAACTCTCAAACGTTTAAAACATCAAAGTTATACCACTTCCGATCAATCGGTTATATGGCAGCTATAGGATATAGTCGGCCGATCCCGGCCGTTCCGACTTACATATATACTGCGTGCAAAGGAAAGAAGTTTCAAAGTTTCAAGACGATAGCTTCTAGTTCACGTAGAAACAGACAGACAGACGGACAGCCGGACATGCTTATATCAACTCAGGAGGTGATCCTGAGCAAGAATATATATACTTTATAGGGTCGGAGATGTCTCCTTCACTGCGTTGCACACTTTTGGACAAAATTATCGTCAGCAAGTAGTTTCTATTGGAGACGCAAGTCAATATCTCAAGTCCATTTGTCACCTCCTCTGGTCTTCCACAAGGCAGCTCTCTTGGACCTCTTCTATTTATCATTTTCATTATTGACATCTCGTCATGCTTTCGTCATTCCCACTTTTTAATGTATGCGGATGACCTTAAAATCTATAAAGCCATTAGCTGCATTAGTGATAGTGACTTGTTACAGGTGGATACATCCAGAGTTTACTCATGGTGCTCCCGTAATCTTCTTCCATTAAATTTATCAAAGTGTATGTATACCCGCTACAGTAGGCGGTTTGAGATCTGCACGGGTTATTCCATTAGTAATTATAATTTAGAAAAGGCAGCTAAAGAAAAGGTGTTAAACCTTGGTGTTTTATTCCACAGCAAATTTAAATTTTCTGGTCACTAAGGCTATATTCTGCCTAAAGCGTATGCTACGCTGGGCTTTGTTAAGAGGCACGTGAACCAATTCAAAAGTCCATACTCGAGCCTCAGCGTCTATGCTGCATTTATTCGGTCGAGGCTGGAATATGCCTCAATCATTTGGAATCCGGATTGTAAAGTTCGGTCTAACAGAATTGAGCGACTCCAGAAAAAATTTTTAAAATTTTCGCTTCTGCCTCTAAAGTTTCAGGCTCCTGTTCCTTCATACCAGAGCCGCTGCTTTCTTCTGAATGTTTGCACGTTGGAGGATCGGCGTAAACTGTCAGCTTTAACACTATACACTATGGTCCAAAAGACCAAATTTTTGGCATAAACTCTAAAAATGAACCTATGATTCTGAAAATTTGCACAAATATCAGGGAGGATAAAATAGAATTTTGAAAAAAAATGGGTGCCTTTCCCCCGCCCCCATACAACTGACAACAAAATTAATCATATGTATTTTTAAAAATATTTGAACTCAAAATGTTATTATTATAAACAAATTTTAGATTTCCTGAAGCTTAATTTCTGGCTTCTCGGCGCAATCCTTTTTTTTAAGTGTATATTTCCTTTTTTATGAGAAATTTATTTTTTTATGAGGACAAAGTTTAACAAATAGTAAAGTCGTCATATAAATCAACACAAATAAAAAACATTCTACTTTTTTAAAATATATTTTTATCATTATATTATTAAACTAATTTTCATTTTCAATTTTTGTATCCAAAATAATATTATCTAAGCAAAAAAATCATCTTCGTCTGTTTCTCCATCCGGCTTTCTGATCGTATATAGTTCTGGATCAGAAACTTCGAGTAGATCGATTACTTCTTTTGGGAGGGATCTTTTTTGGTTTTTTTCTCCCTTTCTTTTAAAGAAATTTAGAAAGAAATGGGTCGGAAGAGTCCAGTGCTCGATGAAAGACGTCTTCAATATTTGCTAATCGGCTGCCTTTTCTGGCAATTTGTTTCTCGCTTCAGATGCGTTTTCTCCAAGGACACCAATTGGAACCATAAACTGGTTCATAATTTGGTATCCATGTACCAATATTTTATGTACGGTTGGGGACATTGGGTACCAAGAATACAGTTTCATATATAAATAAAAGTTTTGTTACACAAAGATTTGAATTTTTCGGAGTCAATAATATGCTCAGATGAAATAGCTATTAAAATAATATAAAAACAAGAAAGGAAAGCTAACTTCGGGCGGAGCCGAAGTTTATATACTGAAATAGTTTATATTTTGAGTCAAATAAATGTCCCGTCGAAAGACTAAGGACAACGCTAAGATCCGTTTTTAATAAAATAAAAAAAACCAATTTTAAAATTGTTTTGTTATTTATTATTTATTAAAATTATACGGGACGAAAGAAAGGTTTCGTGTGTGTCAATTGGATTTCAGCTTAAGACTGATTTACAAAGAGAATGAAAATCTTAGTTTTGGCTATTGTCTATTGTTTACATTAGAATGAGAGTGCAGTTGGTCGCTTGATTCATTGAGAGAGCTTATAGATTATTTGGTTTGTATAAGATTCTTAAGGCGCGATCGCCGCTGGATATTAAATTTTCTGCACAGCAAAAATGATGCGCAGCTCTTGTTATTTGTTTACTTAGCTGCAGTAATTGGATATGCAGTAATTGGATATTAGTAGATGGGTGTGAGAGTGAATATGTCACTCCTCCCCCTTAAAAAAGGCAGCCTATACTTGGGCTGGCATTGATGGATACAGTGTGGGTAATGGGTTTTCTCCAAGTTCATTTTCTTGAAGTTGTGGCTGATTTGTTTCAGTTTGTTTTCTTAATTTTATATACAAAAATATAAATGGATTAAAGTTTATGTACTTAAGAATAAAAATCATTGCGACCAAAGCCAGAATAGCCGGTATAATAATTGTATAAAGTGTGATATTGTTTTGGGAAATCATTTTTATAATGTCATTGTGTTTTAAGGTTTTTTTTTAGTTATGTTGAGCGGTGGATACAAAGGTGTTAGGTCAATTTCTGGGTGTAAATAATTTTCGCTTAAAATAATATTTTCGATTTTTACTTTACATTGTGTTATTCTTATAATTTTATTTCCCTTTATTTGTATGTTGCTGTTTGAATTTTGACAATTTTGTGTAAGAGTTGTTTGGGTCAGATTCAATATACTTAATTATTTCTTTTGTAAGGGCTGGTACAAAATTACATGTTGGGTTTCTTCGTTTTATTATATTTGCAATACATTCACTATTTACTTCTTTGTTGTCTTGATTATAAATTTTATTATCATTTTCAAAGTAAGAATCGCTGCCTGAGTACTCCAATTGGTAACCATTTCTATCGGGATATGGGATTATTTTAATAGTGTTGATTAGTTCATGATTAATAGGAATATGTGAGATTATTAGTATTTCATTATTCTTATAGTTAATCCAAGTGGATGTTTTGGTTAATAATATGTTTTCGCTGTTAACGTTTTGGAGCTTGTCGTAATTAAGTAGTTTTGGGTTGAACAGTCCCAGTCGTGAGAGCTGCATTCCCATTTCAAGGTCCTCAATGTACTCAATGAACTGCATTAGTTCATAAACCAAGGTGTCAATGCTATTTCTATTGTTTTCATACTTTTTGATTCTCTGCAATCCGTCATTAACAAACTGCATTACTTCGTTAAATTCGTGGATTTTTATTGAATTTTCCGCCTCTGAATTTAGTTTTTCGTCGAATTGTACTCTGTCGTTGTCGTCGAGTGTGCCGAAAAGGAATTTAAAAGCTGAGCCTACGAAATTGAAAAGACCGCGTTTTTGTCTACGTTCTTTGTGTAGAGTGATCCCGTTTAGTTCTTTAATCAGTTTGTTATACAAAAATTTGATCCGGGGTGTGTCTGTACTGTTTTGTATTTTGTTTCCAAAATATGTGGTTATAGTGTTTATTTCTGTGAGGTTGACTGTAAGGCAATGATGTTCGAATGCTGATGGTCTTTGAATTGGTTTACTTGAGAAAAGAAGATATCCATGGTTTGTATCAATGCCGCCTATCTGAATTTGTTGGGCATGGCTCATGGTAAGCAACAGGGACAGTATCATTACTGTGCGACAGATACCTGTGGAATGGGGACCTCATTAATTTTCTTTCGTTTTTTAAACTGCGTTTTATAATAGTTAGTAGCTCTGTTTCGATTAGTGATTTTGTAATGGTCCGGGTCGGTTTGTTCGACATTTTTGTTTTCTTTAAATGGGTTTTCTAACTTTCCCTTCTGAAGGGGACCCTTTCTAAATTTGGTGTCTATGTCGTATTTAATTGTAATTCTACACCCTCACTCTCGAGCCATTGCTTAAGAGCTAGGCTGGAAAATGCACCGTCCCTATCTGCCTTTAACAATGTAGGTTTTCCGAGTTGGTTAAAGATACGCATCAGGGCGTTTTTGCATTCTATCCAATCTTTTGTTTTTATTTGTTCTAAAGTGGCGAACTTCGAGTAAATGTCAATGCAACTTAGGTAATGCTTACCCTCGGATGAATAGATGTCTATTACAAATTTATCGCGGCAATGCCCAGGGCTAGGTGTGACTTTAAAAGGCATTTTTGTGTTTCTGTGTTCTGTCTTGGCTAGGTTACACACACGGCACTCATTTATGATGTTTTGAATTAGTAGTTGACTATTTGGGAAATAATGATTTTCTTTGAATAATTTAGTCATTTTTTGGATACCTGGATGCAACAGTTTTTCATGGGCTTGAAGTATGATTTCTTTAAACTCAGCATATGAGCTCACGTTGTTCAATAAAATGAGGCTACGAGTCACTTTAGTATAAGAGGGGTTTATAATTTCCCTATAGGCTGTCTGGATGATCTCGAAATCGGCATCGCTCACGATGTACATGGCAATGCTTTTGGAAATGAAGTGGTCAAGTAAGAATTGTTTGGCGTTCTCAACAGTCATGTTGTTATAGTGAATTGTGGTTATTGAATTTCCGAAAACGGTTGTCTGCTTTACACTATTCTGATCTGATTTAATGAATATTATCTGTTTTTTGAATACATTTATTGGTTTTTCTGTTAACTGGATAAGATCATTATTATCTTCTACTGCACTATGTTGGGTGGCTTCACTGAAATGATTCTCCTCAACCTTGATTCTGGACAGTGCGTCAGCAATTGAATTCTGTTTCCCTTTTATGTACTCAATATGAAAGTCAAACTCAGCCAATCTAATTCTCCATCTCTGCAGTTTGGCATTTGGCTCCTTTAAATTATGTAACCATCTGAGAGGCTGATGGTCACTAGCTATTTGGAAATGCCTTCCCAACAAGTAGTGACGGAATGTTTTTGTGGCCCAAACTATTGCAAGTAATTCTTTTTAGATGGTACTGTAGTTTAATTCATGGTCATTCAATGTTCTGCTTATGAAAGATATGGGGTGGTTGTCTTGAGAAAGGACAGCTCCAAGAGCCAGGTTACTAGCGTCTGTAGTCAATACAAATTTCTTTTCAAAATTGGGCAATTGTAGAATTGGTTCGCTTGTTATTAGGGTTTTAAGTTTCTCGAATGCTTCCACATATTCGTGGTTGTTTATGTCTATTTTTGCTCCTTTCTTTAAGTAGCGGGTCATGGGTTTTGCTATGTCAGCGTAGCTTGGGATAAACTTTCGATAATAACCAGTCATTCCGAGGAATGCTCTGATTTCTTTTACTTTTGTTGGGATTGGGTATGATGCTATGGCTTCTACTTTAAGAGGGTTTGGTTTTATTCCATCGGGTGTTACGATGTGTCCTAGAAAGGTTGCTTCCTTTTTCAGGAATTCGCATTTATCTAGTTGCAACTTTAGATTTGATTCGGACAGTTTTTCAAAAACCAATTGCAATGAGTTTAAATGTTCGTCTAGAGATGTGGAAAAAATAATGATGTCATCCAAATAAACTAAACAGTGTTTGTTAATTAATGGTCGGAGTATGTTATTCATGCACCTCTGGAATGTGGCGGGTGCATTTCTTAAGCCAAATGGCATGCGAACGTATTCATAATGACCGCGTTTAGTTGAAAATGCAGTTTTCTGTATGGATTCTGAATCCATTTCTATCTGATGAAAACCCCTAGCCAAATCAATTGTTGTAAAGTACTGGCATTTTCCCAGTTTTCCAAGAATTTCGTCCATGTTGGGAATAGGAAATCTATCGGGAATGGTTATTTCATTTAGCTTCCTGTAATCAATGACTACTCTGTATTTTGCTTTCCCCGAAGCGTCGGGTTTCTTTGGTACAACCCAAGTGGGACTATTATAGGGTGAATTACTTTCTCTGATCAATCCCTGCTCAAGCATCTCCTGCACCTGGTTCTCTACCTCATTTTCATGTGTTTGAGCAAGTGGATATTGTTTTGAATAAATGGGCGAATTGTGTGTTGTGTTTAATACATGTTTGATTGTGTTTGTGAATGTCAAACGCTCTCCTTCAAAATATTGCAAATCTTTAAATTTGTTTAATAAATGTTTTAATTTATAGGTTTCCTCCGGATTAAGGTGATCCAGACGGAATGGTGAAAAGTCTATTTTTTTATCTGATTTGGGGATTGGTTTCTCATATGAATCTTGTGTGTAGAAAGATTGACCTTTGTTTGAATCTGTGTCTATCAATGGGTAGGTTTTATCGAAAAGTGTAATAGTATGAGTTTTATAATATATTATACCTTGTGCTTTATTGAGCAATTTTCTGCCAATTAGCACATCGTAGTCGTCAGAAAAGTCGTGTAAGTAAAATTGTTCAGGTGTTCTAAATATGTTGTTGCTTGGCAGAGTTATTGAATCTTTTAATGTCATAGGGCCATTTGATGTAAAAACTTCACATTCAGTATTGTGTATTGGTAGAGAAAAAAATTCTTTCGCATCATGTTAATTGTGGATCCTGTGTCAATCAAACATTTGTGAGCGTGGCCCTTGTGGGTAATTATTAGGTATTGGTATCTTCCGGGGCTGGTGACTGAAAATTTTCGTCAAAATTGATTTCGGCTTGATCTTGATTGAGTGGTGCCTGACACTGTTCTTCATAAGTCTGGTCCTGGTACTGAGTGTAGTCGTAGTATTCTTGTTCGTATGGTTGTTGATAATTTTGTTCGTATTCTTGTGCTTCTTGTAATCTGAGTTCGTCAATGGACATTTTGGTTTGTTCACTGTCCGATGGTCTTGGTCGTTTGGTTGTTTGTTGTAGTGGGAAGTTTGGGTTAGATGGCATACGTGGTTGTTGTGTTTGAGGGGTTAGGTTAAAATTGGATTTTGGAAATGGAATTCTGTTAAAAATTGGTTGAGGATTCATGTACCTGTTGGGTCCGGGGTAAGTTTGTCCGGGTCCCATGGGTTGGTTGTTAGATAATTGTTGTGTATAAATGGGTCTGGGTACATGCATGTATGGGTTAAAGTTGGGTTGTAATGGATGAGGGTATTGGGGGTATCTCGGTTGGTATTGGGATTGATTGATTGGGTAATTTTTAAATGCTTTCGGATTTTGGTAAAAATTTGGAGTTTTATTTTTAATTTCAATATTTTTATTTGTTTCAAAATTAATATGTTCTTCGTAAATGCCCTCATTTTGTGCAATGTTAATTAGACTTTTCAAGTCTGGAATGTCGTGATGGGCCAAAATTGTAAACAATTGAATTGGTAATTTTCGAACTAGTGTTTTAATGGAATCTCGGACCGCTTGCAAATAAATAATAAGGTTTGATTTATTACCTTCCAGATGTAATTTGGAGATGAGTATTTGGCGTCGTCGCTCGGCCTCCTCGCAGAATGCACGCAAATTTCCCTTATAGGGTGTCTCGCGGAAGTTCTCCAGCAGCTTGTAGTTAGGCGCCTGTGGCTTATACTCGCTGATCATTCTGGATCTCAAGGTTGGCCAGTCTTCTATGGTTGGCAGACCCAATGTTCTAGTCACATGACCCTCTATGTTCCGCTCAATGGCTCCAAGCAGGATGCGCTGTTGTCGCACATCATTGGTATGGTAGAGGGACAGTATGTAGTCCACTCTACTGATGAAGGTAAAAAGTGTTTCTGGCTCTCCCCTAAATGGAGGGACATCCTTAAGTTGTCCACGGGCCTCAGCAAGGTTACTCTCGTTTAATGTATTCTCTGGTTGTGCCATTTTGTTGTTGTTGTTGTTCTTTATTTTATTTTTATTATTTTTTATTATTTAGTTTGATGTTTTTGTTTGATTGTCACTTAGTTCGATGTTTTATTTGATTGTCACTTAGTTCGATGTTTTTATTTGATTGTCACTTAGTTCGATGTTTTTACCTTGCCTTTGGACTTACAGGTTTTTGTGTTTTTGAATTTTTGTTTTGCTTCCACTTATTTGGGATGACCGAATTGGATTTATTTTCCCAGTTGAAGCGTGTATTTTTGCGAATTGCGGATTATAAAATTTAATTTATTTTCCACTCGCGGTTCTTTTTTTCGGATACTTGAAGTATCCTACCGACTGCGCCACTGAAATAGTTTATATTTTGAGTCAAATAAATGTCCCGTCGAAAGACTAAGGACAACGCTAAGATCCGTTTTTAATAAAATAAAAAAAACCAATTTTAAAATTGTTTTGTTATTTATTATTTATTAAAATTATACGGGACGAAAGAAAGGTTTCGTGTGTGTCAATTGGATTTCAGCTTAAGACTGATTTACAAAGAGAATGAAAATCTTAGTTTTGGCTATTGTCTATTGTTTACATTAGAATGAGAGTGCAGTTGGTCGCTTGATTCATTGAGAGAGCTTATAGATTATTTGGTTTGTATAAGATTCTTAAGGCGCGATCGCCGCTGGATATTAAATTTTCTGCACAGCAAAAATGATGCGCAGCTCTTGTTATTTGTTTACTTAGCTGCAGTAATTGGATATGCAGTAATTGGATATTAGTAGATGGGTGTGAGAGTGAATATGTCACTATATACCCTTGCAGCTAAAACCGGATATATATCGCAAACATCGGATATAGTTGGCCGATCCTTATAAAATTTGGTAGGTTGGATCAACTGACCAAAAATATAATCTGTACCAAGTTCCAGCTTTCTATCTTCAAAAACACGAAAGTTGGGTCATTTCCGATCGTTTAGTTATATGGCAGCTATAAGATATAGTCGGCCGATCCTTATGAAATTTGGCATGTCGTATTATTTTGCCAAAAATAGCTCTCATGTCAAATTTGAACTCTCTAACTCTAAAAACACCAAAGTTATACCATTTCCGATCAATCAGTTATATGGCAGCTATAGGATATAGTCGGCCGATCCCGGTCGTTCCGACTTATATACTGCGTGCAAAGGAAAGAAGGGTGTGTGCAAAGTTTCAAGACGATAGCTTTAAAACTGAGAGACTAGTTTGCGTAGAAACAGACAGACGAACAGACGGACATGCTCATATCAACTCAGGAGGTGATCCTGATCAAGAATATATATACTTTATAGGGTCGGAGATGTCTCCTTCACTGCGTTGCACACTTTTGAACAAAATTATAATACTCTCTGCAAGGGTATAATAAGAAAGGAAAGCTAACTTCGGGCGGAGCCGAAGTTTATATACCCTTGCATTTAAAACCGGATATATATCGCTAACATCGGATATAGTTTGCCGATCCTTCTGGGAATAGGAATATATAATCCAATTTATTACAATAAAAAATCTAAAAAAAAGTCCCAAACTTCTATCTTCAAAAATACGAAAGTTGATATTTCTACCAAATACCATTTCCGATCGTTCAGTTATATGGCAGCTATAGGATATAGTCGGCCGATCCTTACGAAAATTGGCATGTCGTCGGCCGATCGGATGTCGGTCGATCGGAAAATTGGCAGGAGACATCTCCGACCCTATAAAGTATATATATTCTTGATCAGGATCACCTCCTGAGTTGATATGAGCATGTCCGTCTGTCCGTCTGTCTGTCTGTTTTTACGCAAATTAGTCTCTCAGTTTTAAAGCTATCGTCTTGAAACTTTGCACACACCCTTTTTTCCTTTGCACGCAGTATATATGTCGGAACGGGCTCATATATACGGGATCATATATATGGCAGTATATATGCCAGGATCGGCCGACTATATCCTTTAGCTGCCATATAACTGATTGATCGGAAATGGTAGAACTTTGGTGTTTTAGAGTTAGAGAGTTCAAACATGACACGAGAGCTATTTTTGGCAACACATTACGACATGCCAAATTTCATAAGGATCGGACGACTATATCTTATAGCTGCCATATAACTGAACGATCGGAAATGACTCAACTTTCGTGTTTTTGAAGATAGAAAGCTGAAACTTAGTACAGTTGATCAAACCTACCAAATTTCATTAGGATCGGCCGACTATATCCTATAGCTGCCATATAACTGAACGATCGGAAATGGTATTTGGTAGAAATATCAACTTTCGTATTTTTGAAGATAGAAGCTTGGGACTTTTTTTTAGATTTTTTATTGTATTTAATTGGTTTTATTATGATGTAAGCATAAGGATCGGCCAACTATATCCGATGTTTGCGATATATATTCGGTTTTAACTGCAAGTGTATATCAACTTCGGCTCTGCCCGAAGTTAGCTTTGCTTTCTTGTTTTTTCTCCTTTAATATCAGTTCAGTACTTTCCTTCACGAACTCAATTTTCAAAGGTCGACAAAATCTCACTGACTGTGGAGTCCTATTCATCCAAATAACCCGATGACGCTGATCTATAAGCTTTAACGGTATAACTGATGTAAGAATAAGCGAATGATCTAGCCCGACAGATTAAAATTCAAATCGTTGCTTATACGTGCTGTGCCCAGTAGACCCATCGAACCCATAGCTCACAATTAAGGTGCATTCTGTTGTATCTGGCCAAATATCCAAAACTTCCTCTTGCATTGCAAGTATGCGGTGAGCTGTATGATCCAGCAAATTTTGCAATGAGACTTCCGCTTTCGTTTCACAGATTTTAATACCCGGTGGTCTGCATTTCAATTTGGATTCGGCGATTTGATGGTATGAAGGGAAAATATCACATCCTTGTTGCTTATTTAGTGCTCTTATATTAAAATATTGCTGCTTTGTAAAGCCATTTTCAATAAAGAATGCCAGTGCACTATCAGGACTTAATGGAATCGGCTCATTCATATTAAGTTTTTTTTTACTTGTATGTCTTCCCTGCTTTTGGCTTTGTTTAATAAAAAGGCTACTTCTGGTTTCTTAGAATTTTTTGCTGAAACGGAGGCTGCGTGTAAAAGGAAAGATGTTGAATAAGCTTCTTCTGAGACCAGCTCAGATGCTAATTTTATTTTAAGGCGAGGTCCTGCATCTTCATAATTTGTCTTTATTCTCTCAGTTTTCAAAATTACAAGTTGCTTGTCAATGAGTATAACCATTTTAGAACCAAACCATTTTGAGTGAACCGATTTTAAACGCTCTAACATACGATTGCATTTCGGTAAGTTTCTTTTAATATAGTTAATGAAATATTTAACTTTGTTTAATATTTCCTCCATATGGTCTGTCGCTTCAATTCAATTCTGTCGCTTTCTGTTATTCGTTTTATAACAAAACCTCTAACTGCGTCGTCTTTTCGATTGCTCTCCTTCCAAACTTCGAGGAGCGCTGCATGAGAAAACTCATAAACACCTGCAGCATGTATTGTTTTTTCGAAAAGGGGCAAAAACGGGCAAAAGCCATTACTCAAAATTGATTTTATATACATTTGTTAACAACATTACATTTTTACCTTCAAGGCACTTGGAGGCACTTAAAAGAAAACCTTTACAGAACACGTGTACTTTTGTTAGAATATCCTAAAACAACACATTTGCAACACATTGAACAAAACAACACAAACATAGATCAAAAAAGAAAAACGTTTAGAAATTTACATACCTTTACATACCTTGGCCTTTATTTTCCATTAAGACACTTTTACCTCTTAATGTTTACTTTCAATGACTCACTAGCTGCAAGTTGTGAAAATTTTCCAGCGTTTTTAGGCTTGAACAAAACGACACTGAACAGCTGACTTTAAAAGCGCGCCAAATATAGGTATTGCGAAAAACTCTTTTCAATTTTTTTATATCATTTTAGCATTAAAGATACCAAAAAATAAAAAAAATAAAAAATTTTCACAAAAAAAAAGTTCGTTTATGCCAAAAATTTGGGCTTTTGGACCATAGTGCAATGCACTATAGGCCGAATGACCACTTTTTCTGGCCAAAAACCCATTTTTCGAAGTTCTTATAATTAAGATTTTATGACGTCATTATATTAGTATAATATCAGACTTCAATATTACGTAACAGAAATTTTGAAAGAGCCACGCTCCGTTAAGTTATCGACTTACAAAAACAGCTGTTCGGAGTGTCGTGATCACGTGTGCTTGTTATCGGAAAAATGAGTCCATTTAAAGCTAATAAAAAAGGCATTAAACTTAGTAATTTATAAAAAAGTTGTTATGGCATCGAAAGGGAGTGATTTGTACTATATGTGATTTGTTTTCGATTCTCAAATGTTGGTTTGTTTGGGATTGTCCCTGTAATTGAGTGTTTTTAACAGAGCTTTTGTGTGTGTTAATCAATAACAAAAACTAATGTTTAGTTAGAGATATAAACGGTCTTTGAGCTAGTTTAACCTTAATATTTATACTGGGTTGAAGGTAATTCAATTCTTGTTCATATGAATGTAATATTAAAGTGCCCTTTTGCGCGCTTTCTGCGTAATTCACTTTTTAAGGTCGCAACCTCAGGCTTGCCAACATGGAGTTTTTCGATGTTTGGAGATCTGCTGCGACCAAATGTGCGAAAGAGAATGCAATATTGGCTAGATACAAAGATTCTATAGCTGGTTCTGTATTTGAAGCCGAGAAAAAGCATGCGAGAAAAAGCAGTCGAAGCAAAAGTTTAAAGGACGTATTCCACAGATCATTATATATATCAGACCCTACAATATCATCGGTTAACCTAGCCAACCGTATCAAACAACAAAACAGATAGCTTCTTTCAAAAGAAGTATTAGAATTGCTCCACAGTCCCTTAAGGAGCGCTGATGATCAGTATCAGTAAAATATTGAAGACGATCCACTTGAGTTCAGGGAAATGGAACTTGAGACCGAAGAATCTAGTTCCGCGCAGAGGTGGCGGTGCCACGCCTATTTTCTCAAAATATGCTCCTTAGCTTACTAAGAACCCAAATCAAACAAGAAAGCAAAGCTAACTTCGGGTGGAGCCGAAGTTGATATACCCTTGCAGCTAAAACCGGATATATATCGCAAACATCATAATAAAACCAATTAATTACAATACAAAATCTAAAAAAAAAGTCGCAAGCTTCTATCTTCAAAAATACGAAAGTTGATATTTCTACCAAATACCATTTCCGATCGTTCAGTTATATGTCAGCTATAAGATATAGTCAACCGATCGTTATGAAATTTGGTAGATCGGATTAACTGACCAAAAATAGAATGTGTACCAAGTGCCAGCTTTCTATCATCAAAAACACGAAAGTTGGGTCATTTCCGATCGTTCAGTTATATAGCAGCTATAGGATATAGTCGGCCGATCCTTATGAAATTTGGCATGTCGTAATATTTTGCCAAAAATAGCTCTCATGTCAAATTTGAACTCTCTAACTCAAAAAACACCAAAGTTATACCATTTCCGATCAATCAGTTATATGGCAGCTATAGGATATAGTCGGCCGATCCCGGTCGTTCCGACTTATATACTGCGTGCAAAGGAAATAAGGGTGTGTGCAAAGTTTCAAGACGATAGCTTTAAAACTGAGAGACTAGTTCGCGTAGAAACGGACAGACAGACGGACAGACAGACGGACAGACGGACATGCTCATATCAACTCAGGAGGTGATCCTGATCAAGAATATATATACTTTATAGGGTCGGAGATGTCTCCTTCACTGCGTTGCACACTTTTGGACAAAATTATAATACCCTCTGCAAGGGTATAAAAACAGAATCCAAATATTTTGTTTCGTTTAAAAGTTATTAATTTTGGCCAGAAAAAGTGATCATCCGGCCTATAGTGCAATGTAGTCGTTGATATCATTGATTGTCCTTTTTTATTGGGGCTCATTAATTTTAGTGTTCCTCAAAGGGATCGATCTTCGTACCTTTGCCCCCTTTCGGGTCGAGTGTCATAGGGCCAATTATCTTTTAAATGAGTCGATTGAGCGGGCTCTTTCCTATTTTAATTTTTTGCCGCCTAGCCTCCGAATTGAGTGGGGCTCTGATAAGGTTGTGCTTAAACGCATGTTAATCAGGCACATCTTAAGTTTTTTATGTAGTTTTGTAAGGTTTGTATTGTAGTTTTATTTATTAGTTTGTAAGTTGTCATTATGTAGCCATGTAAGGATTTGTCCGTTGGCGAATAAATAAATAAATAAAAATTATAATACCCTCTGCAAGGGTATAAAAATAAATAAAATGAACAAAGAATAGCTGAAGAAAACCCCATTGGGTAAACTCAGAGTTGGAAGGTTTCAAGACTCCATTTATTTTTTTTTAATTAAAAACGAAATAATTCAGACTATCAGTTAAAAAATAAATAAAAATGACAATGCCGTGGATCACTCGAATTTATAAGAATCTTTTAGCATTTGAATAAATTAAAATAATAAAAAATCATTAAAATATATTTAACAATTAAAAAAAAATTAATCGAAACTTCTTTTATTGGAACTATTAAAGGCAACATTCTATAATTGGCACACATTAGAACCTTAAATCTATTTTCAAGATTTAATTTTTAAAACATTATAAATCAGCCAATCAGCTTTTTTCTTCCTTTTTTTTAATAAAAAAAGAAAGAAAAATCGAGAAGTCAATGAGTTGGAGGTCCGTTGACGACTGATTTGGAATGAAGGAACGCCGCCTTTTATACTCTTTTTGGGGCCTCCATCAGGGCCTACTAGTCTCGATTGGCAAGCGATGGGCAAGAAAAAGCTATCGATTGTTCTTAGGGTTGCAACATAAAAGACTCATAAAAGGTAGCCCTGGAATGTGTCTCTTTCATATGTGAAGAATGTGTTATTCAAAAAAAATCTAAAAAACTGCATCGGATTTTGATGCAGTTGCGGAAAATCGAGCTTCCAATTTTTTAAAGTATCCCGCTTGAGAATCGGATGCATATTGGCAGAGATATAGCCTTCCCGGGGGCCATAGTGGCATTCGATCTTTCGCACATATAGTTTTGGACTCAGATCAGCAAAATTTACGCAGAAAGCGGCTTTATTTAATTTAGTGCACATAAATAAATAATAAATTACTTATTGTGCCTAAATTTGTAAAGCAAGTCTTCTATTGCAATTCATTCAATTGAATCTTGATCAATTGATCTGATCAATTTTGCCAGTTAGCGCCACTTTTTTATGTACATACATATATACATATGTATGTACATACTGCAAATAAATTGGAATTTATTTGCAAATCATAGCGATTGCTGGCTGGAATTGGAGCTGCTATTTTCTTACTGGAAAGGAGACTGTCGAAATCAAGAGATGCTGGAAAAAATTAAAAAGAGATTTTACTGAAGAGAAAGGAGAAAAAATTTTCTGGAAAGTGCCGCTACGACTAGCCATTTTGCAACTGCAGTACCATCCAACATGTCTGGAACGATCCCGAAGAGAGCGCCGAGGGGCTCTTCATCACGTGTCTCGGCGGCTGACTCTAAGAAGAAAAATTGATCCCCTGCATCTAGAACTGGCTTGATTCATGTTCCTCCTTTTATTGAGGACCCCCTTTCCCCTCTCTACTTGGTTCAATGCCATCGTTGCCAAGCTTTTGGCCACGCCAAGAAGGTCTGCAAACACGCTTTTGTTTATATGAAATGTGCGTGTAATCACCCTTCCACGGCCTGCAGGAAGCCCCGTGACGCCCCATCCAGCCCCATGCTGCAACTGTCAAGGTCGGCACGTTAGCTCATACCGTGGATGCCCAGTTTACCAGGTGCGTATGCGTAGGGTCGATGATCCTTCGTTTACCAGGGCTTAGTATGCGCGTGACAAACGAGACATCAGTGACGGCGTACCACGACGGCCTCCATTGATAACTATTGACTTGGGCAGCAGCACTGACACCAGCAGCCCAGCCGCGGAGATGCCGATTCCTGCCACTAACGCCAGTTCACCCAAATCCAAGCCATCTGGATCACTCTTGCAACAGTTCCTAGACAAGCTGCGTCGCCAGAAATCTCAGGATGGGATGAGCACGTCCAAATGTAACTCCTCAAATCCTGTATCTATCCGTCCTGACTGCCCTGAGCCGACCGAAACCTCAGTCTCGATTGGCAAGAAACAGCTATCGATTGTTCTTAGGGTTGCCACATAAAAGACTCATGAAAGGCAGCCCTAAAATGTGTCTCTAAATCAGTGATCGGCACCCCAATACATTGATATGATTTTACCGCATTAGTGTTAGTAACGAATAGCAGAAAGTAGGCTGTGAGCATGACGTTTCACACATTTATACTGTGTGTGTGTGGCAGAGCTCGGGCAGAGAAATTTCCTATGCCCCCGAGATAGGGCCGTGCCGACCTCTGCTCTAAATATGTGAAGAATGTGTTATTCGAAAAAAATCTAAAAAAAATATTTTTCTCTCGGATTTTGATGCAGAGTTGCGGACAATCGAGCTACGAATCTTTTAAATTACCCCGAAGCGGATGCATATTGGCAGATATATAGCCAATATAGTGTTTTTGAAAGGAAACCCCCTAGGAATTTTGGAAAAATATCTAAAAAATATTTTGTTCTCGGATTTTGATGCAGAATTGCGGAGTTTGCGTAGAAAGACAGACAGACGGACATATAAACTCAGGAGGTGATCCTGATCAAGAATATATAATATATATACTTTATGGCTCGGAGATGTCTCTTTTACTTTACACTTTTGGAAAGAATTATAATACCCTTTGCAAGGCTATGTACAGTGTGCCACTAAAGTCATGATACAGCAGACGATTTCAACGAAACTTGCAAAATATTCCTTTAACGAAAAATGAAAAAAGTAAGGATGACATGTTGTATGATTCACTTGCCTTAACAATATTAAAAATAAAATAACAACTTTTCTTTATAGTTTACTTAAAAATAAGAAAAAACTTAAAAAAAGTCTTAAATTTAGTTCCACAAATATATATGTATATTTATTATACACATTATAGACTTTATTATTGTCTGAATAGCGGGTATGGGGGAACTCTCACATAATATTTATAAGCAACAGTGCAATAAATTTCATGTTTTAGGAAATATAACTGAAATCAGTAGACTATATTCTATAATTGTCAAACGACTGAGAAAAGTATTCTTGGGAAAATCAGTACTAACTTCAAACTCACATGAAAAGCTCGAAATATTAAACAAGAAAAAACAAACTGAAATGGCCGAAAGACCGAAACGCCCACTTTCCTCCTACATGTTGTGGCTCAGCAGTATCCGTGAGTCCATAAAAAAAGATAACCCCGGGATCAAAGTAACCGAGGTGACTAGGAAGGCAGGTGAATTATGGCGTTCAATGACGGACAAGTCGGAGTGGGAGGCCAAGGGTGCCAAGGCCAAGGAGGACTACGTTTACGCCATGAAGGGGTACATGGCCAATGGTGGCAACAGTGCTGGTCACCAGATGCGCACTAGACGTTCGAAAATAAGCGTCATTCAAAAGCAGAAAGAACTACTCTCACGCAGAAAGGGATAATGTGACAAGTAAGAAGTAAACGAGCGAGTAGGCGTAGCACCACCATCTTCAGTGACACGCGCAGTTTCCCCACAAGAAACACTAACATCGAAAAGCTTCAAACAAACATACAATCTAAATTACAATCAATGTTTTCCCAATGTTGTAAGCGATAATATATTTCCATTGAATAAAAGCTTTAGAAAAAGAAAACAATAAAAGCAAAAAAGGAACGATCAGTTGTGCCACACAAAACACTTCCACTCAATTTCGTTTCAATTTAACTTTAGGATGCCACACATACCTGTTTTGAGTGATTTCAAACACACCGACAATCTTGCTAGTGTTTTGCCAAAAATCAGTAATGAAATTCATTCATAAGTGTTGAATTTGTGATTAAATTGCGTTAATAAATTTAAAAATTTCCTGGACTTGGTAAAATGTAGATTTTTTCGAAACACAATTGAAATAACAGGCCTCTTATACAGTAGGCCCAATCGCTTTAGAGCATTAAAGCTGAGTTTGGTTTGCAGTGATGCCATTTTTCCCGATTTTAAAGTTCTAATTATGGCTTTCGAGTTTCGAGCCCTTCTATTAGGAATGTTAAATTTTAAGCGTGTTAGTAAATGCTGGCTATCTACATCCCCGTTAATAAGGTTATTCAGAAAGACTACACCGAGCATTTTCCTACGATTTGCTAAGCTAGGTAAGTTTATAAGTAAAAGTCTGCAACTATTATAAGATGGAAGGTGAAGATTCGCATCCCAGTTTAAACCTCTAAGTGAAAAAGTTAGGAAATTCTTTTGTACGGATTTTATGCGGTCCTTGTACTCCATATTGGGGACTCCAGACACATGAACCGTACTCCAGTATCGGACGTATGTACCAATGAAATGAATAATGTTTTGGTTATATAGGGGTCATTACATTCTTTTGACCACGTTTTAATAAAACCATGGACGCCTTTAGCCTTATTAACCAATAAGGAAATATGGTCGGCAAATTTAAGTTTAATGTCTAATAGGAACGAGATCATTAACCTGAACTAATTTCTCTAAGGCTATCCCATATATACGTAGCCTATACGTAGCCTGCAGAGGGCAAGAACGATAAAAAGACATACGCTTGCATTATGATCCATTAAGTATTAAATCGTTAGCTGAAGACCATTTATGAAAGTTATCAAGGTCAGACTGAAGACTGCATTGGGCAGAGAAGGGTTTGTACTGAAGACAAAGCTATAAATCATCTGCATACATAAGAACTAGAGAGTTCGTTAAAGCAGGGGGCAAGTCGTTTATAAAAAGCGATAATAATAACGGGCCTGTAAAACTGTATGTTTTTAAATAAGCCTCTTTGTGTCCTTCCATCTAAGTAGCTGGAAATCCAGCTATAGACGTTAGGAGGTCTATAGGAAAACCCAGCATATTCAGTTTACTCAAAAAGAGTGAGTGATTAACTGAATCAAATGCTTTGCTGAAGTCTGTGTAAATTACATCGGTTTGATATCCCTTACAAAAGCCATCTATGACAAAGATGGCTAGTAAATTGTGGTAGTGGAGCGACGCTTGATAAAGCCATGCTTGTCAGGGAGAGATAATCGAAGAGCAAAGGTGTTGCAAATGAGGTGTAATAAATTTTTCAAATAACTTTGGAATTGCCGACAACTTAGAGATGCCTCTGTAGTTGGAAGCCTCGGACTTTTTCCCTTTTTTATGTAGGGGAATTATGAATGATTCCTTTCACTTAAGGGGAAAAATCGAGGTTTCCAAAGATAAGTTGAAAAGTCTTAGAAGAGGTTTGCACAGAGCCCTGGCGCAGTACTTTAGCACACAGCCTGGTACTCCATCGGGGCCTGGCGAATAAATGGGTTTGACCCTTAAAAGATCAGATAATAAGTTGTTCTCAGAGAAAAACGGAAGAAAATAATATTTGCTGCTTGAATGTTATATGCGTAAGGCTGATCTGTCAATTTAGGCGGAGAATAAGTTGTTTGAAAAAATTCTGTGAATAGATCGGCAATGGCCTGATCAGAGGCCGCAGAGGAATTTTCAAACGTAAGCAGGGGTGAAAAAAAATGTGTTTACGCTTAGTGTTTACAAAATTATAAAACTGCTTTGGATCCTTAGTAAATTGTATCCGGCAGCGGCGAATATAATTCCTGTAACATTCAGGGTTATGCACGGTAAAATTTGGCCGAGCTAGTAGATATCTTGAAAAATCAATACTATTGCAGGTTTTTTTTATATTTAAGTAAAAGCTTATTTTTTTTTATTTTTTAGGTTAGTGAGGCACCTTGTAAACCAAGGAGGATTTGTTGAAGCGGACGGATATTTCCAAGGCACACATGAGTCAAAAAATTTATTTAAAGTACAATAAAATTTTTCTAAGGTAAAGACGTTAAGTTCAGTGCATTCCAGAATATCGGACCAGGCATATGTATCGATAAGGCTATTAAGTTTATGAAAATCAGCATTACGGAAACAGCGAATCTTATTTACCACGCTCGGAGACAACTGATCGATACCAGGAGTGGTTTCGATTGAGACCTCCAGTGTGGGGTGATATGGATCCTCTGGGGTTGAAAGAGGAAAAGCTCTGGAGAGAGCGGTACCATCAGGATCAGATACAAAACATAAGTCTAAAAGCCGACCTAACGAATTCATAACATGGTTAGAAAGCAGCTGAAGGCCACTTGAATTGAATTCAGACAAATTATTAATTCTCCTCCAAATATACCACAGCACTCGTCATACGGTTTTAACTGCAAGGGTATATCAACTTCGGCTCCGCTCGAAGTAGCTTTCCTTTCTTGTTTTTACATCAATTAATACTTTTGATGCTTTTAATTAAATTAATGAAAATAAAATTCAACTTTAAATGGATTTCAATGACGCTTTTCATTTTGCAAAGAATTAGTTGACAACTGTTTTTCACGGCCGGGGAGACAGGAAAATGTCGCTGATTCACAAGCTAAGCATTTCCCACATTAATTGAGGGTTTAATTAGGTTCGTTTCGCTTCGCTTCGCTTTCGCTTAAACTTCCTGGGTAAACGACGAGAAACATTTATTGACACTGTCGAGCTCCAATCTTTACTCCTCTGTCATGGAGGTAATGCTGATCCTTGTCCAGTTTGCGACGCATCCCGCCAGTGTCTATTGTTCCTATCTGTAAACGTTTGGGTAAAAGGTCGTATGCTCTCCAAAAATCAATACCTGATATAAGAGTATGAAGGTCCTGTTTGAATAACGGAAAATTATATTTATTCGATGATTTATGAATGTTTTCGTACTCTAAGCTGATTGTCAGCTTCCCAGCTATCCAATGAGATTTTCCGTGTTCTTTTGTTCTTTTCTCCATTACGTCCTCTGCTAGGCCGTCAATCAAGAAGGCCGTACACGGTGCGATCCACAATCTGAATTGGCAAAAACGGACGAAGGTCTTCATGCTTGCAGGAAACGAAAAATTGTACACTTTCTACTATTTTTCCAATAAGAAATATCTCTGGAGGGTAATTAGACGGTAAATCTTTTCTATTTTGACGCAGTAATAAACTAGTATCGCTTTTTGTCACAGCCTGTGTTAGTTTTGGAATGGCAATCGACTCATTCCTAATTACTCTGTCATGTTTGACTGCTTCCGGGCGGCGTTCGATGTTCTCGGTCTGTACTGCCGGGCTTGGAGTTTTTAAACACCTCGCACAATTCGGTTTTTAGGTTTTATCTGCTCCATAGCCGTAACAAAACACTCGCTTCTCTTTTGGACAGTCTTGGTATCGGTGTCCTTTCAGGCGACAGTTCCAGCCCACCAGGGCTAAAGCTTCTATATCTGCCTCGCTTCCTACTTTCGGACTGCTTTCCTCACAAGGCTCGTCGACTAACTCCACGACCTTCCCGCCGGTATGGAGCTTCTTTGCATACCCATGCGATCGTTTGACGTCCACTAAGAAGGAATGTCTGCGTCGAAAAATCTCTCTCAGTTCTTAAACTGTTTCTACCCCAAAATTCCAAATTTCATGCCGTATTTCTGGCCTCAGATTATTTTGGGAATGCCAACTAACTTGCGAATTGGTTGATCATCTCATTCACACTGTCGTAGAACCCGTCAAAGGATTCGTTGGGCTTCTGGTTCCTGCTTCTTAGTAACTCGTCTATATCTACGTCGTCTCGATTCTGGCGGTATTGTAACCGGAGCGCAGAACATAGCCGGTCCCATCGGACATCCACTACCGACTTGTGATACCGCAAACGAAATTCTGTGGCCTTTTCTTCGAACAGAACGCTGACATTGCGGCACAGCACAGCAAAATTTCCATCCAAGGTGTGAGGGGTGAGATAAAATCATCCATCGGCACGCCTGATCCAGAGTACTTGATCTTCCATCCATTTAAAATAAGTCATACCTTATCCAATTGTATCCCAAAATCAGAACTACTGCTACGATAAGGGGACATCAAGGGGGTATCCTGATGTAGGCAGTGGCGGATCCGTGTTGCGGACTGCGTCCTCCACAATATTGACCTATCTTCCTCTGTTACCGAAGCTTGCACCAATTCGGACATTTGCTTAGACAGTATAGTGAGGAGCCTTCTCTCCATGTCTAGAAGGGTCATGGCACTAGCCTTGGGAGGTCATCAGTAGCTATTCTCGCTGGACCACTATCCATCTGACGTGTTTTTGATTAAGATCGCGTTTGAAGACCTTATGGAACTGACCTACAGGGAATTTTCACTGCTGGACAGAACTCGCTCTTTTTAAAATGTACGTCTATGCATTTCTTATGAGATTCGTGCTACATTCACTTCCATGGTACTTTCTTTTTACGAAACGACTGAATAAAATGTTTTTTTTTTTTGTCTATTATATCTTATTTATTGTTATATTATATTTTAGAAAATATATGTTAAAAATCTTCTCAGATCGACCAAATCTGTTTTTCAGCCATGAAATATCGTGTACGTTTGCGGGAGTAACAACCTCTTTTAGGCGTCCAATGCGTTCAGAATCATTCCCCCGAACACGCTTGAAATCGGCAAGCTATCCGAATATTGTTCTTTTAGATGGAGCAGATTCTGGATAACAATTGTCAAGCCAAGTTGCCGTTTTTAACACTCGAATATATCTTCCGAACGGATCGTACAATTGTTAAAAAGTTTTGTATGTTTCGTTTAAAGGTATGTACCGAATAGGAAAATTACTGAACAAATTGTAGTTGCATCACCTATGAGATATATATTAGCCTCGGGACTCATTACCCGAACTGTTGCAAAAGGGTCGCCGTGAAATGTAAAATTACGCCGCACTTACCTGTGTCGCCGAAAGTGTTGATCGAACACCCCACTTGGGGCTTTTGGAAACTTTTGGCCAAAATCGTATTTATACCCTTGGTATGGGTATTGTTATTTTGGTCAAAAGAGTTCAATGAAACGCAGTGACGGAAACATTTCCGACCCTAGAAAGTATGTGTATCAGGATTCGGATCAGGATTAGCTTGGTCAGGATCACCTCTTGGGTCAATATAAGCATTCTACGCGAACTAGTCTCTCAGCTTTAGAGCTATCGACTTTGCACACACCCTTCTTTCCTTCGCCTGCAGTATATACTGGGAGCGGCCGGGTTAGACCGACTATATCCGATAGCTGCCATGTAACTGCAATATCAGAAATAACCCTACTTTCGTTTTTTTGAAGATAGAAAGTTGGAAGTTCCTACAGCTTCTATTGTGGGCCACATAATCCGACCTAAAAACATTACCTAAGGATCTATCGACTATATCCTATAGCTTGTAACGCTTGTAAAAAAAAGGTAGTTGGAAAAGGTGCGCCATTTAGGAGACAAGTTTTAAACTAGAAAGGGGCTTAGAGAGATTAGGAGGAGTGTAACCGGGTAAAATGGCAACTTTTCGTTGGGGCATTGTCTCTCCGGGCAATGACCATGGAGGATTCAGCGCCAAATTTTGGCGTCTGTGCATTGATTCCCTCATTGCACCTCCTCAGATTCAGTTGAGTTGATTTTTTTACCTAAGTGCGGTGAAGTGTAAAGATCGGCGAACAAGGAGCTTATGTCCAGGGGCGAAAAGATTAATAAGGAAAGCCCACCGTTTTTGGCGCCAGTGCTTAATCCGTGGAGGCTCGGCAACAGGATAGATATTACCGGAACGGGGTGAGCCCCAAGGGGTCGGAGCGGATCTGAGGGACTCCGGAAGCCCATGGCGCAAAGCAGCAGGAGCAGCATTCGCCGGAAAAGTACCAGTTTGGGGATAATTAAAAAAAAATAAAAAAAAAGAGAATATGAAAAGATAGACCAAAACCGATAAGCTGAGGGAAATAAAAAAAGACTCAATCGGCGGGCTTGAGTTGGACTCGCTAGACCCACCGTCAAACCCTTTGCTCGAGGGGGCAGTTTTGTCTCAACCGCGCTCGACAGCGCAAGTTTATTCCTCGCCGCGAAGCGGAGTAAAATTAATTTAAAAGACCATCAGTTTTCCGGCGGAAAAGTGTCCTGAGAGTGACCCAGTGTACTTCGGAGGCATTCGGCGACCCCGGCGCGATAATCCGGAGAACTTATTCCGGGGAAAATCGGTACAGCCGAATCCACGTGGGATTTCGGTATATGGGTAGATGTTAGTTTAAGTAGTGTAAGTTTTATTAGTGAGTAAATTTTATGTTTTTGTGATGATGATGGCCAAAGCAAATTCTAAGCGTTTAGGAAGAAATATGGAATGAAAAAAAAAAAATTGGCCAAACTCGGTTCGAAGTGATAGTAGGGTTATACGTTCTAAAAAAAAACAAGAAAGGAAAGCTAACTTCGGGCGGAGCCGAAGTTTATATACCCTTGCAGTTAAAACCGGATTTATTATATTACAATTTATTATAATACAAAAACCAAACCTAAAAATGTCCCAAACTTCTATCTTCAAAAACACAAAAGTTGGGTCATTTCCGATCGTTCAGTTATATGGCAGCTATAGGATATAGTCGGCCGATCCTAATGAAATTTGGTAGGTTGAATCATCTGGCCAAAGATATAATCTGTATTAAGTTTCAGCTTCCTATCTTCAAAAACACGAAAGTTGGGTCATTTCCGATCGTTCAGTTATATGGCAGCTATAAGATATAGTCGGCCGATCCTTATGAAATTTGGCATGTCGTAATGGTTTGCCAAAAATAGCTTTCTTGTCAAATTTGAACTCTCTAACTCTAAAAACACCAAAGTTATACCATTTCCGATCAATCAGTTATATGGCAGCTATATGATATAGTCGGCCGATCCGGGCCGTTCCGACTTATATACTGCGTGCAAAGGAAAGAAGGGTGTGTGCAAAGTTTCAAGACGATAGCTTTAAAACTGAGAGACTAGTTCGCGTAGAAACGGACAGACAGACAGACGGACAGACAGACGGACAGACAGACGGACAGACGGACAGACGGACATGCTCATATCAACTCAGGAGGTGATCCTGATCAAGAATATATATACTTTATAGGGTCGGAGATGTCTCCTTCACTGCGTTGCACACTTTTGGACAAAATTATAATACCCTCTGCAAGGGTATAAAAAAAACAAGAAAGTAACAAGAATAAGAATATCCATGGCCCCATAGTGTATTACATAATAGAGAATTTTCATTGTTTTTTTGTTATTGTTAAGTCCAAAAATTTCAGCCATCTCAAATCCGAGAAAGCGCTTTCGACGATGGATTTGCCAGTTCTGTGGTGAGTGTGAATGTACTGATCTTACATAATACCAATTTTAGTCACAAAGAAAAAAATAAATGAGACCGAAAGAATAAATATGATATTTCGTAAAACACGGAATATTTCCTAAATATGATGGCCAACCTTAAATTTAAATAGAAAAAAAGGAAATTTTAAAGTAAGTAAGTAATTAAAAGTAATTTAAATTCTCAAGTCCAAGTCGTTCGAACCATTTCGTTGGCCAGTTTTTCACTCAAGTTCGAGCGTATGTTCGTTTACATGTTTGATGTAATTTCTATGTAACTATATTTTAATATAAAGGTCTTGCTCATGCCTAGTTTGTTTGTGTTGTTTTGAAAAGCCAATTCTTTTAATCATCTTAGCTTAAGGATATTTTGCCCACGCAGGTACCACATATAAATATTTCTATTATTATTAGATTTACTTTAGTATTTACTCCATACAATTAGATATAGTTGGCATGTAAATTTCAGGGCTAAACAAAATTTTTATTGTTTTTCTTTTAGTGGTCAAATAAATTTTTATAATGTGCTAAGTAACTCTATTTTTTTGACCCCGTTGAGACCGTCGAAGTAGGGGCTATTATTGACAACATGGGTTCTGTCCCAAGGATTTTGATAGCCACAGGTTGGGTGGGCAAACCAAGCCTCGCAACATCTGAGGTCTTGGGCGCTCGACGGTAGAGCCCGATGCGAAGGAACCCTCTTATCTATCTTCCCTGAAGCAATTTTCTAGATGGCCGAGATGAGTAGCTGACCTCTTACCAAGAGAAGCTTGTCCCATGCACGCAGTTTTTTTTTTGTTGATAATGAGCAAAGGCACCTTGGAGGGGCGTGGCAAGAACACCACCCCATTAGCTGGCGAGCCAGAGCCGGAAGATTTGATATATTGCGTGCGGCACCCCTCCCAAATTTGATTGAGAACTTGAATTTCGTATCATATACGACTTTCAGCACCCAATCCTTGTTGTTATAAGCTGCCATAAAACTCAGCAATCGGCTTGGAAGCGTGAGACTTTTTTTAGGTTTTATATTCTAATAAATTGGTTTTACAATAAAATTCGAATAAGGATCTGAATACTATATGCGATATTTGCGATAAATATCCATAAATATAATAAATATCCGAATTTAGCTTTCCTTTCTTGTTTTCTTTCTTTTAATAACTTTAAAGTTTTATTGAAGGAAGTTCCAAGGAAGTACCGGGTATTACACTGTCGATTAAAGTTAATTAAATAGAATAGACGTTGCTATTGATTTTAAAACTGTTTTATGTTATAACCTGGCAAAGTGGCATTGTAATTTTACCCAAAAGTATGCAACTAAAAGGAGGAGCTATCCCAAATCTCTGAGGTTTATATATTTATACCCTTGCAGAGGGTATTATAATTTTGTCCAAAAGTGTGCAACGCAGTGAAGGAGACATCTCCGACCCTATAAAGTATATATATTCTTGATCAGGATAACCTCCTGAGTTGATATGAGCATGTCCGTCTGTCCGTCTGTCCGTCTGTCCGTCTGTCTGTCTGTCTGTCCGTTTCTACGCGAACTAGTCTCTCAGTTTTAAAGCTATCGACTTGAAACTTTGCACACACCCTTCTTTCCTTTGCACGCAGTATATAAGTCGGAACGGCCGGGATCGGCCGACTATATCCTATAGCTGCCATATAACTGATTGATCGGAAATGGTATAACTTTGGTGTTTTTAGAGTTAGAGATTTCAAATTTGACACGAGAGCTATTTTTGGCAACACATTGCGACATGCCAAATTTCATAAGGATCGGCCGACTATATCTTATAGCTGCCATATAACTGAACGATCGGAAATGACCCAACTTTCGTGTTTTTGAAGATAGAAAATTGGAACTTGGTACAGATTATATTTTTGGTCAGTTAATCCGACCTACGAAATTTCATTAGGATCGGCCGACTATATCCTATAGCTGCCATGTAACTGAACGATCGGAAATGGTATTTGGTAGAAATATCAACTTTCGTATTTTTGAAGATAGAAGCTTGGAACTTTTTTTTTAGATTTTTTATTGTAATTAATTGGTTTTATTATGATGTAATCATAAGGATCGGCCAACTATATCCGATGTTTGCTATATATATCCGGTTTTAACTGCAAGGGTATATCAACTTCGGCTCCGCCCGAAGTTAGCTTTGCTTTCTTGTTTTGTTAAAGATTATTTATGGAATAGATATACACATTTTATATTCTTTAAATTAAATTTACATGTTCAGGGTTAAGTTTTTGTCATATAGATAACATATGTTTTGCAATATTATATACATATTATATAAATTTATTGTAAACATATTATAGACTATTTTACAGTCTGAATAGCGGGTAAGAAGGCACTTTCATATAATATTTGTAAGAAACGGTGCCGTAACTTTCGTGTTTTAGGAAATATAACTGAAATCAGTAGACTATATTCTATAATTGTCAAACGACTGAGAAAAGTATTCTTGGGAAAATCAGTACTAACTTCAAACTCACATGAAAAGCTCGAAATATATTTAACAAGAAAAAACTAACTGAAATGGCCGAAAGACCGAAACGCCCACTTTCCTCCTACATGCTGTGGTTCAGCAGTATCCGTGAGTCCATAAAAAAAGATAACCCCGGGATCAAAGTAACCGAGGTGACTAGGAAGGCAGGTGAATTATGGCGTTCAATGACGGACAAGTCGGAGTGGGAGGCCAAGGCTGCCAAGGCCAAGGAGGACTACGTTTGCGCCATGAAGGAGTACATGGCCAATGGTGGCAACAGTGCTGGTCACCAGATGCGCACTAGACGTTCGAAAATAAGCGTCATTCAAAAGCAGAAAGAACTACTCTCACGCAGAAAGGGATAATGTGACAAGTAAGAAGTTAACGAGCGAGTAGGCGTAGCACCACCATCTTCATTGACACGCACAGTTTCCCCACAATAAACACTAACATCGAAAAGCTTCAAACAAACATACAATCTAAAATACAATCAATGTTTTCCCAATGTTGTAAGCGATAATATATTTCCATTGAATAAAAGCTTTAGAAAAAGAAAACAAAAAAAGGAAAAAGGAACGATCAGTTTTGCCACACAAAACACTTCCACTCAATTTCGTTTCAATTTAACTTTAGGATACCACACATACCTGTTTTGAGTGATTTCAAACACCGCACTTTTACGTGAAAAGTTCGGTTGATACAGAATTGTTGAATTTGTGATTAAATTGCGTTAATAAATTACAAAATTTCCTGGACTTGGTAAAATGATTTGGCAGCATGGCAGTTTTTTCAACTTTCACCCCAGGTGGTTTTATTTAGAATCTTTTCAAATAACAATCTGAAAGAATTGTTCACAGTTAAGGTTACAATTTATTTAGAACATTTAGGAAGGCATATGTTGAAAACTGTGTCTTTACAACACTGGATGATGTCGGACTAAAACAGTGGTCGGTAGGGCCCTATTCCAGGGGCATACGAAATTTCTCTGCCCGAGCTCTGCCACAGGATTTTCCCGAACGAATCTTTGAATTATATGTATATTGCACCTTGCTGAGGCTTAAGAAAATCATTTCGGCTATGGCGTTCTGCGTTTTTCCATCCTTAAAATGTTTTAGGACTGATTCCCTTTGCTCGATCGTAGTTCGCGTTTCAAAGCTATCGACTTGAAACTTTGCACACACCGTTGCTTCCATTGCATGCAGTATATAAGTCGGAACTGGGATCTGCTGACTATATCCTATAGCTGGCATATAACTGATTGATCGGAAATGCTATAATTTTGGTGTTTTTTGAGTTAGAGAGTTCGGGTTTTGCATGAGTTATAGCTATCATATAACTGAACGATCGGAAATGGTATTTGGAAAAAATACCAATTTGGGTTTTTTGAAGATAGAAGCTTGGGCTTTTTTTCAGATTTTGTATTGTAATGAATTGGTTATATTATGATATTCTAATAATGATCGGGCAACAACATCCGATGTTTGCGATATATATCCGGTTTTAACTGCAAGGCTATATCAACATCGGCTCCGCCCGAAGTAGCTTTCCTTTCTTGTTTTTACATCAATTAATACTTTTGATAAAAGCATCAAATTAATAGCATTTTGATAAAAGCATTAAGCATTAAATTAATGAAATTAAAATTCAACTTTAAATGGGATTTCAATGACGCGTCTCATTTTGCAAAGAATTAGTTGACAACTGTTCTCCACGGCCGGGGAGACAGGAAAATGTCGCTGATTAACAGGCTAAGCATTTCCCACATTAATTGAGGGTTTAATTAGGTTCGTTTCGCTTCGCTTCGCTTTCGCTTAAACTTCCTGGGTAAACGACGAGAAACATTTATTGACACTGTCGAGCTCCAATCTTTACTCCTCTGTCGTGGAGGTTATGCTGATCCTTGTCCAGTGTGCGACGCATCCCGCCAGTGTCTATTGTTCCTATCTGTAAACGTTTGGGTAAAAGGTCGTATGCTCTCCAAAAATCAATACCTGATATAAGAGTATGAAGGTCCTGCTTGAATAACGGAAAATTATAGATATTCGATGATTTATGAATGTTTTCGTACTCTAAGCTGATTCTCAGCTTCCCAGCTATCCAGTGAGATTTTCCGTGTTCTTTTGTTCTTTTCTCCATTACGTCCTCTGCTAGGCCGTCAATCAAGAAGGTCGTACACGGTGCGATCCACAATCTGAATTGGCAAAAACGGACGAAGGTCTTCATGCTTGCAGGAAACGAAAAATTGTACACTTTCTACTATTTTTCCAATAAGAAATATCTCTGGAGGGTAATTAGACGGTAAATCTTTTCTATTTTGACGCAGTAATAAACTATTATCGCTTTTTGTCACAGCCTGTGTTAGTTTTGGAATGGCAATCAACTCATTCCAAATTACTCTGTCATGTTTGACTACTTCCGGGTGGCGTTCGATGTCCTCGGTCTGTACTGCAGGGCTTGGAGTTTTCGAACACCTCGCACAATTCGGTTTTTAGGTTTTATCTGCTCCATAGCCGTAACAAAACACTCGCTTCTCTTTTGGACAGTCTTGGTATCGGTGTCCTTTCAGGCGACAGTTCCACCCCACCAGGGCTAAAGCTTCTATATCTGCCTCGCTTCCTACTTTCGGACTGCTTTCCCCACAAGGGTCGTCGACTAACTCCACGACTTCCCGCCGGTATGGAGCTTCTTTGCATACCCATGCGATCGTTTGACGTCCACTAAGAAGGAATGTCTGCGTCGAAAAATCTCTCTCAGTTCTTAAACTGTTTCTACCCCAAAATTCCAAATTTCATGCCGTATTTCTGGCCTCAGATTATTTTGGGAATGCCAACTAACTTGCGAATTGGTTGATCATCTCATTCACACTGTCGTAGAACCCGTCAAAGGATTCGTTGGGCTTCTGGTTCCTGCTTCTTAGTAACTCGTCTATATCTACGTCGTCTCGATTCTGGCGGTATTGTAACCGGAGCGCAGAACATAGCCGGACTTCCAGTACCGACTTGTGATACCGCAAATGAAATTCCGTGGCCTTTCCTTCGAACAGAACGCTATCATTGCGGCACAGCACAGAAAAATTTCCATCCAAGGTGTGAGGGGTGAGATAAAATCATCCATCGGCACACCTGATCCAGAGTACTTGATCTTCCATCCATTTAAAATAAGTCATACCTTATCCAATTGTATCCCAAAATCAGAACTACTGCTACGCTAAGGGGACATCAAGGGGGTATCCTGATGTAGGCAGTGGCGGATTCGTGTTGCGGACTGCGTCCTCCACAATATTGACCTATCTTCCTCTGTTACCGAAGCTTGCACCAATTCGGACATTTGCTTAGACAGTATAGTGAGGAGCCTTCTCTCCATGTCTAGAAGGGTCATGGCACTAGCCTTGGGAGGTCATCAGTAGCTATTCTCGCTGGACCACTATCCATCTGACGTGTTTTTGATTAAGATCGCGTTTGAAGACCTTATGGAACTGACCTACAGGGAATTTTCACTGCTGGACAGAACTCGCTCTTTTTAAAATGTACGTCTATGCATTTCTTATGAGATTCGTGCTACATTCACTTCCATGGTACTTTCTTTTTTACGAAACGACTGAATAAAATGTTTTTTTTTTTGTCTATTATATCTTATTTATTGTTATATTATATTTTAGAAAATATATGTTAAAAATCTTCTCAGATCGACCAAATCTGTTTTTCAGCCATGAAATATCGTGTACGTTTGCGGGAGTAACAACCTCTTTTAGGCGTCCAATGCGTTCAGAATCATTCCCCCGAACACGCTTGAAATCGGCAAGCTATCCGAATATTGTTCTTTTAGATGGAGCAGATTCTGGATAACAATTGTCAAGCCAAGTTGCCGTTTTTAACACTCGAATATATCTTCCGAACGGATCGTACAATTGTTAAAAAGTTTTGTATGTTTCGTTTAAAGGTATGTACCGAATAGGAAAATTACTGAACAAATTGTAGTTGCATCACCTATGAGATATATATTAGCCTCGGGACTCATTACCCGAACTGTTGCAAAAGGGTCGCCGTGAAATGTAAAATTACGCCGCACTTACCTGTGTCGCCGAAAGTGTTGATCGAACACCCCACTTGGGGCTTTTGGAAACTTTTGGCCAAAATCGTATTTATACCCTTGGTATGGGTATTGTTATTTTGGTCAAAAGAGTTCAATGAAACGCAGTGACGGAAACATTTCCGACCCTAGAAAGTATGTGTATCAGGATTCGGATCAGGATTAGCTTGGTCAGGATCACCTCTTGGGTCAATATAAGCATTCTACGCGAACTAGTCTCTCAGCTTTAGAGCTATCGACTTTGCACACACCCTTCTTTCCTTCGCCTGCAGTATATACTGGGAGCGGCCGGGTTAGACCGACTATATCCGATAGCTGCCATGTAACTGCAATATCAGAAATAACCCTACTTTCGTTTTTTTGAAGATAGAAAGTTGGAAGTTCCTACAGCTTCTATTGTGGGCCACATAATCCGACCTAAAAACATTACCTAAGGATCTATCGACTATATCCTATAGCTTGTAACGCTTGTAAAAAAAGGTAGTTGGAAAAGGTGCGCCATTTAGGAGACAAGTTTTAAACTAGAAAGGGGCTTAGAGAGATTAGGAGGAGTGTAACCGGGTAAAATGGCAACTTTTCGTTGGGGCATTGTCTCTCCGGGCAATGACCATGGAGGATTCAGCGCCAAATTTTGGCGTCTGTGCATTGATTCCCTCATTGCACCTCCTCAGATTCAGTTGAGTTGATTTTTTTACCTAAGTGCGGTAAAGTGTAAAGATCGGCGAACAAGGAGCTTATGTCCAGGGGCGAAAAGATTAATAAGGAAAGCCCACCGTTTTTGGGGCCAGTGCTTAATCCGTGGAGGCTCGGCAACAGGATAGATATTACCGGAACGGGGTGAGCCCCAAGGGGTCGGAGCGGATCTGAGGGACTCCGGAAGCCCATGGCGCAAAGCAGCAGGAGCAGCATTCGCCGGAAAAGTACCAGTTTGGGGATAATTAAAAAAAAAATAAAAAAAAAGAGAATATGAAAAGATAGACCAAAACCGATAAGCTGAGGGAAATAAAAAAAGACTCAATCGGCGGGCTTGAGTTGGACTCGCTAGACCCACCGTCAAACCCTTTGCTCGAGGGGGCAGTTTTGTCTCAACCGCGCTCGACAGCGCAAGTTTATTCCTCGCCGCGAAGCGGAGTAAAATTAATTTAAAAGACCATCAGTTTTCCGGCGGAAAAGTGTCCTGAGAGTGACCCAGTGTACTTCGGAGGCATTCGGCGACCCCGGCGCGATAATCCGGAGAACTTATTCCGGGGAAAATCGGTACAGCCGAATCCACGTGGGATTTCGGTATATGGGTAGATGTTAGTTTAAGTAGTGTAAGTTTTATTAGTGAGTAAATTTTATGTTTTTGTGATGATGATGGCCAAAGCAAATTCTAAGCGTTTAGGAAGAAATATGGAATGAAAAAAAAAAAATTGGCCAAACTCGGTTCGAAGTGATAGTAGGGTTATACGTTCTAAAAAAAAAAAAAAAAGAAAGTAACAAGAATAAGAATATCCATGGCCCCATAGTGTATTACATAATAGAGAATTTTCATTGTTTTTTTGTTATTGTTAAGTCCAAAAATTTCAGCCATCTCAAATCCGAGAAAGCGCTTTCGACGATGGATTTGCCAGTTCTGTGGTGAGTGTGAATGTACTGATCTTACATAATACCAATTTTAGTCACAAAGAAAAAAATAAATGAGACCGAAAGAATAAATATGATATTTCGTAAAACACGGAATATTTCCTAAATATGATGGCCAACCTTAAATTTAAATAGAAAAAAAGGAAATTTTAAAGTAAGTAAGTAATTAAAAGTAATTTAAATTCTCAAGTCCAAGTCGTTCGAACCATTTCGTTGGCCAGTTTTTCACTCAAGTTCGAGCGTATGTTCGTTTACATGTTTGATGTAATTTCTATGTAACTATATTTTAATATAAAGGTCTTGCTCATGCCTAGTTTGTTTGTGTTGTTTTGAAAAGCCAATTCTTTTAATCATCTTAGCTTAAGGATATTTTGCCCACGCAGGTACCACATATAAATATTTCTATTATTATTAGATTTACTTTAGTATTTACTCCATACAATTAGATATAGTTGGCATGTAAATTTCAGGGCTAAACAAAATTTTTATTGTTTTTCTTTTAGTGGTCAAATAAATTTTTATAATGTGCTAAGTAACTCTATTTTTTTGACCCGACATAACAGGCCCCGTTGAGACCGTCGAAGTAGGGGCTATTATTGACAACATGGGTTCTGTCCCAAGGATTTTGATAGCCACAGGTTGGGTGGGCAAACCAAGCCTCGCAACATCTGAGGTCTTGGGCGCTCGACGGTAGAGCCCGATGCGAAGGAACCCTCTTATCTATCTTCCCTGAAGCAATTTTCTAGATGGCCGAGATGAGTAGCTGACCTCTTACCAAGAGAAGCTTGTCCCATGCACGCAGTTTTTTTTTTGTTGATAATGAGCAAAGGCACCTTGGAGGGGCGTGGCAAGAACACCACCCCATTAGCTGGCGAGCCAGAGCCGGAAGATTTGATATATTGCGTGTGGCCCCCCTCCCAAATTTGATTGAGAACTTGAATTTCGTATCATATACGACTTTCAGCACCCAATCCTTGTTGTTATAAGCTGCCATAAAACTCAGCAATCGGCTTGGAAGCGTGGGACTTTTTTTTAGGTTTTATATTCTAATAAATTGGTTTTACAATAAAATTCGAATAAGGATCTGAATACTATATGCGATATTTGCGATAAATATCCATAAATATAATAAATATCCGAATTTAGCTTTCCTTTCTTGTTTTCTTTCTTTTAGTAACTTTAAAGTTTTATTGAAGGAAGTTCCAAGGAAGTACCGGGTATTACACTGTCGATTAAAGTTAATTAAATAGAATAGACGTTGCTATTGATTTTAAAACTGTTTTATGTTATAACCTGGCAAAGTGGCATAAGGTTAAAGTTAGGAATACATATTCGAATAACTACCTAATGAGAGCAGGAGTTCCGCAGGGCAGCGTACTTGGACCGTTGCTCTATTCCTTGTATACTGCTGATATACCCAGCCCCAACAATGAACACATGATAGCTCCCTCCAAAGCTATTATTGCGACCTATGCAGATGACATTGCTGTCATCTACAACTCCAGTTGTCGCCATGAAGCAGCTAATGGGCTGCAACACTATCTCGAATCTCTTGCAGCTTGGTGCAAACGGTGGAAACACCTGCTTCACGCTGAAGAGGAAAATAATGAACACGGCTGAAATCCATCTAGAGGGAGTCACTCTGGAGCAGCCTTCACAAGCGAAATACCTAGGCATTACCCTGGATAAGCGCCTTACCTTTGGGCCACATCTTAAAGCCACGACCAGAAAATGTAAAATGAGGACCCAGCAACTGCGTTGGCTTCTAAACAGAAGGAGCAAATTGCCGCTTAGATGCAAAAGAGCGGTATATACGCATTGTATTCTGCCGATTTGGCTTTACGGTATACAGATTTGGGGGATCGCAGCCAAATCCAATTACAAACGAATTCAGGTGTTGCAGAACCGGATCCTAAGAAGTATAACAGACTGCCCCTGGTATGTGCGCGGGACCACTCTTCACAAAGATTTGAAGCTACATACTGTAGAAGAGCAGATTGGTAGGCATACAAGCCGATATAGCGATAGACTCTTAAGACACCGCAGCCTACTTGCTAGAAACCTACTTCCAGCTAGACCTTTGAGACGCCTTAAACGACAAGGCTTTGCCAAAACAATTAGGAGCCAATAAGGCTGCCATACCTATGATGCAATCCTCATATTTGTATTGAGGTTTGGTTTATTTTTCATTTTCTATCCATGTGTTGTTAAGGTACATTTTTTGCTGTACGGATTCTCCACTTAATAAATAAATACAAAAAAAAAAAAAAATAAATAATAAATAAAAAAAAAATGGAATAGATATACACATTTTATATTCTTTAAATTAAATTTACATGTTCAGGGTTAAGTTTCTGTCATATAGATAACATATGTTTTGCAATATTATATACATATTATATAAATTTATTGTAAACATATTATAGACTATTTTACAGTCTGAATAGCGGGTAAGAAGGCACTTTCATATAATATTTGTAAGAAACGGTGCCGTAACTTTCGTGTTTTAGGAAATATAACTGAAATCAGTAGACTATATTCTATAATTGTCAAACGACTGAGAAAAGTATTCTTGGGAAAATCAGTACTAACTTCAAACTCACATGAAAAGCTCGAAATATATTTAACAAGAAAAAACTAACTGAAATGGCCGAAAGACCGAAACGCCCACTTTCCTCCTACATGCTGTGGCTCAGCAGTATCCGTGAGTCCATAAAAAAGAAGATAACCCCGGGATCAAAGTAACCGAGGTGACTAGGAAGGCAGGTGAATTATGGCGTTCAATGACGGACAAGTCGGAGTGGGAGGCCAAGGCTGCCAAGGCCAAGGAGGACTACGTTTGCGCCATGAAGGAGTACATGGCCAATGGTGGCAACAGTGCTGGTCACCAGATGCGCACTAGACGTTCGAAAATAAGCGTCATTCAAAAGCAGAAAGAACTACTCTCACGCAGAAAGGGATAATGTGACAAGTAAGAAGTTAACGAGCGAGTAGGCGTAGCACCACCATCTTCATTGACACGCACAGTTTCCCCACAATAAACACTAACATCGAAAAGCTTCAAACAAACATACAATCTAAAATACAATCAATGTTTTCCCAATGTTGTAAGCGATAATATATTTCCATTGAATAAAAGCTTTAGAAAAAGAAAACAAAAAAAGGAAAAAAGGAACGATCAGTTTTGCCACACAAAACACTTCCACTCAATTTCGTTTCAATTTAACTTTAGGATACCACACATACCTGTTTTGAGTGATTTCAAACACACCGACAATCTTGCTAGTGTATTGCTTAAAATCAGTAATAAACCGCACTTTTACGTGAAAAGTTCGGTTGATACAGAATTGTTGAATTTGTGATTAAATTGCGTTAAGAAATTACAAAATTTCCTGGACTTGGTAAAATGATTTGGCAGCATGGCAGTTTTTTCAACTTTCACCCCAGGTGGTTTTATTTAGAATCTTTTCAAATAACAATCTGAAAGAATTGTTCACAGTTAAGGTTACAATTTATTTAGAACATTTACATATATGTTGCAAAACTGTGTCTTTACAACACTGGATGATGTCGGACTACAGCAGTGGTCGGTTGGGCCCTATTCCAGGGGCATACGAAATTTCTCTGCCCGAGCTCTGCCACAGGATTTTCCCGAACGAATCTTTGAATTATATGTATATTGCACCTTGCTGAGGCTTAAGAAAATCATTTCGGCTGCGTTTTTCCATCCTTAAAATGTTTTAGGACTGATTCCCTTTGCTCGATCGTAGTTCGCGTTTCAAAGCTATCGACTTGAAACTTTGCACACACCGTTGCTTCCATTGCATGCAGTATATAAGTCGGAACTGGGATCTGCTGACTATATCCTATAGCTGGCATATAACTGATTGATCGGAAATGCTATAATTTTGGTGTTTTTTGAGTTAGAGAGTTCGGGTTTTGCATGAGTTATAGCTATCATATAACTGAACGATCGGAAATGGTATTTGGAAAAAATACCAATTTGGGTTTTTTGAAGATAGAAGCTTGGGCTTTTTTTCAGATTTTGTATTGTAATGAATTGGTTATATTATGATATTCTCATAATGATCGGGCAACAACATCCGATGTTTGCGATATATATCCGGTTTTAACTGCAAGGCTATATCAACATCGGCTCCGCCCGAAGTAGTTTTCCTTTCTTGTTTTTACATCAATTAATACTTTTGATAAAAGCATCAAATTAATAGCATTTTGATAAAAGCATTAAGCATTAAATTAATGAAATTAAAATTCAACTTTAAATGGGATTTCAATGACGCGTTTCATTTTGCAAAGAATTAGTTGACAACTGTTCTCCACGGCCGGGGAGACAGGAAAATGTCGCTGATTAACAGGCTAAGCATTTCCCACATTAATTGAGGGTTTAATTAGGTTCGTTTCGCTTCGCTTCGCTTTCGCTTAAACTTCCTGGGTAAACGACGAGAAACATTTATTGACACTGTCGAGCTCCAATCTTTACTCCTCTGTCATGGAGGTTATGCTGATCCTTGTCCAGTTTGCGACGCATCCCGCCAGTGTCTATTGTTCCTATCTGTAAACGTTTGGGTAAAAGGTCGTATGCTCTCCAAAAATCAATACCTGATATAAGAGTATGAAGGTCCTGCTTGAATAACGGAAAATTATAGATATTCGATGATTTATGAATGTTTTCGTACTCTAAGCTGATTCTCAGCTTCCCAGCTATCCAATGAGATTTTCCGTGTTCTTTTGTTCTTTTCTCCATTACGTCCTCTGCTAGGCCGTCAATCAAGAAGGTCGTACACGGTGCGATCCACAATCTGAATTGGCAAAAACGGACGAAGGTCTTCATGCTTGCAGGAAACGAAAAATTGTACACTTTCTACTATTTTTCCAATAAGAAATATCTCTGGAGGGTAATTAGACGGTAAATCTTTTCTATTTTGACGCAGTAATAAACTATTATCGCTTTTTGTCACAGCCTGTGTTAGTTTTGGAATGGCAATCAACTCATTCCAAATTACTCTGTCATGTTTGACTACTTCCGGGTGGCGTTCGATGTCCTCGGTCTGTACTGCAGGGCTTGGAGTTTTCGAACACCTCGCACAATTCGGTTTTTAGGTTTTATCTGCTCCATAGCCGTAACAAAACACTCGCTTCTCTTTTGGACAGTCTTGGTATCGGTGTCCTTTCAGGCGACAGTTCCAGCCCACCAGGGCTAAAGCTTCTATATCTGCCTCGCTTCCTACTTTCGGACTGCTTTCCCCACAAGGCTCGTCGACTAACTCCACGACTTCCCGCCGGTATGGAGCTTCTTTGCATACCCATGCGATCGTTTGACGTCCACTAAGAAGGAATGTCTGCGTCGAAAAATCTCTCTCAGTTCTTAAACTGTTTCTACCCCAAAATTCCAAATTTCATGCCGTATTTCTGGCCTCAGATTATTTTGGGAATGCCAACTAACTTGCGAATTGGTTGATCATCTCATTCACACTGTCGTAGAACCCGTCAAAGGATTCGTTGGGCTTCTGGTTCCTGCTTCTTAGTAACTCGTCTATATCTACGTCGTCTCGATTCTGGCGGTATTGTAACCGGAGCGCAGAACATAGCCGGACTTCCAGTACCGACTTGTGATACCGCAAATGAAATTCCGTGGCCTTTCCTTCGAACAGAACGCTATCATTGCGGCACAGCACAGAAAAATTTCCATCCAAGGTGTGAGGGGTGAGATAAAATCATCCATCGGCACACCTGATCCAGAGTACTTGATCTTCCATCCATTTAAAATAAGTCATACCTTATCCAATTGTATCCCAAAATCAGAACTACTGCTACGCTAAGGGGACATCAAGGGGGTATCCTGATGTAGGCAGTGGCGGATTCGTGTTGCGGACTGCGTCCTCCACAATATTGACCTATCTTCCTCTGTTACCGAAGCTTGCACCAATTCGGACATTTGCTTAGACAGTATAGTGAGGAGCCTTCTCTCCATGTCTAGAAGGGTCATGGCACTAGCCTTGGGAGGTCATCAGTAGCTATTCTCGCGGGACCACTATCCATCTGACGTGTTTTTGATTAAGATCGCGTTTGAAGACCTTATGGAACTGACCTACAGGGAATTTTCACTGCTGGACAGAACTCGCTCTTTTTAAAATGTACGTCTATGCATTTCTTATGAGATTCGTGCTACATTCACTTCCATGGTACTTTCTTTTTACGAAACGACTGAATAAAATGTTTTTTTTTTTTGTCTATTATATCTTATTTATTGTTATATTATATTTTAGAAAATATATGTTAAAAATCTTCTCAGATCGACCAAATCTGTTTTTCAGCCATGAAATATCGTGTACGTTTGCGGGAGTAACAACCTCTTTTAGGCGTCCAATGCGTTCAGAATCATTCCCCCGAACACGCTTGAAATCGGCAAGCCATCCGAATATTGTTCTTTTAGATGGAGCAGATTCTGGATAACAATTGTCAAGCCAAGTTGCCGTTTTTAACACTCGAATATATCTTCCGAACGGATCGTACAATTGTTAAAAAGTTTTGTATGTTTCGTTTAAAGGTATGTACCGAATAGGAAAATTACTGAACAAATTGTAGTTGCATCACCTATGAGATATATATTAGCCTCGGGACTCATTACCCGAACTGTTGCAAAAGGGTCGCCGTGAAATGTAAAATTACGCCGCACTTACCTGTGTCGCCGAAAGTGTTGATCGAACACCCCACTTGGGGCTTTTGGAAACTTTTGGCCAAAATCGTATTTATACCCTTGGTATGGGTATTGTTATTTTGGTCAAAAGTGTTCAATAAAACGCAGTGACGGAAACATTTCCGACCCTAGAAAGTATGTGTATCAGGATTCGGATCAGGATTAGCTTGGTCAGGATCACCTCTTGGGTCAATATAAGCATTCTACGCGAACTAGTCTCTCAGCTTTAGAGCTATCGACTTTGCACACACCCTTCTTTCCTTCGCCTGCAGTATATACTGGGAGCGGCCGGGTTAGACCGACTATATCCGATAGCTGCCATGTAACTGCAATATCAGAAATAACCCTACTTTCGTTTTTTTGAAGATAGAAAGTTGGAAGTTCCTACAGCTTCTATTGTGGGCCACATAATCCGACCTAAAAACATTACCTAAGGATCTATCGACTATATCCTATAGCTTGTAACGCTTGTAAAAAAAAGGTAGTTGGAAAAGGTGCGCCATTTAGGAGACAAGTTTTAAACTAGAAAGGGCCTTAGAGAGATTAGGAGGAGTGTAACCGGGTAAAATGGCAACTTTTCGTTGGGGCATTGTCTCTCCGGGCAATGACCATGGAGGATTCAGCGCCAAATTTTGGCGTCTGTGCATTGATTCCCTCATTGCACCTCCTCAGATTCAGTTGAGTTGATTTTTTTACCTAAGTGCGGTGAAGTGTAAAGATCGGCGAACAAGGAGCTTATGTCCAGGGGCGAAAAGATTAATAAGGAAAGCCCACCGTTTTTGGGGCCAGTGCTTAATCCGTGGAGGCTCGGCAACAGGATAGATATTACCGGAACGGGGTGAGCCCCAAGGGGTCGGAGCGGATCTGAGGGACTCCGGAAGCCCATGGCGCAAAGCAGCAGGAGCAGCATTCGCCGGAAAAGTACCAGTTTGGGGATAATTAAAAAAAAAATAAAAAAAAAAGAGAATATGAAAAGATAGACCAAAACCGATAAGCTGAGGGAAATAAAAAAAGACTCAATCGGCGGGCTTGAGTTGGACTCGCTAGACCCACCGTCAAACCCTTTGCTCGAGGGGGCAGTTTTGTCTCAACCGCGCTCGACAGCGCAAGTTTATTCCTCGCCGCGAAGCGGAGTAAAATTAATTTAAAAGACCATCAGTTTTCCGGCGGAAAAGTGTCCTGAGAGTGACCCAGTGTACTTCGGAGGCATTCGGCGACCCCGGCGCGATAATCCGGAGAACTTATTCCGGGGGAAAATCGGTACAGCCGAATCCACGTGGGATTTCGGTATATGGGTAGATGTTAGTTTAAGTAGTGTAAGTTTTATTAGTGAGTAAATTTTATGTTTTTGTGATGATGATGGCCAAAGCAAATTCTAAGCGTTTAGGAAGAAATATGGAATGAAAAAAAAAAAATTGGCCAAACTCGGTTCGAAGTGATAGTAGGGTTATACGTTCTAAAAAAAAAAAAAAAAAACAAGAAAGTAACAAGAATAAGAATATCCATGGCCCCATAGTGTATTACATAATAGAGAATTTTCATTGTTTTTTTGTTATTGTTAAGTCCAAAAATTTCAGCCATCTCAAATCCGAGAAAGCGCTTTCGACGATGGATTTGCCAGTTCTGTGGTGAGTGTGAATGTACTGATCTTACATAATACCAATTTTAGTCACAAAGAAAAAAATAAATGAGACCGAAAGAATAAATATGATATTTCGTAAAACACGGAATATTTCCTAAATATGATGGCCAACCTTAAATTTAAATAGAAAAAAGGAAATTTTAAAGTAAGTAAGTAATTAAAAGTAATTTAAATTCTCAAGTCCAAGTCGTTCGAACCATTTCGTTGGCCAGTTTTTCACTCAAGTTCGAGCGTATGTTCGTTTACATGTTTGATGTAATTTCTATGTAACTATATTTTAATATAAAGGTCTTGCTCATGCCTAGTTTGTTTGTGTTGTTTTGAAAAGCCAATTCTTTTAATCATCTTAGCTTAAGGATATTTTGCCCACGCAGGTACCACATATAAATATTTCTATTATTATTAGATTTACTTTAGTATTTACTCCATACAATTAGATATAGTTGGCATGTAAATTTCAGGGCTAAACAAAATTTTTATTGTTTTTCTTTTAGTGGTCAAATAAATTTTTATAATGTGCTAAGTAACTCTATTTTTTTGACCCGACATAACAGGCCCCGTTGAGACCGTCGAAGTAGGGGCTATTATTGACAACATGGGTTCTGTCCCAAGGATTTTGATAGCCACAGGTTGGGTGGGCAAACCAAGCCTCGCAACATCTGAGGTCTTGGGCGCTCGACGGTAGAGCCCGATGCGAAGGAACCCTCTTATCTATCTTCCCTGAAGCAATTTTCTAGATGGCCGAGATGAGTAGCTGACCTCTTACCAAGAGAAGCTTGTCCCATGCACGCAGTTTTTTTTTTGTTGATAATGAGCAAAGGCACCTTGGAGGGGCGTGGCAAGAACACCACCCCATTAGCTGGCGAGCCAGAGCCGGAAGATTTGATATATTGCGTGTGGCCCCCCTCCCAAATTTGATTGAGAACTTGAATTTCGTATCATATACGACTTTCAGCACCCAATCCTTGTTGTTATAAGCTGCCATAAAACTCAGCAATCGGCTTGGAAGCGTGGGACTTTTTTTTAGGTTTTATATTCTAATAAATTGGTTTTACAATAAAATTCGAATAAGGATCTGAATACTATATGCGATATTTGCGATAAATATCCATAAATATAATAAATATCCGAATTTAGCTTTCCTTTCTTGTTTTCTTTCTTTTAGTAACTTTAAAGTTTTATTGAAGGAAGTTCCAAGGAAGTACCGGGTATTACACTGTCGATTAAAGTTAATTAAATAGAATAGACGTTGCTATTGATTTTAAAACTGTTTTATGTTATAACCTGGCAAAGTGGCATTGTAATTTTACCCAAAAGTATGCAACTAAAAGGAGGAGCTATCCCAAATCTCTGAGGTTTATATATTTTTGTTAAAGATTATTTATGGAATAGATATACACATTTTATATTCTTTAAATTAAATTTACATGTTCAGGGTTAAGTTTTTGTCATATAGATAACATATGTTTTGCAATATTATATACATATTATATAAATTTATTGTAAACATATTATAGACTATTTTACAGTCTGAATAGCGGGTAAGAAGGCACTTTCATATAATATTTGTAAGAAACGGTGCCGTAACTTTCGTGTTTTAGGAAATATAACTGAAATCAGTAGACTATATTCTATAATTGTCAAACGACTGAGAAAAGTATTCTTGGGAAAATCTGTACTAACTTCAAACTCACATGAAAAGCTCGAAATATATTTAACAAGAAAAAACTAACTGAAATGGCCGAAAGACCGAAACGCCCACTTTCCTCCTACATGCTGTGGCTCAGCAGTATCCGTGAGTCCATAAAAAAAGATAACCCCGGGATCAAAGTAACCGAGGTGACTAGGAAGGCAGGTGAATTATGGCGTTCAATGACGGACAAGTCGGAGTGGGAGGCCAAGGCTGCCAAGGCCAAGGAGGACTACGTTTGCGCCATGAAGGAGTACATGGCCAATGGTGGCAACAGTGCTGGTCACCAGATGCGCACTAGACGTTCGAAAATAAGCGTCATTCAAAAGCAGAAAGAACTACTCTCACGCAGAAAGGGATAATGTGACAAGTAAGAAGTTAACGAGCGAGTAGGCGTAGCACCACCATCTTCATTGACACGCACAGTTTCCCCACAATAAACACTAACATCGAAAAGCTTCAAACAAACATACAATCTAAAATACAATCAATGTTTTCCCAATGTTGTAAGCGATAATATATTTCCATTGAATAAAAGCTTTAGAAAAAGAAAACAAAAAAAGGAAAAAGGAACGATCAGTTTTGCCACACAAAACACTTCCACTCAATTTCGTTTCAATTTAACTTTAGGATACCACACATACCTGTTTTGAGTGATTTCAAACACCGCACTTTTACGTGAAAAGTTCGGTTGATACAGAATTGTTGAATTTGTGATTAAATTGCGTTAATAAATTACAAAATTTCCTGGACTTGGTAAAATGATTTGGCAGCATGGCAGTTTTTTCAACTTTCACCCCAGGTGGTTTTATTTAGAATCTTTTCAAATAACAATCTGAAAGAATTGTTCACAGTTAAGGTTACAATTTATTTAGAACATTTAGGAAGGCATATGTTGAAAACTGTGTCTTTACAACACTGGATGATGTCGGACTAAAACAGTGGTCGGTAGGGCCCTATTCCAGGGGCATACGAAATTTCTCTGCCCGAGCTCTGCCACATCTTTGAATTATATGTATATTGCACCTTGCTGAGGCTTAAGAAAATCATTTCGGCTATGGCGTTCTGCGTTTTTCCATCCTTAAAATGTTTTAGGACTGATTCCCTTTGCTCGATCGTAGTTCGCGTTTCAAAGCTATCGACTTGAAACTTTGCACACACCGTTGCTTCCTTTGCATGCAGTATATAAGTCGGAACTGGGATCTGCTGACTATATCCTATAGCTGGCATATAACTGATTGATCGGAAATGCTATAATTTTGGTGTTTTTTGAGTTAGAGAGTTCGGGTTTTGCATGAGTTATAGCTATCATATAACTGAACGATCGGAAATGGTATTTGGAAAAAATACCACTTTGGGTTTTTTTGAAGATAGAAGCTTGGGCTTTTTTTCAGATTTTGTATTGTAATGAATTGGTTATATTATGATATTCTCATAATGATCGGGCAACAACATCCGATGTTTGCGATATATATCCGGTTTTATCTGCAAGGCTATATCAACATCGGCTCCGCCCGAAGTAGCTTTCCTTTCTTGTTTTTACATCAATTAATACTTTTGATAAAAGCATCAAATTAATAGCATTTTGATAAAAGCATTAAGCATTAAAAATTCAACTTTAAATGGGATTTCAATGACGCGTTTCATTTTGCAAAGAATTAGTTGACAACTGTTCTCCACGGCCGGGGAGACAGGAAAATGTCGCTGATTAATAGGCTTAACATTCCCCACATTAATTGTGTGTTTAATTAGGTTAGTTTTGCCTTAAACTTCCTGGGTAAACGATGAAAAGCATTTGATGACACTTCGATCCAAAATCTGAATTGGCAAAAACGGACGAAGGTCTTTCATGCTTACAGAAACCGAACAATTTTGCACTTCCTAATATTTTTCCAACAGGGAAGATCTCTGGAGGAGAATTAGACGATAAATTTTTTTCTATTTTGATGCAGTAATAAACTATTGTCGTTTTTGTCACAGCCTGTGTTAGTTTTGGAATGGCAATCGACTCATTCCTAATTACTCTGTCATGTTTGACTGCTTCCGGGCGGCGTTCGATGTTCTCGGTCTGTAATGCCGGGCTTGGAGTTTTTGAACACCTCGCACAATTAAGTTTGTAGGTTTTATCTGCTCCATAGCCGTAACAAAACACTCGCTTCTCTTTTGGACAGTCTTGGTATCGGTGTCCTTTCAGGCGACAGTTCCAGCCCACCAGGGCTAAAGCTTCTATATCTGCCTCGCTTCCTACTTTCGGACTGCTTTCCCCACAAGGCTCGTCGACTAACTCCACGACTTCCCGCCGGTATGGAGCTTCTTTGCATACCCATGCGATCGTTTGACGTCCACTAAGAAGGTATGTCTGCGTCGAAAAATCTCTCTCAGTTCTTAAACTGTTTCTACCCCAAAATTCCAAATTTCATGCCGTATTTCTGGCCTCAGATTATTTTGGGAATGCCAACTAACTTGCGAGTTGACCAAGGCGTTTGTAATTGGTTGATCATCTCATTCACACTGTCGTAGAACCCGTCAAAGGATTCGTTGGGCTTCTGGTTCCTGCTTCTTAGTAACTCGTCTTTATCTACGTCGTCTCGATTCTGGCGGTATTGTAACCGGAGCGCAGAACATAGCCGGACATCCACTACCGACTTGTGATACCGCAAATGAAATTCTGTGGCCTTTCCTTCGAACAGAACGCTATCATTGCGGCACAGCACAGCAAAATTTCCATCCAAGGTGTGAGGGGTGAGATAAAATCATCCATCGGCACACCTGATCCAGAGTACTTGATCTTCCATCCATTTAAAATAAGTCATACCTTATCCAATTGTATCCCAAAATCAGAACTACTGCTACGCTAAGGGGACATCAAGGCGGTATCCTGATGTAGGCAGTGGCGGATCCGTGTTGCGGACTGCGTCCTCCACAATATTGGCCTGATGAGCGTTTTCTCTAAATTGGGGTGACCTATCTTCCTCTGTTACCAAAGCTTGCACCAATTCGGACATTTTCTTAGACAGTATAGTGAGGAGCCTTCTCTCCATGTCTAGAAGGGTCATGGCACTAGCCTTGGGAGGTCATCAGTAGCTATTCTCGCGGAATCATTCCCCCGTACACGCTTGAAATCGGCGTGTAAATTTTCTTTCTTTTAGTAACTTTAAAGTTTTATTGAAGGAAGTTCCAAGGAAGTACCGGGTATTACACTGTCGATTAAAGTTAATTAAATAGAATAGACGTTGCCATTGATTTTAAAACTGTTTTATGTTATAACCTGGCAAAGTGGCATAAGGTTAAAGTTAGGAATACATATTCGAATAACTACCTAATGAGAGCAGGAGTTCCGCAGGGCAGCGTACTTGGACCGTTGCTCTATTCCTTGTATACTGCTGATATACCCAGCCCCAACAATGAACACATGATAGCTCCCTCCAAAGCTATTATTGCGACCTATGCAGATGACATTGCTGTCATCTACAACTCCAGTTGTCGCCATGAAGCAGCTAATGGGCTGCAACACTATCTCGAATTTCTTGCAGCTTGGTGCAAACGGTGGAAACACCTGCTTCACGCTGAAGAGGAAAATAATGAACACGGCTGAAATCCATCTAGAGGGAGTCACTCTGGAGCAGCCTTCACAATCGAAATACCTAGGCATTACCCTGGATAAGCGCCTTACCTTTGGGCCACATCTTAAAGCCACGACCAGAAAATGTAAAATGAGGACCCAGCAACTGCGTTGGCTTCTAAACAGAAGGAGCAAATTGCCGCTTAGATGCAAAAGAGCGGTATATACGCATTGTATTCTGCCGATTTGGCTTTACGGTATACAGATTTGGGGGATCGCAGCCAAATCCAATTACAAACGAATTCAGGTGTTGCAGAACCGGATCCTAAGAAGTATAACAGACTGCCCCTGGTATGTGCGCGGGACCACTCTTCACAAAGATTTGAAGCTACATACTGTAGAAGAGCAGATTGGTAGGCATACAAGCCGATATAGCGATAGACTCTTAAGACACCGCAGCCTACTTGCTAGAAACCTACTTCCAGCTAGACCTTTGAGACGCCTTAAACGACAAGGCTTTGCCAAAACAATTAGGAGCCAATAAGGCTGCCATACCTATGATGCAATCCTCATATTTGTATTGAGGTTTGGTTTATTTTTCATTTTCTATCCATGTGTTGTTAAGGTACATTTTTTGCTGTACGGATTCTTCACTTAATAAATAAATACAAAAAAAAAATAAATAAATAAATAAAAAAAAATGGAATAGATATACACATTTTATATTCTTTAAATTAAATTTACATGTTCAGGGTTAAGTTTCTGTCATATAGATAACATATGTTTTGCAATATTATATACATATTATATAAATTTATTGTAAACATATTATAGACTATTTTACAGTCTGAATAGCGGGTAAGAAGGCACTTTCATATAATATTTGTAAGAAACGGTGCCGTAACTTTCGTGTTTTAGGAAATATAACTGAAATCAGTAGACTATATTCTATAATTGTCAAACGACTGAGAAAAGTATTCTTGGGAAAATCAGTACTAACTTCAAACTCACATGAAAAGCTCGAAATATATTTAACAAGAAAAAACTAACTGAAATGGCCGAAAGACCGAAACGCCCACTTTCCTCCTACATGCTGTGGCTCAGCAGTATCCGTGAGTCCATAAAAAAAGATAACCCCGGGATCAAAGTAACCGAGGTGACTAGGAAGGCAGGTGAATTATGGCGTTCAATGACGGACAAGTCGGAGTGGGAGGCCAAGGCTGCCAAGGCCAAGGAGGACTACGTTTGCGCCATGAAGGAGTACATGGCCAATGGTGGCAACAGTGCTGGTCACCAGATGCGCACTAGACGTTCGAAAATAAGCGTCATTCAAAAGCAGAAAGAACTACTCTCACGCAGAAAGGGATAATGTGACAAGTAAGAAGTTAACGAGCGAGTAGGCGTAGTACCACCATCTTCATTGACACGCACAGTTTCCCCACAATAAACACTAACATCGAAAAGCTTCAAACAAACATACAATCTAAAATACAATCAAAGTTTTCCCAATGTTGTAAGCGATAATATATTTCCATTGAATAAAAGCTTTAGAAAAAGAAAACAAAAAAAGGAAAAAAGGAACGATCAGTTTTGCCACACAAAACACTTCCACTCAATTTCGTTTCAATTTAACTTTAGGATACCACACATACCTGTTTTGAGTGATTTCAAACACCGCACTTTTACGTGAAAAGTTCGGTTGATACAGAATTGTTGAATTTGTGATTAAATTGCGTTAATAAATTACAAAATTTCCTGGACTTGGTAAAATGATTTGGCAGCATGGCAGTTTTTTCAACTTTCACCCCAGGTGGTTTTATTTAGAATCTTTTCAAATAACAATCTGAAAGAATTGTTCACAGTTAAGGTTACAATTTATTTAGAACATTTAGGAAGGCATATGTTGAAAACTGTGTCTTTACAACACTGGATGATGTCGGACTAAAACAGTGGTCGGTAGGGCCCTATTCCAGGGGCATACGAAATTTCTCTGCCCGAGCTCTGCCACATCTTTGAATTATATGTATATTGCACCTTGCTGAGGCTTAAGAAAATCATTTCGGCTATGGCGTTCTGCGTTTTTCCATCCTTAAAATGTTTTAGGACTGATTCCCTTTGCTCGATCGTAGTTCGCGTTTCAAAGCTATCGACTTGAAACTTTGCACACACCGTTGCTTCCTTTGCATGCAGTATATAAGTCGGAACTGGGATCTGCTGACTATATCCTATAGCTGGCATATAACTGATTGATCGGAAATGCTATAATTTTGGTGTTTTTTGAGTTAGAGAGTTCGGGTTTTGCATGAGTTATAGCTATCATATAACTGAACGATCGGAAATGGTATTTGGAAAAAATACCAATTTGGGTTTTTTTGAAGATAGAAGCTTGGGCTTTTTTTCAGATTTTGTATTGTAATGAATTGGTTATATTATGATATTCTCATAATGATCGGGCAACAACATCCGATGTTTGCGATATATATCCGGTTTTAACTGCAAGGCTATATCAACATCGGCTCCGCCCGAAGTAGCTTTCCTTTCTTGTTTTTACATCAATTAATACTTTTGATAAAAGCATCAAATTAATAGCATTTTGATAAAAGCATTAAGCATTAAATTAATGAAATTAAAATTCAACTTTAAATGGGATTTCAATGACGCGTTTCATTTTGCAAAGAATTAGTTGACAACTGTTCTCCACGGCCGGGGAGACAGGAAAATGTCGCTGATTAATAGGCTTAACATTCCCCACATTAATTGTGTGTTTAATTAGGTTAGTTTTGCCTTAAACTTCCTGGGTAAACGATGAAAAGCATTTGATGACACTTCGATCCAAAATCTGAATTGGCAAAAACGGACGAAGGTCTTTCATGCTTACAGAAACCGAACAATTTTGCACTTCCTAATATTTTTCCAACAGGGAAGATCTCTGGAGGAGAATTAGACGATAAATTTTTTCTATTTTGATGCAGTAATAAACTATTGTCGTTTTTGTCACAGCCTGTGTTAGTTTTGGAATGGCAATCGACTCATTCCTAATTACTCTGTCATGTTTGACTGCTTCCGGCGGCGTTCGATGTCCTCGGTCTGTAATGCCGGGCTTGGAGTTTTTGAACACCTCGCACAATTAAGTTTGTAGGTTTTATCTGCTCCATAGCCGTAACAAAACACACGCTTCTCTTTTGGACAGTCTTGGTATCGGTGTCCTTTCAGGCGACAGTTCCAGCACACCAGGGCTAAAGCTTATATATCTGCCTCGCTTTCTACTTTCGGACTGCTTTCCCCACAAGGCTCGTCGACTATCTCCACGACTTCCCGCCGGTATGGAGCTTCTTTGCATACCCGTCGTAGAACCCGTCAAAGGATTCGTTGGGCTTCTGGTTCCTGCTTCTTAGTAACTCGTCTATATCTACGTCGTCTCGATTCTGGCGGTATTGTAACCGGAGCGCAGAACATAGCCGGACTTCCACTACCGACTTGTGATACCGCAAATGAAATTCTGTGGCCTTTCCTTCGAACAGAACGCTATCATTGCGGCACAGCACAGCAAAATTTCCATCCAAGGTGTGAGGGGTGAGATAAAATCATCCATCGGCACACCTGATCCAGAGTACTTGATCTTCCATCCATTTAAAATAAGTCATACCTTATCCAATTGTATCCCAAAATCAGAACTACTGCTACGCTAAGGGGACATCAAGGCGGTATCCTGATGTAGGCAGTGGCGGATCCGTGTTGCGGACTGCGTCCTCCACAATATTGGCCTGATGAGCGTTTTCTCTAAATTGGGGTGACCTATCTTCCTCTGTTACCTCTTCTTGCACCAATTCGGACATTTTCTTAGACAGTATAGTGAGGAGCCTTCTCTCCATGTCTAGAAGGGTCATGGCACTAGCCTTGGGAGGTCATCAGTAGCTATTCTCGCGGAATCATTCCCCCGTACACGCTTGAAATCGGCGTGTAAATTTTCTTTCTTTTAGTAACTTTAAAGTTTTATTGAAGGAAGTTCCAAGGAAGTACCGGGTATTACACTGTCGATTAAAGTTAATTAAATAGAATAGACGTTGCCATTGATTTTAAAACTGTTTTATGTTATAACCTGGCAAAGTGGCATAAGGTTAAAGTTAGGAATACATATTCGAATAACTACCTAATGAGAGCAGGAGTTCCGCAGGGCAGCGTACTTGGACCGTTGCTCTATTCCTTGTATACTGCTGATATACCCAGCCCCAACAATGAACACATGATAGCTCCCTCCAAAGCTATTATTGCGACCTATGCAGATGACATTGCTGTTATCTACAACTCCAGTTGTCGCCATGAAGCAGCTAATGGGCTGCAACACTATCTCGAATCTCTTGCAGCTTGGTGAAAACGGTGGAATTTAAAGATTAATCCGTTGAAAACAACAAACACCTGCTTCACGCTGAAGAGGAAAATAATGAACACGGCTGAAATCCATCTAGAGGGAGTCACTCTGGAGCAGCCTTCACAATCGAAATACCTAGGCATTACCCTGGATAAGCGCCTTACCTTTGGGCCACATCTTAAACCCACGACCAGAAAATGTAAAATGAGGACCCAGCAACTGCGTTGGCTTCTAAACAGAAGGAGCAAATTGCCGCTTAGATGCAAAAGAGCGGTATATACGCATTGTATTCTGCCGATTTGGCTTTACGGTATACAGATTTGGGGGATCGCAGCCAAATCCAATTACAAACGAATTCAGGTGTTGCAGAACCGGATCCTAAGAAGTATAACAGACTGCCCCTGGTATGTGCGCGGGACCACTCTTCACAAAGATTTGAAGCTACATACTGTAGAAGAGCAGATTGGTAGGCATACAAGCCGATATAGCGATAGACTCTTAAGACACCGCAGCCTACTTGCTAGAAACCTACTTCCAGCTAGACCTTTGAGACGCCTTAAACGACAAGGCTTTGCCAAAACAATTAGGAGCCAATAAGGCTGCCATACCTATGATGCAATCCTCATATTTGTATTGAGGTTTGGTTTATTTTTCATTTTCTATCCATGTGTTGTTAAGGTACATTTTTTGCTGTACGGATTCTTCACTTAATAAATAAATACAAAAAAAAAATAAATAAATAAATAAAAAAAAGGGGAATAGATATACACATTTTATATTCTTTAAATTAAATTTACATGTTCAGGGTTAAGTTTCTGTCATATAGATAACATATGTTTTGCAATATTATATACATATTATATAAATTTATTGTAAACATATTATAGACTATTTTACAGTCTGAATAGCGGGTAAGAAGGCACTTTCATATAATATTTGTAAGAAACGGTGCCGTAACTTTCGTGTTTTAGGAAATATAACTGAAATCAGTAGACTATATTCTATAATTGTCAAACGACTGAGAAAAGTATTCTTGGGAAAATCAGTACTAACTTCAAACTCACATGAAAAGCTCGAAATATATTTAACAAGAAAAAACTAACTGAAATGGCCGAAAGACCGAAACGCCCACTTTCCTCCTACATGCTGTGGCTCAGCAGTATCCGTGAGTCCATAAAAAAAGATAACCCCGGGATCAAAGTAACCGAGGTGACTAGGAAGGCAGGTGAATTATGGCGTTCAATGACGGACAAGTCGGAGTGGGAGGCCAAGGCTGCCAAGGCCAAGGAGGACTACGTTTGCGCCATGAAGGAGTACATGGCCAATGGTGGCAACAGTGCTGGTCACCAGATGCGCACTAGACGTTCGAAAATAAGCGTCATTCAAAAGCAGAAAGAACTACTCTCACGCAGAAAGGGATAATGTGACAAGTAAGAAGTTAACGAGCGAGTAGGCGTAGTACCACCATCTTCATTGACACGCACAGTTTCCCCACAATAAACACTAACATCGAAAAGCTTCAAACAAACATACAATCTAAAATACAATCAAAGTTTTCCCAATGTTGTAAGCGATAATATATTTCCATTGAATAAAAGCTTTAGAAAAAGAAAACAAAAAAAGGAAAAAAGGAACGATCAGTTTTGCCACACAAAACACTTCCACTCAATTTCGTTTCAATTTAACTTTAGGATACCACACATACCTGTTTTGAGTGATTTCAAACACCGCACTTTTACGTGAAAAGTTCGGTTGATACAGAATTGTTGAATTTGTGATTAAATTGCGTTAATAAATTACAAAATTTCCTGGACTTGGTAAAATGATTTGGCAGCATGGCAGTTTTTTCAACTTTCACCCCAGGTGGTTTTATTTAGAATCTTTTCAAATAACAATCTGAAAGAATTGTTCACAGTTAAGGTTACAATTTATTTAGAACATTTAGGAAGGCATATGTTGAAAACTGTGTCTTTACAACACTGGATGATGTCGGACTAAAACAGTGGTCGGTAGGGCCCTATTCCAGGGGCATACGAAATTTCTCTGCCCGAGCTCTGCCACATCTTTGAATTATATGTATATTGCACCTTGCTGAGGCTTAAGAAAATCATTTCGGCTATGGCGTTCTGCGTTTTTCCATCCTTAAAATGTTTTAGGACTGATTCCCTTTGCTCGATCGTAGTTCGCGTTTCAAAGCTATCGACTTGAAACTTTGCACACACCGTTGCTTCCTTTGCATGCAGTATATAAGTCGGAACTGGGATCTGCTGACTATATCCTATAGCTGGCATATAACTGATTGATCGGAAATGCTATAATTTTGGTGTTTTTTGAGTTAGAGAGTTCGGGTTTTGCATGAGTTATAGCTATCATATAACTGAACGATCGGAAATGGTATTTGGAAAAAATACCAATTTGGGTTTTTTTGAAGATAGAAGCTTGGGCTTTTTTTCAGATTTTGTATTGTAATGAATTGGTTATATTATGATATTCTCATAATGATCGGGCAACAACATCCGATGTTTGCGATATATATCCGGTTTTATCTGCAAGGCTATATCAACATCGGCTCCGCCCGAAGTAGCTTTCCTTTCTTGTTTTTACATCAATTAATACTTTTGATAAAAGCATCAAATTAATAGCATTTTGAGAAAGCATTAAGCATTAAATTAATGAAATTAAAATTAAACTTTAAATGGGATTTCAATGACGCGTTTCATTTTGCAAAGAATTAGTTGACAACTGTTCTCCACGGCCGGGGAGACAGGAAAATGTCGCTGATTAATAGGCTTAACATTCCCCACATTAATTGTGTGTTTAATTAGGTTAGTTTTGCCTTAAACTTCCTGGGTAAACGATGAAAAGCATTTGATGACACTTCGATCCAAAATCTGAATTGGCAAAAACGGACGAAGGTCTTTCATGCTTACAGAAACCGAACAATTTTGCACTTCCTAATATTTTTCCAACAGGGAAGATCTCTGGAGGAGAATTAGACGATAAATTTTTTCTATTTTGATGCAGTAATAAACTATTGTCGTTTTTGTCACAGCCTGTGTTAGTTTTGGAATGGCAATCGACTCATTCCTAATTACTCTGTCATGTTTGACTGCTTCCGGGCGGCGTTCGATGTCCTCGGTCTGTAATGCCGGGCTTGGAGTTTTTGAACACCTCGCACAATTAAGTTTGTAGGTTTTATCTGCTCCATAGCCGTAACAAAACACCCGCTTCTCTTTTGGACAGTCTTGGTATCGGTGTCCTTTCAGGCGACAGTTCCAGCACACCAGGACTAAAGCTTCTATATCTGCCTCGCTTCCTACTTTCGGACTGCTTTCCCCACAAGGCTCGTCGACTAACTCCACGACTTCCCGCCGGTATGGAGCTTCTTTGCATACCCGTCGTAGAACCCGTCAAAGGATTCGTTGGGCTTCTGGTTCCTGCTTCTTAGTAACTCGTCTATATCTACGTCGTCTCGATTCTGGCGGTATTGTAACCGGAGCGCAGAACATAGCCGGACTTCCACTACCGACTTGTGATACCGCAAATGAAATTCTGTGGCCTTTCCTTCGAACAGAACGCTATCATTGCGGCACAGCACAGCAAAATTTCCATCCAAGGTGTGAGGGGTGAGATAAAATCATCCATCGGCACACCTGATCCAGAGTACTTGATCTTCCATCCATTTAAAATAAGTCATACCTTATCCAATTGTATCCCAAAATCAGAACTACTGCTACGCTAAGGGGACATCAAGGCGGTATCCTGATGTAGGCAGTGGCGGATCCGTGTTGCGGACTGCGTCCTCCACAATATTGGCCTGATGAGCGTTTTCTCTAAATTGGGGTGACCTATCTTCCTCTGTTACCTCTTCTTGCACCAATTCGGACATTTTCTTAGACAGTATAGTGAGGAGCCTTCTCTCCATGTCTAGAAGGGTCATGGCACTAGCCTTGGGAGGTCATCAGTAGCTATTCTCGCGGAATCATTCCCCCGTACACGCTTGAAATCGGCGTGTAAATTTTCTTTCTTTTAGTAACTTTAAAGTTTTATTGAAGGAAGTTCCAAGGAAGTACCGGGTATTACACTGTCGATTAAAGTTAATTAAATAGAATAGACGTTGCCATTGATTTTAAAACTGTTTTATGTTATAACCTGGCAAAGTGGCATAAGGTTAAAGTTAGGAATACATATTCGAATAACTACCTAATGAGAGCAGGAGTTCCGCAGGGCAGCGTACTTGGACCGTTGCTCTATTCCTTGTATACTGCTGATATACCCAGCCCCAACAATGAACACATGATAGCTCCCTCCAAAGCTATTATTGCGACCTATGCAGATGACATTGCTGTCATCTACAACTCCAGTTGTCGCCATGAAGCAGCTAATGGGCTGCAACACTATCTCGAATTTCTTGCAGCTTGGTGCAAACGGTGGAAACACCTGCTTCACGCTGAAGAGGAAAATAATGAACACGGCTGAAATCCATCTAGAGGGAGTCACTCTGGAGCAGCCTTCACAATCGAAATACCTAGGCATTACCCTGGATAAGCGCCTTACCTTTGGGCCACATCTTAAAGCCACGACCAGAAAATGTAAAATGAGGACCCAGCAACTGCGTTGGCTTCTAAACAGAAGGAGCAAATTGCCGCTTAGATGCAAAAGAGCGGTATATACGCATTGTATTCTGCCGATTTGGCTTTACGGTATACAGATTTGGGGGATCGCAGCCAAATCCAATTACAAACGAATTCAGGTGTTGCAGAACCGGATCCTAAGAAGTATAACAGACTGCCCCTGGTATGTGCGCGGGACCACTCTTCACAAAGATTTGAAGCTACATACTGTAGAAGAGCAGATTGGTAGGCATACAAGCCGATATAGCGATAGACTCTTAAGACACCGCAGCCTACTTGCTAGAAACCTACTTCCAGCTAGACCTTTGAGACGCCTTAAACGACAAGGCTTTGCCAAAACAATTAGGAGCCAATAAGGCTGCCATACCTATGATGCAATCCTCATATTTGTATTGAGGTTTGGTTTATTTTTCATTTTCTATCCATGTGTTGTTAAGGTACATTTTTTGCTGTACGGATTCTTCACTTAATAAATAAATACAAAAAAAAAAAAAAATAATAAATAAAAAAAAAATGGAATAGATATACACATATATTCTTTAAATTAAATTTACATGTTCAGGGTTAAGTTTCTGTCATATAGATAACATATGTTTTGCAATATTATATACATATTATATAAATTTATTGTAAACATATTATAGACTATTTTACAGTCTGAATAGCGGGTAAGAAGGCACTTTCATATAATATTTGTAAGAAACGGTGCCGTAACTTTCGTGTTTTAGGAAATATAACTGAAATCAGTAGACTATATTCTATAATTGTCAAACGACTGAGAAAAGTATTCTTGGGAAAATCAGTACTAACTTCAAACTCACATGAAAAGCTCGAAATATATTTAACAAGAAAAAACTAACTGAAATGGCCGAAAGACCGAAACGCCCACTTTCCTCCTACATGCTGTCGCTCAGCAGTATCCGTGAGTCCATAAAAAAAGATAACCTCGGGATCAAAGTAACCGAGGTGACTAGGAAGGCAGGTGAATTATGGCGTTCAATGACGGACAAGTCGGAGTGGGAGGCCAAGGCTGCCAAGGCCAAGGAGGACTACGTTTGCGCCATGAAGGAGTACATGGCCAATGGTGGCAACAGTGCTGGTCACCAGATGCGCACTAGACGTTCGAAAATAAGCGTCATTCAAAAGCAGAAAGAACTACTCTCACGCAGAAAGGGATAATGTGACAAGTAAGAAGTTAACGAGCGAGTAGGCGTAGCACCACCATCTTCATTGACACGCACAGTTTCCCCACAATAAACACTAACATCGAAAAGCTTCAAACAAACATACAATCTAAAATACAATCAAAGTTTTCCCAATGTTGTAAGCGATAATATATTTCCATTGAATAAAAGCTTTAGAAAAAGAAAACAAAAAAAGGAAAAAAGGAACGATCAGTTTTGCCACACAAAACACTTCCACTCAATTTCGTTTCAATTTAACTTTAGGATACCACACATACCTGTTTTGAGTGATTTCAAACACCGCACTTTTACGTGAAAAGTTCGGTTGATACAGAATTGTTGAATTTGTGATTAAATTGCGTTAATAAATTACAAAATTTCCTGGACTTGGTAAAATGATTTGGCAGCATGGCAGTTTTTTCAACTTTCATCCCAGGTGGTTTTATTTAGAATCTTTTCAAATAACAATCTGAAAGAATTGTTCACAGTTAAGGTTACAATTTATTTAGAACATTTAGGAAGGCATATGTTGAAAACTGTGTCTTTACAACACTGGATGATGTCGGACTAAAACAGTGGTCGGTAGGGCCCTATTCCAGGGGCATACGAAATTTCTCTGCCCGAGCTCTGCCACATCTTTGAATTATATGTATATTGCACCTTGCTGAGGCTGAAGAAAATCATTTCGGCTATGGCGTTCTGCGTTTTCCATCCTTAAAATGTTTTAGGACTGATTCCCTTTGCTCGATCGTAGTTCGCGTTTCAAAGCTATCGACTTGAAACTTTGCACACACCGTTGCTTCCTTTGCATGCAGTATATAAGTCGGAACTGGGATCTGCTGACTATATCCTATAGCTGGCATATAACTGATTGATCGGAAATGCTATAATTTTGGTGTTTTTTGAGTTAGAGAGTTCGGGTTTTGCATGAGTTATAGCTATCATATAACTGAACGATCGGAAATGGTATTTGGAAAAAATACCAATTTGGGTTTTTTTGAAGATAGAAGCTTGGGCTTTTTTTCAGATTTTGTATTGTAATGAATTGGTTATATTATGATATTCTCATAATGATCGGGCAACAACATCCGATGTTTGCGATATATATCCGGTTTTAACTGCAAGGCTATATCAACATCGGCTCCGCCCGAAGTAGCTTTCCTTTCTTGTTTTTACATCAATTAATACTTTTGATAAAATCATCAAATTAATAGCATTTTGATAAAAGCATTAAGCATTAAATTAATGAAATTAAAATTCAACTTTAAATGGGATTTCAATGACGCGTTTCATTTTGCAAAGAATTAGTTGACAACTGTTCTCCACGGCCGGGGAGACAGGAAAATGTCGCTGATTAATAGGCTTAACATTCCCCACATTAATTGTGTGTTTAATTAGGTTAGTTTTGCCTTAAACTTCCTGGGTAAACGATGAAAAGCATTTGATGACACTTCGATCCAAAATCTGAATTGGCAAAAACGGACGAAGGTCTTTCATGCTTACAGAAACCGAACAATTTTGCACTTCCTAATATTTTTCCAACAGGGAAGATCTCTGGAGGAGAATTAGACGATAAATTTTTTCTATTTTGGTGCAGTAATAAACTATTGTCGTTTTTGTCACAGCCTGTGTTAGTTTTGGAATGGCAATCGACTCATTCCTAATTACTCTGTCATGTTTGACTGCTTCCGGGCGGCGTTCGATGTCCTCGGTCTGTAATGCCGGGCTTGGAGTTTTTGAACACCTCGCACAATTAAGTTTGTAGGTTTTATCTGCTCCATAGCCGTAACAAAACACCCGCTTCTCTTTTGGACAGTCTTGGTATCGGTGTCCTTTCAGGCGACAGTTCCAGCACACCAGGGCTAAAGCTTCTATATCTGCCTCGCTTCCTACTTTCGGACTGCTTTCCCCACAAGGCTCGTCGACTAACTCCACGACTTCCCGCCGGTATGGAGCTTCTTTGCATACCCGTCGTAGAACACGTCAAAGGATTCGTTGGGCTTCTGGTTCCTGCTTCTTAGTAACTCGTCTATATCTACGTCGTCTCGATTCTGGCGGTATTGTAACCGGAGCGCAGAACATAGCCGGACTTCCACTACCGACTTGTGATACCGCAAATGAAATTCTGTGGCCTTTCCTTCGAACAGAACGCTATCATTGCGGCACAGCACAGCAAAATTTCCATCCAAGGTGTGAGGGGTGAGATAAAATCATCCATCGGCACACCTGATCCAGAGTACTTGATCTTCCATCCATTTAAAATAAGTCATACCTTATCCAATTGTATCCCAAAATCAGAACTACTGCTACGCTAAGGGGACATCAAGGCGGTATCCTGATGTAGGCAGTGGCGGATCCGTGTTGCGGACTGCGTCCTCCACAATATTGGCCTAATGAGCGTTTTCTCTAAATTGGGGTGACCTATCTTCCTCTGTTACCTCTTCTTGCACCAATTCGGACATTTTCTTAGACAGTATAGTGAGGAGCCTTCTCTCCATGTCTAGAAGGGTCATGGCACTAGCCTTGGGAGGTCATCAGTAGCTATTCTCGCGAAATCATTCCCCCGTACACGCTTGAAATCGGCGTGTAAATTTTCTTTCTTTTAGTAACTTTAAAGTTTTATTGAAGGAAGTTCCAAGGAAGTACCGGGTATTACACTGTCGATTAAAGTTAATTAAATATAATAGACGTTGCAATTGATTTTAAAACTGTTTTATGTTATAACCTGGCAAAGTGGCATTGTAATTTTACCCAAAAGTATGCAACTAAAAGGAGGAGCTATCCCAAATCTCTGAGGTTTATATATTTTTGTTAAAGATTATTTATGGAATAGATATACACATTTTATATTCTTTAAATTAAATTTACATGTTCAGGGTTAAGTTTTTGTCATATAGATAACATATGTTTTGCAATATTATATACATATTATATAAATTTATTGTAAACATATTATAGACTATTTTACAGTCTGAATAGCGGGTAAGAAGGCACTTTCATATAATATTTGTAAGAAACGGTGCCTTAACTTAAAAAGTGCCGTAAAAGTGCGGTTTATTACTGATTTTAAGCAATACACTAGCAAGATTGTCGGTGTGTTTGAAATCACTCAAAACAGGTATGTGAGGTATCCTAAAGTTAAATTGAAACGAAATTGCGTGGAAGTGTTTTGTGTGGCAAAACTGATCGTTCCTTTTTTCCTTTTTTTGTTTTCTTTTTCTAAAGCTTTTATTCAATGGAAATATATTATCGCTTACAACATTGCGAAAACATTGATTGTATTTTAGATTGTATGTTTGTTTGAAGCTTTTCGATGTTAGTGTTTATTGTGGGGAAACTGTGCGTGTCAATGAAGATGGTGGTGCTACGCCTACTCGCTCGTTAACTTCTTACTTGTCACATTATCCCTTTCTGCGTGAGAGTCGTTCTTTCTGCTTTTGAATGACGCTTATTTTCGAACGTCTAGTGCGCATCTGGTGACCAGCACTGTTGCCACCATTGGCCATGTACTCCTTCATGGCGCAAACGTAGTCCTCCTTGGCCTTGGCAGCCTTGGCCTCCCACTCCGACTTGTCCGTCATTGAACGCCATAATTCACCTGCCTTCCTAGTCACCTCAGTTACTTTGATCCCGGGGTTATCTTTTTTTATGGACTCACGGATACTGCTGAGCCACAGCATGTAGGAGTTTTTGAACACCTCGCACAATTAAGTTTGTAGGTTTTATCTGCTCCATAGCCGTAACAAAACACTCGCTTCTCTTTTGGACAGTCTTGGTATCGGTGTCCTTTCAGGCGACAGTTCCAGCCCACCAGGGCTAAAGCTTCTATATCTGCCTCGCTTCCTACTTTCGGACTGCTTTCCCCACAAGGCTCGTCGACTAACTCCACGACTTCCCGCCGGTATGGAGCTTCTTTGCATACCCGTCGTAGAACCCGTCAAAGGATTCGTTGGGCTTCTGGTTCCTGCTTCTTAGTAACTCGTCTATATCTACGTCGTCTCGATTCTGGCGGTATTGTAACCGGAGCGCAGAACATAGCCGGACTTCCACTACCGACTTGTGATACCGCAAATGAAATTCTGTGGCCTTTCCTTCGAACAGAACGCTATCATTGCGGCACAGCACAGCAAAATTTCCATCCAAGGTGTGAGGGGTGAGATAAAATCATCCATCGGCACACCTGATCCAGAGTACTTGATCTTCCATCCATTTAAAATAAGTCATACCTTATCCAATTGTATCCCAAAATCAGAACTACTGCTACGTTAAGGGGACACCAAGGCGGTATCCTGATGTAGGCAGTGGCGGATCCGTGTTGCGGACTGCGTCCTCCACAATATTGGCCTGATGAGCGTTTTCTCTAAATTGGGGTGACCTATCTTCCTCTGTTACCAAAGCTTGCACCAATTCGGACATTTTCTTAGACAGTATAGTGAGGAGCCTTCTCTCCATGTCTAGAAGGGTCATGGAACTAGCCTTGGGAGGTCATCAGTAGCTATTCTCGCGGAATCATTCCCCCGAACACGCTTGAAATCGGCAAGCCATCCGAATATTGTTCTTTTAGATGGAACAGATTCTGGATAAAAATTGTCAAGCCAAGTTGCCGTATGGTTTTAACAGTATTTTTACCCATACAAAAATAATGTTTTTAACACTCGAATATATCGTCCGAACGGATCGTCCAATTGTTAAAAATTTTTGTATTTTTCGTTTAAAGGTATGTACCTATTTGGTACATACATATTACATAGGAAAATTACTGAAAACTGTTACAAAAGGGTCGCCGTGAAATGTAAAATAATGTCCGCACTTACCTGTGCCGAAAGTGTTAATCGGCTGAAAATGCGTCTCCGAAAGATCTGGAACACTTTGGAAACTTTTGGCAAAAATCGTATTTATACCCTTGGTACGGGCATTATTATTTTGGTCAAAAGTGTTCAACGAAACGCAGTGACGGAAACATTTCCGACCCTAGAAAGTATGTGTATCAGGGTTCGGATAAGTATCAGGATATTCTTGGTCAGGATCACCTCTTGGGTCAATATAAGCATTCTACGCGAACTAGTCTCTCAGCTTTAGAGCTATCGTCTTTGCACACACGCTTCTTTTCTTCGCCTGCAGTATATACTCGGAGCGGCCGGGTTAGGCCGACTATATCCGATAGCTGCCATGTAACTGCAATATCAGAAATAACCCTACTTTCGTGTTTTTGAAGATAGAAAGTTGGAAAATCCTACAGCTTCTATTGTGGGCCACATAATCCGACCTAAAAAAATTACCTAAGGATCTGTCGACTATATCCTATAGCTTGTAACGCTTGTAGAAGAAAGGTAGTTGGAAAAGGTGCGCCATTTAGAAGACAAGTTTTAAACTAGAAAGGGGCATAGAGAGATTAGGAGGAGAGTAACCGGGTAAAATGGCAACTTTCTGTTGGGGCATTGTCTCTCCGGAGGATTCATGACCATGGAGGATTCAGCGCCAAATTTTGGCGTCTGTGCATTGATTCCCTCATTGCACTTCCTCAGATTCAGTTGAGTGGATTGATTTAAATAAGTGCGGTGAAATGTAAACATCGGCGAACAAGGAGCTTATGTCCAGGGGCGAAAAGATCAATAAGGAAAGCGCACCGTTTTTGTGGCCAGTGTTTAATCCGTGGGGGCTCGGCAACAGGATAGATATTACCGGAACGGAGTGAGCCCCTGCCTGGGGCAGGCAGTCCCAAGGGGTCGGAGCGGATATGAGGGACTCCGGAAGCCCACGGCGCAAAGCAGCAGGAGCAGCGTTCGCCGGAAAAGTACCAGTTTGGGGATAATTAAAAAAAAAATAGAAAAAAGAGAATATGAAAAGATAGACCAAAACCGATAAGCTGAGGGAAATAAAAAAAGACTCAATCGGCGGGCTTGAGTTGGACTCGCTAGACCCACCGTCAAACACTTTGCTCGAGGGGGCAGTTTTGTCCCAACCGCGCTCGACAGCGAAAATTTATTCCTCGCCGCGAAGCGGAGTAAAATTAATTTAAAAGACCATCAGTTTTCCGGCGGAAAAGTGTCCCGAGAGTGACCCAGTGTACTTTGGAGGCATTCGGCGACCCCGGCGAATTTGTTAAAGATTATTTATGGAAAAGATATACACATTTTATATTCTTTAAATTAAATTTACATGTTCAGGTTTAATTTTTGATCATATAGATAACATATGTTTTGCAATATTATATAAAATATATATTATATAAATTTATTGTAAACATATTATAGACTATTTTAAAGTCTGAATAGCGGGTAAGAAGGCACTTTCATATAATATTTGTAAAAAACGGTGCCGTAACTTTTGTGGTTCAGGAAATAGAACTGCAATCAGTAGGCTATATTTTCAAATTGTCATATGACTGAGAAAAGTATTCTTGGGAAAAGTATTCAGTACTAACTTCAAACTCACATGAGAAGCTCGAACTATCTAACAAAAAAAAACAAACTGAAATGGCCGAAAGACCGAAACGCCCACTTTCCTCCTACATGCTGTGGCTCAGCAGTATCCGTGAGTCCATAAAAAAAGATAACCCCGGGATCAAAGTAACCGAGGTGACTAGGAAGGCAGGTGAATTATGGCGTTCAATGACGGACAAGTCGGAGTGGGAGGCCAAGGCTGCCAAGGCCAAGGAGGACTACGTTTGCGCCATGAAGGAGTACATGGCCAATGGTGGCAACAGTGCTGGTCACCAGATGCGCACTAGACGTTCGAAAATAAGCGTCATTCAAAAGCAGAAAGAACGACTCTCACGCAGAAAGGGATAATGTGACAAGTAAGAAGTTAACGAGCGAGTAGGCGTAGCACCACCATCTTCATTGACACGCACAGTCTCCCCACAAAAAACACTAACATCGAAAAGCTTCAAACAAACATACAATCTAAAATACAATTAATGTTTTCCCAATGTTGTAAGCGATAATATATTTCCATTGAATAAAAGCTTTTAATAAAGAAAACAAAAACAGGAAAAAGGATCGATCAGTTGTGTCACACAAAACACTTCCACTCAATTTCGTTTCAATTTCACTTTAGGATACCACACATACCTGTTTTGAGTGATTTTAAACAAACCGACAATCTTGCTAGTGTTTTGCTTAAAATCAGTAATGAAACCGCACTTTTACGTTCGTTACACTTTTAAGTTCGGTTGATACATAAGTGTTTAATTTGTGATTAAATTGCGTTAATAAATTAAAAAATTTCCTGGAGATGGTAAAATGTAGATTTGGCAGCATGGCAGTTTTTTCAACTTTCACCCCAGGTGGTTTTATTTGTAACGATTGCTACAGTAGTAACCAATTATGGGGAAGGGCTGGTGTTGCGGCTGGGAGCCAGCGCACGCTATGATATTCGTCTTCGGCTCGTCGGCAAGGGGGGTGTTATTTGCCAGTTCCCAGCGGTGCCCATCCATGTATAGATCTTGATGTTTTTTTTTTTTTTTTTTTATTTCAATATTAGCTATAATACATAAATCGAATTTACATTATAATAACTAATTTAGGGGGAAGAGTAACTAGCTACTATGGCCATCGACTCGACAATTGATAACAGTTTGTTTACATTTGTATTTGAGATTTAACATTTAAAGGAATGGATATTAGATAATTAAAAGGGGGAGTTTAAATTAGGTGTGTAATTTTACAATTTCGTAGGAAAGATAATAATAGTTTGGAGTTGGCAGCTGTGAGGTCAGATAATAAATTTGATGGCGGGGTGAGACCGAATAGGTGTGTTCTGCTGTTTTGGTAGTGACCACAGGTATCCAGTAGATGTTTTACTGATAGTTCTTCTCCGCAATTAGGGCAGTTTGGCCGAGTTTCCCCATTAAGGATATGCTTATGCGTGAGATTTGTGTGTCCGGTTTTTAATCGTGTGAGAATGGCACATTCCCTTCCGTTAAGCGACGTAGGGAACTTGATGTCTTTCTTGTCAGGGTTAGATTGTTTATACCAGTGGTTAAACGACGACCAGTCTTCCAGTTCGATGTCCCGCAAAATGTTTTTGATGTTTTTCCAGATGTCCTGTTGTACTCCAGGTATGATTGTAAGGCACGGAGCCCGTCCGGCTAATTTTGCAGCATTGTCGGCCATCTCGTTCCCAGTTATTCCTATATGGGCCGGGACCCATAACAGTTGAATTTTGCTAATGTTTTTTATGCAGAGGTGACGAATTTCGGATAAAAGGTTATTGTTATTGTAGAAGTTTTGTACTCCTTGCAGGGTGGAAAGACTATCACTGCAGATGACATAACTTCCTTTAAGTTCGAGAGCAAATTTAATTGCCTTAATAATAGCTACTGCTTCCGCAGCAAAAACTGAGAAGTGGTGAGGTAGTCGACCCCAAGAGACAATTAATCCGTGTTGGTCAACCACTGCAAAGGTTGTGGTGGCATCGTACTTTGAACCATCGGTGTAAAGCCATTTCCTATCGGAATATTTATGGGTAACTTCTTCGAATAGCTGCTTAAACGTTGTGATTGGGGTCTTTGATTTTTGAAAATCATGAAGTGTAGTGTCAATGGCGGTGGAGCGTATTTTCCACGGAGGGGATGGAATGACTTTGTTCCAACGATAAGGCGATCCTATGTTGTGTCTCTTGGTAAAGTTTGCGTGACTCTGGTTATAATGTCCGGCAAACCTGCTTCTGCTAGGATGCATTTAGTTGGGGTCGTTGGAAATGCGCCAATGCTACGCCTGACGGCCGCATGGTAAGGAGGTAAGATTTTTCTTAAGTGCGATGGCGCGCACCAGCCGTAGATGGGGAGTCCATAATCAATAATGGACAACAACAGAGCTCTTGTCGCTTGTATAAGTGTGGTCCGGTGGATGAGAGATCGCTTAGATGTTAAGAATTTTATAATGTTAAGTCTCTTAATAAGTTTCTTCCTAAGTTCGCTACAGTGTTGTTTAAATGTGAGTCGTTTATCAAATGTCAGGCCAAGTATTTTAAGAAAAGAAACGCGTTCTATATCTATGTCATTGTGCGATAATGGTGGGTATGTACAGCGCTTTTTTTTACAAATATGAAAAACTTTACATTTATTTACAGCAAGAGTCGCACCGGAGGTGTTACCCCAGATTTGGATTTCATTAAGGACTTCTTTAAACTTATTATTTAGTGCAGTAGTATTCTTACATTTGCTAAAAATTATGGCATCGTCTGCATAAATTGCCAGTTTAATTTGTTTATGTCTTAATATTATGTTGTTTAAGGACTGGAAGGCGATCATGAACAATACCACAGAGAGGGGCGATCCTTGTGGGATCCCATTGTGGAGAGTATAGAATTTAGATAGAGTGTTGTTAACTCTTACTCGGATAGAACGGTTGATCATGAAGGCCTTCGCTAAGTTGAAGGTCTTTTCACCTACCCCCCACGGTGAAAGTTGATCCAGTACTGTATGCACCCCTACGCGATCGAAAGCCCTTTCAAAATCAGTTGCCAACATGGTAACATGATTTTTGGTAGAAAGGGCATCCGATGCGTAATGGTGGAGATGCAGGAGGGAATCAATAGTGCTATGCTGTTGCATAAAAGTTATTTCATGTGTTGGTTTGTTAGGTTTTAGGATAGGGATAATTACGGCGGATTTCCACACATGAGGGTAGGTACCCCTAGCGAGCATAGCGTTATACATCTCTAATAGGCGGTATTTGGCCTCGGAGGGCAACTGTTTCAGCATTGGGTATGAAATTCGGTCTATACCGGGTGTTTTTCCTTTCGCATGCTGAAGTGCATATTCAAGCTCACTAAGGAAAAAATTTGAGTCAAGGTCTGTAGAGGCGGTCGACAAATTGGTGGGTGTGTATTCCTGAGAAAGAATTACTTCTTTACGGGCCTTGTATTGGTTGGAGAAATTGTCGTCCTTAGAGTAGTCCGACCAAAAGTTTCCAAATGCATCGGCAATGTCTACGGAGTGGTGGAGGTTCTCGTTGTTGTATTTTATTGTCCTGAGGTTACTTGGAAAATTACCTATCAAGCGATTTAGGTCAGCCCAAGTTTTCTTGGTCGATGATAGAGGCGTTATATTAGAGGTGAATCTTTCATAGGATTCCCGTTTTTTTTTTTTTGAATTGTACTTGAA